>JAQQTO010000056.1:25171250-26442500 GCA_029884595.1 Ormosia semicastrata
AATAGCAGTGTACCTTGGTCGTATACTTTTGAATGACTTGTGAACTTTAGTTAATCATAACATAAGAATAAATAAATGCCATCAAATTGTTTACCTCCTTCAGCAGTTGTATCACTAGCCAAGCTTGAGATTATTGAATCTGAATCGAAAGCCACTTTTGAAAGAGCCTGACAAAAAGGCTGACTAGCTTCATTGTCCAAGTCCAACCGTAATGTATCTATTTTACTCTTTTTCGACGCACTGCCTGTTGAGATAATAAATTTAAGCCCTTTAGGATTGTCGTGATTAGAAAACTTTATTAATAAATACTTTTTTAAAGATTTGAACTTTAATCCTTTTTCAGAAAGTTACACTCACTTATCTTCGCACTTAATATTTATTGGTAGAAGTTAAAATAGTTTACAAACAAACTAGTTAAATCAAAATTTACAAATAATATTTTTTTACTAATTTTTTTTTTTGTCTTTCACTGTGTGATATTACTAACTAGGAGGTTATCTCATTCTCAACAAGTATCTACTCCAATATTCGAATTTTAGTTCTTATCTTAATAGCGTGAGTCACTTAACATTACACCCAACCCTTGATGATTAATTAAACAATTGAAACTAATTATATTTTCTTCAAGAAAACATTAATGATGCACCATATGAGCATTCTAGTCCTTTTTGTGTTTCTTCCATTTACGTAGAGGAGGAAAATATACAGGGCAAGTAAAATTAGTAATAGTGATGAAAGAACAGAGAGAAAGAAATGCCACAAATGTATACCTTGGATACCACTGGAGCTCATTGAATTTGAATCCCAATTCACATTATGGTGCAATGCTGGAGGTGTAAGTAATGAAAGCCACTCTCTGCCCTGTCCCACATGGGGATCGGTGAATCGGATATCCTTCATGCTACTTCTTTGTTTGAACACATGGACTCCGGTTTGTAAGGTCCACATATCCGTTGGCTTCCGTTCAAGGATATCAATAGAAAACACCACATGATTCCATTCATTTTCTAAAAGTACTTCATCGACATTATCTTCCAAGTTTATCAGGTTTAGATCAAAAATTACTAGATGATCATCTACTTCCGAGATCCAGGAGTAATACCCTTGGTTAAATGGGAACTCTTTATTACCATTGATGATCAATTCATGGTGAAACCCCAATGGGGCAGAATAAATGTCTTTAAGTTGCTTATTATCATTTCTAGTAATAACACAAAGAGATATGGTAGGGAACTCATTTCGAAACCAGAAAGAAATTGATGGTCCCATTTTACGGTGCTCAAACCACTCTGGAATCCTTTTTCCTGGCAAAATAAATGTCTTGTCTCCACCCTCCTCATGCAATTCCTGTTAGTCATGATTTATAAGTTTAGTAACACATATATGTAGAGTCGGAGTCAACGTGAATATCAATTATGAATTATCAAATCAGATATATAAGAAAATAGGAACCTCTTTCAATAACATGCTTCTACTTGAGGAAGTCAAGGATGTGCAGTTTCTTGCAGACAAACGTTTTATGTTTGGCGGAATCCCTCTAATTTCTAGAAGATTCTCGCAATTATCCAATCTAAGTTCCCACAAAAAGTGACATTCTTTGATGCATGCAGGAAGAATTATGAAATTAGTCCCCGATAGATCTAACTGTTTCACATTGGTAAACCAAGCGAGAACTGTTGGAAGGAATTCATCTGATATATTGCACTTCCAAAGATCAAGACATTCCATGTTTGAACACACCATTGAGCTCACTTGTTCTTCCCCTTTGTCTTGTTTATATAATCGCAACCCTTCACATTTGCAAACACTGAACTCCTCAAGTTCTGGCAACATGACAATGGTACTTGGTAACTGAAACATTCCACACTCGCGCAGTTGTAAACTTAGAAGCCGAGTAAGATTTTGAATTGAAAATGGCAATTCTTTTATGCAAGTGTCCACCAAACAAAGGTATTTTATATTTTCCATTTTTCCTAATATTTCTGGAAAATTCTCAAGACTTGAGCAATATGAAAGATTGAGTTGCTCAAGAGAGATCAATTTGATGGGTGGAAAACTCCTAAGCTTGCTGCAACCTTGAGCATCCAAGATTCTAAGTTTATCCAGGAAACCAACTGATTTATCAATTTTAATTAAATTCTCACATTCTTGAAATGCTAATTTTTTTAAATATGGGACACCAGATACATTAGGTATCTGTGTTATATATTCACACTTGTCAAAATTCAAAACTCTCAGATTCACGAACTTCTGCAAAAAAAAAAAAAAGAAAAATACAAAAAGAAAAAAACAAGAATCAAAGAGATAATCTTAAAATGAATTTATAGACATATAAGAATAAGGAAAAGAACTTATTATACTTCAATAATTCGCACAACTCGAGTGACAGAAGGTAATTATTAGGTAACTTGAATATGACAAGTTTCTTTGGATCAAAATCAGATGGTAAAGAATATGAAGGATATTCCCACCATTCTAATACTTTTAAATTATTTAGAAGATGTTTGGGACCTTCAGAAAAACGACATGTTTTAATAATGAGTGTTCTCAGGTTTTTCATCTTCTTGAAGGCCTCTCCATCCCATTCTATTACTTCTTCTTCAAATTTGGGAAATGGCAGATTTATGATTTGAATTTTACTACTTCCCTTTTAAAACAAAAAACAGGAGTCAACCACAACAATGTATATATATTAGGATTTCAACACAGATATTTAGAGAAATTTTCATATTATAAATTAGATAATAGTCAAAAGAGATAAATCAAGGTTGAAAGATGACAAACCAAACCACCCATATCAATTTTACTCACCATGTTTTCTTCTAAAACTTGAACAATATCCTTAGGAAACCATAACCTAGTGCGTTTTTCAAGCTTTTCCGGTGATTCTAATCGAACAATTTCTCTACCCATGTCTTGTATTAAGTCATGTAATGTCACATGATCAAACATACCAATCTTTATGAGAGATTTTTGAACCAACACTTTGATACCATATTTCATGCAGACACCATGATGAGCGTGAAGTATATCTTCGAGCTCTTCCAATTCATATCCTTTGAAGCAGCAAGCAATGTCAAGAAAAACTCTCTGCTCATCTTCCTCCAAAGCATCAAAGCTTACTTTAAGTATCTTTTGGATCCCTTTATTAGGAATCGTTTCATACCGATCTAATGCAGATTCCCATTCTTCTAATCTTTTTCCAAACAAGTTGGAACCTATTACTTCCAAAGCCAATGGAAGGCCAGAAGCATAACTTACTGCACGGTTTAAAATGTTCATATAACTCAGATCAACTTTGTCAGTTCTGAAAGCATTCCAACTAAGCAATTCGAGAGCTTCTTTCTCATTTAACTCCTCTACCTCATATATTCTCTCAACCCCATGACTTGTTAGTAAATACTTGTCCCGAGTTGTTATGACGACTCTACTGCTAGGACCAAACCAATCAGGCCCTCCAACAATTGCCCGCAACTGCTGAAGTTCGTTAACATCATCAAGAATCAAAAGAACCTCCTGGAGATGAACTAATCCATGTTTATTTGAATTTTCTCTCACATCATCAAGAAAACATAAACCTTCAAATTGGTCAGCAATCAAATTATAAACTGCTCGAGCAACTGTTGTTTTACCTATTCCACCAATTCCATAGATCCCAACCATTTGGACTCCATCATCAAATCTGACATTCAGAAGCAAGTTTACTTCTAGCACTCGAGACTCTAAAGTCTAAACCAACTGGATAATCCGCAACATGTAAAGGAGCGCGATTAATCTTGTTGGAGACCTCTTTAACAGTCTTCCCAATAAACTCATGCTCATATTCATTCCTGCCCATTAGAGAAGTTTGTGGGAAGTCATTCTAAATGCATCATATCCATGTATTGATAATTTTATTATTAGTACAAGTCAAATAGTTTGATATACAATGAATTAACTTGTTCAACGTTAACAAGCTTTTCTTTTCTCTTTAAATTTAAACATTAAATCATTAGACAAATGAAAATTAATAAAACCAAATAAAATAAGGTAAAAGATTGGTGATGAAGGGTACCCTTGTTTGAAATGCCATCCAGACAAGTTAGCTACTTGCTGCAGAGCCATCCTCCATTTTTCCAACCTCTCCATGTTATCCTTCAACTTCTCCTTATTATCCTTGAACTTGTCCTCATGCATAGCCAATGCTTCTCCATAACTACCTATTTGCTTTCGCACTTCGGAAGGATCCACATCATAAAAAACTGGCAAAACCAATCGACCCTTCCTCTTAATGCACTCAATGATCTTAGAAAGTTCATCTAAGCAAAATGAAGAAGATGCATAGTTCTTAGAAAGCACACTGATGCCAATCCTGGACTCTTCAATTGCCTTGACAAGTGATTGTGTGATTCCCTCCCCTCTCTTAAGCTCCTTGTCATCAATGAAGGTGTGGATTCCCCTGTCATTGAGAGCTTTGTAGAGATGGCCAGTAAAACCGTGGCGAGTATCTTCACCTCTAAAGCTGAGAAACACATCGAAGGTCCATCCATAGCTGAAGGAAGAGGAGGAGGAGAATGACGGTCGACCTGCCATGATAGCTCATTATACTCAAATGAAGCTCAAGGTCAAAATCTTACAATTGTAGAAGTTTGAAAACAAAATAGCAACAGGAAGCAGACTTCTTTCACTTTTCTAAGTTTCTTAATTTTATTTTTTTAATGTTACGATTTACGAATATAAAGTCTTACAAACTTAAACAAATATCTTATTTAGCTGTCAGAGTTTGAAAACAAAAAAATAATATCTTATTCTTACACTGTACATAGTTTGAAACCAAGAACTAATATCTTATTGACATGGTTCAAAGCTTATGGTTAATGGATGCTTTCTCTAGCTTTACTTACATTTTCATACTCTGCAGACATTTTGTGTTAAGATTAATAGATGCTACGTGTTGTAAATCATCCAAAATAAAGATATATGAAAGCCATCAGCAAATTTTAATCCTCAAAATTGCAGTAAGCTGAAAAATTCATTTGAGATTGAGCTGCAAAATTAAGGAATTTGATAATCAAAATATTGTAATACTTTTTGAGTAATGACAAAAACAAGGAATTCAATAAATTATAACTTCATTGGTAATTTGATTGACACTTGTCTTGGCTCTTGACTCTTAACATATGTAACTAATAAGGTCTTTCGGCAATCAAAACTGTGAAACAAAAGTCAAAAATGAAATGATGATAAATTTTTACCAGATAATTTAAGTGCACGCATAGTCAGGTGCAATCAAGTAACTTCTGCATTTGTTTAGGGCTTTGGTACGCCTAAAAATGTTTCCACTCCCCTAACTTGCATGGTAATTTCGAAAGTTCTCATGATTTTAGACTGATGTAAAATTTAGCATGTGATGATATAATTTTAGCAAGAAAAATTGAGGCTCAGGTAACACGGGGTTGGCTCAGCCTACGCAGGTCATGCTCTTTCTTTCTCTTGGCAATTCACAGCTGTTGGCCATCAACATTGAGATTTGATGGTACAAAAACAATAAAATATTTTGCTTAACCTCTCAAATAACATCCCGTGGCCGAGACGGCAGTATCTATTCACACAATAAAATAATTTGCTTAACCTTTGCAATGACAGTAGGGCACTAGGATCTATTCACGATTTGGATTCAATTGTACATTTTTATATAATAAATGCATCTTATTTTAATACCCAAAAACAAAAACTTCATATTCGTCGACCCAAAAATTAAAAAAAAAAATCATATTGGAAGTTGGGAATCTTGTCGAGTTTAATATATTAACTAAAGCACCGTCATCTTTGACTTTTTGGAATTGGAGTAATGGATATGCTGATTTTATTAACTAGCATCCACCATCCTTCCATCACGAAAATCTATAAAAATCTTTATCTCTATCATCACATAGCTGTTCTCTTAACACGGATTACGGACTATAAGTTATATATATTATTCCATTAAACTTATAACAAGTAGCCTATATATATACATACATACGTGCGTTTGCGCGTTTGTGTGTGCGAGTAACGCTACATGCATATGCTCAATCTTGCATCAGATATAAGCAAAGCTTATTACAGAAAGAATTCTGCTGTAAATTGACCTTGCAAGGAACCAGAATTCAATCAATCTTTAAAAGTAGTACAAAATTGTGCCGCATTAGTCAACTAACAACAAAAGGACTTAAAAAACCTATGGCCTAATTATTCATTTAACAGGGCTGTAACAAGTTTGTAAAGCTCACAATCACATAATATATTTGCTTATTTGCTGATGTTAACGTTTGTTGCAGGCATAAAGGAAACCATTCATCACTCGACTTACACATAAATAAAGTAACTTCAATGACATGTAATGATAGTAAAAATCAAATTAAAAAAATCAATGTAAAAAAGGGGGGGGCTGGTGAATCAAGATTGCTTCCATAAAGAAGGCGACAACCCCTAGAACACATGACAAAATCGATGTAAATCAATACTTTTGTTGAGGTTCTTGCTTCTACAAAAATATTTCCAAGAGTTCTTTATATTCTATGCATTGAATGTAATGCATCCAACAAATCAAACTATAGCATGTAGCATATAATTTAAATTTACATTATTATATTAATTGTAAAATAAAATCTCAGTCATGAAATATGATACACCTAGTGTTTGTAAAACATCTCTCCAATAATCAAAGGAAGAACTAAAACAAGAAAAAAGATCGAACATGAATTCTTTAATGTCAAATCCCATATTGTTTAGCATGACTTTTGTCAATAAATAAATTCGATTATAATTCTCAATCTAGGAAGGGAATCTAGGCCTCAAAAGATTCTCCAATACTTATTGATTTGTTTTAAATAAGAATGTCAATAAGATTTTTTAGTAGAACATAAAGATGTGAAAATTAAAATTGAAGTGTAATAATGTAGTAGCAGTAAAGAACTAAGTAAAGAAAGCAGATAAAAGCGATAAAGGTGCAATTGAAATAAACTTATTCGAAAGTTAAAATTGTAGTAAGATAAATAAAATAGTTAAAGAAAAGCAATTAAACTGCATGAAATGTAAAGAACAGAGAAATAAAGTATTGTAAAACAAACTTGAAAGAAAAGATAAATTGCAGAATAATAAATGAAAGCAATTAAGGTAAAGCAATATAAATGCAGTGAAAATAGGCGTGCAAGAAAGTAAAGTTAACATAAAGATAAACTTGCAAAAAAATAAAGAAAAAAATATAAAGGAAATCAAATGATCTCGAGAAGATCACTCGATCAGGAGTAGAAGAGAATTTGCAGGAATATAAATGACTGGAAATGAAAATGAACTTTAATTAAATTTGCATTCGAATTATAAAGTGTACAAAAAAGAAGCGGGATGGAAACATACTTGGTTATATCTCAATTTGCTCGTTAGCGTTAGAGTGACAGAGAGTATGTTTAGAGATTATACAAATGAATGAATTCCAACTCCTAAATATTTCCATCCTCTTTGTATTTATAAAAAACCTAAGTAACTACCTCCTTTATAAGATTCTAAAAAGTGTCTAAAACCAAAATAATTGCCTAATCATAGTTAGCAATCCTCGTTTGGTAACTACCCAATCTTTGTCAGTAATCTTTGTATTGTTTGGATATTACACTTAAAACTGTTGCTAACTTCTAATTTAAATTTGTTACTAAGTGGCTTCAAGACTCAATAGGGGGTAAATTAAGTATTTTAAAACTTTTCATAAAGAAGCCCCATTTAATTTTCTTTGAAGCTATTTTCTTTGAGTTGAATGGATTTATGACAATACACAAGCTTAAATAGAATGAATGAGTGGAAGAACAATCAGCAAGTATGCAAAAGTAATAAATAAGCTTGAATGTAAAGAGATAAGGATTGAGAAAATTTACACATAAAAATTTATATTAGTTCAATCACCCTTGTAATCTACATCCAGTCTCTAGGATCATCCACCTAGGAGTTTCCACTATAATCAAGCTTGACAAGGTATTTGATAAACCCTTTACAATAGTTTAGCTCTTCCTATACTTCAGGGATTATCCACCTCTTGTGTACAAGCATCTAAGTTTCTCAAGGGATCTTTCACCCTCTCAAAGTGTTTACAGATGAATAGAAATGAATTTAGCTCACTCAAAGAGCAGATATACAAATTGAAACTTAATGGATATCAAGATGGATCACACTTTAAAGCTCAAAACAGAGAGTTAATGAAGATGGTTGTAATAACTCGTATTAATGCTCAACAACTCTTTTTAGATTTTCCAACTATTCTTTAATATCCAACAACTTGTATTTATAGATCAATAAATTTTAGAGTCATTAGGGGGTTGGTTAGAGCATTAAATGCCATCAACTAGTCATTTATTACTATTTCTAGCATTCGTGTTTATTCAAATAACATATATGTTATTCAAATAACATATGTGTTATTCAAATAACACTTCAAATAGCACACTGATAACTGGTTCTGTATCATGTTATTCGAATAACTATATGGTTATTCAAATAAGGCCTTTTAAAATTGGGTTCTAAAAAACTTTGTTATTCAAATAACAAGCATGTTATTCGAATAATCCTTTTTAAAACTGAAGCCGCATAACCTATTTTTTAAGCTGTTATTCGAATAACACCCTGTATTATTCGAATAAAGCTTAATCAGAAGAAAAAATTGGCTCTCTAGCTTTTGTTATTCGAATAAGGTAACCCTTATTCGAAAAAACTTATTTGAAAACATTTTAAAACATCTTTTAAAACTTGCCAATTGTTTCCTAAAGATCCAACAAGCTTTTAAGCACTTAAATGTTATTTATTAGGAAACCAAAAACCATTTTGAAGCATTGAAACCACGTGTGCTATTTGGGTTCTTTGTAAAACAAGTTTAGAGCTTCAGTGTGAACCCATTTTTACCTTTACACAATGATCTAAGTCCTAAAGCTATTCTTGAAGGTCTTGAACTTGATCTTGCCTTCATCTTCAAGTTTGTTATCATCAAAACAATTCTTCAATGGCCAATAATTAATTATATTCTCCTCTTTTTTGAAGATGACAAATAAACATTGAGAAAAGAATTATTTTAAATAAATTGGAATCCACAAAGTCATTGGAGAGACTTACTCCCCTTCTTTATCATAAGAGGTGATTTATATTAGAGATGTGTGCAGCTCTTCCTTACTTTTGGAATCCCAAGATCCGTTTTAGTTTTACCTATCTTTTCTCAAATCAAGAACTCAAGTTTTTTCTTCTCTTTTTGTCATGATAAAAAAGATGGGGCAAGATAAAGCGCAGAGCTTAAGCAATATGATATACAGTGAAGTTCAACATATTATTTTTATATGAGGCAGCAAATTGATCAGTTAAGAACAAGGCCAAACATTGTGTCAAACTTATAAACAAATAATTATTCAAACACTAAGTCACAATAGAAATGTTCAATAAAATTCAAGATGCAATATTAGATCAAAGGCAAAAACTAATTCATTCATTATGCTAGCTAATTACATTTGGTATTGATCAATCAAAAAATAGCATATACATCAGAAAACAGAGATCTTAAAACTAAGGATCCTAAGCTAATTTTCTGGCGGTGGCGAAGGGAAGTGACGTGCCAAGAGTTCTTACATAGCTGTATGCCTATGCTCTAAGGCTTTTAGCCTATCATATACGGTGCCCATGTTGTTCTTCATATATGCCTGCATGTTGAGCAAGGTTGCCATGATCTGTTCATTTGTGACTAGGCCAACAGCATCATTAGTAGAAGGAACAAGAGCAAGTTCTCCTTCCTGCTCATCTTTATCTTCTTCCACCTTATTCGGATATACCCAGTCATATTCATTTCATATCATCTTCATTTTCTTGAGAGTGAAGGATTCAAAGACATTGTGGTGAGTCATCTGTTGGGAATTGCGGATCAAAATATCTCGCAGCGGAATAATAGGATTCCCACACAGGATCCATGCGAAAAGTCCATAATCCGAGTTTTTAAATTTACCTCTTGAAGCGTGATAAACACAAGCGAGGTGAATCACCAACACCGTAATAGTGACGATGTTTCTGCGGTATCCACACGAACAGACTTGCAAAAGGAGTCACGCCTCTGTATCGCGGTGCTAGCTGCGAATAGAAGAGAAGAACCTTTCACTGTCTCTCACTCACTTTCTTAGGTGCGGCTAGGGTTGTGATGTAACATCTATAGCAGCCCCCTTAACAGTACTATTTATAATAGTGGATGCCTTAAGTGAGTGTGAGTAGTAGTAGCAAGGTAAGTCTGTGTAACCCTAAAACCCATCTGTCATGAGTTAGGCCCACAATTGAATCCGAGTCCAACTTGGATCCTTATTGCTCCAATTTAGTCTGTTTTAAGTGTGCGACCCTGCATGTTCTCATGACGTTGGTAGTAATATTAAAATCTCATTTTAATATTACAAACAATGAGCGGTATCTAGCAACACATCACCGCTACCCAAGTAATGAGAATGTCGGTGATTTGACATAACCTATCCGTGATCAATGTTTCCGTGTAGTTTAGTCCCTTTGTCAAGATATCTAGATTGAACACAAGGCATGGAACGCGTCACCCTTGTATAGTCCAATCATTCGTTTCGATACTCGAGTAGACTTTGTAACGATAAATGAGATCAATATCTCATATTGACTCATTTGAGCATGGCCATGCATTTCGCAGTCTCACTCAATCAGGGGGCCCGAAGATATCGCCTCTGTTATGTAGGAGTGACAAATTCCATCTAGGTCACTCACATCCCTCTCGCATGATTTGCGGTATGTCCAATAACCAACTTTATAATCACCTTGTTACAGATGACGTTTGATGGCATTAAAACACACAACTCCTCATGTAGGAATCGTAGTGATTTCAGGTCAAAGGACCACAAACACCATTATCACTATGAGAATCGCTTATGACACTCACGTAATGATCCATGTAGCGTTCTCATGGTGGGTCAGTCCAGTACATCATTACTCTAATATGTACCAATGTGAAGACTTGATATCTCATATCCATGACCCGTGAGATGCGGTCATCAGTCTCTACACATACTAGTCTCAATGTATTATTATTGTCCTAATTAACAATAATACTTGACTAGGGACATTTAAGAATAGTGTTGTAACCAAAAAGGATCTCACGATCAAGTCATCCACTTGATGTCCTATGGCATCAAACTTACTATTCTAAGGACTTTATTATGTTTATCAAAAAAGAACACAATAAATGAAATGCCTCATATATAAAATAGCATAATATAATGTATGTCAATACAAACAAAATGTATTGGCCACTAGGGCATACACCAACAATCTCCCACTTGCACTAGAGCCAATCAGGCATATATCTAATGCCTAAAGACCTAGTGTGACCTCATGCTTCACTTTGTGCAAGAGGCTTCGTCAGTGGATCAGCAATGTTATCATCTGTTGGTACTCTGCATATCTTCACATCTCCTCTATCGATGATCTCTCGAATGAGATGGAAGCGCCTAAGTATATGTTTGGATCGCTGGTGAGATCTAGGCTCCTTAGCTTGTGCAATGGCTCCATTGTTATCACAATAGAGGTCCACTGGGTCCACAATGCTAGGAATAGTGCCAAGTTCAGTAATGAACTTCCTGATCCAAACGGCCTCCTTTGCTGCATTGGAGGCAAACAATATACTCACCTCTGTGGTAGAATCGGCGATGTCCCTGCTTTGAACTCTTCCAGCTCACAGCCCCACCATTTAGGCAAAAAACATAACCTGATTGCGATCTGGAGTCGTCCTTATCGGTTTGAAAGCTAGCATCAGTGTAACCTTTTACGACTAGCTCTTCCTCGCCTCCATATACCAAGAACGAATCCTTAGTCCTTCTTAAGTACTTAAGGATGTTCTTGATAGCGATCCGATTGACTTTCATAGGGATCGATCGTACCTACTCGTCATGCTCAAAGCATACGAGATGTCCGGTCGAGTACATAACATGGCATACATGATAGATCCAATTGCAGATGCATATGGAATCTTGCTCATGCGATCCCTCTCATCCTGGGTGGAAGGGGATTGAGCCTTAGATAAGCTTACACCATGTGACATAGGCAAGAGTCCTTTCTTGGATTCATGCATGTTAAATCGTCTTAACACTTTGTCTATGTATGTACTCTGACTTAGGCCAAGCAGTCTTAGTGATCTATCTCTATAGATCCTGATACCTAATACATAGGTGGCTTCGCCCAAGTCCTTCATAGAAAAGCACTTCCCTAACCAAGTCTTTACAGACTGTAGGGTAGGGATGTCATTTCCAATTAGTAGTATGTCATCTACATACAATACTAGAAAGACAACTGTGCTCCCACTAACCTTCTTGTAGACACAAGATTCTTCTTCATTCTTGATGAAACCAAACTGTTTGATTGTATCATCAAAACGAAGATTCCGAAACTTCCTCGGAAGCTTGCTTTAATCCATAAATAGATCGTTGCAACTTGCATACTTTTCTAGCATCCTGGAGTGGCAAAACCCTCAAGGTTGTGTCATGTACACATCTTCGAGAAGATTTCCATTAAGGAAAGCAGTTTTGACATCCATTTGCGAGAGTTTTCATAATCATGGTATGCCGCAATGACAAGCAAGATCCGAATGATTTAAGCATCGCATCCTGGGGAAAAAGTTTCATCATAGTCTACACCATGAATTTGTTTGAAACCTTTAGCCACCAATCGCGCCTTAAAGGTATGCACATTACCATCCATGTCAGTTTTCTTCTTGAAAACCCACTTGCATCCAATGGGTTTTACCCCTTCAGGTGGGTCAACGAAGGTCCATACCTGGTTGGCATACATGGAATCCATTTCAGATCTCATGGCCTCAAGCCATTTCTCAGATTCTGGGCCAATAATGGCTTCTGGTAAGTCACAGCCCATCTTGATCCATGAGCAATACGTCACCTTGTTGGGTCATGAGAAATCCATATCTCTCTGGTTGATGACGTATCCTGTTAGACCTACGCAGTCTTGTGCTACTAGAAGCGTGGTTCGTTCCACAACATTTTGTGGAGGCTGCTCTATTTCCACCATTGGTTCATTGCTGCTTTGTGAAACTTGAACTTCTTCAAGTTCTACTTTTCTCCCATTGGTTCCTTTGGAGATAAACTCCCTTTCTAGAAACACAGCTGTCCGTACGACAAACACTTTGCCCTCAGTAGGATTATAGAAAAAGTATCCATTGGTTTCCTTTGGATACCCCACAAAGAAGCATTTATCTCGATTTAGGGCCAAGCTTATCGAAACTTGACGTTTCACATAAGTTTCGCAACCCCAAATCTTCATGAAAGACATCTTGGGCCGTCTCCCGGTCCATATCTCATATGGTGTCTGTTGAACCGTCTTAGATGGAACACGGTTAAGTGTGAAAGCTACGCATACATGAGCATGTCCCAGAAGGAGCCTGGAAGGTCTACATGACTCATCATGGATCGGACCATGTCCAACAAAGTCCAGGTTCCTCCTTTCGAAACACCATTCCATTGTGGTGTTCCAGGAGGAGGAGTGAGTTGAGATATTATCCCACACTCTTTCGATGATCATCAAACTGTTGGCTTAAGTATTCACCTCCTCGATCGATCGAAGGATTTTAATTCTTTTGCCAAGTTGGTTTTGTACTTCATTCTTGAACTCTTTGAACTTTTCAAAGGATTCGATTTGTGCTTCATAAGATATACAAATCCATATCTACCGAAATCATCGTAAATGTAATGAAGTATTGAAAACCACCTCTAGCGATCTTGTGTTTAGTGGCCCACATACATCACTATGTATAAGGCCTAAAAGATCACTAGCCCTTTCACCTTGTCCAGTTGAATGGGGCCTTTGTCATCTTCCCTAATAAACAAGATTCACATATCTCATATGATTCGAAATCAAATGAGTCCAAGAATCCATCTTTATGGAGTTTGGAGATGCGTTTCTCATTTATGTGGCCCAAACGACAATGCCAGAGAAAAGTTGGGTTCAAATCGTTTGATTTAAACCTCTTTGTATTTATGTTATAAATGGGCGTTTCGAGATCAAGTACATAAAGTCCATTACTCAATTGTGCACTACCATAAAAAATATCATTCATATAAATAGAACAACACTTGTCTTTTTATTATAAAGAAAAACCTTTCTTGTCCAAACAAGAAACAGAAATGATATTCCTACTAATAGCAGGCACAAAATAGCAGATCTCTCTAACTCTATTACAAGCCCAGTGGGCAGAGATAATAAATAAGTCCCTACAGCTAATGCAGCAACTTTTGCTCCATTTCCAACTCGTAGGTCGACTTCGCCCTTCGTCAATGGTCTACTGCTCTTTAGATCCTGCACATTTACACAAATGTGAGATCCACATCCAGTATCTAATACCCATGATGCGTAAGGAGATAAATTGACTTCAATAACAAAAATACCGAAGTGGAAGTCTCACTTCCCTTCTTCTTTTTGAGCTCCTCCGGGAACTTGGCACGAGTTCCTCTTCCAATGTCCGGTCGACCGCAATGGAAGCATGTACCTTCCTTAGCCACTCCACCCTTGGTTTCAAGCTAGAAGTGCTAGGCTTGGACTTGTCCTTGCCCTTGCCCTTCCAGTTGTCCTTGGGCTTTTTCTGCTTGTTTCTTGCCCTTATTCTTTTAGACCATCATTATGGCCTTCCCTTTACCTTTGTTGATGTTCTATTCGTAGTTTCGAGTTCTCAACATGCCTAGCTTAGACTACTGGTAGTGATTTGTCAATCTCATTCATGTTGTAGTTCATGACAAATTGATCGAAACTTTCGCAACGATTGCGGGACTAAGTCAAGTGGCCAACTCTTGGCCCAAAGGAAAACCAGTCTCTCTAGGTTTTCAATGTACCCAATCATCTTAAGTACATGAGCACCAACAGGGCTTCCCTTCTACTCCTTGCACCGAAACAAGTGCTTTAGAGACCTCGAATCTCTCATGCCCGGCCCGCTTTCTTGATAGAGCTTCTTAAGGTGTACGATCATATCGTATGCATCCATGTTCTCATGTTGCTTTTGGAGCTCGAGTTCATGGTGGCCAGCATTAGACATCCAATGTCCAAGGCATCATCTTGATGCTTCTTATAAGCATCTCTTTCGGTTCTAGGGGCATTAGCAAAGCAGGTGGCTCAGAATAGGGTTGTTCCAAAACATACAAACTTTTCTCTTGCTTGAGGACAATCCTCAAATTCTGTACTGAGTTCTAGAAAATTTGTTCCAGATAACTTGTCCTTCTCAAGGACGGATCGCAATGATAAAGTACCCGTGTGTTTGTTGCCATGGTTATCTATTAACGAAACATGCAAAAATATAAGTATCATGCCATAAACATATTTAATGAGGTCTTTTAATTAAATATGCCTCCCACTATTTTATTCAAGTCAATGACCCTCAGCATTGACTCGGAAAATCCTATCGAAAGATTTCCTAGTGGGCCAAGATCCATATTTTACCTAACTTTGAGTCACTTTGGTCGATCGCCCAAAATTCGGTTATTTAGGTAGGAAACTCTTTCCAATTACATCACATGCAACTCTTGGATAGTTGGGTGAATAACACTTATTCTAATCCATCTAATGGACTAAAGCCCAACTTCATGCCTCTAAGCCTTCAATCCTATTGAAATGGCCTAGTTAAGTCGAGACCCAATGGTTGGCATTTGGATATTACTCTTATCCCATCGCATCTTACTAATATAGATAAAGGCATTCTGCGCTTTGGCGGACCTACACTTAATCGATATTAGTCTTGATGAAGTGCCATGCATTGGAAGGCATCACATAATGACTTAATATTTTCTTTGAGGGAATTTTATTATTAGATCTCACCATTTATTAAACTTGTTTAACATACCATAAACATCATCCATGCATCTCATACATATAAAGCAAATAATAAATGTGACATGGTTATGGCCTCTAAGAGATTAGCTTAAAAAGGCCGAGCTTCACCAAGCGTCTCCCACCAACGTCCTCACTTGATGCCATCTCCTTGTCTCCACATGATGATTACATTATAGAAACCTCTTTTACATTCGAGGGAGTTAGATGAGAAGAGAATGTACAATCGAATGTAGAGAGAAAGGCACGACACGCAGGTCGTATTTAAAATAACCAAAATAGCATAAAATAAAGACTAAGGCCATAACCATGCACCATGCATCTCTAAGAATACATAAACACAAAGAAATAACACATTATTATTTTGTGAATTATAAAACAAAGATTTGAATATCGCGCTTTCGAATATCACACACCACGCAACGGGGTTCGGGGCAGCGCCCCGACGGGGGTCCCGCTGCCCGGTCAGCGGGCGGGGGTCAAGGGGAGGCCGCCCCTTGCGGGGTGCGGGGCAGCGCCCGCCCTAAATTTTTCACTCATATACCACCACTGGTTTCTTGGAGAAAAATTCGAGTTGGACCCCTTCTACCTCCATGACGGCTAGGGCAACAACATTTGAACCCTAAGGCCCACAAACACATGAACGCTTCATGTGCCACAGGGGTAACTCACGGTACCGCCATCACCTATCCAGAAACAGGGTTTCCAGAATTCGTGAAGACATGAACACTTCATGTCACGAGGAAGCTTCATAGCCGTCGCAAACGGAAACAAGGTTTCCAAAACCTTGTGTCGCGCTATTGCGTGTATATCGCATTCATAATCGTTTTTCGCAGAATCATACATATCACATATACAGATATCAGAAAAACGCAAGAACAGAAAGCATTCAAAACCGTTTTCGCAGAATCATACATATCACATATATAGATATCAGAAAAACGCAAGAATAGAAAGCATTCAAAACCGTTTTCGCAGAATCATATGAACATCTTCATGGTTTCAAAAACATCAACATGTTTCGTAAACAACAAATAAAACAGAACACGGTTTCATACAGCATTATTTCGATTTCAGAAATAACATATAATGATCATATCTTTTATGAAAGGAAAGCAACGAATCATGTTATCGCATATAACAAGAAAAGCAAAAAAACCGAATCATAGTTTCGCAAGTGGCTCTGATACCACTATTGGGAATTGTGGATCAAAATATCTCGCAGCGGAATAATAGGATTCCCACACAGGATCCATGCGAAAAGTCCATAATCCGAGTTTTTAAATTTACCTCTTGAAGCGTGATAAACACAAGCGAGGTGAATCACCAACACCGTAATAGTGACGATGTTTCTGCGGTATCCACACGAACGGACTTGCAAAAGGAGTCACGCCTCTGTATCGCGGTGCTAGCTGCGAATAGAAGAGAAGAACCTTTCACATTAAATCTCTCTCACTCACTTTCTTAGGTGCGGCTAGGGTTGTGATGTAACATCTATAGCAGCCCCTTAAATACTATTTATAATAGTGGATGCCTTAAGTGAGTGTGAGCAAGAGCAAGGTAATCTGTGTAACCCTAAAACCCATCATTTGTCATGAGTTAGGCCCACAATTGAATCCGAGTCCAACTTGGATCCTTATTGCTCAATTTAGTCTGTTCTAAGTGTGCGACCCTGCAGTTCTCATGACGTTGGTAGTAATATTAAAATCTCATTTTAATATTACAAACGATGTGTATCTAGCAACACATCAACGCTACCCAAGTAATGAGAATGTCGGTGATTTGACATAACCTATCCGTGATCAATGTTTCCGTGTAGTTTAGTCCCTTTGTCAAGATATCTAGATTGAACACAAGGCATGGAATGCGTCACCCTTGTATAGTCCAATCATTCGTTTCCGATACTCGAGTAGACTTTGTAACGATAAATGAGATCAATATCTCATATTGACTCATTTGAGCATGGCCATGCATTTCGCAGTCTCACTCAATCGGGGGGCCGAAGATATCGCTCTGTTATGTAGGAGTGACAAATTCCATCTAGGTCACTCACATCCTCTCGCATGATTTGCGGTATGTCCAATAACCAACTTTATAATCACCTTATTTACAGATGACGTTTGATGGCATTAAAACACACAACTCCTCATGTAGGAATCGTAGTGATTTTGGTCAAAGGACCACAAACACCATTATCACTATGAGAATAAACATGACACTCACGTAACGATCCATGTAGCGTTCTCATGGTGGGTCAGATCAAATTACATCATTACTCTAATATGTACCAATGTGAAGACTTGATATCTCATATCCATGACCCGTGAGATGCGGTCATCGAGAACCTCTCTACACATACTAGTCTCAATGTATTATTATTGTCCTAATTAACAATAATACTTGACTAGGGACATTTAAGAATAGTGTTGTAACCAAAAGGATCTCACGATCAAGTCATCCACTTGATGTCCTATGGCATCAAACTTACTATTCTAAGGACTTTATTATGTTTATCAAAAAGAACACAATAAATGAAATGCCTCATATATAAAATAGCATAATATAATGTATGTCAGTACAAACAAAATGTATTGGCCACTAGGGCATACACCAACATCATCTTGGTTAGTTGCTCAATTTCTAGGATATGCGAATATTTTTTAAGAAAGGCAGTGATGAGCAAGTCGTAGGGCAAATTAGATCTCTCCTTCCCTTTTGCTTTCATCATGTGCTTCATGATGAAATTGGGCCAGTTGAGCCAGTATCCCCATTTCAAGCACCACACCATGAAGATGTTGTCCTCGATAAGGCATGTATAATTGCCTCCTCGAGGAGCCAGGATATGCGTGTACGCATAGTGTAGGAGCCTGTCTTGGCTCTTCAATATTTCACCATTGACACCATTTTTGTGGTATCACTAGACCTAGTTTCAGCATTTCTTCAATAGTCTATGACCTTTTAAACTCCTTGACAAAAGGCCTGCTATCTTCCTCAATGTTGGGGCCAGTTGCCCATAGATCAAATAGCTGTAACCAGTCTTATGGAATGATCACCATGTGTTGATCTTTGACATCTAAGTGTAGGTCCTGATCAACTATCTTCAAATTGCAGTAGAACATCTTGACTAGGTCAGAATAGGTGACGGCCTTATAAGTGCAAAGCTTTAGCACCCGTTGAAGTGCCAGAAGATCCAAAAACTCGAACCCTCCTTTTGCTTCAATGTTAAATCTATATGCTTTGGTTACACAAGATGTCTACCCCAAAAGTGAGTTCTGAAATAACCCAGATCTTCTAGATCAAAGAAGAGTCTACGCAGGTTGAGAGGGTTATTAGTGGGAGCTGTCTTGGTCCTTGGGCACTTTGGATTGGAGGATGAAGCCATGGCAGAAGGTTGGGGCTGTGGGTAATAATGTTTGGGATAAGGATTAGTGCATAAGAGAATGGAGAGAAAGGTAAGAGAGAGTGTGGTACAGAGATGGAAGAAAAGGGAGGAGAAGGTGCAACAATGGTGGAAAGTTAGAGGTTTTAAGGTTTGTAGAGAGACTATGCATAGAGAGAAGGGGCTGCATGAAGAGGACGAAAGAGGTGAGAGAGTGTGGGAAAAAGGAAATGAAGGAGGAGGGAGTGTTGTGCCTTTTAAAGACAACCTATGTTTATTCGAATAAGAGTTTCTCTATTCGAATAAACTCATGGGTTGACCAAAAGACTTGGCTTTCAGCCAAGCGTTATTCGAATGATGCTTGTATTATTCGAATAAAAAGGCACACAGACTTGGCTTACTGCCAAGCGTTATTCGAATAACCATATGGTTATTCGAATAAAACCAGTAAGGAATAGTTTTCATATGCTTCTGCTAAGTGTTATTTGAATAAAGGTTTCCCTTATTCGAATAAAACATTCAGAAAAAAAGATTCAATGGACTACTATGATTTGTTATTCGAATATAGTTCCCTTTTTTCGAATAAGATGCATTTAAAAACAGGGTTACTGCAACCCATTATTCAAATAAGCAAAGCATTATTCGAAATAAACTATTAGAAAAACACCAGATACATAGAAGAAAGTGATCAAACATGGAACTTGAGATGTGGAAACTTACCCAGTGTTAGAGTACCTGCAAAACAAATTTAGGTGAAACTTTGATGCTCAAGTCAATATTGGATTCAAAAGAAATAATTGAATGATAAAGCAATAAATACAAGCATTCATTTATATGTATGATTGATCAATTATGCTCAATTCTATTCTAATGTAAAAGAATGCTTCTTTTGCTAAAAGTTTGGTAAATATATCTGCAAGTTGTTTACTTGTTTCAACAAATTCAAGCATGCAATCTCCTTTCTGTACATGATCCCTTATAAAGTGGTGCCTAATTTCAATGTGCTTAGTCCTAGAGTGCAAGATGAGATTTTTAGACAAATTGATTGCACTAGTATTATCACATTTTATAGGGATGTGATCAAGTTGAAGTCCATAGTCTAGAATTTATTAATTCATCCAAAGGATTTGAGCACAATAGCTTCTAACTAAAATATACTTAGCTTCAATAGTAGACAATGTCACACTATTCAGTAGTAGCAAACAAGAAACTAAAGAGCTTCCAAGCAAGTGGCATGTCTCACTAGTGCTCTTCTTATCCAATTTGCATCTATCAAAATCACAATCGGAATAAGCAATTAGACTACAAGAGGCACCTTTGGGGTACCACAATCCCATTTGTAAAATGCCAACAAGATATTTTATTAGTCTATTTACTGCACTTAAGTGTGATTCTCTAATATTAGCTTGATATCTAGTACACATGCACACACTAAACATAATATCTGGCCTACTAGCTGTAAGATAAAGGAGTGAGCTAATTATACCTCTATACTTTGATATTTCTATTAGTTTGCCTCCTTCATCCTTGTCTAAATAATAAGAAGTGCCCATTGGTATATCCATATGCTTAGAGTTGTCCATGCCAAATTTCTTGAGTAGTTTCTTATAATACTTGGATTGACTTATGAAAGTTTCATTTCTTGTTTGCTTGATTTGGAGTCCAAGGAAGAAGTTGAGCTCACCCATCATTGATATCTCAAATTCACTTTGCATAAAGTTAGCAAACTCATTTGTGAAGTTCCATAATCCTATTTGTAAGCCAACAAGATATTTCATTATTCTATTTACTGCACTTAAGTGTGATTCTCTAGGATTAGCTTGATATCTAGCACACATGCACACACTAAACACAACATCTAGCCTACTAGCAGTAAAATAAAGGAGTGAGCCAATTATACTTCTATACTTTGATATTTCTATTGGTTTACCTCCTTCATCCTTGTCCAAATAACAAGAAGTG
This sequence comes from Ormosia semicastrata, assembly GCA_029884595.1. Taxonomy (NCBI): domain Eukaryota; kingdom Viridiplantae; phylum Streptophyta; class Magnoliopsida; order Fabales; family Fabaceae; genus Ormosia; species Ormosia semicastrata. Next base: position 25,192,456 of record JAQQTO010000056.1, read on the forward strand.
TCCATTGGTGTATCTATATGCTTAGAGTTATCCATTCCAAATTTCTTGAGTAGCTTCTTGCAATACTTGGATTGACTTATGAAAGTTCCACTTCTTGTTTACTTGATTTGGAGTCCAAGGAAGAAGTTTAGCTCACCCATCATTGACATCTCAAATTCACTTTGCATAATGTTAGTGAACTCCTTATAAAGAGACTCATTAGTAGCACCAAAAATCATATTTTCAACATATATTTGCATAAGGAGAATGTCATGCATTTTGTTTATAATGAAGAGAGTAGTGTCAACCTTTCCTCTTGTAAAGCCTTTTTCTAAAAGGAACTTGCACAACCTTTCATACCAAGCTCTAGGAGCTTGTTTTAAGTCATACAAGACTTTTTTCAATTTAAAAACATGGTTGGATAGTTCATAGTCTTCAAAACCAAAAAGTTGTTCCACATACACTTCTTGTATAAAGCCATTTAAAAAAGTACTTTTAACATTCATTTGATATAATTTGAAATCCATGATGCATGCATATACAATTAGCATTCTAATGGCCTCTAATCTAGCTACGGGTGCATAAGTTTCCTCATAATCTATGCCTTCTTCTTGATTATATCCTTTAGCTACAAGCCTAGCTTTATTCCTTATTATTAAGCCTGTTTCATCAAGTTTGTTCCTAAAGACCCATTTGGTGCCAATTATGGGATGATCACTAGGCCTTGGAACTGATTCCCAAACTTGATTTCTTTCAAATTGGTTTAGTTCATCTTGCTTAGCCAAGATCCAATTTTTATCGCTAATGGCCTCATCTATGTCTTTAAGTTCAACTTGTGAGACAAAAGCCATGTGATTACATGCATCTCTAAGAGAGTTTCTAATAGTTACTCCTTTTGAGACATCACCTATAACCTTGTCAAGATGATGGTTCCTTAAAGTTCTCCATTCTCTTGGAAGACCATTTGAAGGTTGCACCTCTTATTGTGGTGATGTTTCCTCTATTTGGCTTTCTTTCTTTTGCTCTTCTTCTTTGGTTCTCAAGTGTGTTGGACAAAATTTTTGCAACATCATCCTTTCCTAACCCAATAGGGGTAGTTTCATCAAATACAACATGTATTGATTCTTCAATTGTTATAGTTTTCTTATTATAAATTCTAAAGAATTTACTACTAAGAGAATAAGTAAGAAATATTCCCTCATCGGATTTAACATCAAACTTGCCTAGGTTATCTTTTTCATTATTTAAAACAACGCATTTGCAACCAAAGACATGAAAGTGGAAAATGTTTAGTTTCCTTCCTTTGTATAGTTCATAGGGGGTTTTCTTAAAATTAACCTTATTAAAGCCCGATTCATAGTATAACAAGTGGTACTTACCGCATCCGCCAAAAAATGCTTAGGAATGTTAGTTTCATTGAGCATAGTTCTCACTAACTCCTCCAAAGATTTATTTTTTCTTTCAACCACTCCATTTTGTTGTGGAGTTCTAGGAGTAGAAAAATTGTACTCAATGTCATTTTCATTGCAAAATATTTCAAACTCTTGGTTTTCAAATTCCCCACCGTGATCACTTCTTATAGATGTAATCTACAATTTTTCTCATTTTGAATAACCTTTGCAAGTTTTCTAAATGCATGAAAGGAATCATTCTTATGAGCAAGGAATAGAGTTCGTGTATATCTAAAGTAATTGATCTATTGATTATTCCAATATTTTAGTTGCCTTATAAGTGATTCATTGAACTCCATTTGTGCTTAATTGTCATCATTTAGCTTAGTTTCTGATATCAAACCCTAATTGGAGCATTATTGTGAAACTTTGCTTAAATGTGTTCATTTGCACTCATAATTGAATTATGCTTTTCAGTCACTGGGCTTCTTAAGGTTCAATTAGGTTTAATTAAGTTGGTATTGACACATTTTATGATATTGAGCCTAATTGGATCATTGAGGGAATTATTGCATGACATAGCCCTAATTTATCTCTTTGACAATGCTCAGTAAACTAGCTATAATTTGAGTTTCAAATATCTGATTGATGTGATTTTGGTCTTGTAGGAAAGCTAAGACAATTCTCTACCACTTTCATGAAGACTTCAAAGGCCCAATCACACGTTTGGATAACTCAAATTAGAGTTGAAGTAAGAATTAGGGTGCTGATCCTAACAGCTTGACCTTTTCATACTGTTCAAGACATATCACGAGCTACAAGTTGTCAAATGAGCTGAAATTTTGATGGTTGATAGTTAAGATCCACATCTACAACTTTTATGTTGAACACTTTTCCAGATTCAGAGGTCTAATGGGTTATATTGAGCTTGGAAGTTAGATTACACGGCCTGCCCGTGGTTTCTACCATGGCCATGGTTCGAGGGAGTCAGCATTCATAAATTTACTTCCAGAATCAACCACGGCCTGGCCGTGGTGGCCACCACGGCCGTGGTTCGCAGCGCAGACAGTAATTATTGAAACTTCTACGCGAAGTTTGTGCGGGAGGCCTATATATTGACACCCTTGGCACGTTTTTGATGGAGTTCTGACCTAGGAGAGCAGCTACAACTCCTTGGAGAAGGAGAAGGGAGTCTTGGATCAAAGATTGGAGTCTCGGGTTCGAGCAATCGGAGATCCATCATCCCCAATCCTCAGAAACTCGTTTGCTTTAGTTTTTCTTCTGCACTTTGTTTCTTATGATGTTCTTTCTCAGTTTTTCTTGTGATTTCCTTCTAGCTATGTGTAACTAAACGTCCCTTAGTTAAGGGGGTGATGAAACCATTAGTATTGATGTTGTGAATCTTGCATATTTAATTATTTCAACACAGTCATGTCTTTATTCATATATTTCTGAATCTATTGTTAGTATGAAGGTTTTTGTACTTGTTCCCACTTTCAAAGTGGTAGATCTGGGTTTATTATGCGCGGTTGCGATAATAGATCTAGCGGAATATATGATGTTCATGTGGGTATAATTATCTTTGTGCTATTTTCTAGTTATAAAAGTGGTAGATATGGATTTATTTTGCGCGGTTGCGGTAATAGATCTAAAGAAATATATGTTCTAAGTAATTTAATCCCGGTGTGTGATTAGATCTTAGTGTAATTGGTTTTCTAAATCTTAATGCAATTATTGGATAGTTGTAAGAGTGGTTACTTTATGACTAATCATGATTAGGAGTTGATTTGAGCGGTTGCTAAATTGGCCAACACGTAAGGAAAATAGAGATTTACTCTCACAATTGCATAAAAACATAATTAAGCATGTTGGTATAAAAGAATATGTGGATTTACATCATCATATAAATCTAGTGGTGGATTCAATCTCTTAACCAATTTTCTTATATTGTTGATTTCAGTTTGTTTATTGTTATTGTCTTTGAAACTGTTCATTGTTCATCAAAACTCCAAAACCCCCTATTTACTATTTATTGTCAATCGAGTCTAAATTGGGAATTACTTGATAGTGTTAATTGAATTGGTTCTAGGATCGACCCTTACTAACTACAACTAGTTGTAAGGTTTTTAAAGGGTAGACGACAACCGATTTTTATCTACGAATTTTAATCACTATATCCTCATGCATCGAATTTTCCTGACGCCCGTTGCGGGGACCCAATTTTTCAATTACACTTTGTTAATTTATTTTCTATTTTTACTCTATTTTTATTTTTGTTTTTATTTTATTTTTAGTTTTTGAATCTTTCTTTCTGAGTATTTTGTAGGTGTTGATGTCCCTTGAAGGGGTAGACGAAAGATTGTTAAATTTGAGGAACTATATTGATCAACTCACTTCACATCCTCAATTTCCCTTCCATCCGGCTAACTTCCACTTCACACCTGCTGACATTGAAGCTGCTCGTTATATTGATTTATCAAGTTCAGAGACATCTGAGCCATCTGAAATATCTGAAGAAGTGACAATGGCAGAAAATACTTTAAGGGCATTGGGTGCTCCAAATCTAGATCAACAGCCTCTATGCATAGACATTCTTGAAAATGAAGAGGCATTTGAATTGAAATCCGGCTTAATCCATCTCTTGCCATCTTTCAATGGATTACTCGGAGAGGACCCCAACAAGTATTTGAAGGAAATTCATGTGGTATGTTCTAGCATGAAGCCTGCAGGAATTCATGTAGAGCAAGTCAAGTTGAGAGCTTTTCCATTTTCATTGAAAGACTCAGCTAAGGAGTGGCTTTACTACTTGCCACCCGGATCCATCCAGTCATGGCAGGACATGGCCCGAACTTTCCTAGACAGTGTACTTCCCCTGCCTCAAAAGCTGCAACAATCAGAAAAAAAATTGTGGTATTCAACAAAGGCATAGGGAAATCACTCCATGACTCCGGGAGAGATTTAAGAAGCTATGTTTCAGCATGCCCTCATCATCAAATTTGAGCACTCTTAATTCAAGTATTTCTATGAAGGCTTACAAATGATGGATCGCAACATGATTGATCTTTGCTAGCGGAGGAGCATTGGTTGATAAAACTTCTCAAGAAGCTAGAAACATGATCTCAAGAATGGTGCTAATACTTTGAGTTTTTACTCTAGAAATGACACTCAAAGTGAAAGAAGTAGAGACAACCACTCTACAGCAGCAAATGACTTAATTGACTACTATGATTCAGCGGTTAATGGATACAGGCAAAGCACCAGTTCATGCTTGTGGGATCTGTTATTCATCTGGACATCCCACTGATATGTGTCCCACTCTCCAAGAGGACACAAATGAGGAGGTAAGAGCAGTAGGGGGATATGCTGGACTTTCAAAAAATTACAACCCCTACTCAAACACATATAATTAGGGTTGGAGGGATCATCCTAATTTTAGCTATGCAAAGCAATCTCAAAATCAACCTCCAACTTATGGACCTCCAGGATTCCAACAAAGGCAAGCATCTTTTCCTCAGAGACAGCAGCAAGTTCAAGCTCCTAAGCAATCTGAGCCTTCACTAGAGGAGCTAGTGAAACAAATAGCCACTGATAATTTGCAATTCAAACAAGAAACAAGGACTGCAATCAATAACTTGCACAATCAGATAGGGCAGTTGTCCACAGAATTCAACAAGTTTCAAAGCCAAGCTTCAGGGAAACTACCCTCATAGCCAGAAGTGAATCCAAGGGAAAATGCTAGTGCTGTCACATTGAGAAGCGGAAAGACGATGGATGAGCCTACATCTCTTCCACCAATCACTCAAGAGAAAGATGAACCACCCAAAGAAGCAAATGATAAGGGGCAAACTTCCAAAGCCCCTAAGGTAAGTATTTCTGAACTCCTTCCTAAATATGTCACTAAAGCTCCTTTTCCTAGTAGGTTGGTTAAAACCAAGAAAGAAGAAGCAGAAAAAGAAATACTTGAGACTTTTAGGAAGGTAGAAGTTAATATCCCTTTGTTAGATGCCATTAGCGGTTTTTCTAGATATGCAAAATTTTCTGAAAGAATTATGCACTTAACAAGAGGAAGGTAAAAGGAAATGAAAAGGTCCAAGTGGGAGAAAATGTTTCAGCTGTAATTAAAAAGAAAATCCCAACCAAATGTAAGGACCCTGGCACATTCACTATTTCATGCACTATAGGTAACACAAGGTTTGAAAGGGCAATGCTTGATTTAGGTGCATCTATAAATGTCATACCATATTCTATTTATGCATCTTTATACTTGGGTCCCTTGGAACCTACTGGTGTTATTATTCAATTGGCTGATAGATCTAATGCATACCCTAAGGATGTGGTTGAAGATGTTTTGGTGCAGATGAATGAATTAGTGTTTCCGACAGACTTTTATGTTTTGGACATGGAAGAGGATGAGTCTCCCAAATCTGCTCCTATCTTGTTAGGGAGACCATTTTTGAAAACTGCACGAACAATAATTGATGTGCACTCAGGAACTCTAATAATGGAATTTGATGGGGAATTAATTAGATTCAATATTTTTGAAGCTATGAGATACCCAAGTGATGTGCACTCTGCTTGTTTAATTGATTATTTTGATCCTTTTGATTCTTTAATTTCTGCAGCTTTTGATACTGACCATTTTGATGCTCTTGATACAATTCTAACTCATAGCTTAGATGTACAGGAGGACAAGAAGCAAAATGAAGAAGAGCCATGGAGTGAAGACATTGATGAAATTGTTGCTGCCTTACAAGAGCTCTCTTCCACTCCAGAAGAGCATGAGGTAACTTTTGTTGATTTACCTGTTACTACTGATATACCTCAACCTTCCGTTATGCAGGCACCTGAATTGGAACTGAAAGCACTGCCTGATCACCTTAAATACATCTTCTTGGGAGAGAAGGACACCCTTCCAGTAATAATTACAAATTCACTCACCCAAGAACAAGAAGAGAAACTGGTAGCTGTTTTTGGAGAACATAAGACAGCCATTGGTTGGTCAATAGCTGATATCAAGGGTATTAGTCCCTCCATTTGTATGCACAAGATATTAATGGAGGAGGATACTAAACTTATGAGAGACCCCCAGCAGAAGTTGAATCCTCCCATGATGGAGGTTGTGAAAAAGGAGATACTAAAGCTCCTAAGTGTGGGGGTGATCTACCCCATTTCTGACAGCAACCCAGTCCAGGTAGTACCAAAGAAATCTGGAATTACTGTGGTAAGAAATGCTGAAAATGAGCTTATTCCCACTAGGTTGAAGACAGGATGGCATGTTTGTATTGATTACAAGAAGTTGAATGACGCCACGAGAAAAGACCACTTTTCTTTACCTTTCATTGATCAAATGTTAGAGAGATTAGCTGGTCATTCTCATTATTGTTTTCTGGATGGTTTTTCAGGTTACAATCAGATTGCTATAGCTCCAGAAGACCAAGACAAGACTACATTCACTTGTCCATTTGGTACCTTTGCATATAGACGAATGCCTTTTGGACTCTGCAATGCACCAGGAACTTTCCAGAGATGCATGATGAGTTTATTTACTGATTACATTGAAAATATTATTGAGGTTTTTATGGATGACTTTAGTATCTTTGGAAATGGTTTTGAAAATTGCCTGAAACATTTAACATTGGTGCTTAAAAGATGCATTGACACTAACCTAGTACTGAATTGGGAAAAATGTCATTTCATGATAAAGGAAGGTATTGTGTTAGTTCATGTAATTTCTGCTAGGGAAATTAAAGTAGATAAAGCTAAGGTAGAACTCATGCATTCTTTGCCCCCACCCACTAGTGTGAGGGAGATTCGTTCTTTTATTAGTCATGCAAGTTTCTACCGGAGATTTATTAAAGACTTCTCTAAAGTCTCATTGCCCCTTTGCAGAATTCTTCAAAAAGATGTCAATTTTAACTTTGATGAGAAATGTATGGAAGCTTTCAATAAACTCAAGAAGTTGTTAACTGTTGCGCCTATCATCAGGCCACCCAACTGGGAGTTACCGTTTGAACTAATGTGTGATGCCAGTGACTTTGTAGTAGGGGCTATCTCGAGACAGCGAGTTGATAGGGTTCCTTATGCTATTTACTATGCATCAAGGACTCTAAATGATGCTCAACTTAATTACTCAACCACAGAAAAAGAACTTCTAGCTGTTGTATTTGCTTTGGAAAAATTTAGATCATATCTAATTGGTTCTAAATTAATTGTGTTTTCAGATCATGCAGCTTTGAAGTATCTACTAACAAAGAAAGAAGCAAAGCCTAGATTGCTTCGATGGATTTTATTGCTCAGAATTTGACTTGGAGATTAAAGACAAGAAAGGGAGTGAGAACTTGGTGGCCGATCACTTGAGTAGGTTGGTAACTGAAGAAGAAGAAATGCCTATCATGGAAACTTTTCCGGATGAATATTTGATGGTTGTCAAGGCCATAATCCCTTGGTATGCTGACATTGTAAACTACCTGGTTACTAAGGACTTTCCGGAGGGTTTGAACAAGGCTCAATGAGATAAATTAAAGAGTGACTGTAAATACTATATCTGGGATGACCCGTACCTATAGAAGCATTGTGCAGATCAAGTCATTAGGAGGTGTATTCCTGATTCTGAGACACACTCCATCCTCTCCTTTTGTCACACCTATGCATGTGGAGGACACTTTGGCAATAAAAGGACAGCCAACAAAGTGCTTGACAGTGGTTTCTATTGGCCCACGATTTTCAAAGACGCTTACAACTTCTGTAAGTCTTGTGACCACTATCAGAGAACAGGTAACATTGGTTCTCGTAATCAAATGCCTCAGACTCCGATCATTTTTGTGGAAGTCTTTGATGTGTGGGGTATTGATTTCATGGGACCATTCCCTTCTTCATTTGGTTTCACATATATTCTTTTATCTGTTGATTATGTGTCTAAATGGGTGGAAGCAAAAGTCACCCGATCTGATGATTCTAAAACTGTTGCAGATTTTGTTAAAACACATATTTTCTCCAAGTTCGGGACCCCAAGGGCTATCATCAGTGACCAAGGGACCCATTTTTGCAACAGAACCTTTGATGCTCTATTGAAGAAATATGGAGTAATACACAGAATTTCCACTCCTTACCATCCACAGACAAATGGGCAAACTGAAGTGTCCAACCGGGAGATTAAATCAATCCTTGAAAAGACAGTGAATCCATTAAGAAAAGATTAGAGTACTCAACTTGAAGATGCTTTATGGGTTTATAGGACAGCCTATAAGACTCTCATCGGCATGTCACCATTTCGGTTAGTGTATGGAAAGCCCTGTCATTTGCCCGTTGAGCTGCAACATTGCTCTTACTGGGCCATTAAACAAGTTAATATGGAATTGGAAGGTGCTGGAAAGCAAAGGAAGTTCCAGTTACAAGAACTGGAAGAACTAAGAAATGAGGCCTTCGAGAATGCCCTAATTTATAAGACTAAAGCTAAGACATTCCATGACCAATTGATTTCCAGAAAGAAATTTCACAAGGGACAAAAAGTTCTACTGTTCTAATTCAGACTCAAATTGTTTCCAGGTAAACTGCGTTCTAAGTGGATTGGACCATTTGTGGTAACTAATGTCTTTCCTTTTGGTGCAGTTGAGATCAGGAGTGAAATTTCTGGCAAAGCATTTAAGGTCAATGGTCATCGTCTCAAACCATATCATGAACTTCTTGACAGTGTAGAGATGGAAGTGATGACCCTCATCCTTCCATAATATGAGGAGCATTGAAAGTATCATCATGTCAGGTTGAGGACAATAAACTAAACGCTCATTGGGAGGCAACCCAACCAGATTTGCTCTCTTTATCCCTTTTTATTTTGCGTTTTTATTAGTTTCTTAGATTATGTTTTTATCTATTTGTTGATTGTGAGCATACGAATCTTTGGAAAACCTTATGTTTTGGTTTGATTAAATGTGTGTTGGAATGCATGGATTGTTTGTTTGATATCTATGTGGATTAAGTACAGTGGAAACCAAGCGAAACTATAGCAATTAGTTCGTTTGTAAATTGTTGTTTTGTTCTTCTGAATGCTGAATCATGTTCTTTGGGAATGATTTTCTTCAATTGAAAGTTAAATTGCATTTCAAAATGAATGGACTGAGTAAAGAGTCGATCTCTTGAGACGCATTCTTATGAATTGGTGCCTCATGAACTTCGTAGATTTTTTACATTCCCTCAAGAATGATGAGTAAATGTACCCCCTTAGTTTCCATTGTATTTTCATTCTCTTGTATTGTGTACATTTGGGATTTGATTTGCACTATTGATTTGCTGGTTTCAGTCATAGTTGTTTTGTTTTTGCTTTCGGTTGTGATATAGCTGTTTTTGCTTGTTTTTTCTTTTCTGGATGTGTATAGCATTCTCTTTGTCGTTATTTTCCCTTTTCTGGATGTGTGTAGCATTGAGGACAATGCTTGTTTTAAGTGTGGGGGTGTGGATATTTTGATCCTCTATTGTGAATACTGTTGATTTCTGAATTGTTCTCCTGGGATTTGAATGACTGATTGAACTTTCTTGGGGTGAGTGTATTTGATCTTGATGGTGTTGTTCTTCTTGTGATACTTCTCCATTGGGCTTTTAAAGTTTCCGATAAGCTTTCAAGTGATGTGATTAGTGAGCAATTGACCCAAAAAAAAAAACTTTGAGCATGATTGAATGAACTTTCTGGTTAGTGATCTTGTCGGGTGAAATTCTAAAAAATTAAAGGGTTTAATTGAAAATAATGAATCGAAACCTAGTGAATTTTGGGCTTTAAATGGCTAACTTTAGGCCATTTTGGATCCTTGATTATGTGATTTCACTCATGATTATTGTGCTTTTCAGAACTTGTCTTGGTTCTCTTTTAAGCTGCTAATGACCACTGCATGCATTTGAAATGATAAAGGCAATTTTCTTTTAAATAACTACTAGCCAAATAGCCATCCTTGCATTTTATCCATTGATTAACCCCTTTGAGCCTAATTGACTTCATTTCCTTCTATCTAAGCTCAATTTAAACCTAAAAGTGAAAAACCATTTTACTACCCTACCTTAGGGAGTAGAAGAGCTTTATGATTATGATGGAAATTAGTTCTTGAATAAGAGGAAGTATTTGAATTAATGATGTATTTGCCTAGCTATGTTTGTATATAAAAGTCTCATGCTGGCAAAATATCATTGTGAATAGGATGTAAGGTGTGTATATATATATGTAATTAAAGTAAAAAAAAAAAGAGAGAAAAAAAAGTCAGAAAAAGGAAAAGGTACATAATAGGAATTTGAATTTGAAGATTATTGGGAAATTCTGTGTAATGATTGAATATCTCTCCATTTTGCTCTTCTAATTCCTATGGTCTAACTTTGTCTATCTTTGATGTATCCTATCTTAACCATGACCCCATTACAACCTGAATAAAGTCCTTTTGATCTCTGTTTGCATATGGTCTGAGTAGTGGAAAAGTAGAGGCTTGACAAGCCTATGGTAAAGCATATTCTCATGAGTTGGTTGAGTGAAAATACAAGCCTGAAACACTTGAGTGAGAGAGCATTTCAGTGAGGATTTATCATGTTGATTGAACCCTGAAATTTGATTGATTTTGCTTGTCAACTTGGATTGCTAAGAAATGGAATTTTGAATTGTTTAAATGCTTTGAAAACTAAATGCACAAAGGTCTTTGCTCATCATTCTGCATTTGTTTGGCTTGTTGTGAAACTGTGTTGAACTGTATATTTTTGCCCAGGAGTGAAAAAAGCTAAGTGTGGGGGTAATTGATCTATTGATTATTTCTATATTTTAGTTGCCTTATAATTGATTCATTGAACTCCATTTGTGCTTAATTGTCATTATTTAACTTAGTTTCTGATATCAAACCCTAATTGGAGCATTACTGTGAAACTTTGCTTAAATGTATTCATTTGCACTCATAATTGAATTATGCTTTTTAGTCACTGGGCTTCTTAAGGTTCAATTAGGTTTAATTAAGTTGGTATTGACACATTTTATGATATTGAGCCTAATTGGATCATTGAGGGAATTATTGCATGACTTAGCCCTAATTTATCTCTTTGACAATGTTCAGTAAACTAGCTATAATTTGAGTTTCAAATATCTGATTGATATGATTCTAGTCTTGTAGGAAAGCTAAGAAAATTCTCTACCACTTTCATGAAGACCTCAAAAGCCCAATCACACGTTTGGATAACTCAAATTAGAGTTGAAACAAGAACTAGGGTGCTGATTTGACAGCTTGACCTTTGCATACTGTTCATGACATATCTCAAGCTACAAGTTGTCAAATGAGCTGAAATTTCGACGGTTGATAGTTACGATCCACATCTACAACTTTAATGTTGAACACTTTTCCAGATTCGAAGGTCTAGTGGGTCATATTGAGCTTGGAAGTTAGATTACACGGCCTACTCGTGGTTTCTACCACGGCCATGGTTCGAGGGAGTCAGCATTAACAAATTTACTTCCAGAATCAACCACGGCCAAGCCGTGGTGGCAACCACGGCCGTGGTTGAGAGTCAGCATTCACAAATTTACTTCCAGAATTAACCACGGCCTGGCCGTGGTGGCCACCACGGTCGTGGTTCGCAGCGCAGACAGCAATTATTGAAACTTCTACGCGAAGTTTGTGCGGGAGGCCTATATATTGACACCATTGGCACGTTTTTGAGAGAATTCTGACCTAAGAGAGCAGCTACAACTCCTTGGAGAAGGAGAAGGGAGTCTTGGATCAAAGATTGGAGTCTCGGGTTCGAGCAATCGGAGATCCATCATCCCCAATCCTCAGAAACTCGTTTACTTTAGTTTTTCTTCTGCACTTTGTTTCTTATGATGTTCTTTCTCAGTTTTTCTTGTGATTTCCTTTTAGCTATGTGCAACTAAACCTCCCTTGGTCAAGGGGGTGATGAAACCACTAGTATTGATGTTGTGAATCTTGCATATTTGATTATTTCAACACAGTTATGTCTTTATTCATATATTTCTGAATCTATTGTTGGTATGAAGGTTTTTGTACTTGTTCCCACTTTTAAAGTGGTAGATCTGGGTTTATTATGTGCGGTTGCGGTAGTAGATCTAGCGGAATATATGATGTTCATGTGGGTATAATTATCTTTGTGCTATTTGCCAGTTATAAAAGTGGTAGATCTGGGTTTATTATGCGCGGTTGCGGAAATAGATCTAGAGAAATATATGTTCTAAGTAATTTAATCCCGGTGTGTGATTAAATCTTAGTGTAATTAGTTTTCTAAATCTTAATGTAATTATTGGATAGTTGTAAGAGCGGTTGCTTTATGACTAATCAGTGATTAGGAGTTGATTTGAGCGGTTGCTAAATTGGCCAACACGTAAGGAAAATAGAGATTTACTCTCACAATTGCATGAAAACATAATTGAGCATGTTGGAATAAAAGGATATGTGGATTTACATCATCATATAAATCTAGTGGTGAATTCAATCTCTTAACTAATTTTCTTATATTGTTGATTTCAGTTTGTTTATTGTTATTGTCTTTGAAACTGTTCATTGTTCATCAAAACTCCAAAACCCCTATTGATAATCATGAATTTTGTTTATTGTCAATCAGAGTCTAAATTGGGAATTACTTGATAGTGTTAATTGAATTGGTTCTCTGTGGATCGACCCTTACTAACTACAACTAGTTGTAAGGTTTTTATTTTCTGGTGGACCTGACAATCGATTTTTATCTGAATTTTAATCACTATATCCTCACGCATCAATAATCATCGACAATCACAAAAGTATAGTAATTACGAAAGCTCATAGTTCTTGATGGTCCAAAAAGATCCATATGTAAAAGTTGTAAAGGTCTAGTAGTAGAAACATCATTTTAGCTTTGAAAGATACCTTTACTTGTTTACCCTTTTGACATACATCACAAAGTTTATCTTTCTCAAAATTGAGCTTTGGAAGACCAATTACTAATTCTTTAGTAACAAGTTTATTTAGTTGATCCATGTGAATATGGGCAATTCACCTATCCGATAGCTATGGATCACTCTCTTTACTCATAAGACATCTAGCATCATGAGAGATAATATCATCAAGGTTAATTATATATATGTTATCAACTCTATGACCAACAAACTCAACTTGTTTATCATCCTTACCTTCAATAATGCAATAATTAGAGTCAAAGATAACTCTATTTTCTTTGTCACACAATTGACTTATGTTTAGCAAGTTATGTTTGAGTCCTTCTACATACAAAACATTATCAATTTAAGTAGAGGAATTTTTACCAACTTTTCCAACTCCAAGGATCCTTCCTTTATTGTTGTCCCCATATGTAACATGACAATGTTTCTTGGGAGCAAGAAAGGAGAACTTGGAGCCATCACCAGTCATGTGCTTGGAGCAACCATTATCAAGGTACCAATTTGAGCTATTGGCTTTTAAGCACACCTACAAAACATATTAAGATTTTGATTTTAGGTACCCAAACCTTTTTGGTTCCTTGGGTGTTAGTTTTGGGCTAAGAACCCTTTGGAACCCATATTTTCTTTTGTCCAACATGTGATTGCTTCCTAATTCTACATATAGATGCACTATGTCATTTTCCTCCACATTGAAAACGTATTATAAAAGGACTACTAGACATACTTGAAGAAACAAAGAAGTTTTTATAAATTTTTTGTTGTTTCTTAGGATTGTAACCCAATCCAGCTATATCAAACAAACATCTTTTTTTTTCAAGTATGATATTCAATTTTTCTCTACCAAAAATAAATTTAGCAAGAGTATTTATCAAATCTTCAACTTCTTTTTCTAAGGATAAGCATGAACTACACGAAGAAGATGAAGAGGGAGCATCCTTATATGAAGAGCAAGTAATGCATGAGGAATTTGTATCAATTGGCCCAAGAGTTTCATTTTCTAATTTTAATTCCTCTACTTCTTTGTTTAAAACAAAAATTTGACTTTCAAGAGAGGAAATTATTTTCTTTGACAATGAAACCATTTTTTCAAGCTTCAAGGATTCTTCATGCAATTCCTCAAAGGCTTTTTACAATTCATCATAGGAGTGTTGGGATTCAAGAATTTGAGAATCTAGCTCAAGATCATCCTTTGCCATGAGACAAAGGTTTGCTACTTCATCTTCCGATTCATCCGAGGAGTCCATGTCATTGTCCTCCCAAGCCATATATGCTCTTCTCCCTTAGCTCTCTTTGTTGGGCTTCTTTCAAACTTTTCTCCCTTCTTTTGGCCTAGAAGGTAGTCCATCTTCATATGGCCAAGTTTCCCATATCCCCTTTACATAGTTTTTCTTTGGAGGGAAGGGTGGTCTTCTCCCATTTTCTTTCTTCTTAAGAAATCTTCTAAATTTTCTAACCAAAAGATTGAAGGTCTCTTCATTCATCCCTAAGTCCTCTACCTCATCTTCATCATCATCTTCATCAATGTAGGATAAGGAGGCCTTGAGTGCTAGATCCTTCTTCTTTTTATTAACATCTTCATTTTGGTGAAGCCTTGATAATTCCATTTCATGCTCTTGTAGCTTCGCAAAGAGTGTTAGAAGAGTCATGGTTGCAAGGTTCCTTGATTTAGCAATGGTGGTCACCTTGGGTTGCCATTTTTTGCTTAGACATATCAAAATTATGTTAATTAATTCTTCATTTGGAAATTTTTTTCCCAATGAGGCAAGATGATTAGCAATGTGAGTAAATCTCTTTTGCATATCTTGTATGCTCTCACAATGATTCATTCTAAATAATTCATATTCATGTGTAAGAGTGTTTATTCTAGCCCTCTTCACCTCACTAGTTCCCTCATGGGTGACTTGAACAGCATCCAACATTTCTTGTGTTGTTTTGTAGTTAGAAATACAAAAGTACTCATCATACCCTAAAGCACTAGTGATGATGTTCTTGACTCTAACATTATATTACACTCTTTCTTTTATCATCATCTGTCCATTTAGCTCTTAGCTTATCAACTTGTCTACCATCAACAAACTTGGTAGGAACAAATGGACTATTTTCAATGGCATCCCAAACATCAAGATCAATAGCTTCAATGAAAATTTTCATTCTTTCTTTCCAATAAGTATAACAAGTGCCATTAAAGTTGAGGGCCTATTAATTAAGGCGCCTTCAGGTAAAACATTTTGAAAAGAAGTTATCACTCCTCTTGAAGTTGTTAAGCTCTCTAAACAAGAGTCTAGGTCTGATACTACTTGTTACCAAGTGGCTTCAAGACTCAAGAGGGAGGTGAATTGAGTATTTTAAAACTTTTTGCTAACAAGCCTCGTTTAATTTTCTTTGAAGCAATTTTCTTTGAGTTGAATGGAATTATGACAATACACAAGTTTAAATAGAATGAATAAGTGGAATAACAATCAGCAAGTATGCAAAACCAATAAATAAGCTTGAATATAAAGAGATAAAGGTTGAGAAAATTTACACATAGAGATTTATACTGGTTCAATCACTTTTGTGATCTACGTCTAGTCCCCAGTATCATCCACCCAGGAATTTCCATTATAATCAAGCTTCACAAGGTGCTTGATGAACCATTTACAATAGTTGAGCTCTTCCTACACTCCAAGGATCATCCACCTATTGTGTAGAAGCCTCTAAGTTTCTCAAGGGATCCTCCACCCTCTTAAAGTGTTTACAGATGAATAGAAATGAATTTAGCTCACTCAAAGAGCAGATATAGAAATTGAAACTCAATGGGTATCAAGATGGATACACTTTAAAGCTCAAAACAAAAAGTTAATGAAGATGACTATAATAACTTGTATTAATGCTTAACAACTCCTTTCAAATTGATTTCCAACTGTTCTTTAATGCCCAATAACTTGTTTTTATAGCCTAATAAATTTTAGAGTCGTTGGGTTGTTGATTGGAGCATCAAATGCCATCAACTAGCCATTTATTACTATTTATGGCATTTGTTTTTATTTGAATAACGTATGTGTTATTCGAATAACACTTCAAATAGCACACTAATAAATGGTTCTGTATCATATTATTTGAATAACCATATGGTTAATAAGGCCTTTTAAAACTAATTTTTGAAAAACCTTGTTATTCAAATAATCCTTTTTAAACTGAAGGAGCGTAACCTGTTTTTAAGCTGTTATTCGAATAACACCCTGTGTTATTTATATAAAGCTTGATCAAAAGCAAAAATTGGCTCTCTGACTTTTGTTATTTGAATAAGATAGCCCTTATTCGAATAAACTTATTTGAAAACATTTTTAAATATCTTTTAAAACTTGTCAATTGTTCCCTAAAGATCCAACAAGCTTTTAAGCACTTAAATGCTATTTCTTAGGAAACCAAAAACCATTTTGAAGCATTGAAACCATGTATGTCTTTTGGGTTCTTTGAAAAATAAGTTTAGAGCTTAAGTGTGAACCTCTTTTACCTTTACACAATGATTTAAGTCCAAAAGCTATTCTTGAAGGTCTTGGACTTGATCTTGTCATCATCTTCAAGTTTGTTATCATCAAAACAATTCTTCAATGACCTATAGCCAATTACAAAATTTAAATATTATCTTATCCAAATTTAAATTTGAATCTTCAAGCGGCTATTGTTTTCTTGCTCGAGCTCTTTACTTATCTTTAGAAAAAAAAATCCCAAGTGTAGTTACTAGCATTCTAGATCTCAAATTTCAAGATCAAGTCGAAATTACCTTTTTGGTAACTTAATTTCCACAATTTCGATTTGAACATAATTAGAGTACTTATGTCTATCCAAGTTCGTAAATGTAACTCATGATAACTTAGAGAATACTATTCACACTAAGCTTTTGGATACACCTAGTAATGGTATGAATTGAAAAGTGTTATTTTTATACTAACAGATACCCCCCAATATTTATTCTCAAAGTATAAAAGATAATATTATTGTTTTAAGCATTACTTTTCGATTAAATCTTGACTTTGAGCTTTAGTTGCTCTTTGTCTAATTAAACTGACATAAGTAGATAAGAAAATGTCAAAGAGAAAATATATAAATTTTAATTTAAAATTTAATTATCCCCAAGCCACAACGTAGCCTCTCCTCCATTAACCAAGATTCCCACTTTTTGGGGAATCTCAATGCTAATGATGACTTTTATGGGGAAACGACTTCAGCCATCTTATCATAATGGCAGTTTTAGTGAGGGCAACATGCATTTATTTCAAATGCTTTTAAAACCCCAAGTGAGCCCTTTTGCCTCACTTTTCACCTTCTTCTGCATTGAGCTTTCTCTCTATACTCTCTCTCTCTCTGAGCTTCCTGGTTCTCCATTGCTACACCTTGAACCTTTTCCTTTAATCTTCTAGTTCTTGTTTTTTTTCGTCAAGCGCAAAAACTTAATCTTCTGCCAAAAATGGTTCTTTTGTACAGTTTCATTTCATTCTTGCATATTTTACTTTCTTGAAATCACAAGCTTCAATGTTGTTTTCCTCCACCTAAGCCGCTTCATCTTAGCAGTCTCACTCCACCACCGAGATTGACAAGGTGGTTTACCTGCTAAATGTTGCCATTGCTGTAGCTCCTCTTGATAAAAGACGAATTTTGTATGCTCCAGACCCATCTACAGATAACTTAGATATCTGAAAATCCCAAGTAATGATCCATTTTTCTATCGCCAATGATAAATACGCTTTTCTAGGACCAACTCTTCCCCTTGATGACTATGAGTCTATTTCTATTTTCTTCCCATATCTTAAGGGCAAGTCTATCTGTGCTTTTGGCTCCTTCTTGAAAACTGACTTCTTTGACTCTTTCCCAAAAATCTTTAGAAGTTCTCTCTCTTCGGGCCCTCAAACCAAATCACTTTATCTGCAATGGTTGAATAAGGTCAAAAATACTAAGAAGACTAATGGAAAACCTCTAGCATTTTTTATTTTATTCAACTTAGCAGGGAGCGTATCAAATATAATGCTCCTATGTTGTCCAGCTCTTTCTTTTTCTAGAATAAGACTACTAATTCTTTCCGCATCCCCTATGGCATGCTTACTCCCACTCTTTTCAATCTTATTGCTATAACAGGCTTAAAGCCTACAGGAAGAGTCATTACCAATATCTTAGAGCCAAAGGAAATTATCGAACCAAATTGGTTGAAATTAACATACACAACCTTCATAGAAAACAACTGTCTCGATATCGATATAGTTTCCGACCAAGAACATGTCACTTTTCTTATCTTATGGCTTAGTGCTTTTATCTTCTACACTAGTCTTTGCAAGTCCCCAAATCCTTGCACCATCTAGCCATTCTTATTCATGAGGGAACTCCCTTATGTTGGAGCAAATTGATCCTTGCTCAATTCTACACTTCGATGGTAGAAGTCATAAATTTACTTCGATATGAGGACAAACCCCTAACCGACTTAGGTGGACCCTTTTGGCTTCTTCAACTTTGGCTCAATGCCATCTTTGAATCCCATCTCCAAAGCACCTCTCCTCCTAACATTTCCCGAACTATCAAAGGGAATTGTTTATCTCACCTTCACTATTGCTCGAAAACTAGAAGGGAGGTTGATGACTTCAAGTATTTCTTTTATTTGTTTATCAACATGAAATTCCACTCAGATAGCTTCAACTTCTCTCCTTTCGCTAGTCGAGACTATGGTCCTGAATGGTTTCCACAATCTCTCTTTTGCAAAACCCCAAAGACTTAGTCCAAAAATTTGGATTTACGGAGTAATATGTTTACTACTCAAATCTTCTCTCCCAACTTCCCAAAATCCAAAGACTCTAGTTTAATTATTTATTTCTCTTCCTACGTTTCTAAGTAGTTTGATTTTTCCTAATACATTCTTTCTCCTATCTTAATTCGAGAGAAATGTCAAATATGCGAATCTAGGGCCAGAGAGCTCAAACAATATAAACATTTTCTAAAGAAAAGTGTTGGCAGAAAAGATGGGTTCAATCTTTTCGATTGTAAAATCTCCTTTTTCACTACCCTCAGTTTCACTAATTGGTGGAACTGTTATTATTCCTCCTAAAAACTTTCGATTGAAGAATGCTTCAGGAGGATGACTAATCCAAGATCTTTTGTGCAGATCGGAGATGCCAAGAAAAAATCGAAAGATACACACTTCTAAGAAATCTTAAAGTTTGAGAAATTTTTTAAAGTTAAATATGATCTTCGAAACTTAAGATTAGTGGTTCAAGAAGCAGAACAAATCTTGAAGCAAAAACAAGCAGAACATTACTAAAAATGTTATGCACAATTTATTAATGCTTTGATTTCAAATCCTTTTACTTCGTTTAAGGATTTTGAAACCCTTCTTGAGTTCCCTCCACTTCCCAATGCTCCTTTGGTATGGCTAATTAGTATCCAGACCCCAAAGGTGGAGCATTAGGTGTGGGTAAGGACTCAAAGAAGCATGAGGTGACTTTTACTAATTGTTATCTAGATAACTGTCGAGATCCAATCTACGAATACATTCAAATAATAAAATATCCTCCTCATGGTAAAATTCATATAATTTCTTCTTTTCCTTTTATTTTTAAATTGACCACTAATCATTTCATTCTTATTGTGATCTCAAAAAGGACAAAGGTCATGAAAGACTTGGATGCTGAAGAAAATTGGGAGGATGAACCCCAGAGGCCTAGGAAAATTTCCAAGATTGCAAAGTCTCAAACAGCCGAATAACCAACATCCTCAAGAGGACCAGAAAGGAAGTCTGTTGGGCCAGCTTCCTCAAAGTCTAAATCTTTCGAGAGGGAAACTTTCAAAAATCCTGAGGAAGAATCTTTCACTACCCCAAAATCCAAGGAAAATATAAATAACATCCGATTTCATTTTTATCATATCTTCATATCTAACTTATAATTGTCTCTTTAAACTTTTCAAGAAAAATTCATAAGTGAAAGCCCTATGAAGACAGGCCAAGTAAAACATATGGCTGTTAAAAAAGGAAGAGATGTCTTAAACATTGATAGTTCTGACTCTTCACAGCACGAAATCGAAGAGCAATTAACCTCGAAGGTTGCTATATCATCTTCTGTGAACCAAGGAACTGAGAATACTATGGTACGATCCTTTTCAATTAACTTGTGATAATCGAAATCCTTTTTTTTATATCAACTTTACTTTAGGACTTCAAACAGGAACCTTCTCACTAAACATCCAGAGAAAATTCTTCTATGACCTTAAGAAAGTCAAGGACTCCATCTCGCCCTCCTTCTCCACAATGGGACTCAGTCCTTTCACAAGGTGTTCAAACACCTTTACCAAAAGAAGACTTTTTAGCTCCTAGTGCTCGATTCGAAGGGCATTTCAAATTCGAAGTTCAACTAGAAAAAGAAATGTGCACTAGAGCTGCTCGAGATGCCTCTCTTGAAGCTACTGAAACTGTTGTGCAGGTTAGATACATTCTTTCAAGTAATTTATTTGAACTTAAATTTTGTCTAACTTATTTTAATTTTTCCTTTGTTGGTATAGGAAAACACTTCCTCCCAAATCGAACAAAACTAACCTAAAGCTGAAACTAACTAACTTTCTACTGTCGAGACTCTTGCTCATCCTCATGAAATAGTCAAAGCAGCTGAAGACAACAATGGTGAGGATGAAGATGCTAGCAATATGGATGAAGATGATGATGAAGATGATCCCCTGAAGTTAATCGAAGATAACCTTTCTGGGAAAACTTCAATCTCTTCCAAGTCCCTTTATTCGACTACATATTCAAAGGTCAAAGTTTAAAGCATCTCCCCCACTCAATTGCTAAAAGAGCTTGCTACCTTACTAAACCTAGGGCTGGATAAGCTAATGGCCACGAAAGATAATAAACAAAAAATGATCACTCTACTCGAATTGCTTGATCAACATAGGCAACTTCTAAATTCAGATATTCAACAAGCTATTTAGACGCTGAGGTTTTTATTCGAGGATTTGGCGACCAATTTCTTTGGTTATCAAAAAGCCATTACTAATCACTAACAACTCCTGCATACAAGGGCCAAGCTGATGAGCGATGTATCTAAAGCCAAAAAGAGGCACCGGAAGCTCAATACTTTATCGACTGCCTAGTAGAGAAAAAATTAAAACAAAGAAAAGATTGTTGAGCTGGAAAGCCAACTTAAAGAGCTTAAAAAGCAACAGAAATACCTTCAAGCAGTAGTTGGTACATTTACAACCCAAGAACAACAATTGAAAAATGACTATTCTAGATGGGTTGTTGAAAGTAAGGATGTAATGACAGCTATTGAAAACTTAACTCCTTCTTTCGAGAAAGTTTCAGCAGAAAGAAAAAAAAATAGAAGAGATGCTCGGATCCTTTTAGTCTTTCTTCAATTGTCTTTAGTTTTAGGACAACATATTTTTTTCTTTTTCATTGAAGCTGTAATTGTATTAAAAATACTTCAAATTTTTAATATGAAATGTTTATTTTATGAGTTGCCAGCTTATATTATTTTAAATACTTGCCATTAATTGAAGCAATCCTTTCATTAGAATTTACGTTTATAATCGAATAAGTGTTGGTCCGTAATCCGTAAATCCGCAAGCGCACGGGTCGACAAGTAATATAAAGGAGAGTTAGAGTATCGTGTCCCAAAGGGATTGATTAATTAGAAGAATGTTAAACTTAATCAAAAAAGAATTTTTATCCAAGCAAGCAATTGTGAGAATGGTTGCAATTAAAATAACAATTTAAAGAAACAAAATAAGAAAACACCAAACACTAATTCCACAAGAAAAGATGAGAATGATGATTAAAGCCTAGGGGTCCTTATTCACTTGCTACTCAATGAATAAATGCAATCAACAAGTTGTTGATAACCTTCAATAGATAAGAGCCTATGTCTAGGACAATTACCCATGCAAAACCTAGTTAATCCACTATGTGTCCATGTGAGTTAACATAAGAATCACTCATTGAGACCAATTATCAAACACTTGTTATGCATGACTAATGGGTATGTGTCCATCCCATTAGCTAATCAACACACTCAATGCAATAGAATGTAATTGAACATACATCAACCATACCATATCCATATTCACAACTCCCTATCTCTAGTTCAATTGGAATACTAAAATCATGCAATTGATGGCCAAT
The DNA here is from genome assembly GCA_029884595.1 of Ormosia semicastrata. Classification (NCBI taxonomy): domain Eukaryota; kingdom Viridiplantae; phylum Streptophyta; class Magnoliopsida; order Fabales; family Fabaceae; genus Ormosia; species Ormosia semicastrata. The sequence continues at coordinate 25,214,867 of JAQQTO010000056.1, forward strand.
CAACAACAAGCATTAAGCATAGATATGGATGAACAAAATCAAATTCATTGAAAGGATACCTAATTAATCACATATTAATCAAATCCATAGCAAGATCCTAGAGAGCCCCTAGATTAGGGTTTAGCTACACATCATGAAGGAGAAGAAAACACATGAAATCAAATGATCCATCAAGTTACAAATCAAGAGGTAAAGGGAAAGAATGGACAAAAAATGGAGAGCTTCCAAGCTTGATCCTCTTCCTTGATCTTGATTCTTCCTTGAGTCACCTTCAATCTAAATGGGTTCCTCCTCTTCTCACTTCCTCTAGGGATTTCGTGGTTGGTCCCAAAACAGCCTCCTTAGAATCCCCTCAAAAATCAGATAAAAAGGGTCAAATTCGCAGACCAGGGCTTTTACCACGCCTAGGCGTGTTTTTACCACGCCTAGGCATGGTTATGAAACACGTTTTCCGGTATTGGACACGCCAGGCGTGACACGCCTAGGCGTGAGTGTCTCTTCTCGAAATTTGAAATACCATTGAGTATCGAGTACCACGCCTAGGCGTGGTTTTTCCACGCCTAGGCGTGGGTTTGTCAAATGCGTGGTTTTGTCAAGCCTAGGCGTGGGTTGCTTGAGATCTCCTTTTTGCATTTTTTCCAAATTTGAGCTCCTTTTTTAGTTGAAGCAATCCTTTCATTGAATATCTACGACAATGTTAAAGTCCATAATCATAATCAAGCATTTCTTTAAATAAAATCCTCAAAGATTCAATTTCAATTTGATATAAATCATCAAAGTCATGTATGAAGAACCATTTTCCATATAGCTTAAGGATTTTTTCTACATTCAAAATCAAGTGAAATAATGACTTTCCAGAAGTTATCAATAAGTCATTTAATTTAAATTTTCCTAGCTTTTTTTTTATTGAAGATCATTTAATTTAAATAGAACTTTGCAACTTTTTCTTTTTGTCAAATCAAGTTTTCAAGAGCAAATAACTTTTCCTCATCTAAATGATTCAGTTTATCAAACATCAAATTCCAATAATCTTTTGTTAGAATTTCATCTTGACATTGTAATCTAATTGATTGAAGGTTAATTTCATTTGGAAAAACCACCTGGTGACCATATACCAAATGGTAAGGTGTGGTACCAATTGTCTCTTTAGAAGAATTTTGATAAGCCCACAAAACTTGGCTTAATGTTTCATGCTAACTTCTTGGCTTTTGACCAATATGTTTTTTTACTAATCAAATTAGGATTTTATTAGTTGCTTCAACTTGACCATTAGCTTGAGCATAATAAGGAGTTAAAGTAAATAATTTAATATTCCTCAATTCAATAAACTAGGTAATATTTTGACTAGTAAAAATAGTCCCTTGATCAGTTGTCAAGGTTTGAGGAATACCAAACCTATATATAATATTTTCTTCGATAAAATTTATGATATCCTGTTGAGTAACATCCTTCAAAGGGACGACTTTGACCCATTTTGTAAAATAATCAACAGCAACTAATATATACTTAGGCCCTTTGGAGGATGGGGGTGAATCTACCCTATCAGATCGAGTGCCCATCCTCAAAATGGCCAAGGTTTAATAATCGAATGTAACTCATTGGCTGGGACATGTTGAATGTTCTCATTTTTTTGACATTCTTCACATGACTTAGCATAAGAATTGCAATCCTTAGCCATTGTAGGCCAGTATACCCTTTGCCTATGCAAAACACATTTCATTTTTTCACCAGCCTGATGAGCACCACAAATGCCTTCATGTACTTCTGCTACGGCTGTGTATGCTTCATTTTCACTTAAACACGTCAATAAATTTTCATCTACTGACTTCTTATAAAGTGAATCACTCATTATAACATAATGTAGGACTCTATATTTCATTTTTCTTTTGACTAGAGAACTTGGGTTCCTTAAATAATCAACATAATTAACTTTCTCCAATTAGAGCTATCCATATTTTCAATTGAACATATTTCTAAGTTCTTGAATGGATACAATTTCTCCTTGATTCCAATTAACTTAGCTAAAGTTTCACTCGAAATCTTATATCTTGAAGCTATTTGGGCTAGTTTATTATCTTCATAATTTTCTTCTCCTGGAATATGTTGCATTATAACCTCATCGAATTCACATAATAATCTCGCTGCAAAAGCAAAGTATCTAAATAGATTTTGGTTAATGCCTTTATATTATTGAGTTAATTGTTAATGAATAACTTGGAATCACCCATTACTTTGATATTTTTAGCTTTGAGTGAAATTAATGTTTGTAAGCCAGCTATCAAGGCTTCATATTTAGCCTCATTATTCGAACACTTATGTCTCAGTTTGAACAGAAACTTGGTTGGGACTTTAATAGGTGAAATAATTAGACCCTCTAGACCAACACCTCCATTGTGTTTCTATCCATTGACATATAACTTCCATGACTTCAATCCTATGTAGTTAATATCACTTTCTTCGATGTCAACACAAGGATGATCATTCAAAAAAATTTCCAATACATGGCCTTTCATAGCCTTTAATGACATGTATTTTAAGAAAAATTTAGTTAAAGCAAGAGCTCATTTCCATACTCTACCATGCAAGATAAGTTTGGATAACATATACTTTATTATATCTATTTCTGAAATTACAATTACATCATAAGGATTCATATAATATTTTAACTTAGTATAGGAGAAATACAAAGCTAAGCATAGCTTTTCTACTACACTATATCTAGTTTCAGCATCAATTAAAACTCTACTAAGATAATAATGGTTCTTTCGATTCCATTCTCATTTTCTTGGGCCAGCTTGCTCCCAATGGTTTCATCTGATGCTGAAATATATAGCTTCAAGGGACGTCCTGGAGTTGGAGGAGTCATGATTGGGGAGGATTGACCAAGCAATTCTTAATCTGATCAAAGGCCTCTTGGTGTTTGATATATGTATAAAACTCATATATTTTATGTTTGTTCAAACATGAATTTGAATGCTTTGAGATAAGAATTATGTCATTTATTTATGATATTGAGGGAATTTTGGACCCATTGAATTAAATATATTTTTATTGTGTTTTGTAGGAATTTAAGGACTTTTGTGGTATTTTGAGCATAACTTTTGCTACAGAGCTCAGATTAAGCTAATCTTGGTGTATATGGAAAGATGAGAAAATTCCTACAACTTTTATGAAGTCATTGAAACTTAATTCATGCACTAAGAAGGTGAAAACCTGTGTGCAAAATGGCTGATGAAGTTTGACCAAGTCAACTAGCATTCATAAATTTTAAGGATCAAGTTAGATTTTTAATTGGAGTGCAAGTAATCTCTACTTGGTGACTAAGTATCTCTGTGTTTAATGCAAGAAACTCAAGGAGTTTCCTAATTTGAATGAGATATTTGCTTCCTAATTTATGTGGTTTCAATAAGAAGAAAATAGGAAACAAGAGATTTGATTAAAGATTAATTAAGGAAAGTATCACTGTCAAACCTGTCTCAGTAAATTAGGGGTAATTTTCTCTATAAGTATGTGTTTACCTGACTCTGATGACGTTTGAAAGCTACTAAGAAAGAGATCTACAAATCTCATGTTGATAACTTTCCTTAATTAAGTTGCCATTAATGTGAGATTTGCACCGAAAGTAGCAGCAAAGCAATGTTTGACCTATTTTACCCTAGATTCCTTGAATTTATTATAAAATAAAGGATATGGCTAAGGATTTGGGGTGTGGCAGTGGGAGAGGAGGCAAAGAATTCACTTTGGAAGCTTAGAGGAGTTCATCATTGAAGACTTCCAAGACATTTATCTTCTAGGATTTTCTTCATAATGTTTCTTCTACCCATTTATTTGTTTTGTGCTTCTTTTGTCATGAGTTGCTAAACTCTTCTCTAACTAGGGTGAAGATGTAATTTGATTTAATTGACATGTATTAAGATTAGATTTTTAATTAATTTTTTCCTATTCAATTTGAGTACTTATTATGGTTCTTAATGCTTTTATGAATTACGCATCCTTCATAAATTGATCTAGTGAGATGTGTCTAGAATTGGAAGGTTTGTATATAACTTAGACCATAAATAATAAGTGTCATAATTTATAATCATCTAGGAATGGAGGTTATAGATTGTATGAGAGAATTATGATTTTTTCCATGAGAATCCATATGGTGAAGGTAATGCCTTTAAGAGTTGGGGTTTAGATCAAGAAATTAATTAGCCTTTGATAATTAAAGAGAATTAATCCACCAAGGAATTGAGTTTTAATTAATTAAGATATTCTTCCCATCAATTGAATTACTAGAAATTAATTAGAATGAAGGTCCCAAAGCTACTCTATTGTCTATGATAGATTGTTGAATTAAGTGAAGTTGGATCTCTAGCATATTTACCATTGCTTGTTTGCACCTTAATTTGTTATCGTGCTCTCTTACTATTTTTAATTTATATATGTTTACCTTGTTTTGCTTTTCCTTCAATTACTTATTTTCCTTTAAACTCTTTCTAATCTTAATTTCCTATAGCCTAGACAATGTTGATTTGGTGAATTTGGTACTTGACAACGTAATCTCTGTGGGATGATACTCACTCATTATTATATTACTTTTACGATTTGATATACTTGCCAATTGAGCAACAAGTTTTTGGCATCGTTGGCAGGGATTATTTGTTTGTCAATATCAAAGAGTAGCTAGAAAGACATGAATTTAGGCATTTATTTTCCTTGTTTAATTTTTGTTTAGATTGTTTCTCTTTATTTCACTCTTTTTTCTTTTGTTCATACGAGGTACTGTTGATCCGAAGTCTTTGCTTTTTGACTCTGAAATAGAAAAAATAGCAAAAGAAAATAGGGAAAAGACAAAACAAAACAAACAACTAGAGGTAGGAACAAGTATGGCTGAGAGAAATCGTGCACCTACTAGAAGAACTCTTGGGGATTATTCAACCCCTAACTCTGATGGGAATTTGTTCTATGTTATCCTTCCTCTAGTAGAAGCTAACAATTTTGAACTTAAGACTTCTCTCATCAATTTAGTACAACAAGACCAGTTTAGGGGAAATGATGATGAAGACCCAATCTCCACATTACCAATTTCTTACACACATGTGACAAAATATAGATAAATGGGGCAAGTGAAGATGCAATCAAGCTAAAACTGTTTAGATACTCACTGAGAGATAAGACAAAAAATTAGTTATAGTCAATTACCAATATCACCACATAGGATGAGTTGACCAACAAGTTCTTAGCCCATTTCTACCCACCAACAAGATTTATGAAGTTAAGAGGGGAAATTGCGGACTTTGCTCAGAAGGATGAAGAAATATTGCATGAAGCTTGGGAAATGTTTAAGGAAATGCTCAGGAAGAGCCCAAATCATGGGTTTGATGAGTTCCAATAGATGTATATCTTCTACAACAATCTAAATCTGACAGCAAAATACATGGTGGATGCATCAGCTCGAGATTCCCTTAACAAAAAGACTCCCGAAGAAGTAAAGCAATTGATTGGAATCATAGCAGCCAATGAATATCAAAGGCCAAGTGGAAGGTTAATGGGAATGTGGGGTGTTATAGAATTAGAAACTTTGGATGCTCTTTTAGCTCAGAACAAGTTACTTTCTCAACAAATGGCTAGCATTACAAAACAAATTGGGGGGATACAAGTGAGTTCTATAAACTCTCCACCTCTAGTTTGTAATCTTTGTGGAGGAGACCATATGAGTGAAGCTTGTGTGGGGGGTATTTCAATTCAAAAGCATGTTAATTATATGGGAAACTCATTGTTGTGATATTAGCAAGTGCACCAAATCGCAAAAATAATAAAGAGTGAATAAGAGTATTGTTCCCATGAGGATTATGTTATCAATTACTAAATTCACCAAATCGACATTATTCAAGCTATCGAAAAGAGAGTTGGTAAAAGCAATAATAAGAAAGAATAAGTAAAAATAAAAAGAGTAAAATTTAATTAATTAGGTAAAGCTGGAAGACAATGATATAAAAGTGTTAGTAGTCAGATTTCACTTGAACTCTTTTAATGCAAAATCAAATATTAGTTTAATCAAGTTCTATTCCAATGATTCATGGTCAATTCTCAAAATTAATTAATATCTGATCCCTTGGTATATTAATCTTCTTCAAACTATTTGGAATTAACTAATCCCTTAGTCTAACCCCAAATAGAGAATGCATTATTAAAAATGAGGGAATTAAGAGAAAGACCACACAACCCACAACGTCTATTCCTAGTGATTGCAGAAATTATGGTGTTTATCACAAGTTCTAGGTTCATGTAAATTTTTTCAAATCATACATTAACCCAAAAATCATTCCCAAATTGGCCAGATTTAGAAAAACATTAAGAAAAGATATAAGCATATAAATCATGAAATAGAAACATTGATTAAACACAATAATGAGTTTACATCATCAAATAACAAGATTCATTATCACCCTAATGAAAAAGGTTTAGTTACACATGGAAAAGAAGAATACAAAGGGAAGAATACGACAAACTCCATTGTAGATAAGTGGAAAGGTTGAAGAAAATTCCTAATCTTCAAGTCTAATTGCTCCCACACCACTTTAGGGTTTATACATCTTAACGGCTGCAGTGTTCTATCTAAGTGTGTGTTCAATTTGGCATAACTTTTCTTTTATAAAGAATTAATGATGCTGTTTACACATTCAGTGCTCAGGCGTTGGGCGTTCTTTCTAAAGTTTGCTAATACGTAACGTGCGCTCAAGCGCTGCTTTTCCAGTGTTGCCTTCGCAGCGCCTAGGCACTGAGACACTAATTTGGAATTCTTCTGCGTGCAACGCACGCTCAAGCGTTGAGTACCTTGTGCTCAAGCACTGGGCTTTTTTGAATGAAATTTTCTTCTCTTTTTTCTTGCTTGTTCAGATGTCCAGTCTTTTCCATATACAATTACCTATAAAAACACATAAAACACATAATAAGAACATAATTTAAAATACTAAAACATAATAAAAATTGAGAACAAAACTCAATCAAAAAGATTAAAAGATGATGAAAATTCATGATTTTGAACCATAAAAATATGAATTTTTAAAGTTTCATCACTCCCCCAAACTTAAGATTTTATTTGTCCTCAAGCAAAAGAAAAACAAAAATAAAAAGACTAAACAAATAAAAAAAAATCAAAACACACAGACTCAAACATGGCAACATCGGGTATTGAAAATCATTCATATCCTCAGAAATTGCTTCACAATTTCATTTCAAAGTGTCACACATGTTCAATCCAATTGTCACATCGCTCTCACATGCAACTCTCATGCAAAAATGACTTTCCAAAAATATGAATGAAAGACCAAATCTACTGATAAAGTACAAAACTAGATAGGTTTATAAAACTGCAAATGCACATCAAACCTGCATCCATAGGGTTGTTCTTCATCTCTCTCTCCACTAATGTAAACAAGACATCATCAAGGATTAGAAGGGACTTTATAAAGCTTGTAATGTAAGGCCAAGGGTACAGTTTAAAAAATAAAGTGTAGGATATTGAAAATAAAAGTTGAGATACAAAATCATGTAAATTTCAAAATCAAAGCCACAAAATGTAGAACAAGTGCAAAACGGAGCATAAGAATCAACATTTTATTACTTTTTTTAATCTTTTTTTATATCTTTTTTTTTTGTTAAACAACCTCCACCTTTATACTCATTTCTTTGCAATACTTTGGGTGGACTTTCTCTTTTTGAAATTTTTTTAGCTCCTGAAATATTTTATGCACAAAAATAATGAAAGCTTGAATAATAAAATAATACAATATATGCATTCAATAAAGGGCGTGTAAGAGAGGAAATTATTATTTTTTTCTTTTTTTTTATGGGTATGGGAAAGGAAAATATGAGTAAAGAAAATAAATAAAAGCCAAACATAAACAAGGCTGCAAAAGGGACCTAGGGATATACTGTTTTTACAGGTTGGCTTGAAAGGCTCAAACTGTCCAAAAAAGGCCCTTATCATTTCCTTAATCATGCACTGTCTAGGATTTCACCTCAAGAGAGAATCCAACAACTTCTAGATGAAAATCATCCACACAAATGCAATCTTATAAACTTTTTCTAAGCTTGACATGCATTTATATTCCAAGGTCTATCAAACATAAAGATGGGAAGAACATTCATACACAGTTGAAACAATAGAGATGAATATAACTCATAGATTCTCATGTGCTATCCCAAGAAATTAAATTAATCCACAATTTTATGCAATCATTAGATATTCAATTCAATACACCGGCATGTATAGTTTATGACTCAAAACACAATAAAGTGATGATGACAAAATAAAATAAATAAAAATAAATGCAAAAATAATATATTAAAGAAAAAAAAAGAAAAATTCTTTTTTTTCTTGGCCGACAACTATATACATCCCCCCTACGAAGACTCTGAACTTGGGAGGCACTTAAACTGACTCAACATCAAAACAAAAAAAAAAGTGTTAGTTAATAAAATAAAAAATAACAAAATAATAGCAATATCAAATAACGAACAGAAACCAAAAGGATAAAGGAGTAAAGAAAAAGAAAAAAAATTTGGGTTGCCTCCCAAAAAGCGCTTGTTTAACATCATTAGCTCGACGTTGCCTTTCCAACTAATCAAGGTGGCTTGAAGTAGGAGAAGTAAGACGACGCCTTTCCTTTTTCAAATTTATGCCTCTATACTCGGTCAATGGCCTTAGAAGTGCCTCCAAAGGTATTTTGAAACTGGAGTTGTAGTGGTTTTTCCAGAAGACGCCTTAGCATTAGAAATTCCACTAGGCCATGAGGTTTTCAATTTATCAACAGGTAAGGTACCAAGTTGCAATTTGTCAGAAGATTTCAGACCAGTTTGTAATAAATTCTAAGAAATGGGAGGACCTTTCTCCTTTTCATCAACAAACTTGGTATTGAGAGGATCAGCATTAATCAACGATGAAGGACTCTTACCAACCAATTCCTATTGAGGATTATCTTGAATACATTTGACAGGGGCATAGAAATCTGATATCAATGCAAGTTTATCAAAGACATTGATGGTCACTTGATCTCCATCCACCCTCAAAATCAATTCACCCCTAGGGACATCAATCAAAGCTCCTGAAGTAGCTAAGAACGGTTTTCCAAGAATCAGAGGGATATCAGCATCCTTGTCCATATCTAAAATCACAAAATTTACTAGAAAGAAGAATTTGTCCACCTTTACTAGCAAATCTTCAACTATACCATATAGACGTTTGATTAACCGATCAGCTAATTGAAGAGACATTGTAGTTGGCTTCACTTTTTCAATCCTAAGCTTATGAAGAATTTACAATGGCATTAAATTGATGCTAGCTCCTAAGTCACATAGAGCTTTCTCAATGGTCAGTTTACCAATAGTGCATGGAATAGTGAAACTACCTAGATCCTTTAACTTTGGTGGTAGCTTCCACTAAATTATGGCATTGCACTCTTCAGTAAGTGCTACAATCTCATCTTCCTTGAGTTTTATTTTCTTTGATAACAAGTCCTTTATAAATCTGACATATGATGGCATCTGCTCAAGTGCTTCACCAAAAGGAATGTTTATCTGCAACTGCTTGAAAATATCAAGGAACTTTGAGAATTACCTCTCTTATTTCTCCTAAGTGTCTTTCTTCAACCTCCGAGGAAATGGCATCCTAGCGTACAGTCAAGGGTCCAATGGTTTACCCAAATCTAAATCTTTTTTTTCTTTCTTCATACTCTCAGTTGTTCCTTTTTAGCTTTTTTCCTTCTCAATCCTTTTTTCTTTATCACCATCTTTTTCTTGGACATGACTCATATGAGGAGGTACTTCCTTAGCTTTATCTTCTTTTGGCTAAGGACTAATAACTTTCCCGCTCCTCAAAGACATTGTCATACATTGCTCTTTGAATTAACCACTATATCACTTGGTAAGGTGCTTGGAGATCTTTTAGAGTGCTATTTTGCTATTTAACTAACTTGATTTTCTAAACTCCGAATAGATGCTCCTTGATTATGAAAATTAGCTCTTGTTTGCTCCATAAAAGTGTTGGTACTAAGAGCAAGTTTCTCAACAATACTTTCAAGATTGAATAGCTTTTCTTGTTGAGATTGTGAAGATAGTTGTTGATATGAAGGTGGTGGTGGTCTTAGCACATTCTGATTAGTCCATGAAAAGTTTGGATGATTCCTCCACCCTGAATTGTATGTGTTGTAATATGAGTTACCTTATGGTCTCGAAGGATTACCCAGATAATTGACCTGCTCATGAGGAATAACACCTGAAATACTTGTTTCACACCCATCATTGGCATGGTTACCTCCACAAAAATCACAAATTAGAACTTGATGATTAATTGCACTTACCTACATATTCCCAACTTGCTTGGTGAGGTTGGCTAACTGCTGCAAAATGCTTTTATTCTGAGCAAGTAAGGCATCAAGAATGCCAAGCTCCATAACTCCCTATTTGATCACTGCTCTCCCACTAGGCATCTAATATTCATTAGTAGCCATAGTCTCAAAAAATCTTGCGCCTCTTCAGGAGTCTTAGTGTTCAAAGATCCACCTGTAGATGCATCCACCATAGCTTTGGTGGCATGATTCAAACCATTATAAAATATCTACATCTATTGCCAAACTTTGAAAGCATAATGAGAACATTTTCTAAGCAGCTCCTTAAATCTTTCTCACGCTTCATAGAGATATTCTCCTTGATTTTGAGTAAAGCAAGCAATCTCACTCATTATCTACACAAACATTGGCGGAGGAAAATATCAAGTGAGGAACTTACTAACCAGATCATCCTAAGTAGAGATGCTTCCTTGAGGCTAAGCTTATAGCCAGCTCTTGGATTTACCTCTCAAAGAAAATGGATAAAGTATTAATCGTATGGCATCATCACTAGCTCCAATATATTTGATAGTGTCACAGAGCTACAAGAAATTAGAAATGTGCAAGTTTGGATCTTCTGCCTGACCTCTTCCAAATTGATTCTATTGCACCAACTGTAGAAGTGTTGGTTTAATCTCAAAATTGTTTGCTTGGATAGCAGGTCACACAATATTGGTTGAGACATTTTCAGAAGATGAAGTTGTATAGTCAACCAAAGTGCGTCTTCTTTGTGCAGTAGTGTTCTCGGCCATCTTTTCTTCTAAGCTCCTTCTTTCTCTAGCTGCTTTCCTGTTTTCTCTTTCTGTTCTTGTTATCTCCGGATCAAAAAGTAATTCTTTTGAATCCAAAATACCTTGCATAAACAAACAAACAAGTAAACCAGAGTGAAGTAAAGAAAAGAAAAAGAAAAGAAAAATAAAAATAAAAATAAACTACTAATAAAAATAAACAAAAGAAATAAAAATGAATAAAAAGAACTAAATAAAAATATTAAATAAAGAAAAATAAAATTAAATAAGAAATAAGAAAATAAATGCTTAAGTTAGTGTCTCTTCAACTACTATTTAATATTGAAAACAATAATCCCCGGTAACGATTGCCAAAAACTTGTTGTGATATTGGCAAGTGCACCAAATCACAAAAGTAATAAAGAATGAATAAGAGTATCGTTCTTATAAGGATTATGTTATCAATTGCTAAATTCGCCAAATCGACACTATTCAAGCTATCGAAAAGAGAATTAGTAAAAATAATAGTAATAAAGAATAAGTAAAAATAACAAGAGTAAAATTTAATTAATTGAGTAAAGTTGGAAGACAATGATATGAAAGTGTTAGGGGTCAGATTTCACTTGAACTCTTTTAATGCAAAATCAAATACTGGTTTAATCAAGTTCTATTCCAATGATTCATGGTCAATTCCCAAAATTAATTAATATCTAATCCATTGGTATATTAATCCTCTTCACACTATTTAGAATTAACTAATTCCTTAGTTTAACTCTAAATAGAGAAGGCATTATTAAAAACGAGGGAATTAAGAGAAAGACCATACAACCCACAACATCGATTCTTAGTGATTACGAAAATTGTGGTGTTTATCACAAGTTTTAGGTACATGCAAATTTTTTCTACATTAACCCAAAAATCATTCCCAAATTGGCCAAATTTAGAGAAGTATTAAGAAAAGAGATAAATACATAAATCATGAAATTGAAACATTGATTAAACACAATAATGAGTTTACATCATCAAAGAACAAGATTCATTATCACCCTAACGAAAAAGGTTTAGTTACACATGGAGAAAGAAGAACACAAAGGGAAGAATACGAAAAACTCTATAATAGATAAGTGGAAAGGTTAAAGAAAATTTCTAATCTTCAAGCCTAATTGCGCCCACACCACTTTAGGGTTTGTGTCTCTTAACGGCTGCTGCGTTCTGTCAAGTGTGTGTTCAATTTGGTGTAACTTTTCTTTTTATAAAGAATTAACGTTGCTGTTTACGCGTTCAGTACTCAAGTGCTGACTTTCCAATGCTCATGCACTAGACGTTCTTTTTGAAGTTTGCTAATACGCAACACGCGCTTAAGCACTGCCTTGCCAGCTCCTAGATGTTGAGACACTAATTTAGAATTCTTGTGCATGCAACACACGCTCAAGCGTTGAGTATCCAACGCTCAAGCGCTGGGCTTCTAAATGGAATTTTCTCTTCTTTTTCTTGCTAGTTCAAATGTCTAGTCTTTTCTATATGCAATTACCTATAAAAACACATAAAACAAGTAATAAGAACACAATTTAAAATACTAAAACATAATAAAAATTGAGAACAAAACTTAATCAAATAGATTAAAAGAGGATGAAAACTCAAGATTTTGAACCATAAAAATGTGAATTTTTAAAGGTTCATCACTCCTCTAAGCCCAATATAATCCTTATGCTAATACATATAATCTGGGGTGGAGGAATCATCCAAACTTTTCATGGACCAATCAAAATATGTCAAGACCACCCCCACCTCCATACCAACAACCACCCTTGTCATCTGATAATCACATATTTAATACATTAATAAGCCTTCATTTTTAGTCATTTACACTCTTTATGCACTTAATTGATTGAGTTTGGTTATGTTTTGTAAGTTTGGACTCAAATTGGACTTAATTGAATTTTTCAGCATAATTTATGTCTTACATTATTTTTGTATTTGGGCTATATCTTGGGATGTAGGTGATCAAATGAGATGAATCTGATAGCATTTTAAAGATAAGAGAGAGCTCTATAACTTTCATGAATACCTTAAAGGCCCAATCACACGAGTAGATAATTTAAATTGAGGTTGAAGTAAGAACTAGAGTGCTGTTTCTGACAGCTTGATTTATGTATACTGTTCATGCTATATTTCGAGCTAGAGGTTGTACAATATGCTGAAATTTTGATGCTGAATAGTTGAGACCTATATCTACAACTTTTATGTTGAACACATTTCCAGAATCTGAGGTCTAATAGGTGATATTGGACTTGCAAGTCAAAACAGAGGAGTTGTGACTGGGCCTGAGTAGTGTACAGTAATTTGAACGTATCTAGAGTTATAGAAATGATATTGGACTCAAACCAAAGCCATTTGAAAGTAAAGATCAATCCCTACAACTTTGATGAAGATCACATTGGCTTATTCTGACGCATTCAATAACTTCAGAGCTAAATGATTTCGGAGACAAGGAATCTCCATAATTTTTCACTCACCAAAAGTCATTTGGCATTTTCCAATCATTTTCCACTCATCCACTCACTAATGACTAAGCCCCCTTGTCATTTTGTATCTCTAATCCTCTATAAAATGGGGTCTTGGCAGATCATTGAGGGTGTTAAGTGTTAGGTACCAAAATGATGTTAGTTTGTTACTAGGTTTTCTTGTAGTAATTTTCCTTTGTTCTTAATTAAAGTCATGTTCTTCTTCTTCTTCTTCTTCTCTCTTTCTTTCTTCTTATCTATGAGTAACTAAGTTTCATTTTGCTTAGGTGAAAGAGTGAAGCTCTTGGTAATGAAATAAGGTTAGATTAATTTCTCTCTTGTGCTTAAATGATATATTTTCAAGTGGTCATTATACGTATTATATTTTGTTTCCAATCAATTTAGCAACCCTCCTTGTAAAGTGGAGTTCTTGATTTGTTGTAGACAAGAGATTGGCACAATGAATGTTTTAACCCATTTATAAGTGGTGGTGTTAGAAACTCTCCTTATAAAGTGGAGTTCTTGATTTGTTGTAGACAAAATATTGGCACAATGAATGCTTTAACTCATTTATAAGTGATGGTAATATTTTTCGAAAACATAATATAATTACGTATATTATTTTAATTGGACTTTTAACGTTGTATTTTTCAATTGGAATCTCCATGTTGCGAGGATTCTAATTGAGTTATAAAAGAAATTAATCTTACCTTTACTTTATTTACCAAGAGTGGATCTTTTAACCCAAATAAATAATTTTTACCATAGTAACAAAATATTTACTTCACCTTAATTAATCTTCAACAATTCCCTGTGGATCGACCTTGGACTCCCGAGAAATTTATTACTTGAGACAACCTGCACTTGCGTTCGCAATGCAATAATTAATCTTGCATCAAGTTTGTAGACTTGGTTGAAACTTTTAATTTGCATTAAGTTTTTGGCACCGCTGCCGGGGACTTGATTTGAAGAACAAATTTTTGATGTAAATATTTTGTATATATACTAACGTACTAACTTAGTGGGGGAATCACTCCCTTTTTATTTTCTTTGTATATATTAACTTAGTGGGGGTAACTCTCTCTTTTATTTTCTGTACATACTAACTTAGTAAGGGAAACTCTCCCTTAACCCTCTATAATTTGCAATCATTAATGAAATAATATTTCTTCTTCTCTTCTCTCTCGCTGGAGCAAAAAATCGGCTTTGCCGATTCTACAGTTTTTATATTCTAAATTTACTTTTTGTACTTTATTTTCGTATTTTATTTTCTCGCACTTTTTTTTTGTTATTTATTTTTCATGTCATTTATTTTTGTTATTTAATTTTGTCATTTATTTTTGTTATTTAATTTTTTTGTCATTTATTTTTGTTTACTAACTTACTAACTATCTAACTTTTTACTTTACTCGCTTCTAACATTTTAATTTATCTGCATACTAACTTTTTAATTTTTCTGCTTATTAACTTATTTGGTGGTTGGTTTATACCACACCTTTGTTAATATTTATTTACTAAGTATTAATATATATTTGGTGGTTGGTTTATACCACATCTTTGTTAATATTTAATAGACGATTTATACTGCCTACTTGTACATTTTTTTCTATTTTAAGTTACTTATTTATGCTTAATTAGTATCGTGATTTAAATTATGGTCCTTTGGTTAAAGTTAATCCTAGTACTTTACATATTGATTTGTCTAGATTACAATCACACACATCAAACATAATGGCTGAAAATGAAAGTGTGCATGATGAACATGAAAATCAACTGTTGCGAACTATGCGTGAGTATTTGCAACTATCTCAAAATTCTAGTCCATCATGTTTTATCTTTCCACTCAATGCTAACAATTTTAGATTCAAGCCAGGTATGATTTCTTTACTTCCTAATTTCTATGGTTTAGAATCTGAAAGCTCATATTTACATTTAAAAGAATTTGAGGAAGTATGTACCATTTTTCATTATCAAACTTGCACTGAAGAGGTTGTTAAGCTTAAATTATTTCTTTTTTCTTTAAAAGATAAAGCAAAAACTTGGCTTAACACTTTGAAACCAAGATCAATTGGCACATGGCAAGAAATGCAAGGTGAGTTTTTAAAGAATTTTTTTCCAACATATAAAACCAATGCTTTGAAAAGACAAATCCAAAATTTTTCTCAAAATTCAAATAAAGCATATTTTCAAAGTTGGGAACGTTTTAAAGATTTGTTGAATTCTTGCCCACGTCATGGTTTTGAAAAATGGCGCACTATAAGTTTCTTTTATGAAGGGTTAACACCTGAAACTAAACAATTTGTGGAAATAATGTGCAATGGTGAGTTTCTTGATAAAGAACCTGAAGAAGCTTTAGATTATTTAGACCATTTTGTTACCAAGTGGCCTCAATACTCAAGAGGGGGGTGAATTGAGTAGTTAAAAATAAGCTCGCAAATCTTTCGCAAATCGTTTGACAATCAATTTTCGTTGAAGCTATTGAATGATTAGAGATAATTGAATAGATGAGTTAAACACTTTTACTTATAAACGTAATAGCCAAGGAGACAATATCCAAGTAAAACAATGAAACAATGCACAAAGATAAGCAGAGGAGGGTTTAGAGAAACAAACACAGCCGTTTATCCTGGTTCAATCACCACTCCACTTGTGATCTACGTCCAGTCCCCAAGCAATAACTTGAGATTTTCCACTATGTCGTCAAGCTTCAATGGGTGCTTGACAAACCACTACAACCTTGAGCACTCAACAATATGGGATACCTCACCCAAAAACTTGAGCCTCTATTTTCAAAGGGATACCTCACCCTCACTAGATAAATTGTGTAAGATTTGAATGGAAGAAACTCTCTCTAGAGCAAGTGTTTACAAATTGAAGCTCTAATATTGCTCTCAAAGATATTTTACGTTTTTGCAGAAAAACAGAGCAAGAAATGAACTCAAAGATTGATTCACGTTTTGGAAGAATTGATGATCAGTTTTTAAGTTCAAGATTAACCTCAAATAAAGACTCAACTATGGTATTTATAAGTTTCTCAATAAATGGACCCGTTGGAGGTAGTTGGGTATGCATTTAATGCATTTAAAATAGCCATTGTAGGTTGTCAGAGTTCGTGTAATCGATTACATAACTTATGTAATCGATTACATTATTGTTCCAACGTGTTCTTGACTTTCTGGGCTCTGTGTGTAATCGATTACATTGCTTGTGTAATCGATTACATAGCTTCTCGATTTTTGCTTGTAATCGATTACATTGTCCAGGTAATCGATTACATGACTTTCGACTTCTTTGTGTAATCGATTACATTGTTCATGTAATCGATTACATGACTCTTTAAACGTGTTCTTGCCTTTCGGGCTTGATGTAATTGATTACATATGTTGTGTAATCGATTACATGGCTTGACTTAGTGTAATCGATTACATATCTCATGTAATCGATTACATGGCTTTGCTTTGTGTAATCGATTACAAACGTCATGTAATCGATTACATTGACCTTTGAACACATTTTTTTAAGTCCAATGAAGCTTGTAAGTCATTTCTAACACCTTGAGACAATTGTTTAAACATAAATCCTTTTAAGAGTGTTAGATTTAAGATTGAAACACGCGTTTTCTTGAAAGCCATGTTTAACTTTGAAATTTTCCATTTATTTTGAAATCATATATTGAAAAACCATTTGAGAAATCTTGAGAGCATTTAACATTAATGTTCTAAGCCCTATTACTAAATGAACCTCTTGACTTCTTTCTTTGATCTTGATTTTTCCTTTTGCGCTTGATCTTCTCTTTTGCACTTGAACTTCACTTGATCTTTACTTTGGTCTTTGTTATCATCAAAAACCATTTGACATGCCTTAGAGACATAAGCATTCACATTCTCCCCCTTTTTGATGATGACAAACTGAACATGGGAAAAAGAAAGGGTTTTTGCATTTGTATATAATAGTCATTTAGGCGTAATGCTCCCCCGAAGTTTATGCATGATATTGGGTTATATTTTATACAAAAAGCTACTCAAGCAGCCTTAATTTCTCATGCAACCATTAATTAGATTTCATTTTTCCTTATTTTCTCCCCCGTTGGCATTATCAAAAAGACATAAGCATTAAAAAAATGGACAGCTATATTTCATGATTCTCAAATTTTTGCCAGAATAGGAAAGCCACAGAGATTAAGCAGTCCAATCAATATTCCAAAAAGGCCAAACATTCAAAGTAAAAGCAAGTTCATTAATAATCAGTATGTATAAAGGAGCTTATCACAACCAGTAGTCAATAATCAAAAGATAACCATAAATGTAAACCAATTTTATATAATCAGAGTCAAAAACAAAATAAGTACAAGGTGGTCATCAAAACAAGAAAAGTATCAAGGCAATGGGCCATGATCGCTATCGGTGGCCTCCGCTGTCACAAAAAGCTTCACCCTCTGGATCCGCAGCAGGGTCGCCTAGATCAATGTTAACATCGCTGAGCTCAAGATCGTCGTCAGAGTCCAGAAGCTCCTCATCATCAGCAGGAACTCTAGACGGACCAGCGAAGGACAGAGGAACAGGAGGGGCAGAGGATGTGGGAGGTGCAGCAGCAGCGCTTGGAGGAACAGGAGGTCCACCCAAGAGAGAGCGAATGGAGGCAAGCTCCTGATCAGTGTAGTCCATCCTCAGCTCAATATGGTCAATCTTCTGCTCTATGTGATCCATGCGTGTGTTTACATTTGCGCTTAGGTTGCGCATCTCTTGGAGCAGGAGATCAAGAGTAGTAGGAGTGGGAGCAGGAGCAGAGGCAGGATGCTGAGCCTCCTCATTATCATCACTATCTGGATCGTGATGGATATGACCAAAAGTGCCATGAGCAATGTAATGCCACCTATCATCCACCTTATAGAGCTGAAGCTTCTTCAGAGTATGCAACCCAATTGATTGGGGTCCCTTCGAGCTGTTGTCCTTGGACTCTTCAGCCAGCGAAATGCGACAGTACTCGAGGATTGTGGTGACCAACATGGCGAAGGGGAGAGCAGAGTTCTTCTTTTTCTTGACGTCCAGCATATGCTCTAAAATGTAGTAGCCCCAGTTTATTGGGTGCCCTGTGGTCATTGCCCATAATGCCACAACATCATCCTTGAGGACTTGGGAGTAATTCCCTCCTCTGGGAATCAATCCACGAACCAAGAGGTAGTGGAGAACCCTGTTTTCCATAGTGAGGCCAGTGGCCATTATTCTTCGTTTAGGATCACTAGGGAGGTGGTATCCAGTCCTGATCAAAGAGAGAAGAGCAGCCTTATGCTCAAACTCACGCCCCCAGACATTAGCGTTTCCACAGAACTGAGCTCCATCAGGAGTGAGCTTTGTTAGCCTATACCATTCTGCCATTGTTAACCTGATTTGTTGCTTTTTCACTTCAGAGATTATGCAATTATCCTCAACTTTCAGGTTTGCATAAAAGATTCGCACAAGGTTTGGGTAGATTGCTTTCTCTATGCTTAGGAAACCTAGCAAGCCTAAATTTTCTATTGTCCTAAAGCTCTCTAATGGTTCACTCTCGCAGAAAGTGATGGGAAGATACCTGGGAGAGATGATCTTGCGAAGCTGGAAGTTCTTCCGGAACAATTCAGCTTTCTTCACAGTGGAGAAATGTCTCGTGAGGTCCAGGCCAGATATATTACGTGAAGAGCCACCAGAGGACCCTCCAACAGCAGTCCCTGTTCTTGGGCGCTTCGAGCGATGAGAGGATTCAGCCATTGATGAGAAGGAGAAGCAAGGGATGAGTGATTAATGATTGGGGATGAGAGAGGGACGAGATTAGGGCAGAGAAATGGAGATGGGGTTCGTGAGAGAAGATGGGGAGATTTGGATGAGGGATGTGAGGAGATTGGAAGAGATGGGTTGTGTGGAAAGGGGATTTCCGAGATCGAGAGAGGTGAAATGTGGGATGTTGATGGAGATTTGAGTGAAAAACAAGAGATTTTTGGGGTTTGAGAGGTTTTGGGTGCGTGGGAGCAGAGGAGAAGATGAATAGGGTCCAAAAAATATGAGCCTTACGCGCGTCAGAAACCTTTTAAAAACCCTGTGTAATTGATTACATTAAGTGTGTAATCGATTACATGCATTCTGGTGGGTATGTAATCGATTACATTTTTGATGTAATCGATTACATGCTTTCTGGGAACCTTGTAATCGATTACATAGTTTATGTAATCGATTACCTGAGTTCTGAGTTGGTTGTAATCGATTACAAAATGTGTGTAATCGATTACATGCGTGACAGAATGTAATCGATTACCAATACTTTTTAACTCAGATTTTGCATTCCAAACAGTATATAATCAACTTTAATTCATCCAAATCAGTTTCAAAGCAACTTAGATTAGTTCAAATCATCATGCAAGCATATAGACTAATTATATTATGATTCAACTCATATAATTGATCAAAATTATCATTTTTACCAAGAATTTCACCCTTTTTGGTGAAATTTGAGGTTGTTGAATTTCTTGTCAAAATTGGACATGAGGGAGCACCTGCAAAACAACTTAGGGGAAATCTCCGACGCTCAAGTTAGTATGGGATTCAAATATAATGAAAATTCAGAGATTTTGCAGCAATGTGGCACAATTATGCAGAAAAACGCAAGCTTAGGCATTTGTTTTAAGATTATGCAGCAAATATCTAATTTATGCATGATTGATCTAAGATGCCAAGTTCATTTCTTATATAGAAAAATGCTTCTTTTGCTAGGGGTTTAGTGAAAATGTCAGCTAGTTGCTTAGTGGTTTCTACAAACTCAAGTATACAATCACCCTTTTGAACATGATCTCTAATGAAATGATGTCTTATTTCAATATGTTTAGTTCTAGAATGCAAAATGGGATTTTTGGACAAGTTGATTGCACTAGTATTATCACATCTTATGGGGATGTGATCAAGCTCAAGACCATAGTCCAAGAGTTGTTGTTTCATCCAAAGGATTTGAGAACAACAACTTCCAGCTGCAACATATTCAGCTTCAGCTGTAGACAATGCCACACTATTTTGTTTCTTGCTGTGCCAAGAAACTAGTGAGCTTCCAAGCAAGTGGCATGTCCCACTAGTGCTCTTTCGATCCATTTTGCATCCAGCAAAATCAGAATCGGAGTACTCAATAAGGCTACATGAGGCACCCTTAGGGTACCACAAATCCATTTGTGATGTGCCTATTAGATATCTCATTATTCTCTTAACAGCACTTAGGTGTGATTCCTTAGGATTAGCTTGATATCTTGCACACATGCATACACTAAACATTATATCAGGCTTACTTGTAGTGAGATAAAGGAGTGAGCCAATCATACCTCTATATTTTGTAATTTCTACTGATTTACCTCCTTCATCCTTGTCCAAATAACAAGAGGTGCCCATAGGGGTAGCCATATGCTTGGCATTTTCCATTCCAAATTTTCTGAGCAGCTCCTTGCAATACTTGGATTGGCTTATGAATGTTCCTTCTCTTGCTTGCTTGATTTGAAGACCAAGGAAGAAGTTGAGCTCACCCATTATAGACATCTCAAACTCACTTTGCATAATATTTGAAAATTCTTCACAAAGAGAGTTGTTAGTAGCACCAAATATAATGTCATCAACATAGATTTGAACTAAAAGAATGTCATGCATTTTGTGTTTTATGAAAAGAGTGGTGTCAACCTTGCCTCTAGAAAAACCTTTTTCTAAAAGAAATTTGTTCAACCTTTCATACCAAGCTCTAGGAGCTTGTTTCAAGCCGTACAAGGCCTTTTTCAATTTGAAAACATGGTTGGGCAAATCAAAAACCTCAAAACCAGGAGGTTGTTCAACATACACCTCCTCTTGTATAAAACCATTTAAAAAGGCACTTTTGACATCCATTTGGTAGAGTTTGAAATCTATGATGCAAGCATATGTAAGTAACATTCTAATGGCCTCTAACCTAGCTACGGGAGCATAAGTTTCTTCATAATCTATGCCTTCTTCTTGATTATATCCCTTAGCTACAAGCCTAGCTTTATTTCTTATTATTAAACCCGTTTCATCAAGTTTGTTCCTAAAGACCCATTTGGTGCCAATTATAGGATGATCATTAGGCCTTGGAACTAATTCCCAAACTTAATTCCTCTCAAATTGGTTTAGTTCTTCTTGCATGGCCAAGATCCAATGCTCATCATTAATAGCCTCATTTATGTCTTTAGGTTCAACTTGAGAGACAAAGGCTAGGTGATTACATGCATTTCTAAGAGAGTTTCGAGTGATTACCCCTTTTGATACATCACCTATCACCTTGTCAAGAGGATGATACCTTGAAGTCCTCCATTCCTTGGGTAGATCCAAGATTTTAGAATCTTCTTGCCATGAGTGATCAAGGAGTCTCTCTTCTTCCTTCTTGGACTCTATCTCTTGATTTTCCAAGTGCGTCTTTGCCAAGATTTCTGCAACATCATCAACAAGTTCCTTTCTCGGCTCATTTGGGTTAGTTTCATCAAATGCAACATGTATGGATTCTTCTATGGTCATAGTTCGTTTATTATAAACTCTAAAGGCCTTACTATGAATAGAATAACCAATGAATATTCCTTCATCAGATTTTGCATCAAACTTCCCCAAGTTATCCTTTCCATTATTCAAAACAAAGCATTTACATCCAAAAACATGAAAATGTGACACATTAGGTTTCCTTCCTTTGTACAATTCATATGGAGTTTTCTTTAAAATTGGCCTTATTAGGGCTCTATTCATAACATAACAAGCGGTGTTAACCGCATCCGCCCAAAAGTACTTAGGAAGGTTGGCCTCATTGAGCATAGTTCTTGCCATTTCTTCTAAAGATCGATTTTTCCTTTCTACAACACCATTTTGTTGTGGTGTTCTAGGGGCAGAAAAATTATGCTCAATGCCATGTTCATCACAAAAAGTTTCAAATTCATGATTTTCAAATTCACCACCATGATCACTTCTTATGGATGCAATACAAAAACCTTTTTCGTTTTGGATAACTTTGGCAAGTTTTCTAAATGATTGAAAAGCATCATTTTTGTGGGCCAAGAATAATGTCCATGTAAATCTAGAAAAATCATCCACAATCACTAATGCATAGTAATTCCCACCAAAGCTCATAGTTCTAGAGGGTCCAAAAAGATCCATGTGCAAAAGTTGTAAAGGTCTAGAAGTTGAAACTATGTTTTTAGCTTTAAAAGAGACCTTTACTTGTTTTCCCTTTTGACATGCATCACAAAGTTTGTCTTTTTCAAATTTGAGCTTTGGAAGACCAATTACTAGTTCTTTCGAAACTAATTTGTTTAAGTGATCCATGTGAATGTGAGTAATTCTTCTAAGCCATAACCATGAATCATTTTCTTTACTCATAAAGCACTTAGCATCATTTGAGGAGATATCATCGAGACTAATCATATATATGTTATTGACCCTATGACCAACAAATTTAACTTGCTTATCATCATTTCCCTCAATTATGCAACAAGAGGAATCAACTATAACTCTATTTCCTTTATCACACAATTGACTAATACTAAGTAAATTATGTTTAAGTCCTTCAACAAGTAAGACATTATCAATAGATGATGAAGGGATCTTACCAACTTTGCCAATTCCAAGAATCTTCCCTTTGTTGTTGTCACCATATGTGACATGACCATGTTTCTTGTGTGTAAGGGAGGAGAACTTGGAGCCATCACCGGTCATGTGCTTGGAGCAACCACTATCAAGATATCAACTTGAGCTCTTGGTCTTCAAGCACACCTACAACACACATTTAAGATTTAACTTTTGGTACCCAAATTGTTTTGGGTCCTTGTGTGTTAGAATTAGGTATGGTGCCTTTAGGGACCCAAACTCTTTTGATTCCAACCTTGGTGTTTATGTTCTTTCTAACATTGCAAGTGGATGCACTATGCCCTTTTCTACCACAATGAAAACATTTAACAAAGGGGCTACTTGAAGTTTTTGAGGAAACAAAGAAGTTCTTATAAGACTTTTGATGGTTGTTTGGATTAAATCCTAAACCGGCTTTTTGAAAAACACATTTTTGTCTTCCCAACAACACATTCAAGTTGTCTCTACCAAAAGTGAATTTTGCAAGAGTGTTGTTCAAGTCTTCAATTTCTTTTTCAAAAGCTTTACATGATAAACAAGGTAATGATATGGATGTATTGTCATGTGATGAACAAGTCATGCATAATGAATTAGCATCTATAAGTCCTAAGGTCTCATTTTCGATCTTAAGTTCATTTATCTCCTTAGTTAAAGTGGAAACTTTCTTTGTCAATAGGGAGATTGTTTTATTGGAAGACAATCATTTTTGTGAGCCTCAAAGATTCATCATGCAATTCTTGAAAGGCATCTTGCAATTCATCATAAGAAGGTGGAGGTTCTAGGTTAGAAGAGGTTACCTCGGTGTCGCTTTCTCCACTTTCTTCTCCTTGAGCCATGAGGCAAAGATGGGCTTCTTCATTCTCCGAATCGTCAGAAGAGCTTAAATCATTGTCCTCCCAAGCTATGTATGCTCTTCTTCCTTTCTTTTCCTTGGAGGGCCTTTTCTCAAATTTCTCTGTCTTTTTGAGATATATAGGACACTCCATTTTCATGTGCCCCGGTTTTCCGCATTCATAGCATTTTGGAGGAGTGGAGGATCCTTCTCCTTTGTGATATGCTTTCTTTTGAGGAAACGGTGGTCTTCTTTGAAATCCCTTTTTCTTTCAAGAATCTTCCGAATTTTCTCACAAGGAGACTAAGATTCTCCTCACTTAGCTCAATATTTTCACCATCCTCTTCACCATCTTCATCATCATCTTCAAGTATGGAAGAGGTGGCCTTGAGTGCAATTCCCTTCTTCTTTTTGTCATGTTCTTCATTTTGATTGAGCCTATTTAGTTCCAGCTCATGCTCTTGAAGTTTTCCGAATAGGGTGGCTAGAGACATGGTTGATAAATCTCTTGATTCCGCAATCGCCGTTACCTTGGGTTGCCAATTCCTGCTTAGACATCTCAAGACTTTGTTAATAAGATCCTCATTAGGAAATGTCTTTTCCAATGAGATGAGATGATTAACAATATGAGTGAATCTCTTTTGCTTATCTTGAATACTCTTACCTTGATTCATTCTAAACAATTCATATTCATGAGTAAGAGTGTTTATTCGAGATCTTTTTACCTCACTAGTACCTTCATGAGTTACTTGTAGGGTATCCCACATTTCTTTTGCGGTCTTACAATTTGACACCCTAAAGAATTCATCATACCCCAAAGATGTGGTGATGATGTTCTTGGCTCTTAAATTATATTGAACCTTCTTTTTATCATCATCGGTCCAATCACTTCTAGGTGTATTAATTGTCACACCATCCTTAGTTTGTGTAGGGACAAAAGCACCATTTTCAACGGCGTCCCACACATCTAAGTCAATAGTTTCAATAAAAATTTTTATTCTTTCTTTCCAATAGGCATAACCATCCCCATTGAAATAAGGAGGTCTATTTATAGAAGATCCTTCATTTGAAAAACCATTTGAAGCCATCACTTCTCTTGAAGCTGCTAAGCTCTTTATACAAGAGTCTAGCTCTGATACCACTTGTTACCAAGTGGCCTCAATACTCAAGAGGGGGGGTGAATTGAGTAGTTAAAAATAAGCTCGCAAATCTTTCGCAAATCGTTTGACAATCAATTTTCGTTGAAGCTATTGAATGATTAGAGATAATTGAATAGATGAGTTAAACACTTTTACTTATAAACGTAATAGCCAAGGAGACAATATCCAAGTAAAACAATGAAACAGTGCACAAAGATAAGCAGAGGAGGGTTTAGAGAAACAAACACAGTCGTTTATCCTGATTCAATCACCAATCCACTTGTGATCTACGTCCAGTCCCCAAGCAACAACTTGAGATTTTCCACTATGTCGTCAAGCTTCAATGGGTGCTTGACAAACCACTACAACTTTGAGCACTCAACAATATGGGATACCTCACCCAAAAGCTTGAGCCTCTATTTTCAAAGGGATACCTCACCCTTACAATGCTTGAGGGATACCTCACCCTCACTAGATAAATTGTGTAAGATTTGAATGGAAGAAACTCTCTCTAGAGCAAGTGTTTACAAATTGAAGCTCTAATATTGCTCTCAAAGATATTTTACATTTTTACAGAAAAACAGAGCAAGAAATGAACTCAAAGATTGATTCACGTTTTGGAAGAATTGATGATCAGTTTTTAAGTTCAAGATTAACCTCAAATAAAGACTCAACTATGGTATTTATAAGTTTCTCAATAAATGGACCTGTTGGAGGTAGTTGGGTATGCATTTAATGCATTTAAAATAGCCGTTGTAGGTTGTCAGAGTTCGTGTAATCGATTACACAACTTATGTAATCGATTACATTATTGTTCCAACGTGTTCTTGACTTTCTGGGCTCTGTGTAATCGATTACATTGCTTGTGTAATCGATTACATGCTTCTGACTTTGCTTGTAATCGATTACATTGTCCAGTGTAATCGATTACATGACTTCGACTTCTTCAGTGTAATCGATTACATTGTTCATGTAATCGATTACATGACTCTTTAAACGTGTTCTTGCCTTTGGGCTTGATGTAATCGATTACATATATTGTGTAATCGATTACATGGCTTCTGACTTCCGTGTAATCGATTATATATCTCATGTAATCGATTACATGGCTTCTGTTTGCTGTGTAATCGATTACAAACATCATTTAATCGATTACATTGACCTTTGAACACATTTTTTTTAAGTCCAATGAAGCTTGTAAGTCATTTCTAACACCTTGAGACAATTGTTTAAACATAAATCCTTTTAAGAGTGTTAGATTTAAGATTGAAACACGCGTTTTCTTGAAAGCCATGTTTAACTTTGAAATTTCCCATTTATTTTGAAATCATATATTGAAAAATCATTTGAGAAATCTTGAGAGCATTTAACATTAATGTTCTAAGCCCTATTACTAAATGAACCTCTTGACTTCTTTCTTTGATCTTGATTTTTCCTTTTGCGCTTGATCTTCTCTTTTGCACTTGAACTTCACTTGATCTTTACTTTGGTCTTTGTTATCATCAAAAACCATTTGACATGCCTTAGAGACATAAGCATTCACACATTTGGCTGAAAATTCTCAATCTTGGCATGGTACTAATCCTTCTGAAAATTCAATTAGATCTAACCTTGTAAATGCTAGTAAAGGAAAATATCACCTTAGCCAAGAAGAAGACCTAAATGCTAGGTTCACTAATTTGGCTAGAAAGGTTAAAGCCATGGAATTAGGGAAAGTAAAAGAAATCAAATCTGTGCAAAATAAAGAAATTTGTAGCATTTGTGATGAAGTGGGACACTCAACAAATGAATGTTCAAAAATTATTATTTTTAAAGAAGTTGTGCAAGAGCAAGTAAATGCAATGAATAATTTTAAAAAGTCATTCACTTCTTCTTTTTCAGATACATACAATCCAAGATGGAGAAATTACCCAAACTTTAGTTGGACGGCCAATAATCAAGCACAATTCATGCAACCACCACCTCCTCAGGCACAGCAGGATTCATAAAATTTTCAAGGATATGCACCTTATGTCCCACCATACAGTAATAACCTTGAAGAAACATTGCATGTATTCATGGAAAAACAAGATGTCATTATTAATCAAAACACTCAAGCCATGATTGACATAAAAGACACTCTTGCTAAACTTTCTTCTGCACTCATTATTCATGAGAAAGGAAAATTTCTTTCTCAACCTCAACTAAATCCCAAAGATTAATACAGTTTAAATGAGGGTAGTCTAGAAAACCAACAAATAGATCAAGTCAAGTCAGTGATAACCTTTAGGAATAGAAATATTGTTGAAGAAAGCAAGGAGATAAAGAACCAAATGTCCAAAGTGATGAACTCATTGAGTGTGAATGAGCTAGAGGATGTGGAAAAGAATCAAGATAGTAGTGATGCTAAGCTACCCAAGGAACCTGAGGTGACAAAAAGTCTTGTTAAGCCAAAAAATGATGACGAGGGCCATCAGACATACATGATTGACTCAATCATAGATAGGAGAGTTTCTACAACCCATGATTTTGATCCCCTTGAGAATTTTCTTATCAATTCTGAGTTTGATTCTATCAATAATCCCTCTGATATAGTTGATATTTTTAATATTTTTGATAGAACTCAGGATCATAACATTCATGCATGGCAACCAAAGTTTAAGGAGTTTCCTAAGAAATGTTGGAGCATTACTGATAAAAAAGGTGTTCATCCCTTGGTCTGTTCTTATAAAATTAATTTGGAAGAAGGTAAATGGTCAGCAGTTGAAGCTATAACTTGAGTTAAAGGATCCAGATGTAGTAGAGACTTTGGTAGATGATCTTGTCTACCAAAGCTGAGGTAAGTTTTTAGTATTTTGTGTTTTTTTTTTATTGAGTCGGCTCAAGTGCCTCCCAAATTTCAGAGCCTTTGTATGGGGATGTAAATAGTGTCGGCCAAAAAAAATTATATAAAACAAAAGAACCTAAAAAAAAAATGTTTGCATGCTTGTTTATTTCATTTTATTTCATTTTGTTTTTTTTTATTTTTGTCATTGCTAGCCATTGTTAAGATGTAGTTATTCTCTTCTCGTCTAAGCATTTCGAGTATGTGACTTCTCCCCATTAATTTGTTTAATTTTGTCCCAATAATTTTTTTGATGTATATTGATGATTATTTCTTCAGTCTAGATTTAATTTTTAACATTGAGGACAATGTTGTGATCTGGTTGGGGGGAAGGATAGTTGTGTAAAAACAAAAAAATAAAAAAAAATAAGGAAGTGTGTGTATTAATATGTTTGTTGTGTTTATATATTTGTCAGTAACTTACTAAACTAGTTAAGGATGGCAGAGTAAGGAGTAAATTTTACTCTTGAGATGCATCTTAGTTGGGATAGACAACTAGTTTGTGTGGAAGTAGCAATTCAAATTTAGAAAAATTTGCATGATTGAGTAAATTGTCTTCATTCTTAAAATTCACATGCTTGGTTATGGATGTTGAATTGATGGATTGAGAATTATAGAATTATGCCTTGTGAGATTTTGAACCTATTGATGAATGGATTGAACATTTGTATCATTCTCTTCTTTCTTGTGTGAATTTCACTCATGGAATTGTTATTCTAGAACTTGCTTTGATTCTTTTTGAGACTACATTTTCATATGCATACATAAATATGATTGAGGCATTTTTCTTGAAATAGCTACTTTAATCAAATAGCCAGCCTTACTTAGCAGTATATTGTCTCAATATGATATCAACACTCTTATGACTTCTTAGAAATTCTCTGATTCCTGCCAATGTAAAGCATTGGAAATGGCCTAGTTCCCATTGCTTAACCCCTTTGAGCTTATTTGACCATTCTTTATTTCAAACTTATTTTGTGCCTTAAAAAAATGTTCTTACTTAGCCTTAGGGAATAAGAGAATATTAGCTTTGTCATTGGATGAGTTCTTGAACAAGTGTGGGGGTGTGTGTGCAGAATGGTTAAAAAAATGTATATATGATGTTTTTTTTTATAAAAAAAATCAAAAAAATCAAAAATCAAAAAAATCAAAAATAAAAAAAATGTAAAAAGAAAAAGAGGGTCAACAAGGTAATAAAGGAAAGGAAAAGAATATGTAAATGAAATTTGTATTAGGTAGAGTTGGGATGAACTTTCATGCTTGTTAATTGAACTCAGCTTTCATACTCTTTTACTCTCTTTGGTATTTAACTTGTCATATCTATATTACCTTCTCCTTTACCTTGACCCCATTACAACCTTGAATAAAGTCCTCATGATTTGTGTGTGTATGTGTTCTGAGTAGTGGAGAAGTAGAAGATAAGCAAGCTTATAATAGTGCAATTTTCATGGGTTGAATTGAGTGAAATACCTACTTTTTAAACACTTGAGGGATTGAGAGTGAATCTTGTAAAGATCTATCATTCTTGACTCATACTTTTCAATTGAAGTTTCCTTGCTTGTTGATCTGAGATGTGAAGATATGTTACCTCATGAATGTTTTGATTACTTGAATGATTAGTTGCTCTTCATTTTTAAATATTATTAGAAATTGAGTCTTTTAGAGTTTTTAGCTTTTGAGTCTGTTTCGCTTTTTTTTTTTTTTTTTAGTTTTGGTCTTGTGTGTTTTGCCCAAGAGTGCAAAAACCTAAGTGTGGAGAAATTTGATGATCATATATTTGATACATTGATAAGCCTTCATTTTTAGTCATTTACACTCTTCATGCACTTAATTGATTGAGTTTGGTTATGTTTTGTAAGTTTGGACTCAAATTGGACTTAATTAAATTTTTCAGCATAATTTACATCTTACATTATTTCTGTATTTGGGCTATATCTTGGGATGTAAGTGGTCAAATGAGATGAATCTAATGGAATTTTAAATATAAGAGAGAGCTCTATAACTTTCATAAAGACCTCAAAGGCCCAATCACACGAGTAGATAATTCAAATTGAGGTTGAAGCAAGAACTAGAGTGTTGTTCCTGATAGCTTGATCTATGTGTACTGTTCATGCCATATTTCGAGCTAGAGGTTGTAAAATAGGCTGTAATTTTGATGCTGAATAGTTGAGACCTATATCTACAACTTTTATGTTGAACACTTTTCCAGAATCGAAGGTCTAATGGGTGATATTAGGATTGCAAGTCAGAACAGAGGAGCTGTGACTAGGCCTAAGTGGTGTACAGTAATTTGAACGTATCTAGAGTTATAGAAATGATATTGGACTCAAACTAAAGCCATTTGAAAGTCAAGATCAATCCCTACAACTTTGATGAAGATCACATTTGCTCATTCTGACGCATTCAATGACTTCATAGCTAAATGATTTCAGAGACAAGGAATCTCCATAATTTTTCACTCACCAAAAGTCATTTGGCATTTTCCAATCATTTTCCACTCATCCACTCACTAATGACTCAGCCCCCTTGTCATTTTGTATCTTTAATCCTCTATAAAAGGGGGTCTTAGCAGATCATTGAGGGTGTTAGGTGTTAGGTACCAAAATAATGTTAGTTTGTTACTAGCTTTTCTTGTAGTAATTTTTCTTTATTCTAAATTAAAGTCATGTTCTTCTTCTTCTTCTTCTCTCTTTCTTTCTTCTTATCTATGAGTAACTAAGTTTCATTTTGCTTAGGTGAAAGAGTGAAGCTCTTGGTAATGAAATAAGGTTAGATTAATTTCTCTCTTGTGCTTAAATGATATAATTTCAAGTGGTCATGATATGTATTGTATTTTGTTTCCAATCAATTTAGCAACCCCCATTGTAAAGTGGAGTTCTTGATTTGTTGTAGACAAGAGATTAGTACAATGAATGCTTTAACCCATTTACAAGTAGTGGTGTTAGAAACTCTCCTTATAAAGTGGAGTTCTTGATTTGTTGTAGATAAAATATTGGCACAATGAATTCTTTAACTCATTTATAAGTGGTGGTAATATTTTTCGGAAACATAATATAATTATGTATATTATTTTAATTAGACTTTTAACGTTGTATTTTTCGATTGGAATCTCCATGTTGCGAGGATTCTAATTGAGTTATAAAAGAAATTAATCTTACCTTTACTTTATTTACTAAGAGTGGATCTTTTAATCCAAGTAAATAATTTTTACCGTAGTAACAAAATATTTACTTCACCTTAATTAATCTTCAACAATTCCCTGTGGATCGACCTTGGACTCCCGAGAAATTTATTACTTGAGACAACCTGCACTTGGGTTCGCAATGCAACAATTAATCCCGCATCAAGTTTGTAGACTTAGTTGAAACTTTTAATTTGCATCATCATCCTCTTCACAACCTCAACAAGAAAAGTCATCCAATCCTGAAAGTATTGTTGAGAAACTTGCTCTTTGCACTAACAACTTCATGCAAGAGACTATGTCCAATTTCAAGAACCAAGAAGCATCTATTCGGAGTTTAGAGACTTAAGTGGGGCAACAGCCCAAATGTTGAGTAGTAGGAAACTGGGTTCATTTCCTAGCAATACCATCACTAACCCAAAAGATGACCTTAAAGAACAATGCATTGCCAGCACCCTTTTTAGTGGTACAAAGCTTGAAGAAAAAATTGAGAAGCCTATGGAGGAGGTTATTCATAAGCAAGTAGAAGAAGAGTCTCCCTTGGGTCAAGGTTCAAGCAATATTATCCAATAAGAAGAATAGACCAAAAACTGAAAGAAAAAGAAGGAGCTTGACTGGGATAAGCACTATGTTCCATCACCTTATGATAAGGTCCCATATCCTCAAAGGTTGAAGAAGCAAGAGCAGGAAAAGAACTTTGCAAGTTTTTTTATGTCTTTAAGAAATTACAAATCAATATCCCTTTTGCAAAAGCCTTGGAGCAAATGCCTTCCTATGCCAAGTTCATGAAAGAGCTCCTATTAAAGAAAAGGAAGTTAAAAGAAGATGAAATTGTACTATTGAATGAAGAGTGTAGTGCCATCATCCAAAAGAAGTTACCTCCAAAATTAAAAGATCCTGGTAGCTTCAATATTCCTTGTACTATTAAGAAGTTGACTATTGAGAAGGCCTTATGTGAACATGCTAGTATAAATTGATGCTGTTGTCAATCTTCAAGAAGCTTGGCATTAGGGAAGTCAAGTTAACTATAATATCTTTTCAACTTATGGATCAAACTATTAGATACCCATACGGTATTGTGGAGGATGTGCTAGTGAAGGTAGATAAATTCATTTTTTCAGTTGACTTTGTAGTGTTAGATATAGAAGACGACGCTGACATCCCTCTTATTTTTGGAAGGTCATTTTTGGCAACTTCGGGAGCTTTAATTGATGTACCTAAGGGTGAACTTATCTTGAGAGTGGATGTAGACTATGTGACCATTAATGTTTTCAGGGATGCTAAATCTTCCCCAATGTCAAATTTCTATGCCCCTGTCAATTTCATTCAAGCTAAAAAACATGAAGCTTTGGTTATCAAGGACCCCTCACCATTATACAATATTGATGTTAACCCTCCTAAGACTCAAGTTGTTGCAAAAGAGAAGGGCCCTCTCAGGGGCATAGTCCACAAGCCACATTTGGGGCACAACATGGTCCTAGAGGCTCACTTAAGGACATTTGTCATGACATGGCCCCATACTTTGACAAAGAAAATGAGTTATCACCTTCCTTTCAATTTAGACTACCTTGATCATATCACTAGACAAAGTCAAGCTAAGGACTATAAACAAGCACGTTTTGAGAGACAACCCGAGTTTTCTTTCTTTTTATTTACTTTTTTATCTTTAAATTTGTTGATTTTGGTAGTTTTAGTTAGCAACTTCTTTAGGTTCACTAACATCCTTATTGTGTAGTAACATGTCTTTATTTTATTTCTATAAGGTGGAGAATGTGAGTTTTATGCAAGGGATATAGGTCTCGAAGTTGCGGAAATGAATTTGCATGGGGAGTAAGCTTTAAGTTCGGTAATTTAAATATTTGAGTATATATAATTGTTAAGGAGAATATGATTTAATATCCAATTTTTTAATTAAAAAAGGGGGCAACACAACATTTGACAAAGGGAGTGTGATTTCATTGTCGAGAAGTGTTTTTTCTAGAATAGGACACGCCCCCTAGTGTCTTTTGACATGGAGTCATGTGATTCCTAGAAATTGCAATACGCGATGCCAGAAAAGGACACGGGGACCCTATGTCTATTAGCATGGGCTGTGTCTGGAAAGTGGAGAATACGAAGTTCTCTCTTCCAAAAACTGTAACACACTGTAACACCCACCGTAGGGTATTACATTTAAGACTAATCCTAATATAACTTATCCAAATTGTAAAAGAATTAATCTTGTAAAAACATTGATTTTAAAATTTCATTTGCGGAATAAATTTAAATAAGTAAACTAAATAAAAATCATAAGTACAACTTGTAACTGAAATCACACCTATATTATACACAAATACTGAAAGCCTTGTTTACAAATAATTTACATAATACCCTTACACACCAAAAGATAAAATGTACAATAGACACTCCAAAACATAACTGCTAAACTTAAAGCTCCTAAAAACTAACCTAAGGATTTGGGTCCTCAGAAAGATCCTCCTCTACTTCATCATTAAAGAACCCAAGTAGATATAACATTCGCCTCATAGGGGTCCTTGCGGAAGACACCACAGAGTCTTCATGAGGTGTATACACAGTGCCACCCCAGAGTTCACGAATCGGCAGCGTGAATTCTAAGCGCACAGACGCGTGTTGCTTCAAAACAGGAATCTCATCACGGGTTCTACTTAAGTTCAGAGTCAAGTCCCTAGTATATACAAACCATTCATTGTCAAAATCAAACCTCCAAGCATCAGTCCCCCCATGGAACTGAACTCGGACAAAACCTAAAACTTGGCGCCTCGCGGCCATCTCAATAAACAAAGAGCAATCTCACTGATAATAAAAAGAATTATCAGTTCCTTCGTCTTCCCGGTCTTCATTAGACATACACAGTAAAACAAATATAATACAATAAAGAAGTGAGATCCCCTACATCAATACTAGTATGACAGTAGATAAAATGACAGCAAATAAATAGAAATTATATCAAAGTAGTAAATCATATTTTCACATCACAGATAAATATATAAGATAAATATATTTGTCATATCAATATGCTGACAAACTATGCATATACATACAGACCCATTCCTACTCCATAGAGCTAAACACAATTCCGGAGAGAATGATCACGGAGACATGTCTGTAACTCAGTTGCCACGGCCAAAAGTGCTATCAATTTATCAATGTGCACATCAAGGCATTATACAAAACATTCTACACCAGATCATGATATAGGACAGTGTCTTGGTCTGGATCGTCGGTGCGTTTGCATCGGTCTGCCTCATGGACAAAAGAGCTACTAATTGTCCATTGCGAGGTACCCGCACCCCGATGCCCCCAAGGTCAATGAGTGACCTACACTTGTCTACTCGCACTTGCACATAAGTGTGATTCATCTCCTAGACATACAGCCTTAACCAAATAAGCTGACACGTTTTTCAATACATGATGTATGATCCAAACACACATATAATCATTATTATTAAATTATTTCACATATCATCGCCTTCTCTTGGCGGTATCATTATTCAACATAACCGGGCCTACCACAATAGCCTGATAGAAAACTGCTGTTACTTTCAATCATGTAGCGATATTATCGCATTTTCATAATTGCGAAACATTTTTCTTACGTTTTCAAATCACGTAAAGATTTTCTAACATTTTCTCAATCACATAAATATTTTATCGCATTTTCTTAATCACGTAGCCAAAAATTACTATTTTTAAATTGCGTAAGAATTTTTCTGCATATTTTCAATCGTGTAAAATATTTCTAACATATTCTAAGCTCAAATTAAAACTTTTCTCATTTATTTTCAAAATCTAACTTTAATTCCAATATTTCTTTAATAATTCATCTATAAATAATAATTCCAACATTTCCTCACTAAAAATAGTATTTTCTACTATTTTCCACTAATTTACTTGGAATATTACATCTTGAAATTTCCTAACGCACCCAAAGTGTCAGCTATACGTTAGTAAATTTCAAGTTTTAACTTTTATTTCAATTAATAACCTAATCACACTAATTTAATTAAAAATTAGTTTATTTTCTTTTTAGGTCTAAAAACCTATCAAATTAATTTCCTATCAATCAAATACTTAATCCTACACTTAATAAAATAATTTTGAATCTAGGATATTAAAAACGAGTATGTTGGCCGAATTTCATACTATCCTCCATAAATCATATTTAATTATATTCTATTACTTTATTCCTTGCAAAAAAAACTTAATTTAATTTCTTGTCATAAAATTACTTAATCCTTGATTAAGAAAATAATTTAGAACACTTGGTTCCCTAAGTGATATTGAGGTCGTGAGCCTCTAAGTTCTTTGGAACCATCATACATTTTTCCATCATGTAAATCACATCCTACTTTACACAAAAATCATCATACTTTCTTAATCATATACTCATGCATACTAAGCATACCAATCACATATTCAAACATATTTTCTAAGCTATCAAGCATACCAATCACAATTAATCATAAAAAATGAAAGCTTAATCAATTAAGTGAATAAATCCTTATGGATTTTTCACCACAAATAAGTCATTCCCTCACCACCAACACTTGGTTGATGAGGTTAGTCTCCCTCTTACCTCTAGGAAGACAATAACCTTCACGTTCCTTCTCCTTTTGATTTTGTGAAGCACCAAAGAAAACCCTAACAATCTTAAACAAATCTTAAAGTCATAAACCAAGCTTAAAAACAAGAAACCATGGATCAATCATGGTTTATAAATTCAAGAATCCAACTTAAGATCAATAAATCAAGAAGTTACCTTAAGGAGTAGAAAATCTAAGCTTGATTTTGAAGCACTTAGGAGATAATTTAGGTAAAACTCACAAGATAAAAAGTGTTTAGAATTGTATCTAGGTTTAGAAAATAGGATTGGATAGAATTATGGAAGCTTGGAGGTATGGTTTAGGGGTGGAGGCTGATAGCTTCAAAGAAGAAGAAAGAATGGTGTTTTTGGTTGTTCTTTGTGTTCTTGGCCCAAAATGAAGTGGGTACCAAAGTGTCCTCCTAGTATTTCAACTGTGCAGAAAATTTCTCAAAAGGATGGACTTATTGGTCAAAGGAAAAAGGAATCATCATAAAGAGCGCTTCCAAAGCCCAATGAAAGAAATTTTAGTCAAAGAAGGAAGATGACTTCAACCAAAGCTTCTCAAGTACACAATGTGGAACTTGCAAAGTTCAAAACACCAAAAGAGAAGCAATGGGTAAGGAAAAGAGTTTCCTTAATTACCAAGGCCAAGGTATCAACAGTTTTTACCTCTCATGAGCATTTACTTGTAAAGTCAATTAATTTGAGGTATATTCATTATGGGCCTTAAGTGATTGATTGAATCATGTGTACTTGGTAAAAATTGAATATTAAATATAACACATGATTATATTCCTGTTACACCCTTTGCTCACTGTCTTGTATACTTATTGATCATAAGATATTCTATGATTATGTATGCTTTATATGCTTTTAAATTGTCTATATATCATGAAAGTGAGCATGATATCGGCTATGTGCTTAATGATATTTAATTACTTAATTTATTATGCTCAATTTACATACTATGAAAAATTAATCTTTATGAGAGCATAATAAATTAATATTCGAAAACTAACACACAAGGACCTAATAAAATTTGGGTACCAAAAGTCAAAAAAATTGAAGTGTGTTGTAGGTGTGCTTGAAGGCCAAGAAGTGACTTTGGCATCTTGAAAATGGCTGCTCCAAGTACAAAGATTAAAAATAATTTCAAGCTCTTTTCCTTGTTTCCAAGAAGCCTGGACTTGTAAATTTCGGATAAGTAAAAATTTTTATTATGCTTTTCTAGCCTTATAATTTGAAAATATTTCTATATGTTAATATACTAGATAAAATATACTTCTTGTTTGAAATAATAATATCCTTAGACTTGAGTTTTTGATCAATCCAATATATGATTACATGTTTTATTGCTGAATATTATCTCTCTTTAAATTACATATATATATATGCTTTGATTTCATGAACGTATGCTTTTCTGTGTTTCTTTGTTTTATTCGAATAAGCAAGCCTTTATTCAAATAAACTTCTTTGCTGCATGTGAATAAATATCAATTTTATTCTAATAAAACTTAGTTTATTCGAATAAACTGGCTCCTGTGTTACAACCTGTTTAATATGCTCTCTGTTTATTCGAATAAATATCTGTCTATTCGAATAACCAGAGCCTCGTTTTATCAGTCTTGATTGATAGCCCTCAGTCTATTCGAATAACTTCTACAGTTATTCGAATAAAACCTGTTAAATGGCCAAAATGTTTGGCCATCGTAGATCTTCTATTCGAATAAAACCCAAATCTTTTTCTTTTATTCGAATAAACATGGCTCGTTTTTAAACAAAAAGGTTTTGCTATGTTTCGTTAATATTTGCTGAATTCCTTTTAAAAATACAAATGCTTAATCAAAAGTAATTCACTATTCTTTTTGATGAATATATGTAATTGCTTAATTGATCATGAAATATCTTTTGCCCTTGCGAACTCATTTATTATTTTGAATGCTTATTTGCTTATGAGTTTGACATAATGACTAATCTCTATAGATCCAAAATTGATGGATACCAAAGAAAGTACTTTAAATTATTTTGTAGGGTGATAACTACCTCAAGCAAGCATTTAAATGGAATAAGTTCATTCAACTTGAGGATAGTAAGGATTCAACTCATAAAAGGGGTGCAAAGAATTTCTATTCCCTCATGAAAGCTTGAAGCTTGGAAGTTGGTGAAAAGTGAGAGTCATCTACAAAGACTCAAAGAGTACATTTTTGGTGATATCAATTCTTACTTATGC
The DNA here is from genome assembly GCA_029884595.1 of Ormosia semicastrata. Classification (NCBI taxonomy): domain Eukaryota; kingdom Viridiplantae; phylum Streptophyta; class Magnoliopsida; order Fabales; family Fabaceae; genus Ormosia; species Ormosia semicastrata. The sequence continues at coordinate 25,252,946 of JAQQTO010000056.1, forward strand.
TTTAATTATGATATCATATGATATATGGAGAAGTAGAGAGTTGTGTTTACATACCTTACATGATTATTATTTTCCTAAAAAATGCTTAAATAAGTTTTGATGTTGATCATGTATTTCTTGATAAACTTGAATCATGCCTTAAAATGCTTAAACTATTTTTTTATTCAATTTCATATGTACTTCATACATTCTTGTTAAAGCTAACATTGCTTGGTTGACAATGTGATACTGTGGAAATAGGTTTGCCCCAATGATTTAATATGTTAAGTTTTGATGATGACAAATACAAGACAAAAAGAATGATGCTTATGCTTTATAGTTGTGCTTAATAAATGACAAATGCATCACAAAAGAATGTTGACCATGTTACATAAATGTGTTTAATGAGATATATGTAACATTCATCATATAATATATCTAATAATATTTTATATGAGTTATAAATGAATTAATGTTGGATATGTCTATGAAAGTCTTGTATGCATGTTAGACTAACTAGAGTTATACATTTATGAATCATGCATATGAAGATATTGAGTTATGAATTTGGACTAACTATGTTTGGTTAAGTGAGCAATACTTTGTAGGATAGTCCAAGTACCAAGAGTAAGCATTGCAACAAGAAAGCAAAAGATCACAACTATGCTCAACTCAAGGAGAATGAAAATGAAAAGATGTTCCAAGCATTTGCAAGTTTTAAAGAGAAGATTTTCTTTGGAAGCTTGGATTACATCAACAAGTGATGGTGGTAAAAGATCTAGTCCAACATCTTCAAGCTTAGCTTATAGGACTTAGATCTTGTGTAAAGGTAAAAAGGAATCACACTAAGCTCAAACAAGTTTTAAACATATTTATAAGTGTTTCTAAAATGTTTAAATGCCCAACAAACTATTTTTGGAAAGCTAGTCTTGGTGGTATTTCAAATCTATGAAAAATAGTCAAGTTTGTGTTTTGCAAAACTGACATATACTTACTCTTTTGATCATAACTTTTAAAATACTTTGAGTTTTACTTTGAAACTTATCTCATTTGAAAATAGACTCAAAGATCTTTCCAATAACTGGTCATTTGCTTTAAATGGATAAGAAACGAAAAAGTTATGACCAATTAAAGTTTGAGTTTTGAAAATATGACCTTTGGTTATTGTTTTGATCATATCTTTCAAAATACTTTGAGTTTTGTTCTGAAACTTCTTTCATATGAAAATAGACTCAAAGAGCTTTCCAATGAGTGGTCATTTGCTTTAATTGGATAAGAAATGAAGAAGTTATGACCTTTTAAAGTCGGTTTTGAAAACCAGAAATGGTGTAATCGATTACACAAGTCATGTAATCGATTACAACGTTGATTGAAGCCAGTATGTAATCGATTACACAGTAGTATGTAATCGATTACAAAGTGCCTGAAAGCTTGTAATCGATTACATGAAGCTTGTAATCGATTACAAAGTGCCAGAAAGCTTGTAATCGATTACATGAAGCTTGTAATCGATTATAAAGTGCCCAGAACGTTTCTAACGGCTATAAACGGCTAGTTTTCATAGAAAATCATTTCTAAACACCTCCAACGGCTCTAAAACTCATTGGGCTATAAATAAAAGTGTTTGGGCATCAAAAACAAGTTGGAGAACATTCTGAAAATTACCCTTGAACATTGAAAACGAAATTCATCATCTTTTTCTCCAAATTCTTTGTTTTGAGCTAAGTGTGTAAATCCTTTATACCCATTGAGCTTCAACTTGTATTATCTACTCTTGAGAGAGTTTTCTATCATCTACTTTGTTCTTCAAGTTGTATATCCACTCTTGTGAGAGTTTCTATTCTTTCTCTTCATCTTGAAATCATTGTAAGAGGGTGAGGTATCCTCAAGAGAGAAAAGGGTGAGGTATCCCTTATAGTGAGACTCAAACACAAAGGGTGAGGTATCCCAAAGGTGTTGTGAGTGCTCTTCATTGTAAAGGTCATCAAGCACCTGTGAAGCTTGAAGAATTGGAGGCTCTAGCACAAGGGTGAGGTATCCCAAGGTGTGAGGAGTGCTCTTGTATGTACAAAGGTTTTTCTAGCACCCGTAAAGTCTAGGAGATAGTGAAGAAAATCTCAAGTTAAGCTTGAGGATTCTGGATGTAGGCCACAAGTGGTTGGTGGCTGAACCAGGATAAATTCTTGAGTTTGATTCTCTCTTCCCTACACTCTTTAAATTCAGTATTTGGTAGAATATATTTATTTATTGCATATGTTGATGTTTTGATTGTTACAACTTGATATCTAGCTTATTCACTTAGTTCATCATATATCCCAAGTTGTATTTGAGTAATCCTCAATAGTTGTACATTTAAATTGACTTATTCCGCTGCATTTATTAATTGAGTTATTCAAAATGCATAATTTGTCAAAGTTGCATTAAAACTAGTCATCACCCAATTCACCCCCTCTTGGGTAATGGTTGCCATGGCTAACAAGTGGTATCGAGCTTCTGTGCTCTGGTAAAAGCTTAACGGCTTGGAGTTAAAGATCTTTGTTTGTTTGGCAACCATTAAAAGCTTTTCAAAATGAATGGTTTTGAAATTAATAAACCACCATTCTTTGATGGTGCGAATTTCGTTTATTGGAAAGCTAGAATGGAAATTTATATGCAATCTATTGATATTGATTTGTGGGATATTATGCTTGATGGATTTACATGCAAATCAAAACAAACTTGGAATGACTATGATAAGAAATGTTTTTCATTGAATATTAGAGCAATGCAAATATTGAGAAGTGGTTTAAATGATGATGCTTATGCTAAAATTAAGAGTTGCTCTAATGCTAAAGATATATGGGATGCTCTTGATAATTCTTATCTTGCTAACAATGATTTCTTGCAAAAAGTTGTATATAGAGAGCAAGAAGAGCAAAAGCCTCTAAAGGAAGACAATATTGAAAAATGTCCTCAAGAAGATGTTCTTGAATCTTGGATGGACAACAATGAGGAAGATGGTGATTCCTTAAAAAGGACTTTGAGGTAAATAATGATAAACTATATTATAGTCCTTCCTATGAGCTAAAATGTGCATATGATGAATTGCATGATGGTTTGTTGCTTTTAGAAAAGAAAAACTCATCTTGTTTAGAAAACATTTCCTCCATTGAAAATGAAATTAATATCTTGAAAAATGAATATGCTTTTCTTGATGAGGAAATGCCTTTAAAATGTGAAACCTCAACTTCTTGTGAAAAATGCATTAATTTAGAAAATCAAGTTGAGAACTTATATTGTGAATTTGCCAAAGCTAATGATTCTATTTGCTTACAATCCATGTGTGTTAATAAGAATGCAATTGATACTATTTCACATGGAAATTCAAGTAAGGCTTGTGGCAAAAATGACATAGAATATAAAAACAACAAAAGGCTTATGTTTTCCAAAAATGATCTTCAAAGGACCAAGTCATCATTAAATTCAATTGTTTGCAATTTTTGTGGTCATTTAGGACATATTTCTCATTTATGCAATTATAGAAGAAATTCTTATATGAGAAATAATATGGTATGGGTTCCTAAAGGTCTTAAAGGTTCTAGTACTAACATTGAAGGACCCAAGATAAAGTGGGTACCAAAAAGTCCTCCTAGTGTTTCAATTATGCAGAAAACTTCTCAAAAGGATGGACTAATTGATCAAAGAAGGAAGATGACTTCAACCAAAGCTTCTCAAGTACAAAATGTGGAACTTGCAAAGTTCAAAACACCAAAAGAGAAGCAATGGGTAAGGAAAGGAGTTTCCTTGATCACTAAGGCTAAGGTATCAAAAGTTTCTACCTCTTATGCACATTCACTTGTAAAGTCAATGAATTTGAGGTATATTCCTTGTAGGCCTTAAGTGATTATTTGAATCATGTGTACTTGATAAAATTTGAATATTATATATAGCACATGATTGTATTATTGTTACATCCTTTACTCACCACCTTGCATATCTCTTGATAATAAGGTATTCTATGACTATGGATGCTTTTTATGCTTTAAATTTTCTATACATTTTTACATGTGATAATATGCTAGATAAACTCACTTCTTGTTTGAAGTAGCACATTTGATAAAAATATATTAGAACTTGGCATATTGGATAAATCATAACTCTTCTTTGCATAAAGTTATAATTTTCTGCATCATTTGTAGTTTTTGCATAAATGTGAGCTTTGGATCAAGAACTAGTCAGTTTTTATGCTTACATGATGTTTGGAATTGTTTTGGAAAGTTTTTAAATTAATTTGAAAGCTTTGAGTTCGGACCCCTTACTGTTTGAAGTGCAAAAACTGAATTCAGCAAGCTTGTAATCGATTACAAGACCTCTGTAATCGATTACAGAGGCTCTGCCAAGCGTTCCAAGCAAAGTCAGAGAGCATGTAATCGATTACACATACTATGTAATCGATTACAATGTTTCCAGAACTCATGTAATCGATTACACCAACCATGTAATCGATTACAAGGTTCCCAGAAAGTTGGTAATCGATTACACCAAACATGTAATCGATTACATGGATTCCAGAGAAAGCTGGTAATCGATTACACACATATTGTAATCGATTACACAGTGCTTTAAAAATGGTTTTAAGTCTTTGGAATGACCATTTTCACTCAAAATTGTCTATATATCATGAAAGCATGCATATTATTGGCTATGAGCTTAATGGTAATTGATTGTTTACATTTGCTATGCTCAAATTACATACTATAAAAAATTTGATATCTATAAAAGCATAATGGATTAATGATCAATGACTAACCCCTACGGATCCAAAATTAGTGGATACCAAAGAAATTGCTTTAAATTATGTTGTAGGGTGATCATTAGTTCAAGCATGCAAATGAAGTGAAAAACAACCATGCTACTTGAGGTTGGGAAAACTTAAAATGGTCCAAGTTCTCCAAAAATGATGAAAAACATAAAAAGAAAGACATGGAGAACTACAACATTCTCAATGGGCCTTGAGGCATAGAAGTTGGAGTCACTTACAAAAACTCAAAGAGTACACTTTTGGTGATATTAATCTCTTATCCTTACTTATACTTTAAATTGTATATCATGTGATATTTGGATAAGTAAAGATTTGTTTTTATGCCTTATCATGCCTTAAGTTGTGCTTTTCTAGCACTATCTTTTAAAAAATATTTTTATATATGCTAACATGTTAGATATGCACACATTTTGCTTAGAATGACATGTTATGGCAATATCTTTATTCTTGAGCTTGTGACCAATTCTCTTTGCTCAAATATGTAAATTCACTTTCTCATAAGTAGTTCTAATCCTTTCTCTTTGATGCTTAATTTGCTTATATGCTTACTTGGGGATTGGATAGTTAAAAGGTATTTGTCTTCTTGTTTGAAATTGCTTGATATGTTCATTTTTTTAAAAACAAGAAGTAAATGATTCTTTTTTTTGTACCTTGAACTTGCCTTTGAACTTCAATATTCTTTTTAATGAAGTATATCTTAAAATGAATCATAAATGGTCTCAAAAGTTATAGTTCCATGATTTTTCAATTCTTTCATTACAATAAGAGACTTTTTGTTCTTGCTTGGCATGTGTGCGTACTAAAATTCCTTACTTGATATTACATGCCTAACATGATCTTTGTTTGCCCCAAAATGCTTACATAAGTTTTGATGTTGATCATGTATTTCTTGATAAACTTGAATCATGCCTTAAAATGCTTAAATCATATTTTTGGATTCAAGTGCATATGACTTTCTTTTGTTCTTGTTAGAGCAAATATTGCATGGTTGATAATGTAATACATGTTTTACATTATATATCAATCTAAATTATGCTTGTAAATGAGATTAAATGATATTTTATGCTAACCTATGTTTTAGAAAACTTTTAAAGTTAGCTTTGCAAGTGTCTCTATGTGCTTCAAGTATAGTCATCAAATATTAAAGTGTCAAGCATATGTGGATAAATGAGAAATGTTGAAGGAAGAGGAACATGAGGAGACTTTCTTCAAGTGCAATGGAATGAAATACTCAATGGAAGAAAGTACAAACTCAAAGGACCTATAAATGAAGATCATTCTAAAGAAGCATCACTCTCTCAATAAGTATCTCTATCCCTAAGCTATTGTGGTATTATATATGGTATAAATTGTATGATACTTATTGATAAATTGATCTTAAATGATTAGATGCTTTCTTTACATGAGAAGTATGCTTAACATTGACAAAGTGCTTAATTGGATATTAACTTGCTAATTTTGTCATTGCATATAGGGTGGATGATATTAGTTCTATACATGTTTTAATCCCTATAGCATATTTCATCAAGGTCAATGTTTGATATATATATGTTTCTCTTGATCTATGGTTCTTAGTGGTATAAACTTATGAGAATCATGCTCTTGTTTTGAAAAGAATTTCTAGTTTGATTAATTTTTTTTTTTTTTTTAAAAAAAAAAAAAGAGATGCTTTTCAAAATCCATATCCTTGAGAATATTTTGAACTTGTCTTAAGATTAAAAAGTATTATCATCTCCTAATTATCTTAAAAATTTGGAAATCATTCGATTTATGCTATAAATGTAGTACTCTCTTCACTACTTTGAAATGTTTATTAAATCTTGAGAGGGTATTTAAGAAAGTTTCCAAATAGAAGAGATTTGTGAAGTGTTTTATCTTTTCAATGGTCTTTTTTTTTAATGAGAAAAAGAAGAGATGAACTTTTAAATGCTCTTTTGACTTGAGTTTAATCATTTTCAAGGAATATGTAGTTTTAATATAAAACCCTTCTACCCTTCTAAAATACTTTTGGAAATGTAATGTGTTATTATAAAATTCTTTTTGAAAGGGGGAGAAGTTTTAAAATGGTTTTTGATTGAGAGATTAAGAATATATATATCTTTGCCTTGCTTTTTGGTAATGCACTTACATGGTCTTGGCATGCATATATTATGCTTTATATCTTGATAATATGCATATTTTGAGGGGGAGCCTAACTCTTAGATTATTGCTTATATCTCTTGACTTACATCTTTATTTGACATGAAATATTTTATTGTTAATACTATCAATATGTCAACAAAGATCATCTCTTGTTCTTTTTTTCCTCTATCAATGAAAGAAGGTAAACATTCTTAAATTTCATATCTTTTAATTCTTTCATTGAGAAATGCTTCATATGTGATAAGTTGTATGATCTTTTATTTAAAAACCTTAATTCCATGATCTTACATGAATATTTTGTATCTCCTATCAAGTGATATCAAGTGGTACTTATTTATGATGTGGTATGCAAGATATTATATGTTAGACATAATTTCTTAAGCTTATTGCTATCATATGCTAAATGTTGAAATACCAAAATATGACAAGTATTGCATGAATAATCTTTTATATCTTGAAAGCATACTTATTTCATCTCTCCTTTCTTGAATTAGGTATATAATTAAATAAGGAGAGATAGTGATGAGTTGAATAACTTGAAGAAGTTTATGGTTTTGATGATCCTACCCTTTTTTGACAGCATGAGTTTTATCTATAAGGGGAGAGAAAATTATTATCTTTCCTTCCTAAGCCTTTTTGTTGATGTCAAATAGGGGGAGAGAAAATTGGAAATAAAAATAAGTTCTTGTGCTTATTGCTTAATATGCTTACATGAATATCTATTCTTGTATATTGTTAAACATATTTTTCTTTGGTGATTTGTCATCATCAAAAAGGGGGAGATTGTGGAAATAGGTTTGCCCCAATGATTTAATATGTTAAGTTTTGATGATGACAAATACAAGACAAAAAGAATGATGCTTATGCTTTATAGTTGTGCTTAATAAATGACAAATGCATCACAAAAGAATGTTGACCATGTTACATAAATGTGTTTAATGAGATATATGTAACATTCATCATATAATATATCTAATAATATTTTATATGAGTTATAAATGAATTAATGTTGGATATGTCTATGAAAGTCTTGTATGCATGTTAGACTAACTAGAGTTATACATTTATGAATCATGCATATGAAGATATTGAGTTATGAATTTGGACTAACTATGTTTGGTTAAGTGAGCAATACTTTGTAGGATAGTCCAAGTACCAAGAGTAAGCATTGCAACAAGAAAGCAAAAGATCACAACTATGCTCAACTCAAGGAGAATGAAAATGAAAAGATGTTCCAAGCATTTGCAAGTTTTAAAGAGAAGATTTTCTTTGGAAGCTTGGATTACATCAACAAGTGATGGTGGTAAAAGATCTAGTCCAACATCTTCAAGCTTAGCTTATAGGACTTAGATCTTGTGTAAAGGTAAAAGGAATCACACTAAGCTCAAACAAGTTTTAAACATATTTATAAGTGTTTCTAAAATGTTTAAATGCCCAACAAACTATTTTTGGAAAGCTAGTCTTGGTGGTATTTCAAATCTATGAAAAATAGTCAAGTTTGTGTTTTGCAAAACTGACATATACTTACTCTTTTGATCATAACTTTTAAAATACTTTGAGTTTTACTTTGAAACTTATCTCATTTGAAAATAGACTCAAAGATCTTTCCAATAACTGGTCATTTGCTTTAAATGGATAAGAAACGAAAAAGTTATGACCAATTAAAGTTTGAGTTTTGAAAATATGACCTTTGGTTATTGTTTTGATCATATCTTTCAAAATACTTTGAGTTTTGTTCTGAAACTTCTTTCATATGAAAATAGACTCAAAGAGCTTTCCAATGAGTGGTCATTTGCTTTAATTGGATAAGAAATGAAGAAGTTATGACCTTTTAAAGTCGGTTTTGAAAACCAGAAATGGTGTAATCGATTACACAAGTCATGTAATCGATTACAACGTTGACAGAAAGCATGTAATCGATTACACAAAGTATGTAATCGATTACAAAGTGCCCAGAAAGCTTGTAATCGATTACATGAAGCTTGTAATCGATTACAAAGTGCCAAAGCTTGTGTCGATTACATGAAGCTTGTAATCGATTACAAAGTGCCCGAACGTTTCTAACGGCTATAAACGGCTAGTTTTCATAGAAAATCATTTCTAAACACCTCCAACGGCTCTAAAACTCATTGGGCTATAAATAAAAGTGTTTGGGCATCAAAAACAAGTTGGAGAACATTCTGAAAATTACCCTTGAACATTGAAAACGAAATTCATCATCTTTTTCTCCAAATTCTTTGTTTTGAGCTAAGTGTGTAAATCCTTTATACCCATTGAGCTTCAACTTGTATTATCTACTCTTGAGAGAGTTTTCTATCATCTACTTTGTTCTTCAAGTTGTATATCCACTCTTGTGAGAGTTTCTATTCTTTCTCTTCATCTTGAAATCATTGTAAGAGGGTGAGGTATCCCTCAAGAGAGAAAAGGGTGAGGTATCCCTTATAGTGAGACTCAAACACAAAGGGTGAGGTATCCCAAAGGTGTTGTGAGTGCTCTTCATTGTAAAGGTCATCAAGCACCTGTGAAGCTTGAAGAATTGGAGGCTCTAGCACAAGGGTGAGGTATCCCAAGGTGTGAGGAGTGCTCTTGTATGTACAAAGGTTTTTCTAGCACCCGTAAAGTCTAGGAGATAGTGAAGAAAATCTCAAGTTAAGCTTGAGGACTGGATGTAGGCCACAAGTGGTTGGTGGCTGAACCAGGATAAATTCTTGAGTTTGATTCTCTCTTCCCTACACTCTTTAAATTCAGTATTTGGTAGAATATATTTATTTATTGCATATGTTGATGTTTTGATTGTTACAACTTGATATCTAGCTTATTCACTTAGTTCATCATATATCCCAAGTTGTATTTGAGTAATCCTCAATAGTTGTACATTTAAATTGACTTATTCCGCTGCATTTATTAATTGAGTTATTCAAAATGCATAATTTGTCAAAGTTGCATTAAAACTAGTCATCACCCAATTCACCCCCCCTCTTGGGTAATGGTTGCCATGGCTAACAGATACATGCTTTAAATTATATATCAATCAAAATTATGCTTATAAATGGATTTATATGATATTTGATGCTAACTTATGTTTTAGAAGACTTTTAAAGTTAGATTTGCAAGTCTCTCTATGTGTTTCAAATATAGCCATCAGATTTTTACATACAAGCATATGTGGATAAACGAAAAAAATTGAATGGAATTCAAATGAAGAGAAAGATAACGAAGCATTTCTTCTAGTGCAATGGAATGGAGAATTCAAAGGAAGAAAGCTCAAAGTTAAAGGACCAATAAAGAAGGATCATCACTCTTTATCTATCTCAATAAGTATCTCTATCCCTTAACTTTTATGGTATTCTATATGGTATTAATCATATGATACTTGTTGAAAAATTGATCTTAAATGATTATATGCTTTCTTTACATGAGAAGTATGCTTAGCATTGACAAAGTGCCTAATTGGATATTAACTTACTATTTTGTCATTGCATTTAGGGTGAATGATATTAGTTCTATACATGCTTTGATCCCTATAGCATATTTTATCAAGGAGATGTACTTATGTTCTTTTAACTTGGATTGATCTGTCTTAATGATTTTTTTTAATATAAAATATTTCTACCCTTCTAAAATGCTTTTGAAAATATAATATGCTCTTGTAAAATTCTTTTTGAAAGGGGGAGAAGTTTTAAAATTATTTTGTTTGAAGGATTAAGAAGATGAATATTTAATAACATGCATATTTTGAGGGGGGTTCTAACTCTTAGTTTGTTTATATCTCTTGCCTTACATCTTTGTTTGATTACATAAGATGTTTCTATTGCTATCATATGCTGAATGTTAACATATAAAAATATGACAAGCATTCCATGAATAATCTTCTATATCTTGAAAGCATACTTGTTTCATCTTTCTATTTTTTTTGAATCATATGTAGAATGAATAAATGGGAGAAAATATTCTTTTCTTTCTACGCCTTTTTGTTGATGTCAAATAGGGGAGTGAAAATTAGAAAGAAAAATATGTGCTTGATATGCTTATTGTTTGATATGCTTACATGAATATTCATTCTTGTATATTGCTTAACATTTTTTTTTCTTTGGTGATTTGTCATCATCAAAAAGGGAGAGATTGTGGAAATAAGTTTGCCCCAAAAGGTTTTATATGTTAAGTTTTGATGATGACAAATACAAGACAAAAAGAATACTTTGCTTATGTTCTTTGTTGCATCCTATATAGAGCATATCCATTAATAATTAGTAAATATCTTATTTGGATGTGTTTATGAAAGTCTTATATGCATGTTAAACTAACTAGAGTTATACATTTATGAATCATGCATATGAATATATTGAATTATGAATTTGGACTAACTATGCTTGTTTAAGTGAGTAATACTTTGTAGGATAGTCCAAGTATCAATAGTGAGCATTGCAACAAGAAAGCAAAAGATCTCAATTAAGCTCAACACAAGGAGGATGTGAATGCCTATTTCATGAAGGTATTGATAAACATTAAAGTCATGTCAAAGACCAAGTCCAAAGAAAGATTAAATGGTATAACTTTTAGGACTTAGGGTCTTTATGTAAGAAGCCTTATGGATATCTCAAAAATGTTTATACAAATGGTTTTCCTATGCTAAAATACCCAACAAACAAGTTTTGAAAAGTTATTTATGGTGGTAGTTCAAATTTATGAAAAATAGCCAAGTTTGAGTTTTGTAAAACTGACCTTTAGTCACTTTTTTAATCATATCTTTCAAAATACTTTGAGTTTTGTTTTGAAACTTATTTCATTTGAAAACAAACTCAAAGATCTTTGCAATGACTGGTCATTTGCTTTAAACGGATAAGAAATGAAGAAGTTATGACCATTTAAAGTCAGTTTTTGAAATCTGAGTGGTTTATTCGAATAAAACAAATGTTATCCGAATAACACATCATAGAAATCATACCAGAACGAGTTTTTAATGGTTTATTCGAATAACCAAAGGGTTATTTGAATAACATGACCCAGAAAATGTTACTGAACGTGTTTTTAACGTTTTATTCGAATAACTAAACGTTTATTCGAATAACCAAATGTTTATTCGAATAAAAGGTTTCAGGAAACACTTCCTGGTGTGTTATAAGTGATTTATTCGAATAGGACTTCATTTATTCGAATAAACTCAATCCAATTTTACGCAACGACTATTTTCTATGCTTTTAATGTGATATTAAATGATACCCAACGGCTATTTTCTCAAGAACACTATAAATACATGTTTCTGGGACATCTTTTGGTAACACCCATTTATCTGAAATAATTCTTTCTTGCTTTATTTTGTGATACATATTTTACCAAATTTCTGTGCTCTTTTTTGCCAAAATTTGAGATATCCTTAGAAAGCTTCATAGAGCTTCAAATTGTATCATCTACTCTTTGTGAGAGTTTCTCTTCATCTATATTTCTATTCTACTATATTGAGGGTGAGGTATCCTTCAAGATTTGTATTGAGGGTGAGGCATCCCTTAAGGTTTGTATAAAGGGTGAAGTATCCCTGCAGGCTGAGACTTTAGCACAAGGGTAGAGTTTTCCTGTGTGTGAAAAGTGCTCTCTTATGTAAAGGTTACAAGCACCTATTGGAAGCTTGTATACATAGTGAAAAATCTCAAACTGTGTTTCGGGGACTAGACGTAGACCACAAGTGGTTGGTGGTCGAACCAGGATAAATATTGTGTCTGCTCTTATTCTCTTTATCTCTTTATTTTATGTAATTTCATTTTATTGCACATTTACTTTCCGCCGTTCTTAAAGGTTCTTTTCTTCATCACGTTCCTTCTGTACTTTTATTTAAATAGCTTAAATATTTATATTTATTTTAAGAGCATTTGTGAAAAAGTTTTTATACCCAATTCACCCCCCTCTTGGGTAATGGTTGCCATGACTAACACATGCTTCTAGAAAACCATAGATATTTTCCTAGTAACTATGGTTTCTAAGTACTAGTAACTAAGTTAGTTCCATTTAGTTACTAATTAGGCTTTTAGAATAACTTAGTTAGTTTATCTAGTTACTTAGTAACTAGTCCAACCACTTTTGTTGACTACTTCCTATTGGTTAAGAAAAAGTCAAGCCATTAATGTTGACAATTTCTTATTGGTTCATTTAGAAATAGTCACAGTCTATTTTTCGATGGATAAAAGATACCGGGTCTATTACTCAATGAGCAGAAGCTACTGTTTCCAAAATAGCAGATATTATCTGACAGATAATAAAATGTAAAATATTTTTTATTTCACAGATAAATTCTAAAAATTAAAAGATTAGGTAACGTGTCTCTCGAATTCGGGTTTAGTAAGATCCCCTGACTCCGAATAAATCAGTAAAGGTTTTTCTCAGCCCGAAAATTATTATTTTCTTGACTCAGAGTAAATCACTCACAATGATCAAAAATAGTCTCAGAACAGTTAAAATAATTTTACAACACATAGAAAATACAAAATAGTATAATTCATACATTACTGTAAAATAACAAATTTTGGGGTGTTACAACTCTCCCCTACTAAAAAAAATTTCATCCTCGAAATTTATCATACCTTAAAACAATTGAGGATATTGTTCCCTTATCTTATCTTCCATCTACCATGTAGCATTTCTTGTCATTTCATTCTAGATTACTTTCACTAACGGAATTGTTTTCCCTCTGAGTTGCTTCACCCTCCTGTCTTCAATCTTAACAGGAAGTGTCTCGTACGTCAAATTTTCTTTCAGTTATACCTCATCGGGATGAATGACATGTAAGGGATCGGGAATATACTTTCTCAATTGGGACACATGGAAAATATTATGAAGGTTGGAAAAAAAAAGCAGTGAAGCTATTTGGTAAGCAACTGGACCTATCCAACGAAGAATTTAATATGGTCTAATGAATTTAGGAGTGAGTTTTCTAGATTTTATAACCTTTCCGACACCAGTCGTGGGTGTGACTCGCAAAAACACATGCTCACCGTCCTCAAATTCAAGAGGTCTTCTTCTTTTATCAGCATAGATTTTTTGTCTACTCTGAGTTGCCCTAATTTTCTCTTGAATCATCTTTACCTTCTCTGTTGTCTGTTGCACCATCTCAAGTCCAATGGTCATACTTTCTCCATCTTGATACCAACACAAAGGTGTTCGGCATCGTCGTCCATATAATGCTTCATAGGGTGCCATCCCTTACTTGAGTGAAAACTGTTATTATAGGTGAATTCTACCAAAGGCAAGAATTCATCCCAACTCCTTCTTTATTCTAACACACAAGCTCTCAGCAGATCTTCTAACGATCGAATAGTCCTCTCCATTTGACCATCAGTTTATAGATGGTAAGCAGAACTCAAACGAAGTTTAGTCCCCATTGCATCATGTAGACTTTGCCAAAATCTCGATGTAAACATTGGATCTCTATCGAAAATGATACTAGAGGGTACAACGTGAAGTCTCACGATTTCACCAATGTATACCTGAGTCAATTTCTCCATTGGATACTTGATATTGATTGGCAAGAAGTGGGCAGACTTCATAAGCCGATCAACAATGACCCAAATAGAATCATAACCTTTCTTAGTTTTTGGTAATCCTGTAACAAAGTCTATAGCAATACTATCCTATTTCCATTCTGGAATAGCTAGGGGTTGCAGCATACCTGCTGGTCTTTGATGTTCAACTTTCGCCTTCTGACACACAAGACAAGATGGCACGTACTCAGCAACATATCTCTTCATCCCAGGCCACCAAAATAATCGTTTCAGATCTTGATACATCTTGGTCATTCCGGGATGTATACTCAACTGGCTTATATGAGCTTCATCAAGAATTAACTGTCTTAGTTCTGGACCATTAGGTACACAAACCCTGCCTTTGAACCTTAGGATACCATCTTGTCCTTCTTGAACTATTGACACAATGTCTCGCTTCATCAGCTCCTTTTCAGTTTGTAGAAATTTGTCATCCTTTTGCTTCTCTCAGATTTCTTCCATTAAATCACTTGTGATTGTAACCTTGTTTAAACAAATCTTTCCCGGGGTCAACTCTATGGACACCCACAGATTTTGGAATTGTTCTATTAATTCCTTTTGCCTAACCATCATCACAGAGACACTAAGCATATTCCTACTTAAAGCATCTGCCACAACATTTGCCTTTCCAGGATGATACTGAAGCTGAAAGTCGTAGTCCTTTAAAAATTCCAACCATCTTCTCTACCTCATGTTCAATTCTTTCTGATCAAGCAAATATTTTAAACTTATGTGATCACTGAAGACATTAAATGTAGCTCCATATAGAAAATGTCTCCAAATCTTTAACGCGAACACAACTGCGGCTAACTCTAAGTCATGCGTTGGATAATTCCTTTCATGTACCTTCAGTTGTCTTGAATCATACACTACAACTTTTCTGTTCTGCATTAACACATATCCCAATCCTTGGTAAGAAGCATCACAGTATACTTCAAAAGATTTGTTAGGATCTGGTAGAATCAGCACTGGTGCAGTAGTCAATATTTTCTTCAATTCTTGAAAACTCTTTTCGCATTCATCAGTCCAAACAAAAGCTTGATTCTTCCTCATGAGTTGTGTAAAAAGTCCAGCTATCTTGGAAAAACCTTCAATAAACCTTCGGTAATATCCGACTAATCCAACAAAACTCCGGATCTCGGTTACAGTATTTGGCCTTTCCCACTGAAGAATTGTCTCCACCTTTGCTGGATCCACAGCAATTCCATCCTTAGAAATAACATGGCCCAAAAACTGAACTTCATCTAACCAAAATTTGCATTTTGATAGCTTCGCATATAACTTTTTCTCCTTTAAAATCTGAAAAACTATACTGAAATGTTCAACATGCTCTTCCTGATTTTGGGAATAGATTAGAATGTCATCAATAAAAAAAATGACAAATCTATCTAAGTATAGATGAAAGATCCTATTCATGTAATCCATGAATATCGCAGGAGCATTTGTCACCCCGAACGGCATTACAAGATACTCATAATGTCCGTAGTGCGTTCGAAAGGCAGTCTTTGGTATATCCTCTGCCTTGACACGAATTTGATGATAACCTAATCGCAGATCTATCTTAGAGAAAACAGCTACTCCTTTCAGTTGGTCCATCATATCATTAATCCTTGGAAGTGGATACTTGTTCTTTATCGTGACTTTATTCAGCTGGCTGTAGTCCACACATAAACGTGAAGTCCCATCTTTTTTCTTGACTAACAACACTGGAGCTCCCCATGGTGAAACAGTAGGTCTCACAAACTATTTTTCTATCAACTCCTCCAATTGCTTCTTTAGTTCTGCAAGTTTTGATGGCGACATCTGGTACGGTACAATTGATATAAGACCCACTCTTGGTACAAGATCGATAAAAAACTCTATCTCTCTTTTCGATGGTAATTCGAGTACCTCATGAGGAAAAACTTCAGGAAACTCACTTATAATAGAAATAGCATTCACATCCTTCTCACTCTTAACTTCTAAATAAGATTACAGCATGTATCCTTGGGCTCCATCCCTCAATAAAGAATCGACTTGTTTGGCATTTAAAAATCCAGAAACCTCATTAGGAAATACTATGGTCTTTTTAGAATAGTCTAATAGGATATGGTTAGAAGATAACCAATCCATTCCTAGGATTATATCAATATTAGTAAGAGGCAAACAAATTAAATTAACAGAAAAGATTTGATTACTGATAGTAATAGGACAATTTAGGCATATTTTAGTAGTACTAACAAGTTTGGTAGTAGGTGTAGAAACAATAAGTTGAAAGTTCAAAGAAGACACAGGCAATCCCAAACGATCCACACAGTCATATGCAATAAATGAATGAGTTGCACCCAAATCATATAGTACAGTTAAAAGATTACCTGAGATGATACCTTCTCCCTGAATAAGATCTTCAGACTGAAAGGCCTCAGATCCACTCATAGTATAAACGCGTTCACCAACTTATGGTTTAATAGCATGAACATTGCTCACTGAAGGTTGTATCTTTGCCTGATCACAATCCTTAGAGACATCACCAGGCTTTCCACATCGAAAATAGATTATACCCTTGATTATGCAATCCCTCATCATGTGGCCCTTTCCGCACTTCATGCACTTTATTGGCGATGCTATAGTCTGACTAAACTGATTGCCACTTGAACCTCCTCCACATGGCTGCTGTTGTTGTTGCTGCTGACTCCCCAAGGGTTGAGAATATGGTTTTCGCTGAAACTGGATGTTGTTATTATTTCCACCACTTTGGAATCTAGAAGGTCCAAAGTTGCGGCTCCTCGTGTCTCTCAACGGCTCCAATCCTTCTAGCCTACAACACATATCCATTAAGGTTGAAAAGTGGTTCATTCGCATTGGTAACACTCCTCTCTTCAATTCAATTCGTAACCCTTCTTTGAACTTGCAGTATTTCTAAACCTCGTCCAGTTGGATTTGGAGATACCTTGAGAATTTTGATAAACTCTCAAACTTTGCAGCATATTCATTGACGGTCATTCCAACTTGTTGCAATCCTAGAAATTCCATCTCTTTAGCGTGCCTCGCACTGTCTGGAAAATATTTCTCTAAAATACTTCACAGAATAGCTCCTATGTGATTGCTCTCCCTTCGGCTTGTAGTACCCTTCGAGTGGCTTTCCACCAATTCTCGCCATCTCCTATCAACATAAACGTAGTGTAAGTCACTCTACGATCATCTGTACATCCTATTCCTTTGAAGATCTTCTCTAGTTCTTGGATCCATAAACCCACTTTCTCAAGATCAAACTCGCCTCTGAAATGTGGCGGATTGTTCCGATGAAATTCTGACAAATGCTGGACTTCTGCATTAGCTTCTTGTTGTTATGCATCTCTTTAATTTTGTTGCATGATTACTTCTACCATTCGCTGCATTGCTTCGGCAGCAACAGTCATAAGATCGTCGTCACGTCCTGTATTCATACATGTACCTCTACCACGAGACATAGTTTTCTTCACAAACAATCAAACACAATCCAAGAAGAGTCAGTTGTAACCTTTTAGAAATCAAAATCAGAGAATCACACAACACAAGCAAAATAGACCTAACCACAAAAACTCCAAAAGACTCTAACCGGGAGCTCTGATACCAATTAATGTAACACCCACCGTAGGGTATTACATTTAAGACTAATCCTAATATAACTTACTCAAGTTGTAAAATAATTAATCTTGTAAAAACATTGATTTTAAAATTTCGTTTGCAGAATAAATTTAAATAAGTAAACTAAATAAAAATCATAAGTACAACTTGTAACTGAAATCACACCCATATTATACACAAATACTGAAAGCTTTGTTTACAAATAATTTACATAATACCCTTACACACTAAAAGATAAAATGTACAACAGACACTCCAAAACATAACTGCTAAACTTAAAGCTCCTAAAAACTAACCTAAGCATTTGGGTCCTCAAAAGGATCCTCCTCCACTTCACCATTAAAGAACCCAGGCGGATATAACATTCACCTCACAATGGTCCTTGCGGAAGATGCCACAGAGTCTTCACGCGGTGTATATACAGTGCCACCCCAGAGTTCACGAATCGGCATCATGAGTTCTAAGCGCACAGATACGTGTTGTGTCAAAACAGGAATCCCTTCGCGGGTTCCACTTAAGTTCAGAGTCAAGTCCCCAATATATACAAACCGTTCATTGTCAAAATCAAACCTCCAAGCATCAGTCCCCTTATGGAACTAAACTCGGACCAAACCTAAAACTTGGCGCCTCGCCGCCATCTCAACAAACAAAGAGTAATCTCACTGATAGTAAAAAGAATTATCAGCTCCTTCATCTTCCCGATCTTCATCAGACATACACAGTAAAACAAATATAATACAACAAAGAGGTGAGATCCCCTACATTAATACCAGTATGACAGTAGAGAAAATGACAGCAAATAAACAGATATTATATCAAAGCAGCAAATCATATTTTCACATCACAGATAAAATATAAGATAAATATATTTATCATTTCAATATGCTGATAAACTATGCATATGCATACAGACCCATTCCCACTCCATGGAGCTAAACACAGTTTCAGAGAGAATGATCACGGAGACATGTCTGTAACTCGGCTGCCGCGGCTAAAAGTTCTATTAATTTATCAACGTGCACATCAAGGCATTATACAAGACATTCTACATCAGATCATGATATAGGACAGTGTCTCGGTCCGGATCATCAGTGCATTTGCATCAGTCTGCCTCACGGACAGAAGAGTTACTAACTGTCCATTGCGAGGTACCTGCACCCCGACACCCCCAAGGTCAACGAGTGACCCACACTTGTCTACTCACACCCACACATAGGTGTGATTCATCTCCTAGGCATACAACCTTAACCAAATAAGCCAACACGCTTTTCAATACATAATGTATGATCCAAACATACATACAATCATTAAATTATAGTATTTCACATTCCATCGCCTTCTCTTAGTGGTATCATTATTCAACATAACCGGGCCCACCACAATAGTCCGATAGTAAACTGCTGTTACTTTCAATCATGTAGCGATATTATCGCATTTTCACAATTATGGAATATTTTTCTTACGTTTTCAAATCGCGTAAAGATTTTCTAACATTTTCTCAATCGCATAAACATTTTATTGCATTTTCTTAATCGTGTAGCCAAAAATTACTATTTTTAAATTGCGTAAGAATTTTTTTGCGTATTTTCAATCGCATAAAATATTTCTAACATATTCTAAGCTCAAATTAAAACTTTTCTCATTTATTTTCAAAATCTGACTTTAATTCCAATATTTCTTTAATAATTCATCTATAAATAATAATTCTAACATTTCTTCACTAAAAATAGTATTTTCTATTATTTTCCACAAAATAACATTTCTTTAATTAAATTGGAATATTACATCTTGAAATTTCTTAATACACTTCAAAACCCAAAGGGTGAGCTATACGTCAATAAATTTCAAGTTTTAACTTTTATTTCAATTAATAACCTAATCACACTAATTTAATTAAAAATTAGTTTATTTTCTTTTTAGGTCTAAAAACCTATCAAATTAATTTCCTATCAATCAAATACTTAATCCTACACTTAATAAAATAATTTTGGATCTAGGATATTGAAAATAAGTATGTTGGCCGAATTTCATACTATCCTCCATAAATCATATTTAATTATTTTCTATTACTTTATTCCTTGCAAAAACACTTAATTTAATTTCTTGTCATAAAATCACTTAATCCTTGATTAGGAAAATAATTTAGAACACTTGGTTCCCTTGGTGGTATTGAGGCGTGAGCCTTTAGGTTCTTTGGAACCATCATACATTTTTTTATCATGTAAATCACATCCTACTTTACACAAAAATCATCATACTTTCTTAATCATATACTCATGCATACTAAGCATACCAATCACATATTCAAACATATTTTCTAAGCTATCAAGCATACCAATCACAATCAATCTTAAACAATGAAAGCTTAATCAATCAAGTGAATAAATCCTTATGAATTTTTCACCACAAACAAGTCATTCCCTCACCACCAACACTTGGTTGATGAGATTAATCTCCCTCTTACCTCTAGGAAGACAACAACCTTCAAGTTCCTTATCCTTTTGATTTCATGAAGCACCAAAGAAAACTCTAACAATCTTAAACAAATCTTAAAGTCATAAACCAAGTTTAAAAGCAAGAAACCATGGATCAATCATGGTTTATAAATTCAAGAATCCAACTTAGGATCAATAAATCAAGAAGTTTCCTTAAGGAGTAAAAAATCTAAGCTTGATTTTGAAGCACTTAGGAGATAATTTAGGTAAAACTCACAAGATGAAAAGTGTTTAGAATTGTATCTAGGTTTAAAAAATAGGATTGGATAGAATTATGGAAGCTTGGAGGTAGGGTTTAGGGGTGGAGGCTGAGAGCTTCAAAGAAGAAGAAAGAATGGTGTTCTTGGTTGTTCTTTGTGTTCTTGGAAGAGAGAGAATAAGATGAAAGGCTTTTGTTATCACAAAGTGTTAGGAAATAAAGTAGAATATCCTATTTCTCTATGCATGGCCGTGTAGGTGAGTGAATGGGAAGGTTAAGGTTTATTCAACTTGATAGAAAATATCACATGGCTTCACATAGTTTAGATCATCATTTAGTCATCCTTTGATCATAAAAGATCATTCAAGAACATGCTAGAATGGCCTTGTAACCGTGTGGCTCAATGAAAAGCTAACTTAGTTTTGATTTCAATTAGTTTCTAGTTACATCTAGTTTAGGTAGTTGGTTCAATTAAGCTAACTTAATTAGGTTATTTAGTTACATAACTAACTATCTAGTTACTTGATTAGATCATGCATTTGTCATGCTTCTAGAAAACCCTAGATATTTTCCTTGTAACTATTGCTTCTAAGTACTAGTAACTAAGTTAGTTTCATCTAGTTACTAATTAGGCTTTTAGGGTAACTTAATTAGTTTATCTAGTTACTTAGTAACTAGTCCAACCACTTTTGTTGAATACTTCCTATTGGTTAAGAAAAAGTCAAGCCATTAATATTGACCATTTCTTATTGGTTCATTTAGAAATAGTCACAGTCTATTTTTCGATGGATAAAAGATACCGGGTCTATTACTCAATGAGCAGAAGCTACTATTTCCAAAATAGTAGATATTATCCGACAGATAATAAAATGTAAAATATTTTTTATTTCACAGATAAATTCTAAAATTTAAAAGATCAAGTAGCGTGTCTCTCGGATTCGAGTTTAGTAAGATCCCCTGGCTCCGAATAAATCAGTAAAGGTTTTCCTCGACCCGAAAATTATTATTTTTCTTACTTGGAGTAAATCACACACAACGATCAAAAATAGTCTCAAAATAGTCAAAATAATTTTACAGCAGACAGAAAATACAAAACAGTACAATTCAGACATTATTGTAAAATAGCAAATTTTGGGGTGTTACGAAAACACCCAAGCCGTGTTCTTTAGCCCACAAACCCTCACCCCACATTTTTTCTTATGTTTTCCTATTCCACTTTGTGCATTACTGAGCACATTGCGCATTTTGAGTTTGGGGGTGGGCCCTTTCAATTTTGGTTAGTTATTTTCTTTTTACATATTTTTGTTATTATTTCGTTATTTCTTATTTTATTGACTAACATTTTTCTATTTTTGTTTTGAAGTTAATGTTGAGTTATCTTAGGTACCTCCTCGAGTTCGGAGCCTTCGTAGAGGGTGTATATAGTTGTCAGCAGCCAAATTTTTTTTCTTCCTTTAGCATTTTATTTCCATATTTATTTATTTATTTTTATTGATTTTATTTTGTCATCATCACCCTAAATCCATGTTCACTCAAGCATATGCATGAACTAGCCTATTTTGAAAAGAAAACCATTACTTTGAAGATTGATCTTAGGCCAAGAGAGCTTGATTCATGTTAGCTTAGGATTATGTTGGTTGGAGATTTGTTCATGATTATCATACGTACTTTGCTTTGGGCATTCAATTTTTCTTTTGCATCAGTTTATTAAACTTTTGATTGAATTTGTGTGTTCCTAGAGAAAAATTATGTATGCTAAAGTGAGTATCTAATTGCCTTACCAGTCCTAGAACAATTTTGATGCATCCTTTCGAGGCGAAGTCCTAGTGTGCACTTAAAAGGAGATGATCTAGACATTCTTTCTTTAACCTCATCATGGTCTTAGACTACCCACTCATCATTATTTTCCCTTGGAACCCTATTTGAGCCTTTCATTAGCCTGTTTTCTTTCATTAACCCACATTCTACCTTTACCCTTAACCTTTAAACACTTACCTACCCTTTTGTGAGAGAGGATTAAATGTGGAAGGGAGAGACTTATTGAGGATCCAAATGCGATGAAGATAAAGGGAGAAGAAGGAAAGAAAAGTCAAAGTCTAGCATATTTTGAAAAAAAAAAAGAGTCCACTCAATGTGTTACAAAGAAATAAGTTTGGAGGTGGAGGTAAATATTAAAAAAAGAAGAAAAGAAGAAGAAGAAGAAGAAGAAGTAAGTGTGCTAGTAAATTAAAAAAAAAAGAGGTAAATCAAGTTTGGAGGTGATGTTTTCCTTTTGCATAATATATCTTGATTTTCAATGTGTTTTAAACTTCTTCGTCATGACTCTCTCATATTTTGTTTTTTCTTTTTCCTTTTCTTTGTTTTACCTTTCACCTCTTGGCCCAATTACAACCCTAATAAAGATCTTTTGATCCTTTGAAAGTGTGCACTACATTAGTGGAGAAAGGAATAGTGGTTTTACATATGAGGTTTGGGACATACATTTATTCATCAATTCAATTATGTCATCGTGGGTTTAGAGTTCGCTTTGTGTGTATAGTCTCATACGAAAGCATATGGATTTATGATTTTGTTTGTGAAAGCTTGCTAAGTTAAGTTGTTTGCGCATTATTAAATGTGTATGCTTGATTGGGTATTTTAACTTCTTGGCATTTGAATGAGTTATTCATGGATTTAGATTCTTGAGGTTTCTTTGAAAAGTTTGAATTGCAATGCTTGACATCTTTACAAAAGAAGTAACCTTGCTGTGATTTTTACTGTTTATTCATTGCTTTAAGATAAGCAATTATTCAAGTTTGGAGGTATTTGATGTGTGTATAAAACTCACATATTTTATGTTTGTTCAAACATGGATTTGAATGCTTTGAGATAAGAATTACTTATTTATTTATGATATTAATTGAATTTTGGACTCATTGAATTAAATGTGTTTTTATTGTGTTTTGTAAGAATTTAAGGACTTTTGTGGTATTTTGAGCATAACTTTTGTTACAGAGCTTGAATGAAGCTAATCTTGGTGTCTATGGAAAGATGAGAAAATTTATTACAACTTTCATGAAGACATAAAAGCCTATTCATGCATTAAGAAGGTGAAAAATTATGTGAAAAGTGGCTCAAAAAGTTTGACCAAATCAACTAACATTCATAAATTTTAAGGATCAAGTTAGATTCTTAATTAGAGTGCAAGTAATCTCTACTTGGTGACCAAGTATCTCTGTATTTAATGCAAGGATCTTAAGGAATTTCTTATTTTGAGTGGGATATTTATTTCCTAATTTATATGGATTCAACAAGAAGAAAATAGGAAACAAAAGATTTGGTCAAAGATTAATTAAAAAATGTATCACTGTTAAACCTATCTTAGTAAATTATTGATAACTTTCTCTATAAATATGCGATTTACCTGATTTTAGTGGCATTTGAAATCTAAGAAAGAGATATACAGATCTCATGTTGTCAACTTTCCTTAATTAAGCTACCACTAATGTGAAATTTGTGCCCCAAGTAGCAGCAAAGCAAGGCTTGACCTGTTTTACCCTAGATTCCTCAATTTTATTATAAAATAAAGGGTAAGACTAAGGATTTGGTGTATGGCAATGATAGTAGAGGTAAAAAATTCATTTTGGAGGCTTAGAGGAATTCACCATTGAAAACTTCCAAGACCTTTCTCTTCTTGGATTTTCTTCATGATGTTTCTTTTACTCATTTATTTGTTTTGTGCTTCTTTTGCCATGAGTTACTAAACTCTTCTCTTTCTAAGGTGAAGATGTAACTTGATTCAATTGACATGAGAATCCTTAGAGTGAAGGTGATACCTTTAAGAGTTGGGGTTTAGATAAATGAATGGATTAGCCTTTAATAATTAAAGAGAATTAATTCGCCAAGGAATTGGATTTTAATTAATTAAAGGATTATCCTCATCAATTGAATGAATAGAATTAATTAGAATGAAAGTCCTAAAGCTACTCTATTGTCTATGATAGATTTTTGAATTAAGTGAAATCGGATCCCTAGCATCTTTACCATTGCTTGTTTATACCTTAATTTGATATCATGCTCTCTTACTATGTTTAATTTATATATTTTTACTTTGTTTTGCTTTTCCTTCAATTACTTGTTTTCCTTTGAGCTCTTTTTAATCTCAATTTCTATAGCCTAGACAATGTTGACAACATAATCTCTGTGGGACGATACTCACTTATCATTATATTACTTTTGTGATTTGGTATACTTACCAATTAAGAAACAATGTTCTTTCTCCCATCGAAATTCCTGTTCAGATTTAAGTTACAAAAGTGGGAGAAAAACCTTGGTCTTTCCAAATAGGTTCGAAATGAACCGTCTTAGGAAATTAATTTTTCCTAATAGAGACTGGAGATGTTTCTTATTCGAATGAGGTGATGCTTCTAGTAAGGCCTTAGCCTTGTTTTGATCAACTCAAAACATTTCTTTTGGACCAAGAATCCACAAAAATTTCTGGCAGAAACACCAAATGTACATTTAATAGGATTCATTTTCAATCCACGTTTTACCATTCTTTCAAACGATTGTCTCAAGTTTACTAAATGTTCCTTTTTTTTATTTTGATTTAACTAAAACATCATCAATATAAACCTCAATGAATGTACCAATTATATCATGAAAGATAGTATTCATGGCTTTTTGATATGTGACCCCAACATTTTTAAACCAAATGACATAACTACCCATTCATATGTGCTAATTGCCCACATTGAAAAGCAATTTTCGATACGTCCTCTTTAGCAAAATAAATTTGGTTGTACCCAAAATAGCCACACATAAAACTTAGAATTTCATGGCCTGATGCTGAGTCAACTAACATATATGCAATTGGCATGAGATATTCATCTTTAGGAGTAGCAAAATTTAAATATTGAAAATCAATGCATACTCTTAATTTACCATTCTTTTTCATATCAGGAACAATATTAGAAATTTAGTTTACATATCTTGCAGTTCAAATAAACTTAGCTTTTAATAGCTTTTCGATTTCCTCTTTGATTTTGAGAACCACATTAGAGGCAAACCTTCTTGGGGCCTGCTTCACTAGTCTTTGACCTACTCGAATTAATAGTCTGTGTTCTACCAGACTTTGATTAAGTTCAGGAATTTCTTCATAATCCCATGCAAAACAGTCTTTGAACTCTTTGAGCAATTTGACTAACTCCAATTTGAAGCTTTTATTTAATAAACTACTAATATAAGTAGGTTTTTTATTTACATCATTTTCTAAATTAATCTCTTCTATGGGGTCGTGTTCCTTTATCTTACTTCTATCTTTTTAATTTCTTGAGATAGATAGGGTTGTTCGAACCCCAAAGAAGACACATTTTGTGGTGCTAAGTTTCTCAGCCATATAGGCTGAAATACGAATCAATTGGCTCAAAAATTGCACCTTCAGTGGTGCATTTGTCAGCCATGTAGGCTAATAATCGAGCCAAATGAATCTCAAATATCATTATTATTACAAACTTTAGGCTGAATCAGATCGGCCTTAGAATTAAAAAGAAGCTAGTAGGCCCTGGCATCATTATTAAAAACTTGAAGCCGAATTGAATCGGCCTTGGGAACTAAAGAGAAGTCGATAAGGCTAAGAGCCACCATCTCAACAGTCCTACTATTCAGGGCTCCTGAGTCCCAAATATTGAAGGGTTTTATCCTAGGGACATATATATTGAGGTTCACATGGTTTTGTTGCATGTAACACAAAGTGTCATCTGCTTCCACCATCTCGAATTCTCCAAGTTTGTTTCACAAAAACTTTTTTTGATAAACTGTTGATGACACTACTCCTATTGCGTGTATCCATTCTCTCCCAAGAAGAAGAATGTAACTTGCCTTTGATGGTACCACTATGAAAAGAGTGGACCTTGTTACAGATGCTATCTTGACATCGAACACCACCAGCCCTTTGGAAGTCAAAGACTTCCCATTGAAATCAATGACCACCATGTTATAGGGCAATAAGTCTAATTGAGTCTTGTTAAACTTCTTTACTACACTCTTGGGTATGAGATTTATGACAACACCCCCATCTATTAGGACTTTTCCCACCAATTTTCCATCTACCATCGCTTTAATAAAGACAGGACGAAGGTGGTCTTTCATCTCTCTTGTGGGTACATCAAAGATTATAGAGTTTTCTTTGACTTCCACTGTATCTTCTTCGATGAAATACCATCCTACCTCATCAGAGTCATCTTTGAAGTCCTCATTTGTGTCAATATCTTCTTCACATGAAGCTACAAAATTATATGGCAGCAAGGACACCACATTGATTCCAAAAATGGCCTCTATATCATCATTAAAACTAGATTCAAAGATATATGTTATCATGTCCTCATCCATAGGGCTTAGCTACTCGTTTTTCTTGCTGGGTTCACTAGTGATCCCTTGACCACCTCAGCATAAGGCCTGGGTTGCATCTGCATCTGTGCCATAGCCTGTTGTTGTTGTCTCAACCTCTGGACTTTTCTTTATTGGGTATTGGACATATAAAGGCTTAATCCTTGGTTCAAAGCCTAGCTTGCACTTTGACTCCAAGTGTTGGGCTTAATAACACTTCCTCCTATAGGATATTACATCTTGAGCTCAAACTTATGCCAGTTAGGCTTGTTCTGAGGAGCTTTTTGAATGTTTTAGTTATTCTTGTACCATTTATTACTAGCCATATTAGCTGGTGGCAGCCTCACTTTTCCATTCCTTGATCCTTCAGTTGAATCACCCATCACCACTGCCTTCTAGTTAATGGGTTGGTTGTAGATCTCGATCCTCTCATAGCTCTTCATAGGAGCCTTCTACTTCTTCTTCCTAGCAGCTCTGAAAGATTTAGCAACCAACCTATTAAAGATAGTGCTACATCATAGGCATAGGGACACCTCTCTGCCCCCCTCTTTCTTTCTGATTAGGAACTCCATAAGACTCTCCCCAGCCTTGGGATACACTTCTTCCTCAGTGGCCTCAAATGCAACGAGGTCAACCTTAGCATTGACCTTTGGAATAGCCTCTTTAGCCACACATCTACCATGTTCACTGGCATGAAGCTAACAAGCTCAATGTAGCTTGTGTTTACTTCGAAAGGGTTTGTGTCAATGTTTATTTCTTTTTTATTCTCTTCAAATTTTAATTTTCCTTCTTAATACCTCTTTGGATCAAGTCCCTGAAATGAACACAGTTCTTAGTCGAATAACTATACTTATTATGGTACTTACAATATTTTTAACCTTTTATTTCTTTCAAAGAGGGAATTTTATGATCATAAGGAAGTTTAATTTTCTTATCTTTTAGCAACACATCGAAGATCTTATTAGCCTTAGTTATATCAAAAGCATACGATTGCCTGTTTGAAATTTTTATTTTATCCTTATTTTGAACAGGTTTTAAAGATGGGCAGACATAAATAGGACCATAGTTTAATTTTGAAATATTAACTTCATTCTCCTCATCATCTTTAGCCTCAACTATTTCGAAATAGGCCACTTTATCATCTTTCAATTGTGTGAAAAAAATTTCTTACATGTTAGGTGTTTCGACGTAAGCAATTTTTTCTCTCCTGAGATATTTTTTGACCCTTTCTTTTTTGAGTCTTAATTTCTCAATCTGTCTCATCTTATAGTAAGTTGAGACATATCTAATAGTTGCTAGTTTATCAATTTCTTTCTAATGGAATAATCCAATCCACTAGCAGCCATTTTGACCACTTCAGATTCTGAAATTTCTGTAAAGCATCTAGCCTTCATTTGCTTGAATCTTGCCAAGTAGTCATAAATGGATTCACCATTATTTCTTTTAACGTTAAATAGATCCACCAAACTTACTATAGTCTTTCTTCTAAAGAATTGTTCATGAAATTTTCTTTCGAGTTGATTCCAAAAGTGGATCAAATTAGGTGGGAGAATCGTAAAACAAGTAAATGCATTCCTAATTAAAGAACTAGGGAAATATTTCATTTTCAAATATTCATTAGTGGCTATATCCCGTACTTCGATTGTGTATCGAGCAATGTGTTCGATTGTGGACTGTCAATTTTTCCAATCAAACTTAGCTGAGATTTTTGGGGCAATTTTTCCTGTTAGATAAATTCTAGGAATGCTGACACGAAATAAGGTTGGTTTGCATATCTTACATTGAAACCAGACCTATTTAATACTTGCTCAACCATTTGGTTAGTAATTTTATGGTTCAAGATGACCAATAATAAAGTCTTCTTTTAGCCTTTTGATCATACCTGAGTGATTTTTCAGAATGAGAAGAATGAGCAGTATTGTTTCGATCTCTTCTTTCAAAAGTTTAATTTGCTATAACAAAAAGATTGAAACTTTTCTGCATCATAATTTAAAGGCATTCAGATGGAGATCGACAGTGAGGGTTCCCATGGTACTCATTCTCTTCTTCCACTAACCAAACCACCAGATAAAGGAGGAGTGGGTTGGAAGGGGAAGGATGCTACCACTGTTGAAGGAGTTTATTTTTGTGACAAAGTTACTGGGAAAAAGTGTCCACCCTCCCCCCTTCGTAGAAATATTAACCTGTTTGAAAAGAAACCAGCGAGAATTGAACTTAAAGATGGAAATAGACTGAAGTCTAAGTTTTTCTTGAAGAAATTATTCTTGAGGAACTTTATATTCCTTGGCAGGATGTGGGTTTTCTGGCTATCAGAGATCGTCTTAAGACTATATGGAAACTTTTGGGTGATTTTGAAGTCATGGATGTGGATAATGGATTCCTATTCGCTCTTTTGCTTACCGCAAGTGCATGGATCGCACTTATAATATTGCTAGGAGTCAGATATCGTTCCCACAGATAAAACACTATTTCTTATAAAACCAAATATTAACCAACAGTCTAGTTTATCCTATCCAAGAACATCAAATTTATAAAAGTTTGTTTAAAAGAAATATAAAGACTGAAAAGTAATAAATCTAAGATAAATAAATAAATAAATAGATAGATAGATAAATAGAGAATACTTTTTTACCTACTACTTCAATTGATAGCATGCAATCCTTAAGAATAATATAAATGAAATGATTAGGTTAGCTTGAGAATCTGATTTAGTTAAAAGCCTATGTCTAGGTCAATTAACTATAATTTCATTTACCTAACTCCTTAGTTAGAACCAAAATTCACTCATGAATGATCTATTCCCAATCACACACTATACATGGCTGAAAGGTATATTTCTATCCAATTAGTGAATTAATTCATCCAAGCCAATTGAATGAAATTGAACATGTATCAATCATACATTAGATCTAAAATCTAAATTCCTATGTCTAAGTTCATTAGATTTCAACAAATCACTTGAAAGCTGATCAAACAATCAAGAGCATTAAGCACCATATGACTGAACAAAATCAAATCATCTAAATAAACTCAAAGTATTACACAATCAATCAATATCCATAGGAAAATCTAAAGAAAACCCTATACATAGCTTAGCTAGCTATGAAACATGAAAATACAAACATATAAATCATGTTCATGAAGAAATAAAGAGAGAAAGAAGAACGAAAAGGGAGGAAGCTCATTAGATTTCATCTTTTAAGCTTGATTCATCCTTCATGTAGAGGATAGCTTCCAACCTTGGCTTCCTTTGCTTCCTCTAGGTTTAAAAACCTTAAAACTAACAGCTGCTCTCCAAAAATGATGAAAAAGATTTGTATAAAATGGATACAACAGTATTTATAGGCTGTAAAAATAGAATCATGCAATAGCATTAAACACACCATGCCGCGACGCGCGTACAATTAGGTCACAAACATTGTGGCGTCCAGTTCTTAGCACTGCAGCGCTCTAGCCTCGGGTCTCTGCACTGAAGCAGGGGATGCACAACGCCGCGACAGTGACATGCTGGCGCCGCGACGTTGAATGCTGGGCTTTAATTTTGACTTTCTCTTTGGCTTCTTGGTCCAATGCTACTCCAAAGTCTTCATTTTTAAGCTTGATTGGAGCCCTACACGTAATAGAGAAATTATCATTTTAATAGCTCATGCAAATGTACTCAATTTATCACAGATTTGAAAATATTTGCTCAAAGTCATAATAGAAGTCATCAAAATAAAATCAAATGAATATGATGCTAAAATATTCCATTCTTGCATACAAACAAGGACTAGCCAACCAATATAGCACAAATATGGGGCACAAATAACTACATTTTGTGGAGTTATCACACCCCCAAACCTAGATTTTTGCTAGTCCTCGAGTAAAACAAAGTACATTTACATAGATCAACATTAATAACCCGCATTCAGCCACATTCGACATTCCTCTTTCACTTAAACCAACTAGTGTATAATGATTGCATAAATCCTCAAAGAGTGCATATACCTCACAATCAGTTTCACACATATACAATCATCATCATGCTAACATTCATAGCTTCCTTTTACACAAGATATTTTTTTCACAATCATGTAAACAAAACTTCTTCCATTCTCTTTATATTCACCCGGATAAGGTTATGAACATACACATGAATATAATTCACAAAATCCACAAGATTATAATACAACTCTCTCTCCACTAATGTAAATCACACAAGATTAAGGATCAAAAGAGACTTTAATAGCTTGTAATATAAGACCAAGGGTAATGGGCAACAGAATAAAAGGATAGGATTTAACACAAATATTGAGAAACATAAACATGTTATTTCAAGTCTTGAGCCACTAACTGATATGAGCAGGGTATTCAACAGTGTGAGTAGAAAACTCGTCAGAACCATTTTTGATACTTTTCATACTTTTCTTTTCTTAAGCTTTGTTTTTTTTTTAATTTTTTTTAACAAAGCAAAAACTTCTTTTCTTTATCTGCATTTGATTCTTTCAGACTCATTTTGTATTGAATATTCATTAACACCTCTAATCAATAGACCCACTTCAAGAAATAATATATTATGTACTCAATAAACAATGAGGGTAGGAAGAAAATGCAATACTTTCACATGCATTAGAATGGTTAACAAGTTAACGAACACAATAGTTATGAAAAACATATAAGGCCAAACATATAAGGCTTCAAAAAGGGACCTATGATAAAATCATTCAAGTAGGCTTGAAAGGCTCAATCGGTCCAAATAATGCCTTAATCATTTCCTCAATCATGCATAACCTAGGATTTCACCTCAAGAGAGTTGAAAAATAATTTCAAGGATAATTGGATTTTTCACATTTATCTTCCATAAACTTTCTCTAGACAAACATTCTTATCCTTTTCAAAGTTCAATAAGCATGAAAGTGATAAAACGCATCATACATAAAAAGAAACTAGAATGCTTCAGCATGCGCCAAAGATTGCATATGGATTGACAGAAAAATGAAAGTCATTTTGCATCTATATCTATCATTGGACAATCATTCATACTAGTTTTTGACAACATGACATTTTTCAACATTATAATCATGGAACATCATGCTTTAAACATTGCAACACATCTTGTGAAAAGGAACGACAATTGTATCTTGAATGGGATTTTCAAAAACTTTTATCAAGATATTTGCTCCTATGGTTATTTACTACTCTAGTAAATAATAAAACACATACATATACTACATAAATATGATACTAATATAAACATGATACTAAAACACATGCATATAAACATAATAGTGCGAAAATATAATAAAACTACCGCATATAAAGTCAAAACATAAATTAAAAACATAAAGTCAAAGACACCCCCCAAACTTGAGGGAAATAGTGTCCCCATTGTACAAAAGAAACATACAGATAAATATATATATGAAATACAACGAAAGAAATTATCCTGAACGCCATAAGGCTAGATAAATGGATCATCACTATCGGGGGCCTCAACAGCTATATCGTCATCGTCGTCATCCTCCACATCATCATCAGCATCAGCATCAGCATGAGCTCCTGAAGGTCCAGCCTGGGAGGGATCAGTGACAGCTGTGGGCGGGAAGACAGGAACTGGGAAATCCTCCATTGGAAGTCCAAGATGCTCCGCCATCCACCTCTGCGCCTAGATAGTGTAAGACAGCATAGTTGTCATCTGTGTGCTCTAGGTCTCTACATGGACTAGCCGGGCCTCCATCCTGGCATGCCAATCTGCGTCAGCTATAGGTGCCTTGGTGTTGGATCTTGGTGTTACTCTAGGGGTCTCTACGACTCTGTAGATACAAATCCTTTGAGAAACTTAATATATCAGGCTCTCTACGAGCTGGCCTCTGTCGAGCTAGTGCTGGGACTGCTGATCCTCTCAACCTCACAATGAAATACTCATTGACAGGTTATTTAATATTCGTCTTCTCTTTATGTGGACTAGTTTGTATGGCCTGCCTCTGGCAGAGTGCATGAATAAGCGAAGGGAAGAAAAGGCTCCTGGCTTCCCTCGCTACTCTAGTAATCTGGGCATGTATGATCTGAGCAACATCAATGGATCGATGCTCTAGAATAGCATATATCATAATAGCTTGATCCTGAGTCACTTCTTATAAGTTGTTCGACGGGAGGATCTTGGTAGATATGAAGTGGTACCAGGCCTTAGCCTCCAGCGTCAAACAGGCTCTGGTAAAGTAGCGAGGCCTGTTCGTCTGTATACTCATGGTCCACTGCACCGGCTGAGACTTCGCAATGCAAATTCGAGCAGTGACCACATCAAGATAAATGCCCTCCTCAAGCTCCCAGTGGCAGAACACAGTATACTCACATAAAAGAGGGGGACGCTGCAATATCATCTCAGCTCAAATATCATCGACAGCATAAGAGACCTGGCGTCCCTTTACCATGACAGTAGTGGCACCTGGTGCAAAAAAGGCTAAGTTCACTTAGAACTCGTGAATTAAAGGTAGCACTGCCACCTCCGGGTGTTTAGCAAAATGGCCCCATCCTAGCAAACAGATGGTCCGCTCTATGTCCTCATGGATGGTTTCTATAAAGGAAAACCCACACTCAACGATTATTGGTTTAGTAACCAGTGCTGCATATTTCTGAGCGACTGCAGCTGATACAAACCTCCTCTGATCAAATTGCTGAGGAGGAGATGGCACCTTGTTGTGCTGGATGGTAGATCCCCACTGGAGTTTATATGCCATTATACTTGAAAAAGAATTGCAAACTGTTAAAATTGAATAAGCAAAAGTGTAAAGCACATGTAAAACAGAGCAATTATGGAAAATCTGGGAATAAATGTCACGTCATTCAAGACCAACGTCACGACATTCAACAATATACAAGTAACGTCGCGGCATTCAAATGCAGCGCCACAGCACTCAAGCTGTTCAACACAACGTCGCAACATTCAATCCAACGTTGCAACATTCAACACTAACGCCGCAATATTCAAGACAACGTCGCGGTGCGCAAAGCACATAAACCCAGAAACCCAGCAACAACAAATTTAATCCAAATTATCATGCATTTCAGGCACAAAAATCTAACAAAATCTAACAAAAACATAAAAACACTAACCTAAAAACAAACAATGTTCACAAGAACAACGAAAATACTCACAGAAACAAGAATAATACAACTTAAATCGAGAACATATGCTATTAATTTACAAAAATCAAAAATCAAAAATCTAAACACATACCTTAAAGTGAAGTGGGCGTATACCAAAAAGAAGATTGTGGGTGTGGTGGCCAAGAATGAAATAGAAAAGTTCAGAGAGAAAGGGAGAGAAATGAGAGACAGCAAGAAGGGAAATGGGGCAATGGAAAAGCGCACGAAACATTGTAGCACTTAACCCTAACCACCCTACCACGCCGCAACATTCACATACCAGCGCTACGACGCTCATTGATTCCCACCAGTTTTAAATTTTAAATAATTACTAATTACTAATTAATATATATATTTTACTTTTACTTTTTTTTACACACTCAAAGCAGCGACATTAAGGTCTGGTGCGTCGCGGCGCTGTGCTCACTGGAATTTGGCCCAAAGTAGTATGATGCTGTGGCGTTATACGTATGACGCCGCGGCGTGAGGAGTCTGGATGTAGAATTCTGCAGCAAAATCACTCTAACCATGACTTTTGCTGAAATATGGCCTCCAGCACCTGCAAAACATGCCTATAAGGTTAAATTATCAAATGTAATATAAAAATATACAAAAACCTAAAAATCAATATATTTACATATTTAAGACATAATACATAACTAAAACATAAAGATTAACAAAAACATTAAACTACCTAATTAGCGTACTAACATATATAAGTATTAACATATAAGACTTAAAAACTTAACAAAGTAAAAGCTAACATAATTAAGACATAAAAACTAACAACAACTATATACTACCATATTAACATACTAACATATATTACCTATTAACATATTGGCAAAAACAACATACTAACATAATTAACATAAACATATTAACATATACATATTAACATACAAAATTCAACATACTACCTATTTATGTAAAAAGTAAAGACAAGAATTTAACATAAACTTGGGGTTCCTCCCAAGAAGGGCCTAATTTACAGTCCTGGTAGGACTTTGTCTCCAAAATGGTTTGTGCAGATGAGTAGTCTTCATGAACTTGATTCGAACGTTTTCCTTTTCAGGAGTCGCGAAATCCCTAAAGGGCCTCGTATGATTATGATCATCCGGCTTCTTTACTGTACCTAAAATGTAACATAACGAAAACTTGAATTAAAATAAACTATATATAACTTGAATTAGAACTAACTAAACTCATTGTTAATATTGACTAAACAAAAATAAACCATTTTCCTTAGCAACAGCGCCAAAAACTTGTTTGCTCTTTTACTTACCGCAAGTGCACGGATCACACTTATAATATAGCTAGGAGTCGGATATCGTTCCCACAGAGAAAACACTATTTCCTATAAAACTAAATATTAACTAATAGTCTAGTTTATCCTATCTAAGAATATCAAATTTATAAAAGTTTGTTTAAAAGAAATATAAAGACTGAAAAGTAATAAATCTAAGATAAATAAATAAATAAATAGATAGATAGATAAATAGAGAATACTTTTTCACCTCCTACTTCAATTGATAGCATGCAATCCTTAAGAATAACATAAATAAAATGATTAGGTTAGCTTGAGAATCTAATTTAGTTAAAAGCCTATATCTAAGTCAATTAATAATCATAGTTTCATTTACCTAACTCCTTAGTTAGAACCAAAATCCACTCATGAACGATCTATTCTTAATCACACATTATACATGGCTAAAAGGTATATTTCTATCCAATTAGCGAATCAATTCATCCAAGCTAATTGAATGAAATCAAACATGTATCAATCATACATTAGATCTAAAATCTAAATTCCTATGTCTAGGTTCATTAGATTTCAACA
This sequence comes from Ormosia semicastrata, assembly GCA_029884595.1. Lineage (NCBI taxonomy): Eukaryota > Viridiplantae > Streptophyta > Magnoliopsida > Fabales > Fabaceae > Ormosia > Ormosia semicastrata. The sequence goes on from JAQQTO010000056.1 coordinate 25,289,028, forward strand.
AATCACTTGAAAGCTAATCAAACAATCAAGAACATTAAGCACCATATGATTGAACAAAACCAAATCATCTATATAAACTCAAAGTATTACACAATAAATCAATATCCATAGGAGAATCTAAAGAAAACCCTATACACAGCTTAGCTAGCCATGAAACATGAAAATAGAAACATATAAATCATGTTCATGAAGCAATAAAGAGAGAAAAAAGAACGGAAAGGGAGGGAGCTCATTAGATTTCATCTTCTAAGCTTGATTTATCCTCCATGTAGAGGATAGCTTCCAACCTTGGCTTCCTTTGCTTCCTCTAGGTCTAAAAACCCTAAAACTAGCAGCTGCTCTCAAAAAATGATTAAAAAGATCCGTGTAAAATGGATACAACAGTATTTATAGGTTGTAAAAATAGAGTCACGCTGCAACATTAAACACACCACGCCGCGGTGCGTGTACAATTAGGTCATAGACGCCGTGGCGTCCAGTTCTTAGTGTTGCAGCGCTCTAGCCTCGGGTCTCTGCACTGAAGCAGGGGATGCACAACGTCGCGGCATTGACATGCTGGCGCCACGACGTTGAATGCTAGGCTTCAATTTTGGCTTTCTGTTGGGCTTCTTGGTCCAATACTACTCCAAAGTCTTCATTTTTACGCTTGATTGGAGCCCTACACGTAATAGAGAAATTATCACTTTAATAACTCAGGCAAATGTACTCAATTTATCAAAGATTTAAAAGTATTTGCTCAAATTTATAATGGAAGTCATCAAAATGTAATCAAATGAATATGATGCTAAAATCTTCCATTCTTGCATGAAAACAAGGACTAGGCAACTAATATAGCACATATATGGGGCACAAATAACTACATTTTATGGAGTTATCAATTCCTCGTGGTTAAGTTTGACCTTGAGGAGGATCGAAGCAAAGTGAAGAGTGGTGGTTTGTGGATGATATTTGATTATTATTTATTTGTAAGAACATAGTCTCTGGATTTTTTTTCATCCACAACAAAGTTTGTTAAAACCCTTGTGTGGGTGCGGTTTCCTAGTCTTAATATGACTTTTTATGATGAGAGTGTTTTGTTTGCCTTAGCGAGCGTTACTGATAGACCTAATCTAGTGGATATGAATACTTCGAAAGTAGCCAGGGGGAAGTTTGCCAGGGTGTGTGTAGAAATTGATCTAGGTCTGGTGGTGAGGAAAGTTTGGATTCAAGATCATCGGCATAAGATCGAATATGAGGGACTCCATATTATTTGTGCTCACTATGGTTGCTACGACCATGTCTCTTGTGAATGCCAAAGATCGAAGGAGACAAAAATGGTGCAGGTTGTTGGTAATGGTGGTAACAACCATGCCATGATGGTGGCGGTGACCAATCCTAGGGTGGCTGAATCGCAAAATGGTATTAATGGTAGGAATGCAGAAAAATTTGGAATTGGTGGTGTTAGTGTCAATCACATAGATTTGGAATATAATAGTGTGCATGGAGACTGGTTAGTTGTCTCACGTAAAAGAATGAATAAGCCACGTGCTAGTTATGAAGGGAAGTCAACAACTATGAATAGAAAGAACAAAACTTGGCTCTAACATTTGGCTCTAACTCTTACTTTTAACCTCATTTAATCGCTCTTCATGTGTTCATTAACTCAATTAAATAGGATTAAAAGTAATAAATAAAAAAAGATTAAATGAGATTAGAGGCAAAGATTGAATACAAATGTTAGAGTTAAGTTTTGGTCGAAACTTCCAATGGAAATGCTTTAGGAAACAAATTTGATATCTTGCATGATTATGTGGATGGTCTTAATGAGCCCATTGAAGTGTTGCTAGGAAATGAAGGCACAAACCATAGCCCAAATGAGCTGAAAAGGGGTAGGGTGGACTCTAAAAAGAGTATGGTGATTAAAAGGCACAATCAGGGGATGGCTAAAGGTAAGGAAGGTGGGGGAAAAGAATGAAGAGTTAAAACTAAGTTGGATCACAAAGCTTTTTCTAAGGCCCAGCAAGTCCAAGATGAAGCCTTCTCTGGGTCCTTTTGGTGGCAGATGGGAGGTTGGTAGCTCATCCAGTACTAAAGTGGACGGTAGTGGGCCAAGAAAGAGATTAAAGGTCGTAGCAATGGGTGGGCGTGATGTGGGGAAGGAGTGTGATATTGGAGGCCCAAAAGAAGGAGTTCTGAAAATTCATGGGACTCCGAATCAGAGAAAGAAGTCAACATTGGGCCAGGATTACATGGACCTAGACCTTGAGGCTTTTAATCTGTTGGATATTCCTTACCAACGATTTGAAGCTGGTCCATCGTTGTCAGAGCAAGTTTGCTTAGGGAGATGGAATTAAATCACACCCACCAGATGGGAGGGATACGGAGAAATTCCCTTGTGACGATGTGCCCAACGATATCACTGTGGTGTGTTCGATGGAGAACGAGACTCCTCGCGAGGGGACCTGCGAAGTGGTGGAGAAGGACAGCGTAGCTGCTCCTTAATGTTTGTTGTGTTTTCTGGTTCTTTTTCTCTCCATTGGTGTTCAGGATGAGTACAAATCTGACTTCATTATCTGGAACTGCAGAGGAGCTGGTAATAGAGCCTTTTCTTCTATGAGTAAGGAATTGTGTTGCTAGTATAATTCTTTATTTATTGCTCTTCTAGAGACTAGAATTAGTGGTGACAAGGTAGATAGAGTGGTGAGAAAAATAGGTTTTGATTCTTCTTTTAGAATTGAGGCAGAGGGCTGTGCTGGTGGAATTTGGTGTTTATGGAACTCTTCTTGTTGGAATATCTCTATTATTGACTCTGCTAAGCAATTTATCCATATGGAGGTCAGTGTTATTGGTGAGGATCCGTGGTTCTTAACGGTTTGCTATGGGAGGCCGCAGGCTACTATTCGTTTTGATCTTTATAGGGACTTGAAAAGAATCAGTGCTTCTGTTCATGGCCATTGGTGTATTGCGGGTGATTTTAATGCTACTCTTAGTGTTTCTGATTATCAGGGGCTTACTGGTTCTAGGGAGACTGCAGAGCTTTCTCTGAGTGTGTTGACCTCTGTAAGATGGTGGGTTTAGTGGTCCTGCTTTCACTTGGAAAAATGGGCGTATAAAGAGGCGCTTGGATAGGGCGTTGGGGTTCCCTGACTCTATGGTGACTCACCTTCCCTTTTTTAACTCTGATCATTCTCCTCTCTGGATTAGATGAAAAGAGGGAGGTTCAAAATCGCTGTTCTCCTAAGCCGTTTAAGTTCCTTGCTGCTTGGTTAGGTCATGAGTCATTTCATAATTTGGTGAAAGATAATTGGAACTCTACTATGGATTGGAATACGAATCTTGTGAATTTTTTTGCTACTGCCAAAGATTGGAATTGGAGAGTGTTTGGTCACCTTCAAAGGAGGAAAAAGAAGCTTCTCAGTAGATTGCATAGCATCCATAAATTGTTGAGTAATGGTCCCAATCCCTTCCTTAATAGACTTTATTCTTCTCTATGGTATGATTATGAGATGGTACTCTTTGAAGAGGATACTTTGTGGGCTCAGAAATCTCGGTGCAAGTGGGTTACGCTGGGAGATAGGAACACCAAGTATCTTCATATCTCTACTATGTCTAGAAGAAGGAATAGAATTGCTTGCTTGCAGGGAAGTGAAGGGGGTTGAATTTATAATAATAACTCTCTCAAGAACATGGGGAAAGGATTTTTCAAGGAGCTTTATTAGCAGTAGGATCAAACACAACCTTTCATTCTTTCCGGTAGCTACCCAAGCTTGATTGAGGAGGAAATGGCCGATCTGCGTGTTCCTCTTTCCTTGGAAGAAATTAAGAATGCTCTCTTCCATATGGGTAACTTAAAAGCTCTAGGACCGGATGGTCTGCACACCCTTTTCTTCTAGAGCCAGTGGTCATTAATTGGAACCTCTTTTTGTAAGATGGTTGCCTCCATCTTTGAGAATCCGATTCAGGTTGGTACAATTAACCAGACTTTTATTTCTCCAATTTCGAAAGTTGATAATCTAGAGAATATTAGACAGTTTAGACCCATCAGTCTTTGTAATGTTTATAAAGTGGTTACTAAAGTGATTGCTAATCGCTTAAAGAAGATTATGAATCATATTATTTCTCCTCATCAGTGCAGTTTTGTGCTTAGCCGTCATGGGTCAAACAACATCATTATTGCCTAAGAGGTTATGCATTCCAGGAGAAGGAAAAGAGGTAAGAAAGGGTTTAAGGCCATTAAGATTGACTTGGAAAAAGTTTATAATCGCCTTGATTGGAGTTTTGTTGTTGATTCTCTTCAAGTCTTAGGTGTTCATTAAGATCTGATTAACTTAATTTGGCATTGCATATCTTCTTCTTCGATGAATATAATTTGGAATGGTGAATGTATTAGCGAATTTGCTCCTAGCAAAAGGATCAGGTAGGGAGATTCACTTTCACCATATCTGTTTATGATCTGTATTGAGAGACTTTCCCAACTGATTTGTGCCTCTGTGGATGATCATTTTTGGAAACCAATTGTCTTATCTAAAGATGACCCCCCACACTCACACCTTTGCTTTGTGGATGATCTGTTTCTATTTTTTGAGGCGTCTTTGGATCAAGTTGATGTGATTAAAAATTGTCTTTAGCATGACTATGGACCTGGGTAAATACTTGGGCATTCTTTTGCTTCATAAGCAGGTGACGTGGGGCACATTTAGCCATATCACGACTAAGCTTATAAGTAGATTGGTGAGTTGGAAGGCTTCATCACTTTCTCTGGTAGGTAGACTTACCTTGTGCTCCTCTGTTATTTCTGCTTTGCCTTCCTATTCCATGCAGACCTGTTCTTTGCCTATTTCTATTTGTGATGAAGTTGATAAATGTAGTAGAAATTTTCTTTGGGGTTCTTCAGATGAGAGGAAGAAAGTTCACTTGGTTAGTTGGGATCAAGTTTGTAAACCCAAGGCTATTCGGGGACTTATTCTTAGACATACCAAACATGTGAATAGAGTTTTCATTGCTAAGATTGGGCGGGGCATTATCACTAAAAAAGATGAGCTTTTGGGACGTGTGTTTAGAAGTAAATATTAATGTGGTAATGATATGATTCCTGAAGTTCATAACATAAGGGAGATTTATGATGAAATTGTAAAAATTCATGTTTTTTCATTTTAAAATCTTAGTTTTCACTTTCTTCCAATCCCTTAGTTCTCCATTTTTATCATGTTTTTTTATTATTATAAACTTTGTTCTTATTACGCGTTTTTATTTATTTTTATTAGGTAAATATACATGAAAGAAGACTGGATGCTTAAAGGAGTGAAAAGCTAAGCAGAAGATTTTGAAGCTGGGCGCTTAAGCATCCACTTTTTCACCGCTTAATCGCCCAAGCACAAAATGTGATTAGCATTGGCAATGACTATGGTTTTGATGATAACAAATAAGAGAAATGATGGTTGCGCAAAGATCAAGTCTCAAGGTTCTTCAAGTATAGCTTATAGGACTTAGATCTTATGTTAAGGATAATAGGAATCACACTAGCTCATGTTCTGTTTCCTTTCAACTTTGATCTATTTGCAAAATCATGTTTTATGTTGATCAAGTTTGAGCAAAATATTTTTAGAAAGGATGAAAAGAAAACCATGTTTCATACTTGTGAAAATACTCTTCAAGTATGTGGAAAATATTTTTAGAAAGGTTGAAAATGATTTGGGAAAGTTTGGTTATGAAATTATTTAGAAATCTTGTTTTCTTTGTGAACCAATAATAGATTAGGTGTTTTATATAACAGATTATCTGAAAACAATAATTGATTATGTGATTTCAAATAACAGATTATTTGAAATCCATAATAAGTTATTCACCTTGTCAGAGACGTTCCAATTGATGTTTTAAAGTGAATAATCTGTTATGGAAAGTCCATAACAGGTTATTTGCATGTTGGCAACATTCCCTCTTAGTTTTCTAAATGTTCCTAATCGATTAAGGCTACCAAATAATTTGTTATTTTCATGCTACAATGTTTCCTGATGAAACAAATAATTTGTTAGACAAAATCCATAATCTGTTATGAGAAACCAAATAATCTATTAGTGGAAACTAATAATCTGTTATCTGGGATACCAGAAAACATTTCCTAACGGCTCTATTGAGAGCATTTAATGCTCCCAACTGTTTCCAACGTCTCTTAAATGTTATGGGTTATAAATGAAAGTGTTTGTGCATTAAAGAGAGGTTGGAGAACAATATGAAAATGACTCTTGAGCATTAAATTTGTGTTTCATCATCTTTTTCTCCAAATCTTTATTTTTAAGCTAAGTGTGTGATTCTTTGATTCCATAAACTTCAAGTTATATTATCTACTCTTTGAGAGAGTTTCAATTCATCTACATCTTTGTATAATCTATAAAGAGATGGTGAGATATCTCTCTAGAGTAAATGGTGAGGTATCCCTTAGAGAGTGAGGTATCTCTCAAAGATTGTAAAGGATGAGGTATCCCTTGATTATAAAGAGGGTGAGGTATCCTAAGGTGTGAAGAGTGCTCTTGTTTGTACAAAGGTTTTCCTAGCACCTGTGAAGTTTATGAGATAGTGAAGAAAATCTCAAGTTAAACTTGGGGACTGGATGTAGGCCACAAGTGGTTGGTGGCTGAACCAAGATAAATCCTTGTGTTTGTTTTTCTCAACTCTATCTCTTTACATTTGTTCTTTAATTACCTATGCTTGAGTTGAACTTGATATCTAACTTATTTGCTTGATTTATCTCATAACCCAAGTTGCAATTGAGTAATCCTTAATAGTTGTGCCTTTGTTATGCATGTTCTGCTGCACTTATTGATTGAATGATTCAAAATGCATAATTTCTCAAAGGTGTTTTAAAAATTTATAATCACTCAATTCACCCCCCTCTTGAGTGATGGTTGTCATAGCTAACAAGTGGTATCAGAGCTTCGTGCACTGTTAAAAGCTTAATCGCTTAAAGTTAAATATTCTTATTTATTTGACAACCATTAAAAGCTTTTCAAAATGGAAGGTTTTAAAATTAATAAACTACCATTCTTTGATGGTGTGAATTTTGTTTATTGGAAAGTTAGAATGAAATTTTATATGCAATGTATTGATCTTGATTTGTGCGATATTATGCTTGATGGATTTATTTGCAAATCAAAACAAACTTGGAATGCCTATAACAAGAAATGTTTTTTGTTGAACATTAGAGCTATGCAAATCTTGAGAAATGGTTTGAATGATGATACTTATGATAGAATTAAGAGTTGCTCTAGTGCTAAAGATATATGAGATGCTCTTGATGTTATCTATTTTCCTAATGATGATCTTTTGCATAAAGTTGCATATAGAGAGCAAGAAGAGCAAAAGTCATTGAAGGAATCTTGTCATGAAAAATGTTCTCAAAGAGATGTTCAAACTATTGAATGGAGACCAATACCTCTTGATGATAATGATACTTAATTTGAAGAGGTGGCAAAGCAAAACCAAATGATATATACTCTTGAAGCTTTGATGCATAACAATGAGGAAGATGGTGATTCCCTTAAAGAGTCAAGTATGCTAGAAATTTAGACTACTTCATATATGGTTAAAAAGGACATTGAGGTAAATAATGTTAAACTAGATTATAGTCCTTCCTATGATAAGTTACAATGTGCATATGATGAATTGTATGATGGCTTATTGTTTTTAGAAAAGAAAAGCTTATGTTGTTTAGAAAACATTTCTTCCATTGAAAATGAAATTGAAACCTTGAAAAATGAATATGTTTTTCTTGATGAGGAAATGCCTTTAAAATGTGAAACCTCAATTTCTTGTCAAAAGTGCATTGATTTAGAAAATCAAGTTAGGGACCTATCTTTCAAATTTACCAAAACTAATAATTCTAATTACTTACATTCTATGCTTATTAATGTGAATAAAATTGATGTTATTCCACATAAAAATCCAAGCAAGCCTTATGGAAAAAATAGGATAGAATGTAATAACAACAAAAGGCTTAAGTTTTTCAAAGATTATCTTCTAATGACCAAACCATCATTAAATTCAATTATTTGTAATTTTTATGGTCATCTAGGACATATTTCTCATTTATGCAATAATAGAAGAAATCCTTATATGAGAAATAACATGGTTTGGGTTCTTAAAAGTCTTAAAGGTTCTAATACTAACATTCAATGACCTAAAATGAAGTGGGTACCAAAATGTCCTCCTAGTGTTTCAATTATGCAGAAAATTTCTCAAAAGGATGGATTAATTGGTCAAAGGAAAGAAGAATTATCAAGGAGAATGTTTCCAAGGCCCAATAGTAGAAGTTTTGGTCAAAGAAGGAAGATGACTTCAACCAAAACTTCTCAAGTACAAAATGTGAAACTTGCAAAGTTTAAAACATCAAAAAAGAAGTAATGTGTAAGGAAAATAGTTTCCTTGATTACCAAGGCCAAGGTATCAAAAGTCTTTACCTCTTATGAACATTCACTTAAAAAGACAATGAATATGAGGTATATTCCTTATAGGCCTTAGGTAAAGGATAGAATCATGTGCACTTGGTAAAATCTGAATATTTTGTTTAGCACATGATTATGTTCATTCTTATTGTACCATAACTCATTAGTTTGTTATATATCTTGGTACATAAGGTTCTACAATGCCTAGATATGCTTTCTATGCTTTAAATTGTCTATATATCATGAAAGTAAACATGCTATTGACTATGTGCTTATGGTAATTGATTTCTTGTGCTCAATTTACATACTATAGAGAAATTTGTTTTGAGAGTATAATGGATTAATATTCAAAAAGATAACACACAAGGACCCAAGACAATTTGGGTATCAAAAGCCAAAAATTGAAGTGTGTTGTAGGTGTGCTTAAAGCCCGAGAACGGACTTTGGAATCTCAAAAGTGGCTGCTGCAAGCACAAGATCATAAAATACTCCAAGTTCTCTCCATTGTCTCGAAGAAGCTTCGACTTGCAACCTTGGATAAGTGGAGATTTGTTTTATACTTTAACTTGCTTCAAAGTAGTACTTTTTTAGCTTTATATCTTGAAAATATCTCTACATGTGATAATATGCTAGATAAGTTCACTTCTTATTTAAAATAGCATATTTGATAAAAATATCTTTGAACTAGGCATATTGGATCAATCATGCATCTAACTCTTTCTAAAAATCATAATTTTGCTGTATAACTTGTCATAATATGATATTTTATTGCACAATATGTAAAGTTACTGCATAATATGATACTTTACTGCATAATTTGTCATGTTATTGCATAATGTGATATTTAGTTGCATAATCTGTCATTTATTGCATGATATGTCATTTTGATGCATAACTTGTCACTTTGTAGAATAATTTGATAGTTTACTGCATTATTGAACTACGTGCATAATTATCTTGCTTTAGTGATTTTTGAAATAAATACAATACTGACTTGAGCGTCCGAGTTTCTCCTAAGTTTATTTTGCAGGTGCTTGATCCATGCTTAAGTCCCCCAAGTTTCAAATCTCAAGCTTTTACTGAAGAAATCAATTTTTGAGTGGCATTTATGGTGGTTTGTGTTAATGAAAATGAGGCCAAACAAAGATCATTCTCAAGATGGCATGAGCTGATGTTTTAAGGACTGATTTCTTGGAGATTTTCTAATTTTGGAAGTACAATAATCAGTTATAGGAAGAAAGCAACCAATTATTGACTCCTGGGGTGTGTGATTCTATCTTTTGTCAAGGCAAATAACTGGTTAGGAGAAGTACCTAACCTATTATTCACAAAGTCAGAGGCTACTGGTCTTTCATTCCATGAAGATAACTAATTACAAGACCTCTCTAACTAATTATGGAGGTATTTTAAGGCTCTTGGAGTCTACAAATAACTTGTTAAGAGCTTTTCCTAATCTGTTATTGAAGCAAACAGAAGCTCAATCTATTGGAGGTCCACGAGAATAACCTGTTAGGAGCCCTTCCTAATCTGTTATTTAAACAAACAGAGGCAACATCTTTTGGTGTAGACCACGAAAATAACCAATTAGGAACAAGTCCTAAATGGTTATTGAGGCTAACCGAGAGCTCCTCATTTGATTTCTCTTCATACTAACTGATTACTCCATGCCATAATCGGTTATTTCAACTTACAAGGACCTCTCATTTTTTTATCTCACATGAAGATAATCGGTTAGCTCAAACCCCCAATCGATTATTTGCTCATCCCGTGGCCTCCCTTTTTCACTCCTCATGAAAATAATCGGTTACCACAAATGCTCTAACCGATTATTGTGCTCATTAAAACAAAAAAAAACTATGACCTCCCCTCACCATTCACAACCCTAACTTCCATTATCATCTTCTTCCTTGAGCACCCACTTACGCCCACTCACTCAAACTCATCACCCACCTAAAATCCAACCAAAATCCACCATTAAAACACATTTTCCATCATTTTTCGTCACTTTCCATAACTTTTCACTGACTAAAACCCACAAATTCTTCCAAAAATCTTATACCTCTCATCTCCTTGGTCTCTAAAACCATGACCTAACTTCCATTACCACCAAGACAACAAATTTGCATAGGCTTCCATAAATCGCATGAAAATCAAGATGGTTAATGGTGTTTGGGTTTATGGTGTTGAGCATGATGCAGCCCCACAAGAAGAAGAACTTCATGCTACCCCTGTTGATGTAGTTATGGAAATGGCTCCAGCCACCAATGAAGACCGCATCCTAGCTACCCTAGTAAGCATTCAAGCCCAGATTGTGGATCTTCGAGTGATGAAACTCTAGTAAGAGTATTAAATGATGATGTGAATGATTTGAATCATGTTGATTTGTAATGCTAATTATGAAAGTTTAATTAGTAATGATGATATATTTGATTGTATGAGTTACCTTTTTGAAAAGTATAAGCCCCGTACATGTGGGTGGTTGCTTTTTAAGAGGTGTGAGCCCTATAGATGTGGGTGTTTGTTTTTAAAAAGTAAGAGCCTTGTAGATGTGGGTGATTACTTTTTAAAATGTGTGAGCCCCGTAGATATGAGTGTTCTATATTAGGTCAGGTGGATTGTATCTTTCCTAATATAGTGTTAAAAAGGATGGATTTCCTTGTTCATTATCGATAACTGTATAGTTGATGGACTTCACTACCCAGGGGGAATGGATTTCATCTGTGATAATGAGGTTCATTGGATGGACTTCCAATGCTTGTTCAAGGTTATAGTTGTGACTTTCATTACTTTGTTCAAGTTTCATGCATTCATGACATTACCATGGAATTGTAGGTTCCTAGATATAGTATTATACATTATTCTTTTTCATACTTAAGATTTTGCATAGGCATAAACACTAGACATAACTTGGCATAGCATGGCGATTGTATGGGCGGTTGCTTTCATAACATTATTCATGCATTGCAATTGTATGGGTGATTGTGTGTCTCTGAGATGGAGATTTTGTTGTTTCTGTGATTGAAGTGTTAATTCGATAATTATAAATATTATCTGTTTGTACATATATATGTATATATGCTGGTATTGGAATACTTCTACTGAGATATATTTTATCACCCCGATTATATTGCCATGTAAATCCAGGTGCGAGTACTTCAAAAAGGAAGAAGAAGATGTATGAGGACTAGCATAGTATAGATGTTTTAAGCTGAGCTTATATTTGTTTTATATTTGCTTAGTTATTTGGAGTTATGTATAATTGTATGCCCTTTGGAGGGTGTGATATATATATATATATATATATATATAACTTTTGCTATCATGGCTCTCCATATTTACTCATTGTGTATAAATAATATGAGTTAGTTGTTGATGTATGTTTAAAGTAGCATGGCCAGTATTGAGTTATTCTTTTATATGATGATATATCTGGATAACAAATATTGGGCTGTTACATGATGATAATGGATCTTGTTCTTGGATGATGTAAATTCATTTTTGTGTTTAATCTATGTTTCTATTTCATGATTTATGTCATTATCTCTTCTCTTAATGCTTTTCTTAATCTGATTAATTTGAAAATAATTTTAGGGTTTATGTATGATTTGGAAAAATTGTGCACGAATCTAGAACTTGTGATAAATGTCATAATTTTTGTAATCGCTAGGAATAGACGTTGTGGGTTGTGTGGTCTTGCTTTTTATTCTCTCATTTTTTATAAAGCCTTCTCTATTTAGGGTTATACTAAGGGATTGGTTAACTCAAAACAGTGTGAAGAGGATTAATATACCAAGGGATTAGATATTGATTAATTTTAGAAATTTGATCATGAATCATGGAATAGAACTTAGTTAAACTAATCTTTGAATTTGCATCAAAAGAATTCAAGTGAAATCTGAACCCTAACACTATGATATTATTGTTTTCCAACCTTTGCTTAATTGTTTAATTTTACTCTTGTTAATTTTGCTTATTTTTCTTGTTTGTGTTTTCTTTTTATTTACATTCTTATCAACTCTCATTTTTCGATAACTTAAATAGTGTTGATTTAACGAACTTAGTAATTGACAACATAATCCTCGTGAGAACGATACTCTACCCATTATTTATTACTTTTACGATTTGGTGCACTTATCAATAATCACAACAAGTTTTTGGCGCCATTGTCGGGAATTAATTATTTTTCAATATTAAAGAGTAGTTAATAATACACTAATTTAGGCATTTATTTTTCTTTATTTATTTTTACTTTTATTTTTTTCTTTAATACACTCTTGTTTACTTGTTTGTTTATACAAGGTGCTATAAACCCAGAAGCATTGCTTTTCGATCATGAGATTGATAAAACAAAAAGACTAAACAGAAGAGCAGCAAGAGAAAGAATAAGAATTGAAAGAGAAGCAATGGCTAAAACCAATGAAGAAAGAAGACGCACTATAGGGGATTATGCAACTCCTACTACTGAAAGGGTTGCAACCAGTATAGTGCGACCTACCATACAAGTAAATAATTTTGAGATCAAACCAGCTCTGCTACATTTGGTGCAGCATGTAATATTCTGAATTTAATAATCATAATATAACCAAAGTTTATCACAGTGATTAGATTCAAGCATGCTACTAACTACAGCTATGCAATTTCCAATATAACATATCAGCATTATATAGAAAAATATGAGTCACGAATAAATAGTTATATATATACATCACAGCCTCAGCAGGGCATACTGTTATACATAACTCAAAACAACTAAGCAAATATAAAATATATATACAAGCTTAGTTCACAACAACACCTATATTTGCTAAACGTCACACATCTTCTTCTTCCCTTTCGAAGATCTTGCACCTAGATTTACATATCAACACAATTGGGGTGAGAAATCACATTTTTCAGTAGAAGTATTCCAATACCTGCATATACATATACATATATACACATTCAGACATTATTCACAATTATCAAAATGACACCTCATCATAAAAGCAAATAACACCTCTATCTCAGAGACACGCAATCGTCCATACAATTGCAATGCATGAAAATGTTATGATAGCAACCGCCCATACAATCATCATGCTATGCCAAGTTATGTCTAGTGTTTATGCCTATGCAATATCCTAACCATGAAAATGAATAATGTATGATACCATATCCAGGAACCTCAAAATCCATGGTAATGTCATGAATGCATGAGTCCTGAACAAAGTAATGAAAGTCACAACCATAACCTTGAACAAGCATTGGAAGTCCATCCAACAAACATCATTATCACAGAGGAAATCCATCCCCCCTCCCCTCGTGTAGTGAAATCCATCTACTACACAGTTATTGATAATGAACAAGGAAATCCATCCGTAATAACACTATATTAGGAAGGATACAATCCACCTTACCTAATATAGAACACTCACATCTACGGGGCTCACACCTATCAAAAAGCAATCATCCACATCTATGGAGTTCACACTTTTCAAAAAGGCAACTCATACAATCAAGTATATCATTAGGATTAATTAAACTCTCATAATTAGCATTACAAATCAATATGATTCAACAATCACATAGAGAGGATATTACGCACCTCAATATGATCCACAAACATCTCATGCAAAACAATTACTAATTACTTCCCATAACTAGTTGCACAATTGATTTATATGCATTTCAAGTTCATTTCACAACACTTCATCAAATACTTATAGAAGTACTTTAACATTCTCAAAAGAGCATACATGAGTGATTCCAACACTTAGGGAAGTTCATTTCCTCAATTCATCACCATACACAATATATGTGTATAATCATGACTAATTATCCCACATAATTAGCACTACAAATCATTGTGATTCAAATCATCCACTATTCATTAAATACTTCTACTAGAGTCTCATCACTCATTAAGAAGTATAAAAGAAGAAAAGTGTGTTTGGACATATGTCTTTAAAGACTTGTTTTGATGATAACAAACGTAAAGACTAAAATGAAGATGATGGAAAGACCAAGTCTAAGATCTTACAAGAATAGTATTAGGACTTAGAGTCTTTTTGTACGGAGCTCACTTTAATATCTCACTATTTTGAAAAAAAAGATTCTAAATATTTTTAAAATATTAAATATTTTCAGAACTGGTTTTTAACTGATTTATTCGAATAACATCTTCTCTATTTGAATAAATCCTTTTTCAGTTATTTCTGTTTTTCAACCATTATTCGAATAGTGCAATTTTATCCGAATAAAGGCCTTCAAATATTACTTCGTGGTTATGTTTTTTAAACTGTTATTCGAATAGCAGTTTGGCTATTCGAATAAAAGAGTCTCTCAGTACTGTTTTGATAAAAACATTATTCGAATAACTCAGTGGTTATTCGAATAATCCCTTTTCTTTGAGACTCTGTTGTTTATAGTGTTATTCGAATAACACGGTGGTTATTTGAATAACCTATATCAGTTTGTTTTTCACGATGGTTTCATGAACAGTGTTATTCAAATAATAGCTTAAGTTATTCGAATAAACACGTCGTTTACGAACACTAATATGAAAATAAATTTTGAAATTTATGAGTTTTAATTATACCCAACGGCTATTTCTTTGAATTTTCTCTATAAATAGGAGCCTTGGGTTACGTTTAAAATTGCCTAACACTCTGAATTATTTTCTAATTGCTCTAACTCTTGAAATTATTTTCTACGCTCTTTTTCGATTAAAACTTTGAGATATTTCTGTGAGAGCTCCATTAGCACTTCAATTTGTATAATTTGCTCTGAGTGAGAGTTTCTCTTCATCTACTTTCTGTCATTCTGTATCGAGGGTGAGGTATCCCTCAAGGTTTGTATAAGGGTGAGGTATTCCTGCAGGCTGAGACTTTAGCACAAAGGTAGAGTTTCTCTGTGTGTGAAAAGTGCTCTTTTGTGTAACGGTTATAAGCACCTATTGAAGCTTGTATACATAGTGAAAAATCTCGGATTATTTTCGAGGACTGGACGTAGACCACAAGTGAGTTAGTGGTCGAATCAGGATAAATATCGTGTCTGTTTCTATCTTCTCAATCTCTTTATTTTTACACAATTTTATATTATTACACATTTATTTATTTGCTATTTTTAAAGCTTTTATTCTTCATCTCGTAATTTCTTTTCTTTTATTTAATAGCTTAAATACTTGTATTTTTTTTAAGAGCATTTGTGAAAAGTTTTTATACCCAATTCACCCTCCCTCTTGAGTAATGGTTGTAATGACTAACAAGTGGTATCAGAGATTCGTGCTCTAGTAAAAGTTTAACTGCTTAGAGTTAAAGATCCTTATTTGTTGGCAACCTTGAAAATTTTTTTAAAATGGAAGGTTTTGAAATTGACAAACCACCATTTTTTGATGTTGTGCATTTTGTTTATTGGAAAGCTAGAATAGAGTTTTATATGAAATCTATTGATTTGGATTTGTGGGATGTTGTGCTAAATGAATTTATTTGCTAACCAAAACAAACTTGGAATGCCTATGACAAGAAATACTTTTTTTTGAATATTAGAGCTATGTAAATTTTGAGAAGTAGTTTGAATGATTATGCTTATGGAAAAATTAAAAGTTGTTCTAGTGCCAAAGAAATTTTGGACACTCTTGATGCTATTTATCTTGCTAATAATGATTTTGTGTATAAAGTTGTATATAAAAAGCAAGAAGAGCAAAAGCTATTGAAGGAAGCTTGTCATGAAAAATATTCTCAAAGAGATGCTCAAACTATTGAAGGGAATCAAATGTCTCTTGGTGACAATAGTGCTCAATTTGAAGAAGAGGCAAAGCAAAACAAAATTGATGAGGAAGAAGGTGATTCCCTTAAAGAGCCAAGTGTGCTAGAAATTGAGACCACTTCTTATATGGCTAAAATGGACTTTGAGGTAAATAGTTCTAATACTACTTTATTGCCTTCTTACGATGAGTTACAAGATGCCTTTGAAGAATTGCATGAAGAGTCTTTAAAACTCACAAAAATAATTTCTTCTTCCAAGAAAACAATCTCTTCTTTAGAAAATCAAATTCTTGTTTTAAATAAAGAAATAGAAGAATTGAAAGTTAAAAATAAAACTTTGGGAATAATTGATGCATGCACAAATCACTCTTCACATGCTTCTACATCTTCATCTTATTCTTCATGTCATATACTTGAAAAAGAAATTGAAGACTTAAAGAACACTCTTTCTAAATTCACCTTTAGAAGGGACAATTTAAATATTTTATTAAGAAGACAAAGAGTGATTTTTCAAAAAATCGGGATAGGCTATAACCCAAAAAATCAACAAAAGCTGTATAAAAATTTCTTTGTGCATTCTAGTGTTTCAAGTAGTCCTTTTATTAAATGTTTTTACTGTGAAAAGAAAGGACATAGTGCTTCAATATGTAATGCAAGGAAAAACATTAATACAAAAATTGGAACGAAAATGGTTTGGGTTCCCAAGGGTACTATACCCAAAACTGACACACAAGGACCCAAGAAAGTTTGGGCACCAAAAGTTAAAATCTAAACATGTGTTGTAGGTGTGCTTGAAAGCCAGGAGCTCAAATTGGTATCTCGATAGCGGCTGCTCTAAGCACATGACCGAGGACGACTCAAAATTCACCTTGCTTATTCCCAAGAATCATGGACACGTTACTTATGGTGATAACAATAAAGGAAAAATTCTTAGAATTTACAAAGTCGAAGTCTTAGCGGAAACACATTTGGATAGCAAGGAAAAAGAAATCAAGGAGCAAGAAGATAAACAAAGACAAGAAGATTCACAAGCCTTGGAACTTCCCAAAGAATGGCAAACTTCAAAATATCATTCCCTTGATCAAATAATCGGTGATGTATCTAAAGGCGTAAGTACTCGTAATTCTCTTAGAAATGCTTATAATCACTTGCTTTTGTTTCTCAAATTGAACGTAAGGATTTAATTGAAACTTTTGATGATGGACATTGGATCTTAGCTATGCATGAGGAATTAAATCAATTTGAAAGAAATCAAGTTTGGGAATTAGTTGCTAGGCCTAATAATCACCCTATAATTGGCACTAAATGGATTTTTAGAAACAAACATAATAAAAATGGGTTAATAACTAGAAACAAAGCTAGACTGGTCGTTAAAGGTTATAATCAAGAAGAATAAATAGATTATGAAGAAACCTATGCACCGGTAGCTAGATTAGAAGCTATTAGAATGTTACTTGTTTATGCTTATATCATGGATTTCAAATTATATCAAATGGATGTTAAAAGTGCTTTTCTAAATGGCTTTATTCAAGAGAAGGTATTCGTTGAACAACCTCCAAGTTTTGAAAATCATGAACTACCCAACTATGTTTTTAAACTTAAAAAGGCTTTATATGGTTTAAAGCAAGCTCCTAGAGCTTGATATGAAAGGTTGAGTAAGTTTCTTTTAGAAAATGATTTTTCAAGAGAAAAAGTCGATACTACCCTTTTCATTAAAAATAAAAGGCATGATATTCTTCTTGTGCAAGTATATGTGGATGATATTATTTTTGGTTCTACTAATGAATCCCTTTTGTAAAGAATTTGCTAAGACAATGTAGAACGAATTTGAAATGTCGATGATGGGAGAGCTGAATTTCTTCCTCGGACTTCAAATTAAACAAACAAATGAAGAGACATTCATAAGTCAAACCAAATACTGCAATGAATTACTCAAGAGATTTGAAATGGACAATGCTAAACACATAGCCACTCCGATGGGCACTTCTTGCTATTTGGACAAAGATGAAGGAGGTAAGTCAATAGAAATAACGAAATACAGATGTATGATTAGATCTCTCCTTTATCTTACTACTAGTAGGTCATATATTATGTTTAGTGTATGCATGTGTGCTAGATATCAGGCAAACCCTAAGGAATCTCATTTAAGTGCTGTTAAACGAATAATGAAATATCTAGTAGGCACTTCACAAATGGGCTTGTGATACCCTAAGGGTGCCTCATGCAGCCTAATAGGCTATTCCGACTCTGATTTTGCTAGGTGCAAATTAGATAGAAAGAGTACTAGTGGGATATGCCACTTACTTGGTAGTTCTTTAGTTTCTTGGCATAGCAAGAAACAAAATAGTGTGACTTTGTCTACCACTAAGGCTGAATATGTTGCAGCCTGGAGTTGTTGTGCTCAAATCCTATGGATGAAGCAACAACTTCTAGACTACGGTCTTCAGTTTGATCACATCTCGATAAGATGTGATAACACTAGTGCAATAAATATCTCTAAGAATCTCATTCTGCATTCCAGAACAAAGTATATAGAGATAAGACATCACTTTATCAGAGATCATGTATAAAAAGGGGATTGCATTCTTGAGTTTGTTGAAACATCTAAGCAACTTGCTGATATCTTCACTAAACCCTTAGCAAAAGAAGCTTTCTTTTATATTAGAGGAGAATTGGGAATAATTGATCAATCTAATATATAATTATTTGAATTTATTGCTTAAATATTACTTTTATCTCCTTTAAATCTTTTACTGACTTAAGCTTCGGAGATATCCCAAACCTTGTTTTGCAGGTATCTTATATTTGGGTAAGTTAATTCTCACTTAAATCACTTTCTGAACGTATACTTTATTGTGTCTTTAATAGCTTTATTCGAATAAAACTAAGTTTATTCGAATAAACTGACTCCTATGTCAGTTCAGTGTTTGTTGCTATCTCTATCTGTTCGAATAAATTTCAAGCTTATTCGAATAAGCAGAAGCTTATTTCATCAGTCTATTTTGACTGATCTCTGTCTATTCGAATAAATCTTTTCTTTATTCGAATAACCAGAGCCTCAATTTATCAGTCTTAACCTTTGATCTCTGTCTATTCGAATAAACCTCAGGCTATTCGAATAAACCAGAGACTTGATTTATTAGTCTTGACTGATTGCTTTCTGTCTATTTGAATAACCCCTAGGTTATTCGAATAAAACCTGTTAAAATGCCAAAACGTTTGGCTTTCCTAGTTAATCTATTCAAATAAAAACTCCCTTTATTCGAATAAACCCTAGCAGAAACCTTCCTTCAACGCTTGTCCTTTCAGTTTCTACGCAAAGTTTATTCGAATAAACCTCTGTTTATTCGAATAAACACGAGCCTCTCTTGAAATAGCCCCTGCGCGCCCAACCGTTTCACTCCCTGTGTTCTCTTCTGCTCTTCACCTTCTCTGCCCACGCCTCCATCGTTTCTTTCTCTCATACTTGTTAGCCATGGCAACCATTACCCAAGAGGGGGGTGAATTGGGTGATGACTAGTTTTAGTGCAACTTTGACAAATTATGCATTTTGAATAACTCAATTAATAAATGCAGCGGAATAAGTCTAATAAATGTACAACTATTGAGGATTACTCAAATACAACTTGGGATATATGATGAACTAAGTGAATAAGCTAGATATCAAGTTGTAGCAATCAAAACATCAACATATGCAATAAATAAATATATTCTACCAAATACTGAATTTAAAGAGTGTAGGGAAGAGAGAATCAAACTCAAGAATTTATCCTGGTTCAGCCACCAACCACTTGTGGCCTACATCCAGTCCTCAAGCTTAACTTGAGATTTTCTTCACTATCTCCTAAACTTTACGGGTGCTAGAAAAACCTTTGTACATACGAGAGCACTCATCACACCTTGGGATACCTCACCCTTGTGCTAGAGCCTCCAATTCTTCAAGCTTCACAGGTGCTTGATGACCTTTACAATGAAGAGCACTCACAACACCTTTGGGATACCTCACCCTTTGTGTTTGAGTCTCACTACAAGGGATACCTCACCCTTTTCTCTTTTGAGGGATACCTCACCCTCTTACAATGATTTCAAGATGAAGAGAAAGAATAGAAACTCTCACAAGAGTGGATATACAACTTGAAGAACAAAGTAGATGATAGAAAACTCTCTCAAGAGTAGATAATACAAGTTGAAGCTCAATGGGTATAAAGGATTTACACACTTAGCTCAAAACAAAGAATTTGGAGAAAAAGATAATGAATTTCGTTTTCAATGTTCAAGGGTAATTTTTAGAATGTTCTCCAACTTGTTTTTGATGCCCAAACACTTTTATTTATAGCCCAATGAGTTTTAGAGCCGTTGGAGGTGTTTAGAAATGATTTTCTATGAAAACTAGTCGTTTATAGCCGTTAGAAACGTTCCTGGGCACTTTGTAATCGATTACAAGCTTCATATAATCGATTACAAGCTTTCTGGGCACTTTGTAATCGATTACAAGCTTCATGTAATCGATTACAAGCTTCATGTAATCGATTACAAGCTTTCTGGACACTTTGTAATCGATTACATACTCTGTGTAATCGATTACATACTATTGTCAACGTTGTAATCGATTACATGACTTGTGTAATCGATTACACCATTTCTGGTTTTCAAAACCGACTTTAAAAGGTCATAACTTCTTCATTTCTTATCCAATTAAAGTAAATGACCAGTCATTGGAAAGATCTTTGAGTCTATTTTCAAATGAGATAAGTTTCAAAGTAAAACTCAAAGTATTTTAAAAGTTATGATCAAAAGAGTAAGTATATGTCAGTTTTGCAAAACACAAACTTGACTATTTTTCATAGATTTGAAATACCACCAAGACTAGCTTTCCAAAAATAGTTTGTTGGGCATTTAAACATTTTAGAAACACTTAAAAATATGTTTAAAACTTGTTTGAGCTTAGTGTGATTCCTTTTTACCTTTACACAAGATCTAAGTCCTATAAGCTAAGCTTGAAGATGTTGGACTAGATCTTTTACCACCATCACTTCTTGATGTAATCCAAGCTTCCAAAGAAAATCTTCTCTTCAAAACTTGCAAATGCTTGGAACATCTTTTCATTTTCATTCTCCTTGAGTTGAGCATAGTTGTGATCTTTTGCTTTCTTGTTGCAATGCTCACTCTTGGTACTTGAACTATCCTACAAAATATTGCTCACTTAACCAAACATAGTTAGTCCAAATTCATAGCTCAATATCTTCATATGCATGATTCATAAATGTATAACTCTAGTTAGTCTAACATGCATACAAGACTTTCATAGACATATCCAATATTAATTCATTTATAACTCATATAACATATTGGATATATTATATAATGAATGTTACATATATCTTATTGCATGATTATTAAGTGAAATATAATTAGATAAAGTACATAATCATGCATGATATAATATTTCTCATTAAACACATTTATGTAACATGATCAATATTCTTTTGTGATGCATTTGTTATCTATAAAGCACAAGTATAAAGCATAAGCATCATTCTTTTTGTTTTGTATTTGTCATCATCAAAACTTAACATATTAAATCATGGGGCAAACCTATTTCCACAATCTCCCCTTTTGATGATGACAAATCACTAAAGAAAAATATGTTGAGCAATATAGAAGAATAGATATTCATGTAAGCATATCAAATAATTAAGCACAAGAATATATTTTTCTTTCCAATTTTTCTCCCCTATTTGACATCAACAAAAAGGCTTAGGAAGGAAAGATAATAATTTTCTCTCCCCTTATAGATAAAACTCATGTCAAAAAGGGTAGGATCATCAAAACCATAAACTTCTTCAAGTTATTCAACTCATCACTATCTCTCCTTATTTAATTATATACCTAATTCAAGAAAGGAGAGATGAAATAAGTATGCTTTCAAGATATAAAAGATTATTCATGCAATACTTGTCATATTTTGGTACTTCAACATTTAGCATATGATAGCAATAAGCTTAAGAAATTATGTCTAACATATAATATCTTGCATACCACATCATAAATAAGTACCACTTGATATCACTTGATAGGAGATACAAAATATTCATGTAAGATCATGAAATTAAGGTTTTTAAATAAAAGATCATACAACTTGTCACATATCAAGCATTTCTCAATGAAAAAATCAAAAGATATGAAGCTTAAGAATGTTTACCTTCTTTCATTGATATAGGAAAAGAGAATGAATGATGATCTTTGTTGACATGTTGATAGTATTAACAATAAAACACTTCATGTCAAGTAAGGATGTAAGCCAAGAGATATAAGCAATAATCTAATAGCTAGGCTCCCCTCACAATATGCATGTTATCAAAATATCAAATATAATGGTTTAACATAGTTATGCATATGTTCTTAGTCAACAAGGATATGGAAGAATGATATGTAAGATAAGTTCCCCTTATTGAAGCACAAGATAGATAAAGGGAAATATGCATGCCAAGATCATATAAGCACATTACTATAAAGAAAAGCAAGGCATAGATACATATTCTTAATCCTCAAACAAAATCATTTTTTAAAAAAACTTCTCCCCTTTCAAAAAGAATTTTATAATAACACATTACATTTTCAAAAGCATTTTAGAATGTACATATGCCAATCAACAACAAGAAATCTCTTATTGTAGTGAAGGAATTGAAAAACCATGGAACTATAATTTTTGAATATTTATAATTCATTTCGAGATATACTTCATTGAGAAAAAAACATTGAAGTTCAAATACAAGTTCAAGACACAAAATGAATCATTTACTTCTTATTTTCAAAGTATGAACATATCAAGCAATTTCAAACAAAAGATGTAACACCCTCCAAATTGCTGCATGAACGTGAGTTTCCAAGGAAATTTTCGACGAAAAACGACATAACAAAATTCGGTAAGATGGGAGAACATCATTTCCCCAAGAATGGTTAAAATCAAGTGTTGTCGGATGAGAACTCGTGATTCTGTCAAACGAAAATGAAATTTTCGGATGAACTTGAAAAGATCAACAAATATCCTAATTCGTCGACGATGTTGATGTTGGAGAAATCTTCCAATTGTCGAATCGACGAAATATTATATGGTCAGAAGATCAAATTCGACGGATTTTGACATTAGAGAAGTTTTTCTACTGAAATCAGGAATTCTTACTCGACGGTCGTTAGCACCATAACTCGACGAACCTTATTATTCAAATTCGACGGACATTGGTATCCCCACTCGACGGAAATTGACATTCTAACTCAACAGACATGAGCATCCTCACTCGACGAATATTGACATTTTCACTTAACTGATACTAGCATCCTCACTCGACAAATTTTAACTTGGTACCAAATAGTAAGAAGATTAAATTCGACGTATTTGGATAGAAGTCCAAATTCGATGAATATGACTTTGTCTTAAAAGATCCTATTTCGACGAATATAAACATCTTTATTTTGACTTGTGAAATCGTCCAACAAGATTTAGGGAAAAGGAGAACCATATTGTTCTTGACTGATTCTTTGCTAACAGAATGTTCATCGCTTTGTCGAACCTGAGGACTTCTCCCATGTTTTGAATAGATGGTCTTCTGTCGGAAAGATGGTCTTGGTCGGAATAGATGGTCTTTGTCGGAAGAGGCAGCCATAACAGCCAAAATCTTTGATTTCTGATTTAAGAATTGAGAATCAATTTCATCCAGTCTTGAGGTATTTTGGGTTTTGTCGAACTACCGATTGATGTTGTCGGGAAAATGCTCTGAAGGTGTCTGATTCAACTCACCATTTAACTTATGCTTGCATTCAGGAATTAAATCCGACGGAATCAAAATGTTAGGAAAATTTCTTCAAGTGTTTGGATCTTGTCCAAATTCTGTCGATGTCAAGACCTTCAAAAAACTTGGATTGTCGAATGAGTTACATGAGATTGATCTTTGTCCCTGTAAGGCTAGAGAAAGACCGAGTCTATCGACAGGAGTATATTCATAAACCTCGAGCTTTGTTTGTCGGAATAGGCTTGAAATGAAGTCAAGATCGACAAGAATCTATTCTCAAAAGAAATTGTCGAATTCGGTTTGTCGAAACAGTTTTGAAATGAAAACCATTTGGGAAAATGTTGAGGAACTTCATGTCGGATTGGGATTTTTAATTTTGGTCGAATTAGAATTTTAATTTTGGTCATTGAGTATAATGGCAAATTAAACTATACCGGGTCAAAATAATTCATAGCAATAACAGCTATGCATCAAGCAACATATATTTATCAGTGAAATAGAATTATTTTACAGATAAATTCTAAAAATTTGGGGTGTTATAAAAGACATATGACATTTTACTTTCTAATCTCCAAATAAATATATAAGACCATTAAGCATCAAAGAGAAAGGATTAGAACTACTAATGAGCAAGTGAATTTACATATTTGAGCGAAGAGAATTGGTCACAAGCTCAAGAACAAAGATATTGTCATAACATGTCATTCCAAGCAAAATGTGTGCATATCTAACATGTTAGCATATATAAAAACACTTTTAAAGTATAATGCTAGAAAAGCACAATTTAAGACATGTTAAGGCATAAAACAAATACTACTTATCCAAATATCACATGATATTCAAATTAAAGCATAAGTAAGGATAAAAGATTGATATCACCAAAAGTATACTCTTTGAGTTTTTGTAGGTGACTCCAACTTCTATGCCTCAAGGCCCTTGAGAATATTGTGGTTCTCCATGTCTTTCTTTTTATGTTTTTCATCACTTTTGGAGAACTTGGACCATTTTAAGTTTTCCCTCCTCAAATAGGAAGGTTTTTTTTCACTTTATTTTCCTCGCTTGAGCTAATGGTCACCCTACAACACAATTCAAAGAAATTTCTTTGGTATCCACCAATTTTGGATCCATAGGGGTTAGTCATTGATTATTAATCCATTATGCTCTCATAAAATATTTTTTTATAGTATGTAAATTGAGCACAACAAATTAAACAATCAATTACCATTAAGCTCATAGCCAATAATATGCATACATTCATGATATACAGACAATTTTAAGTGAAAATGGTCATTCCAGCACTTAAAACCATTTTTAAAGCTTGTGTAATCGATTACCATGGGTGTGTAATCGATTACCAACCCTCTGGAATCCATGTAATCGATTACATGTTTGGTGTAATCGACACACGAGTTTTGAGACGTTGTAATCGATTACATAGTATGTGTAATCGATTACACGCTCGACTTTGCTTGGAATGCTTGGAGAGCCTCCGTAATCGACATGAGGTCTTGTAATCGATTACAAGCTTTTTGAATTCAGTTTTTGCACTTCAAACAATAAGGGTCCGAACTCAAAGCTTTCAAATTAATTCCAAAACTTTCCAAAACAATTCCAAACATCATGTAAGCATAAAACCGACTCAGTTCTTGATCCAAAGCTCACATTTATGCAAAAACTACAAATTATGCAGAAAAATATAACTTTATGCAGCAAAAGTTATGATTTTTAGTAAGAGTTATGTTTTATCCAATATGCCAAGTTCTAAAATATTTATATCGAATGTGCTACTTCAAACAAGAAATGAACTTATCTAGCATATTATCACATGTAGAAATGTGTAGAAAATTTAAAGCATAGAAAGCATCCATAGTCATAGAATACCCTATTATCAAGAAAAATGAAAGGTAGTGAGTAAATGGTGTAACAAGAATATAATCATGTGCTATATATAATATTCAAATTTTATCAAGTACACATGATTCAATTAATCACTTAAGGCCTACAAGAAATATACCTCAAATTCATTGACTTTACAAGTGAATGTGCATAAGAGGTAGAAACTTTTGATACTTTGGCCTTAATGATCAAGGAAGCTCTTTTCCTTACTCATTGCTTCTCTTTTGGTGTTTTGAACTTTGAAAGTTCCACATTTTGTACTTGAGAAGCTTCGGTTGAAGTTGTCTTCCTTCTTTAATCAAAACTTCTACCAATGGGCTTTAGAAGCATTCCCTTTGATGATTCATTTTTCTTTTGACCAATTAATCCATCCTTTTGAGAAGTTTTCTGCATAATTGAAACACTAGGAGGACTTTTTGGTACCCACTTCATCTTGGGTCCTTCAATATTAGTACTAGAACCTTTAAGACCTTTAGGAACCCATACCATATTATTTCTCATATAAGAATTTTTTCTATAATTGCATAAATGAGAAATATGTCCTAGATGACCACAAAAATTACAAACAATTGAATTTAATGATGACTTGGTCCTTTGAAGATCATTTTTGGAAAACATAAGCCTTTTATTGTTTTTATATTCTATGTCATTTTTGCCACAAGCCTTACTTGAATTTCCATGTGAAATAGCATCAATTGCATTCTTATTAACACACATGGATTGTAAGCAAATAGAATCATTAGCTTTGGCAAATTCACAATATAAGTTCTCAACTTGATTTTCTAAATTAATGCATTTTTCACAAGAAGTTGAGGTTTCACATTTCAAAGGCATTTCCTCATCAAGAAAAGCATAATCATTTTTCAAAATCTCAATTTCAGTTTCGATGAAGAAAATGTTTTCCAAACAAGATAAATTTTTATTTCCTAAATTCAACAAATCATCATATAATTCATCATATGCACATTATAACTCATCATAGGAAGGACTATAATCTAGTTTAGCATTATTTACCTCAAAGTCCTTTTTGGCCATATATGAAGTAGTCTCCATTCCTAGCATACTTGGCTTTTCAAAGGAATCATCATCTTCCTCATTGTTGTCTTTCAAGGATTCAAGAACATCTTCTTGGGGACATTTTTCAATATTGTCTTCCTTTAGAGGTTTTTGCTCTTCTTGCTCTCTATATACAACTTTTTGCAAGAAATCATTATTAGCAAGATAAAAATTATCAAGAGCATCCCATATATCTTTAGCATTAGAGCAACTCTTAATTTTAGCATAAGCATCATCATTTAAACCACTTCTCAATATTTGCATTGCTCTAATATTCAATGAAAAATATTTCTTATCATAGTCATTCCAAGTTTGTTTTGATTTGCATGTAAATCCATCAAACATAATATCCCACAAATCAATATCAATAGATTGCATATAAATTTCCATTCTAGCTTTCCAATAAACGAAATTCGCACCATCAAAGAATGGTGGTTTATTAATTTCAAAACCATTCATTTTGAAAAGCTTGTAATGGTTGCCAAACAAACAAAGATCTTTAACTCCAAGTCAAGTTAGCTTTTACCAGAGCACCTAAGCTCGATACCACTTGTTAGCCATGGCAACCATTACCCAAGAGGGGGGGTGAATTGGGTGATGACTAGTTTTAGTGCAACTTTGACAAATTATGCATTTTGAATAACTCAATTAATAAATGCAGCGGAATAAGTCTAATAAATGTACAACTATTGAGGATTACTTAAATACAACTTGGGATATATGATGAACTAAGTGAATAAGCTAGATATCAAGTTGTAGCAATCAAAACATCAACATATGCAATAAATAAATATATTCTACCAAATACTGAATTTAAAGAGTGTAGGGAAGAGAGAATCAAACTCAAGAATTTATCCTGGTTCAGCCACCAACCACTTATGGCCTACATCCAGTCCTCAAGCTTAACTTGAGATTTTCTTCACTATCTCCTAGACTTTACGGGTGCTAGAAAAACCTTTGTACATACGAGAGCACTCCTCACACCTTGGGATACCTCACCCTTGTGCTAGAGCCTCCAATTCTTCAAGCTTCACAGGTGCTTGATGACCTTTACAATGAAGAGCACTCACAACACCTTTGGGATACCTCACCCTTTGTGTTTGAGTCTCACTACAAGGGATACCTCACCCTTTTCTCTTTTGAGGATACCTCACCCTCTTACAATGATTTCAAGATGAAGAGAAAGAATAGAAACTCTCACAAGAGTGGATATACAACTTGAAGAACAAAGTAGATGATAGAAAACTCTCTCAAGAGTAGATAATACAAGTTGAAGCTCAATGGGTATAAAGGATTTACACACTTAGCTCAAAACAAAGAATTTGGAGAAAAAGATAATGAATTTCGTTTTCAATGTTCAAGGGTAATTTTCAGAATGTTCTCCAACTTGTTTTTGATGCCCAAACACTTTTATTTATAGCCCAATGAGTTTTAGAGCCGTTGGAGGTGTTTAGAAATGATTTTCTATGAAAACTAGTCGTTTATAGCCGTTAGAAACGTTCCTGGGCACTTTGTAATCGATTACAAGCTTCATATAATCGACATAAGCTTTCTGGCACTTTGTAATCGATTACAAGCTTCATGTAATCGATTACAAGCTTTCTGACACTTTGTAATCGATTACATACTGTAATCGATTACACAATTTTAATCAACGTTGTAATCGATTACATGACTTGTGTAATCGATTACACCATTTCTGGTTTTCAAAACTGACTTTAAAAGGTCATAACTTCTTCATTTCTTATCCAATTAAAGCAAATGACCAGTCATTGGAAAGATCTTTGAGTCTATTTTCAAATGAGATAAGTTTCAAGTAAAACTCAAAGTATTTTAAAAGTTATGATCAAAAGAGTAAGTATATGTCAGTTTTGCAAAACACAAACTTGACTATTTTTCATAGATTTGAAATACCACCAAGACTAGCTTTCCAAAAATAGTTTGTTGGGCATTTAAACATTTTAGAAACACTTAAAAATATGTTTAAAACTTGTTTGAGCTTAGTGTGATTCCTTTTTACCTTTACACAAGATCTAAGTCCTATAAGCTAAGCTTGAAGATGTTGGACTAGATCTTTTACCACCATCACTTCTTGATGTAATCCAACTTCCAAAGAAAATCTTCCCTTCAAAACTTGCAAATGCTTGGAACATCTTTTCATTTTCATTCTCCTTGAGTTGAGCATAGTTGTGATCTTTTGCTTTCTTGTTGCAATGCTCACTCTTGGTACTTGAACTATCCTACAAAATATTGCTCACTTAACCAAACATAGTTAGTCCAAATTCATAGCTCAATATATTCATATGCATGATTCATAAATGTATAACTCTAGTTAGTCTAACATGCATACAAGACTTTCATAGACATATCCAATATTAATTCATTTATAACTCATATAACATATTATTGGATATATTATATAATGAATGTTACATATATCTTATTGCATGATTATTAAGTGAAATATAATTAGATAAAGTACATAATCATGCATGATATAATATTTCTCATTAAACACATTTATGTAACATGATCAATATTCTTTTGTGATGCATTTGTTATCTATAAAGTACAAGTATAAAGCATAAGCATCATTCTTTTTGTTTTGTATTTGTCATCATCAAAACTTAACATATTAAATCATTGGAGCAAACCTATTTCCACAATACTCTCCTCCACCATCTCCTTGACATTTCTCTCTTTTCCACACCTCCAATCATCATGGCCACCTCCTCTAGCAAGAGCCCACGCACGAAGACTGCTCCATGCAACAATTCACTTGACTTGAGAAGGCTCTCCTCCAACGAAGAGTACCGTGACCGTTTCACTACACACTTCTAGGAGCGTAACCTTGTCCAGCTCAAATACCTTGACCTCTCCTTCTTTCAGCAACACAGAGGCTTTGACTTTCTGACCCTGTTGCAAAACCAGGGGGTTCTATAGTTTGCTCTCATCGGGCCACTCTCTACCCAGCTCTGGTGAAGATGTTTTTCTGTAATCTGGCTTTTGATGGCCAGAACCTACTCTCCCAGGTCTGCGATCAAAACATTGTGATCACTCTGTAGGACTAGCAGACTTTGCTTGGGTTAGTTCACAGGCACACTCGTTGAAGATGATGACAACCCCTTTCTTGAGGAATTCAACAAATTTCAGGTGATTGAGGACCTGCTGAAGCCTGGTCTAGCCTTGCCTGACAAGGGCCTCAAGGGTGGCATGCTGAAAAGCCAAGATAGGCTTCTGCATTACGCCTTTGCTCACATTCTGGCTCCCTGCGGTGGAAACTACGCCTACCTTAGTGAAGATGGCATCTTCATGCTTTGGATTCTGAAAAATGGTCATCAGATCAACTAGCCTGTGTTTATCATGAAACACATGATGAGAGCTAAGGTAAAGGAAAAATCTGACTTACCTTATGGTATTCTCGTCACTACCTCGCTCAGCAAGTATTCTCAAGTCTTGGAGACTGAGCGAGCCATCGCCTTAACTCATCATAACGTCTTTGGTTTCTTCACTCTACGCAAAATGAAGATGATCAAGATTGATGAAGGCTGGGTGTACCCAGATAAGGTTGTTGAGGATAAGTTAGACCCTGCTGATGCCCCTGCTGCACCTGCTGTCCCTGCTGCTGCTCCTGCTCCAGTTACCTTAGAGCAAATCATGGCCACCTTGCATGATAACGAAGCTTATATGGAGCATACCTTCTCTATTCTTTTTGATAGAATAGAAGGTGTTGAACATGAGGTTGCTACCCTCCGATCTGCTTCACCTGCTCCTGCACCAGCTCCTTCTCCACCACCTCCGGATACTTTCTTTTAGGAGTTGTTTAGATCTTAGGATCCTTGTTTTTGCTTGTGCTTTATTTGTTTCTGGCCTCTGTATCTGCCTCACTTTTTTATTAATGAATAAATAAAGTTTTTTGATGGTCTATTCATCTTGCATTGATATGAGTATTCAGTTATTTGGTTCTTTTTTTCTGTTGTTATACTTGTATATCTATCTATAGGACTTACCCTCCTTTTTTGCTCATGACAAAATGGGGAGAAATATTTGAGTTTTAAATTGAGAAAAGATAGGTAAAAATTAAAACGAGATTGGATTCAAATTGAAAGGGGGAGCTGCGCACATATCTGATATACATTACCTCTTATATTTAAAGAGGGAAGTAAGCTTTTATACCTCTTTGTGAATTCTAATTATATGTACTAATTCTTTTCTCATTGATAGTTTATCATCATCAAAAAGAGGAAGAATGAGTTTGGACATATGCCTTTGAAGACTTGTTTTGATGATAACAAACGTGAAGACTAAAATGAAGATGATGGAAAGACCAAGTCCAATATCTTACAAGAATAGCATTAGGACTTAGAGTCTTTTTGTACGGAGCTCACTTTAATATCTCACTATTTTGAAAGAAAAGATTCTAAATGTTTTTAAAATATTAAATGTTTTCAGAACTGGTTTTTAACTAGTTTATTCAAATAACATCTTCTCTAATCGAATAAATCCTTTTTTAGCTATTTCTATTTTTCAACCATTATTCGAATAGTGCAAATTTATCCAAATAAAGGCCTTCAAATATTACTTCGTGGTTATGTTTTTTAAACTATTATTCAAATAGCAGTTTGGCTATTCGAATAAAAGAGTCTCTCAGTACTGTTTTGATAAAAACATTATTCGAATAACTCAGTGGTTATTCGAATAATCCCTTTTCTTTGAGACTCTGTTGTTTACAGTGTTATTCGAATAACCCATATCAGTTTGCTTTTCACGATGGTTTCATGAACAGTATTATTCGAATAATAGCTTAAGCTATTCGAATACACACATTGTTTACGAACACTGATATGGAAATAAATTTTGAAATTTATGAGTTTTAATTATACCCAATGGTTGTTTCTTTGAATTTTCTCTATAAATAGGAGCCTTGGGTTACGTCTAAAATATCCTAACACTCTGAATTATTTTCTACTTGTTCTAACTCTTAAAATTATTTTCTACACTCTTTTTCGATTAAAACTTTGAGATATTTATGTGAGAGCTCCATTAGCACTTTAATTTGTATAATTTGCTCTGAGTGAGAGTTTTTCTTCATCTACTTTCTGCCATTCTGTATTGAGGGTGAGGTATCCCTCAAGGTTTGTATAAGGGTGAGGTATTCCTGCACGCTGAGACTTTAGCACAAGGGTAGAGTTTCCCTGTGTGTGAAAAGTGCTCTTTTGTGTAATGGTTGCAAGCACCTATTAAAGCTTGTATACATAGTGAAAAATCTCGGATTGTTTTCGAGGACTGGACGTAGACCACAAGTGAGTTAATAGTCGAACCAGGATAAATATCGTGCCTGCTTCTCTCTTCTCAATCTCTTTATTTTTACGTAATTTTATATTATTACACATTTATTTATTTGCTGTTTTTAAAGCTTTTATTCTTCATCTCGCAATTTCTTTTCTTTTATTTAATAGCTTAAATATTTTTGTTTTTTTTAAAAGCATTTGTGAAAAGTTTTTATACCTAATTCACCCCCCTTTTGGGTAATGGTTGTCATGACTAACAAAAAGTATGCCACTGGAAGGCTCCAGGGCATCAAACACAAGTCAAAGTTGCTTTCTAGTACTTATGTCACGGCATACCATGTGCCACGCCGTAGCGCCCAAGCCTCGGGTTCAAGTACTGGCAGGAAAATGCTACCTATGTCGCGGCACCCATGTTCCACGTCGCGGCGTGCACCCCTGTTCTTCTACACGCCGTGGCACTCCAAGTGCGATGCCGTAGAGCCCACTGCAGAACTCAAAATCTGCAGAATTCTACAGATACGGGTACTGTTCCATTGGAACTAGACCCCTCTTCCAATCACTCAAAACTCGATTCCAAGTGATTTCTAACCTCTAACAAGATCCAACTACACATAGTAACTCTCAATCAACTTCAATTTCACAAAAATCAACCAATCACAAACCATTCATCAAACTAAACCTAAACCCCTATTTTCAACTCAAATGGCAACCAAGGGTGTTCAAGTGATGAAAATATGTTCTCATGCCTCCAGCAAACCAAAAATATGCTATTCTCAAGCTTTCTAACAAGAGTCAGATATTTACTACCATAAACACAAACATCACACTTCAAAACCCCATTCCCCCATCAAACCAACTCATGAAATAAGATGAAGGAAATGAAAGCAAAAAGTCAAAACAAGGCTCCCCCTACCTGAAGAACAAGAAGATGAAGCCAAGGATGGATCCAAGCTCTAGTTGATTCCTCCTCCTCCTTCCTCTTCTTCTCTTCTTCTTCGGTTTCCCTTTCTTTCTTTTCTCTTCTCTTTTCTGTTTTCTTTCTCTGCTGCCATGAGACAAATGAGGAAGAAAAGCCTAAATTGGCTTCTTATAGCCAAGCACTAAAACTCCTGATCTACTAAAAACACCTAGATTTCACCAAATCTAGTTTCCTAGCTTCCAACAGATTAAAAATAAATCCCAAGATTCATTAAAAATTTTGTTTCACTAAAAATTAATATTTTCATATTAGTTGGGGGTCAATCCGGCACTAAAACACACAACTAATATGTTTAAAAATGTCAAACTAACTCCGATTAGCCTCAAACTTTAACTGTAGTGCAGTTCCCACATTTGTGACCTAGAAACAAACTCTCCACATTTATTTCCACTAACTAAGCAGTTTAAGTCACTTTCGGAACAAATAACAGCAATATTTCTAATGTAGTGTTACAGCAAAGTGCCTAAATATGCTCAGAAAGTCACAAAACTTTGCAGACATGTTAAGTAAGTATTAGGCTACCTTTGTAACTATATACAAGCCTAATATGTTTTCTAGGGTATTACACAGCAAGATTAGTATAGGGGTAATTTATCAGAACACCCTAATTTGAACATTAATAATTTCTTACAGCTCTACGACACTATCAAGTACAATGGAGCAAGTGATGATGCTATACGGCTAAGGTTTTTCCCATTCTCTCTAAGGGATAAAGCTAAGAGCTGGTTACAAGCTCAACCTCAAGGAAGCATCACTACTTGGGATGATTTGGTCATCAAATTCCTTACTCGATATTTTCCTCCATTTATGTTTGTAAAGATGAGGAGTGAAATAACATATTTTTTCTCAAAATCAGAGAGAACCTTTGTATAAAGCTTAGGAGAGATACAAGAAGTTGTTAAGAAGATGTCCACATCAGGCATTTGAAATCTGGAAACAAGTTCAAGTATTTTATAATGACTTGAATTACTCTCCTAGAGCCATAGTTGATGCATCTGCAGGTGGGTCTCTTAACACCAAAACTCCTGAAGAGGCTCAAGAATTATTTAAAGTTATGGCAACGAATGAATATCAAATTTCTAGTGGACGATTAGTGGTTAAACAAGAAGTTATGGAGCTTGGCACCTTTGATGCCATACTTGCTCAAAATAAGACTCTACTGCAGCAAATCGCCAATCTCACCAAGCAAATTGGCAATATGCAAGTCAAATTTGTCAACCATCAAGCCTTAACTTGTGATTTATGTGGGGGAAATCATGTTAATGGTGAATGTGAGGCAAGTAACTCAGGTTTCACTTCTCAAGAGCAAGTCAATTACATGGGCAACCCTTCAAGACCCTAAGGTAACCCATACTCGAACACATATAATCCAAGGTGGAGGAATCATCACAATTTTTCTTAGAACAATCAATGGATGCATCAAGCTGCTCAATAAGAGAAGAAATATCCTCCAAAGATTGCTTTTGAAAAGCTCTCTCAACAGGCATCTTTTTTTATGCAACAGACTTCCAGTTTCATGCAGGAAACAAAGGCCAACTTTAAAAACCAAGAGGCAACTATTCGAAGTCTGGAAACTCAAGTGGGGCAAATTTCAAAACAATTTGCAGAGAGACCTCCAGGTAGCCTACCTAGTGACACTGTGGTCAATCCAAATGAGCATTGCTTAGCGATTACTCTGAGAAGTGGTAAGACAGTGGAAGGACAAGCGAAGGAAGTACCAAGTTCTGTGGGAATAGACAATAAGAAAATCGATGTTCGCAATGATGATGCTTTAATTCGAGATAGCAGTAAATAAGAAGCTAAGGAGGAACAACCGAAAATGAGGATAAAAAAAAGGATCTTGAGCAGAACGCAGCATATGAACCATCACCATATGCGAAGATTCTATTCCCTCAGAGGTTAAAGAATGAGAATCAAGAGAGGCAATTCTCGAAGTTCCTAGATATCTTCAAGAAATTACAAATAAACATCTCATTTGCTAAAGTTCTTGAACATATGCCTTCTTATGCCAAGTTCATGAAAGATCTCCTATCAAAGAAGAGGAAGTTAAAAGAATATGAAACAATAATATTGAATGAAGAATGTAGTGCCATCATTCAGAAGAAATTACCTCCAAAACTAAAGGATAGTAGTTTCAATATCCCTTGTGCTATCGGGAAATTGACTATTGAGAAGGCCTTATGTGATCTTAGTACTAGTATAAACTTGATGTTGTTGTCAATAATTAGGAAGCTTAGTAATAGGCAAATTAAGTCAACCATGATATCTCTTCAACTTACCGATTGGACTGTTAGACACCCATATGGTATTGTGGAAGATATACTAGTGAAAGTAGATAAATTTATTTTTCTGGTTGACTTTGAAGTGTTGGATGTGAAAGAAGATACTGACATCCCTTTTATTCTTGGAAGATTATTTTTGGCAACTTTGGGAACATTGATTGATGTACTTAAAGGTGAACTCATTTTGAGGGTGGATGGAGATCAAGTGACTATCAATGTCTTTGATAACTCTGTACTAACATCAGAGCTTTATGCCCCCGTTAATTGTATTCAAGATAAGTCCCAAAAGGATTTGGCTAGTAAGAGTTCTTCACCATTCATCAATGTTGATCCTCCTGCTTCCAAGATTGTTGAAATAGAGAAAGGTCCTCCCATGATCCATGATTCACTGCAAACTGGTCTTTTATCATTTGATCAATTGAAACCACCATGGCCTAGTGGAATCTCTCATGCCAAGGTGCATTTATGACAATCACCCCCAAGTCGAGTTCAAAATGCCTTTAGAGGCATTTCTAAGGTCAATGACCAAGGATGGAAGCACTGCTTTGAAAAAGGGAAGAAGTCATCTCATTTTTCTTACTTTAAGCCACCTTGATCAACTTGAACAAAAGGCAACGTCGAGTTAATGATATTAAACAAACGCTTCTTAGGAGGCAACCTAAGTTTTCTTTCTTTTTCTTTACTTTTTTATCCTTTCGATATTGGTTAGTTATTTATTTTTGCTATTATTTTGATATTCCTTATTTTATTAACTAATATTTTTCTATTTTTGTTTTGAAGTTAATGTTGAGTCGGCTTAAGTGTCTCCCAAGTTTGAGCCTTTGTAGGAGGATGTATATCATGTCGGC
Organism: Ormosia semicastrata; assembly: GCA_029884595.1. NCBI lineage: Eukaryota > Viridiplantae > Streptophyta > Magnoliopsida > Fabales > Fabaceae > Ormosia > Ormosia semicastrata. The sequence continues at coordinate 25,325,332 of JAQQTO010000056.1, forward strand.
TACCAAAAAGATTTTTTTTTTCTAATTCTTCCTTTAGCATTTATTTTTTGTATTTATTTATTTATTTTTATTGGTTTTATTTTGTCATTATCACCCTAAATCCATGTTTACTCAAGCATATGCATAAACTAATTTGCTTTGAAGATTGATCTTAGGCCAAGAGAGTTTGATTCATGTTAGCTCAGGATAATGCAGGTTGGAGATTTGTTCATGATTGTCATGCATATTTAGCTTTGGGGATTCAATTTTTCTTTTGCATCAGTTCATTAAACTTTTGATTGAATTTGTGTGTTCCTAGAGAATGACTATGTGTGCTAAAGTGAGTATCTAATTGCCTCAGAAGTCCTAGAACAATTTTGTTGCATCCTTTTGAGGCGAAATCCTAGTGTGCCCTTAAAAGGAGATGATTTAGGCATTTTTTCTTTAACCTTATCATGGCCTTAGACCACCCACTCATCTTTATTATCTGTTGGAACCTCATTTGAGCCTTTTATTAGCCTATTTTCTTTCATTAACTCATATTCTACCTTTACCCTTAACCTTTAAACACTTACTTACCCTTTTGTGAGAGATGATTGAATGTGGAAGGGAGAGACTTATTGAGGATCCAAGTGAGATGAATGTTGAAGATAAAGGGAGAAGAAGGAAAGAAAAGACAAAGTCTAGTATGATTTAAAAAAAAACAAGAAGGTCCACCCAATGTGTTGCAAAGAAATAAGTTTGGGGATAGAGGTCATTATTTCATGCTTAAAAAAAGAAGAAGCAAGTGTGCTAGTAAATTGAAGTAAAGTTTTCCCTTTGCCTAATATACCTTGTTGATCTTCAATGTGTTGTAAACTTCTTCATCATGACTCTCTCATATTTTGTTTTTTCTTTTTTCCTTTTCTTTGTTTTATCTTTCACCTCTTGGCCCCATTACAACCCTATTAAAGACCTTTTGATCCTTTGAAAATGTGCACTATATTAGTGGAGAAAGGAGTAGTGGTTTTGCCTATGGTATTTGGGATATATATTCATTCATCAATTCTATTATGTCACTGAGGTTTTAGAAATTGCTTTGTGTGCATAGTCTCATCAGGGTGCATATGGATTCATGATCTTGTTTGTGACAGCTTACTTAAGTAAAGTTGTTTGTTCTTTGTTAAATGTGTATGCATGATTGTGCATTTGAACTTCTTGGCATTTGAATGCATTATTCATGGATTTTAATTTTTGAGGTTTCTTTGAGAAGTTTGAATTACAATGCTTGATATCTTTACAAAAGAAGTTCCATTGTAGTGATTTTTTTCTGTTTATTCATTGCTTGAGGACAAACAATTGTTCAAGTTTAGGGGAGTGATGAACTTGTAAAAACTCATGTTTTTACAATTCAAAATCTTGATTTTGACCATTTTCCAACCCTTTTGATTGAGCTTTATTCTTAATTTTTATCATGTCTTTGATGCTTTAAACTTTGTTTTAATTAAGTGTTTTTTTTTCTTAGGTGGTTACACAAGGAAGGAGACGGGATGCTTGAACAAAGAGCAAAAAAGCAAGAAATCAGAGGAAATTTGCATTCTGAAACTCCAGTGCCCAATTGCCTAAAACCAACGCTTGAGCGCTCACATGGCAGAAACAGAGAATCAGCTTTCTAGAGTTCTAGCACTTGAGCACGCAAATGCAGCGAAGACCAGTTTCTAGACGTTCAGTGCCTAGGCACTGGGCGTTATGATAGCCACACGTCTCCTTGTCTATAAATAGAAAAAGTTGTGCTCTTGGGCAAAAATTCAGAGAGAGAAGCGGAGGAACAGACCCTAATTTGATGTGGGCCCATCCAGGCTTAAAGATTAAGAATTTTCTTCATCTTTCTACCTATCTTCCGTGGAGTTTGTTGGGATTTCTTCTTTATCTTCTTCTTTCTCCATATGTAGCTAAACTTCTCTAGTTAGGGTGATGATGGATCTTGTTCTTGGATGATATAAATTCATTTTTATGTTTAATTTATGTTTCTATTTCATGATTTACATGTTTATCTTTTCTCTTAATGCTTTTCTTAATCTGATCAATTTGGGAATGATTTTAGGGTTTATGTATGATTTAAAAAAATTATGCACGAATCTAGAACTTGTGATAAAGACCATAATTTCTATAATCGCTAGGAATAGACATTGTGGGTTGTGTGGTCTTGCTTTTTATTTCATCATTTTTTTATAAAGCCTTCTCTATTTGGGGTTATACTAAGGGATTGGTTAACTCAAAGTAGTGTGAAGAGAATTAATATACCAAGAGATTGAATATTAATTAATTTTGAGAATTTGATCATGAATCATGGAATAGAACTTAGTTAAACCAATCTTTGAATTTGCATCAAAAGAATTCAAGTGAAATCTGAACTCTAACACTTTGATATTATTATTTTCCAACCTTTGCATAATTGATTAATTTTACTCTTATTAATTTTGTCTATTTTTCTTTTTAGTGTTTTCTTTCATTTACATTCTAATCAACTCTCATTTTTGACAACTTAAATAGTGTTGATTTAATGAACCTAGTAATTGACAACGTAATCCTCGTGAAAACGATACTCTACTATCATTTATTACTTTTGCGATTTGGTGCACTTGTCAATAATCAGAACACTAATGATCTTCAAAGGATTAAGAAAGATGTGTGCTTCTGAAGAACCCCGATGACATCAACTTTAGAGACTTTCTCTGTTGCTAAACGTCCATCTGAGCAATCTTTTCAATACTAACAAATCTTACTTGTGCAACAAGTCTTTCCATGAGGAAAAAAAAGCTAAGGATGAGGAAGAGACTGAATTTGTTTATGAAGATTGATGAAATATCAGAGATTATGAGAGAAGAACTGACTATGTTTAGGATAGCTATGACAATACCGACAAAAGGGCATGTGGTTTTAGTTACTAGCTAATGCACCTCGAAGTGAACTGCAGAGCATCCTTTTGTTTACTGAATAAAAATATAAATCATGTGAGTTCTACTTTGTTAACCAATAAGACAAAAAATAATTTGTCAAAAAGCAAACTTTGTGAAGACAACAGAAGAAACATTGAGAAAGTTATAAGTATACAATTCAATAAATTGAAGAAGACTCACCATTTGAAACATAGTAAAAACATTTGGTGATTCATTGATTTTGTTTGATAATCATTATTGATCAAGCTCACTACTGCTTTTGCATATAGTGATGCAAAAGCCTGTAGAAGCAAGTGATGAATCTTGGTGGAGCAAGTGAGGGGGGCATTATTAGCCCTAATACAACTTGGAGGAGAACAATTATTGGAAAAAATCTTGAGAAGTGGTTGATACTTTCAATTGTATTTATACCTGTTTTAAGGTTTCTAACTTGACCTAACTTATATTACAAATATGGAAGACAATAAAATACAATGTATATAACTATGGTTTTAAATTGCGGTCCGTAACTACAATTGCGGCCTCAATATTGTTATTTTTGTGATCTCCGCAGCCACATTAGTCACATTTTTTCGCAATTGTCCGCAATTGTGGTAAACGCAATATAACAACAACCGCGATTGCAACCGCAATTTTAAACCATGTATATAAAAAATAAAGTTTGTTAAATGCAATAATGAAATTTAATTTAAAGAATAAAGTTAATTTCGCTTTAGTTATTGAATTCAATTTTTTTATCTCTAATTCTCTTCCTTCATAAATGAAGGCACTATTCTGTCAATTCATTGAAGACATATTTCATTATTTTCTTCGTTAAATTCAATAATTTTAAACAATTACATTAAAAATATTAATGGTCTGATATAGGTGCAAGAGTTTAAGTCTTACAATGCTGTAAATGATCTCGACCAACAATGCATAAGAGCAGGACTCATACACCAAGTTTTTAAATTTATTTTTAAGTTACATTTTGATTTTTTTTTTAAGCTCCAAGAAATCTTGGGCTTGAATTCACAAAATAAAATTGGGATGAACGCAACAATTGGCCATACCAGAATATATTTTTCCTTAACGAAGTTTCCATTACATTTGTTTTTTAAATATACATTTGACCTAATTTTTGGTGTAGAACCAAATTAAAGAATAGATGTTGTTTGGGCCTTCAAATGACTATGTTTTTTTTTTTTTGCGTACATGTTAGTATCCAAAATTCTAACTTAAATACAATTAAATAAAAAGGAAATGTATTTTTTTTCCTCAAAAGTGTGGTGTTTACCTTTTGCTTGCTTACCTAAATGTTGATGCATTTAGATTTGGATTTAGATCCACCTTAGCAGCTTTTAAAGGTGGTGCTTTCCTTTTATGGTTTGGGTATAAATAGAAATCTTAACAATCTCGTCTTACATGCTCTAATTATCAAGATCCGATTCTTCTAAAAATTTAAATTCTTAGGTAGAGGTTATTTATGGCATGAAGTACATTTAAACGATTCAATAGGAAGACATAAAGCTCATTTGGTAGCTTAGGTATGCACATGTCTAGATTATAATCAAGCCTTCTCTCCACTTGTTAAGCCTATAACAATTAGAACCATACTCTGGTTAGGACTTCCATGGCAATGAGAACTTGGACAACAAAATGTAAAAAATTTATATATACATGGTCATCCTCAAGAAGTCTTTTACACAAAACAACCACTTGCTTCTAGTGCTAATCCTAGTTATGTCTTATAAACTACAAAAATCAACTTATGGATTAGCCCTAAGGGCTTGGTTCCATAAGTTCGTGTTTATCTAATCCGCATCAAATTGGTCTTGTGGCTAGCAAACCTGACAATTCAAAATTTTGTACTTCATCGTCATCAGTATAGTGCAATTTTAGTTCATCTTCACCAACATTACAAGGAGTGCAAGCATAAAGTGTAGGATTTTCATTTACGTGCAGATAGTAGACACTTGACAGATTCTGCTTCAGGTCCATTGCAGAACATGCAAGCGAAGATGAAACACTTGAAGTACTATCATTGCTGAAATATCTGAATACACAATTCATCATAATAATATATAGGCTAGAAACAAGCATAATTTCGATAGATGGAAAATCAATTTATAAACTATGTATACAAAAGTTCGCTGGAAGAAGACTTACTAAGCAAACAGAATCTAATCATTTGGTAATTCGTTGATTTGATGTGATGGTGATCTACAAAGATCATTTTGATGGCTTTTTTGGCATATGGCAGAGAAAAGGTGTGGTAGGTAACAAAAAAAATTTGATGGAAAATATGATGGCCACATAAGTCCTCAAGGGATACGGAATGAACACATAGCATGAGCAATATATTTCATGAGAAGGCTGATCCCTAGAAGAGTATTTATATACCCATTTAATGGCTCGAATAATTTACTATTGATATTATGAGAATAGATGCATGTATATATCTATTGTAATATTGGAACAATTTAGATCTTCGCATTTATTAAGATACTAAAATTATAAGAAACCCGATCATCTGTATCTCACCCCTATAGAATCAAAAGGAAAAGTAGTGAACCAGCCTTCCAAATAACAATTCTTCCAAATAGCAATCCTTCCAAATAACAACTTAGATCCATGCATTTATTAAGTTACTAAAATTACAAGATAACCAATCACCTTTATCTCATCCCTACGAAATAAAAAGAAAAAGTACTGAACCTCCCTTCCAAATAGCAATTGCTTACTCTTGTGCATGATTTTTAGGCTTACTGAGTGTATTAATTTGTTATAAGACGAGGGGTTTAATAACTTTGGCAACAGCTTTGGATTGTCGAAGTTACATCCATTGTCTTGATCAATTAAATTGATTCTTGTACCCACAAGGGAATATGCGCAATGGTAAAGGAACTGTGTTGTTGTGAGATGACAAAGTTTCGAGCCATTAAGATGTCACTCATGGGAAAGGTTTAACTATATTGCTATGTATCCCAAAGAATTAATCTCATAAATGAATCTCGGAAACCAAAAAAAGGTTGATTTTTTGTAGAGGTAAAAGAAAAAAAAATGTGTAGATGATATCAATGAATTACTATCACTTAGTTAAGCAACCTGAGCATACTAGAAAATAATATTGTCTAGGTGAATGTAAGCAAGCATTATTTTTAGGGATGTCTTTTCATAGTTATTTAGCAAGCCATATTAAAAAAAAAAACAAAAGAAAAAAACTCTTTTATTTTCTATTTTGATTAAGTTGTGTTTTTACAGAATTAAAAAGTTTCTACAGTAAAATCAGTGGCATACCATTACTAATGAAAAATTAAAAATTCATTTTAAGGGTGTGGTTATTGAAATACTAATTGACACTCTCACTAATTAATTTTAATTATAGTTGATTAAGTCTTTTATAAAATAATATATTAATTTTTAATATTAATTAATTATATTTGTCTATTTATATTTAACTAAATATAATTTAAAAATTATGATTAAAAATAATTAATGAAGAGCACAGTTGGAAGTGACCTGACTATTCACAAATTGATATTAAGTAATGGAGATATATTAATGGAAATAACCGATATTAAGTGAAATATATAATACTGTAATAAAGAAATATTATTTCCAAAAAGAAAAGAAATATTTTATTACTTAATAATTTAAATAAATATACTATATGTTATAAAATAATATCAATAACCTCCTATATATGTGTTCTCACATACGCTCAATATTTTCATCACTATTTATTGCTTCATAGTTTTGGATAGAAAAAATGAAAAAATGAAAATGACACACAGAAAGATCGCCTAATACCACAATACAGTAGAGATCAAATAACAGTTGATAGGTTAAAAACAGATCAATTTGTCCCTAGTTATGAAACCATTTATATATATAGTTTGGTAGAAGGGAAATCTTTTAAATACTACCTAGAAAGATAGATTAAAAAAAGACGTATTTGAACCATTTTAATAGACATAAATACCTACCGTAGTATCTCTCTGTTGAACTCTTGGAAAGTTTGACCCGTACATTTTTTTTCATGTCTAATGAGGATTTAACTCCTACATTAAGTGATAGTATATAAACCAGTAAGCCATATATCAACATTTTAAGTCATTAGATGTAAGCTTATCGAAAAGAGTTTTGAGTATCAAAAGTTAAAAAGTCCTGTCACCACTATACTAAAGAAAATACCATCATTCCAAACTATAATTTCTGTTTATCACTATATACTCAGATATAATTTTCATTATTAATTATCAACTAGTTATTTGTTGTAAGATTTAACACAAAAAATGTGCTCAAAATAATAGTAATATATGTCTCCGTGGAATATTTGAATGAAGCATATAATGTTCCATTTCTTCATTTGAAAGAAAGCAAAGCACAATAGAAATATTGAGAAAATGTCATCTTAAGAATAACAATAAAAACACAAACTAATTCCACTGATATGGCTCATGCAAATAGTAAACAACAAAACAACAACTTCGTGCATATTGTGGCATACTTCATATAGACTCCATGTGCACATCTTCTTGCATGGAAGGACAAATGTATACCTGAACTAACACAATAGTCAATACTCAATAGTAAACTCAAGTCTCCCCCTATTTTTTTTTTTTTTTTTTGGTCCGTATTGTACTTATTCCTTCTCTCAACCACACAAATATAATATATTTAGTTTAGCGATCGATTTAGCTACAGATTTAGATACTCATTTTTCGATTTCTAAAAATTAATCGTTATTTCCAACAACAAAAAAAGAGCAAAATTTAACAGAAATTAACAATCGATTTTTATAATTATTTGGTTGCTAAATATTAGTGATGAAGAGTTTGGCGATCGATCAGTTTTTGGAATCTTGATCAAATTTTATGCCAAATCATGGGCTTCATATGCAAGGTGCATCCATCAACCCTAATAAGCAGGATACAAGTTAGACGCAGCCGGAAAAGAATGGCACTTGCACCTTATGGTTACAAGCACGACGAACAAACAAGTGGTTCAACCAATCAAGAACTCCACAACTAGATAAGTTAAGGTTTTGCTGAGGTAGTTGATCATAGAGTATCTTTATTTGGTTTTGTTGTTGTTGTGTATATATTTGAACACTGAAAATAATAAATGTGCTGCCCTATCCTTTAATTTAGTCACTAGTTGCTTCTTTTAGTATTTTATTTATTCTGGCAAATTTTGTCTAGTGTTGTTCTTTACTTTAGTACCTCTGATTCAAGGGTTGGTAATTTGATATCAAAAGGTTTTGTTGTGGACTATCCATTCTGCGATATTCTCTGGTATGATTGAGCTTAAAGCAGACACCGATAGCTGGTTTTGGACACTTATGCCTTTAGTTACTCAGAATGACAACATAGGTACACAGTATTAATGTCAGCTAGGCTGCAGGGTGTAAGTTGTTGTTCAATGAACCCAAAGGAGCACAATACTCTAGCTTTCTGGCTCAACTGGATCCTGCTTAAGGCTATAAGTGAAGTTATAAACTCATTACGGTTTTTCCTCCAAATTTCAATGGTGGGTCCTCAGTTTTTAACCTTATTAACGTTGTTTTTTATGAACTGGAATTCCAAAGTTCATGAGGGAGAACATTAGTGTTTCAATACTGTCTAATGTGGCCTAGATAGGAGGAACTGAAAGAGTACACGGTGCAGATTTCCTGTTTCTTTCCATCATTTTCTTAGGAGTGCTGCCCATTCAGCTACTAACTCCAGGAGTAAATGAGGGAAATAAAAGAAGGATGATCTTTTCGGCAACAATCTGGACCACTTATTTGTTTGTTAATCTTGAAATAGCCAAATACATATAATGTACATACTTGAAGATGTTCCCCTCTGTCAGCTGGTAGATGGGCCAGCTGGTATACTAGTATAACTTGTGCCTTTCATAGCATCTAATTAATGTTGATTAATGTTTTCTGCAAAAGGTGCTTTCCTTGACCCTGCCTGTCTTGTGGTATTGGCTGTTCCAATATGTTATACTTCATACATATCCCTGCATTTTTGCTGTTAATAATTCACAATAATGAGCTTTATATTAAAGCAAATATTGTAAGGGGAGTTCACAACTACCTTGTTCTTATCTTATCTATATCTGTTTTTGTATGATGGGTGGGGTATTGTAGTAATTATCTTTAATCATAAAACTTTTTAAGTTAAATTAAAAACTATGTAATCTGATTTTAAAATAAGAGGTACTAGTTGGGAGAAAAATTCTTTTAGCTAATTTAAGGTATTGCTACACAATAATACATATAATTTCTAGTACATATTGGATTATTCAAATTTAAAATGTTGATCAAAATATGTATTCACCTAACCACTAGAATTTAGTGGCTCATACACTGTAAAATATTGCTCGATTTATACTAAAGGCAATCAACAGCAAAATCCATCTTGAATTGGTTGGAATCAAAACATGAGCATTTGCTATTAATTCTTTGGTTTACTGGTCACCCATTTGATAACTGTGTGTGTTTTTCTAACCTGATTTGAGTTCAAATTCGAAGTACACTAAGAAAAAAAAAAATTCTACAAAATGCAATCAACTACAAAACTCATCTTGAATTGTTTGGAATCAAGTATGGGAATTTTTGCAATTTCCAAATTTCAATATTTTCGGATGAAACTATAATGTATGAACAAGCTTGTCTCGTTCTTCTGCATCCCAAGGTTTTAGCTATAGTTTTCGGTGGTAGATTCCATTGTTCCACAGTTAAATACTGCTGTGAAATGAAATGATTGTGGGGCTTGATTATATTTGGTTTAAATAAATTTTTGGTCTCTATACTTTCACTCAATTTGAATTTTAATCTTTATAATTTATGTTTTTAGATTTTGGCCCCCTACATTTTTACTTTTTTTAATTTTGATACCTATTGTCATGGTATTGATTTCCCTATTTTTTACTCATTTAGGGTTTAATCCCTATAATCTTTGCTTATTAAAGTGTTGGCCTCTATTTTTCATTAAGAATTGATCTTTAAAGTTTTAAATTATTAAGATATTAGTATTTGAGAGATCAAAATCCAAATTAGTGAAATTATAGAGACTAAATTTCATAAAAAAAATTATAAAGATCAAAATTCAAATTGCGTAAAAATATAGAGACTAAAAATTTATTTAAAACTTTATATTTTTAATAAGTAAGGTTGAAAAGGAGGTCCAACCACAAATGCATGGAGGGGATGAAATAAGAAAAATATTTTTCTTACAATCAAATATATTTAACTTTCTTTTAATATATTTTTGTGTGTGTGTGATGTCAAATTAAACTATATATGATTATAGCATGAGTTTGTGAGTAGAGTAAAAAAAATTAAAATATTTTTTATAGACAAATAACGGGACCGAATGAAATAATTTAGTTTAAACTTCGAACTCAACAGCGAGAACTTATTATTTAATGTTGATTCCACCTTGTTAAATTGCTTTCAATTATATAAAATAAAATAATAATGTTGATTTTTAAGTTTGAAATTGTATCTCTTCAACTACTGGTCTTTTTATAGGAATTCAACCCATCTAGAACCTTTCTTCAAGGTCAGTTTAATGTTGAATAGTTGGTTTAAGAGAAAACATTGATTTTAGTTTTTCAAAGATATAAATGTCAATAGTTTAGTTCTCCAATTATAAATATTTTAAAACCAAATTGATGTTAAAAATTATTAAAAAATATTTTAATTTATTTATCATTAAAAGACCAAACTGATAAGACTTGTATATTTAGATGCTGAATATTAACTCTAGGCTTAACCATCTCACATAACGTAGCTTAATCAGATAGAGATAAGTGAACCAATTACATCTTAACATCACTTAAGCAGAGCCTCAAGCATAATTTCTCAGTCAAAATGTTTCATTGCATGTTCAATTACTCGGTTTAAGGTCAGATACCAGACTGGTTTTTCCCAATCTAAGCTCCCCTAGGGAGCACATATCTTCCACTCTGATTTTATTTTATTTTATTTATTTTTTATTTCGAGGGTAGCATAATGTTGGCAGAAAAAAAAAAGCAACGCCCATTATATATGATGATGTCCAACTAGTGACAAATTAGAAGCTTTGCCAATTGTGGATTAGATAATTAGTTTAATTCTGTGTGTGGGACACTCCATTCTCTGTCATCTTATCAAATCTCTGTTATCTTATCAAATCTCAGTAACAATCCCAGTACCCGAAAAGGTAATTACTTAACATAATATAATGAAAAAAGATGATTTTATATTTTTTTTAAAGATATAAGTATTATATATATATTTTTTAAAAGTGTGTGGTTGAAAAAAATAAAATAATAAAAAAATAAGTATAATAAATAATATTAAATAAAATATAAAAAAAAAAATATATATATATATATATATATATATATATTATTAGTGATAAAAATATAAGAATTGTAACATAGAAGCTGCAGAGTAACTCTGGTCTGTGTCAATGTGACATGACTGCTGCTTTGGCATATTCCCAGTAGCAGAAAATAGATTCTTCAAGAGCCAAAAGGAATGGGGAAAAAAAAGGCAATGGGCCTAAACTACGAAAGTGATAACAAGATAATGGTCATTTCATTATGGCAAACATGTTAAAGGCAGCGCAAACAGACAACCACAACGGAAGCACTAGCGCTATGCCACAGACAGAGGCTCTAGTACAAATATGTATAAAGCAATCAATTAAGAGCAGTGAAAATCTGGACCCAACAAAAAATAACGAGTGAAAATCTTTATTTTTCTGTAAGACCCTTTAATTTCTCACTGGTCATCTGCAATTATCATTTATTGTATTAAGATTACACTACTGATATTCTGAATGGATTTTAAGTTAGTGACAGTAACTCAACTTTTTAAGATTTGATTTTAGATATTTATAAGTATTATTAAATTAATATATATTTTTATTTATAAAAATAAATTTTTAATAAATTTTTTATAAATAAGAAAATTAATTAAAATTTTTTATAGAAAAATTAATTATAAAAATAATAATTTTATTAAATTCTTATTTTAAATAATAATATTTAATATAAATTTAATTATAATTTTTATTTATTAAGACATTCTTATAAATATCACATAAAATAATAAAAATTTATATATAATTTTAAATATTACTTATTTTGTGTATAATCTAATTTAAGTATTAGAGTATATTTTATAAATATTCATCACTTACACCAATATTATAATTACTGTACATAAAAAAATTATCTATATCAATTTTATTCAAGTGATTCTCTAAATTTATTCAGAGGATCGGGTTTCTAGGATTCCTTCAGCTAGAGCAACAGAACTTGAAAGGCAAGCATCACATGCAGAAGCTCATGACCCAAGTGAGCCTAAGGCTAATTACTTCGTTATCTCTTGGTTGTTTCTGATTCCTGTGATATACTTTCCTAAAGCAGTGATGCAAGCTGTCCTCTACTCAGTAAGTTAACGAATCTTTTGTTATTTCCTTCTTGATGTTGATGATAAGTATTGCTTTACCACACTAACTACACATAAGAATAACTGATGACCCAACGGCAGACAGATAAACATAAGCATTGAATTTCTTCAGAGGGTAACAAGAAGTAATATCTACAAACTCAAAGAACCCCATTTCATCTAATTAATAATTACATGAAAGCAAATCTCACATTTTTCCCCCTTTCTTTATTTTCTCATTCATTTCATTACATTTAGAAAGCAACCTTTACCAAATGCAGCTCATTGGTTAGAGTTTCTCAATGGTGGTTTTCTGCATGTTAGAAATGGATTCCAGAGAATTACTTAAATAAGGTTGAAGAAAGTAATTTCCTTTGATATACAATAGTTGCGACAATTATACGAGGGATGAGTATCTGTAAAAGACACTCAGACGCTCAAGTTAGACCGTGCATAAGGTGGATAGTGTTTAGAATATAATGCATATCTTTGTGACCTTGTGTGATATTTATAAGAACGTCTTGATATATAAGAATCATGTTTAAATTTGTATTAAATGTTATTAATTAGGATAATACTCCAATAAGATTGTTATCTCTTATAACTGATTCTTCTATTTATGAGGAATTATATTAGATATTTACTCCTCTTAAATGGGTATATTTACCTATCCAATTGCACTCATATATATCTGATATCCAACTCTAGCAGGTCGAGTTGCTCCTAAATCACTAACTCGGAACCCAATCCAAAACAGTCACTCCCAGCTTGACGCTTAGATGTGACAGCTAAATGTCAAGGTATCTGAGATTATTAGGAGCAAACGGCACGCATGGGACAAAGGGATCTAAGTCATGATATAGATGTCAGATCTCGCGATGTCACTAACAATGAGCCAAAGTCCGTGATGAAAATAAAAATCGAGATGCCCACAATATTGATTAATTTGGGCAGGATTTGGTACAGATCATTCTGCCCTAAGTCAATACGTTGTTGTCTGAGATTCATACTGAGTTGCTCCCATAATAATTTAGGCGATGTGACCCATTGTTAATTCTGAAGATTACCAGAAGATGAAGTCATAATCTGTATTAGGAGTTTATAGTGACATAATGGTGTTAGTCTGTGATCCGACATGTATATCATCTTGTTCTGTCATGCGTTGTTTCAATTCTGACCGCAGTCATTTTAATTGTTGTGTCAAGCACATTTTGCCACATGGCGAAAATGTATTAGAAGCCACCATTTGATCTTCATGCTGCCATAATTGTTATTTTCAAATTCAATGCAGAATTTCAAATTTAATACAAAAAGGCCATTTTACCCCTGTAGTGGTTGTTGGGGGTTACCCCCACGCTTATAAATAGGAGTAGGGGTTCCCCTCCCCCCCCCCCCACTTTTACTTTCGCCCTTATTTATGCACTTTACCTCTGGAGAAACAGGAGATTTTCGGCAACTCTCAGTGGTAGTTTTTGGTGGTTTTTGCTTCCTTCAAGCTTTCTCACCCCACATTCTCAAGGTATTCCCTTTTCTTCCTTTATTTTTCTTCTATAAATATTATGGTAAGGGTGAGAACACTAAACAATAGAGATGGAGAAAGTAACTCTCTAGAGATTGAGTGCTCTGCTGTCTCTGCTGCCTTTGGCACTGCAGGGACGTTCTCCTTGTGGTGGAGGTATTGGTAGGGGACTGAGGTTGCTATCCGGGATGGACGTCCTGGAAATGATACGAAGGGCTAACACATCCAAGGAACTTGCAAGGCAAAGATCATCACGTTCGCTCTTCGTACTCATGAGGGAATTAGAGAGTTATGATAAAACCTCTTCTGGTTCTGACATAAGTACAACCTCTGTAGGTAATGCTAGTAACTCGGAGATGGGACGGAGGAGAGTGACTACTTCTAAACCAAAAGAATATATCTTCCCAAGGGATGTCAGCCTGTACCAGTGAGTCAACCGTGAAGTATTGGGTACCACATTTAGCGTCGAGACCTCGAACAATGATAAAGCTAAACAAGAATATCCTCATCTAACCAAAAATCGGCTATAGTATAACGAATACATCATCTAGGATCCATCAGACCAAGAACATGTTTGCTCAAATAGAATGGAGGGTGACCATTTCGTTTCTATATATGATGCACCGTTCACTTGGATCGAAGTCTGCCTTCTATTCTCTGACTTCAAAATTAGTGTCTTAAATCACTTACCAGTGGCTCCAACACAGCTTCATCCAAACGCCTTGGGTTTCATCCAAACCTACAAGCTAATCTTTTTTGGTTGGCCATATTTGGTAGAAGCCTTATTTTTCCTTTTCACCCCGTTTTCACCCTCCGGGAATAGCTTTCAAAAAGGGTGAGTCACCTTGTGCGCTTAGGCAAGGTGAAAAGTGTTCAAGGCCTATCAAGAATCTTTCAAAAATTTTAAGAAAGATTTCTTCATAATAAAAGGGGCTCTGGCGATGACTCATTTTTATGTTACCACGGAGGGTGTACCAAGGATGTACTTGTACTGGATATGGTCAGTATTGGACTAGAGCCAAGAAGAAATAGAAACTTTGTTATCTGCTTTAATAGTGAGTGAGTGACGAGTGCCGAACTCAATCAAAATTAAAACTGAGTTATACCTAAGGCTTGTAGCATAGAAGTCAACACCAGATCGTCTCTCAAGGATTTTAGATGCAATTTAACCAGATCAAGCCAAAATTGGGAAGGGGTTGAGTATATAGAAAACATAAATAACAGAATTCAAATAAAAAATGGGTAAAACAGAATTAATAAAGCAACCAATCCAAGAGAATTAACCAAATTTGATTTTAATCCATCCTTGATTATTATAAGTCCATTCAATTATCAATCAAGTCCTTGGTCTTAGATAACTTCAAGATGCCTCTCAATGATCCATGGATTTTCTATTAGAAACACTTCCAGGATTCAATTAATTAAGGTTAGACAAATTAAGCACCCATCCAAATCGAAATTAACTTAAAAATCAAGATCCAACTAAGTTAAACATTTTATCAAACACCTTCAATGCCTTCTTAAATCTCTGAGTTCATCTCTTTGCACATGATAATTAAACAATTAACATATGAAAATTCTAATCAAACAACCAGAATTAACAAAGAGAAGAAGAAAGAAGAAGAAGAAGAAGAAGAAGAAGAAGAAGAAGAAGAAGAAGAAGAAGAAGAACAACAACTTGATTAATAGATTAATATAACAATTAAAGTAGAATCTCAAGATTAAGCATCACGTTGTTCAATCTCTTGGATTGATCTAAAGGCCCTACCCCTCCATAAGAAGGGGAGAACTCAGAAAAATAAAAGAAGAGAAAATGAAATTCTAGAGAGAAGGAGGAGGAAGAAGTTCTAGAGAGAAGAAGAGAAAAGTGTAGAATGAGAGGTATATCTCTGCCTACCCTCGGATTTCTGCCTCAAACTCCTAAAACTACCTCCTATTTTGGCCTCACATGATTAGAATCCACTTAGATACATAGTTGGGTCCATTATAATCAATTGGGCCTAAACCCTAAGCAATTTGGAGTTCTACAACTCAAGTTATGATCAAAACAATATCAAAGGGTCACTAAACTCGTATTCTGACTTCCAGACCCAATTCGGTCCACTAGACATCCGATTGAGACTTTGAGCTCTTCATCAAAGTTGTAGAACTTCCTTTCAAATTTCCTAAAAGGTAAAATGCATAATTATCAGATATCTAGAACTCAAAATATGGCCAAAATACAAAAAAAAAGTGTAAAATCTCAACAATGCTGGGAATTATCAATTAAGCCCAATTTGAACTCAAACTTATAAAATATGACCAAGCTCAAACAATTAAGGACATGGAATGTGTACATGACTAAATATGAGGGTTTATTAATGTATAAAATATGTGATTATCAGTGAGGTCGACATCCTCAACTTTTTAGTTAAATGTGTCGATAAACGTGGGGACATCTATTGTAAAGTTGTTTTGGATAAGCCCTCGAATTCTTTAAGACCACTTTTAGGTATTTAGATTTGAATATGTTGATGAATTTATATTTCATAACTTCTTCTAAGTATAATAACATGTTTGTGTCCTTTTTGTAGAGAGCATGGAACCACTCGGAGGTCTCGAAGCACTGGCCCTATGCTTAGCTTAAAGGAAAGATGGGGCATCGAGCTCCGCATCGCAGCCAGTGGCCCTAGTCCCTCCACCTCAATCTCAACCTCAGGAGGCGGATCCCAAATCTCCTACTCAACCACTCTGGCCACGTAAAAGGAAGGGAGATGGACGACGGGAGCCAAAAGGGAAAAGGCTGGTGACTGAGGTGGCACCTATTGACCTTACACTCAGTTGCGAGACTGAAATCTAAAGGGCGCCTGTCTCCAGTTCACTGTCAGGTCCATCTAGGGCAAGGGGGTCCACCCGGGGCGGATAATTGACAACGCCTCCTGACCTAGGCTAATTAAGATGTCCTGATCGAGCAGGACTTAGTTGAAATTATCAGGGATGCCCAGGTCTGGGCTCTTATTAATGCTTCAGTGCTCTGGTTCTTAGAGTTCGTTTTCGAGTTTGTTTGTTAAACTCGTGACTTACAAAAGGAGTTAGACACCCTCCGAGGTGAAAAGAAAAAGCTAGAGATAGCGGTGACTCAAAAGGATGAGTAGTTGGCCGAGGTGAGGGAGGAGCTCAGTCTGCGCAAGGCCGAGATAACCAGGCTTCAGAAGAAGTTCGCAGATGGCGAATCTGGGGAGAAGACTTTAAAAGATCAAATTTCCTTAACTAAGTCTATCTTGACCACGCTTCGTGCTGAGAACAAGATCCTGAGGCAGTCTGAGGCGAAGCTGAAGAACGATGTCCTATATCTTGAGGATGAGTGGGGTGGTTCAGTAGATGACTCATTTGCCAACGCACTTGTCCAACTACACCTCATAAACCCAGACCTCGTTACCATAGGGACCAGTTCATGGAAGGTGGTCCGAGATGGTTACATTGTGGATGCCATCTCTGAGGCCACTCCAGTGAGCTAGATTCCCGCTGCTGATGGCGACGAGGAGGAAGGCGAGGAGAGTAAGGAAGATGGTTAGACAGAAGAAGCCGAGGTGGAGGAGGTTGACCAAGGAGAGCCCAGTCTGGATGCCTGATCTCATTCTTTTTCTTTTTGTTGTGCCCTCTATGTGGGGTTAACTTTTAATTATATGGACAAGTCTTGAATTTTGGGCATAAATTTTAATACTTAGAATATTTTCTGTTTGCACTTTCATATTACCTTTATGCTTTCTCACTGAGATGGGTCCAACGCTCTATCTCGATGGTTTTTCAATTGATAGTTAGTGAATTTTTGTCTTTTAATCATATAACAGCTCATTTTTTGGGTTTATCCTTTGTTATATACCGTATTTTGGCTCTTACTCTTCATTAGAGTCTTTAGACACCTAGCAAAATTTCTAAGTGTGATTTTGACATAGAAGTCTCTTGGGATGGTATCCTTTTTCGAATATCAACAAATGTTATTGCCTTATCCCAAGCATCGGTCAAATACTTTTAACCTCTTTAAACTTGCTTTAAGTTTATGGGTTAAGGTCAGACTCATTAGGGTATAGGTTAAAACCCTTGAACTCACTTCTTGACCACGGAGTATGGTCAAGTGGGTTACCCTTTTTGACCTTCATTTGTGCATTGGAATATCTGATCCAAGGTGGACCTTGTATTCCTTGAACCTCTCCAAAGTGCGATAACTTTGTGGGTTGCAATAGTTGTAAATGTGTAAAATAACTAAGTACTAGAAATATGATCACCAATTTATTCATGTTGGAACTCGTCACCTACATGATAAAAACATAAACTAAAGACAATTAACTATAATATTTTGAGTTTGTCAGCATTCCAGAAATTCTTAATATTTTTTCCTATGAGGGTTTTCAAGGTATAGACTCTAGTGTTTATCTTGGAAGTGATCCGATATGGTCCTTTCCAATTGGGAGCTACCCTTCCTTCCTTTGCATTTTTGCCTTCGATATCCGCTCCATGCAAAACAAGATCACCAGAAGCAAATCTCCTTGGTATCACTTTGGAATTGTACCGGGCTACAATCTTCTATTTGACAGCGGTTTCACGAATGTAGGCAATGAGGCGTTGTTCTTCCAACAAATCTAAGTTATGGCAGATAAGGTCTGGGCTGGCCTCTTCAGAGAAATTTCACCTCCTCCAGCTCGGTTCTCTTATCTCGACCGGAATCATAGCCTCGCAACCATAGGTTAACTTAAAGGGAGTTTCTCCTGTTGAGGAATGGGCATGATCCGATATGCTCATAGGACGTGATCGAGTTATTGCACCTAATTCCCCTTAGCTTCATCATGTCTTTTTTTGATCCCGTGAAGTATAACTTCGTTGGCGGCCTCAGCTTATCCATTAGTCTTCGAGTGCTCTACAGAGGCAAAATGTTGTTTAATCTTGAGTCCAGCTAAGAGACCCTAGAACTTTTGGTCAGTAAGCTATGTTACGTTATCCGTAACAATGGATTCTGGAACACCAAATATACTGATAAATAATGTTCTTGTAGGTGAATTTTTATATCCGCTCCAAGGTGATGGTAGACAATGGTTCTGCCTCAATTCACTTGGTAAAATAGTCCACAACCACTAAGTACTTAACCTATCCTTGGGCCTAGGAAAAAGGATTTAGGATATACATCCTCCATTGATAGAAAAGTCAGGAAATGAACATCATAAATAACTTTTCTAGTGGGCCTATATAGAAGTCTGAGAATCATTGACATTTGTCACTAATTTGTTTATTTTTGGGAATTACTTGATCTTAAGTTCAAATTTTATTGAAGTCGCTTTGGCTATATGTTAACTTACCTTCTCCTTCCCCGTACTTCTGTACCATTCCAAGTTGTAGACCTCTTATATTACAAACCAATTTTTCTTTTGACTATAAACACAAAAATCTATTTTCAAAAAAACCCAATCTGTATTTTTTTTAAACTACTTTAGCCTTTTTATAAAAATAATAATAATAATCACCCAAACACGCTATAATATTCAAAATAAGACACTTTTAAAATATCTTTCTATCAAGAGAAATACATCTAAACGAGTATTAATTAAAAATCTTAAATTTTAGATTGATTTGCAAAAGAAATTATAAAAAATATAATCTCTTTAGCTTTGACTTTTTTGTTTCAACCCTTATATTTCTACAATACTTTTTAATATTATCTTTTACATTTAATTAATAATATATAAATTTATAATTAATCATATATATTAATTAATTAATGAATAAATTAAAATTCAACTATAAATTATAAATTTATTTATTAACCAACTAATATATGTGATTAACTATAAATTTATATATTATTAACTAAATATAAAAAATAATGTAAAAAATATTATAAGATAATTATTTCTCTTATTATTTATATGTAGTTTCTAATTTTGTTATTTTAAAATAATATTATCAAAAAAATTATTTTTTAAAATAACTTTTACCTAATAAATAAAAGACTAATTTTTTAATATATTATCAAATTACTAAACGAAAACCCCTTCCAACAAAAATATAACTTCAGGCCGATGGGAGTAGTTGTGATACTTAGGAATCAATGATTGCTATGCTTGGAAAAAAGTTTTGAGAAAAAAAAATAGATTAATTGTCATGAGCATCAATCTAATGTGAAGAAAAAATAATTGCAATAAGCACGGTATTTTTAATTTCTCTTGACACATGGCCAATCAATATTATCCTCACTTTTATTTCTACCATATTGTTACTTTCAACGCACCCCTATATAATAATTTTATGTATTATTTTTCTTGAAAGTGGCTCAGTTTTTCATGTTATTTTCTCTATTTAAATACCATGTGTCTCTTCTTTAAAATACAATTTTTTTCTTGAACGTGAATTAATTTGTGATACTACTTAGGAATCATGGAGACAAACTGGAGATATAGGTATAACACAACACAAATACATTGATATGATAAAATATAAAATATAATTAAAAATATATAAATAAAAAGTATTTAAAAATATTAAAATATTTAATATGATACATATCAAATACTTATACGATAATTATTTTAAAATATTAGTACTACATAAAATACTATCTCTATTTAAATGACAGATGCCCTTTCTTTAAATACAAGTTTCTCTCTCTTTAACACATGCCTTTTTTTTAATCCTATCTATATCTAATTTTTATATAAATCATATTCATAATAAGTTATAAATAATAAAATTTGATAAAAAAAATTAAATATATTTCATATAAAAATAAAGAATAAGTTTATTTTAAATATTTATATACTTATAATTTTTTTAAAATTTATTAATAATATATAAAATATAATATAATTTAAATTTCTTAAAATACTTGCACAGGTAACTCACTAGTGATGGTAAAAAAATATATACATTATTAAAAGAAGCAAATATGTATTCTTATTTATTAGATTATTTATGTCCTGAATTTGAGATTACTAGAAAGATATTCATATAAATAATATTACTAAAAAGAAATATGTTTTGAATATAGGATTACTTTTTATTTTTTAGAGTATCTCTGTATCCGATAGGTTAGAGACTAATTTCTCGAGATACAGTCAGGCACCTAAGTGATGATCACTCTTAAAAGTGTTATTTCCATTTCCATACATATATGCTAGGATCAAACCCAATACCACATGTTTAAGGGATCCGAACCCCTTCCACTCAGATCAAGACACTTTGGTGATATTTTGATTACAAGGTATTTCCATAGGTTCAACCTATTTGAACCGCTCATATGACTAATCTTTGTTCGACCGCCAAAGCACGAAGGTTATACGGTCTCTGCACAAGAGTTGCTGCACTGGGATTTGAACTCGCATCCTTATCCCTGGACATGAGTTCCATTCTTATACGAACTTACATTTTAGAATAAAACGTGTGTGTGTGTGTGTGTGTGTCCTAGACTAAGATCCGACTCCTGAGCCCATGGGGGGCAATCTGACCAACAGGAGCAACTAGCCTTCATGCATCACGGATCACCACATTAGTCAGTGCCACCTCATTACTAACAGTTATACGATTAGGAGGCAATCACTCCCAACAAATCCCACACAAATAGGATTGATCACAAGCCTCATCAATAGTCATAATTGTCCATCAACGACAATTCAAATTAGAATATCTCGCTTAACAATTAAGCATCACTCCGCTATAAATAACAAGCTAAGCCATTCAGGTATCTCTCTGAACCCTAAACACCTTCTCCTAGTGCATAGCCTTACTTGAGTGTCAAAGTGTCATTGTAAGTACATTATTCCTCAACTTTGTTTCTATTGTCGCTACACCAACAAGGAAAACACCATCTTCCACTCATTGGAAATCCTTTCAGGTGACCCTTTTTAAACCCGTTCAGAATATTGGCACCGTCTACGGGAACGCTAAATTCCTACTCCCACCACCATGGTTAACACTAGACAACAACATGCTTCCACTGCATAAAATCAGCCAACCACCAGCCAACGCTACGCGTCTGGTGCTCGCAACCAACCTGTCGCCCACCTAAAATCCAAGCTAGTTGGAGAGGAAGCCACCCTCTCCAATGAGAACCCTACTCCTCCCTCGTCGCATATTCCGATCTAGCAATAACTCAGCTTATATAAGGCCCCGCCTAGGAATATAGAACCATGGGTCTCGGCACTACAACACCTATATCCCAGAGATGATGATGAAAACATTTTCCAGCAAGCGATGTCCATCCACCACGAGCTGTCACGCTAGGAGATGGCAGATTTGATCCATCATCAAGAGAAACGATTGTGGGAACAAGGTAAATGCTTGGCAAAGTTGGAGAAATCAATCCACGTGGAACGATTGGATGAGAATCGGATTCTGCGAAGGGAACGTGGCCAGTGTAAGGAACCAGCACAAGCTGGGAATTGTGATGGTAAAAATTCAAGGGCAACGGAACCCAGAAGGTAGGGGGCCCTTGCCCAACAAGGACAACCCTTCTCTAATGAACTGATGGCTTTTGAGATTTCGAGGCAATTCAAGTACCTAACGAACATTGAGGCGTACAATGGCACAATGGATCCGTAGGAACACTTGGACACCTACATTTCAACTATGATGTTTGCAGGAGGTAATGACCTCCTCATGTGTCAAGCTTTTCCTCTTTCTCTCAAAAAAGCCACCTTGAGATGGTTCACTATCCTTTTTCTAAGATCCGTGATCGACTGGGATGACTTGTCCTCAATATTTTTGTTGTACCTCACCACGAGTAAAGTGTAGTCGAAATCCATTTCATGCCTTGCCTACGTCATACAAGGGAAAGATGAATCCCTTCAAGATTACATAGCAAGATTTAACAATGAGTCCATGAATATTAAGAACTGGGACCGAAAGATAGCCCTACACTACATCAGGGAGAGGCTCTGCCAAGGCCCACTCTTCTACTCCCTCGTAAAAAGAGAAGTCCTCACAATAGATGAATTCAAAAATAGGGCCCAGAAGTATATCAATGTGGAAGATATTGTTAAGGGAAGGAAAAACCTAGAGAAAAGTGAGGATACATGGCCAAAGCTAGCCCAGGTCCCCTCACAACCACGTAACTCGAAGCCACCACTATAAGAGAGGTATCTGAATTATGCATCTCTCAATGCTCCTCGTGCTTATTAGATCTATCAAGAGGTAATGAACATTGAATTCCTAGATGTTCCTAAACCACCCCCACTTAAAAAGCATGCTCAGAAAGATAAGCCCAAGCATTGTGATTTCCACAACAACTATGGACATAACATAAAGGATTGTGTTTGCCTTCGGGATGCGATTGAATCCCTTGTCTGAGATGGTCATTTAGGACATTACATTCGTCAATCTTGGAACGAGAATCAACACAAATCCCAAAATTTTAGAAAGAGAAGTTATATCCTGAGAAGAAGTCTTTCCCTTACCAAATAAAGAGGTCTCCGGCAAGGAATGAACACCAGATGGAAGATTCACCTCGAGATAACAAACAAAACTAGGATTGAATAACATCCTAAAATCTGTCCTCCTATAATGATTATCACTGTCATGGCGAAGTCATTCGGATAATAAACACAATATCGGGTGAATTCACGAGCGGCGGAGAATTAAGCCTAGAAGAAAGCCCTTCGTGCTGTCTTGAGCATAGCCTCCCATCTAATCTCCAAAACGAGATCTGGAACACAGAGCCCCTCCAATTTCCTTTTCTGATGAGGATTACAGAAATCTTATACCGAAGCACGATAACCCATTGGTGATTTCTAGAGTCATCACTAATGCTGAGGTCCGCCGTATTTTTGTTGACCAAGGAAGTTTGGTAGACATCATATTCATGGATCTCTATAGAAAGTAGGAGCTCTCTAACAAAGACTTGATCCTGTACACTAGAGAACTGATTGACTTTACCAGAGACAAAATTACCCCGGTGGGATATATTGAAACCTATCTAACTTTGGGTAAGAAAGCTCTCTTCAAAACGATCAAGACCAAATTCTTAGTAGTTGATTGCCCTCCGCTTACAATATCATATTGGCCTACCCTTTGCTGAACGCCTTTGATGCTGTAATCTCAACCACTCATATGCCCATGAAATTTCTAAACAAAGACAATAAAATTGTCATGGTTAAAGGATACTAAGTAATAGTGTGAAGATGCTATAATAAAAGTTTGAAAATAGCAAAGATCCCTAAGAAAGCAGAGTAGTGTGAAACTAGTTTAACCATTACGGACTTCCCTAAGGTCCTCTTGATCAAACTGGATGTGTGTGAGGAGATATGGGATATGCGTCCCCAACTTGATGGAGAGCTCGTACCCCTCTAACTTGGTATCAAACAAACCATGTCACCAAGATTGGAGGACAATTGAACATAGAGAAGAAAGCCTAGCTAATTGTGTTCCTTGAAGAAAATAAGGACTTTTTTGCTTGGACTTTCTACCGACATACCAGAATTGGACCTTAACTTTATTTCTCACTGGCTCTCCATCAGATTGAATGCTAGACCGTTTTCATAAAGAAAAAGAAAAGTCATACCAGAGAGGCAAGAGATAATAAAAAATCAAGTGAAGAAGCTCCTAGATGTTGGCTTGATCAGAGAGGTCTCTTATACTACTTGGTTGTCCAATGTGGTCTTAGTTAAAAAAACTAAATGGGAAGTGGTGTATGTACATCAATTATACATATTTGAACAAAGAATGTCCAACAGACCCTTACCAACTTCCTAACATTGATAAGCTGGTGGATAATTCATTCAGTTTTTGCCTTCTGTCATTCTTGGATGCCTACTCCATTTATATTCAGATTCCTATGTACCCTGATAACGAAGACAAAACTACGTTCATCAGAGAAAGGACTAGCTACTATTACTGGGTTATGCCCTTTGACCTAAATAACGCAGGTACAACCTACCAACGGATGATGAACAAGGTTTTTAATGAATAGATTAGTAAGATGTTGGAAGTCTATATTGATGACATGATCGTCATAAACAATGGAGGTCAGTAGCCATATCTAGGAACTCGAGGAAAGGTTTACACAACTCCAAAAGCATAATATGAGGTTGAACCTAGAAAAATGCACCTTCGGAGTATAGGTAGGAAAGTTCTTGGGTTTTTTGCTGACAAACCATGGCATTGAGGCCAACCTGAATAAATTCTAGGCGGTGATCGACATGCAAAGTTCACATTCTATGAAAGAAGTCCAGCAACTAATAGGACGGATAGCGACCTTAACTCGTTTTCTTGCAAAAGTCGCTCACAAATCTTTCCTCGTCTTTGAACTACTTAAAAAGAGGGAAAGATTTTGAATGATCATCAGAGTGTGATGACTTATTTGTGGAGCTCAAGAATACCTTGGTTTCACCCCCTATTCTAAAAAGACCAAAACTTATCGAGACGTTGTACACCTATCTCTTTGTTAATGAAGAAGCAATCAGTTTTGTGCTAATCAGGGAGACTCTAGAAGGGCAATAGCCTGTATACATTGTTAGCAATGTTTTGTAAGGCCTAGAGATCCGGTATCAAAAGATTGAAAAACTTGTTTTGGCACTCCTCAAAACAGCTAGGCCGCTCAAGAAATATTTCCAATGCCACCTAATTATTATGAGGACAGATTAAATCATTCAATAGGTGCTACACAAGCAAAAAGAATGATTGCCTGGTCAATAGAGCTTTCCTGGTTTGGAGTCATATATGAACCATGGCAAGCCATTAAAGCTTAAGCTTTGTTTCATTTCATAGTGGAGTTGACATAAGATCGCAGGCATCTTGGAGGAAACTTATGGACCATCTATGTTGATGAATCCTCAAATTCTAAAGGAAATAATGTCGAGGTCATCCTTGAGAATGGAGTAGGCCTGACCATTGAACATTCCTTGAGGTTTGACTTCCCAACCTCAAACAACTAGGCAGAGTACGGGGCTTGCATTGCCAAGATTGCATTGGAAAAAGACATAAGGGCAACCGAGATAACCCTATATAGTGATTCGCAATTAGTGACATCCCAAATTCGGGATAAGTATCAGGAAAAGGAACCACTACTCTAGAATTACTTGGCCAAAGTTAGAAGTTTACTGAACGACTTCGCCAGTACTAAAGTGGAGCATATTCTCAGAAAGCACAATTCGTGTGCCGACATCCTCTCTAAGCTTGTGAGCACAAAGAATCTTAGAAACAACTGATTTGTCATCCAAGAAACACTTATTGCCTAAAGCATTATGGACTCTGAGGTCCTGTTGCTCGATGATGAAGAAGAAAAGTGGATCGGTCCTATTGCCGCCTACCTACGTGACGAGATCTTGCTTGAAGATCCCAAAGAAATATAGAAGCTAATATGGACCGCGATTTGGTATATGCTTTATGACAACTAGCTATACCATCATGGGTTCTCGTCCCATCTCCTTAAATGCCTTGGGCCCAAGGAAGCTGAGTATGCCTTGGCGAAGATCCACGAACGAAATTGCGGACACCATTTAAGAGGAAAGGCCTTAGCACGAAAAGCATTGTACGCCAGATATTTTTGGCCCAGCATGGAAACAGATTCCATAGAGCACATCCATAAATGTGACAAGTGTTAACGGTTCTCAGATCTATACTCTGCCTCACTAGAAGAACTCATAATCATCTCGGTCCCATGGCCCTTTTATCAGTGGGGGATGGACATTCTAGGGTCGTTCTCATAAGCTACTGGACAACTAAAATACTTAGTGGTAGTTGTTGATTACTTTACCAAGTAGGGATTTAGGTCGAACTATTTGCCACAATCACCTCAGCCCGAATCCAAAAGTTCACATATAAGAACATTATTAGTCATTTTGGGATCCTATAGTCCATTGTCATGGACAATGGTACCCAGTTCACTGAGAAGAACTTTGAAGACCTTCTCTTTGAGCTCCGCATTAAGCACCACTTCTTTTAGGTAAAACACCCTCAAACGAATGGACAAGCAAAAGTTGCAAACCAACTCATCATCCGAGGTCTTAAGACAAGACTAGATAAAGCCAAGAGGAAATGGGCCGAGCAACTTGACCATATACTCTGGATATACTGGACCACATCCCACTCAACTACAAGGGAAACCCCATTCAAACTAACATATGAGTGTGAGGCGATGATCCCGATTGAGCCCAATTGGCAGACGTAGCACTTCTCAGAATATTCTAACCTAAAACTCATTCGATATAATCTAGACTTGTTGGAAGAGCAGTGTCGCATTGCTCATATCTATGATGCCGCTATGAAACAAAGAACGGTAGCCCGGTACAGCACTAAAGTGATCCCATGGAGGTTTGTAGTCGGCGATCTCATCCTACACAGAGCGGACATCAAAGGAAAAAATGCTTCTCGAGTAGAATTAGCCCCAAACTAGGAATGGCCATATCGAATCACCAGCAAGACAAGAACCGAAGCCTATACTGTCGAGACTCTCACCGGGAAACAAATAAAAAACTATTGGAATGCGACTAAGCTTCGAAAGTATTATAGTTAAAATTGTATTAGTCCTTTGGAACTCCATTTATGAGTCTTGTAAATGCATGCCAGAATACAGCTTTATTAAATAAAGAATTTAGTTATTCACTTATTACCTAGTTTGCAATTTTTGCGTAACTCACGAAGCCGAATATTGCCTTGATGAGGTCCAAGAGATACATATCCTTTCGAGTTTAGCTATATATGCACCACACAATCCATAGGATGGTCTTTGCCATCGTAAAGCGGTCTGAGGGATGCACGTTCCCTAGGGGTCCGTCATCTCAATTACGCACCATAAGGTCAAAACCGGCTACCCTTAAGACTGTTTTTTGCCATCCTACAATGGTACTAAATCTCAACCTATGCTTTAAAAGACAACCTTAACCCACAGTGGTTTGTTGGCCATCTTGAAGAGGTTGAAATCTACTTCAAGGATTTTCCCAAGATTTGACAACTACTTTTGCCAGGGTCTTGCTAACTGACCCTCTCCAAGGTTTACCTTGAACAATAATGAAACAATCAAAGTTTTTTCCTAATTTATAAATGATTACTAAAAGTCTTCCAAGATCCAATCTGTACGATCTTCGACGTCCATAATGTTAACAAAAGCCATTGATTATCCAGGAAATTCAAATGCGCTTAAAGCTTCAGGGCGTTAGACCCAAAGCCAATTACGAAAAGCAAAAGCACAATAATTCAACAATGAGAAAAATAGTAAGTGATTAAAAAGGTACTCAAAATCCAAGATTTGTTCATACAAAATTAAAATGCTCGACCTCAAGACTTATCCTCATAGTAATAAAAAGCCCTACGCAGGGAGCAATAAAAGAAAAAAAAAAGATAATTACTGTGGAGAAGGATTGGCAGTGGCAACTTCATTGTTAACAATAACAGTGGTCAGGGTAGTGTTGGCTTGAGCAAAGGAACCCGAGTCTGAAGGTCGCAAAGCAATATCCACAATGAACTCGTCCTTTGCACGATGGTGATATCCGATGCCCTCAATTATCAGTTCAGATAGGTTCAGAGTCCTTAACTATTCCAATGCATTCACAAAGGATTCGTCAACAAACCTCTCCCATTTAACTTCAATTTCTTCAATCTCAATATCCAGAGCCTCATTCTCCACCACTATCTCTCCCTAGAGCTGTCAAAATGGGTCAAACCTGATGGGTCGACCTGAATAACCCGACAAAATGGACGGGTTGGGCTACCAAAATGCTAGCCCGAAATTAAAAATAGCCCGAATAGGCTGGCCTAAATGGGTCAGCCCGCAATGGGCTGGGCTAGCCCAACTCGTTTACATTAAAAAGAGGTGGGCTGGGCTGACAAAATGTCATCCCGAAACTTACATGGCCCAATGGCCGGGTCGACCCGTTTTGACAGCTCTATCTCCCCTCCCCTTGTTTGTAAACCAACCACCACCACCTCGGAGTCTGCCAATTTCTTCTCCAGGTCGGCAATTTGCTACTTCAGAGTCTTGTTCTCATCATTAGTAGTTTTCAACTTCTTTCCGACCTCCTCCACCTGAACTTTTCGCTCCTTGAGATCCTTCTCCAAGGCCTTCTTTTCCTCACTCAGTTTCTCTAGGCCAGCCTCTAGCTTAACAATCTTGTTAGCTTTTGGGATAAATTTCCTAAGGAAGTGCATGAGAGTCACATCTCAGAGACAATGCCTTTTACCCAGCTTGATCTAGGGGGCGATGTTCGCCTCAGCCAGTTTCCCCATATCAGGGGCAGCCTTGAAAAGGGCCTTCTCAATAAGCTTTCTAGCTGGATAATCCTTGGCCCAAATGGAGGATTCCAATAAGCAAATAGAGGCGTTTAGGGAAAGCTCCTCACCATGTGGAGTAGTTAAGTCCAAAACAGTCGACCCGAGGTCTTCAGGATTGGCCTCCTTAGCTCCCTACCCTTCTCTTCTAGGACTAAAGCTGGGTACCTTAGTTCATTGTCTTAGTATTTTGATCTCGAATCTCCAAGATAGGTTCATTGGTAGGGGTAGGGGCTATGCCTTTGCCCTTGGCCACTTTTCGAGCAGCCCTTTCCGCAATCTGTCTATGAAGATCCTTAAGGTTGTCAGCAAGGGCCATATTTTCTACACAGAAAAAAAAAAGTCTCAACTTCAAGTGTAATGAAAAGGAAACACAAATAAATAAGTTCATGTCATGAATTTCACCTAAATAAGTGCGGAGTTCATTTTCCGGCATCTCAATTAAATCCCTCATGGGGATAACGTCTGAATTGGTGAACTATCTAATAAAAAAGGCTGTAACATCCACCTCAGGATAGAAATTGAAGTAAAAATATTTCCAGTAAAGATACATCGTTGGCTCTTCACCGTCTAGATGCTCATCAAAAATTGCTTAGGTCATTGAAAAGTATGTGAAGAAGGTTGGAGAAGCAGTAAAAGTGGGAGGTTTTCTCCCACTCCCCCATTTAAAGGCCATTGATGCCTCAACTGCCACCATCATGGCAGGGACATGCTAGGCATTACAAAAAGTTTAAAATGATGGCAATACGAGGCCCAAATGATGACTTCTGCTCACCATTCACCACATGTCCCTCAAAAGCTGCAAACAGCAAATGAAACGACCTCTGTCAAAAATGAAACGTTGTGGACAAGCCAAGCGTCACCAACCTTGCAAAACATAATATTTGATCTCGGTCAAGGCTTAATCCCAAATAGTGGATTCTAGATTGATTCTCGAATCTCATCCACTCCAAGCGATATTAACTAGGAACCCGACTCAATTTGATTCAAAGCTTATTTCATCAAGATCCCGGATCTTGGTGCTCATTGTGCACTACTTTTGTTAAGACGATTCAAACACTGCAATGGTCCAAACAAGATGGATGCCATGTGCAAATGATTAAGGGAACTTGTACACCAAATATCGAATAAAAACTACTACCATATCACCAACGAGCTCAACATCAACACTGCTTAGCTGACACCATAACTTGAGGGCAAGTGACACTCTCATTGACCTCTATCCAGAGTACCTTGACACTCCACTTGCAACAGAGTGCCGAGCTATGGGCAATTATTCTAGACTAGGATCAGTCTCCCAATCCTATGGGGGCAATCCAACCAACAGGAGCAGCCCTATAACATCTTCCCTATCCTGTTAAGCTTCAATGACTGTTATAGTAGTTTTTAGTACTTGTGTAATTTACCTATTAATTTTTGTAATTTTCTGAGTTAGTTTGGTATTTTTAATAAATAGAATAAGTGTTTAAAGGCCAAATTAAATAAGAGAGTAGCTTGAAAAATTATGAAAGTTTGTGGAGTTGTTAAATAGAGGATGGAGATTATTTTAGAAATATTTACAGGTTGGATAGATACCTATAAGCCTATTAGTTATTTCCTTAAGTTTATATTAAGTTAGGGAAAAGTAATAAAACCTAATGGCTATCTAATGGAATGTATAGATAGCTATTAAATGATGTGTATAGGAACTTAATAGAATCCTAAAATTTTTCTATAAACCTATGGAGGCTATAAACTCATCAGTGGAAGATCAAAGTATCTCTATGAGACAAAACCTCTCATAATTAATAATAGCCACACAAACTATTTGTTCTTATCTTTTTCTTTTCTCTCCAGCGTTTTCCCACCACACAGACAGACACTCTCACATCTCTCTTTTCATTTTCTCTTGTCCATCAGAAGAAAGAAAGGGAGAAGAGAGGAAAGGAAGAACTCCATAGCCACCATACTTCCAAACCTCACTTGAAAACCTTCTAGCACTCATCTTCCAAAAGTTCTCATCAAGCTCTAACTAGTGGTGGTCTTGAATCCATCATTAGGAAACTATCAAGATTCATCTTTCATCATCTAAGAACTCAAAGGAGCCTAGGTAGGGGTCTATGTCTCTACCTCCATACCTTTTTACTCTTGATAGAGTTTAGGAATTGATTTTGATACTTGATTGAAGAATAAATGATGGATAGCATGTTGATGTTTTTGAGGATAGGTTTTGGGGGTTTTCGAAGGATTGAGTATGGATTGATTGATTCTTGTCTTTAAATTAGGTGTTTATGATATTTATGATATTATTATGCTTAGAACTCATTCTGGTGTTGGAAAGACAGCATGGTAATCGATTACTGATGTTGGGAATCAATTATCAACTTGCTGGAAATGTGGTAATCGATTACCAACTATGGGAATCGATTACCAAGTGTCTAAATGAGGAATTTGCAGCATGGTAATCGATTACCAGTTATGGTAATTAATTACCAAGCTTATGTTTTGGGAAATTGAGTTATGGTAATCAATTACCAAGTATGGTAATTGATTACCAAGCTTCTATAATGAGAAAATGATTTGTGGTAATCGATTACCAAGTATGGCAATCGATTACCAAACCTCTATTTTGAGAAAAAATAGTTCTTTGCTTTGTGGAGACTAAATTGGATATGTCTAGACTATGTGAGTTCCTAGCATTTTCAAGTTACCTTGTGAATTATGTGATTTATATGATATGATGATCATGTGCACTGGATATACTTATGAGATGATGATAATGTACACTTGATATACTTATGAGATGATGATAATGTGCACTTGTTATACTTATGAGATAATGATAATGTTCACTTGATATACTTATGAGAAGATGATAATGTGCACTTGATATACTTATGAGATAATAATAATATGCACTTGATATTCTTATAAGATGATGATAATGTGCACTTAATATACTCATGAGAAACTAATAAAGATAGTGTGCATTTGTTATACTTA
Source organism: Ormosia semicastrata (assembly GCA_029884595.1). Taxonomy (NCBI): domain Eukaryota; kingdom Viridiplantae; phylum Streptophyta; class Magnoliopsida; order Fabales; family Fabaceae; genus Ormosia; species Ormosia semicastrata. The sequence continues at coordinate 25,357,394 of JAQQTO010000056.1, forward strand.
TGAGATGAATTATGATGCACTGAAAATTGATATACTCCTTTAAAATGTTAAAGTTGAGCTAGTAATTGAATTAGAATGTAAAGTGCATCTTTAAGTGCTCAAACTTTAAAAGATATTGGATATGATCCTCTTACCTAGGGGTGATCATTAGATGTTATTTCCTTATGAAGGTTAACACATTGATTGAATAATTAATTTAGTCAGTGATGGATATTGGAAATGATCCTCGTACCTGAGGGTGATCCTAGATCCTAGATGAAATATTGGAAATGATCCTCGTGCTTGGAGGTGATCCTAGATATGATTCCTTTATGAAAGAAAATTGATAGATTTGGTTAGGGTTACTTGTGGTAGTGTTGTATAACGACAGACTGTTACGTATAGGATGAGTACTTAGGCTTGATAAGCAGACTATCACCGAGTGTTGGATAGTGTGAGGAGGTAACATGTTCTCCCTACCTATTTGAGATTAAAGGACATGAGTTTTGAGAATGAGCTTAGAAAGATGATAATTAATGGGCACTAAAGGAAAAATGGAAGGTATTGCTTGAGCATTGGCACATCTTCATGAATATGCTATACATATTACTAATTAGATAGTGAATATTTGCATTTGAGATATTCGTAAATATTTTGTGGATAATGTAAAATGATTTATATGTTGTTGTATTTTTGGGAAGATCTATGGTTTATTGATTGATGTTCCTGTGAAATTATGTACTCTTTCAGTATATATGTATAAAATTGATGTTCAATAGTTAAAATTGAACTTTTGCCCTTGAAAAGAGAAAGAAACCATTTTGGCATTTGCTACCTTTCTATGAAATATATATTTTTTTAAATGATTTGATTCCCTAAAGCAACTAGAATTGTTATGATGATATATGATTGTTAGAAATACTAAAAATTTTTAGAATTCTCACCCCATTATTTTTCTTTTCCATGATAATTCCAGCACAAGATCTATTCTCTGTGTAGAGATGCTGATATTGACCTAGCATTTAGTCATTCTACACTTTTGATATCAGTAGTGATTGATTGATTTTTGTGACAGGCAGCTAGTGATTATGACATATATTTTTTATCATTGTCATGTATTATATTTATGCAGTGGTTTGTACATGATGTATATATATGCCTATCAAGGCAAGATATGTATAACTTAATATTGATGTACTAGATTATATAGGTTACTGAAGCCAGTATGACTTATATATGTCATGTATATAGTTGGGTATTATAGGTGAATGTTTGTACTCTGGATTGGTATATGTGCCTGATTAGATAAATTATCTAATTCCTAGAGTTCTATTAGGTGAACTCAAAGGATACTATATGGATAATAAAGAAATGAATTATTATGGGATGGTAATTTAGTGAAGACACTCGGTCATGCTTTTCATTTGAGCAAAACTTAACCCTCATAAGGCTTGAGTAAAAAATAAAATTAGTATAGTTAATTACCAAGATAAATAAAAGTTTAGTTGTGACATGCCTGAGTCTAAGTACTTCAGTGTAGTTCAGATACATATGGAGTATTAGTCTTGAAGCGTTACAAACCCGGCTTCATGCATGGATCACGGCATTAGTCAATGCCACCTCATCACTAACGATTATACAATCAGGAGGCAATTACTCCCAACCAATCCCACGTAAATAGGAGTAATCATAGGCTTCATCAATAGCCATAACTACCCATCAATGGCAATTCAAATTAGAATTCCCTCCTGTCTTGCTTAACAACTAAGCATCGCTCCCCAATAAATAATAAGCTAAGCCACTCAAGTATCTCTCTTAACCCTAAACACCTTCTCCTAATGCATAGTCATACTTGAGTATTAGAGTGTCTTTGCAAGTACATCAGCCCTCAACTCCGCCGTTGCACCAAGGAGGAAAACATCACATTCCACTCACTAGAAATCCTTTTAAGTAACTCCTTTAAAGGGGATTATCCATTTTGGTGTCCAATTTTTGTTGTTCTGAAATTATTATTATTAATTACTCATTTAAAACTTTAAAAATAAGTATAAAAAGATTATAAAGTTGTAATTACATCTTATTACTCATTTAATGATTTTAAAATAAATATTAAAAAGATAAAATTATAAAACACATCTTAGTATCTACTTAAATATTTAAAGATAAGACTACCAAAAAATATTTTGAAAGATAAATACAAAAATAGAATTCAAATAATCTTCATCATTATTCATTTTTTATCTTAACAATAATAAAAATATGAATTGATAGGCACATAGTGCCGGTTAATACGCTAGTATATATATATATAAAGGGGCATCTCCACTCTGGTATCTACTTTTTGTTTTTCTAAAACTACCATTATTAATTACTAATATAAAAATTCAAAGATAAATATAAAAAGGATAAATTTGTAATTATATCTTATTACTAATTAAAATATTTAAAGACAAATATAAAAAAATAAGATTATAAACACATCTTATTACCTTTTTTTCATACAAGTAATTATTTTCATAATTTCGAGTTAGAGTGGTTAGGTAAAGTTCTTCATAATAAAGTAGTTATTCCAGGATTTGAACCCTTAATATTACAAGAAAGGACCTTGGAACACAATTCACTTCCACTTCAACTAACCATTGTTAAGTATCTTATTACCTATTTAAATTATTAAAGATAAATACAAAAATAAAATTTAAATAATTTTCATCATTATTTTTTTTTACCTTAATAAGAATAAAAAAATAAAAATTGATAGGTACGTAGTGTCAATCAATACACTAGTAATATATAATTACACATCTTGTATGTACATTATTTTCACAAATAGAAACACTCAATTTTCATAAACAATTGAGTCATTTTTATATAAATCTAGTGTTTCTATTTATGAAAATGATGTGCATTCAGTATATGAAATAATTATTCACAAAATATATGTGAAATAATAATATTTCATTTATATCCCTTCTTAATCTAAACAGTTAATGTACCCAAAAAAATGTAAACAGTTATTTAATAATTTATAAGATTTTATTATAGTGTGTTCTTAAGAAACATTTAAAGAATAAAAAATAAAAAATATTAAATAAAAAGTATAAATATTTAATACTATAAAAATTAAAAAACATTTAATATTTTTTTAAATAACTTTAAATAAATAACAAATATTATTTTGATTCTTTAAAATGTACTAAAGAGGCACACCTTAAAGAAAACCTAATTTAAATGTGTTCACCTTCTACGTAGTTTCAATTTTGAATCTAATGTACATTCAAATCTGACGTGGGATTATTTATCATAAAGCACACGCAAACGTGTTAAGAGAAGGCTCCTTTTTTTTTTCGTGACTAAATTATTTGACTTGTTATCAATAAGCTGTTTATCTTGATTGATGAAAAACCTCAGCATCCTAATATTACATTATCTACATTTATTAATTGAGAAATTTCTACTAGAAAAAAATATTTTTGTCGCTAATATTATTACAAGCACGAAATAAATAGTAAAATTGGTGATCATTAAACTTTTTTGACAAGAGTGATCATCAAATTTGAAGCCTAGATCTTAAAAACATTATAATTATAATCTTATATATAAGCGGGTACGTGACCACTAATTAAGCTGTGTTATTTAAATGTAAGCAACCCATTGGTATATATCACTTCAGTTTTGTAAGTTTAGATGTATTGCGTGGTTTGATATAATAAACATGTGTTTGCTAGACGCAATAAATGTAGAATTCTTTTTATAAGTCTTTTTCTTGGAACATGCCTTCTAGTTCATTTGTGCAACTAGGAAGCAGCAAGATAACTGCAAAATTAGGTTTTTATTGATGAACTATGAAGGACAATGCTATAACATGAAAACGATCAGTTTTCTTTAAGAATTGAAAACACCATCTTCATCCTTTCTTCTGCTTTGTACTTTGGATAAACCATTATATAATTGCAAGCAACTTAGAGATAATCCCAACATATATGATCTCCCCGCGGATTTGACCTTGTAAAAGTCATCTACTTTATATGACCAAAAATCATTGCCACAATAGCGCATATTTTCTTCAATGTACAACTACTTAAATTTAAAGCAATCTGATAAGCTAAAATCATGGTCTACGTTTTCATAATTACTGTTGTAAAATACACCTCACAAGTCACAACAATGAAGTTGAAAGTTTAATTAATTAACGGTAGTATTTCTCCAGAATTAAGAAGTGAAAGGAAAGAAAATTATAAAAGAAAAGATACTGAACAGGAAGAGGCCCACATGTCAGGTAATGCATAGGGCCATGTCAGAACGGATCATTATCATATCAGTAGTCAGTAGTAATAAACAAAGAAAGCAGTCTATCCTTACAGTCCTGACCCCTCCAAACGAAACAGACATGTCAAATCACAATTGGATAAAGGCTCTAACACTTTGCTTTCCTTTTCCTGAAACTCCCAGTCTCTCTCTTGATTTGGTACATTCCTCAACATTTGTGCCAGACTCCATAAAAGGTAAATAGTAATTACTTCACTATTATAAAAATTTAATTTAAAATTAATTAATATTAAATATAATAATTTAATAAATATATAAATTATATTTAAAAAATTAAAATAAATAATATGAGATTTTTAACATTTTTTTTACAGATATCTAAATAAAATAAATAAAAATAAATAAATCTAATAAAGTAAACAAAAATAAAAATGAAATATTAATTTTGATATTATATAAAATTTTAATTTAAAATTAATTGATATTAAGTGAAATAAAAATAAATATATAAATCACATTTAAAAATTGAGACAAACGATTTGAGACTCTTAATAATTATAATTTTTATTTTTCATATTTTTAAATAAATAAATTGCGATCTTGACCATCAAAAGAAGAAAGAGTAGTATCCAAGGGCCAATATGAAAAGCCCCACCAGGCCTCCGGTGCCTGCCATGGGGATGAGGCACATCCAGTTGTGCTGGTTTTCGTGTGGGTTGGGCAAGGCGAAAATCAAATGTGCACCTCTCAAGCAAATCTCTTCTCCACATCAATAGGGCAATAAATAAATAAATTAATATAAAAAATAGGATTACAACTATGTTAGAGGTTCGGCTTTCATGGCTATTATTGTAATATTAATTTATTATTACAAAACTTTAAGAAAATAACTTTTCTTCTTAACCATTTTTATATTTATTTAAAAGAAGGAGAAGGACCCACATTTTTGCTCTAACATGAGAGCTTTGTTATTGGCCCTACACACTTCATAATAAAATTAGGGGAGAGGATCCTCTCCTATTTCTCTCAAAATTGGATGAGATTCAATTTTAATATCATTATTTATTTTATAAAATTGTATATTTTGATATTAACTATGATTTTTATTTTGAGATTTTAAAGAACAAGATTTCATCTTAGTTCTTATGGAATAGGAGAGAATTCTAATCCTAAAATTAGTGATTTTTTGAATAGTTATTTTCTAGAACATTTTCCTATGCTTTGCATAGCACAATAAATTATAAGAGGCACACCTTAATGATTATGAATTATTTATGTTTAATATATGTTATCATAAACCTATTAAAAAGGAGCAAATTATCCAAAATTATATAGTTCACATATTAAAAAAAATATTAAGCCATTACCAAGCATGTTATTTCTACTAAGGTATCATTTGGTGGGTTGGGTCATGGGTGGACTCTAGCAATTTTTAATCTAACATGCTCATTAGAATAGTAAGTTAAGTTGGGTTAGATTCGGTCGAAGAAATTTTTTTCCTTAATCTGACTCGACTATTTAAGAGTGAATTGGGTTGAGTCAAATCAATAGGTCCAACATATGTTTTTAAAAATATTCTTAAAAATAAGTCAAAATACAAAATAAAAATTTATTATACATAACATGTATTATATAAATATAACAAGTCACATATTAATTCACATAACTATCTTATACAAATATAATACGTTTCAAATAAACTAAATATACATAAGTGCATAATAAATTAACAAGTTATACTAATTTAAGTTTGGAATAAACTAAACTAAGCTAATAAGTCTAAATATTCATAAACAATAAATTACTCTAACCAATTGAAATCAGTGTCATCACACATATCATGTGGATTAATATAATCATTGACTTCACTCTATTTTTTAAGATGCTATAGTTCTTGAAATATGAAGTTAAGGGGATTAGATTTTTTAGTTGAGAGACCGAGAATTTGGGAGTGAGTGGCCGAAATAGAGATTAGTGAAAATGAGTAGAGCTGTTAAAACGGGTCAGGCCGGCCCATTTGGGCTGACCCAATTCAAGTCGGGCCATTTTCGGGCCGGGATAGATTGGGCCATATAAGTTTCGGAATGACATTTTGTCAGCCCAACCCACCTCTTTTTAATGTAAACAAGTCGAGTAGTCCAGCCCGTTGCTGGCTAGCCCGTCGGGCTATTTTTAATTTCGGGTTGACATTTGCTAACCCAACCCGTCCATTTTGTTAGACTATTCGGGCCAGCCCATCGAACTTGGCTCATTTTGACGGCTCTAAGAACGAATGTACTATTTGTGCATGAGTGCTTTTGCCTTTTGTTAGGCTTCAAAGTGGAATGTCATCACTCCATTAGATTAGCCTTATTTTTTTTAGTGATGGTTTAGTTGCAGTTAAAAACTGTGACTAAACTACTTTTTAACCGCGACTAAATGACTTTTTTTAAAATTTAAAATAAAAATATAGGTGGGTTAGGTACTCGATAGTTAAACGTTTCTAAACTCACTACTCAGATTGCGAGTTAGAGTATTTTTTGACCCGACTTAACTCTCAAACTCGACTCAACTCATATTTTATGAGTTCAATTAGGTCGAAACTTGTAAATTCATGAATTAACCTAACCCTTTCGACATCCTAGTTTTCATTTTACCAAAAAATAAACTATGTAAAACACCTTAAGCAAGAAATTATTACATATTCTTAAAGTATGATAAATAAATATTTTTACTATTAATTTTAAATTAATAACATAAAATTTATATAATTTTTTTTAAAATTAATAATAAATATTTTGTCTATAAAACATACATTTATTACACTCAAATAACATGATAAAATTTCTCCCTTCTGAGTTTTTTTTTTTAGCCGCGTTCTGTGAATTTTATGATACACGGCCACGTGTTTGTTTTACCAACGGGGTTAAAAATTTCTCCATTATATTATTTATATTTATTCGAAAAATGTAAGTGTACCTAAAAAATAAAATTAGGCACATTCTGTCAGGTTTCTTTTCTGGGACTTTGGTGTGGTGAGAGAGAAAGGTGAAGTAGAGATTTTCACTTTTTTTTTCTTTTACTTTTGCAGCACTCCAAAAGTTTAAGATAAAATAAAAATAAAGAAGTATTTGTAATACAAATAAATAATTAAAATATTTGACAAAATAGATAAATGACTATTAAATGAAATGAAATAATAAAAATTATTCATTAATTCAAAAATTAATAAATATACCACATTATTCTAATAAAAAAATTCTATAAAAAATTCAGATTCCAAACACTTTTCTTTTAATACTAATAATAATTTCTTGTTTTTAACTTTTTTTTTTATTTGTTATAACTTTCCAGTGTTCTCAAGTTGCTCAACAATGTTTAGAATTAGAAGGTGCTACTATATTAGAGGGGAAGGCTTTGATGCACTTAAATGAGTTTTGGCACATGAATATACATTAAAATTGATCTGCAATAACATGTGACACCCTATTTATTGATTATTGCAAATTAGTCCCTTCTACTGTAATTATTTACTCTTTAGTCCATTATCTTTTTCCCAAAGTCTCAGTGTAATTCCCTGCTAACCATCACCATCATAGACTTCCATCACAATCACTGTAGTAACAACGATTCTCTATCTTCCTCTAATTCTTCCACTCAGACGAGTCTTCCCCGATCAAAAAGGGTTACTATTGTTCTTCAGCTCCCCAAGTACTACACTTCAACAACGGGAACAGGAATGTTTGAGCGGTTACTCTGCTCGGTTTTTTTTACCAAAGTATCATTAATGATAAAATTATTGATTAAAATATCATTTTTTTTAAATTATATATTAAAATGTCACATTTTTATTCAGCGTGATATTTTTTTTGTTCATGTAAATAGCATCAAGTTGTTGGTATTTTCCTCATAATTACGCCAAGAAAGCTGACGTTACTTATGTACAAACACCATAGCGGTAGGCATTATTCACGTAATAACGTCATACGCATTGACGTTATCCACATAATAATGTCACGCGCATTAGCATTATCCACGCACGCTAGTATAAATAGAGATCTCTTCTCCTTCTTATGTACAGATTCCTCATTTCTTAAAATTTCACATTCTTTATAGACTTTTTCTCTCTCTAAACTCTCTCTCAAACCTTCATTTGATTGTAGCTTGTGTGAAAGATATTTGGATCATCATATATATAAGTATTTTTATTCATCATTGAATTATTTTTATTATTATTGATGATTATTTTTATTGTTATAATTATTGCTTATTTTTTATTGTAATTATGTTAATTGTATATTGAATATTTTTTATGGTTGACTAATTTTGATGGTTATGAGGTTTTTGGAATTTGTTCATACAAAAATTAATAGTTTGAATATTATTAGGGTACCAATTTTTTTTAGTTGACACATGTGCTGATTATGTAATTTTTTTGTTGTTTTCAATTGATTAAAATTGTAGGTTTATTGAAATTGAAATTAGTATGGTTTAGAAAAATTTTCTTATGAAAATTATTAGTATGACACATATGTTGATTGATTTCATACTTATTGTGTTATTATGTTTCAGAAGTTTGATAAGTGAAATTAAGATGGCAAAACATCTTATTATTCTCATTTACTACAATGGTATAATGTATGAAAGTGAAGAGGATCTAATGTATGAAGGTTCTTGTCCTAAGTTTATCAATATGTGTCTAGTGTTGTGTATCGATTTCCACAATGGAGCAATGTACTGAGATAGATAGCTCTTCCATTAGAAGATGATGAAGATGTTGCTTGCATGATATATTGCTTTGATCAGCATCCAAACTTAACTTCCATGAAGTTATTTGTTGAGATAGAAACGAGTGAGCACAATGAGCATGTTGAAACTCCTTCTGAAACAGAAATCAAAGCTAGTCCTTCTAATCTTCCTAAATCAGCATACCCTATCAACACTCAATTCTCTATGACACATGTTGCTCCCTTACTCCAACGTCAAGAAGTTGTTACATCTGTAATGCTTGAACGAAGATCATCTGAGTTGGACTTTAAAAGCGATAACCCACTTATCAGAGATGCAACTTCATTGAAGGAGCATGATAGCATTACAATGGCACAACTTCGTCTAGCTCCTCCTGCATTTGACATTCCAAGGCCACCCGAGCAGTCCGAAGAATAGAGGATGTGCCATAGAAGAAAGACAGGGTTAGCGAGTACTCAGACACGACTTCGACATTTAGAGGACTCTGATTCTTCAAGTGCGCTTAGGATTCAGCCCCCCAAGCACTGCTACTGTTGCTACTTACCCATCATCTCAACCACCACCTACATCTTACCCACCATCTCAACCACCACCTACATCTTGCCCACTATATCCAGGTTACCCACCATCTATAGGATACGCACCACTCACTTACACTTACCCACCATATCCTTTGACCTTTACCCTTACACTATCATTTCTATACCCACTATATCCAAACTCATCACAACCAGGACCTTCTTTTAATCCCTCTCACAGACCACCACATTTTGACACTGACCATTCTCATTGATATGGTTATTACACTTGGATTAAATTATATACCTTTTGTTACATTTGCTTAATTTGGGATGACTTATGTATATGTACAAATATTTCTGTTATACATCCTATAGATGCTCTGTTGATTTGGAAATCTAAATATATATGAATATGTTTCATTGAGCAGGATAAAGTACTTTTGGGAATGTCCAATTTTTAGGGAAAACTCTATCAAATTTTTCATAGAATCGGAATGTTTGAACTACTAAGGTTAGTTGATTTTGATAGGCTTGCTAGGTTGATATTCTAGCCCATAAACCAGTCATGGCCTGGTTTTGAGTGGTCACAAATTTATCCTATTTTATTTTGACATACATATATTTGTTTACACTTTTTCTAACTTAGCCGCAGGTTGCAAGTAAATTATAAAACAATTTTGTTTATCATATGACTAAAAATTCTATGCCATGAAAATTAAATTTTTCAATAAAAGCAGTTGAATTTGGTAAAACAATAAAAGAATAATTCTATTTGTATTTACATTTTAAAAAAAAGTAAGTGGCGTATACTGGTAATGCTAATGTATCAGGCATTACTACGTCTATAACTCCAACACGTCTGATGCTAATACGTGAAAAATGCCTGCAGCATGAGATTTTTTATTTTTTTTCTATCCATGTAAATGGCGCCATGTAAGATGGCACTTCCATGTGCATAACGCCAAAGCGTTTTCCATTATACGCGTAGAAGTGCCGTCTACTTTGGCGCTATCTTGAAGACAACGACATCTACTTTGGCGCTTCCATGTAGATAATTCTAAAAGAGTGGATAACGCTTTGGCATTATGCACGTGGAAGAGCAATCTTAGATGGCGCTATTTACGTGGACAGAAAAAATAAAAAATGTCATGCTGGACAAAAGAGTGACATTTTGGTATATAATTTCAAAAGAGTGATATTTTGATAAATAGTTTTGTCATCAAGGGTAGTTTGGTAAAATATCCTACTCTTCGTTGCTTCTTCAATTTCCCAAAACAAACTTTGAAGCTCGGTTTGAACGGCACAGTAGAGGTGACTCATCAAAAACTTCGGCATGTCGAGGCCATTGAAATTGTCTTAAAATCCAACAAACAACACCCTTGTTCTTCTAAAACCACAATGTGCATACGATCCTTGCTGGCCTTCCCCAGTGCCCATTACACATTGCTCTTGCCCTTTGATTCTGGTGGCGGCTTTGTCTTGCTTACTGGAACCACCTTTCTGTAAACGAAGTTCAGCATCGACACCACCACGACCATTTCTTATCTGACGCAATGCTCTTGTGGAACGCCTTCCAGAACCTGAAAATCCCCTTCACTTTTTCAAGTATATTGTGGTCTTCTCTGGCATCACTCATTGGCCTGCCAAGAAATCTGAATATGTCCACGAAGCTCTAACAACGATGGCATTGGTACATTAGCCACTATCAAATTAGGATGCCTCTTTCCAAATTTCCTCAAGTTCCTAGCAGCAAGAAATTATTCACCTTCGACTCTCGTATGAACAAAATCACCTAATCTCAGCATTCTCAAACTCGAAGCCTAGATTAGGGAGGCATTTACAATGCTCCTAAAACATTTAGGAGCATCAATGCTCTAAAGAAATTACCTGTTTTTATAAGTAATCCACCGTTGGCTTTTTTTTCCCTTCTTTTTTTATTTTCTTTTCTTTCCACTTTCCCTTCTGGGAATTTCAATTCCCTCCTACTCTCTTCAATTTGGTGACTGCTTTCTTCTAGATCCAAAACTTTCGTAGCAAGGTAGTTCAGCCATGAGGTTGACGGTGGTAACGGTGGCTCAGGCGAGTTGCAGATCCGACGGTCCTAGGTCGTGGGTATTTTCTGATATGGTGAGTTGGGATTTAGGTGTTGCCCAACAGTGGTTTTTTGGGGAGGAGGAGAGGGAGAGGAGGGATGCCGTGAAGAGATGAGATGAGAAGGGAGAGGAGGGATGTTGGAGCCACCGCATACCATCGTCCTCTGCCACTGTCACGACCCACCAAGCCTTGGACCTCTGCCATCGTGCCCCCACCATTGCAGGTCCCCAAGCCAACAGCCACTGCTCCAAGCAGTAGCCTCCGTACCGCTAGCCAGTGTGTTGGACCTCTGCCATCGCGTCACCACCACCGCGGGTCTCCAAGCCAACAGTCATCACTCCAAGCAGTAGCCTCCATAACCATTGGCTAGTGTGTTAGGGTGGGAGGTGACTCTGAAAAAGAAAAAAAAAAGAATTTGAGAGAGAAAAAAGAGAGGAAGAGATTGGTTATTATTTACCTGTTAATAAAGTTATAGGTTAAACACATGAGCTGTTGATTAATTTTTTTTTTACAAAATCAACTAATTTTTTCACAAAATCAATGGTGAAAGGATACGGAACATCCATACTTCAAATTCTTTTAGGAACATTTAAAATGTTACCCTAGATTAGACACGAAATTAAGAAGTGGTTTGTTTCCAAAGGCTTCTAAGTCGACATTGGGTCTTCGAAGGTGAAGGGAACTTGTGAGCAAGGGGTGGAAGAAAAATGGGAAATTTGCTGGTGGTAGAAGGTAAAGGAAAAGTAAAGCTAAATTGAAACATGAAGGGCATCATCAAATAATCGGCACAAGAAGTGCAAATATGACCAAGTGCTGTGATTGGCTATGTATGCCTAAGATTCATTCTATATTAGGAGGTCACCTTGTGAAGATGGAGGTTCATGGTATCCTCTTCAACCACAATAATGTCACTTGGCAATCCCATTGTGCAGAACCAGCAAAACGTTTATGTTCGACAGGTCCGGTGGTCGCAGTCCGAGAGAATGGAAAAAAGAAAAAGAGAGTCGTAGAGGGGTTGTTCTAAGAGAAAAAACAACTACCACAGAAATTCTTCTGATTACCTGTGTACCAGGTTTCCCATTTTCAATCTAAGCCCTTCTTTTTTGTATTAATAAATCAATATCTATAAGCTTGTGGTGCATCGATGCACCATAAAGTTTTTATGTGTATTGAAAACGTTACCCTGTGTTAGTTAGCTTATTTGGTACAGGTAATTGTAAAAAGTTGGGATTAAATTTTACCTTCACCATTTTACAGTCATATGAAGTCTCCCACCCCAAAGATAGTACGTGTAGTTGGTATGTGTTTATAAAGTGAATGAGTTAATTATTAGTTTATAAAATATTTTAAAAACTTTTGAATTCCTTATTTATAGGAAAAATAAAATAAAATACTTCAATTCTCACGAAGTTTGAGATGTTACAAGTATGTAATACTGATATTTTAAATATATATCTATATTTAATATGTATTATATTATATATTTAGATATTTATTCCTATATATATATTTTTAATTATTTATTAAATTTTTATTATATTAATATATTTGTATCGTATTTTTAATTTTTTTTAATTTTTTATTATATCAACATATCTATGTTGTATTATATTTATACTTTCTATGTCACAAGTATTCTTTTTTCATTTGCTTCATCTTATTATGTATTAATTTAGTTAGATTATAAAGATATAAAACTTTTTTAACATTGATTTTTTTATTTAAAATATTCAAACTTAAGACATTATTTAATAAGAACAAATGTCGAATTATTTAAACCAACTAAGTGTATCATATTTACTTTATAATTTTTTAGTTCAAAATTACTTTGATATAATATTATTAATTAGCATTACTCAAAATAATATAAATTAAATTTGCATATTTAAATGTACCCTGTTCTTGATCTTTGTCTTCCCAAAAGTTTGATATTTAATTGAGAAATATAGAAAAATAAGTTTAATATCACCGTTGTATTTATACTTTCTATGTCACAAGCATTCTTTTTTCATTTGCTTCACCTTATTATGTATTAATTTAATCAGATTATAAAGATATAAAACTTTTTTAACATTGATTTTTTTATTTAAAATATTCAAACTTAGGACATTATTTAATTTGAACAAATGTCGAATTATTTAAACCAACTAAGTGTATCATATTTACTTTATAATTTTTTAGTTCAAAATTACTTTGATATAATATTATTAAATAGCATTACTCAAAATAATATAAATTAAATTTGCATATTTAAATGTACCCTGTTCTTGATCTTTGTCTTCCCAAAAGTTTGATATTTAATTGAGAAATATAGAAAAATAAGTTTAATATCACCGTTGCTCTTCTCAAGGGACCGTAACGTTGTAACTCAACATTAACAAAGGAAAAAAAAGGTGAGTTTCATATCACCGTTGCTCACATCTTTTACTTTTACATATGAAACTAGGTGGTAAAATTAAAATATAAATATAAAAAAAAATCTGCTATAATCAAGTAAAAATTATAAAATGTAAGAACATATGTGCACAATTACGTAAACAAACCACCCATTCAAAAAAAAAATTCAAGGGAAAAAACAAAAATAATTCAAAATCTTCTTAATTAATATTTTTAACAATCATCTTAACTATTAAAAAATATTAGTAAAAATGTATTAAATATTTTCTTTATATTTTTAAGATATTAAATATATTTATTTTTATTATATATTAAGAAGATTATTAAAATAATTTAAAAAAATAAAACAAAATTTATAAATAAATTACCATTCAAATTTATAAAGGAAAAAAAAAATCCTGATCATAGCAGAGTTAGAGTACTGATATTTGGGAAAACGAAGCAACAATAGCACAGAATCTCTCGTCCATCATTCAAGTTCGAAAAATTCTTATTTGCATACAATTATAAAATTTTATTTTTATACATACTTATATAATTAATATGTAAAAACAAATTTTAATAAGCATTTTATTTTTTATTTTAATAAATTATAAGTAGATTCCATTTTTATGTAAATATGTACAAAAATAAAATATTATAATTATGTACAATAAAAAATTTCTAAACAACCTCAAGTGTTTTTTTTTTTTCCTCAAATTTTTTTTTTTACTTCTTTTCCCTCAACTTTAGAACACAGAAGAAGTCATAGAACTTTAGATTTTTGCAAATATTCTTTTTTTCAGCTATTTTATTTTATTACAGAGATAATATATAGTAGCTTCTTAGTTCTTTACAGAGTTCTCCTTGCAAACAAAAAACAAAGAAGGGAAAACAAAAACACTAATACTATGTTTCAATATTTTTTTATTAATGGAACGGAACGGAATAGGTAAGAATGGAATGGAAAGGAATGAAATGAAAAGGAATGGAATAGAATATAATTTCTATTCTCTTTGTTTGGAAGTTTCATTAATGAAACGAAACGAAACGAAATTATCAATGTGTTCCCTCCATTCCCCCTCAATTTTGGAGGGAACAAAAGTTGAGCATTTGAGAAGAAGAGGGAGAAAATAATTTCCCATGTGTTCCGTTCCATTCCTATACATTTTAAAACTCTCAAATAAGAGAAATTATTTTCGTTCTCCCCATTCCCTTTTCGTTCTCCTCATTACCTATCATCCAAACATAGTGTAAGAAAAGCATAGTCTTACTCTTATCCAAAATTTTCTCTTTATATTTTTAATTTTTTAATTCAGGAGTTAAAAAAGAAAAAAATAAAAAAAAGCGCAAAATTTTGCTCTATGGTTTGTCCTTGAGGAGAGAGGCTAATCCGGTCACCACCTTGGCTCCTCTCTCAACACTCTTCGGTTTCACCGCCGGCGGTTTCCAAGCCGGCGTCGCCATCGCCGGCTCCGTCTTCATCCCGCCGGAATCATCCTCAGGCTCCGGCAGAGACGTTTTCTCGCTGAAAATCAGCTCCAACTCACCACAATCGCTCTCCTTCGTCACAGCATTGCCATCGCCGTCATTACCCACGAAAGACATTTCCAGCACGGCAGCTCCAGCGGCGACTTGGACGGAGGAGGATGGCGACGGGGGTTGCTTTGTCCTAACACAGGACGGAGATAGCCACTTGGCGAGCATGTACTCCGCCTTCCTCCACGGCGGAACATGCATCCCTTTCTTCTTCAAGCTCTGCTTCGCCGCCTCCGACACGATCGAAACGATTTGCCCTAGCCGCTCCAATTTCCCGACGAAGATGAACGGCAGCGATTGAAGGATCGCCTTGTACGTCCCCGTCGATCGAGCAATCTCGAACTCCGATCGAAAATCGACATCGATCAGGAACCTCTCCCCTTCAATGATCGCATCGATGAAATCATATTCACCTGAATCAAAACGCAAAAATTCAGTTAATTGTGGGACTAGTGTGTATTTTATTTACTATTCAAAATAGTTTAGGATCAAAATGCTTTGAAGAAAAAGCAATTTTTTTTCCCTAATCAGTCAGAACCAAATTTGCACATAGAACTGGAATTCCTAATTATAATTATCTTATTATTTATTAATTTAAACCTTATTTTCCAATTTCGGTTGATTTCGGTGGAAAAAGTGAGAATCGGGAGAAGAAAAGGTACCGGCTGGGTAAGATGAGGTTTTGTCCCATTTGGATTTGCAGAAGGAGGAATCGTAGCCAAGAGAGGAAAGGCCATCGGTGACGATCTTCTTCAGATCGTCTTTGCGTTTGTACTCCTTGCTGTTCTTATCCACGATCTTCGCCGTGTCGGCTAAGAGGTTCCTCTCGGCAACACTCGTGCAAGGAATCAAGCTCTGCTAAGTAAAAAATAAAATAAAAGAACTTATATATGGAATTGGTTTCGGCTTTGTTTGGTTGCAAGAAGGAGCGAGAAAATGTGAAGAAACGGTTGAGAATTGGTTTTGCGGCGTTTATTCATTTACCTTGAGCAAGTCGGTGGTATCGGTGGTGGTTGATTCTGCTAAACCTCCTCCTCCAATGACGTCGAGTTCCTCATCGGAGCTGTCGTTGGTGTTGCTGTTGAAGCAGTTGCAGCGATTGCGACCGCATTTGGGGGCCGGTGGCTGCTGCTGCTGCTGCTTCTCGTTGCTTTCCTCCATGAAACTCTGAACCATTTTCGCCAAGCAAACTGAGCTTGGTTCAAACTCTGTTCCTCCTCCATCTTTGTTGTTGGACTGAGGAGCTTCGCCGGCGGCGATGGGCTTCTCCGACGAGGAAGAAGAAGTTCTCAGCACGCTCGGAAACTGCCGATCGAAGACGAACAGCCTTCTCAGCCGCGACTTCAGCACCGGCTTTGCCGAATCGTTTCGAATTACCGCCGCTTCCTTCAGCCTCTGTGAATCAGAATCGATATCGATTGGTTGAATCTTCATTGGAGGTATGGCTGTGACAATTGGAACAACATAAACTCTCTCTCTCTCTCTCTCTCTCTCTCTCTATATATATATATATATATATTAGCTCTGCTCCATTTTCAGAGCTTAAAATCTTAGTCACTCACAGTTATAAGTTAAAATCACAGGTTCTCATCAAAATTGAAAACATACTCTTCTGAAACTAACATCAAAGCCCTCTTAAAACACATTCATCACAGATTCAGCATGCTCTTTACTGAAACGAGATGAAAGTGAAAAAAAAGAAGTCCATCAAAAAAGCTATGTGCAAAACGGTAAATAAATAGCTTTCTTCTAGACTAAGCGAGTGAAGAAGGAAGAGGAGGAGATGGTTTCAGGGTCAGGGTTTTCGTCGAAAACGTGGCGGCGTTGATCGGAGAGACGGGCATTGTTCGTCGGCGGGGAAGATAGATTCGCCGGATTGTTCATTTTTCCGGCGAGTCAGCATCACCGGCCGAGGAAAAAGCGTATGAAAAAGAGGTAAGAGAGGCTTCTGTGGTTTTTGTGGTTTTGTTTAGAGCGTTTTGGATTAGGTGGCTGGGGAGGGTTTGGGTTTTATAAAGGAGTGGGAGGGTTTGGGTTTTATAAAGGAGTGTAGCTGCTGACGTGGATTTTTGTGCCACGTGGATTTCTACGTGGCATCGATCGTTTGGACAACGTTGCTTTACTAGCTACCCGACTCGCGCCGAAGGCTTTTCCAACGGGTGTCTGAATTGGTGACGCGTGTTGAGAGATGATTGCTTTTTAAGCGGATGAAATTACGTTGGAGCCCTTTCCTATATCATGGAATATCGATGGCTACCCAGCTACACTGCACAACGACTTGCATTTGATTAATCATATTATTTTAATAAAGATCATTTTACATCATTTTTAAAGATGAAGGATTGTTAATACTTTTTTTTAATGGTATTGATTAAGTGAGAGAAATTAATTAAAAAATATAATAAATAATATTAAAAAATTATAAAAATAATGTTAAAGAAAAAATAATAAGAAAATTAGAGTTTTTTAAAAAAATATTACTATTCACACATTATTTAATAATTGTAATTAAGTGAGAAAAAATGATAGAAAAAAATGATATAATCAATGATATGAGAACTAATATAAAAAGTGATATGAGAAAAAAATAGTGTAAAAAAATTATGATTGCTTGATTGCTTGATTAATTTGATTATGAATGTGGGAATTTATGTGTTTTTCTAATTATTCGCCTAGATAGAATAAAATAGATTACATTTTTAAAGAGAATCACTTAATTTCTTAAGTTGTTTTTTCTCTAAAAATAAAATATATCATTTTTATTTTTTTTTAATTTTAAATTCAAATAAATTTTTTAATTAATTATACACATTTTTTTATAATTTTAATAATTTTAAATATTTTTTCATTAATTCATTTATTTAGATTATATATGAATCAATTAATTATGTCTATTTTATTATTATTTTAAATATTTTTCTCTTTTAATATATATTTAAGTTCTATCTTAATTTAAAAAATTCATATAACGTGTGGAATATTTGCTATTATTTAAACTTTTAAATTTAAAAAAAATTATAATTGTATGAACCTGACCGAGTTGACCGATCCGATCGAAAAACTTGTGATCCACCCTTTGGGTCGGTCCGATTCTTGGCCTTAATGAGTTTTTTGAATGATCAAGTCAAACCAGCTTGACTCGGGTTTTTATTTTTAGAAAATGTTTTAAGCTTAAAAAAATTTGTAAGATTTAAATGTGGCACTTAATTTTTTTTAATAAAATACATTTTGTCATTAGATTAAATGTTCTTATTAGGTAGTATTATCAATTTTGTAATTTATATTATTATTTAATAGATAAAATTTTAAAAAATTAAAGTTGGATAATTTTTATTATTATTTTGCTTAAATTAATACTTTTTATATAAAATATTTTTAATATAATATTTTTAAAAAAATTATTGTTTATCCAATTTTTTTATTTCAATTACCTAACTTATAATTGGACTACTAAGCCGTTGACTCAACTTCAATTATACAATTATGAAAGAAACAAAAAAATTAGAAATAAAAATAAAAATAAAACGTATTAGTCGAGAGCTAGAGGTGTTTCTAGCGTATGTACGAAGTCCATGCTGTTGATGCGTGCATCTAAATTTTTGGACACATTTTGGACACATGTAGGTAGATCCAGTGCCAACAACTAATCAAATTATGTTCGGAACGAGCATGAATTAAATAATAAAATAAATATAATTATAAATAAAAGTAATAAAAGTAATAATATTAAATAAAATACATGGATTATAATTTTATAAATATAATTATAACTATAATAGAAACATAGTAATAGATAATAACAACACTTTATATTACACAATTCTATGAATAAAAAGAAGCAATCTCTTTTATATATTATAATAAATAATAGATAAAATAAAAGAAAACAAACCAGCAAAACAAAATTATATATGAAGCTTTAATCAAAATTGTTTATAGATATATAGACGTGGCTGCACATATATAAATTGATAGTATGATATATGTTTAAAATATAAGAGTTACTGTAATTTAGAAACAACACAATCAACATAATTAAATATTAGAATTACATAATAACTTTCTATATTTAAAACTAATGAAAATCAATTCAAATTAAATTTAAATTGAAGATGAAGATAGTCAATATACGTATCAATTATCAAATATCAAGTATAGCACATAATATAATATATATTTTTTCAAATTTAACGGTGATATTCATATTTAGAAATTTTATATTAGACAAAATTAGCCATATGAAGTACACATTAACTTTTCATGTTTGAAACAAATGGAAAATGTTTCAAATTTATTTAAATTGAAGATATTCAACATAGGTATGAATTATCAAAAGTTATATTGTTTATAGAGAAAAAATTAAAATAAATTATAATTTAAACAAGATATTGAGGATTGAAAATAACATAATTGATATAATTAAATATGAAAATTACATAATAACTTATCAAATTTGAAAGAAATGAAAATGAATTCAAATTTGTTTAGATTAATAGTAGTTAGCAATTTTATTATCAATCAATCAATTATAACACAAATAAATTATTATAACAAATCATAAAACATTTCATCTAATACATTTTCATTTCCATTTTTGACAATAATTCTAATTTAGATAAAAAATGAAATTAGTATGATTGATCCGAAAAACCAACGTCATGTAGACACAGAGGATACCTAGTTGTTGCAGCTCCATTGACACTGTTCCAAAAACGCAGTATGGAATGTTGCTGCTACATCCAAAATGCCACTGAAACTTAATTAGTTCCAAAGCATAATCGCTGAAACAAAGCATTGAGTGAAAAAGTGTAATTGGCATTGACTAAAGCAATGATTTTGATGATAACAAACAAGAAAGGAATGGAAGTGCAAAGATCAAGTCCCAAGACTCGTCAAGCTTAGCTTATAGGACTTAGATTTTGTGTAAAGGTAAAAAGGAATCATACTAAGTTCAAACAAGTTTTAAACATATTTATAAGTGTTTCTAAAATGTTTAAATGCCCAACAAACTATTTTGGAAAGCTAGTTATGGTAATAGTTCAAAACTATGAAAAATAGTCAAGTTTGTATTTTACAAAATTGACATTTGGTTACTCTTTTAATCATAACTTTCAAATTACTTTGAGTTTTGTTTTGAAACTTATTTCATATGAAAATAGACTCAAATATGTTTCCAATGAGTGGTCATTTGCTTTAAACGGATAGGAAATGAAAAATTTATGACTAATTAAAGTTTGAGTTTTGAAAATCTGACATTTGGTTACTATTTTGATCATATCTTTCAAAATACTTTAATTTTTGTTCTAAAACTTCTTTCATATGAAAATAGACTCAAAGATCTTTCCAATGAGTGGTCATTCGCTTTAATCGAATAAGAAATGAAGAAGTTATGACATTTTAAAGTCAATTTTCAAAACCAGAAATCGTGTAATCGATTATACAAGTCATGTAATCGATTACAACATTGACAGAAGCAGTGTAATCGATTACATGAAGTGTGTAATCGATTACAAAGTGCCCAGAAAGCTTGTAATCGATTACCAAGTGCCCAGGAACGTTTCTAACGGCTATAAATGACTAGTTTTCATAGAAAATCATTTCTAAAACCATCCAACGGCTCTAAAACTCATTGGGCTATAAATACAAGTGTTTGAGCATCAAAAACAAGTTGGAGAACATTCTAAAAATTACCCTTGAGCATTGAAAATGAATTTCATCATCTTTTTTTTTTCAAATCTTTGTTTTGAGCTAAGTGTGTAAATCCTTTATACCCATAAGTTTCAAGTTGTATTATCTACTCTTCAAGAGAATTTCTATCTTCTACACTTTGTGTAATCTATAAAGAGAGGGTGAGGTATCCCTCTAGAGTAAAGGGTGAGGTATCCCTAGAGAGTGAGACATCTCTCAAAGTTAGTAAAGGGTGAGGTATCCCTTGAGGGTGAGGTATCCCTCAAAAGTTGTAAAGGGTGAGGTATCCCTCTTTGAGGCTCAAGCACAAGGGTGAGGTATCCCAAGGTGTGGTGAGTGCTCTAGCTTGTAAAGGTTATCAAGCACCTATTGAAGCTTGAAGATAGTGGAAAATCTCTAGCGGTTGCTTGAGGACTGGACGTAGATCACAAGTGGATTGGTGATCGAACCAAGATAAACTATTGTGTTTGATCTTCTAAACTCATCTCTTTACATTTGTGCATTTATTTTATATGCTTGCTTGAATGTTATTTATCTTAGTTTGTTTAATTTGTGAGTGTAGTATTCAAACTCATTTATCTATTCATTTCAATCATCCATTAGCTTCAACGAAAATTGTTTAACAAACGTTTTACGAAAGATTTGTGAAAATATTTTATAAACTCAATTCACCCCCCTCTTGAGTTTGAGGCCACTTGGCTAACAAGTGGTATCAGAGCTAAGCTCTTGTGTAAAGGGCTTAGCAGCTTCAAGAGAAAGTGATGACCTCTTCAAATGAATTTTCAGAAAGTTCTTCCATCTATAGACCTCCCTTTTTCAATGGGGATGGATACACTTATTGGAAAGAAAAAATAAAAATTTTTATTGAAGCTATTGACCTAGATGTGTGGGATGCTATTGAAAATGGTCCTTTTATCCCCACAAAAGTTGTTAATGGTGTAAGGGTTAATACACCAAGTAGTGAATGGACCAATAATGATAAGAAAAAGGTCCAATATAATTTGAGTGCTAAAAACATCATTACCACATCCTTGGGGTATGATGAATTCTTTAGAGTCTCAAATTACAAATTTGCCCAAGAAATGTGTGACACTTTAGAAGTAACTCATGAGGGTACTAGTGAAGTGAAAAGATCAAGGATCAATACTCTCACTCATGAATATGAGCTTTTTAGAATGAACCAAAATGAAAGCATTCAAGAAATGCAAAAACGTTTTACACTTATTGTAAATCATTTAGCTTCATTAGGAAAGACATTTTCTAATGAAGATCTTATTAATAAGGTTTTAAGATGTTTGAGTAGGGATTGGCAACCTAAAGTGACGGCTATATCGGAGTCAAGAAATCTCTCAACCATGACCTTAGCCACACTTTTTGGCAAGCTCCAAGAACATGAAGTGGAATTGAATAGACTCAACCAAAGTGAGAAGATTGACAAGAAAAAGAAAGGAATAGCTCTCAAGGCCACTTCCTCTATGATTAATGATGATGATGATGATGAAGATGATGGAGATGGCTTGGAAATAGATGAGGAGAATCTTACTCTACTAGTAAAGAAATTTAGTAGATTCTTCAAGAAGAGTGGAGCTCAAAGAAGACCTCCATTTCCCTAAAAGAATGTCTATCATAAAGGGGAAGAAACCTCATCCACTCCTAAATGTTATGAATGAGGAGAATTGGGTCACATGAAGATGGAGTGCCCAATTTATCAAAGTAAAGTGGAAAAGTATCACAAGAGATCCTCAAGGGAGAAGAAAGAAAGAAGAGCCTACATAGCTTGGGATGATAATGACATGGATTCAACCGATAGCTCAGAAAATGAGAAGGCCAATCTATGTTTCATGGCTAGAGGAGAAGAGGAAGATGGAGACGACATGGAGGTAACATCCTCAATTTTCGAATCAAACTCTTTCCATTCCTATGATGAATTGCAAGATGCATTTGAAGAATTACATAAAGAATCTATAAGACTTGCAAAACTTGTTTTATCATCCAAGAAATCAATTTCCTCTTTGAAAGCAAGATATCTATGTTAAATAAGGAAATTGAGGAACTTAAAATAGAAAATGAAACTCTTGGACTTATTGATGCAAATTCTTCAGGCATGACATGTTTATCACTAGAAAATGCATCTACCCTCATCTTGCTCATCATGTAAAGCATTTGAAATTAAGATTGAGGACTTGAAAAATACTCTTTCAAAATTTACCTATGGAGGAGATAATTTGAACATTTTGCTTGGAAACCAAAGATGCGTTTTTCAAAAGGCTGGTTTAGGGTATAATCCTAATAAACAACAAAAGTTTCTCAAGAACTTCTTTGTTTCATCAAGTATATCAAGTAGTCCCTTTATTAAATGCTTTCATTGTGGTAGGAAAGGGTATAGTGCATCAAATTGCAATGTAAGAAAGAATATCAATAACAAGCTAGGACCTAAATTGGTTTGGGTTCCCAAAGGCACTTTGCCAAAGACTAACACACAAGGACCCAAGAAAATTTGGGTACCAAAAGTAAAAAATTGAAGTGTGTTGTAAGTTTGCTTGAAGGCCAAGAATTAACTTTGGATATCTTGAAAAGTGGCTGCTCCAAGCACAAAACAAGAAAATGCTTCATGCTGTCCTCCTTGTCTCCAAAAGGCTTGAACTTGCATCCTTTGGTTAAGTGGAGTATTGTTCTATGCTTGACTAGGTTAACATCTTGAAAAATATCTTTTATATGTCTTGTATATGCTAAATGAATATGCATCTTGTGTAAAATAATATGCATAATATCAATTTCTTTGAACATTGACATAATGGTTTAATCATGCATCTAATTTGCTGCATAATTCATCATCCTTCTGCATAATATGTAAGTTTCTGCATAAAGAGCACTTTTGCTGCATAATGTGCTATCTTAGTGCATAATATGGTATGTTGATACATAATATGTTGTATTGCTACACAATAATGTGTTTTTGTTGCACCAAATTGCTCAAAATCCACAAAGTGATTTAATCCTTGGTAAAAGTACTATTTTTGCAAAAACATATGTTTTAGATCAAGACCTAGTCTGTTTTTATGCCTTTATGTTGTTTGGAATTGATTTGAAATGTTTTGGAACCTTTTTGAATGTTTTAAGTTTGGTCCTTTACTATTTAAAGTGCAAAAAATTGTTTTCAATAAGCTTGTAATCGATTACAAGACCTTTGTAATCGATTACAGAGGCTCTGCCAAGCGTTCCAAGTAAAGTCAGAGAGCGTGTAATCGATTACACATACTATGTAATCGATTACAATGTCTCCAGAACTCGTGTAATCGATTACACCAAACATGTAATCGATTACATGGATTCCAGAGGGCTGGTAATCGATTACACATATATTGTAATCGATTACACCGACTTTAAAAATGGTTTTCAATGCTAAAATGACCATTTTTACTTAAGATTGTCTATATATCATGAAAGCATGCATATTATTGGCTATGTGCTTAATGGTAATTGATTGTTTACATTTGTTGTGCTCAAATTACATACTATGAAAAATTTGATATTTATGAGAGCATAATGGATTAATGATCAATGACTAACCCCTATGGATCGAAAATTGGTGGATACCAAAGAAAATGCTTTGAATTATATTGTAGGGTGACTATTAGCTCAAGCATGCAAGTGAAGTTTATGCTACTTGAGTTTCGAAAACTTGAAATGGTTCAAGTTTTCCAAGAGTCATGAAGACTTGAAGCTTGGAAGTTGGAATCACTTACAAAAACTCAAAGAGCATACTTTTGGTGATATCATTTTCTTACTCTTATTTATGTTTTAATTTGAATATCATGTTATATTTGAAAAAGTCATAATGCCATTAATTTTGCTACATAATGTGACATTTTTGCTGCATAATCTAACTTTCAATGCATAAATTAGTCATTTTATTGCACAATTCATACTTTTTGCTATTTTGCCATATAAAGACATATTTTTCTACATAATACCATTATCTTGCTACATAATGTGATTTTTTTGCTGCATAATCTAACTTTTACTGCATTATTTTGAAATGGATATTTTTTCAATGGATATTCTGGTTATATAATGCTGATTTGGTTGAATTCCTTATTGAATATTCATTATTTAGCAATGGTTTTGCTCTAACTTTTACTTCTCTCTTTGTCAAAATCTATATCTTGTATATCTTTTTGATCATGACAAAAGGGGGAGAAGTTTATGAGTGTATAAGGTACAAATTCAATGATATTGGAATTCCAAAATTATGGAGGAGCTGTGCAATCTCTGATCGAATCACCTCTTGAAAAATAGAGGGGGAGTAAGTCTCTAATACACCTTTTGTGAATTCCAATTTATTTGAACTAACTCTTTTCTCAAATGAATGTTTGTCATCGTCAAAAAGGGGGAGAATGTAATTGGCATTGACTAAAGCAATAGTTTTGATGATAACAAACAAGAAAGGAATGGAAGTGCAAAGATCAAGTCCCAAGACTCGTCAAGCTTAGCTTATAGGACTTAGATTTTGTGTAAAGGTAAAAAGGAATCACACTAAACTCAAACAAGTTTTAAACATATTTATAAGTGTTTCTAAAATGTTTAAATGCCCAACAAACTGTTTTGGAAAGCTAGTTATGGTAATAGTTCAAAACTATGAAAAATAGTCAAGTTTGTGTTTTACAAAATTGACCTTTGGTTACTCTTTTAATCATAACTTTCAAACTACTTTGAGTTTTGTTTTGAAACTTATTTCATATGAAAATAGACTCAAATATGTTTCAATGAGTGGTCATTTGCTTTAAACGGATAGGAAATGAAAAAGTTATGACTAATTAAAGTTTGAGTTTTGAAAATTTGACCTTTGGTTACTATTTTGATCATATCTTTCAAAATAATTTAAGTTTTGTTCTGAAACTTCTTTCATATGAAAATAGACTCAAAGATCTTTCTAATGAATGGTCATTCGCTTTAATCGGATAAGAAATGAAGAAGTTATGACCTTTTAAAGTCAATTTTCAAAACCAGAAATCGTGTAATCGATTACACAAGTCATGTAATCGATTACAACGTTGACAGAAGCCGTGTAATCGATTACATGAAGTGTGTAATCAATTACAAAGTGCCCAGAAAGCTTGTAATCGATTACACAAAGTATGTAATCGATTACAAAGTGCCCAAAAAGCTTGTAATCGATTACATGAAGCTTGTAATCGATTACCAAGTGCCCAGGAACGTTTCTAACGGCTATAAACGGCTAGTTTTCATAGAAAATCATTTCTAAAACCATCCAACGGCTCTAAAACTCATTGGGCTATAAATACAAGTGTTTGGACATCAAAAATAAGTTGGAGAACATTCTGAAAATTACCCTTGAGCATTGAAAACGAATTTCATCATCTTTTTCTTCAAATCTTTGTTTTGAGCTAAGTGTGTAAATCCTTTATACCCATAAGTTTCAAGTTGTATTATCTACTCTTCAAGAGAGTTTCTATCTTCTACACTTTGTGTAATCTATAAAGAGAGGGTGAGGTATCCCTCTAGAGTAAAGGGTGAGGTATCCCTAGAGAGTGAGGCATCTCTCAAAGTTAGTAAAGGGTGAGGTATCTCTTGAGGGTGAGGTATCCCTCAAAAGTTGTAAAGGGTGAGGTATCTCTCTTTGAGGCTCAAGTACAAGGGTGAGGTATCCCAAGGTGTGGTGAGTGCTCTAGCTTGTAAAGGTTATCAAGCACCTATTGAAGCTTGAAGATAGTGGAAAATCTCTAGCAGTTGCTTGAGGACTGGACGTAGATCACAAGTGGATTGGTGATCGAATCAGGATAAACTATTGTGTTTGATTTTCTAAACTCATCTCTTTACATTTGTGCATTTATTTTATATGCTTGCTTGAATGTTATTTATCTTAGATTGTTTAATTTGTGAGTATAGTATTCAATCTCATTTATCTATTCACTTCAATCATCCATTAGTTTCAACGAAAATTGTTTAACAAACGTTTTACGAAAGATTTGTAAAAATATTTTATAAACTCAATTCACCCCCTCTTGAGTTTGAGGCCACTTGGCTAACAAAAAGGACTAAGCATGGCCACTGAAACATCAATAAAGACTCTGCCTCAATTTGAGTTATAATAGAGTTTTAAATCAAAGGAAAAAATGACTTGAAATCCCCAATTTGAGTAATAATGAAGTCCTCAATTTGAGTTACATCGACAAAGACACTAACTCAATTTGATTTAAAATGAAGCTTTTGAAGAGCTGAAGGTAAAAGAAATAAAAAATGGATGTTAGCAATGATTTTTTGGTTAGGCTTTTACATCTAAGCAGCTTTTATAGGTAAAGGTCATGTGCAAAACCTTCTTGAGCACATCTCTGATCCTTTCCACAATAACTTGTTGGGCTCACTCAACTTAATGGACATGAAAGAAAGTGTAGGCCAACTAGAACCCATAGATATGAGGTTGGGGAAGAAAGAAATTTTTTGTAAATGATTAAAATCATTTAGTTTAATTTTTTTATTTAATTTAGCTTTATTTATATTTGATTTATTATTTTTTAATTAGTTTTGTTATATATTTTTTGTACATGTGGCAACTACCACATCATTTTACACTTGAAAAAAAAATATCGTATCAGATGACACGTGACAAAATTTTAGTTATTGTACTTGTCACATGTCAACAAACCAAAATATTTAATTGTTATCTTGGAAGACAGATTGACAACTTTTCAAGTCATGTATCTTTTTTTTTTTATATATTATATTAATTATTTTCAACCCAACAAAAAATTTATTCATTGAACTCAATACAAATATATAAACATGAGTTTTGTATGTGATCAAATTGATTATTTTATTAACAAAAGTTTAAGTGACCCTTCTCTTTCTCAAGTGTACTGTGTGTGCATTGATATGTACAAAAACTTCCTGTGTGAGAATGTTTTATTGATTGAAATTTGTCGAATTTCTCATATTTATTATCTTAGGCAAAAAAGAAATAATTATTTTTTTACAGTGATATATATTTTTTGTTGAATTAAAAATGATAAATATGAAAAAAAAATATAAAAAAGTGATTACTTCCATTCTGGTAGATAGGAAATTTGGATACGTAATTATTTTTTGTTGTTTAATGTCTATGTAATATTGTGGGCTTTATTTAAAAACAATTAAACACACAGAGGTGCAAAAATAAGAAAGTTACATATGTTAGCACAAAAATTTTTGTAAATAAAAAATAATTAGGATATTATTATGAGTTAAACTCATGAAGAGAGTCTAACTCAAAAAACTAGTCCATTAGGTGAAAGAGCCCCATGAATTACGTATCATATTGAAATTCCTTATTTACTCAATGTGAGACTTATAACATTATCACTCCCTTTAAGAGTTGACGTTTATGGCGACTTCAGTCTATCAATACTAATCCGATAGTAGCCCTTTCCTCTTTGGTAGCTTCACTCATCTATCAATATTCGGTATAACATTCTCACTATTGCACCTTAATCCAGCTTATATGTAGCCCTTTCCACAACCCAACTATCACTGAAAGCACCAAATTGATATGAATATAGAATTATTGTCCTTGCTTCAGGGGAAGGAAGCCTTCAAAATAATGAAGAAAAAGAAACTAAAGATAAAAGATAAAAAAATAACACTGAAATTCTCTTCTCTGATTCATTACTCTGATGAATGTTACATTTATAGTTGTGTGCCATGTATTATAGAGCTTTTCCTCCCTAAAATTATGGATCTGTAACAAATTATCAATACTAACAACTTTCACTCTCACTACACATGCTTTTACTCACATACACAAATCTAGAATGTTCCCATGCCAGTACTCATTCTTATAGATACTCATATGCTTGAGTTCAACATAAATTGGGATAAATAATAATACTAATAAATTAATCAAAGATAACGATAACAAAATTAAGAAGTTGAATTTAATAAGAAGAAATAAAATAATAAAGTAGGATAATGTTATTAAAATAAAAATAAAGTAGGACAATGGTTTTAAAAAAGGTTCATAGAAATTTATGATTCAACTGGAATTAGGATACTTATATGCTTGAGTTGAGTTTATGAATCAACTGGAATTAGGATACCATATGTTTGAGTTATAAATTGAATAATATATGAAAGCTCACACTAAGAAAGAAAGAGAAAGATCTTGATCAAATCCCTTCACATTTTTTATCCATAGCAACAAGTTCTTCACATCAAAGAAGGAAGGTGATTCATATTCACAATTGTTTTTTAGTAGTGCGCTTTTATTATAGATATTTTTTGTAATCCTTTTCACAATTATTTTTGTATTCATGGAGCTTGAAAGTTTTGTATTCATAATTGTTAAATAATGTTCTTAATTTCTATTACTTTCTACTCGATCATTAATTTTTTCTAAGTGAAAATGACAATTTGATGCTTCTAATAGTGTCAGGGATACTTATTCTCAAAAGCATTATATAAAATGATGATTACTATGAATATAATTTTCTGCTACAAATTATTGTTGTTGTTGTTGTTGTTATTTATTTTGTCCAAGCTCTAAGTAGTAGCCATGGTAGGTTCCTTCTATGGTAGTGAAGGAGTATTTTTGAAAAATAAAAGTCCCTTGAATGGCTGTGACTTTTCCTCTTTATAGGGGTAGAGGGAGTGTGACCTCACCTCATGATTGTCAATTTGATGTTGTTATGGAATCCCCCCTATGAGTGTGTGCCATGTGTCCCCCCATTCCTCTCTCCTATAATTAACTCCTTCTTATGTAGTATTTTTGTACCTTAGTGAGCTAATGTGTAGGTCCTCTTATGGAAAGTTAATGACGTATTGGGTTTGATATGCAAAGCTCAAGTATGATCCACAGCCCTTCAGGTGAAACGATGAAAGAGTGCACGAGCTAACGTGTTGCTTCCCCTGTAGGTCCCAAGTTTGGTCTGTGAAGCCCAGGTACAGTGCACAACCCCCCAGGTTGAAGAGATAAAGAGTGCATGAGTTGATATGTTACTAGTCTTAACAGATGTTCCCTCAATTATCTTTTAATTGATTAAATTACAAACAAACATAATTGTGATTATGCTTTTATTTACTCCTCTCATAATACTTTTATGTATCACTAGTAATACACCGATTGTTGTCTATTTTGATCAATGATTCCTTAATAAATATCACATAGAATCAGTCAATAATTTAATAACATCACAGATTATTCAAACACATAGATCTTGCAACTCAAATACAATTTCAAATATAATATATATAACTCAAATATTTATATATATCATTCCAAACATCATTTTATGAAAGGCTAATAATCACTATTCCTACATAACAGATCACCACTACTATCATTTAAATAATTGAATTAACCTTTCTCATAAGCATAAGTAGGCTGTGTGAAAGGCAAATCGTCACTTAAGGTTGATCAAACATTGGTCACTCAATCTTCCTCAGCAATTGTAGCAGCTTGTTCAAGGCCCTCCATCCTCTTCATTTTTGTACGTATGCATATGAATAGAGGAAAATGGGAAGAGAAGTTTTCCTCCTGTTCGAGTTAGTGGTTGCTGGCTAAGGAATTGCTGATTATAGAACGTTTTAAGATCATATATGCCTTATTAGGCTAATATGCATGAGAAGAGAAGTTTCTCAACTTGAATTTCATAAGAATAACAAAGAAAATTTTAGAATATTGGTGAAGAAGTGAAAAGAAGGATGAGAAAGGATTGCCATTATCACTTTTTGGCATTAGTGATGGAATCTAAAGTGGTATTTATACGGGTTGAAAGATATGGTGTATTAAATGGTCTTTATTGTTTTTCAATTCCTACATACTATCTTATTAGTGGAAACTGATGTAGATGCTTCTTAGAAAATTGAGGAGTTTTTGAATAAAAAAGCATTTTAAAGTTGTTTACCATGTGCTATATTTCTTTAAAATACTCCATCTATGATCTGCCTTTCTCGTCTCTCTCTCACTGTCTCTCTCTCTCTTTGTTTTTTTTAATCTTATATCTAATTGTTCTCCCATCCATGTAACTAATCGTTCTCCTTTTCTCCCTTCCTTTGGATATCCAAACGTACACCTGACCGATATATCTTATTAGTCGATCATTTTTCAAGATCAATTGCAACAACGACTGTTTGTAAACTTAACTAATCGACCATGAACTCGTGCAATTAATATTTGAGTACATATATTATTTTTTAAAATATATGATGTCACTTTCCTTTTACCTATGTGCCATCACTCAGGTAATGATTTGTGTTTCATCTTTTAATGTGAATCTCCAAACAATGAATTTTGGTTGTTCGATCCCAGTCATTGATTAAAATCTTGCTTGCAAGGTTTGAAGCACCAAAATAGAATTCCTTAGTGTTTTTTCTATCAAAATTTCTCATCAGAAACTGCATTAGAAACTGTTACTTTACTTACCTGTTAGTGTTCTTTGTGTCCTCTTGGAAATTTCTCTCTACTCCTTTCCTTGCCTTCCTACTTCAACCTCGTTCACAGTACTTAAACTTTTCTTCTTCTTTCTTGTGATCATACAATTTAAAGCTTTTTCTTTCTACTTTATCTTATCTTCTATTATTTCATTTCTGGTCTGCCTTCCTCGAGACATTTTTTCTAAAGTTCTTGGATCATCATGTTTTTCTTTTATCTTTGGGGTTGCTTCTTTGTCAGCTACAAGTTTCACCTTCTATTTTTTGTTTCTTTCTAAAATAATTCCATGGTGTTGATTAGAGAGATTAGGGTTGATTTAGATAGTGATTCTTCATTAGAAATTGTTGGGGAATTTCCTCATCGAACCCCTCTTTTTAGGGATAGAGATTTTGAAGGTTCTAGAAATGATCATATTTGGTATATTGACTCACAAATTTCCCCTATTCGTAAGAATAACAATATGAGGCCTATAACCAGGTTTTCCTATTCTAGTTTTCTGACTTGGAGAAAATCTTTTATTAGTAATTGAAAATGGAGTCTACTTGTAGTTGTTGAGCAGAGAATTTTGTTGTCTAAGTATCCTTGGGTGAGTGAGGATGTTTTAAAGTGTTAGATAGCTTGCACTGATGGGGGCATATGTTCTTGAGCCTTGCCCCAAAGACGATCGAGTCTGCAACTCAAGTGCACCGACTTTTAAGATTGGGAGTTTCATGATGTATGAAACTTTCTTTACTTGAATTGGGGTAACACTTCCTTTCACTCATCTCGAAGTTAGCATTTTGGCTACCCTGAAAGTTGCCTCTTCGCAGTTGCATCCTAACAATTGGGCTTTCATTCTTTGTTTTGAGTTACTTTACAACTATTTGAGCATTGCCCTAACTGCCCCAAAGTTTTTATATTTCTTCTGATTATTTGATTTTAGCACATGTTTGATATCCTTTATCGGTAGTTAAGGCAAAAAGATTCTCAATCTTTTTGACTCTGGGTTACCCATATGTCCATTGTGTTTCCTTCCTTTCTAAAACCTAATTGTCAACCAAAATTCCCTTTTTATTGGGTTCAAGGCTTGGGAAAATCTCCCAAGTTTGGTCGAGAAAGTTTTTCTCCTAACAATCAATAGGATATTGATAGGTTATTAGCTATCTCTCCTACCTACCATTGCTCTCAGATCAATCGTTGGGAGCATGATAAGGATGGTTTAGCTTATTATTTACGTAAGTAAAATTTTATTATTGCCTTCCATTCTTATGCTACTTTTTACTTCTTTGTTTGTTTCTTATATTTCTAGTCATTCAGTATGTTATTATAGATAATATGATTCCACCAAGACTTATTGGAGAAGAAGTCTTGCTGTAAAGGCAAAATAAAAGAAAGAGCCACAACCCTTGCTTGAGTTCAGAATGTCGATCTAAACAAATCTTTTGAAGCCACGAACTTTAATCCAACTTCAAAATGCTTTCTTCATAAGGGTACTTTGATCAGTTTGCAAGGAAACATGGACTTAGTTGATGTCACTTGTGCTTATACTCCTTTTGGAGATAATATTCCACTTGAGACTCTGAGCGGTGTTTTTTCTCCAAATTGTCCATCTAGGACCACCCCTGTTCCTTCTTCTATTAGAGCTTGCTCTTCAATTCAAGATAAGGGGAAATGAAATATTATATTTCCCCTTGAGAAGCCAAAGTTAGCTGTTGAAGCCAGAAAAGACTATGTCTCCTCTTTTCAGAACTCAACAAGAGACTTGAAATTTATGTGGGATCCACGCTAGCCTATAGATCAATTTATTATCAAGTATCTCTATGGTTTCGCAAACATAGATAAATAAAGGACAATGGTCTTGAAGATTGAAAATGACAAGTATCACGAGTAAGAATGGAAAGGGCTTTCAAGTCATGCAAAGTTGTATTAAGGAGTTAGAGGACAAGATTAAGTCCATTCATTCCACTTTTCAAGAAAATGAAGACCTAAAAAAGAAGATCAATGTATTGAATATAACTAAGAGGCAATGCCATCAAAGCCTCTTGGTATTGAAAAGAGAGTTGAGCTTGCCAAGAAAGATTCTAATGATCTTCGTCAAGCGAATGCTACTTTGGTAATAAAAAATTTGAAAAAAAAGGCTGAGGAAGATGGTACTATAGTCAAAGGATGGGAAAAGTGTATTATAATGAAATGAAAAATGATTTGGTAACGAAATTTACCGAGGCTTAAAGAAGGCTCTTGTTTAGGCTCAACACTTATGCCCTAGAGTTAACTTCAAGGTTTGTAGCCCTTTAAAGGAAATTGTTAATGATGAATTAGTTGTCCTAATTATGACTAAGTTGAAGATGTTGAAGAGGATGATCAAGAGGAAGACAAAGAAGGAAGATCAAAATGCAGGTGATAATGATGGTTAGAATGAAGACACTTGGAATGACAAATGGAGAAATGTCGACCTTCCTACTACTCCTAGCTACTAGGATACTGTGGAAGACTAAGGAAGTGTCTTTTGTTCTTTTGACTTTTAGAGTTAATTTTGTTTTTTGAACAATTGAAGTGTTGCCCTAATTTCCTAGGATCTTTTTCTCTATCTTTGACTTATGACTTTGTTTCACCTATATTCTAATGTTTGATTTCTTTATTTTTGGATATCAGTTGTTAGCATCCTTTATTTGTGCTATGAAAACAAAACCAAAGAGAATGTCTTTGTTTTCTCAAGTTGCATAAGCACGCTTCATAATGAGATGTTGATTTTGAACAAAGTAGTATTTTGGACAAAGTAACCGTACTCCTTATGCCAATCGTTAAACACCTAATTGCTTGAGATGAATTTTTATTAAGTAGTAATGAACATAATCGAACCTATTCCCAATCTTTTAGGGAATGTGGGTTTTTACTTAAAATAGGATATTTAGGTTACAAGTGTTTGGTTTCTTTTTTTGAAATAACCTTGTGTTGAGACCATCATGTGATACGATCACCATGTGATACCCTATTCCGATCCTTCTATGGAACCTGGGATTTGACTGTTTGATACCTCATTTTCATTGCTCCTTGGAACTAGGACCCTATTTTAAGCTCCAAAGCCCTTTTGTGCTTTATAATGCATATTATGTTTTGATGATAACAACTATATTGAAAACTATGTTTGAATCTTCTTAGTGCTTAAATAGTTCAACATGATCTTTGTGGAGTGGTTCTTGCTATTGTTAAGCTTTTTAGGAACTAAACAAGTTTCAAGGAATCCTTCTTGTAGAAAGGGCTAAGAAGAACAAATTTTGACTTGTGAAAGTTCAAGTTAAACCTGAGAAAGTTTTTGAAGAATATGAGAAAGTTCAGCATGAGAAGGTCCAGAGAAGACTTTGAGAAAGTTCAAGAAAATGAAGAACTTCCACATTGATTGATCTTAAGAAGTTTTCAAATCAACAAGACAAGTGTTTACCATCAGAATCCTCAAGAAGAATTAACAAGAAGATGGTGAAATCTAAAAGGATGAGAAGATAGAAGTTTTTCAAGCTTGAGAAGGTTGGATGAGAAAGTTAGTTGAGGAAGTTTAGTGAGAAGATTGTTGCTAAGAATGTTCATGAGAAGGTTGGCTATGAGAAAGTTGCTCAACCTTCTCACTTAAAATCTGACATGCTAACTTAATAAGAAAAAGACAAAATAACAGTTACCTACAACAAGAAAGTATAATTACCATTTGAATCATTCAATAGTCACATTTTTAAAACCTATAAAAGGATCCAAGATTGAAGATCATAAAGTTATGAACTTTGAAGCCAATCTGACCAAGTGAACTACAAACTGAACCTTTTCATCTTTACCTACTAATTTTAAAATCTATAAATCTTTAGTAGGTGTTGTTGTTAAGCTTGATTAAGTGTTTGCATCCACTCATAGTGTGTTTTTGAGAGGCACCCAATTGAAACAAACAATTTGTTCCATCTCTTAATTCTCATTTTCCTAGAGTGAGCTTGTAAGTTATACAAGCCACTTGATTATGAGGTAGTGAGCTTGAAGAGACTGTGTTAAAGAATACTTGGTGTTTGGACTTAAGAGACTATGTCAAAGAATACTTTGTGTGAGCCTGAAGAGGCTATTGTTAAAGAATACTTGGTTTGAAGCCTGAAGTGGCTTGTTTGTAAAAGAATACTTAAAGATAATGGAAAGTCTTAGTTGTTGCTAGGTACTGGACATAGTCTCACGTGGTTTAGGAGTGAAACAACATAAATTTCTGTTTAAAGTTTTTCTTCCCTTTGCTCTTTATTTGCTTTATCAGTTAAATTAAGTCAAGAAACTAAAACTAAAATTTGAATTTGTTTTGATAAAACTTTCACAAAAAGCCTTTATAACAACAAGTGTAATATGAAGCTCTGAACAAACTTCTAAGTTTGTTAAGTCTGAGTTTACTTTAAGAAAAGTTTTCAGTGGTGAGAAGGTTGTTTTGACTCAATTATTTAACCTTTTCACGAACCTTCTCACCTTGGTCTGTTAACTAGCTTCTGAACCTTCTCACTAATATTCTGTTTAAGTCTGAACCTTCTCACCTCCATGTATGATCAACTTGAGAAAATAGGATTTTAAGGAAAAAGAGGAACACTCACTTCTTGTGTTATTGCCAACGTCACTTATTCCAATCCTTCCACATAACCTAGGATTTGACCGTTTGTTACCTCGTTTTGATCGCTCCTTGGAATGAGGACCCTATTTTGACCTTTCCATGGAACCTGGGATTTGGTTGTTTGTTACCTCATTCTGATCGTTCCTTGGAGTGAGGACCCTATTCTGATTTTTCCACGAAACTTGGGATTTGACCATAAAAAATGAATTAAAAAAAAGGCTATGCAAATGCTCAAATATTAAAACTTTTTCTTCTATTTATAGTTTCTGATGAATGTGCCTCATTAAAACCTCCGTTAGGAAAAAACCCATTGAGAAAAAATCCTATTCATAGGAAAAATAGTACATAATCCATTTTGTACATCAAGCAATATTTAACTATAACATTGCCCCAAGTTAGAGGCATTCCATGGCCTGGTTATTTTTTTCCTCAAAATCTCTGATAGCCTATATATTTCTTTTCCAACTTTTTCTATTATTCGGTAAAGGCCTTCCTAATTAGGAACCAGCTTCCCTTCATTCAAACTTGTCCTGCCAATATCTACTTTTCTCATGACCAAATTTCTTTTTTGGAAACTCCTCAACATCACTTTAGAGTTGTACTTTCTTGACATTCTTCCCTTACTGCAGTTTGAAATACCAAATATATTTCCCTATCTTCTTCTAATAAATGAAAATCTATTTTCCTTTGTTCATCATTTTAAGCTACCTTGAACTTCTACCTTCTGAAACTTTCTTCTCTGAGTTCTTTTGGAGTCATCACTTCAGAACCATAAGTGAGTTTGAACGGAGTCTCATTAGTTGAGGATTGCAGGGTAGTATGATATGCCCATAAGACATTTGGTAACTCCTCAACCCATCTTCCTTTTGCCTAATTAAGTCCTATA
This sequence comes from Ormosia semicastrata, assembly GCA_029884595.1. NCBI lineage: Eukaryota > Viridiplantae > Streptophyta > Magnoliopsida > Fabales > Fabaceae > Ormosia > Ormosia semicastrata. The sequence continues at coordinate 25,394,494 of JAQQTO010000056.1, forward strand.
TTTAAACCTCTCAAAATGATCTTATTTGCTGCTTCGGCTTGCCCATTTGCTTTAGGATTTTCAATTAATGTGAAACATTGTTTGATGCCAATCCTTTGACAAAAAGCTATGAATCGTCGATCAATGAATTAGGTTTCATTATATGAAATAATGATGAAAGGGAGCCCATACCTACAAACAATGTTTTTCCATGTGAAGTTCTCTATTTTCTTAGCTATAATTCTTGCTAATGGCCCATCCTCTATCCACTTTGTAAAGTAATTTACTTCCACTAACAAATACTTTACTTGTCCCAAGGTTATTGGGAAGGGGCCTAGCAAGCCCATTCCCCATTTACAAAAGGGTCACATTGCATTCATTGAATGTAGCTCTTCAGGTGGTGCAAGGTGAATATTAGAGAATCTTTGGCTATTATTGCACTTTTGACATTCCATACAATCTCAAATCATTTTAGACTAGCAGTATCTTGCTCTTGCGATCTTTGTAGCTATAGATTGTCCTCCCAGATACTGTCCACAAATTCCCTTGTGAACCTCTTTCATGATGTATTCAGATTGACTTTGATGAGATATTTTAAAAATGATGCTGAAAACCCTCTTCGATACAACTGATTACCGATCAAGACATAGAAACTGATCATCCTTCTCATTTTTGTGGCTTCCTTCGAATCCTCTAGAATTATTCCATGCTCAAGGGCATCCACCATTAGTTTCATCCATGAGTCAACTTAACTCAATCATCATTACTTTAATGACTTCAATGCTTGGCTTCTCTAAGGTTTCATGTATGACCATTCAATTGTTTCTTAGTCACTTGGATCTGGAAAGCTTTGCTAGAAGATTGGCTTAGTCATTTTGGTCACGAGTGATATACTCCACTTGAAATACTTCAAAGCTTTCAGCAAGGTTCTTTACTATGTCAAGTTATCTTGTCAGTTGTGGATCTTTGATTTAGTATAGAACTGTCAAAAAGGCCCAGCCCAGCTCAGCCCATCAAGCCCTAGCCCATGCCCACATGGGCTAGGGCCAAAAAGCCTATAAGACAAAAAAGCCCATAGGACCAAAAGCCCATAGGGCCAAGTAGGCTAGGGTTAGCCCACAATAATAATAATTTTTTTTTAGAATTTGGCCCACTTATTTAATTGGCTGGCCTTGACCCACTAAAAACAAAACTTGACCCACCTCTTTTATGAATCAAAACTTGACCCATAGCTCCTCAAACTCCCCTAATAATTCAAACTTCAAACTAGCTTATGAATCTCTAGAGTAACAAATAATTCTTCTGAAGGCCAAATCTGTCAGCAAAAAGATTAACCAAGTTGTATGTCAAGCGGTACACAAAGATACCTATAGAAGTTGGGCTCAACTTATGGTAGGAAATGCTTTTAACATCTCTCAAAATTCTAATCTCCTTGAATCCCTTCTGTAGCATTTCAACTTATGCAACCAGACCATTTCACATGTTCCACTACTTTATAGCTAAAGAAGCTTCAAGCAGCTAGTTGAGTAAACAACAAGATAGCATTCAAGTGAAGAAAAGGCAAGCTGACACTCAACAAACACATACAAGTTTATAAGGAGTTAATCAGACAACTAGTACACTCTAATGGCTAGTATTGATTATGAGATAGTGTTCATCATGCATAAGGGGCACCAAATATTGAAATAATATTTGGGGGGGGGGGACATTAATGCAAAATACTAGAAGAATAAAAAAATTGATCATCAACTATGATAATTGTTGAATCCAGAAATAATATAGATTTAGTTCCACTTAAAATCTTGAGATAGAATTTACAGTCAGGTGATAGATACATTGAAACCAAATTATGCAGCTAAGTTATTGGACATTTTATACAAGCCTATGACAGAAACCAGAGATAATTACATTCCCTCCACTCTCCTTTTTATCTCTTCCCAACAAATCACAAAATAAAATAAGAACTAGTTAAATGACAATGTTGAGAAGATTAATGAATGAGTTTCTCTTAGAAAATGGATACTAAGAGAATTATATGCAAAAAGTAAATCTTAAACATTTATATGTCATAGGCTAGCATAAGTAGACAAAGATCCCATTCATATTACCATTGCTTACGGTGAGTAGGTGCAAGCTTTAGCCCCATTTGATCTCTAAAAGAAATGGACTGGGAGGAGGGGGAGAATCTATCCTAAATTGTGATATATTAATATTTATATATACAAAAATCTAGAAATTATTGCAAAGAGAACACAACCAAAATCAACAATGAAGTTTTCTTCATCTAGAAAGTAACATCATATTGTTATTGGAGTTTCTTCAAGAACCAGAGTCTTCAATTAATATCTAAAACCTTGACCCTGAAAAGGATAGCAGAAGTCAAAGTTTTGCAACTTTGGCTTCAAAATCAGAGTCCTGTAACCATAAAGACTGCATTAGAGAATCTAAAAAGTAGAATCAGTAGTAGTAAAAAATAATCACATTTGCATACAGAATGTTATGACCACAACACATAAAAAATTTCCAATCTTGTCATGAATAGGTAGAATGCAAACAATAATAATTGGTCTTAGCACAGTCAAACAAGGTTTAACAAATAAATAAGGATTTCGTCTTGAGAACTAGCTTTCACTTTTAAATCTGAAAGATGGGACTCTGAAACCCAGACCAGCACATAAAAATAAATATCATGAAATTTTGCATCTTCAGCTTCAATTCAACATTACTTGCATTATAACCATAGTATCAATAAATAAAGTAATATAACCAACACAAAGCATTACCAACATAACTATAATGCGTGCAAGTCATAATTAACCCACTTAGTTCCTTGCTAATCTTCAATTTCATCTTCTTGATGCACATTTGACTCTACTGGTAATGTCTCGTAACCAAAAGCTTTACAATAATCTTTATCTAAATCAATTGAGAAACAATTAAACAATCAATCCAAACATAATTAACCAATATTGCATATGATTATTAAAAAAAAAATGATAAACATTAACACAAAGCATTACCATCAGGGTTTTGAACAAAACCATGCAACCAATTTCTAGTGCAAATAAGCATTTGGACATGTTCAAGAAGGGTTGAACTTCTGTATTTAGTAAGAACACGTCCACCAATACTAAAAGCAGATTTTGATGCCACTGTAGTAATTGGAATGCTTAGCACATCTCATGCCATGATAGAAAGTGTGGGAAATCTTTTTTCATTCATCTTCCAATAGTTAAGCACATCAAAATCATCATTGTCATCATAATCAACTTGTGGTTCATCCAAATAAAGATCTAATTCACTCTTTCCAGTGTTAGAGTTAGTTTCATTTTGAAACATTTTAAACTCCTGCAAGATATAATATATTAATCATCTTTGGCAAAACAACAATGACTAAATTAGCATTAAAAAACATACATTGAATAATTTTGATCTCTTGGGCTTACTTATACAACATACTAGGCTCATTAGATGATTGAGATTGAGAAACACTTAGTGTGTTGAAATTGCTTGCATATTCTCTATAAAGTTTCTCAAACTTTGTCCTCAGATGTTTAACCTTATCTTCAGATGTTGAAGGATCCAGCTTTGTGTAACAAAAGTTTAAGAAATCATACTTCAAGCACGAGTCAATAATAGCTCCAAAAGCCAATATTACACTATATTCCTTCCAATATTTGTCAAAATTTCCTTTCATTCTCATACACATGTCCCTTATTACCTAATCATCATTAAACAAGTTTTCTTCCAACATGCACTCAATATTCCAAACTTGCATAAAATACAAGTTCAAGGTCGGGTAAGATGAGCCAAAGATCATATTTGTAGTCTCATAAAATGGTTCTAAGAATTCACACATTTTCTCCCTTTCCTCCATTCTTCATCTAATGGACAATATTTGTAATTAGTATCTACCACCTGGAGAATATCAAATGCTTTTTCATATTTGATTGCACTTTCAAGCATCAAATATGTTGAATTCCACCTAGTTGACACATCTAATCTTAAACCAATGCTTGTGTCAATGCCTGCTTCTTGCACATAATCATTGAATTTAATCATCCTCTCATATGATCTTCTCACATACTTAACACTTTCTCTGATTTTAAAGAGTGCATCACTAGCCACCTTTAAACCATCTTGAACAATCAAATTAAGTATATGAGCAGAACAACGAATATGAAAGAACTCACCATCACACAACAATTGATTCTGCAAACGAAGATGGTTTTTCAAAATATGTTGCATATTATCATTTGCAAAAGCATTGTCCAAGATAAGAGAAAACACTTTCTTATCAATTTCCCATTGCTTTAAGCTATCAAATAATGTGGCTTCCAATTCAACTATAGTGTGTGGAGGCTTCATTCAACAAAATTTAAGAATCTTACTAATTAATTTCCAATCATCAACAAAGTGAACAATTACACAAATGTAACCCTCAGTGGTAGATGTTGTCCACACATCAGAAGTTAGACATACTCTATTAGGAATTCTAGACAAGACTAAGTTTTTACTTCTCTTTCATATATATTTTTTAAACATCAGACACAATAGTATTCCTGGAGTACATCACAACATTAGGGTTCAAATACTTTACCTATTCTCTAATCTTCTTATACTCAACAAAATTAAAAGGAAGATCATGTTTAATTATGACTTGTGCAAACAAGTCACGATGGGTCTTTTGATTAATCTTTGTCATGCTAGGCTTCCCTTCTTAGTTAGGAAGAATGTCACCCACATCCACACTTAAGTTTGTAATACCTTTATAAACAGAGATAAGAAGACTTAAATGTGAAGTCCTATAATTATTTTTGGTCATAGGATTTTTCCCGATTGTATACTTACGACCACAATAATTGCACACAGCCTTTTCAGTGTCATCCTTGTCTTTACTACTTTTTGTAAAAAATTTCCAAACATTAAATATTTCTTTCTTAGTTGACTCAGTACTTGCACACACTACAGGAGGAGTTTCAAAAACAACTTCATCATCCACATTGAGAGTCTTACTCACAGACTCCATAATACAATTTTTTAAATCCTAGACATTGAAACAAATAAAAAATATATAAAAAAAATTAGAACAAACAAATCAAGTCAAGATGGGTAATTGTAAAACACACAACATGGTAGATTATATCACCAAACACAAGTCAAATTATGCACAAAATAATACTAACAAATTCCATGTCAGTCACTTCATTATCACAAATAAGTAAGCAAATCCAACTTAATACTAGCAAGTTCAATAGGAAATATCCTCACAATCCAAAAAAAAAAATCCAAAGCAAAGCCAAACACTGAAAATTAACTCATAATTTGCATAGACTCAATAAAAACATCACCAAACTCTACAAAGTAAACTGAAAATGAGCCAAACCAATAGAGATCCCCAACTCTTGTCCCACAAATTCCACATCATCATGAAGCATTACAACCCATAGGGACAACAAACAGAAACTAGAATTTTGCCAGGGATTCAACATCTCAAATAAGTCAACATGTAGAAAAGCAACTCAGATATGTACACTAAGTAATCATGTGAGATTACATACATTTAAATGTGTGATGTTTGAAGTGTCAATTTTTTTTACAAGCTTTAATTAAGCATATAAGTATAAAACTAGTTCAAAATTCAGAGATAAGCATAAGCACATATAAGATTTTGATAGAAACTGAACTTTTATAAGAACAATCCATGTTCACTACAGAGTTCAGATTGAACATTGCTAACTGAGATTCAATATGCAGTTTTGAGGAATTTAATTTCACGGTGCCCAAATAATAGTTAATTACATTAATTGAGCAACGGGGTTCATTCCTCAATTTCATCAAATAATTTCTAAAAGCATTATACAAAGCATTGTTCTTTGAATATAACTAGAATCATTGAACTATACAATTTCCCTTTACAAATTACCAACATGGGAGCATGTGCTTATGCCTTCATTCATTGATCCATGAAAGAACAATTTAGGATATAAAGTACTTTACATTGTGGTTTAGGCTCATAACCATAATCACCAAAATTGGCTCTAACTAATAGACACTAGTTGGCTTCTTTTTAATTGTCCTAGGTTGTTAGACATATGAACTCAGGTCAAGAAGTAAACTTGATGAAGCATAAACTAAAATAGCATCACTTATAGAATATAAGATGCAAAATAGTGAAAATACTGCTAAATAATCAAAATCAGTCGCTACAAAATGGGAAAAGAGAGTTACACTAACCTAGAAATCCACTCTGACATTATTTCAGAATAAGGAAGCACGTGGAAGTACTCAACAACAGGGGTGATGTCCAATTGCTAGAACTCTTTTTGGCTAAAGGACCCCGCAAGTATCCAAAGAAAAGACATTAAATGTTATGTAGAAGCATATGCAAAGTTTGCTAACAATCATATTTACTTCTTTATTACATTCATTTAAAAGTCAGGACACATATCTAAGCATTAAATCCAGAACACAAGTACCACTTCAAGAGCAATAAGATGGTGCAGGTCAAATTGCTGCAAACATCATTCTATGCTCTCTTATTGCATAAAAAACTAGAACAAGAATAGAAGACACCCTTATGATAAGACTGCAAAATTCTGGCTAACAAGTAGCATATAAGTACCATGCATGGCCACAAACCATGTTTATTTATAAATGTAGGAGCCTGTAATATACAATTTAAAAGTGATAAATGCATATAACTAGTACATGAACGCATATTAGCATTTATAACATAGATTGTAGTCCATCTTATAATAGTTTATTGGCTCAAACAAAGGATAGGATACAATGGATGGACTAACTTGCATTTAATTTTTTATTCGAGTATTTTTTAGAGTATAATGCCAAAGTCACAGAATAACAGAAAGTGCTAAAGTTATAGAGTGACCACTTTTGTAGCCAAACTTAACCTCATAGTCCCTACATTTTGGAAGTTAACAATATTTGAATAAACAACATACCACAAGATTAAAAAGAAAAAGAGATGAAGAAACAACAGCAGAACATGCAAATTACCATTGTTATTTTAGAACTATTTTAAATTATTCTTAAATAATTGCTACATGTTTGATGTGCTTCCTTTGAAGTATTAGAATATGTAAATGGATTAAGAAGTAACACAGTTTGGTTTTCTTAAGACCCACTTTAATGTTTGAAAGATAAATGTGAAAATTCTGATATGAACTGAAAGAACAGACCTCAATTCGAATGCCATAACCTCTTAAAAGGACTACATTTGCTATGTTCCTCCCTTCTGCAATATGTTTAGCATTCACAGGATGAGAAACTAGAATTTTTGTTATTTCCTTAGACAACTCATTTCCAATATAAAGTACTTTTTTTTGCCAATATAATCAAATAACACCATCACAGATTCATAGAGCAATAAATAAACAACCATAACAATAGCTAAACAAATTGAAATAATTGAAGAACAATTAAAGAACATGAGTTGTAGTTGTAAAATTGAGAGAGAGCTATGAGATTGAGAGATGAGAGATTAAGAGCTGAGAGATCAAGAGCTAAGATCGAGCGAGCTTCGAGATAGAGTTAAGAGAGCTAGATTGACCAAGCTCCAAGATCGAGCTCCGAGATCGAGAGTTGAGAAGGAGCGAGAGAAGAGCGAGAATGAGCAGGAACGGAGTTAATTGTGAAAATGGGTTTTCTGATTTTGTTTGAATTTGGGATTAAGGTTTTTTGCGATGTGGGTGATGTGGGTTACGGGGTTTTGTGGGTTAGCCCTATGTTAACCCACTAAATGGGTTTAATGGGTTAGGTTTAAAAAAAGCCCCATCACATAGTGAACTTAAAAAAATAGGTACTATAATGGTTAGGCATGAATTTTGCCATCCGTGGTGCCAATATTCACACAATGGTTATTGAAGTAGGTATATAAGGATCACTTTGCTTTATTGATTTGGTAAAAGACTAAGGTCCATACAAAGTGCTCCCATAGAAATTTGGGCAGTGTTGGTGTATGTCCTAGAGGCCGATATATTATGATAGTACTTATATATATATATATATATATATATATATATATATATATATATATATATATATATTGTATTATGCTATTCTTTAATATATGAGGCATTTTTTTATTGTGTTATTTATGATAAACATAATAAAGTCCTTAGAATAGTAAGTTTAATGTTATAGGACATCAAGTGGTTGACTTGATCGTGAGATCCTATTAGATAAAATTAGAACACTATTCTTAAATGTACTTAGTTAAATATTATTATTAATTAGGATAACAATAATGCATTGAGATTAGTATGTGCATAGACTGATAACCATATCTCACGGGTCATGCATATGAGATATCAAGTCTTCACATGGGTACATGTTAGAGTAATGATATACTGGACTGACCTACCATGAGAATGCTACATGGATCATTACGTGAGTGTCATAAGCGATTCTCATAGTGACAATGGTGTCTGTGGTCATTTGACCTGAAATCACTACAATTCCTATATGAGGAGTTGTGTGTTTTAATGCCATCAAACGTCATCTGTAACAATGTGATTATAAAGTTAGTTATTGGACATACCGCGAATCATGCAGAGGGATGTGAGTGACCTAGATGGGATTTGTCACTCCTACATAACAGGAGCGATATCTTCGGGCCCCCTGGTTGAGTGGGACTGCGAAATGCATGACTATACTCAAATGAGTCAATATGAGATATTGATCTCATTTATTGTTGCAAAGTCTACTCGAGTATCAGGAAATGAAGGATTGAACTATACAAGGGCGACGCACTTTATGCCTTGTGTTCAATCTAGATATCTTGACAAAGGGATTAAACAACAAAGAAACATTGGTCACGAAAAGGTTATGTCAAATCACTGATATTCTCATTACTTGGGTAGCAGTAATGTGTTACTAAATACTGCTTACTGCTTGTAATATTAAAATGGGATTTTAATATTACTGCCAACATAATGAGAACCTGCTGGGTCACATACATAGAGCAGACTAAAATTGGAGCAATAGATCCAAGTTGGACTAGGATTCAAATGTGGGCTGGACTTATAACAAATGAGTCTAGGGTTACACAAATTACCTTGCTGCTGCTCATACTCACTTAAGGCAGTCACTATTATAAATAGTACTGCTAAGACACACATAACAGAACCCTAGCCGCACCTACAGAAACAGTGAGTGAGAGAGTGACAGGTTTCTCATCCTTTCGCAGCTAGCACTATATCAGAGACGTGAGGCTCCTTTTGCAGATGTTGGATGTTCATGAGTCTATTCATGTGGATACCGCAGAGACATCGTCCCTGTTACGGTGTTAGTGATTCATGTTGTTTTGTGTTTTCATCTTGCTTCAAAAGGTAATTTTAAAACACGAATTATGGCCATTTTCGCATGGATCCTTGGTGGAAATTTTTGTTTTTCTGTTGCGTGATGTATCCGCAATTCCCAATAGGACAGATCAAACGTAAAGTTAACTAAGAGACTAAGCCTTAGAAGGCACTTAACTATAGTACTTTCTAAGTTTATCTGCATTCTAGAAGTTCTTGACCGACTTTCCTGTTAGTGTTTCCAACGTTTAAGCTCATTCTCCTCTGCTTGATGGTGGCGTCACGTATGTGAGCAACACGCCCTCTTTCCTCCAGAAGATCTAGGTTTTCTCTGATTAATCCAGGGTTACTGTCAGGAAAAAAGTTTGAAGGCACCGGCTAGGTTCTTCTATCTCTACTAGGATCATAGTCTTACATCCATAAGTGAGCTTGAAAGGAGTCTCACCTGTTGTGGAGTGGGGTATGGTCTAACTGTTCAACTCAGTTTCCTTTAGCTTCGTCCAACCTTCTCTTAAGTCTGCGGATGATAACCCGATTGACAACTTCAGCCTATCCATTTGTGTGGGGGTTTTCAACAACGCTATAGTATTGCTTGATTTTTAAATCAGCAAGTTGCTCTTCAAACCCATTGTCTTTATATTGCGTCCCATTATTCGTCACAATGGGTTTAGGGACTCCAAACTTAGTATTGATGTGGCGCCATGTGAACTTCTATATTCGAGCAGAAGTGATGGTGACTAAAGGTTCTGCCTCAATCCATGTAGTGAAGTAGTCCATGGCTACCACCAAGAATTTCAATTGCCCAGGTGCTTGAGGAAATGGATCCACAATATCCATACCCCATCTATAAAATAGCCAAGGTATGGACGTCGTGGACAATTCCTTAGGTGGAGCGTGATAATGATCTGAGTGTCATTGACATTTATTGCAGACCTGGACATACGCAGTAGAGTCAGCCTCCATCGTGGGCCATTAGTATCTGCCCTGAGTGCTTTTAAAGCTAAAGCTTTTCCTCCCAAATGGTGTCTGCAACTCCCCTCGTGGACCTCAGCCAATACATGTTTTGCTTCTTTTGGCATGAAGCATTTAAGGAGAGACGAAGAGAATCCACGCCAGTATAATTGGCCATTATAGATGGTATATCGGGCCGCGGTCTTGACTAATTTGGAGGCTTCCTTTAGATCTTCAGGAGGGATGTCAGACTATGAATATTCCATTATTAGGGTGATCCAAGTGCACTCTTGTTCTTCCACTTAGAAAATGGTTGAGTCCATGATAGAAGGTTATGAGAGGGTCTCTTAGACCACTGAATGGTTGTTTCCCGGAGTCTTTGTGCTGGCCAACTTCGACAAAAGGCCAACTCTTGAATTTTGTTCCTGGGGTATGTGCACCACCTTCACCATTTAGAAGCTTTTGAGGAACCCTTGTACCTTTGTTAGGTACTTCTGCAAGAGGGGCTCCTTAGCCTGATAATCGCCTTGAATCTGGGATGTCACAAGCTGATAGTCATTACAAAGTTTAATCTTTATTGCTCCCAATTCTCTAGCCATCACTAGTTCGATGATGCATGATTCATATTCTACTTGGTTGTTTGAAGTGGATAATTCAAACTTTAGGGAGTTCTCAACAGTAAGTCCTTCAGAGTTCTCCAAGATTACCCCGACACCACTTCCTTTGGGGTTAGAAGCTCCGTCAACAAATACGGTCCACGATACTCCATTGGGGTCACCAGGGTCCGAAGTGAGCTCAGTGAGGAAGTCAGAAAGTGCCTGTGCCTTGATTACTAATTTGGGCTCGTATGCAATTCTGAACTCAGAAAGCTTAATGGACTTGGCGATCATTCTTCCTGCTAGGTTTGGTTTGTGTAATATTTAGTGAATTGGTTGATCCGTCTTCACTACTATTGGATGGCATTGGAAGCATTGCCTGAGCCTTTTGGCCGTGACGATGAGAGCAAAGGCAACCTTATCTATCTTTTGATATCAGAGCTAGGGACCTTACAGCACCTTGCTCATATAATAAATTGGCTTCTGACCATCAGTTATTTCTCGGATAAACACCAAACTTACAGTCTCTTCATGAACCGAGAGATATAGGTACAACGTCTCACTAGGTTCTAGCCTGGTCAGTATGGGGGGAGAAGACAAGAGGTCTTTCAGAGACGTGAAGCTATCTTCAAACTCTTAAATCCACTCAAAACCAGTCCCTTTTTTTACAAAACTTGAAAAGGGGAAGAGATTTGTGAGCAGCTTTAGTGAGGAAGCATTTGAGGGCTGTAATCCATCCTATCAGTTGTTGAACTTCTTGCACGTTCTGAGGGCTACGCACATCAAGCACCGCCTAACATTTGTCTGGATTTGCCTCAATTTCGCAGTGAGTCAACATAAAGCCCAAAAATTTATTGGCCTAAACCCCAAATGTGTACTTTTTTGGATTAAGCCTTATGTTGTGCTTCCTTAGTTGCACGAACACTTCTTCAAGGTCTGAGGTGTGTGACACAGATTATGGGGTTTTGACTATCATATCATCATGGAGACCTCAAGCATTCTCCCCAAATGATCCTAAAAAACCCTGTTCATTATCTGCTGATAGGTAGCTCCTACATTTTTCAATCCAAAGGACATTACCTTATAGCAATAGCTCACCTTTTTAGTGATGAACACTGTTTTATCTTTGTCCCTGAGGTACATTGGGATCTGATTGTACTCAGAGTAAGCGTCCATGAAAAAAAATAGTTGGACGCCGGAGCAACTGTCGACCAGTTTATCAACATTAGGGAGGGGGTATGGATCTTTGGGGTAAGCTTTGTTTAGGTCTGTGTAGTCCACACACATCCTCCACTTTTTGTACGACTTCTTTACCAAGACTATATTAGAGAGCCACGTGGTGTATGAAATTTCTCTGATAAAGTCAAAGCTGAGTAGCTCTTTAACTTACTCCTCGATGATCTGTTGTCTTTTAGGGCCAACTTTTCTTTTCTTTTGGAAAATCGGCTTCGCATCTTGTTTAACGAATAAACAATGACAGATGAAAGTGGGGTCAAGCCTATGCATATTGGAAGACGTCTAGACAAATAAGCCCTTGCTTTCCTATAGGAGCTTTATTAGCTTATGTCTCTCCTGCTTTCCAGATTTGCACCTATCTTGGTGACTTGATCTGGCTTGTCACCCAGTTGGAGTGGCAGTAATTCTCTTTCAGGCTGGGGTCTTGTACCCCATATCTCTTCTCGAACATCCAGTTCGGTCATAAAGATGTTAACTTGATCTAAAGCCAGGCTAGATGTACGTGTTCTGGTCTTCCTGGGGGTCCTGCATATTTTGAGGCTTGCGCGCTATGATCTGGTTGCCGTTAACCGTGACCAGCTCATTATTCTTATTGAGGAATTTCATGGCCTAGTGGGCGGTAAACACTACAGCAGCAAAGCCATTTAGCGTGGGGCGACCTAAAATAATGTTGTATGCTGATTGATACGAATTAAAAGTTACAAACCCAAGTGTAAGTTGTTTCTAGTAATAAATTCTCGAGAGTCCGAGGTTGATCCACAGAGAATTGATGAAGAAAAAAAATTCTTTGACGTAAGGTAAATATTTTGTCACAACAATAAAAGTGATAAAACTTAGTTACAAATAAAAAAGATTTACTTGGGTTAGGAGATCCACTCTTGGTAAGTAAATTAAGGATAAGATTAATTTTTTTTTACAACTTAATTAGAATCCACGCATAATAGAGGTTCCAATCAGAAAATACTGTGAAAATAAGTTTGCCCCAAATGGTTTTATATGTTAAGTTTTGATGATGACAAATACAAGACAAAAAGAATATCTTGCTTATACTCTTTGTTGCATTCTATATAGAGCATATCCATTAATATTTAATAAATATCTTATTTGGATATGTCTATGAATGTCTTATATGCATGTTAAACTAACTAAAGCTATATATTTATGATTCATGCATATAAAAATATTGAATTATGTTTTTGGACTTATTATGTTTGTTTAAGTGAGCAATATTTTACAGGATAGTCTAAATACCAAGAGTGAGCTTGCAACAAGAAAGCAATAGATATCTATTAAGCTCAACACAAGGAGAATGCGACTAAGCATATGTCTTTGAAGAATATTGTTTTTAATGATAACAAATATGAAGACAAAATGAAGATGATAGGAAGACCAAGTCCAAGATCTTTTAAGGATAACTTTAGGACTTAGAGTCTCTCTGTTCGAGGATCTCTTTGGATATCTCCTAGTGCATGAAGATAAAACAAAAATGTTTTTCTTAAACTTATACCAAAACTGTTTTGATCTTGAAAATAACTTAAAAATGTTTTGGTGTTTTTGATAAACTTTCTGGGATGTTTTTCAAGCTTTTATAACTATTTTACAAACTGAGTTATTCGAATAATTCATTAGTTATTCGAATAAAGCTTTATATTTTGCATGCTACGTGACTGTGTTTTAAAGTGTTATTCGAATAACACTCCTGTTATTCGAATAAGTGTTTTCTAAATAGCTTGTTTTCACATCAGCTATTCGAATAACTCATCAGTTATTCGAATAGACCTTTTTCCCAGAAGTCTGTTTTAACAAATGTTATTCGAATAAAACTATCTTTATTCGAATAACCAGTTTTCTAAAGAAAGCTTTTATGGCAGCGTTATTCGAATAACACGAAGGTTATTCGAATAACCAGTTTCAGAAATGTTTTTAAAAGAACGTGTTATTCGAATAGCCAAAGGCTTATTCGAATAAACACGGTAAGCACAGATACGAATATAGAAACTAACAGACACTTTTTTCATATTAATCACAGAATTAATTGCCCCAACGGCTATTTTCTATCTGGCTCTATAAATAGAGACCGTGGGTCTCATCTGAAATACTCCAGCTATTTGTTTAATTTGCGCTTGCTCTGAAAAATGTGATTTATATTTTACGCCTATTTTTTGTGCTCTTTTTACTAAAACTTTGAGATATCCTTTGAGAGCCTCTTAGCACTTCAAATTGTATAATTTGCTCTGAGTGAGAGTTTCTATCCATCTATAATTTCTATTCTTCTGTATTGAGGGTGTGGTATCCTTCAAGGTTTGTAAAGGGGGTGAGGTATCCCTCTACGGTTTGTATAAGGGTGAGATATCCCTGCAGGCTGAGACTTTAGCACAAGGGTAGAGTTTCCCTGTGTGTGAAAAATGCTCTTTCATGTAACGGTTGCAAGCACCTATTGAAGCTTGTACATATAGTGAAAAATCTCGAACTATGTTTCGGGGACTGGACGTAGACCACAAGTGGTTGGTGGTCGAACTAGGATAAATATCGTGCTTGCTCTTCTTCTCTTTATCTCTTTATTTTATGCAATTTATTTTATTACACATTTACTTTCCGCTGTTCTTAAAGTTTCTTTTCTTCATCATGTTCCTTCTGTGCGTTTATTTAAATAGCTTAAATATTTATATTTATTTTAAGAGCAATTGTGAAAAATTTTTTATACCCAATTCACCCCCTCTTGGGTAATGGTTGCCATGACTAACAAGTGGTATCAGAGTTTCATGCTCTGGTGAAAGCTTAACCGCTTAGAGTTAAAGATCCTTGTTTATTAGCAACCTTGAAAGTTTTTCAAAATGGAAGGTTTTGAAATTGATAAACCACCATTCTTTGATGGTGTGAATTTTGTTTATTGGAAAGCTAGAATAGAGTTTTATATGCAATCTATTGATTTGGATTTGTGAGATGTTGTGCTAAATGAATTTATTTATAAATCAAAACAAACTTGGAATAGTTTTGATAAAAAATGTTTTTCTTTGAATATTAGAGCTATGCAAATTTTGAGAAGTAGTTTGAATGATGATGCTTACGCTGAAATTAAAAATTGTTCTAGTGCCAAAGAAATTTTAGACACTTTTGATGATATTTATCTTGCTAACAATGATTTTGTGCATAAAGTTATATATAGAAAGCAAGAAGAGCAAAAGCCGTTGAAGGAAGCTTATCATGAAAAATATCCTCAAATATATGCTCAAACTATTGAAGCAAGCCAAATGCCTCTTGGTGACGATGGTGCTCAATTTGAAGAAGAGGCAAAGCAAAATAAAATTGATGAGGAAGAAGGTGATTCCCTTCAAGAGTCAAGTGTGCTAGAAATTGCGACTACTTCTTATATGACTAAAAAGGACTTTGAGGTAAATAATTCTAAATTATATTATAGTCCTTCCTATGATGAGTTGCAAAGAGTATATAATGAATTGCATGATGGTTTACTAATTTTAGAAAAGAAAAACTTATCGTATTTGAAAAATATTTCCTCTATTGAAAATGAAATTGAGACTTTAAAAAATGAATATGTTTTTCTTAATGAGGAAATGTCTTTGAAATGTGAAACCTCAACTTCTTGTGAAAAATGTATTGATTTAGAAAATCAAGTTGAGGACTTATATTCTGAATTTTCCAAAGCTAATGATTCTAATTGCTTACATTCTATGCTTGTTAATGAGAATAAAATTAGTATTATTCCACATGAAAATTCAAGTAAAGCTTGTGGCAAAAATAACATAGAATGTAATAATGAGAAAAAGCTTAAGTTTTTCAAAAATGATATTCAAATGATTAAGCCATCATTAAATTCAATTATTTGTAATTTTTGTAGTCATCTAGGACATATTTCTCATTATTGCAATTATAGAAGAAATCATTATATGAGAAATTGTATGGTATGGGTTCTTAAAAATCCTAAAGGCCCTAATACTAACATTCAAGGACCCAAAATGAAGTGGGTACCAAAATGTCCTCCTAGTGTTTCAATTATGCAGAAAATTTCTCAAAAGGATGGACTTATTGGTCAAAGGAAAGAGGAATCATCACGAAGAGCGCTTCCAAAGCCCAATGAAAGAGATTTTAGTCAAAGAAGGAAGATGATTTCAACCAAAGCTTCTCAAGTACAAAATGTAGAACTTGCAAAGTTCAAAACACCAAAAGAGAAGCAATGTGTAAGGAAAAGAGTTCTCTTGTTTACCAAGGCCAAGGTATCAACAGTTTTTACCTCTCATGAGCATTTACATGCAAAGTCAATAAATTTGAGGTATATTCCTTGTAGGCCTTAGGTAGAGGATAGAATCATGTGTATTTGATAAATTTTGAATATTATATTTAACACATGATTATGTTCATTCTTATTATATTAAAATTCATTAATTTGTTATATATTGGTACATAAAGTTTTATAATGCTTATGTATGCTTTATATGCTTTAAAACTGTCTATGTATCACGAAAGCAAGCATGTTATCGGTTATATGCTTAATAGAAAATGATTATTTAATTTATTGTGCTCAAATTACATATTATGGAAAAATTGATCTTTATGAGAGCATAATAGATTAATAGCCAAAAACTAACACACAAGGACCCAAGAAAATTTGGGTACCAAATTTCAAAAATTAAATTGTGTTGTAGGTGTGCTTGAAGGCCAAGAGCTTACTTTGACATCTTGAAAGTGGTTGCTGCAAGTACAAAGACCAGAAATAATTTCAAGCTCTCTTCCTTGTCTCCGTAAAGCTTGGACTTACAATTTTGGATAAGTGAAAACTTTTATTATGCTCTTCTAGCCTTATAATTTGAAAATATTTCTATATGTTAATATGCTAGATAAAATCTACTTCTTGTTTGAAATGATAATATCCTTGAGCATGAGTTTTTGTTTAATCTTAAGTTTTTGATCAATCATATATATAATTAAATATTTGAATTTATATGATTATTATCTCTCTTTAAATCACATCTATGTATATATGCTTTGATTTCTTGAACGTATGCATCTCTGTGGTTCTTTGTCAGTTTATAAGGTTTTTATTCGAATAAAACTCATTACTGCTTGTCAAATAATGTGCTGCATATCAGCTTTATTCGAATAAAACATAGTTTATTCGAATAAACTGATTCCTGTGTTAAAACTATGTTTAATATGCTCTGTCTATTCGAATAACTTTTTAGATTATTCGAATAACCTGAAACTCATTTTATCAGTTGTTTACGTTTGCTCTCTGTCTATTCGAATAGAACTCATATTATTCGAATAACCAGAGACTTGGTTAATCAGTCTTGATCGTTTGCTTTCTGTCTATTCGAATAACCCATAGGATTATTTGAATAAAATATGTTAAATGCCACAATGCTCAGCTTTTCCTACTCATCTATTCGAATAAAACCCAGATCTTCTTCTATTCGAATAAAACACTTTTTATTCGAATAAAACATAATATGTTCTGCTACGTTTCATTAATACATGTTAAATTCTTTTGATGCTTATATATAATTAGCTTGATTGATCATGAAATATCTGTTGCCATTGTGAACTTATTTATTACTTTAAATACTTATTTGTTTATAAGTTTGGCATAATAACTAACCTTTATGGATCCAAAATTGATGGATACCAAAGAAAATTCTTTGAATTGTGTTGTAGGGTGATAACTACCTCAAGCAAGCATTTAAATGGAATTTATTCAACTTGAGGATAGTAAAGATTAAAAGGACTCAACTTTTAAAATATGTGCAAAAAATTTCTATTCCCTCACGAAAGCTTGAAGCTTGGAAGTTGGTGAAAGTGAGAGTCATTTATAAAGACTCAAAGAGTACATTTTTGGTGATATCAATTCTTACTTATGCTTTAATTATGATATCATATGATATATGGAGAAGTAGAGAGTTGTGTTTACATGCCTTACATGATTATTATTTTCCTAAAAAATGCTTAAATAAGTTTTGATGTTGATCATGTATTTCTTGATAAACTTGAATCATGCCTTAAAATGCTTAAACTATTTTTTTTATTCAAGTTCATATATATTTCATACTTGTTAAAACTAACATTGCTTGGTTGACAATGTGATACATGCTTTAAATTATATATCAATCAAAATTATGCTTATAAATGGATTTATATGATATTTGATGCTAACTTATATTTTAGAAGACTTTTAAAGTTAGATTTGCAAGTCTCTCTATGTGTTTCAAATATAGCCATCAGATTTTTACATACAAGCATATGTGGATAAACGAGAAAAGCTGAATGGAATTCAAATGAAGAGGAAGATAAAGAATACTTTCTTCTAGTACAATGGAATGGAGAATTCAAAGGCAGAAAGCTCAAAGTTAAAGGACCAATAAAGAAGGATCATCACTCGTTATCTATCTCAATAAGTATCTCTATCCCTAAGCTATTGTGGTACTTTATATGATATGAATTATATGATACTTGTTGATAAATTAATCTTAAATGACTAGATGCTTTTCAATGAATATATGTTTTTCCTTCTAAAATGCTTTTGAAAATATAATGTGCTGTTGTAAAATTATTTTTGAAAAGGGGAGAAGTTTTAAAATGA
Source organism: Ormosia semicastrata (assembly GCA_029884595.1). Lineage (NCBI taxonomy): Eukaryota > Viridiplantae > Streptophyta > Magnoliopsida > Fabales > Fabaceae > Ormosia > Ormosia semicastrata. The sequence goes on from JAQQTO010000056.1 coordinate 25,413,171, forward strand.
CCTTTTTTGTTTGAGGATTTGCCTTGCTTTTCTTTAAGGTGATGTGCTTATATGGTCTTTGCATACATATTTTCTGTATCTATTATTTTTGATAATATGCATATTTTGAGGGGGAGCCTAGCTCTGAAGTTGTTTATATCTCTTGCCTAACATCTTTATTTGATTACATAAAGTGTTTTATTACTATCATATGCTAAATGTTGACATACAAAAATATGACAAGCATTGCATGAATAAACTTCTATATCTTGAAAGCATGTTTATTTCATCTCTTTGACAGCATAAGTTTTATCTATAAGGAGAGAGATAATTATTATCTTTCCTTCCCAAGCCTTTTTGTTGATGCCAAATAGGGGGAGAGAAAATTAGAAAGAAAAATATGTTCTTGTGCTCAATTGCTTGATATGCTTACATAAATATCAATTCTTATATATTGTTCAATATATTTTTCTTTGGTGATTTGTCATCATCAAAAAGAGGGAGATTGTGGAAATAAATTTGCCCCAAATGGTTTTATATGTTAAGTTTTGATGATGACAAATACAAGACAAAAAGAATATATTACTTATACTCTTTGTTGCGTTCTATATAGAGCATATCCATTAATATTTAATAAATATCTTATTTAGATGTGTCTATGAATGTCTTATATGCATGTTAAACTAACTAAAGCTATATATTTATGATTCATGCATATAAAAATATTGAATTATGTTTTTGGACTAATTATGTTTGTTTAAGTGAGCAATACTTTACAGGATAGTCCAAATACCAAGAGTGAGCTTGCAACAAGAAAGCAATAGATATCTATTAAGCTCAACACAAGGAGAATGCGACTAAGCATATGTCTTTGAAGAATATTGTTTTTAATGATAACAAATATGAAGACAAAATGAAGATGATGGGAAGACCAAGTCCAAGATCTTTTAAGGATAACTTTAGGACTTAGAGTCTCTCTGTTCGAGGATCTCTTTGGATATCTCCTAGTGCATGAAGATAAAACAAAAATGTTTTTCTTAAACTTATACCAAAACTGTTTTGATCTTGAAAATAACTTAAAAATGTTTTGGTGTTTTTGATAAACTTTCTGGGATGTTTTTCAAGCTTTTATAACTATTTTACAAACTGAGTTATTCGAATAATTCATTAGTTATTCGAATAAAGCTTTATATTTTGCATGCTGCGTGACTGTGTTTTAAAGTGTTATTCGAATAACACTCCTGTTATTCGAATAAGTGTTTTCTAAATAGCTTATTTTCACATCAACTATTCGAATAACTCATCAGTTATTTGAATAGACCCTTTTCCCATAAGTCTGTTTTAACAAATGTTATTCGAATAAAACTATCTTTATTCGAATAACCGCTTTCTAAAGAAAGCTTTTATGGTAGCGTTATTCGAATAACACGAAGGTTATTCGAATAACCAATTTCAGAAACGTTTTTAAAAGAACGTGTTATTCGAATAGCCAAAGGCTTATTCGAATAAACACGGTAAGCACAGATACGAATATAGAAACTAACAGACACTTTTTTTCATATTAATCACGGAATTAATTGCCCCAACGGCTATTTTCTATCTGGCTCTATAAATAGAGACCGTGGGTCTCATATGAAATACTCCAGCTATTTGTTTAATTTGCGCTTGCTCTGAAAAATGTGATTTATATTTTACGCCTATTTTCTGTGCTCTTTTTGCTAAAACTTTAAGATATCCTTTGAGAGCCTCTTAACACTTCAAATTGTATAATTTGCTCTGAGTGAGAGTTTCTATCCATCTATAATTTCTATTCTTCTGTATTGAGGGTGAGGTATCCTTCAAGGTTTGTAAAAGGGGTGAGGTATCCCTCTACAGTTTGTATAAGGGTGAGGTATCCCTGCAGTCTGAGACTTTAGCACAAGGGTAGAGTTTCCCTGTGTGTGAAAAGTGCTCTTTCATGTAATGGTTGCAAGCACCTATTGAAGCTTGTACATATAGTGAAAAATCTCGAACTGTGTTTCGGGGACTAGACGTAGACCACAAGTGGTTGGTGGTCGAACCAGGATAAATATCGTGCCTGCTCTTCTTCTCTTTATCTCTTTATTTTATGCAATTTATTTTATTGCACATTTACTTTCCGCTGTTCTTAAAGTTTCTTTTCTTCATCACATTCCTTCTGTGTGTTTATTTAAATAGCTTAAATATTTATATTTATTTTAAGAGCAATTGTGAAAAAGTTTTTATACGCAATTCACCCCCCCTCTTGGGTAATGGTTGCAATGACTAACAAATACAACATAATAGCCTCTTGCTTTTTCATGAATGCTTGCAATGTTGCTTCAAGGTTTTTCCTATATGGTGGGACATAAGGTGCATATCCTTGAGAATTTTGAGAGTCCTGCTGTGCCTGAGGAGGTGGTGGTTGCATGAATTGTGCCTGATTATTAGTTCTCCAACTGAAGTTCGGGTGATTTCTCCATCCCGAATTGTATGTATCTGAAAAAGAAGAAGTGAATGACTTTTTTAAAATTGTTCATTGCATTTAATTGCTCATGTACAACTTATTTAAAAATAGAAATTTTTGGATATTCATTTGTTGAGTGTCCTAATTCATCACAAATTCTACAAATTTCTTCATTTTGCACAGATTTGATTTCTTTTACTTTCCCTAATTCCATGGCTTCAACCTTTCTAGTTAAACTAGCAAACCTAGCATTTAGATCTTCTTCTTGACTAAGATGATATTTTCCTTTACTAGCATTTGCAATATTACATCTAATTGAATTTTTAGAAGGATTAGTACCATGCCAAAATTAAGAATTTTCAGCCAAATGGTCTAAATAGTCTAAAGCTTCTTCAGGTTCTTTATCAAGAAACTCACAATTGCACATTATTTTCACAAATTATTTAGTTTCCACAAATTGTTTAGTTTCAAGTGTTAACCCTTTATAAAAGAAGCTTATAGTGCTCCATTTTTCAAAACCATGATGTGGGCAAGAATTTAACAAATCTTTAAAACGTTCTCAACTTTGAAGATATGCTTCATTTGAATTTTGGACAAAATTTTAAATTTGTCTTTTCATAGCATTGGTTTTATGTATTGAAAAAAATTTCTTTAAAAACTCACCTTGCATTTCTTGCCATGTGCCAATTGATCTTGGTTTCAAAGCGTTAAGCCAAGTTCTTGCTTTATCTTTCAAAGAAAAAGGAAACAATTTAAGTTTAATAATCTCTTCAGTGCAAATTTGGTCATTAAAAATAGTACATACTTCCTCAATTTCTTTTAGAAGTAAATAGGGGCTTTCAGATTCTAAACCATGGAAATTAGGAAGTAAAAAAATCATACCCGATTTAAATCTAAAATTATTTGCATTGAGTGGAAAGATAAAATATGATGGACTAGAATTTCGAGATAGTTGCAAATACTCACGCATGGTTCGCAATGGTTGATTTTCATGTTCATCATGGACACTTTCATTTTCAGCCATTGTGTTTAATGTGTGTGATTATGATTCAGACAAATCAATATGTAAAATACCAGGATTAACTTTACCCAAACGACCATAATTTGAATTACGATACAAAATAAGAATAAACAAGTAATTTAAAATAGAAAAGAAAATGTATAAGTAGGAGGTATAAACCTGCCGTTAAACATTTATAAGGACATGGTATAAACCAACCACCAAATATATATTAACACGTAGTAAATAAATATATTAACAAGGGTGTGGTATAAACCAACCACCAAATAAGTTAATAAGCTGATAAATTAAAAAGTTAGAAACAAGTAAATAAAAAAGTTAGAAGCAGGTAAACTAATATGTTAGAAGAAGGTAAATTAAAAGGTTAGAAAGTTAGTAAGAGAGTTAGATAGTTAGTAAGTTAGTAAACAAGAAAATTAAAAGGTTAGTAGGTTAGTAAGTTAGAAAGTTAGAAATAAAATACAAAATGTAAAATACAGAAAATAAAGTACAAAAAATAAAGTGCAAAAAGTAAAATATAGAAAATAAAGTGCAGAAAATAAATTTAAAATATAAAAATCAGAGAATCGACAAGTCGATTTTTTGTTCTGACGAGAGAGAAGAGAAGAAGAAAGATTATTTCATTAATGATTGTAGATTATAGAGGGAGAAAGAAGAGTAGAAAAGAGTTAGTAAGTCAGTAAATACAAAACAAAAAACTAAAAGAGAAGAAAAAATATAAATATATATACAAGATCCACAGGATAAAAAAAATATAAATATATATATACAAAATATTTACACAATAAATTTTTTCTTCAAATCAAGTTCCCCTACAACGGTGCCAAAAACTTGATGCGGATTAAAAATTACAAACCTATGTGCAAGTTGTTTCAAGTAATAAATTCTCGGGAGTCCGAGATCGATCCACAGGGAATTGATGAAGAAAAAAATTCTTTGACGTAAGGTAAATATTTTGTCACAATAATAAAAGTGATAAAAATTAGTCACAAATAAAAAAGATTTACTTTGGTTAGGAGATCCACTCTTGGTAATTAAATTAAGGATAAAATTAATTTTTTAAATAACTCAATTAGAATCCACGCATAATGGAGGTTCCAATCGAAAAATATAATATTCAAAGTTCATTTAAGATTATATACGTAATTATATTATGATTTCTTTAATTATTTATTAACACAACCACTTATAAATGGACTCAAGCATTCATTGAGTCAACCTCTTGTCCACAATGAATCAAGATCTCCACTTTATAAGGAAGGTTTATAAATTAATTGAAAACAGAATACAACACGTATAATGACCACTTGATAATATATCATTTAAGTACAAGAAAGAAATTAATCTAACCTTAATTTATTACCAAAAGCTTCACCCTTTCACCCAAGTAAAATAAAAATTAGTTACTCATAGACAAGAAGAAAGAAAGAGAGAAGAAGAAAAAGAAGAACATAACTTCAATTTAGAAAAAAAGAAAATTACAACAAGATAAATAAACAACACAATATCATGATCTTGATAACTAACACCAAGATTCCTAAATGATCAACCTTTTATAGAAGATTAGGGATACAAAATGACAAGAGGGCTGATTAATGAGTAAATGGATGAGTAGGTAGATGAGTGAAAAATGCCAAATGACTTTTGATGAGTGAAAAATTATTGAGATTTTTTGTCTCCAAAATCATTTAGTGCTGAACTCGTTGAATACGTTAGAGAATTGAAAAATAGCCTTCATGAAAGTTGTAGGCTTTTATCTTAGCTTTCAAATGCCATTAGTTTTAGTCTAAAAGCATTCCTACAACTCGAGATATAGTCTGATTACTGCACACTGCTCAAGCCCAGCTATAGCTCCTCTGTTCTAACTTGCAAGCCCAATATGACCTCTAGGAAATTTGAAATGGGTCTTATGTTCTTCATAAAACTTGTAGATATAAGTCTTAACTTGCAAATGCCAAACTTTTAGCTCAATTCAGTTCTTACAGCCCGAGTTATGCTCTGATTGCTACATACTATTTAGGTTCCAATCACAAAACCCATGTTCTAATTTCTAAGACCAATTAGCTCCATTAGATGTCTGATTTTAACCTAGAGCTCTTATGAAAGTTGTAGAGCTCTCTTTTATATTTTCTACAAGGTAAAATATATAATTATTAGACATCTAGAACTCAAGATATGACCAAAATACAGAAACAGTGTAAGACGTAAATCATGCTGAAAAAAATCAATTAAGTCCAATTTGAGTCCAAACTTACAAAACATAACCAAGCTCAATCAATTACGTACATGGAGAGTTTAAATGACTAAAAATGAAGGTTTATTAATGTATAAAATATGTGATTATCACTAATGGGCAATCCACAAACAAAAACTTGACTTTGACTATTCTATAGACTTTGTCATCGCTTAGAGTCAGGCATATTTCAAAGTAACCCACTGAGGTGACTTTTTCTCCAGAGAAGACAGTGAGCTCGCCTTCATAGGGGGTTAACGCGAACATGGGGAACTACAACCTCTCAAACGCGTCCATGAACATTATGTCTGTAGAGATCCCTTGGTCGACAAAGATACGTCGGACCTCGGCATTAGATATTATTCAGAGTTGATGAGCGGGTCATCGTAATCCCGGATAATATCACCGTAGTCTTTTCTTGAAAAGGAGACAGGTGGCTCTTCCTTGTCTTCAGCACGGGGCTTACATGTAGAGCTAGAAACGCTCAATACTGCAGTTCGTAGTCTTTCTTTTGGGAATTACTAAATGAGCCTCCACTTGCAAATCCTCCTGCAATGGTACTCACTAACCAGTCTTTTCTGATGGCCCCACCTTGAGTATCCTCGTTCTGGTCCTGCCAGCCTTTGATATCACGGTGAGGCAGAGTCCAGGATTTTCTAGTAGGGCTTCGGGTTCTTCTCCTTTGACGTGGACTCAGACTTTGCCGAGGGTTGTGGCTATACCTTCGGTCCCTCCGTCTTTCGCGATTCTCATTGTTTCTGAAACCACTGATATATTTTTGCAGTCGTCCCTCTTTAATTAGGGATTCAATGACATCACAGAGTTGATAACACTCTTATGTTTTATGGCTATAGCTTTTATGCCATTTATAGTGTTTTGACTATGAAGCATGGACACACCGTTTTTGTGGCGTATTCGCGTGTCGGACACATATCCGTGTCAGACACATGGGGACAATCATACGACACATGTGTCCTAAGTGTCCGAATGTGTCCAATTAAAAAGAACTTTTTTTTTAGTTTAGACATATCTCGGACACGCTTGGACGCGTCTCAGACAAGCCTGGATGTGTCTCGGACACGCTTGAACACGTCTAAGACATGGCTTGGACACGTCACTATTAGACTTTTAAGTTTTATCTTTTCATACACTACTATTTTTATTTGCTCTATTTACCTCTGCTTGTACCAAGTCGTCCACTTCATCATCACCGAAGCTTGCCTCATAATAATATTCCCTCTAGTTAATTTTTTTTAGATGCACATGTACTTGTACATGGTTAGTTCTATTTGGAGAAGTTGATTTAGGAGATTTTTTAGAAAATGTCAATAGAAATTATGCTCCATATTTTTTAGGAGGGGCTTATTAGGTAGCAAATATTGGTACATATAACATATATTAAGATATCATAAATCTTCAAACTTATAGAAATGATATTATTAAGTTATGATTTTTTTAAATTTTGTAATTATATATATATGCTGTGTCCGTGTCCTATAATTTTTTGAATTTGATGTGTCATCGTATCTGTGTTTGTATCGTGTCCCGTGTCCGTATCTGTGTTTGTGCTTCATAGGTTTTGATCCTTCTAAGCTTGTTTCTTCAAGGGAGGGGGCCTTTTGATATCCTGAAACTCGGTTTGAAACACTTCTCTGAGAATCATTTCTCTTAGGGTGTTCAAAGGAGTGTAGTTAGAATACTTAGGTCGATATGCCTTGGTCTTAGAGGAATTTTTAGGCTGATTGGAGTTTTAGTTATTCTTTTGGTGAGTGGGCTTACCTTTTTTCAGACTCTCTTTAGCCTCAGTGATTTCCTCTAGGTCAATATACTTTTGAGAGCAATGGTGGAATTCATTCAAAGTCTCCGACTTCTTTTTTGCTAAAGACCGGAAGATTTTTGAATCGGTTCGGAGGCCATTCCAGGAATAATGTAGATCAATCATATTATCCGGGCTCTCTATATAAGCGCAAGCATTACTGAATCTCTTGAGCTATTCACGAAGGGGCTCATCACTCCCTTGGCGAATTCCAGAAAGGGAATTAATTGACTTGGGTTAGTCCCTGACAGTGGTGTAGTTAGCAGGAAGTGCTGTGTGAGGTCATCCCATTCGGTGACAAATTTTGTTCGCAAGGTGACAAACCAGCAGAAGGTGTCCTTCTTGAAGGAGAGGGGGAAGGCGCGACACAGCAACTTTGGGGATCCCCCAAGGAACTGCATAGACTGGATGTAAGCATCCAAGTGTTCCTGAGGGTCCGTTGTCCCATCGTAGGGCTCCATGTTATAGGGAAACTTAAAGTTTCATGGGACTCTATACGCCATTAACTCATTTGAGAAGGATTGTTGTTGGTCTCTGAGGGCTGGGTTGTTTCCAACAGCATTGCTGGCTTCATCGTGCAGCAACCTTCTCTGGTTGCGGGTTATGTTCTGCCTTCCGTTATCATTCTCTTTGTGTATAGATCTCTCTAACTCATCTAGCAGATAACGTTGGTATTCTAGTTGACAACATTGTTCATTAATCTGTTGCATTTGTTAGGTCACCAGTTCTTGGAGGCGATGTCTGGTCATCTCGGAACGGACAATGCCTTAGGTAGACACGCGATCAGCAGCATCGTCATTCGGGGGGTCCAGGCACGATTGCACGGGGATCTTGGACCCTTGAACAATGTTGTTGGGTGCTTCCCCTGGGCATCCAAGTCTGTCTCTCATAGATACTCTACGTGATGGGTGTGGACTTTCATCAAAAAGTGAAGTCTCATAGCCATCACACAGATGTTCAGGGACAGATGCTTGGTTTCCCGCTGTAGAGGCTTCAGCAGCTGGTGGTGGAACTGGATGAGGAGGGTGCCGCGCTGCTGGTCCCTGCCTTTGGTTTGCAGAGGGTTGTGCAGAGTCCCTTCTTGAATGCTAATGTGTGTTCACCATGATTGAGTGGGGTTAGAAGTTTAAAATTTTCACAGACGGGTTAATATTTTGAAGTGGATTCAGAGGGCACCTGAGATAGGCACGTTGCAGTGGTTTCCTCCTTGAGTAACAGCGGCGAGCATGTTGAGATAAGGAGGGTGGGTACCTGCAAAGGGACTCCAATACTCAAGTCAAGCTATGCATCGGTAGGGTGTTATGCAGTGAGTAATATACTAATACTTGTTTAGGGTTACTTAACCTGGTACTTATAGAGCGTGTATAGAATCGTAATGCAATCTATTGAATGCATATATCTAGGATTAGTGTCCTGATAAAGATTATCATCCTATTATTGTTGAGGTAAATCCCTATAAGTTAAAAACTTTGATATGGAAGCTACTTAGCAATCTGAGACAGTTATGAGTCCTATAATATTGTAAGATGATGATTGACAGTTACGGATATTTAGGGATATATCCTCTGCACAAATCTAGCAATTTTGATACAGTGGCTCAATGCCATTCGACGTGCATGGCTCTGAGGTCCAGATTGTCATCAAGGCTCTAGCCGTGTTCTCTAAGTCGGAGTTCGGTTGTACGCATGTCGGGTTGATCCGCTAGAAGGGATCCTAGATCACAGTCCAGAAAAACTTTATATCATAGAGAGTTTGAAGGAAATGTATCTTTCATCTCTCTTTCATTGTACTATGGTACTTTGTCATGTACTTGCTACCTCTCTTGCTCTTTGAGATTTAAAAATGGATTTATTGAGCTTTTCTGTCTAGTTACTTGCAGCTTATTTCGTAATATGATAGTTCTTTGTTTCTTGTCTTCAACTATCTTGATGACACTTCTATTCCATTTACTTCAGTTCTTTAAGTTGGTATAATCATGTATCACTTAGCTTTCTTGTGGTGGAACATGGGTACCTCAATAGTTTGTGAATTATCATTAAGTGTTCAAGCAAGCTTGTAGGATTTCTACACGAGGACGAATCTAAGGAAATTGGTAGCTTAATTACTTTTCATCAGTTGTTATTATTTTTCCTCAGTTATTTCTATTTTAACTACATATGATGATCGGCATACCACTACACGCACAAGCATTTGTAACTTGCTTTCACTCATTTGCACTAAGTTGTTATCACTTTGTTACTAATTACTTGCTATAACACTTTGCAATCATTACCACATTTCTTGTACTCCTAGCATATTTGCTATATGTTGCTTCATTATGATGCTCTGACTCTAGAACTTTAACCTGCGCTTATTGATCATTGTTCTTTGTTACCTCTATGGTGAGAGTAAGGCATATGGTCAATCATTCTTAAACATGTTGTGGTTGATAGTTCTTAAACATGCTATGATTGGTTGATCTTAAACATGCTATGGTTAGTCATTCTTGAGCTTGCTATAGTCTTCCCTATGTTCTCTTGATATCACTCATGTTTTAGGCATTTTATATATGTTAGATGAGGACTTTTTTATCATATCATGATTGGTGGAGTATATTGCATATTAAGCCGACTATACCAAGTTATGTCGCTTGCACTTAAGATGTTAGAACTAATCAAGTTTCTCCCTGTTTATGTTCAAAATGTTATTAATAAGATGGAAAGAGATATTGTTGCTTTTGTTAGTAAACTTGGACAACGTGCAAGATCTCTTTGATTCTGTGAGGCCAATATTGATCATAATCACTACTATTATGTTACTCCTAGCATTTCTGGTATTTCCTTCTTATGTTTTGGATAGATCATTGCTATTGGAATCTTGGCATTATGTGGTGTGTTCTTTTTCCATACATCTATCTCACACAATAGCTTATATAGCTCGATAATCGACATGCTCGACTTATTGACTTCTAAGCTTGGGACTATGGATCAGTATATTCTTTTTTGGCCTAAGCTACCTAGTTCATCTCAATTTGATCTTGATCACCAAAACAACGAAGTAAGGTATGATTAAATTATTAATTAGTAAACATTCATTAGATATTGTAGTTTATATAGTTTGACACTCAACATGCTTGACTTATTGACTTTCGAGTTGGGGGCCCCGATATGTCCCTACTGGGCCCAAGCCTAATAACCTGCACATGACCCACTACCTAAGGTACTAGGGGTCTCACCCACTATATAAACACTCATTAAGGGGTATCTCAAGTATATTCACTTTCTCTACTTATACTTTTACCTTCATTTTCGCTCTGAGACTGACTTGAGCTTCAAAGTGTTTTTGCAGATACCTCCCTATCTCTAACCAGTGGACCATCATTGCTGACTAGCATGAAGCTCTCTGACATGATCATATTATCCCAAGACCACCCCCTCAGGTACCAGATAGAGTAAGACTAAATCAAATTTAGAGTAAAACTACATAGACTAAATTAACAATCAACCTAAATTATATGTATATTAATTAGTTATATAATATCTACATTTCAACTCCAAAAGATTCTTCCATCTGCAAATAATAGCTTTTATCTTTTATTTGAAAGAGTCAATCCTTGACGTTCTATATAGGAAGTGCTTATCCCTAAGTTAATAACAAATCTAATCCTTCTTCTTCCTATGCTTTATCTTTCTTCTAAAATCCAAATGATTACATTTTTATTTGTTTATATTAGCACCAAAACTTTCAACCACTTTTTTTTTATTTTCTATAATTTGGAAAACTGATTTTAGTTTACAAGTTTGCAACAAATGAGGTTGATGAATAATGGGGGTTATTTAATCTGCCATTGCTTTTAGACAGCGAGCTTGTATGATAGGTGTAGATGGTTGTGCTTAATCCTTCAGGCACCACAGGTTTGTCTACTGTTGTTAGAGAGAGTATATTGCAACAATTCTTTTTTTTGTGCTCCCTGCAACAATTTGTTCATTTGAATGGATAAGCTCATAATTAAAGTATGCTAATCTTAGATCCTCGCTCAAGAAAAAAAACCAAATATAACTACTAGCTTATGGGCATAAATCTTTATCAAGAAGCAAGTGGTCAGTGAAGACACAAAATTAAACGGAGGATGATTCATAGATTGAGAAATGTTAACAACATATTCTTTTTTGGACACTCCTTTTAACACTTATTTTGCTATTAGTCTAAAAAATAAATATTACTAGTATATCTCTTCTGATAATCCTTTAAAGTGTATGAGGTAAACCAATAGTAGAGAAATGCTAGGAGCACACTTTCTATCACACTCCTTTCAACACACTTTCTTCTATTGGGTCATGTCACACATTAAAGTACACATGTAATCTCGATTAGCATATAATCGACTCCATTAATATGTAATCAAGTTTCAGTGTATTTTTTAGTGTGTGACGTGGCTCAATAGAATAAAGTATATTAAAAGGAGTGTGATAGAGAGTGTGTTTATAGCACTCCTCAAGTAAAATAAGTGTTAAGAGAAGTATCCAAAAGAGTATGCTGCTAGTATTCCTCTTCATAGATTTGCTTTTACTTTTAGTGCATGTTTAGGGGATGGAATTGGGCTCGAAATTAAATTTTGAAATTAGAATTGGACCTTCTAATTTTAAATATATTATTTAGTGTGTATACTAGAACTCACTTAAAATTTTTTTTTAATCTCCAAAATGAATTTATTCTGATCTTAAATCAGCATCAAGCAGATCAACAATACAAGATGGTAGCTCTTCAAGCCATATCAACAAATCATTGTCTTTAGCCATAAAAGCTAGCCTATCTGCTACTGCATTACATAGTCTAGGAGTAAAGCCAAACTTGAAACGATAGAACTAGGAAGCTATAGTGAAAATGTCTCACAGGGTAGACCCATTAAAAATCTTCAGAAAATTCAATAATTTCATACACCCTTCGAGCATCTCCCTCCAAGTAAATAGATCTAAAGCTCAATTCCCAAGTGAACTTTAAGTCGTCCTTTGCTGCTATGAGTTTAGCTCTACGAGCATCCACAGAACCCCAGAATTTGTGAATTTTTGTAGCCATAAGTCATTTTCACAATCACGGATAACTAACCCAATACCGAAAGAATGCTTTACTGAGAAGATGGCGGCATCAACATTGATTTTATAGAGATTTACAGGGGGTGGTTTATGCACCACTTACTTGGCAAAGGACAGTTTCTCTGCTTCAGATCATCATGAGACTTTGCTGCTTGGAAAGCTCTTACCCAGCTAGGCTTCATTTTTTTGGAGCAAAATTCCATGACATACTGTTATTATAAAAATAACAGTTTTTGATTCAGGAGATTTCGATGTGCAGTCGAAGACTTACTTCGAAAACTTATACGATTCTATTCGAATCAAAAGGTAATAAGGTTATCGAGAAATCATTTTCGATTTGGAAAATACCAAAATGGTAGTTTCGATTTGGCATCGAAAAATGGTAGTTCGAGTTGAAAATTATAAGTTTTGAAACTATCAAGTATTAGTTTCAATTTGATATCATGAATGATACTTTTGACTTCATACCATAAGTGGCGACTTCGAGTAGATCTCAAAAATTGAGGACTTTGACTTCAGTTTTATTAGAGTCGTTGTTGTAAAGACTCGAAGTTATTGAAATGATAGTTACGATTTGAAATCAGGAAAGGCTATTTCGACCTAATATCAGGAGTGGTAATTTCAAGTTAGTATCGAAATGAAGATTCGAAGGGTAGCTACACTTAATAAAATTTCTGGAAACAGAAGTAAGAGATCTCGACTAGAAGCCAACAAATATTCAAAAGTTCAAATTTGAATTCAAAAGAAAGGATTTGAATTTGAAATGGAAGTTAGTAGCACTTGAAGATATAAGATCAAGACAACACAATGATTACTAACAAAGATTGAGTAGTTACTTGTAGCATGAGGATTGCTGACAAAGATTTAGTGTTTATTTGGCAAAGATTATCAATCATTAAGCAGTTATATTTGTTTTAGACATATGTCAAGATCCTATAGAAAAGATAGTTACTTAAGAAGTCTATAAATACCAAATGTAACACCCCAACTTTTAGGATAATTACAATATTATCCTGAAATGTATTATTTTGTGAATTTTGAAAGTAGTAAATTAAATTTAACTGTTTTGTGAGTGTATTTGATTGTTGTATGTGATTTGCTCCGAGCTAGGGAAATAATAATTTTTTAGTCAAAAAATCTTATTTTAATTAATTGGATTGGGAGATCTTACTAAACCCAATTGATTGATATGTATATTAATCTTGTAATTTTTAAGATTTAATCGTGCAATAAAATAATTTTATATTATTATAATATTATTTTATATTACAGTACCTACTGTTTCAAAAATAGTAGAAATCTACTTCGAATTGACCATGGACCCTTAAAAGTCTGTGGGACCCGCGTTTAGAAAAGCAGTCAATGATTCTGACTGGACAAATTTCTAAGCCAATGGGAGCAAGTCAACGAAAGTGGCTTGACTAATTTGAACCAATAGGAATAGGTCAACGAAAGAAGCGTGGACTTTAATATGGACCATTGGATGAAGACTTAGTTAGGAAGCCTTTAACCTTAACCATTGATTAAATCAATGGTTAGATAAGAATTCAAGTTTTATGACTAATCAATATCTACCTTAGATTACATCTAGGGCTAGGAATTAAAGTTGAAATTAATGGATAGGATTAAGTCAAACATAGTGACTTGAATTTGATTAGTAGCTAATTAAACCTAATTTAGTTAATCTAATTACCTAATTAGCAAACTAAGTAAACTAACTTAGTTATTAATTAGTTATAATCTAAATACTAATTAGATATCCTAATATTGTTTAAAGGTTATTATATATGTTGATATATAGTAAACTAATTAGTTATATCATTAGAATGTTAATTAAGTGTTATTAGGAGATTTAACCAAATTAAGTACCTATTTAATTAGCACAGAATTAGTCTTTAATTGAAACAAATTAAACCCCCTAAACCATAGGAACCCCACGGCCATGGAGGCCAAAAGTCACAAGTTCTACATGGTTCTTGAAGCACCTAAATGACATAAGCCATGTGCACCATAATGTGAACACAAATAGATATTTACCTATTCAAATTAAACACTCAACCTCACCCAAAAATAACCACACGGCAGCCCCCTTATTTTACACTCTTCAATTTTTTTTTTTACACTTATCCTAATCAAAGCTATCCATTCTCTCCAAAAATTACAAGAACCCAAGCACACTTTCTCTTCCATGTTCTCTCTCATTTTCGGCCAACACCCAAAACCCTACCACTAGTCTTCTATAATTTTACCTTTTCACTTTTCTTAAACCAAAATCATATTCTGAACACTTTTCCTTCACAAGGTTTTGCCAAAAACCTACTCTATCAAGTTCAAAATCCAACCTTTTGTTCACTTTCCTAAGGGTAAGTTTTGATTCTTTGGTTTAAAGTTTAGTTTTTGATTATCTAAACCATGATTGTTCCATGGTTTTTCAATCTTAATCCTTGTATGTGTTTTTACTAATTATTTAAAGATTATTAGGATTTTGTGTTGATTTTAAAGAAAGCAAGGAGAAGGAGGAGACTAGCCAATCTTTGTCTTCAAGAGGTAAGAGGGAGATTTAATCTCATCAACCCTAAGTGGTGATGGGAAAATGGATTGTATGTGTGTGAAGAATCCATAAGGATTCATTTGTGTGATTGTTTATTGTTTTCTTATTTGTGTGGTTGTTTTAAATGCTTTCCTATTTGTGATTTATTTTATTTGCTATGCATGTCTATAGTTTTAAAATATATTGCATGTGTTTATATATATTGTATGTGGTTATAGTTGTATAATTATTAAAGTAGGATGTGAATAACATGTAACGATTTGCATGAGTGTTCCAAAGAACACAAAGAGGCTCATAGCCTTATCATGAAACAGAGAACCAAAATCTTCTCAACAATTTTCTAAATCAATGATTTAAAGAATCTAGGTAAAATAATAAAATTGAGAATGATTTAGGTTAATTATGGCCAACATGCCATTTAGTGTATAATTGAATGCCATTTTATTTTCTAAGATGAGTTAGGTAATCAGTTTACAAAAGAAATTGATTCCAAAGAATCTTTGAGAAAATAAAAGGAATGAATTTGGTTCTAGGATTCTAACTTAGCAGAATTTATTTTAAGCAAGAAATAAAACAAACGCTTGAAAAATACTAACGTAGAGCTCACTCTATATGTTTTGAAGCGCGTTAGTAAGTTTCAAAGTGTAACTGATGGGTAAAATTAAAATAAACAGAATTTAGAGGAAAAAGTTGAAAATACCTTATATTGATTTTATAGGCAAAATGCTGCCGAAATTTACTAAAATCAGACGAATAAAATGAAATGATTCCATACTATATTTATAACATAAGGAAAATACTCTACGTATTTTAAATGTACTAGATATAGTCTACACATATTTAAAATGATAAATTATAAGCTATTCAGTTAAGAAAATAATTTAAAAATCTTACGCGATTGAGAAAATGATTTAAAAACATTACGCGATGTTCAAAAATGTCAAAATATATTTACGCGATTTTAAAACGTTTGTGAAAATGATGCGATTATGAAAACGTGATAAAATTTCTACGCGATTAAACGATACAGTGAGTTTTGCTGTCGTACCAAAGTGGTGGACCCGGACATGTTGTGAGATAGTACTGTCAGGTGGGACAAGCTATATTTTGGAATATTGTGATTAAGGGTATTTTTGTAAATATGATAAAATATGGATATAAAGGGTATTTTTGTATTTTTAGATCATGCTTAGAGTGTTATGTCAATTTGGTTGATAATTGGCAATTGATTGATGAGACGAATTACACCGGGTTGTGGTGTGATAGGCGTAGTGTGGTTCATTATATGAACTTGGAAGCATTAGTGTGCGGAGAGATCCACATGGGGACAGTGGGTTGCTCCTTTGAGCCGTGGTAACGGGCAACACACTAATGATCTTGACAAGCACTATTCTTAATCAAGGTCTGGTAGAGATTATTATGTACAATGCCTATAGTGCACGATGTTTTAGACTGTGTACTGCTACACGATGTTTGAACTGTGGGCTATAGACACAACGTTAGACAGTGCAATAGTTTGGTTGGGCAGCCTGAAGTACTATTAGTTCTTTTCGGATCATTCTCTTAGATATCCGTGGTTAGCTCCATGGAGTAGGAACGAGTCGGTATGTGTTCATGCATTATCTGCATTTTACTATTTACCATAATCTGTGATTAAATGTATGATCTATTGCTTTGATATATATTATGTATGATATGTTGGTATGTACTATTGTGATAAATGTTTGTATTGTCATTTTCTTTATTGCCATGTGGGTAGTGATGTAGATTGTCTCACCTCTCTATATGCTTTTCTCTATATTATCATTATATTTTCGTAAAGAGTTTAAGGAAGAAGAGGAACAGCCTCTTGAGATACAGTATCCGGACGAGCGATAGCCGGGCGAGCTGTACGAGGAAGAAGAGCCAGTAGATCATTCTCACCATCAAGACTGATCTTGAGATCATGGCATTGCTGGGATTTTTCGAGTTTGTGAGACTTAAGTTTCACGGAGGTTCTGAGGCCTGTCGTATGCGAGTGGATAGAGGAACAGTTGTCTACGTGGGACGTTTGACTGTGTCCCTGTGTAGAGTGTATGATGGAGATGTCATATTCACTACTATGTTGTATTTACATCTAGAGTTGCCACTGACTCTTAGGCGTTACTGGAAAGGAATCTTCCATGCGCCTAGTGAGCTCAGTAGTGAGTCAACAGCCCGAACTCGTGTCCGTAGAGCTGTAGGACCTCCAAGAGTTCTGTCTTTCGATGATCTTTCTGAGGATGATCCATCGGAGGGTTAGAAATCTTTGAGGTGCATTTGGGCAATACTATGTTTTAGTTTTATGTTGTCTTTTTACTGCTTCATTAAATATTTGTAGTTGTAAATTATGTGTGTACTAAAGAAAAATCATATGTATATTATAGTGTGATTATGTTCTACTATATTTTGTATTTCGTGTTATTTTATTTAATGTTATAAGTATAAAAGGAAAATTTTTTTTACCACAAATATTAATTATGTACCAAACGTTTTACAACTTGGGTAAGAGTTTTATTTTATTTTATTTTATTGCATTCATAAATGTGACATCCCCACAAGGGTATTACACCAAGAGGATGGAAACACATAGGGATTGAAAATTCTATACTCATAAATACTTCTAAACATGCTCTCACGTCCTTGACATTTCGAGCAAACACAAGTCTAGTCCAATATGTTTCCATCCATTTTCATCCCTTCACAAATTCAATGCAACTTTAAATTTAGTTCATTTACATTCAAGTTCATTTAAACTTCCAGTCATTTACTTTTCTGCAAATTCTCTTCTACACTTGATCAAGTGTTCTTCTGAGATCATTTGAGTTCTTTTAAATTATTTACATTTGCTTTCTTTACTTTATTACAAATTTACTTTCCTATACTTTACATACTTGCAAGTTTATTTTTCATTTTTCTTTATTTTATTTATTTTATTTCATGCTCTTTAATTTCAACACTTCACATTATTTGTCAAGTTTACTTAATTGCACTTTACTTTTGGTATTTACACTTCATGTCATTTAATTTTCTTTATTTTATTAATTTTCTTACTTTTCAAAGCAAAGTCGCTTTTATTTTTACTTGTTTTTACTAAGTTACTTCTTACGCATAAATACTTTGATTTCGATTTACACAATTCTGTGTTTTATTCGAAATTAACCTTTGGCGTTCTTACTCAAAAGATCATTAAAGCCAATGGTATATGGTATATGGTAAAGCCAAATAGTTTAGGTGCTTTACCATGCAAAGCACCTAAGTATATGGTAAAGCAAATTTTAACTTCCCTGACCAGTTCTTTAAAGGAGAGACTAAGGTAAATCTTGTGGATTTGTTTCCTATAAGGAGAGGTAATGGAGAGTCTATCGATGATTACTTAGCCAAGTTCAGGAAAATGAAGGCTAGATATTTCATAGTCATCCCTGAATCTGAGGTAGTCAAGATGACTGCTGGCGGTTTAGACTATTCAGTTTGAAAGAAACTAATAGACCAGTAACTTCTACACATGTCTCAGCTTGCAGATAAAGTGAGAGACAAATAGAGCAATTGAAACTTGAAAAGGAGAGGTTTAAGAAATACCTTAGAAAAGAAAAGAATGCTTATATTGAAACTCCTGATGTACAGGAAAAGTACTTTGCACAATCAAAAGATAATAAAGTAGCCTATGTTGAAGTCGATGAGGTTGAAGATGATGAGGAGAACGAGGTTAACATAACATAATTAAAGTCTGGTTCTCCCTATACTTGTTATTCTCTAATGCCTAATCCAATTAAGGATAACATGAAATCCTTTAATAGCCTAACTTATGCTTTCGATATATCAAAGGCAGATTTAATCTTCGATGTCTTATTAAAAGATAAGCAAATTAAACTTCCTGATAGACATAAAATCCCTTTAGTTGAAGAAATAAAGGGTAAACAATATTATAAGTATCATAATATATATGGTCATTCGACTAACAATTGTATCCGTTTCAGAGATTTAATACAAAAGCCCATCCAGGAGGGAAGATTGAAGTTTGAGAATAAGAAGAAAATGAAGATCAATGTTGATCCATTTGAGGTGAACGCTAGCTATATTGAGCTAGTTGGCTTCGCTGAAGTCAACATGGTAGAAGTAGGGGAACCTGCCCCTATCCTCACCTCTGACTGCAGCCTCGAGGCATTTGAGGCTAATGAAGATGAAGTTTTCCCAAAAGTAGGGGTTACTTTAGTCGAATTCCTTCTTAGGAAGAAGGAAGATGCGAGAGACATGTCTCTCTGTCCAAGAAGTAGTGCGATCTTTGATAGTTTGGTAGCTAAATCATACTAGGCTACCATAAAGTAGAAACAAAAAATAAAGACCCTTGTAGGGAATTCAATCAACCTAAATAATTAACCAACAAACCACAACTCAGTGGTGGTGGATCATCCTAATAGGATCAGGAAAGGCAAGATTAGGGTGCCTCCTTCGAATGTGGCTCCCAACCAGTGGATTAGAAATAGTCCACACCCTCACAAGGTTCAAAATAAGCCAAACTGGCCAAAATTCGACTATGGGATTGTTAATCCTATTGGTAGGAAGCCTAACACCTGGATTTGAGGTGGAAGATCGAACTTGAACCAGGGTTTAAGCCATTATATGTCCATGTCCCAGTGGCGCAAAGCCCAAAAGCTCAGACAATAACAACGACAACTACAACAATAACAATAGGAATAAGCATTAGCTAAGTTACAGTTGTAGTAGAGATCCTATGCCCAAGTAGTTCAAGGACCACCTGTGAAGACAAATAGGAAGCAAAAACCTCTGACTCCAATGGACGAGGATGTCATAACGAATTTATTCGAATCCGGGTTTAAAGATGGTTTGACACCATTTTTGGTGTAAATGTGGTGTCTCTTCTTCCATACAATTTTTCCATTTCAGGTAATGAAGAAGTGGACCAAGAGGAAGACTTTGAGGATGACTCAAATGAGTCTGGTTGGTATTTAGTCAAAGAAAACATAGTGGATGTAATAGAAAACTCTGTAGTGTTTAACACTCCTACCCTCGAGATGAAAAACCATTTACACCCATTTTTTTATTAAAGCTACTGTAAATGGTAAGTTGGTGGGAAAAATGTTGGTTGATGGAAGAGCAACCATCAATTTATTGCCCAAAAATTTGATAAAGAAGTTTAGCAAATCATAAGCTGACTTATTACCACATAATATGGTGGTAACTGACTTTAATGGCAAATCTCGACATCAGAGGGGGCTATTGTTCTCGATATCAAAGTGGCCTCAGTCAAGAGATCAACTTTGTTCATAGGTGTCCCTTCTAAGGATAATTATATTCTCTTATTGGGTAAAGAATGGATACACACTGTAGGTGCAGTACCTTTGACTTTGAACCAGAACATGTTCCTCTAGAACCAGTTGGGAGAGATGGAGATGCTAGAAACTGATGACACATTGTGTCTTGTCAATCAAAATCACACAGATTTACAGATCTATGTTCCTAGAGTCAGACTTTTCTACATTTGGCATTCATTAGCTTTAGATAGGAAGGGAGATAAAGTTGAAGGCTATAGTCATTTGACTTTGGATAGCCAGGTGATAGGATCTAGGTGGTGAAGATGTTGCCCTAGATATTTAGGCTATCAGACTGAGCCCCATATGTGTCACAAAAGAATGGTTGTTGAAACCAGTCTGGGCCATAGTTTCAAAGTACAAAAGGAGATAAGTTAAAGTTGTTTGAGTGATTCTTCATTGTCATGAACAAGGAGAAAAAGAATTTGAAGTCCTTAACTTCTTTGCATAGTTTTAAAGTGTAATAAAATTGAGACAATCGAAGCCTTTAGATTGTATTTGAGGTGGTGGAGGGAATAGAACTCTGAAAATGAGGTTCAAAAATGGCGTTGAACTAGAGTTGTAATAACTAGAAGGGCCCCCAAGGTTAGTTAAGGATTTATCTTCTAATTGAGTTTGAAAAATTGCTTTAATCACCGAAGCATAAAGTTGGGCAAGGATCAATTTGTCCAAATAGAGGAGAGAACCCTCATGAAGAAGAATGGCCAGAGGAAAGAGAGATTTGGGAACTTGAAGTGATCAAGTGCAAAAAATGAAGGCATTTAGCCACAAAATGAGAAAAGCAACATTCTCCTCATTGGAGACATGGTCATAATCAAGGTAGTTATTCTTGATAAAGGTAATGTATATCAATTTAGAGAAGTTGGTTTCGACTATTGTTTTTGGGGCCATGGAACTTGTGATTACCCTTCTAATAGGTTTGAGGCCAGTAATGGCAGCCAGATTGAAAAGGGTAGGCATTAACATCCCATAGGGAACGTGACAAGAATTAGTGGTTTTGTTCTAGAAAAAGAAAGAAGTTGTTAGTATAGGAGTATTATACTCCATGTGCTCTCTACTCAGCTGAATAAAATAAAAAATGCTAGCTGATTTCTAGGTAACTTGCTTGGCACTTTCGATTATATTCAACCACCTAAGATATAAGGATCTGGTTTGAGGACTAGAAGGTGGTGAGCTTCAAAATACTTTAGGAAAGTAGTCGAAGAAGTTAGTTTTTAGCATTGGATCAAAAGCTAAAATAGATTCACCCTTTAAGGATGGAAAAAAGGATTTTGTGCATTTGTACTCGTCTAAGGGAAGAGTTGGACCCAAGAATACAAACCTCTCATTAGCAATGGTGAAAGGGATCATTACCTAGGTTTTCTAGAGCTCCGAGTTATCAGTAGAGGGGTCTGGAGTGTGAAAGATTCCACCTTCCTCTAGGGGGCAGCCACCATAGCAGCATTTGGCAGAATCACCATTTCCTCCGTCTTGGAAGAGGAGTGAGATGGCTAAGTAAAAATAGCTTTTGAGGAGGAGGAAGCCATTGGAGTTTGAAAGCTTCAAGAAGTGTGAGGCAAAAAGAAGGTTTTTGACTGGAGAACAAGTCTCAAAGTTTTAAGAAGGAAAGGCAGAAAGCTTCAGAACACTACAATGGTAGAAAACGTAAGAAAGAATAGAGAAACAGAGACTTGCTGAAGAAGAGAAAATAGAAAAGGTAAACCTTTTTCAACCCTTTAAATAGGGATTTTCAAAACCGGAGAGGGAGAGAGAGAAGAAAGAAGAAACAGGCGTACACTTTATAAATGCTGACATGATGAGAATACGACTAAAGCCATTTTATCCATCAAAAAGCCTTCATTGGCTTTATGGTTCCCCAAGTAGTGGAAGCAGTTGGTTAATGGGGGAGTGGCCATGTAATGGTTGTAGAGATGAATAGAAGTATAATTCCATATTTAGCCTCTAACCATTCATTTACTTATTGTAGACAAAACTGATATAGAGCAAATAAAGCTCTAAGTCAAGTTTTAATTGGAAAGTAAATGCTTGAAACAATAATATTTATCTCTCATACTTCGAGAATAAATATTGGGGGGGCATCTGTTAGTATAAAAATAACACTTTTTGATTCAAGAGATTTCGATGTGCAGTCAAAGACTTACTTCGAAAACTTATATGATTATATTAGAATCAAAAGGTAATAAAGTTATCACGATATCGTTTTCGATTTGGAAATTACGAAAATGGAAGTTTCGATTTGGCATTGAAAAATAGTAGTTCGAGTTGAAAGTTGTAAGTTTTGAAACTATCAAATATTAGTTTCGTTTTGATATCAAGAATGATACTTTAGACTTCATACCATAAGTGGTGACTTCGAGTAGATCTCGAAAATTGAGGTCATCGACTTTAATTTTATTAGAGTCATTGTAGTAAAGACTCGAAGTTATTGAAATAATAGTTGCAATTTGAAATTAGGAAAGATCATTTCGATTTCATATCAAGAGTGATAATTTTGAGTTAAAAAACAAAATAGAGATTCGAAGGGTAGCTATACTTAGTAAAATTTCTGGAAACCAAAGTAAGGGATCTTGACTAGAAGCCAACAAATATTCAAAGGTTTCAATTTGAATTCAAAAGAAAGGATTTGAATTTGAAATGGAAGTTAGCAGTAGTTAAATATATAAGATCAAAATAACACAAGGATTGCTGATAAAGATTGAGCAATTACTTGTAGCACAATGATTGTTGACAAATATTTGGTGGTTATTTGACAAAGATTACCAATCATTAAGTAGTTATCTTTGTTTTTAGACATATGTAAAGATCCTATAAAAAAGGATAGTTACTTAGGAAATCTATAAATACCAAGAGGATGAAAACACTCAGGGGTTAGAAATTCTATACTCACAAACACTTGTAAACATGCTCTGACGTGCTTGACATCTCGAGCAAACACAAATCTAGTCAAGTATGTTTCCATCCACTTTCATTTTTCTACCATTTAGAAATTCAATGCAGCTTTAAATTTAGAAGTTCATTTAAACTTCCAATCATTTACTTTTTTACAAATTCTCTTCTACACCCGATCGAGTATTATTTTGAGATCATTTGAGTTCTTTTAAATTGCTTTCATTTACTTGCTTTCATTTACTTGTTTTCTTTACTTTATTTTAAATTTACTTTCCTGCATTTTACATACTTGCAAGTTTATTTTTGATTGTCCTTTATTTTTTATATTTTATTTCCCGCTCTTTAATTTCAACACTTTACATTATTTGTCAAGTTTACTTAATTGCGCTTTACTTCTATTATTTACACTTCAAGGCATTTAACTTGCTTTATTTTACTAATTTTCTTACTTTTCAAAGCAAAGTCTCTTTCATTTTTACTTGTTTTTACTAAGTTACTTCTTACGCATAAATACTTCAATTTTGATTTATACAAATTTGTGTTTCATTCGAAATTAACCTTTGACATTTTTACTCAAAAGATCAGCCTAGGAACTAGAGAATCTTAAGATGAAGTGATTCTTTTCCTTGAATTGAGATCCGAAATCAAAATTTTCCTTCGACAAAGGTTTACCATAAACAAATTTTGGTGAACAAATACCATAGCTAAAATCTCCAATAGATTTAAAGAAAGATATCTGAAAATCTAATACATATGATTTAGCCATCCTGCTATATTTTGAATTGTATTGTTTACATTAGGTGTAACTTCACAAGCCTAAAAAAACTTCTTTGAATATCTGCAATGAGTGATAATATGCCAAATTGTTTCTTCATAATTGCCACAAAAATTGTTAATATGGCTTTAGTCATGTATTAATGGGCCTAGATTTTAGAGCTTTAATAGATTATTTTCTAGGACTTGATTAGTACAACCTTTATTACCTATATTCTTATAACTAGGGAGAACACTCATATATCAAATACACTTCAATTAATTCAATATATTTTCTGAAGCTTTTCTAATATAGTATCAGAGTAAGTTCTTAGCCCACTCCTGCTGTGCATTATTCCGTCTCCTGTTGACAGATATTCTTATATAAGTTTTTGTTCCTTTTTCTTTGGTCTATGTTACAAAAATTTTGGTCCTTCTGTCTTCTACATTTCCATTTTTTTATCTTTTTTTTTCCTTTTTCTTGCTACAATCAATTCCTCCTTCCATTCTAGTCTACTGTTATGGAAAAAGTTGAAAGTTATCAATCATAGGGACCATTCTTGATGGTTCAAACTATAACATGTGGACTTAAAGCATGAAAAGTTTGTTGATTGGTAAAAAGCTTTGGCGTATTGTCAATCGAGATATCACCACACCAGTCTATGAAGAAAATGAAGTTGCCACCAAGTTCGTTGAACAACTTGAAGATTGGGACAACAAAAACCATCAAATTACTACATGGTTTTGTAATACGTTAGTACCATCTATTCATATTCAATTTGTTGAATTTGATACTGCAAAAGAAATTTGGGATTTCTTAGCTAATAGGTACAAGATGATTGACCTTACTCATTACTACCAATTGTGGACTACTCTTCATAGTATCAAGCAAGAACTTGGTCAATCAATCAATGATTTTCTTTAAAAAATACAACCAATTTGGCATAAGCTATCGTATGCCAAAATCAGTGATGATAATCTTCATCTTATTCAGGTTCTTATGGCTCTTCACTTCGATTATGATCCTGTCCAAGCCTTTCATTTGCATCGTCATCCTTTTCCCACTCTAGATGATGTCGTGAAAGAACTAATTTTTGAAGAAACTTGACTTGGCTTAGTAAAACCTCATTTATTAGATATTGCTTATGCCACTCATCTATCTCAGCCACCGATGAACAAACAACAAGAATCCAATTTTTGTAGCTATTGCCGACAACATGGACATGTTCTTTAAAATTGTCCTACTAATGAGTGCAAATACTTCTATGAATGTGGTCATATTCTTGAGAATTGCACCAAGTAACCACCAAGGCCCAAAGGTGCTCCATCCAAGAGTAACACAATTTTCAAGTAGGATCTTCCTCTATTGTTGCTGCTGCGGCCTCTGAGGGAACTACTTCATTTATCTTTAGCCTCAGTAATTATAAATCCCTTCTCAAATAAGTTATATCTTCAAATAGCTCTCATTTTTCTGCCTTGTCTATCATCCTAGGTAACTCCTCTTGGTTATTTTATTTAGCATATTGTAATCATATGATCTCTAACTCATCTATTATGTCATCAAAATTACCATGTCATTCTCTTCCCATCATTCATACTACAAATGGATCCCAAGTGAAAGCTACTCATATTAGCCATGTCTCTTCTAGTAATGTCAGCCTTCTAAACACATATTTTGTCTCTTTTTTAGCCTTGAACCTTATTTCTATTGGACAATCATGTGATCTTGGACTTATTGTGACTTTTTCCTCTAATGATTTTTAGGTACAGAGTCTGCAAATGGAACAGATTCTTGGGATAGGTCATAAAGTTAGACGATTGTTTGAACTCATTTCCTTTTATATTCCTTCTCAACAACTCATTTCTACTGCCAAAGCAGAGTCCCCTAATGGCATCTTCGTCTTAGTCATGCTTCTCTTGGTAAACTTTGTCCTTTAGTTTCTAGCGGTCACTTAGGTGCAATTAAAATTGAGTCTTTTGATTGTTTACATTGTAAACTTGCTAAACAACCAGCTTTGCCTTTTAATAATAGTATTTCTGCTTCTGATACTCCTTTTGGATTAATACATTATGATATCTGAGGTCCAACTCCACATTCTACTTTAAGTGGTGCTAGATGTTTTGTTGTGCATATTGACGATTATTCACGATTTACTTGGATCTATTTCCTTAAGCACACATCAGAATTACCCTAAATTTACATTAATTTTGCTACAATAGTCAAAACTCAATTCTCCCACACAATAAAAACTCTCAGGATAGATAATGCTATGGAATACAAAGACTTCACTCTATTACACTGTCTCCATCAACAAGGTACTTTTATCCAATGCTCATGTCCTAGTACTTCTAAACAAAATGGTTGAGCATAAAGAAAGAATCGTCATATCTTAGATTATATTTGTTCCTTTCTCCTTTTTGAATCATGCCCAGAACGTTTATGGGGAGAAGCAGCTTTAATCGTAGTTTATGTCATAAACTGCTTACCTTCTTCCATTTTGGGTCATGTCTCTCCTTTTGAAAAATTATATGCTGAATCTCCTGATTATACTCAACTCAAAGTTTTTGGATATGGTTATTTTGTTATTTTGTAGCCTTATGAATACACAAAATTCGAGATTGATTGTGTTGTTTTCTTGGTTATAGAATTGAACACAAAGGTTATTGTTGTTGGGACCCAATTTCTAATCAGTTCCATGTCTCTTAACATGTTACCTTTTAGGAACACATGATGTTCTCCTCAGTGTCCAAATTTCATACCTCATTCTCCTCATCTTCTCCTTTCTTTATTGACCCATTCTGTGAATTGTCTCTTGATTCCACTCTAGTATCCTCTAATGGTCATCCCATAGTCCGTTGTTCTGATCCGGTAAGAGCACCTCCTTCTCATCTTAAAGACTTTCATTACTTCTTTACTATTTGACCTTGCATGAGACTCGCACTTATTGTGAGGCTAGTTCTGACCCTCTTTGGTAGCAAGCAGTGGTAGAAGAAATCCATGCTTCAGAGAAAACTCACACTTAGGATCTTGTTGATCTTATCTCTAGCAAAACATTAATTGGTTGCAAATGGATTTACAAAATCAAAACTCATTCTGTTGGATCCATTGAATAGTATAAGGCACGACTTGTGGCTAAAGGGTACACCCAAGAATATAGTATTGATTATGAAGAGACATTTGCTCTTATGGCTCGCCTAACATCTATTCAAAGTTTGATAGTTGTTGTAGCAATAAAAAGATGGAAACATTTTTAAATGGATGTCAAGAATGCTTTTCTCAATGATGATTTAGAAGAAGAAGTATATATGCAACCTCCTCTAGGGTATTCTCATCCACCTCATAAAGTTTGTTGTCTTTGAAGAGTTATGTATGGTCTAAAACAAACTCCTTGAGCTTGGTTTGCGAAATTTAGCTTTACCATTGCTCAACTTGGTTTTCATTCTAGTCTGCATGACTCTGCCTTATTTATTCAAAGAACTAATCAAGGCATTGTTCTCCTCTTGCTATATGTTGATGATATGATCATTACAGAAGATGACAATATTGGTATATTTGAGTTTGAAAACTACCTTAGTTAATACTTTGAAACGAAGGATCCTGGCTCTTTTAGCTACTTTCTTGGTCTAGAGGTCACTTCCACACATGATGGATATACTCTTTCTCAATGAAGATATGCTTCTGATTTACTATCTCGGGCTAGTATTTTTTACAGCAAAACTAGTTCAACTCCTTTGGAGCCTAATGTCAAACTCACTCCTCTAGATGGGACACCACTTTCTGATCCTACTTTATATCGCCAATAGGTTGGGAGTTTAATTTACCTTACTGTCACTAGGCTAAACATAGCTTATGTTGTTCATCTTCTAAGTCAATATATGGCTACTCTGCACTTCACTCATTTCGCTGCTATCCTTCAAATTCTATGCTATGTCAAAAGAACAATATTACATGGGCTACATTTTTCTTGTCACTGTTCTCTTATGTTGATTGGTTATTCTGATGCTAATTGGGCTGGTGATCCCATAGATAATTATTCTACCATTAGATATTGTTTCTTTTTGGGTGGTTCTCTTATTTTATGGTGTAGCAAAAAGCAAACAATTACTACTCGTTCTAGTACAAAATTTGAGTATCGTGCTTTAGCTGATGCTACATCCAAATTACTCTGGCTTCGATAGTTACTAGAAGATATGGGCATTACACACTCCAATGCTACTGTTCTTTATTGTGATAATAGGAGTGCTATTAAATTGCTCAAAATGACATCTTTTATGAGCGTACCAAACATATAGAAATTGATTATCACTTTGTTCGACAACATCTTGTACTTTGAACTCTTCAATTGGCTTCTATTTTTTCACAAAATCAAATCATTGATATCCTCACAAAAGCTCACTTCACCAAGCATTTCCTTGACTTATTGCATAGACTCAAGTTAGGATCTACTTTATCACCTTGAGTTTGCGCCCAGGGAGAGGGGGTTGTTAACGTGATTTTAGTCATATATCACATTTTTATCATGTATCATGTTTTATTCATGTATTAATAGGCCTTGATTTTAGAGCTTTAATTCTATCTTATTTTCTAGGACTTGACTAGCTTATTTTCTAGGACTTGATTAACTTGTTTTCTAGGTCTTGATTTGTATAGCCATTATTACCTGTATTCCTATAAATAAGCAGTAGACTCATGTATCAAACACACTTAAAGCAATAAAATATATTTTATGAAGCTTTTCTAATAAACAACCATCTCCCACATTAACTCCTTTGAGGCATAGATGGTTCCTGGTGGGCAAAATATTTCTGCACATTCTTCATAGGGATATGCGTGATTTGGGAGGCACCTGGACTTTCCAAACTTTCCTCTGAAGTTCTTCAAACATCAATAGTGAGCCATAGGAATTAGTATCACCTTCTATTCCTTGGTTGTTGTCCACTATTATTCTAAACCAAGCAATTTTGTAACCACTTTTAACAGAATACATGCCTTTAGGATCGTGAGCCCATAATAAAGAATCCACATGTTGACAACTTGACAGTGGAATATGGAGAATTGATTATGCATCAACTTGGTTGAAAATTGAACGAACCAAAGTCTCATTCTAACACCGTTGCTCATGAAGAATAAGCTGATGTACATGCACTAAAGTAAGATCCATCACCTCTATGTCATCCACCCTGAAATTAAAATTGTTTGGAATCCATGGATTTGACTAAATTTTTGTAGAGAGCTAATCACCAATACGCCATAACACACCCATATTCAAGATCTTATGTCCCTCTATGATGCTTCCTCCAGGTGAACAAATGGTTTGATTTAGGATGTGCACTTAGGCAATCACATGTAAGAAAATATTTCACCTTCAGAATTCTGGAAACCAACAAATTTGGAAATCTCATAGTTCTCCACCCTTACTTTGCTAGCATTGCAAGGTTAAAGGTACAAAGATCTCAGAATCGCAATCCCCTACCCTCCTTAGGCCAACACATTTTTGCCTAACTGACCCAGTGAATTTTTCAGTTATCTGTTTGATCTCCCCACTAAAACTTACTCCTTATCATCTCAAGTTCCTTGCACAAGGATAATAGAATTTCGAAGCAGACCATGAAATAAGTGGGAATGGCTTAAGTCATCACCTTAATGAGAACCTTTTGTCACCCTTAGATAGCAATTTTTCTTTCCATCCCTGAATTCTTTTCCAAACCTTGTCCTTCAAAGATTAGAAAGCGCAGTTTTTTTATCTCCCCACCATAGAAGGTAACCCTAAATATGTTTTATAATAGACCACAGATTAAACATTACAACCTTGACAAATTTGATTCTTCAAATTTTTATTCACATTAGGGATAAACAGGGTTGAGGACTTATCAAAATTAACACATTGACTTGATGCTCCTCCATACACCCGGAGGATATCCAAGATGGTGTGACAGTCCTCCATACCTCTAGAGAAGATTAAGCTATCATCGGTAAAGAAGAGGTGGGATATCCTAGGAGCTGATTTACACACTCTCACCCCATAAAAATCGTTAAGGTCCTCTATTTTTTGCAACAAAGCTAAAAGGGCCTTTGTACATATATGAACAAATACGACAAAAAGGGATCTCTTTACCTCAAGCCCCTCTGTAGAGAAATTTTTTTACTTGTGTATCCATTCAGTAGCATAGAATAAGAGACAGAGGAAACATAGTGCATAATAAAATTAACCCATCAATCATTAAACCCCATTTTCCTCATAATAGCCTTTAAGAAAGCCCATTCCACACTATCATATGCCTTGTTCATGTCTAACTTCATGGCTAGAAAACCTTCCCTACCAGATCTTTTGCATTTTAGAGCATGGACAAGTTCATAAGCAATAAGGATATTATCCTAGATATGTCTATTATGAACAAAAGCACTTTGAGATTCATAAATGATACTAAGGAGAATAGTCTTCAATCTATTAGCTGTGACTTTACTGATTATCTTGTAAATCACATTTCAAAGAGAGATGGGTCTAAATTGAGTCATATTTTAAGGATATTTTATTTTGGTTATCATAATAATAAAAGTATGATTTATATCTTCTAGCAACTCAAGTCCATTTAGAAAAAAAAATGGCCTTCGTCATTGCTTCACCAACCACATCCCAATATTTCTGGAAGAAAAAAGTTGGCATTCCATCGAGTCCTACGACTTTTGTAGGCCCCATTTGAAAAAAAAAAGCTTCTATAACTTCAAAACCTATGAATGGCATAGAAATAAAATCATCCGTATCTACTGTAATTTTTTCTTGCACACCCTCCAAAGCTTCTATAATACCCCTCAGATTGGAGGACCTGAAAAGACTCAAGAAGTAACTATATGCTATAGTTTCCAAGTTAGCATAATCCCAAAACTAGTTTCTATTTTCATCTTGCAGCCAAGTAATTTTATTTATTTTTTGTAACATTATACTCGCCCATGGAAGAATTTGGTGCTCATATCCCCTTTCTTTTAACCAATTAACTCTTGATCTCTATCACCGCTTAATTTCTTGCCTCTAGAGTAACTCATTTAGATCCTCTTTCTTTTTCTTTAAAGCTTGTAAATTCTCCTCTGTTGGCTCTTTGTTTGCTAGAATAGATATCTTTTCCTATGCCTAATCAATCTGCTTATTTACATTCCAAAAAGAGGTCTACCAAAGTAATAGAATCTGCCACGTCCATAATGGAAGAAATTTCACCCAATGATTCCCAGGCCTTTATAATAATTTTCCTGCTTTCTAGATCACAAAACCACATTTTCTTGTAATGAGATGGTCTTTCCTTCTTTTGCTCCTAAACGCCTGGGTTGTGGATGTTAAGGTCGAGTATAACTGGTTTATGATCTAAATACGACGAGGAAAGGTGGGTGACTTGACTATTTCTTAAGTTTTCTAACTAGTAGGAGTTTGCAAGGAACTAATTCAATCTGCATTGCACATTATGATCTCTTGCCCTCCTATTGTTTCAAGTAAAAGGATACCCATTAAACCCTAGATCAAGAAGACCACAAAAATCAATTACTTCCTTGAAAGCTTGCATCTACCAGGAATGTCTAGGTGGGCCTCCCTCTTTCTCCTTAGGATTTACTATATCATTAAAATCCCCCTAAAAACCATGGTGTGTTATCACTGAAATGTAAATTCTTCAAGGCCCTCCATGAAATGTGTTTATCTGCTATTGTTAGGGCCACATAGTACCCTATAAACCTCTAAATCTTCCCATTCTCTGACTGTGATAATTTAACATCAATGATATACTTGGGATATGATTGTAAATATATGTCCAAGTTTTGCCTTCACAAAAGTCCCAGTCCACCTCTACGATCTTCGTTATCCATTCCAAAATTCAAAGGAAAACCAAGCCTCCAATTCACTCTTTCGAATTCATGTCTGGTTAATTTAGTCTTTGTTAAGAACATTGTTTTGGGTTTACATTGCCTCACCAAGTGGCAAAGTGCTGGAATTTCCTGTAGATTCACGAAACCATGACAATTCCACACTAACACCTTCATAGTGATCGGTAGAGCTGTTGGTCCAGCTCCACCACTGAGATTGGTATTAGTTCTTGCACTCATTCTTGAATATTTTGCATCTTCTTAACCGTTAGGTAATTCTCAATTTCCTTATCTTCTGCACCTTGTATATAAGCTTTTAGTGACCTCTTCACCGGTATGGCCATGTTGCTTCTAGCGTAATTATTGAGTTTTTCTTTGGCTTGGTACTTCCATTTCTTGTTGCTTTTCTCTCCACTACCTTTGTGTAATGTGACACTTACACCAGAATGAGCCTCTTGATAACTTCATGAAATGTAGTTATTTATGCCCCATATTTGTGCTTCATGGCATGCTTAGTCCTTGTTCTTATGCATATTTGGAAGGTTTTATGCTTATATTTGTTAAATGTCATTTGGATACCTTCCTTTATGTTTTTGAGCAATTTGTGCATATTTGTTGATTGATTAAGTAAATTTACAATTATATTTAACTTGGTGCCTTATCTAATGCACGAAAGGCTTAAAAGAGACAAATTGAAGCAAGCCAAGGCCCAGCATTGGAGGAAAGAAGCCAAGGATGCATTCTAGAGGTCCACGCCGTGGCGCAATAATGTGGACGCCGTGGCGTGAGGGTCTCAGCCAGCCACATACTGACAGGACAGACAGCTCCACGCCGAGGCATGGGAATGTACACGCCGCGGCGCGCGTCGGCGAGCTGAGCCTATTTATTCTATTTTTCACGCACCCTCTCGCTCTCTCTCAGTTTCTCTCTTTTAGGTTTTAGGTTTTTAGTTTTCTGGGTTAGAGGCTACGGCTAGATCTCCATTGGAGGTGGATATGGAGCTTGGGGAGCTAAGGATGGAACCCTCTTTCCATTGGAGGAGGATTCGAGCTTCAATGGTGAAATCCATAAGCTTTCTCCTTCTCTCTTTTCTCTTTTCTCTTCCTCATTTCTTGAACATGTATTTTGTAATTAGTTCTTATGTTCATAGTAAAGTTGAGCTTTATTTAGGAATGACTTTGAATCCTTTTATTAATATTAACGATTTGTTCTTTTCTGAGTTTGTGTGGATCTTTGATTTTGTTCAATCATATTGTGCTTAATGCTCTTGAATGTTTGGCCAACATTTGAGTGGTTTGATAAAATCTAATGAACCTAGACATAGGGATTTGGGTTTGAGATCGTATGTATGGTTGATGCATGTTCGATTCTATTCCAATGGCGGAATGAGTTGATTCGCTAATGGGATAGACATATACCTCTTAGCCATGCATAGCACGTGTTTGAGAATAGACTTTAAAGAGTAGATTTTGTGTTAACTCTCAAGGACACTTAGTGAGTTGGGCAAATGATACCATGGTTAGATGACCTAGACATAGGCGTTTAGCTAATGTAGATTCTCAAGCTAACATAATCATTGCTTTCATATTTATGAGGAGGATTGCTTGTTGTTGGTTGAAGTAAAGGGTGAAGAAGGATTTCCCTGAACTCTAACTGTTTATCCTTATTGCTTTTTGTCTTTACTTTCTTTACTTTTTCCATTTTTATGTTCTTGAATAGAACTAGGTAAGCTATCGGTTAATACTTAACATTGGAAATAAAATTATCCTCGTGGGAACGATATCTGTATTCATCATTTTATTACTTGTGCGACCCATGCACTTGCGGTTAGCAAATGGGCAACACATTTTGACCCTAACACCTCTGCATAGACTAAAGTTCTTTGAATTATAACATTCTCCAATCCCTGTGAACCATCATATTCTACACCAAGATCACCTTTTTGCTGCCAGAGACCTTTGCCACCCTACCTGGACAACTAGCACACTTTTCAGAGCTTATGGTTTCCTCCAAAGTGAGAACACCCCTCATGCTTGGGCTATTGAATGGGTTATGACTCGTTGAGTAAGAACCCTATTTGAATCATATTTTGCTATTTGATCCCCTCGTTCTCATCCAATCCCCAAATCGATGATCCACCTCATCCTCTTCTTCACAATTTTCATAGTCATCAGTCATGTCACCTAAAAGCCAACACTCGTAATAGAAGTTTGGCAATCTTTCAAATTGAGTAGGAAACCACTGTGCTCCCACTTTTCTGTCCACCACCATTTTAACACCTCTTCTCAGTGGTTTCCTAATATCAATCTTCACTTGTACTCTTAGATTCATACCCTTCGTCCTTCCTCTACTATTTGAATCTACCTGCAAGCATTCACCTATTAAGTTTCCAATCTTCTACCCCACTTCCTCTGTCATTGTAGCCACTGGCATATCAAGCACCTTGATCCATAATAGTGATTCAACAAAGGTGATATCAAACGACCTTCTCACTCTATCATACTCTTGGATGATCAATAGGTATTTATCAAATGTCTAAGGTTTTCCTGTGAGGATTTTATCAAATTTCTTCTAGCTGAAGAGTTCAAAAAGGTGTAATTCTCTCCCAACTTTTGATACTCCATTCCCCTCCTTGATCTCCATATTCTCTCCATGGTCCTTCCAAGGGTGTTCTGGTTGAATGGCCTAATTGATATATGCTAGCCAACCAACAAGAATTTCCGTGCAACGTTTGAACCTTCTCCACTCCTTGAAACTCTATCAATGGTGATCTCCTCTTATTTTGAAAGTTTAAGATTTTTCCATTATTCGTTAATTTTTCCGCCATCCTCGTCTTTCTTCAACTAGCACAACACCTCTCCTCACCTCTTCCATACTAGAAGGATAACATCTCACTTAGGAATAACCCACCACTCTCTTTGTGTTTTCCAACCACCAAACCCTAGTAGACCAAAATGATGTGAGAGAGAACTCATTTAAATTCTGAGCCTGACTTTAAAGAATTGAAAATGATCAATTTATACTACTTTAAATTCTTAAGTTAAATTCTCAGAACTATAATTCTAAGCATCAAAATTAAAATTTAAAATAATATTTCATATTTCCTTAATCATTATCTTTATTGCATCAATGTTCTATTAACCATTACTGTGGCACATACTTCAGCAACCATCATGCCAACAATTAGCATTGATGGTGTGCATTAGTTATGTTGTTACTTGCATCCTTCATTCACCAATATCGTTGCATGTGCTTTGGCCACGTTGTGGTTGGCATCTTCTAATTGTCATCGTTGTTCTAGACATGTTTTCATTAGCGTCCTTTGATTATCATTGCCGAAGGAATCCTTTAGCATCCATTGTCACCAAAGATGTATTTCAATAATCATAGACTCCATTGTAATTTGGCAACTCAAACTCAATTAATTAAAAAGTTTGTTATAATAATTTTTGTTATGTCTTGATGTTATCGAGCTAGCAAGGCTAGAACCAGGTTCCTGCTAAGCGTCTTACAAGCTTGGAGACCTTGGAAATGGGGGTTTGTACCTACAAAGACACTCCTACTCTTAAGTCATCGTAGTGAGTGCTAGGGTTTGTTATGAGCAAGAAAATATGCTTACCAACATCCTTAATGTTGCTATTTATAGAGGGGAATCCTCTGTCATTGGTAGTGTGCAGGGAAGTTTGTGACCTAAAGGGTTCTTACAACATGGGCCCACTTAGGCGTACATGTTG
This sequence comes from Ormosia semicastrata, assembly GCA_029884595.1. Taxonomy (NCBI): domain Eukaryota; kingdom Viridiplantae; phylum Streptophyta; class Magnoliopsida; order Fabales; family Fabaceae; genus Ormosia; species Ormosia semicastrata. Next base: position 25,448,877 of record JAQQTO010000056.1, read on the forward strand.
GAGCCTCATTGGTCCAACTAGAATTGCCCCATTTATATACAGATAGAGGTTCCCGTGTAATTGTTAACAGGCTTGGGCTTTGGGGGCCCAAAGCCCCAAGATGGATTAGTTCCCCCAGGCTAGTGCCTTGGTGGCTATCAGGGTCTCAGGCTCTAATGTGGTTTCATTTTAGGCCCTTTGTTATGCCTGTATTGGATAAGTTGTATAGGGTCAGAGCAAGGCACGTGATACACGGTTCATGCTCGAAATCGCAAAAGCTAAGTGCGTTTAGAGTGATTATGGCCTGTGGCAAGCTTGAAACGCTTCAACTATTGTATACATATCCTTTCACCTACGCTTTAGTAACCTTTTGGTCATGTGTCGCTAGCTGACTGATCCGCAAGTGACCTTAGGCTTGGAATTACGTTCCTCATCATTATTTCAAATAATGGGCAATGGTTATTAAGCCACTCTCTGTAAATAGTAGGTTGTGGGTAACTGTACCATATTTTCCCATTCCCACTACTATTTCATTGCTCCTTTTCATCTATTTCTCTACTGAACTTCCAGTTGCTCATAAGGCTCTTTTGCGACGGCTCGTTATTTTTTGTTAGGCACTCCTTTGCTCGCTCCTCCTCCTCTTCCTTTAGAAGGTAACCCTCCTTCCCTTTCCTTTCCTTTTTTAGAATCATATTTGTGCAATTCAAAATGTTGGGGGATGAGGGAGAAAATGGTTCTTCTTTGGAAGTTTTGGAGTGATCACCATTTCTGTTGCACCTTGCGCAGTAGAGAGAGGTCCTTGGGAGTGCTTTCGCTTCTAGGGGACGAAGGCAGACGCCCACCACCAAGTCCCTTGAATGGTTAGAAAGGTGACTCACGAAAATCAATCCAGGGCGCCATTCGATCTCCGACGTGGAAAGGGTCTTGCACAAGTTCATGGGGCCTTTGAGAAGTGATTCTAATAGGTCTTCTACCTCTGTAGGTACTAAATGAGCTCTGAGTTTTGTTTCCATGACTAGAGCTAAGGTTCGAGTTACTGACTCTTGGGAGCAATCGTCATTGGCCCCAATTAATAATGAGTTCTCTTGGGATCACCATCAACCTCAATGAGCTAAGGTTCTGCTTCTCGCTTTGACTCTCATAAGAAAGCTGTGAGCCTCTACATCTATATGTTTTTGACACATGGGAGGCCATCGGAAAGGGATTACCTAGTGGAGCACTATGATAAGGACGAGCACATTTGTAGTCTGCCATAGCCTGGACCCTTATACATACATGTACTAGACTTTCTTTACGAGGCTTCCCTTGAGGATTCCGTTCTCTGAGTTTTGAGTGGGTGTGTTGAATAGGATCGAGGCCATTCCTTCTTAACTTCACTCAAATAGTTAGGTATATGTATAGTCTTTTGAGATCGTATATTGCTATTTTGAAGTGGAGCCAAGTGTCAATCTCTTTTTCTATATGTTTGAGGTTTTGGGTTCAACTGGGTGGAGTATACCGGCTTGGGTTACCATCCAAAAACATATGCATAGGAAATGCTTCGAGCTGTATGATGAGTCATACAGAGATTTTAAAGATGGGTTCTTTAAGCTCCAGGATGTTGATGGTTGGGATCCGATCTTCATCGATGAAGAGGATAAGCCACTTTTTCCTTTGAGTTGGAATGAGCGCTTCAAACACAAGACGACGCTTCAGACGAAGTGGGAAAAGATAAGCGTGGCTGAACAAGCAACCTTCAACTACTTTTTCGATGTGACTAAGAATATTGAAAACTTCCAGTGCTCGAAGTTGATTACTTGGAGTCCTTAGGGGGTTCAAGGCTACCTTAGTAAGTTTGTGACAGGTGTCGCCGCCCATCTTAGATGTTTTGCATTTTTTTCAATTGTTTTCATTATCATAACTCCATTTTCTTTTCATTGCAGATAGCATAGAAGACTCTAGGGACATCAGAGAACTGATGAAGGTGCAAAGGAAGAACAAAAGCAAGCTAGGGAGTTCTTCTGCTTCAAGGGCTAAGTCATTTGCTATTGACTCTCAGGCCAAAAGGTCCAATTCCGAGGTGCGGAGGCCGTCCAGCAGCCCTACAACTAGCTCCAAAGGTGTCTCAGGCTTTGAGGCTTTCATCCTGGGGATGAAAATGTAAGGGGGTTGATGTGGCAGAGGAGAGTCATCCTAGGAAGGCGACTGCAGGAAGGTCTGCATCCTCTGACGTGTTTTCAGGGCATGCTCCGAATGTCCATGAGTCATCTGCGCACACTACTGGAAGGATTATTGATCTGACTACCACTTCTTTTGCCTCAAATTATGCCTAGGATAAGTCCTTCAACATCCTAGAACACTCTAAAGTCTTCTTCTATCAAGATGTCGAGATAGAGAGGTTGAAGGTATGTTCGCCCATTGAACTTTACCTTTATCTGCAAAAGATTTAGTACCAATTGGCTTCCATCTCCCGCTATCTGGAGAAGACCTTGAATGCTAAGCAGATATCTATCCTGGAGTCAGATAACTAACTTCTAGTTGAGAAAGTGTCTGACCTCCAAGCAAAATGGGAGGATGCTGAGAACCGAGCTGCAAATGTCGACAACAGGGTCTATGTGCTCGCTGGGCAGAAATTGGTGGACCAATAGCATTATGATAAGCTGAAAGAGAAAGTCGATGATCTCAAATTAAAGAATAAGGCACTGGAGGAGTCTATGAAGGACCTAACTTCAGAAAACGCAAAACTAGAGGCTTATGTGAAAGAGTTAGAGCCGGAGGCCAAGGAGTAGGAAAAGGTGTCATTGGAGGCGGAGAACCTGAAATACTTGAACAATTGGACTAACTCCACTAAGACATCTTTCTACAATGCTCTAGCCTAAGTCTCTGTCATTTGTCCAGACATAATGAAGTTCCCTAGGGCGGACCATCTTATCATTGTAAGTGATGGGAAGATAGTCCTCATAGTGCTGGAGGACGAAGATGAAGATGAAAAAGGCGAGCTCGGTCCAGGCGGTGTTGAGGGGGTCCAAGGCCAAGTTGATGATAAGGGGGAGGAAGTAGAGGCTGAGAATGACCCTCCTGCAACTTATGTTTTCACTTTTTCTTTGCTTCTATTATTTTTTGTGCCTCTGCGTGGGTTTTCATTTGTAAGGACATATTTTGGCTGAACTTGGGGCCTTGATAATATTTAACCTTTTCCCATTTCCATTCAATATTGACTCCTCTTTTTATTGCTTGTTTTCCTCCATTATGAGGTTAAAAGCCTTCGAGGGTCCAAATTTGAGTTTCTATACTTGGGATTTTAAAAGTATGAACTCTCATGATATTTAAGGGTTCGAGGTCCTACAATTACAATCTATTGTTTAAAAACTTAGCAAGTTGGAATCTATGGTCCTATATGGGTCGAGATCCATGGTTTCACACTTTGCAAGTTTGGATCCGTGATTCTATAAAGGTTGAGATTTGTGATCTCGTACTTGTAACTTAACATTTAGAAACTTGGCATTCGAAAACTTAGTAAGTTAGGGTTTGTTAGGGTCAAAACGTGTTGCCCATTTTCTAACCGCAAGTGCATGGGTCACACAAGTAATACAGATACAGAGTAAAAGTTCGTTCCCACGAGAATATTCGATTATAAAGCTAAGTACCAACCAATAGCTTAATCAATTCTAGACAAGGACATAAAAATAAGAAAATAATATACAAACTATCTAACCTACAAAAGCAATAAACCTAAAAGCGGTTAGGTTTCAGGAAATCCTCTTTCACCCCCTACATCTATCAACAACATGCAATTCTATTCATAAACACAAATGCATTGATTAGGTTAGCTTGAGAATCTTCATTAGTCAAAAGCCTATGTCTAGGTCAATCAACCCTGGTTTCAATTGCCCAACTCACTAAGTTTCCTTGAGAGCCAGCGCAATTTTCACTCATGAACGATCTATTCTCAATCACACACTATACATGGTTAATAGGTATATTTCTATCCTATTAACGAATCAACTCATCCAAGCCAATTGAACTCGCCGAACATGTATCAATCATACCATATCCATATCAACAAATCCCTATGTCTAGTTCATTTGTCAATATTGAGATCATGCAATTGAGGCCAACCAAGAACAAGCATTAAGCACAGATAATGATTGAACCATAATTAAACATCCACACAAACTCAGAGAAAAACACATCATTAATATAAATAAAAGGATTCAAAATATTCCTAAAACATAGCTTAGCTATACAAAAGATAAGGAAGAGAAGAGAGAAAGGGAAAAGAGAGAAAGAAGCTCATTGATCTGTCTCTGAAGCTTGAATCCTCCTTCAATCCTTTGATCCTGGCCTCCAATCCACCAGCAATGAAGATCTAGCCAAGCTATCTAACCTAAAACTAACCTAAACTAACAAAACTAACAAAACCTAAAAAGAGAGAGATGGCCAAATGGCCCAAACTCAGAAAAACAGAGAGAAAACGGAGAGATAATGGGGAGAGAGTAAGAGAAAAACGTATAAAATCTTATTTATAGGCTCAGCAGCCGCCACCACGCCGCGGCGCCCACATATGCACGCCGCGGCGCATAATGGGTTGGTCTATTTACCGCCACAACGTTCACTTCACTACGCCGCGGCGCTCTTGCCCCAGGTCCAAGTATGACCAGGCTAAAAATCCTCTTTGCGCCGCGGCGTGCTCTGCCTTGCGCCGCGGCGTTGCTTGCTGGAATGCCAATTTGGCTTCCTCTTCCTCTTTAAGCTCAATTGCTCCATATTTAACCTTGTTTGGAGCCCCTCCTATCATAGAGAAAACACCAAATCAATAACATATATAAATCTACTCAATCCATGATCATTAAAGCTCAGTTTTGCACAATAACATATCAGAAAGGCTTAGAATCAGAATATATCAAATATAAGTACAAAACCTTCCAAATATGCATTTAAACAAGGACATAGCATTCATTCTAGCACAATGATAGGGCACAAATAACTACATTCTATGTAGCTATCACACCCCCAAACCTACATTTTGCTAGTCCTCGAGAAAAACAAAATAGAACTAAGTAAATCACTTAAACATTCAAATCAATTTTTTTTTTCATTCAGCAATTATATTTCAATCTTCTTATTTCAATCAAAATCAAATACTGGTGTGTACTGACTGCATCAATCCTCAAAAAGTGCAAATGCCCCATAAACAGTTCCACACATATACAATCCTAAACATGCTAACAAGCCAGAAAACTCTCCATGCAATTCACATTTATCACAAACATGCAAGATAAATTTTTTCTAATCAAGACATACACATCCAGATAAGTTTATAAACATACATGCATATGATTCACAGAATCCACAAGATTGTAAATCAACTCTCTCTCCACTAATGTAAATCACACAAGATTGAGGATCAAAAGGGACTTAATCGCATTCATTCTAGCACAATGATATGGCACAAATAACTACATTCTATGTAGCTTATATTGTTAGGCCAATGGGCTAACAAGCCACAAAACTCTCCATGCAATTCACATTTATCACAAACATGCAAGATAAACTTCTTCTAATCAAGACATACAAATATGAGGAATCCACAAGATTGTAAATCAACTCTCTCTCCACTAATGTAAATCACACAAGATTGAGGATCAAAAGGGACTTAATCAGCTTATATTGTTAGGCCAACGGTATGGGCGAAAGAAATGAATGGGAAAGATACAATACAAATATTGAGACACATAACATACTACTTCAAGACTTGAGCCAAAACATGATATTAGCAGGGTATTCAATTATGAGATCATAAAACTTGCCAGAACCATTTTCGATGCTTTTTGAACTTTATTTTTCTTAAGCTTTTGCTTTTCTTTTCGTTTTCATTTTTCATTTTATTTTCTCTTTCTTTTTTCTTCTATTTTTGCAAAGCAATGCTTTTTCTTTTCTTTGTTTTGCATCTGGTTCCTTCAGGCTCATTTTGAATTGAATATTCATATCCCTAATCATCAGACTCATTTCAAAAAATAACACATCATATACTTAACAAATAATAAGAGTAGGAAGAAAATGACATGCTTTCACATGCATTAGAATGGATAACAGGTTAACAAACACAATGGTTATGAAAAACAAATAAGGCCAAACAGTTTAAGGCTTCAAAAAGGGACCTATGGATATCATCATATCAGGGTAAGCTTTTTAAGGCTCAATCGGTCTAAACAGTGCCCTAATCATGTCCTCAATCATGCACAACTTAGGATTTCGCCAAAAGAGAGTTCAAAAACAATTTCAAGGATAATCAAAACTCTACATGTACATCCATAAACATTCTCAAAACATGCACTCTTATCATTTTCAAAGTTACACTTGCATCTAAGTGAGATGAAAATCATGCATCAAAAGTAACTAAATTGTTTCACATGCATCAAGATCACATAAGGTTTCACTGAAAAGGGGGCAAATAATAACCTTTCAAATCATGGACAATCAAAAACAACACCAGCATTCTTGCAACATGTCATGCATTCAAATAGATTCAACTTTTCAATTCAAGCATGCACAACATCTTTTGCATAAAGTGAAAATTGAAAATCTTGTCATCAGCACATCAGTGATAGTCAAAACAAAATATAATCATGAAAAAATGTTGATTAAAATCACTGCATACTCAAAATACCAATACATGTTAACATTAAGCATAAAAGTAACAAAACATGTAAAGATATTCCCCCAAACCTAAAATGAAATGTATCATTAATGAACATGGCCTATAGGGAACCTGAGACAAGTACTGAGCATTATTAAATACTACAAAACAGAAAAAATAACAAAAATAAAAATAAAAATAAAAAAATAGGGGATCACACAAGCATGGCAAGACCCATACTTAGGTCGCGACGCTCACAAAAAGCTGCAGAATTATGCAGAAACGCCCCTTGCGCCGCGGCGCGTACCTACGCCGCGGCGTGACTACACAAGCTGCTAAATTTAGCAGCAAACACAGTTTTGCTACTGGGTTTGGCTTTTATGGGTCTCTAGCTGCAACAAAACTTGTTCAAAAAGCTAAATTACAAAAATATACAATACACACATATTAAAACATATAAACAACTTATTAACCTATATACAAACCTAAACAAACTTAAAACTGTAAAAACAAACAAACACATTAAACTAACCTAATGAACATATTAACCTATATACTAACTAACACAAACAACACTTAAAACCATACACAAACAAGAACTAACACAACTAACACATAACAACTAAAAAAACTATAAACTACTAAACTAACACACTAACACTTATATACACGATCATACTAACAAAAACACATTAACACAACTAACAAACTAATATGCTAACATATTTAACATAACACATTAACATACTACCTATTTATGCACAAAGTAAAAATAGGAATGAAACATAAACATGGGGTACCCTCCCACGAAGGGCCTGAGTTATAGTCCCAGCAGGACTTTGTCACCAAAATTGAAGTATTGCGGATGAGTAGTCTTCAAGAACTTGATCCAAGGGTAATCCTTTTAGAAGTCGCGAATTCCCTCAAGGGCCTCGTATGAATGAAATCACCGGCTTCTTATTTGAAACTAAAACAAAACAGAAACAAAACATAGATTATATACAACTTATATACAACTTGAATTAGAACCAATCAAACTCATTGTTGATATTAGCAATATAAAAACTATCCCTGGCAACGGCGCCAAAAACTTATTAGGGTCAAAACGTGTTGCCCATTTGCTAACCGCAAGTGCACGGGTCGCACAAGTAATACAGATACAGAGTAAAAGTTCATTCCCACGAGGATATTCGATTATAAAGCTAAGTACCAACCAATAGCTTAATCAATTCTAGACAAGGACATAAAAATAGGAAAATAATATACAAACTATCTAACCTACAAAAGTAATAAACCTAAAAGCGGTTAGGTTTCAGGAAATCCTCCTTCACCCCTTACATCTATCAACAACATGCAATTCCCTTCATAAACACAAATGCATTGATTAGGTTAGCTTAAGAATCTTCATTAGTCAAAAGCCTATGTCTAGGTCAATCAAACCTGGTTTCAATTGCCCAACTCACTAAGTTTCCTTGAGAGCCAGCGCAACTTCCACTCATGAACGATCTATTCTCAATCACACACTATACATGGTTAATAAGTATATTTCTATCCTATTAACGAATCAACTCATCCAAGCCAATTGAACTCGCCGAACATGTATCAATCATACCATATCCATATCAACAAATCCCTATGTCTAGTTCATTTGTCAATATTGAGATCATGCAATTGAGGTTAACCAAGAACAAGCATTAAGCACAGATAATGATTGAACCATAATCAAACATCCACACAAACTCAGAGAAAAACACATCATTAATATAAATAAAAGGATCCAAAATATTCCTAAAACATAGCTTAGCTATACAAAAGATAAGGAAGAGAAGAGAGAAAGGGAAAAGAGAGAAAGAAGCTCATTGATCTATCTCTGAAGCTTGAATCCTCCTTCAATCCTTTGATCCCGGCCTCCAATCCACCAAGAATGAAGATCTAGCCAAGCTATCTAACCTAAAACTAACCTAAACTAACAAAACTAACAAAACCTGAAAAGAGAGAGATGGCCAAATGGCCAAAACTCAAGAAAACATAGAGAAAACAGAGAGATAATGGGGAGAGAGTAAGAGAAAAACATATAAAATCTTATTTATAGGCTTAGCAGCCGCTACCACGCCGCGGCGCCCACATATGCATGCCGCGGCGCGTAATGGGTCGGTCTATTTACCGCCGCAACGTTCACTTCACTACGCCGCGGCGCTCTTGCCCCGGGTCCAAGTATGACCAGGTTGAAAATCCTCTTTGTGTCGCGGCGTGCTCTGCCTTGTGCCGCGGCGTTGCTTGCTGGAATGCCAATTTGGTTTCCTCTTCTTCTTTAAGCTCAATTGCTCCATATTTAACCTTGTTTGGAGCCCCTCCTATCATAGAGAAAACACCAAATCAATAACATATATAAATCTACTCAATCCATGATCATTAAAGCTCAGTTTTGCACAATAACATATCAGAAAGGCTTAGAATCAGAATATATCAAATATAAGTACAAAACCTTCTAAATATGCATTTAAACAAGGACATAGCATTCATTCTAGCACAAGGATAGGGCACAAATAACTGCATTCTATGTCGCTATCAGGGTTCGTGGTCCCATAGGGGTTGAGATCCATGATACTATACTTGGCTTTTTGTTATACTTTAAGGATCCAACATCCCTTTAGCATTTTGCCTAAGTTAAGATTTGTGATCCCATACTTGGCTTTTTGTTATGCTTTTAGGATCCAACGTCCCTTTAGTAATATTTGGTTGCTTTAGGGATCCGATATCCCTTTAGCAATAACAGGTTACTTTAGGAATCCAATATCCCTTTAGTAATCTTTCTGCTACTTTGGGGATCTGTCATCCCTTTAGCAATTTTTTTGCTACTTTAGAGATCCAATATCTCATTAGTAATTTTTCAAGATGGGGGAATTAGGAATGAGCATAGTGTTTGCTAAATTTCCCTTTTTCATTTGAAGAAATCATTCTCTTTACAAGGCTTGAAAAAGAAAAAGATATAAACTGAAGTTTCTTAAATAAATTGTAGTATATTTTGAGGTTGACAGCATTCCATGCTCGGGGAAGTTCTTTTCCAGATAGGTCAGTGATCTTGTAGGCTCCTTTATCGAGAACCTCTGTGATCCGATATGGGCCTTCCTAGTTGGCCACGAGCTTCCCATTCTTCGCGTTCCATCCTCTGATGGCAGCTTTACTAAGAACGAGGTCTCATTCCTTGAACTGTTGTGGGAGCACTTTTCTATTGTATCTTGAGGCAATTCAGAGATTGAAGGTGACTTCCTTAATATGGGTCATGTTATGATTTTCCTCATTTAGATCGAGTTCCTCTCTCATTTAGTTGTCATTATTCTCCTCGGAGAAATGCCCCCTTCTCCAAATGGGCTCTCCGATTTCTATAGGGATCATAGCTTCGCACCCATACGTGAGATTGAACAGAGTCTCCCCAGTGGCTAAATAGGGTGTCATTTGATATGCCCTTAAAACGTGTCTGAGTTGCTCCATCCACTCGCCGTTAACATCTTCAGGCTTCTTTTTAAGTCCTCATAAGATCACCCAATCAGCAGCCTCAGCTTAGCCATTGGCTTGAGGATGTGTTGGTGTATGCCCTAGAGGCCAATACATTTTCTGTATTTACATACATTTTATTATGCTATTTTATATATGAGGCATTTCATTTATTGTGTTCTTTTTGATAAACATAATAAAGTCCTTAGAATAGTAAGTTTGATGCCATAGGACATCAAGTGGATGACTTAATCATGAGATCCTTTTGGTTACAATACTATTCTTAAATGTCCCTAGTCAAGTATTATTATTAATTAGGACAACAATAATACATTGAGACTAGTATGTGCATAGACTGATGACCACATCTCACGGGTCATGGATATGAGATATCAAGTCTTCACATTGATACATATTAGAGTAATGATGTACTGGACTGACCCATCATGAGAACACTACATGGATCGTTACGTGAGTGTCATAAGTAATTCTCATAGTGACAATGATGTTTGTGGTCCTTTAACCTGAACTCACTACGATTCTTACATGAGGAGTTGTGTATTTTAATGTTATCAAACGTCATTTGTAACAAGGTGATTATAAAGTTAGTTATTGGACATACCGCGAATCATGCAGAGGGATGTGAGTAACCTAGATGGGATTTATCATTCTTACATAACAGGAGCGTTATCTTCGGGCCCCCTGATTGAGTGAGACTGCGAAATGCATGGCCATGCTCAAATGAGTCAATATGAGATATTGATCTTATTTGTTGTTACAAAGTCTACTCGAGTATCAGGAAATGAAAGATTGGACTATACAAGGGTGACGCATTCCATGCCTTGTGTTCAATCTTGATATCTTGACAAAGGGACTAAATGACACAGAAACATTGGTCATAGAAAGGTTATGTCAAATCACTGACATTCTTATTAATTGGGGTAGCAGCAATGTGTTGCTAGATACCGCTCACTGCTTGTAATATTAAAATAGGATTTTAATATTACTGTTAACGTAATGAGAACCTGCAGGGTCACACACATAGAGCAGAGTAAAATTGGAGCAATGGATCCAAGTTAGACTCGGATTCAAATATGGGCCAGACTCATAACAGACGAGTCTAGGGTTGCACAGCTAACCTTGCTTCTGCTCACACTCACTTAAGGCAGTCACTATTATAAATAGTACTGCAAGGGGCTACTAAGATACATAATTTCAGAACCCTAGCCGCACCTACAGAAAAGTGAGTGAGTGAGCGACAGGTTTCTTCTCTTTTCTTCACAGCTAGCACTGTGTGAGAGATGTGAGGCTCCTCTTTGCGGATGTTGAATGTTCATGAGTCTGTTCGTGCGGATACTGCAAAGACATCATTTCTATTACGGTGTTGGTGATTCGCGTCCTTCCTTTTGATCACCCTTCAAGAGGTAAATAATTTAAAAAACTCGGATTATGGCTTTTCGCATGGATCCTCGGTGCAAATCTCTGTTTTTCTGCTGCGTGATGTAACCGTAATTCCCAACAGGATGTTTTACCGAAGTGAAGTGTCACTTGATCTTCAGGTCACAACACATATCTCTAAACTTCTTATCCATGAATTAGGTCTCGTTAGGGATCCCGAACCTAAAGATAAGCTTTTTTAGGAACTTTTTGATATTTTCCATAGTGATGGTGGCTAAGGGTTTTGCTTCTATCCATTTGGTGAAGTAATCAATGACGACTATCAAATATTTTAACTTTCCAATAGCTTGGGGGAAGGATCCCAATAAATTTAGCTCCTCTTTGCAAAATGGCCACGAATCCGAGATAGTGGATATTTCTTCGGGGGGTGCATTTTGGATGACAACATATTTTTGGCACTTATCGCAGCTTTGTACATAGGATAAAGTGTCTTTTGTCATGGTAGACTAGAAATATCCCACTCGCAGGGCTTTCCTTTCCAAGGCCTTTCCTTCTAAGTATTGGCCACAATATCCTTTGTGAATTTCAACTAGGACATATTTGGCGTCCTCGAGAGTAAGGCACTTCAAAAATAGGAGGGAGAAGCCTCTACAATAAAGTTTGTTATAAAAAATCAGGTACCATGTTGCCTTTTCGGTTATCTTCTTAGCCTTGGATTAGTCAATGGGGAGTTCATTGTCTCAGAAATTGGTGATGATGGTTTCATCCAACTATTGTCATCTAAGATAGCCATAACCTGATTTCTTTTTGAGGTGCTGGGGACAGACAACGTCGCCTGGATTATGGACCTATTATTCCAATGGCTTTTTTGTGCTAAATAGTTTAGACAAGATGTTCGCTTAGAATTCAACTCTCGGAGAATATGGTCCACCTTTACCTTCGTAAAAGCCTCTATGAGCTTTTTTAACCTTCAACAAATAACTCTACAACTGGGGATCCTTTGTCTAGTATTCTTCTATGACCAGCGAAGTAAGCAACTGGGAATCACTGCACACACAAAGTTTAGATGCTCCGAGGTCTTTGGCCATAAAGAGTCCTACAATCATAGCTTTCTATTTTGTTTGGTTATTTGAAGTGGGGAATTTGAATCTCAATGACTGCTCAAGAGTGACCTCGTTGGCCCTTTCCAAAATTAATCTAGCTCTACTGCCCTTAAGGTTTGATGCTTCGCCAACGTATATTGTCCAATTTCCTTCCTCAACGAGTTTTGGAGAGTGAGTGAACTCCACTATGAAGTCAGTGAGTGTCTAAGCTTTGATTGCTTTCCTTGGATCGTAACCTAGGCCAAACTTTGATAATTCTACAGATTAGCCTATCATTTGTCCTATTAGATGTAGTACTTGTTGAACAGGCTGGTCCGTCCTCATTACTATGGAATGGCACTTGAAATATTGTCCCGACCTTTTGGCCGATACAAGCAAGGCGAAAGCCTGCTTTTCGATTTTCTGGTAGTGGACCTTAGGGCCCTATAGAACCTTGCTGACAAAGTAAATTAACTTTTGGCCCTCACCCTTTCCCGGACTAAAGCTGAGCTTACGGCTTCCGCTGACACTGAGAAGTACAAAAACAAAATTTCTCCTTCTATCAAGGATGGGAGGTGTGGTGAGGGTGTTCTTCAAGTTTTGGAAAGACTTTTTGCACTCCAGAGTCCACTCAAAGTCTTTGCTTTTTTTTAAAAGTCTAAAGAAGGGCAGAATTTTTTTAGCAGACTTAGAGACAAATCTGGTCAAAACGCAATTTGCCCTATTAGTTGCTGAAACTCCTTTAGGGTGCTCGGGCTTTTCATATTGATGATTGCCTGGCATTTATTAGGGTTGGCCACGATCCCTCTATTAGTGAGCAAGAACCCCAGGAATTTCCTAACTTGGACTCCAAAAGCACATTTCTCGGGGTTTAGTAGATATTGTGCTTTCTTAAGTGTGACAAGACCTTATGAAGGTCATTAACATGGTCACCGATATCCTGGGTCTTTACAATCATGTCATCTATGTATATTTCTATATTTTTTCCCACTTGCTCCTCAAAGACTTTATACATCATGCTCTGGTATGTTGCACCAGTGTTCTTAAGGCCAAATGGCATCACCTTATAACAATAGCTTGCTCTCTCCATGATAAAGGTTGTCTTCTCTTCGTCTTTGGAGTCCATGAGGATTTGGTTATAGCCAGAATAAGCATCCATGAAAGAAAGGAGTTGTTAATATGAGGATCCACCAATCAACTTGTCAATGTTGGGGAGAGGGTATGGGTCCTTAAGGTAGGCTTTGTTGAGGTCTGTGTAATATACGCACATACACCATTTCTCAGAGAAATTTTTAACCAGAACCACATTAGATAACCAAGTGGTATAGGATACTTCCTTAATGAATCATGCTTTCAATAACTCTTTGACTTGTTCCTCTATCACCTTCTGGAATTTGGGGCCCATTTTTCTCTTTCTTTGTGCAACTGGCTTGACATCTGGATTAATAGAGAGCGTGTGACAGATAAAGCTCAGGTTGAGGCCAGGCATGTCTGCGAATGTCCAAGCGAAGTGATTTTTGTTCTGTTGAAGGAACTCTATCAACTTCCTTTGTTCTCCTTCTGAGAGGTCCGCTCTTATCTTTGTTACTTGATTAGGTAGGCTTTAGAGACTTATTGTGATTAACTGTCCTTTAGGTTACAGCCTTGTGCCTTGGATGTCACCTCAGACATTGACCTCTGCCATCAACATGAGGTGTTTGTTTTCCCCCTGAGGTGGTGGAGACTGGTGTTTGAGACCATGATCCACAACGTCTAAGCTAGTGTTGTAACAACTCCTAGATGTTGCTTAGTCTGCCTTGACAGTAGCCACTTTGCTATCGTCAGACAAAAACTTCATTGCAAGATACTAGGTGTAGACGATAGCCCCAAGGGAATTTAGGAAAGGCCTCCCTAGGATCGCATTATATGCTGAAGGGTAGTCCACAACCAAGAATTTTACCTTCATGGTTTTGTGCAAAAGTTCTTCCCCAAAGATCACAAATAGCTTGATGTACCCTTCTGGTCTGATTTTGCCCCCAAAAAAATAAATGAGGTCAATGTCGAAGGATTTCATGTTCAACATTGGGATCCCTATATTTCTAAAGCATTTTAAAAACAATATATTTGTCGAACTGCCTTAGTCTACAAAGAACATTTTCACTCTAGCGTTTACCATCTTTATCGTAATCATTATAAGATTGTTTCTACTAGGGATGACCCTTTCTTTATCCTTTTCTGTGAAGCTAATGATCAGCACCAGGGATCCGCTCCCACGCTTCATGACTGGTAGTGAAGCTACATTAAGTATTACTTTCAAGTGCCTTCAACGAGCTAACCTTATCTGTCCTACTCCGATGAAACCCCCAACAATGGTATTGATGGTCCTTGTGACCTCATTGTTGCGCCTATTTTCTCTTTGGGGGTCATTGTTCTCCGACTTCTATGGTTTTCCCTAGGTGGGGAAGGTTTGTTAGGTGACAGAGAACAATGGCACAGGGTGGGGCTCCTCATTTCTTCTTTCCTCTAGTAACGTCGAGAATTGCTACCCCTGGAGCCATGGATATAGTTTTGGAGGAGTCCACAATAGATTAAGGTTTCTCTGGCGTCATGGAGATCCACATAATCCTTTGTGGTGTGCCCGTAACTGTGGTGGTAATAACAATACTTTCTTTTATCGACCCGTCCTCATGGCCTCAATTACCTAGGCTTTGGGAGGTCGTTGAGGTCTGTGGAGTAGACTTCTTACAATATCGTGCTCCTAGGTACCTGAAGTGGGGTGTAGTCATCGAACTTTCCCCATGGTGGCCCCCTTGGATTATTCTTTGGACCCTTGACCTCAGGCTCCTTCTTTTTCTTCTATGGTCTATCATGCTCTTTGTGAGCTTCATTCATATCTTTCAAAGTCTCCTCCATGTTTATATACTTCTTGGAGCGCTGCTTTATCTCCTCAAGCATCTTCAGGCTCTTCTTAGCCAATGACTTTGCAAACTCTCCATGCTTCAGTCCTCCTATGACTATATGGATAATGGCATCATAGTTAAAATCATAAACCTTAAGGCAAGCTCTGTTGAACCTATGCATGTAATCATTGAAAGTTTCATTCTTCCCCTGTTTAGCACTAAACAGACTTTGAGTGGTTCTAGGCTGAATCTTACTCGTTGTGAAATGAGTGAGGAAATTCTGTGCTAACTCATTAAAATTGTTATAGACAGTGTTGGTAAGGCCGTCAACTACTTTTGGGTGGCCTTCTTTAGTATGTACAGGAAAGCTTAACATCGTATGGGGTCGGTTCCCCCTGTGAGTAGCATGGAGGCCATGAAGGCGTCCAGGTGCTCTTGAGGGTCCATAGACCCATCGTAGGCCTCTATAGCATGGGGATTAAAGTTTTTTTGGTAATTGTACTCCTATAATAAAGTCAGAGAATGGGTGGCTGAAGGCATAATGGACCCCATATTGGTGTATTGGGCCAGAAGCAGTGAAAGGCTCATGCCTTCATTACGGTTCACGATGAGAGTAGGGATGTTCCACAACGTGTGGTTGTGCTAGCACCTGGGCTTCGTGATCCATGCCTACCCTAACATCATTCTCAGTCACGCATTCCCGGCTTCTATTTAGGGCTCGTAAGATTTCCTTAAGCTGGTTCTACTAATGATTGAGCATAGTGTACAACTATTGGTTGGTGGGAGGCAAGCTTGGTGCTTGCCTCTCCTGTATAATTGGAGAGGGATCTAGTTGAGCTGGGTGGAAGCTTGGTGTTATGGAGTGGGTTGGTCCACTCTTTGAACGATAGAACAAAGCCGTTGGGATGTAACTAGCTTGCTAGGCATGACAAAGGCTTCAGCTCCATCCCTCTACTCCTGGTACTTCATCGTGCGCTTCCATGTAACAACCATGGTGGAAGGGTGGGAATGGCTGTTTTCCAGATTCTTATAAATGGTGCCAATGTTTTGTCTTGGTGCTATTGGGCTAGCTAGGCCAGAAACAGGTTCCTACTAAGCGTCCTTCAAGCTTGGAGGTCTTGGAAATAGGGGGTTGAGTACCTGCAAAGATACTCCAACGCTCAAGCAGTGTAGTGAGTTAGGATTTGTTATGAGCAAGAAAATATGCTTACTAACATTCTTAATGTTGGTATTTATAGAGGGGATTCCTCTGTCGTTGGCAATGTGTAGAGAAATTTGTGTCCTAAAGGGTTCTTTATAGCATGGGCCCACCTAGACGTACCTATTAGAGCCTCATTGGTCCAATTGGAATTGCCCCCTTTGTATAGAGATAGAGGTGACCCTATAACTGTTAACGGACTTAGCCTTTACGAGTCCAAAATATCATGATGGATCAAATCTTAAACTCTTTATTATTTATTAATTTAAACTTAATTAATTATATATTCTTCATAAATTATTTAAACATTAAAATTTAAGTTCAATTCAAAGTTATAATTTTATATATCAATTCTTTATTTATCTCGAACTTAAAAATTTACATTTCAATTAATTTCAATATGATAAAATTAAAATTAAAAATAGAATTTTAAATTATAATTTCATCTTTTATTCAAGTTCATCAATTATAGCTAGAATTAGGAGTGACTAGTGAGTGTGCAGTTTGTTGATCCTATGAGAGAAAATGATGCCACCATTAAAACATACAAGTCTCATGCAAATGAATTTTGATGTTATTTGAAACCGAAGTAGCAAATTAAATTCAGTATGATTTTGCTAATGCGAGCTTGCAACCGATGAAGAAACTACAGTTCCGTTATTCATCCAACTTTTATACGTTTAACTTTTTTCAACTTACTCTCAAACTCATTCTGTATCCTGCAAGCATATTACAGTCATATATAGGATAATTTGACATCTCTCTCATATTAACATACAATATACATATAAAAGTTAGACACAATATTTCCCAAGAAACAATGACAAGAGGGAAGAAGGGATCACCGAGTGGTTGGCCTACACAAGAGTGATGGTCTACGATATTATAATTATTCTTTTAATGTACTTTCTTCTAAATATTACCAAAACTTATTCCAAACTAAAATCTAAAAAAATTAAAACATTTTTTAAAAGTTAGGAGTGAATGTAAGTGGTGATCTTTTATATTAAATGTTTAATAATATTTTTATACTATCTTTAATCATATTAAAAATATTGGATATTTTAGAAAATAAAAAAAATAAATTCCATTTTCATATGTAGTTTTAAATACATTGTAATCTTTGTTATTATAACTAAATTATAAAGTCTAATACTGACTTTTCAAAAAAATGCTAATACAGCAAAGGATCAATTTTATAATTTATCGTTAACAATAATATAGTTTTTGACAGTGAACTAGAACTGTTTGAATTGATGGTATGCTTTTGTTTAATTAATTAATTCGCTTTAATGGAGTTTTTATTTCCTAATTAATTGATTAAAGGATGAATTAATCATGGATTAGAGGGGACCTCGAGATGACTCAATCATGGTCTGTTTTAACTTTTCGTCACTTCAATTATTGGATATTTTTTATCAAACTATCATTAGTGACAAAATTATTTACAAAATTGTCATATTTTTTAAATTATATATCAAACTGTCACACTCTTTGCTTATATAAATTTTTTTATTATTTATAATTACGTCAACACGTGTGACTTTATTACGTGAAAAACGCCACATGACTAGGCATTATCCACGTAATAGCGTTAGTGCTGCTAGCATTTTCAACTCAATAACGCCACATGTTTTGGCATTATGCATGTAATAACACCACACGTATTGGCGTTACTAGTGAATAACGCCACACGTGTTGGTGTTACCAGTGAAATTCTCCTTTCCTTCTCTTCTAGAAGATGATGATGATATTTGCGTGCAGCAGTATGCACTTGCATATATACTTAGATTGATTGGGCGTTTGTTATTTCCTAATCATGTTAGTAAATATGTGTACATGATGTTCCTTCCCCTATTGGAAGACTTTATCATTGTTAGGACATATAGTCTGGGATTTGCGGTCTTAGCGTACTTTTATAGGGAACTTTGCAAAGCCACAAACTACAATGTGCACGAGATTGGAGATGCTTGCATCTTGTTGCAGTATTGCAGTATTTCAGTTGTCTATGCTGTTGATCGTGGTCACCTACGACCATTGGAATTTACGTAAGTTTCTCCATATAAATGACTGCTACAATGACTAAAAATTTTTATGGCGTAAAAACTAAAATTTCCAACAAAGTAGTTGAATTCGGTATAATAATAAGAGAAAAATTTTATTTGTATTTACATTTAAAAAAATAGTGGCGTACGTAATAACGCTATGCATTAAGCGTTGTTGCTTGGATAACGTCAATACATGTGACATTATTATGTGGAAAAACACCAATAGCGATAGTGCTATTATTACGCGACTAGCGTCATCGCTGTTGGTATTTTCTACAAAATAATGCCACACATATTGACGTAATTGTAAATAATAAAAAAATTCACATAAGCCAAAAGTGTAACAATTTAGTATAATTTTAAAAGTATGATAATTTAATAAATAGTTTTGTCACTAATTATAATTTGGTAAAAAAAGCCTCAATTGTTGCATATAGGAGAAATTCTTAATTGTTTCTAGATTAAAAAAAAATTCTTTCTCCGCACTAATATAATGTTATATATTATTTGTGAGTTACTTTTCACTTTAACAATATTTTTCATATCGAGGTAATATATTAAATTTTGTTCAAAAAATATCCAAAAATTTGTCTAGCATGTATAGTTAATTCATCGGCATGCAAATGGTGTTATAACATTCCTATTTATTGGTATGTATGAACTTAGCAGTAAGTAGTAGAACCAACCAACCAATTTCGTTTTACATCTCTCTCTCTCCAAAACTCCAAAATTTTGGCATCTAAGCACTGTAAAGCTTTATTTAAAAAACTTAAAATCAAACTTAGTAATTAATTATTTGATTTATTTTACTTTAAATTTGTTATGCCTGTGTAATTTCTCATATACACTTATAAATATCTCAAAATACAAATTAAAGCATCAATTGTGTCAGTCTCTTTTTTTTTTTTCGGTACAAGTTGTCTTCAATTCCATTGACTTGTTTTATGTTATATTATGCTTACATTTCCTTGTTATGTAATAATACATTCTATTCTACAATAGAAAAATAAAAATAAAACTTCTTATTCTAATGTGCAATTGGACATTTAACCTTACTTTAAGATTTTTATTTTTTTTCAGCAAAAAGAAAAAAAAAATATTTTCAAATTTGTTGAAGTTAATTAAAATATTTACCTTTCCCTAGACTTCCTTACATTAGCCTACAACTATTGACCCCTCCCTACATTTCCAATTGTTACTATGACTAATTATAATTAAGATTATGATTGATCAAGATTTATTTTAAGAATGATTGTAATTGATTTAGTACAGAATTAGTTTGATTTAGTACATAATTATAATTTATTATTTTCCTTTTATGTACAGTAGCCTTCTTGTATAAATAAAGGTTAACCATCTTGTATTCATTCGTTCAAAAATATACACAAATTTATCAATATTTGTCTTCCTATTTCTATTTCTAACTTGGTATCAGAGAGTCTAAGCTCTCGATCCAATCATAGATTTCAGATTCTAGACTTCGATCTAGATTTTAGACTCCAGACTCTAGACTTTGATCTAGCTTTTAGACACCAAAAGTTCAGTTTTTTGCGTTTTCCCTTAGTATAAGGGAGAAACTAGATATTGCTAATTTTCCTTCAATTGTGCTTACTGGCCCAAGATGTTGCACATATTGTAAAGACCCATGACACTTGATTGAGAATTGTCCCACATATCCTCTAAGGTCTGATCAGAATAGGTTTCAACCTCGTCCCAGTTGTTCTAAGTCTGTGCTTGTTACTACTGTTGTTAAACGATCCTTAGGTTCTTCAACCACACCCCTGGCTGCATTTTCTTCTAAGTTATATGATCTTATGTCCCTCCTTAAGTTATCTAATTCTGGTAATACCTCTTCTACTTTATCAACCACACCAGATAATACTAAATGGTACTTTGACTCTGCTTGCTATAACCATATGTCATTCACATCTCAGTCTTTTTCATCCTTGTCTGTTAATGACATTACACATTCTATACATACAGCCGATGGATCTCTTATATTTGTTAGTTATAAGGGTTCTGTCTCTTTGCCCACTCTTAACTTACTTGATGCATATCTTATTTCCAAATTAAACTTTAATCTCATTTCTGTTGGTCAACTATGTGACCTTGGTTATGAAGTCATATTTTCTTCTTCTGGTTGTCGTGCGCAAGATCCACGGACAGGACAAGTCATAGGGACTAGATGTATAGTCAGAAGGCTGTTCGACCTCACCAACCTTCATGTTCCTCCTACCTCAAATCTTTGTGCAGCATTCACCTCCATCCAACTGTGGCACCAATGTCTTACTCATAGTTCTCTAAGGAAGCTGCGTTCCCTATTATCTCACGGGGCTCTAGGTTTAGTCAACAATGAGTCTTTTCACTGCACTTCTTGTCAAAATGCTAATCAACCTGCACTTTTCTTTTAATAAAAGTACCTCTATTTCTAAATCTCCTTTTGACCTTGTGCACTCTGATGTCTAGGGGCCTGCCCCCACACCAACAATGAGAGGTAATCGATATTTTGTAATATTTATTGATGGTTTTTCTCGTTTTACTTGGATATATTTAATGAAAAATCGTTCAGAACTTCCTCAAATTTACATTAATTTTGCTACTCTAATCCAAACCTATTTCTCAAAATTAATTAAAGTTTTTCATCATGATAATGCTTCTGAATATCGTGATTCAAAACTTCTCACTTTTCTTGCTGAACAGGGTACACTCTCTGAGTTTTCTTGTCCTGGTACCTCTTAGAAAAATGGTCGTACTAAAAGAAAACATTGTCATATCCTTGACTCTGTCTGAGCTATGCTCATCTCTTCCTCTTGTCCTGAACATGCTTGGGGTGAAGCCGCTCTCAATGCTTTCTATGTCATCAATTGTCTTCCTTCCTCTGTTTTGGGTAATGTATCTCCTTTTGAACATATTCACCATACTTCTCCAAATTACAACTTTCTTAAAGTTTTTGACTGTGCTTGTTTTGTTCTCCTTCAACCTCATGTGCACACTAAACTTGATCCTCGAGCACGACTCTGTTGCATTTTTTGTTATAACACTGAACATAAGGGCTATTGCTGTTGGGATCCAATATCAATTCATCCGTATCTCCCGTCATGTCATCTTCTGGAAAGACACCATGTTCTCCTAACTCTCAAAGTTCAAGTCCTTCACTTCCACTTCAACTCCTTTTTTTACTAACCCCTTTTTTAATCTCTTTCTTAGTGATTCTGATGCAAGTTCCTCCAGTGAGCTTCCAGTCACTTCCAATGTTTTAGTCATTCCCGATGACGTTGTTCCAAATGTAGATCCTACACCTGTCATTGCACCCCCTCTTCCATCTGAGCGTCTAACTATCGTAAGAACTTAGCCTATTTATCTTCGTGATTATCATTATTTTTCTACCATGCTTCACTTACATGAACCTCAGTCCTATCAAAAAGCCTCCACAGATCATCATTGGCAACATGCTATGCAAGAAGAGTTACAGGCTTTGAAAAATAGTGATACTTGGGACCTTGTTGATTCTCCTTCTAGTAAGGTACTTGTGGGATGGAAATGGGTGTTCAAGTCAAGACTCGTTCTGATGGCATTATTGAGTAATATAAGGCTTGTTTGGTTGTTAAAGGTTTTATTCAAGAATATGACATTGATTATGACTAGACCTTTGCACCTGTTGCTCGCATCACTTCAATTCGTACTCTCCTTGCTATTGCAGCCACTCAGAAATGGACTCTAAATTAGATGGATGTGAAAAATGCTTTTTTTAATGGTGATTTGGAAGAATAAGTTTATATGTGTCCACCTCCTAGTTACACTTATCCACCAAATAAGGTTTGTCATCTTTGAAAGGCTTTATATGGTCTCAAACAAGCACCTCGAGCTTGGTTTGCCAAGTTTCACAGTACTATAAGTCAATTTGGCTTTTCCTCCAGTGCCCATGATTCTACCCTGTTTACATACAAAATTGATAGAGGTACTGTTGTATTGCTTCTCTATGTTGATGATATGATTATTACTAGTGATGATACAATGAGTATTATTGAGCTTAAATAGTTCTTGAGTCAGCATTTTGATATGAAAGATTTTGGACCTTCAGTTATTTTATGGGGCTTGAAATCCTTTCTTCTGTTGATGGTATTTCTCTGTCTCAAGCTAAATATGCCAAGGATCTTATCTCTCGAGTCGGTCTCCCTGACAATTGCACCGAGTCCACTCATCTAGAACCTAATATCAGATTTACACCTCTGGATGGTACTATACTTAATAATTCTACTCTTTATCGACAGTTGGTTGGTAGCTTGATTTATCTTACTATAACTCATCCAGACATTTCATATGTTGTTCGTCTAGTCAGTCAGTTTATGTCAGCTTAGCGCACTACTCATTATGCTGCTATTCTACATATAATTTGGTATATAAAAGGAACTCTATTTCATGGACTTTATTTTTCAGCCAACTCCTTCTTGGTTCTCTAGGCTTACTCTGATGCTGATTGGGGTGGAGATCCCACTGACGACGATCCACCACTGGCTATTGTATTTATCTTGGTGATGCACTTATTTCATGGCGAAGCAAGAAATATAATTTAAGTGCACGTTCCAGTACTGAAGCAGAATATCGAGCACTAGCAGACACCACATCTGAGATACTTTGGTTATGTTGGCTTCTTAAAGACTTGGGATTTTCTCAGTCCTCTCCCACTGCTCTTCACTGTGATAATAGAAGTGTTATTCAAATTGCTTACAATGATGTTTTTCATTAACGCACCAAGCATATTGAGATTGATTACCACTTCATCCGTCAACACATTCTTCGTGGTGCTCTTTGTCTCATTTCCATTAGTACTCTTGACCGGCCAACTGATCTATTTATCAAAGCTTATCATCCTGGTAGATTTCACACTCTGGTTTCCAAATTCAAGTTCGTTTCTTCTATACCCACTTGAGTTTGAGGGGGGATATCAGCGAGATTAATTATAATTAAGATTATGACTGATCACGATTGATTTTAAGAATGATTGTAATTGATTTAATACAGAATTAGTTTGATTTAGTACATAATTATAATTTTTTTATGTACCATAGTTTTCTTGTATAAATAAAGACTAACTCTCTTATATTCATTCGTTTAGAAATATATATTATCTCTCTATTTCTATTTTTAACTCAATAAGACCCCATAAAATTGATATTTCTTGTAATAATGATGATAAATATTTTATCATGTAAACCATAATGGACTTCATTCATACTATAATGATAGTCAAGGTAGCTTATGGGTCAATTTAACAGTCAGACGTTTCAAATTTTCATGAACTTGGAAAGCAAGTTGAAAGCAATTGAAATGATAATGAATTGTCGTTTATGAAAGTAAAAGTAGTTAAAACAAAAAATATACATTGAGGAGGACTCTTCAATTGTACTCATGTTTGGTCAATTTTCTCATCATATTTACATTAACGACGTATCCCCTGTTATAATTTTGTGTACGATCTCGAGGACAATTTCCCCGGCCACAAGAACTCGTCCGATTTACAGGAGACAAGAGAGAAAGTTAAAATCAACGTGTCAAGTAAATTTTGTTTATTTATAAATTATTTCTCACATCATTTAGAATCACATTACTCACACAAATGGAAGATTTTAATTTATTTGCCCTTCATCCATAAACACAAAAAATAAAAATAAAAAATACTGGTTAATTTGTGAATAATATATATGCAAGTAATGTATAAATAGATGAACTTAATTTGAATTAGGGAAAAGAGTTGGATGGAATCTCTTGGCCCAAACAAACAAACAAAAGAAAGAAATAAAAAGCAAAAAGAGGAAAAAAAAGAAAGAAAGATGAAAGGGATATTTCATTTTCCTTCTTACAACACTTTGGTGTTGCATTTGGTGTGGCAAAAGAGAACAAAAGGAGGATACGCTAGAGAACGTAGTTGAGCTTCATAGATTTCAACATATGAATCTCTCAATTTCTCTTTTTGTTTTGAAAACGAGAAAAAAGAAAGAATCGTTTAGGAGGTGAAGGAATTGAAGTCTTGCCTGCAAGATGCCAATATCTTTCGATAAGCGACTAAAATAATCAAAATTTGATGTGAAAAGGGGATTCATTATCTATTTGTTTATAATATTGAGAAAGTTTTCCATAACCTCAAACTTAAAATATATAGAACTAATTTGTTTCTTGTACGTTTATATATTTCTAATCGATAAAATTGTTCATATATGATTGTTTCTTACAGTGGAATGCAGTTATGAACTTGTGATAGAATATAACCAATTGTTGCTTTTTTTTTTCTGGAAAACTAATTGTAGTTGACCACTGGACCTTCTTAGGCCCACTATTCATCAGTTTATCAAAGAAAAAAATATTTTAAAACTTTACAACTGCTTATTTCGGTTTAGTGGAGTAAGGTATTTTGATTTATTGTACATGCAATATAGATTAATGCTTCTCAAATAATGACATAAATATTTAAATTAATTTGATATATATAAAACACCTTCTTTAGTGTAAAAAAAAATGCATTTTACCACTGTAGTCCGTAGATGCAATTGCCATGTCCTCTTTATTTTTGAAATTTAATATTTTTTATGTATTTAGATTAACTTATTTTATATTTAAAATAGTTTATAATCAAATTTTTTAAATGAGTTTTTTAAAAAATATTAATTATTTCTCAAAATTTAAGCATTACCAATCATCTGTTGGGAAATTCGAGAACAAAAATACAGCGGAAAAGGGATTCCCACCAAGGATCCATGTAAAAATAGAGTCATGAAACGTGATTTTTCAAGTTTATCTCTTGCAGTCAAACGAAAAATGATCAAGCAAATCACTAGCACCGTAGAAACGACGGTACCTCTACGTTGTCTACATGAACAAACTCACAAAAATCCAACATCTGCAATCTTGCAGTCTCACGTCTCCTGCACAATGCAGCTGCGAAGAGAAGAGAAACTTGTCACTCTCTCACTCACTGTTTCTGTTAGGGTGTGGCTAGGGTTTGTAATCTGATGTCCTTGACAGCCTTAAGCAGTACTATTTATAATAATGAATGCCTTATACGAGTGAGAGTAGCAGTAGGCTTAGCAGTGCAACCTTGAATTCATTTGTTATGAGTCTGGCTCATGATAGAACCCTAGTCCAACTTGGATTTTAATTGCTCCAAAACAATATGTTCTATGTGTGCGACCCTGCGGGTTCTCATAACGTTAATAGTAATATTAAAATCATATTTTAATATTATAAGTAGTGAGTGGTATCTAGTAACACATCGGTGCTACCCAAGTAATGAGAATGTCAGTGATTTGACATAACCTTTCTATGACTAATGTTTCCGTATAATTTAGTCCCTTTGTCCATATATCTAGATTGAATACAAGACAGAAAATGTGTCACCCTTGTATAGTTCAATCTTCTGTTTCCTGATACTTGAGTAGACTTAGTAATAACTAATGAGATCAATATCTCATATTGACTCATTTGAGCATGGTCATACATTCCGTAGTCTCACTCAATCAGGGGACCCAAATATATCGCTCCTGTTATGTAGGAGGGACAAATCTCATTTAAGTCACTTACATTCCTCTGCATGATTTGCAGTATGTCTAATAATTAACTTTATAATCACTTTGTTACAGATGACATTTGATGGCATTAAAACATACAACTCCTCATGTAGGAATCATAGTGATTTCAGGTCAAAGAATTGCATATATCATTGTCACTTTGAGAATCGCTTATGACACTCACATAACGATTCATGTAGCGTTCTCATGGTGGGTCAGTCCAATACATCATTACTTTAATATGAATCCATATAAAGACTTGATATCTCATATTCATGACCTGTGAGATGTGACCATCAGTTTACACACATACTAGTCTCAATGCATTATTATTATCCTAATTAACAATAATATTTGACTAAGGACATTTAAGAATAGTGTTCTGATTCCATCTAATAGGATCTCACGATCAAGTCATCTACTTGATATTCTATGACATTAAGCTTACTATTCTAAAGACTTTATTATGTTTATAATAAATAACACAATCAATGAAATGTCTTATGTATTAAATAAATAATAGAATATAATGTATATAAATACAGTCAAAATAAATTAGCCTCTAAGACATATACCAACATCATCTATGTCACCTTCTTGATCTTTTTAAATAGCTCATTGGTCACTCCCACTCGAAGCTGGTTTTCATGCTAACGAATGAGTTCCTTGCATACATTGAATCGAGAGTAACATTTACTTGAAAAATATAATTGTACATAGCATGCGAACCAAGTGTAAATTCTATATATTATTAAAAAAAATTGCATGGCACCTAAAATATTATTTAATAGCTTCACAAGCCCCTAATGGATGGTTACAGCGGTAAATGAGGCCTAATTGTAGGCTGAAGGAACTATTCTCACACTTAAACGGTGTTTAAATACGTTATGACATAAAAAAATAAAATAAAATAGCTTGCACAACAATATATGAATAGTATATGAATATAAATATGTAAGTTCTTCGATACCCAAACATAATAAAAGTAATAGAAAAGCCACCTTATTTTATAGGTTAAATTAGGTTTTTTTTTTGTTTTTTTAAAAAAAAGTGAACCTAACGCTCGAAACTTCGAACGTATCATTCAAAAGTAGATAGATATTATAAGCACATTTATAAAAATATATATTTTACTAGCATGTCATATTTTAAAATGATATTAGAAATTACAATCGGCCTATAATATGCATTTATTAAAAAAAAAAGTAACCTCAACAGAGTGCTCATCCCAAATTAGTTTTCAATTTTCTCAAACATCAAACATTGTTCGTTAAATAATTAAAATAAACAGCCTTTGTTCTATCATGATTAGGATATTAAAAAGGGAACTAAAGGGTTAGCAATTAGTGATGACATAATCATGTTCAGTGGTTTAACTTATTTCACTAAGCACTTGGATTTATTTTTACAAGATGCAAGACTATTTATGCCCATTTAGTGAACTTCTCTTGATGATCTCTACTGAAAATTGTTGAAATTTCTTTTTGAAAAAAATCCCATCATTCTAACTTTAAATCTTTTGGGCCGGAACATGGGCTGGTTGTTACTTACAGTGGTTTTACTTTTGTGCGACCTGAGGAGAAGTCGCACTCATTTGTTAGGTAAGAAGTCTTAAAAATTTCATTAAGGAGCTCCTGCCCTCATAATTTACCAACATCAAAATGAGTTTTTCTTGTACTTAATTCGTATTCCCTAGAAACCTATCCTTAAATACCGTAGCTTTCTTTTCATTAAGCTTGTCATATTTAATTATCAGATTAAGGGGGAAACGGACAAAAGGAGGCAGGTAATTAAGCAGGGAAAGTAGACATGACATATATGTCTGTTTGGTTTCCAATTTATAGACAAATATAAGCACTCAAACTTATAAGCATTGTAAATGTGAAGCGTCAACTAATATAGTGCCACAGCACCTGCCACCTCAACATTTACATCAGTAGCCCTGCCACCAGTTAGTTACATATGTTATTAAAATAGTTAGGACAGTTATAATTAGTTAATGTTAATTACTTGATTAGTTGTTAGTAGCGATGCTCACTTAGCTTAGCTTGATTACGTATATAAGGATCACTTGGTGATAGATACACTCATAATACAGATTATACATTTTTCCCGTCACTCACACACTGGTTTTCTCTCTTCACATTCTTTCCATAATTTGTGTTATAGTATCAGAGCCCAACAAGAGCTCCACTACTGCTTCTCTGCGCATAAAGCTTCTTGATTCCATCAATGGCATCTTTAATCCCAGGTCATCAACAAAATCCGTCAAATCCCTACTATCTACATCCGAACGAGAATCCAACACTGATTCTTCTAACTCCATAATACAAGAAATTCGGGCATTATTAGCAGCATTTTCTGGCAGAAAATCTGCCAAAAATCCAAACGTCGATTAAAAAACAATAAATTGAAAATATTTCCAGAGCAACCACTGATATTTTACATTTTCAATGAATAATCCGCCAATAAAAAGTACCCTTTTTTTTCTTGAGGTTTTCCAATGAATTTTATTTTCTGGAAAACTTCTCCAACATCTGAAGAGGAGCGCTGGTCATTTTACGACAAATTATCTGTCAGAAATGATCCACTGAAATTTCTCGTGATCCAAGATTTCCAACTGCATATCCATTGGAAACTTTTTTATAAGTGAAGGGTGTGATAGCTTCCCTTCCATTTTGCATTTAATCTCCAGCTTCCTTCTTAACTTCCGGTCACTGTGAAACGGCCTTCACCACCATTCACCTCCTCCTCTTCTCCCTCTTCTCCCTCCTCTCCCCCTCCACTGCCATGATCAAATCCCTCCTCTCCCCCTTCTCGCCGGGTTTGGCCAGTGCGGCTAAGAAGGCGATGGACAGAGAGAATGTGAGATAAAATATGTGCAACCATGACTAGGTTCCTTTGTGTAATAGGTCTCAAGCTTGGGAGACAGACGTGGAGGGTGCATGGGAGAAGTGGGTGCACGGGAGACGCGGGTGGACGTACGTGGACATGGTTGCATGGCGCGGACTTGGTATGTTTTATTTTTTGTTTATTTTGAATTCTATATTTGATTATAATATATATATATATTATATATATATATATATATATATATATATATATATATAAGTATGTATGTATGTATATAGTGTTTATATTTTGAATATGTGTGTTTATGTGTATATTTGAATGTATATTTATATACATGATATATTGTTATTTGTTGTATTTGTGTTATGATAGATAATTATGATGTTATAAGATTTGATTAATAACTTTACATTGTATAAGATTAATACTAATTTATTAAAAGAATAATATAGTATTATATGCTAATGTGCTAATTTTAAAATTAAAATATTAAATATTTAGAATTTTAAGTGAAGAGGTTGATAAATTATTTAATTTAATTAATTTAATAATTTATATATTAAATTACAATAATTAATAATTAATTTTCATTTTAGTTTTAATAAATTAATAATATATAATATAAAATTAAAGAAAGTAAAAATGTGAATTATATATATAATTAATTAAACAAATAATAATTAATTAATTTCATAAGAATGATAAATTTCAAGAACCTTACTGACTTAAAACAGAAAATGTCAAATAAATTAGAAGTTAAAGCAAGAGCACTTATATTCTAAAATCTGTTGAAAAAAATCCAAATGAAGAGCACTCATTAAAATTTAGAATCACCTTCATTTAAGTTAGTTTCAAGTTATAACTCAAAATGTGACTTTAATTATCTAAAATTACCGTAGAAATACCCTAATAAAGCCATTTTAAACAATTTTACATTTGGTTTTAAAAAACCTAATAAAAAACAAAAAATAAAGATTTTAATTTAATTGCATACAAAATAATGCTTTTGCATTTCACTTATTTTTTTATGATAATTCGCTAAGAGGAACACGAATATGTAATAGTCTTCTTTTATAGTGATATGAATTGCATAATATAGTAATATATGTAATTGTTATTAACACTTACTTGCATACATGTTGTTGTGTTTGAATTGTTAAAATAATTAATGTTCTACTAAAATAGGAACCTCTAAACATTATAAGTTAGATGATATTAGTTTTGCATTGATAGGTTAAATGGCTCTAAGCAGTCTGGGATTTGATTACTCATGTAACTTATCTTTTGTCATCTACTAGTGGTGAAAATGAAGACTCTTGTGATAAGATTATCAAGTAGTAAATGTGATAGAAAGTTTAAATAGTGACATGAATCCACCTCTTATGATGATAAGGAGAAGACAATGTAGGGTGATATAAGAAAAGGAAGAAGAAAAACATTACAGATTAAAATAAATAAATTTGCATAGGTTGAATTCAAATTCAACTAGTTGCTAATGGATTGAAACCCCAAAAATCAAGCGACATTTCAAATTCGAAAGCCTACTACACCTATCAAATTGCAAATGTTGCTGCTTTCAAATCATAGCCACTTTCTTAGCACAACATGCTAGCTGGATGGTTGGGGATTTGATCCAATTAATTGCTTTATAAATTGCTCTTTATAACACTCTTTTCTCACTTCCTTCTTAAGCGTTTTCCTTTCTAAACCCTAGCTTCCAAAGAAAAACCTTTTCCTTCCCTTCATTTGCTTCCAACCACGAAAATGTCAAGTGCTTCTAACTCCTAAAATCAATCCATGACTACCCAAGTGATCATTCAACATAATTTTCTCCTTCATTCCAACCTGCCCCTAAAAGTTCTTCTTCACCATCTTCACCTCAAGTCTAGGCAGCCATGAAAACCACCGCTGTTGTTACCGCACCCACTGGCGAACCTACTATAGCTAGTCAGACCCAGTTCATTGAGGAGCTATACCCTGTTTCTAGTTACCTTTGAACCACCACTTATCAACTTAGTCCTTTCAACCATCTTCTTAGTAACAAAGACCCTTACACCAAACAATTTCCAAACTCACCACATCTCTAATTACTTTTAGAGAAACAGTATGTTGTCGCTACCAGCTAGAAAATAAAACTATGCCCCTGGCCTTAAGATGTGATGCGTAAAATTCACAAGTGTACGGTTTCGTCGTCAAGTAATAAAAAGATCGAATCCACAGTAACTGTGTCTATGAATATTAATTAATTAATTAATTCAATTAAATTAAACAAAAGGGAATATGATTGTTTATTAAGAGGAACGTAATAACAAAACAATTAAATAAAAATCAAGAAAACAGAATTCAGAACAAAAATAGCAAGTAATCAAGAATGGTATTCAGATTCAAGAAAGTTTCCAAGATTGGGATACCACAATGATACAAGATAAATCTTAATTGATAACTCTTTTATTAAATCTGAAATTCAATTGAAGGTGAATTACCCTAAATTAGTTAATGTTCATTCTCAAGATACAAGATTTGTGCCCAATTAAACCAATTCCTACTCTCGTGGTAATTGAATTTAAATTGAACCTATTACGCTTTGTGGTAATTCATTGAATCCTCGAAAGGCTAAAACTACTCTCGTGATTTAGACCTTAAGTTCAATTCATATGGTTCCAACACTTAGGTTCACCTCTCAGTACGTCCCTAAATGCCTATGAGATACAAATAAGTGGCCAGCAAATTCACATGAATAAAAGCAATAAGAATTGAATCAAAGAACATTCAAGATCAATAAAAAGGAGAAACAACATCAATTAATCATTATCAATGTATCACAGGACATTGCCCAATCTTAGAAACAAAAGAAACTACTCAGACATAGAGAAGAAGAAATCAGAAAACATGTTCTTAAACATCCAAACCCGTAATCCAAGAGAGAAGAGGGAAGAAAGATGAAGATCAAGAGCCAAAGCCCCCAATGTGCCTCCTCTAAAACCAAATTAGAACCCCCTCATTGTATTCAGAACCTCTATTTATAACCATAGGGTTTTAATTGGCTAAAAAGCCCCCAAAAGAAATAAAAAGAAAAACATAAAAACTGCTGCGCACTGCGATCCACGGTCGTGGATCTCTCTGCCACAGGCCAACTTTGCACTCTATTGAATTCTACGGCCAGGCCGTGGAACTCATTGGAGTTCTCTTTTCCTTCTTTAAGTTGTCCCTTGATCCATGACCGTGGTTTGATCCATGGGCAGGCCGTGGATCCCTCTGGAATGGCCTTTTTGCACCTTTATTGCTATCCATTAAGCTCTAACTTCAAACATGTGAGCATTCCATTTAATCCAAGGTCAAATCAACATTAATCCTGCACAGGAACACCAAAAACACCGCAGTTATCCGAACTAAGGGAAAAACTAACCAAAAAGGGAAACTAAAATGCCTAAAATACTCAAGAATGTATGCAAAACAAGAACAAAACATGATGTTGTTTCACACACATCAAATCCCCCCAACCTTAAGATTTTGCTTGTCCCCAAGCAATAACTAATGTCAAACCAAGAAGTGGGATCAAAAGACAATAAAGAATAAGGAACCCGAGAAAATAATATCCAAGCAATAGGCTAAGGCAACCAAAGAATCTGAGAGGTAATCAAAATCAAGTCCAATTAGAGGCTAAGTTCTTAGAAATCATGCATCCTCACTAATTGAATCAAGTTCACTTTACTAACCACACTCAAAGTGTTTAAGGGTGGAAACCATACGCTCAAAATCCATCAAAGAAAATGCATTTCCATATACTTGATAAGAAACCAAATTTCCACTAATAATCAGCATGCATGCAAGAATCAAAAGGTCTTTCAAGGGTTGTAATGGGGTCATGGGAATGATGTTAGGTAAGGTAGAGAAAAGAAGATATGCACAAAGGGCTCATCAAAATTTTCAATAAGCACAAGAAATCCAATAGAACATAAATGGAGCAAAGACAATATTTCAATCTAAAACATAATTCCACATTTCAAAGAATTTTCTTCCTTACTTTTCCTTCTTCTCTTTCTCCTCTTTTTTTTTTCAAGCTTCTTATGATTTTCTTTTATTTGCACTTTTTTTTTTAGAAAGAGAAATGTCATTCACATATGATTCCCAACACATTTTTCACAACTTTCAAACCCACTTTGCTCCATTTAATATTCTAAATGATTACCAATAATATATCATCATAGGCATCAAGAAAATTAAATATGCAATAAGCTCAAATTGGGCAACTAGTGGATGAAAGTGTAACAAATTCAAAAGGCCAGAAAAATACCTAAGATGCTTTAATCATATTCAAGCATGCAACCACAAATTTCGCCTCGAAATGGTTTCAAATCAAGTTCTAGAGCACAAGATCAATGAGGAATATCACTCAACACAAAGAATGGGAACAAAAATCATACAATGCATAAGTCCCAAATAGGCTCAAAACTCACATTTAGAGGTTTAAAAATTCAATAAGAAGCACAAATTCAGAGAACATATGCTAATTATCAACTATCAAAAGATCACCTCTACTATCAAATTAAAACAATGCCTGTAGCCTATCACAAGAATCAACAATTAGGTTCCAAATCAATACCATCTCAAAATTCTCAAAAGAGAGGGGCACAAGTTCAATCAAAAACCCAAGAGATATGATGAATGAGAAAATAAAATGCAAAACAAGGCATGAGAATGAATGAGACTCTAAATGACAATACCAATTATCTAAAATGAAAATGAAAATATGAAAATATCCCCCCCCAAGCTTAGAACCTACATTGTCCCCAATGTAAAAATTTAAAACAAGAGAAGGGTAAAAAGAAAAGAAATGAACTCACTGCAGTGGTGGAAAATGGTTTTGACTCAAATGCCAATCATGAATGGCCCGGATCATGCTCTCCATATTCTGAACTGTCCCTTCCAAGGTTTGCAAGCGGCCATCAGTAGCCTGACCCTGCTGACGAAGCTCCTCTAGCATGTGGTGCTACTGCGCCTGCTCGGCATGAAGTACCTCCAGAGAAGTATAAATCTATGTGAGATCATCCTCGGAAGGACTTGTAGAAGAAGAAAAAGAAGAAGGAAGAGAGGTGCCTGCCCTCGGTGGAGGGCGAAGAGGGCGCTGAACATCAATGGGTTCATCTGTTGCACTCCTAGGTGTGCGCCAATTTGCACGATTGCGCACAGTAATAGCAGGTGGGTTAGGAAAGGGGTAAGGGCTGAGCACTATTAGGCAAACAGAGGCAGAAAATTTTATCCTCTTTGACAATCATCTTAATTGCCAAACAAGACTCAAAATCAATCCTAGAGTTTCCTCGAACTACCTCCAGACCATCCAAATCATATTCAAAGAAATTGGTTATCGCCGTGATAAGCCCACCATTAACAATGGCCCCAGATTGGGCTCTAGCTACCCTAAGCAGATGCCTAGCAAGAAAAGATCCAGTGTCCAGTTTGACATCATTAAGAATGGCCCACATAAAAGCAAGTTCATTAGCACGAACATTGCCATCACTATCCCCATGCCTAAATAGAGTATGAGCCATGATTCAGTGGAGATAACGAAGGTAAAGATTCGGCAGAAAAGAAGCCTTATAATTTGAGGAATCATATGAACCTGACCCACGAGAGATATGAGCCCAAAAAGAAATTACAAAAAAAACCACTTGGGTGCCTCTTTTCCCCCCAGCAGGTAATCCAAAAATCTCATTAAACACCTCTAAATTTAAGCAATGCTCATTATTGAACAGCCGAAAAGTGATCCGGCCTTCAGAGCAACCTTCCCCCTGAAGTATATGAGCCTCAATAGAGCTAAGAATTTCCAATGTAAGCTCTGTGTAAGTGGGACACTTTAAATTCAAAAAATAAGTCCATCCTGCCCTATCAAGCATCCAATCAAAGTCATCACGTAACCCTAAGGTATCAAGAACAACATCATCCATATACCTAGTGCTAACTATCCTTCTATTCACCAAAACATTATAACGATCTCTCTGCTCATTATCCCTAAAATTAAAACCATGGGGATTAGAGGGATTACCTCTTGGAGCAGCAGTACCTCTACCTCGTGTCCTTGAACTTGAACCAGCTTCGCTTCTCTGACGCTTGTTCGTCATTCTGCCTAGCCACACCAAATCAATCAAGCACAATTAAAACCCCTCTATGCAGCACTATTCACGTATGGAGGCAAATTTGCCAAATTGGGGGTTTGCCAAATTGGAAGGAGGGAATTGTTGGGTAGAGGTGAGGAAGGGGAGAAATGGTAAGAAAATGAAAGAAAAGGGATGATTTGTGGAGGAAAGAAGTGGTTTGGAAGGTTTGGGTATGGTGGGTTATGGTGGGTGAAGGTGGAGAAGGAAGAAGAAGAATGAGGGAGAATGGGGGAAAGGTTGGCCTTGAGAGGGAGGAAGAAGATGGTGAATGTAGAAATGTAAGGGAAATAAGGATGAATAAGGGTTTGGGAGGATGGGTATAGGGGTTGAGGGAGAGAAGAAGGAGAAAAGTAAAGAAGAAGTGGGGAAATGAAGAAGGGAAGGGCGTGGTTTTGAAAATTGGCGGCGGCGATCCACGGCCGTGGATTGATCACCGGCCGTGGGACCGATCACGGCCGGCCGTGGACTTGCTAACTTCTGGGTTTTTTTTTTTGAAACAGAGAGTTCCATGACCATGGTTTGATCCACGGCCAGGCCGTGGAAATCTCTGACTTTTCTCTTTTTTTTTTTTTTTTAAACGAGATCCACGGCCTGGCCGTGGATCTCTCGACTTATACCTTCTCCTCTGGTTTGCATTCCATGGCCATGGAATTTTCCATGGGCGGGATGTGGAACCTTCTGATCTCTCTCTTCTTCTAAATATGTCTTCAAAAAAGGGTCAAACCTAAATAAAATCCAAAAGACAAACATTAAAACAACAATCTATTACACAAAATTAAAAGAAAGAGATGAAATAAAACAGAAAAACAAGAAAACATGAGTTGCCTCCCAAGAAGTGCTTGTTTAAAGTCATAAGCTCGACTCCTATGCTCTCATCACTTTACAGTTGGGTCACGGAGGGCAATGTTCATCCTCCTCTCAAGTTACTCCTCCGCTAGATAGTGCTTCAACCGCTGACCATTAACTTTGAAAGTCCCTCGCTCTTCATTCCAAACTTCCACAGCACTATAAGGAAACAATTTCTTCACCAAAAATAGCCCCGACCATCTTGACTTAAGTTTTCTTAGAAAGAGTTTCAATCTAGAATTGAAAAGAAGCACCAGTTCTCCCTCACGAAACTTTCTACGAAGAATATGCTTGTCATGCCACCTCTTGGTTCTTTCCTTGTATGACTTGGTAGTCTCATAAGCATTCAATCTCAGCTCATCAAGCTCATGAAGTTGAAGCTTTCTCTTTTCTCCTGTCGCTTTTAAGTCAAAATTCAGAAGCTTAATAGCCCAAAAGGTTTTATGTTCAAGCTCAACGGGTAGATGGCAGGGCTTCCCATAAATCAGTCGAATGGGTGTCATCCCAATGGGAGTCTTGTAAGCAGTATGGTAAGCCCAAAGAGCGTCATCAAGCTTGAAAGACCAATCCTTTCTTGAGCTAGACACAGTCTTTTCCAGAATACTCTTTATCTCTCGATTAGATACCTCCACTTGGCCAGAAGTCTGAGGATGGTAAGGTGTAGCAACCTTATGAGTGACTCCATATTTCTTCAAGAGGTTCTCAAATTGTCTCTCTATGAAATGTGAACCTCCATCACTTATCACAGCCCTAGGAACTCCAAACCTTAGAAAAATGATCTTCTTGAATAGCTTGATCACGGTCTTTGCATCACTTGTTGGAGATGGTATAGCCTCCACCCACTTAGATACGTAATCAACAGCTACAAGAATGAATTTATTATTGCAGAAGGATGGAAAAGGGCCCATGTAGTCAACTCCCCAAACATCAAATATCTCCACCTCAAGAATAGTATTCATTGGCATCTCATGCCTCTTGGAGATACTTCCAGCTCTCTGACATGGATCACATGATAACACATAATTTCGAGCATCTATGAAAATATGAGGCCAAAAGAAACCAGACTAAAGAACTTTGGCTGCCGTCTTGGAGGCACTAGCATGTCCTCCATAGGATGCAGAATGACAACAACTCAATATACTCGGAGCCTCTTCCTCGGAGACACATCTCCTATAAATACCATCAGCACACCTCCGGTATATGTATGGGTCATCCCACACAATTTTTCAGATCTGAGATGAACTTCTTCCTCTGCTGATAGTTAAGCTCAGGAGGTAAAACCTTGCTAACCAAATAATTTGCATAGTCAGCATACCAAGGAGCACTTTCTGCAAAAACTGCAAACAATTGCTCATCAGGGAAAGAATCATCAATAGGCAATTCGCTCTCCCTAATCACCGGTTGCTCAAGCCTTGATAAATGATTTGCCACTTGATTCTCTGTCCCTTTTCTATCTAGAATCTCCAAATCAAACTCTTAGAGAAGAAGAATCTAACGAATAAGTTGAGGCTTTGCTTTCTTCTTGCTCATGAGATACCTAAGTGCCGAATGATCAGTGTACACGGTCACCTTTGACCCCACTAGATAGGACCTGAACTTCTCAAAAGCGAAAACTATCGCTAGTAACTTTTTCTCTGTAGTGGCATAGTTTGCTTGAGCTCCATCAAGTGTCTTGCTAGCCTAGTAAATTGCATGCACTTTCTTGTCCTTTCTTTGCCCCAACACAGCTCCTACGGCATAGTCACTGGCATCACACATGACCTCGAAAGGTAAATTCCAATCTCGTGTTTGCAAAATAGGAGTAGTGATCAAAGCTTTTTTCAACCTGCAAAAGGCATTCAAACAGTCACTATCAAAATTAAATGGAACATTCTTCACTAAGAGATTAGACAAAGGTTTAGCAATTTTAGAAAAATCTCTAATGAATCTCCAGTAAAAATCGGCATGTCCCAAGAAACTTCGCACTCCCTTCACATTCACCGGTGGAGGCAATTTCTCAATCACTTCAATTTTTGCCTTATCCACCTCAATTCCTTTTCCAGAGATCAAATGTCCAAGCACTATCCCCTCTTGTACTATAAAATGACACTTCTCCCAATTCAAGACAATATTAACCTCCTTGCATCTCTGCAAAATCTTAGACAAATTAAACAAACAATCATCAAAGTTAGTACCATATACTAAAAAATCATCCATAAAAACTTCCATGATGTTTTCAATAAATTCAGAAAATATTGCAGTCATGCATCTATGGAAAGTAGCAGAGGCATTACATAAACCAAATGGCATTCTCCTATAGGCAAAAGTGCCCTAAGGGCAAGTAAATGTTGTTTTCTCCTGGTCACTAGGATGAATAAGGATTTGGTGGAATCCTGAATAACCATCTAAGTAACAAAAGTGTGTATACCTAGCTAGCCTTCTCAGGCATCTGATCAATGAGGGAAGAGGGAAGTGATCTTTCCTAGTTGCACTATTCAACTTTCTATAATCAATGCACATCCTCCAACCTGTGACTGTTCTAGTGGGAATCAATTGGTTTTTCTCATTTTCAATTACAGTCATCCCCCCTTTCTTAGGAACCACATGCACAGGACTAACCCATTCACTATTAGAAATTGGGTAAATTACACCAGCATCAAGCAACTTAAGTACCTCTTTTTTAACAACCTCTTTCATATTAGGATTCAACCTATGTTGATGCTCAACAGAGGGTTTATGATCAGCTTCCATCAAAATTATATGCATGCAAAAGGAAGGATTTATGCCTTTAATATCATCAAGAGTATATCCTATGACCTTTCTATGCATCCTAAGAGCCCTTAGCAATTTCTCAGTCTCTAACTCATTCAAGCTAGCACTAACAATGACAGGATAAGAAGAGTTGGGACCAAGAAACTCATACCTGAGAGTGGAAAGAAGAGTTTTAAGTTCTACCTTAGGAGCCTTTTCCTCTTCCCAATCTTCAGACTTAGGCTTTAGCTCAAGCCTTTCCACTTGGCTTTGCTAGGAGGAATTTTTGAGGTTGCCTCCAACAAGCGGGCATACTTAGCTACCTCTCCTCCAAAATCAATAGAGCTGCCACCAACCAAGCATCTTTCCAATGGATCTTCCAAATGAATTATGGTGGACTCTTCCTCCACGACCTGGTGCAATAAATCAATCCTGTAACAAGAGTCCTCAAAAGAAGGTTGTTTAATAGATTTAGAAATATCAAACTCAACCTTATTATCACCAACAGTTAAAGACAATTTGCCATTCTTAACATCAATTATAGCACCAGCAGTAGCTAAGAAAGGCCTACCAAGAATAATGGGGATTTGGGAATCCTCCTCCATTTCAAGCACAACAAAATCAGCAGATATGAAAAACTTACCAACACGGATAGGAACATCCTCCAAGATGCCTACAGGATACTTGACGGACTGATTCGCCAATTGAAGTGAGATAATTGTGGGTTTTAGCTCACCCACCTCCAACTTCTTACACACAGAAAGGGGCATAAGACTAGCACTAGCCCCCAAATTACACAGAACTTTATCAAAGTTAATGTTGCCAATCAAACAGGGAATAGAGAAGCTACCTGGATCTTTTAACTTAGGAGGCAATTTATTTTGAATTAAGGCACTACACTCCTCAGTTAAAGCTACTGTCTCATAGTCTTCTAGCTTCCTCTTATTAGACAAGATGTCCTTAAGGAACTTAGCATAGGTAGGCATTTGTTTTAACGCCTCAGTGAAGGGTACATTACTGTACAATTTCTTAAGAACCTCTAAGAACTTCCTAAACTGTCTGTCTAACTTTGCCTTAGCCAATCTTTGAGGGAAGGGAACCGGGGGTTGGTAAGGTTCAGGGGGTACATACTTAGACACCTTCTCAGTAGTTTCCTCCTCTTCTAAGGATTGTGCCTTAGTCTCTTTTTCCTCATTCCCCTTATCTTTGTTACTCTCCCCATTACCCTTAGGATCCTCTAACTTCTTTCCACTCCTCAAACTCACAGCCTTACAATGTTTGTTACCTGGGTTGACTTCAGGTTGACCAGGAAACTTATCTTGCTGCCTAAAAGAAGTGCTTGCTTGTTGGGCAATCTAGGTTTCTAACATCTTATTATGAATAGCTAAATTATCAACCTTAGCTGACAACTCTTTAATTGCCTTAGTCACAACTTGCCCATGGTGCCTAAACTCCTCATTCTGCTTAGACTGACTCTCAACAAAATTCTCTAGAAGAGACTCAAGTCTAGATTTCTGTACCTGTGGGACTCCAGAAGAGGGTTTAGCATTACCTTGCCCAGCTTGGTACTGACTATTTCGGTAAGAGAAGTTAGGATGTGACCTCCAACTGGGGTTATAAGTTTGGAAATACGGATCATTCCTCCCCTTTTGGTTGAAGTCATGGAAATTGTGGCATGATTCGACTTGCTCCACCAGTGCACCATGTGAGGATCCCATTCCAACTTGGCATTCAGCACCATTATGTCCCTGTGCTCCACAAATTTCACAAAAATTGTTAGAGGCACCTATGACATTAATATGAGCTTTCTCTAGCATGTCAAAACGTTTATTCAAATAATCAAACTTTGACATAATTAAATCAACACCATCTACCTCAAACTTACCTCCCGAGAGCTTTCTCGGGTTATGCCCTCTTTTATTGGCCCATTGGTGATGATTTGAAGCTACACTCTCAATTATCTCATAAGCCTCTGTGAGCCTTCTATTCATCAGAGCTCCACCAGCTGCGAAGTCAAGAGACACCTTCGAAGAATACTCTAAACCATTGTAGAAGGTGTGGACGATCAACCACTTTTCTAACCCGTGGTGTGGGCAGGCTTCCAGCAAAGCCTTATATCTATCCCAAGCTTCTGACAATGACTCGCCATCTTTTTGAATAAAGCTTGTGATTTGGGTCCTTAGGTGAGCAGTCTTGGAAGGTGGAAAGAATTTGTCGAAAAAGGATTGCTCCAATTGGTCCCAAGTAGTTATCGTCTCAGCAGGAACAGACTTCAGCCAAGCTCTAGCTCTATCTTTCAACGATAGAGGAAATAGGCGGAGACGAATAGCATCAACAGAGGCGCGTTCGATCTTGAGGGTCTCACAGAACTCCAAGAACATATCCACATGATCATTAGGATCCTCTGATGGCAATCCTCCAAACTGGTTCTGCCTTATCATAGAAAGTAGGGCAGGAGGTATGGTGAAGTGCCTGGCTTCAATGTCTGGCCGAGCAATTCCAGATCACAAGCCCCGAGCATTAGGGCTGCATACTCTTTTAAAGGTTTATTATCTTCAGCTGCTGCCATGACAAGTGTTGGTTCAGATATTTCTCTTACTATTTGCCTTTGTTGTCTACTCCTTCTACGTAAAGTCCTTTCAATTTCAGGATCTGCTTCAATAAGAGTCCCAGAACGTCTAGTACTTTGCATAAACAAGAGAAATTACCTACAGAGAGTTAAAGAGAAATCAAGAACGTAAGAACCAAATAAAAGAAAAAGGTTTAAAATAATTAAATTAAAAATTAAATTAATATTCAAGAAAAACACAGTCCCCGGCAACGGCGCCAAAAACTTGATGCGTGAAATCCGCAGGTGTACGGTTTCGTCGTCAATTAATAAAAAGATCGAATCCACAGGGACTGTGTCTATGAATACTAATTAATTACTTAATTCAATTAAATTAAACAAAAGGGAATATGATTATTTATTACGAAGAACGTAATAACAAAACAATTAAATAAAAATCAAGAAAACAGAATTCAGAACAAAAATAGCAAGTAATCAAGAATGATATTCAGATTCAAGAAAGCTTCCAAGATTGGGATACCACAATGATACAAAATAAATCCTAATTGACAACCCTTTTATTAAATCTAAAATTCAATTGAAGGTGAATTACCCTAAATTAGTTAATGTTCTTTCTCAAGATACAAGATTCGTGCCCAATTAAACCAATTCCTACTCTCGTGGTAATTGAATTTAAATTGAACTCATTACGCTTTGTGTTAATTCATTGAATCCTCGAAAGGCTAAAACTACTCTCGTGATTTAGACCTTAAGTTCAATTCATATGGTTCCAACACTTAGGTTCACCTCTCAGTACGTCCCTAAATGCCTATGAGATACAAATAAGTGGCCAGCAAATTCACATGAATAAAAGCAATAAGAATTGAATCAAAGAACATTCAAGATCAATAAAAAGGAGAAACAACATTAATTAATCATTATGAATGTATCACAGGGCATTGCCCAATCCTAGAAACAAAAGAAACTACTCAGACATAGAGAAGAAGAAATCAGAAAACATGTTCTTAAACATCCAAACCCCTAATCCAAGAGAGAAAAGGGAAGAAAGATGAAGATCAAGAGCCAAAGCCTCCAATATGTCTCCTCTAAAACCAAATTAGAACCCCCTCATTGTGTTCAGAACCTCTGTTTATAACCCTAGGGTTTTAATTGGCTAAAAAGCCCCCAAAAGAAATAAAAAGAAAATACATAAAAACTGCTGCGCACTGCGATCCACGGCCGTGAATCTCTCTACCACAGGCCAACTTTGCACTCTGTTGAATTCCATGGCTGTGGATGGTTCCACGGCCAGGCCGTGGAACTCACTGGAGTTCTCTTTTCCTTCTTTAAGTTGTCCCTCGATCCATGACCGTGGTTTGATCCATGGGCAGGCCGTGGATCCCTCTGGAATGGCCTTTTTGCACCTTTATTGCTATCCATTAAGCTCCAACTTCAAACATGCGAGCATTCCATTCAATCCAAGGTCAAATCAACATTAATCCTGCATAGAAACACCAAAAACACCACAATTATCTGAACTAAGGGAAAAACTAACCAAAAAGGGAAACTAAAATGCCTAAAATACTCAAGAATACATGCAAAACAAGAACAAAACATGATATTATTTCACACACATCATGATGCCTCTTCTGACTACAAGAAGTGGTACAAACATGTACAGGAGGCCAAGGAACCTCTTTGGCGTGAAATAGGAATTGCTCATACCATTCGACTCTCCACCATGAACATGAAAACTAACTTAGCTTTGCTACAAGAAGTTGTCCTCTTTTGGTCACCATTCACCAACATCTTCAACTTCCTTTTCGGCATGATGACCCCTACCCTTCTAGATGTTACAGCAATTACAGAACTACTGGCAATAAGGGAGGAGCTGCCAGTTTACTTTGATTCTGAAGTTTGTGCTAACTTTGAAGTAGAGTTTAATAGACAAATAGCTGGCTACAACAAATTCATTCCTGCTAAGAACAAAGCTCCTGGCCCTATTACCAATTCTAAGCACACAACCTTCATTACCTATTAGCTTTGTAAATGCGTCATCTGCACCAGCTCCATCTAGATCTTAAAGGAAACCCTACCTTGGTGGCTGCCATAGCAAAAGGTAAGCCAATAGCTCTCGACAACTTTCTGCTTGAAAACTTGTAGAGGGAGCTTTTTAATTTGGCTTCAATTGTTCGTGCCCACAACACTTTAGATTCCATTTCTGGACCCATCTAGATCCTACAAATATAGTTTCAGTCCTAGTTTCTAGAGCTCTTTCCATCAAAATCTTCTCTAGACACAGCATCTGAAGGTCGGCAAAGCTGCTAAATCCATGGTGACATCTTGTCAAAGCTCCCACTCTACGGCAACACTTCCATAGGGCTGTTTGAATTCTTTTACAGCAAAAAAAAAAAAAAGACTAGCTTCCATATTTTGCCAATACTACCCTTACTCTTTTAGGCCCACTAAGCTGTAGACAATTTTGGAAGACACTGCTAACCAAAATCCTGCCCTCGAAACCTCAGCTTTTTGGGCAGCTGTAGTGGTTAGCCGTGAGCTTTAAGTAAATGATAATTCATACACAGCCACTATAACCAGCTTGGAGTCAAGGTCTATTTGTCGAACTGTGTTTCAAATTAATTTGGCTTGGGGCAACAAGTTCCAATTCTTACAGCTACAGTTTGAATAGTAGGGTAGCTGAAGTGGTCTCTATAGATTCTGCTCAAAAGATTATTTTGGTCTTGTCTTATTAGGACATAGTACTGATGAAGTTTCAATTTTGGGCTTTCAAATCAGCT
The DNA here is from genome assembly GCA_029884595.1 of Ormosia semicastrata. Classification (NCBI taxonomy): domain Eukaryota; kingdom Viridiplantae; phylum Streptophyta; class Magnoliopsida; order Fabales; family Fabaceae; genus Ormosia; species Ormosia semicastrata. The sequence continues at coordinate 25,493,067 of JAQQTO010000056.1, forward strand.
CCAGCCCGCTCCATTAAGTTTATGCGTTGGTGGGAATACGTTTCAGCTTCCTAGTTTGAAACCTCGCCTATCGATCTGCTGGACCTAGTTTTCAACCTTGCTATGGCTTCATCTAAGAAGAGGAAGGTTCCATCAAAGAGTACGGTCAAAAAGAAAGAAAAAAGTATACTTTCTCCTTTTAATTTCTTTTATTCAACTACTTTCAACTTCTGATGTTTTATCTGCTTTTAAACAGAAACTATCATTACTGTCAACTCAGGTGACTCTTCTCTTGACCTACCTCCCCTCAAAAAATCTCCTCTTCATACTTCTGCTAAGGTTCAATCTATTATAATGGCTCTGAAGGTAATATCTCAGTTTTCAAACTACATTTTTCTATTTCTCTTTAATGATTCGTTCTACCTTTTTTTGATTTTCATATTTCTAGCCAAGTTACAGAAAGAATAGCCAAGAAGGAATTGAAGTCCACAAAAGAAAGTTGGAAGTATCCCCTACTAGATCTAAAGTCTTCACCCAATCCACAGTTGAGATACCATTACCCCAACCTTTTCTTGCTCCAGCAATCCAAAAACTACAAGTAGCAACACTAATCCGCTCTGCTGAAAGTGCCACTAAAGAAGAAATAAGAAAATATTTTGTCAAGAGAAAGTCTTCAATTTTCCTGAAGCTGTCTCAGCTCCCTGCTACTACTGACATCCGGAAGAACCTTCAGCTGCTGGAGGAATTCCTCAGGTCCCCTTTTCCTATGCAATTTCCAGAACAAGCCTCCTTTTGTTCAACCTTTAAATCTTTCGTCATCCTTCAGCAACCAATAGCTTTAAGTGAAGAAATTCAAGAGTTGCTCTCCAAGCAATCAGCCAAGTTCAACCATCTCCAACTAAAGTGAAAGCTAGCTTTCAACCAATAGAGGTGATCGAAAAAGAACTACAAAACTTGTAGCAACTCTCCATCCACTCTGAGGTTATTATGACAATATATTCAGAAATCGAACCCTCTGATCAATCCCACCTAAGCCGAATCTCAAAGCAAAGCAAGATCTTGCTGAGAAGTGGCTTCAAATTGAATAGCTGCAACCTAAAGTAAAACTCCTGGAGCTGCACCTAAACTCCCTTCAATTCAGTCGTAATCGACTCCAAGATAAAGTGCATAAGCTTTTTTTCTGAGAGCCAAGCAATCAAAAATTGCTTGTTTTCCCTTGGGTGAAACACAATCTTTTATGAGCAGGAAAAAGACCTTGGGGAAGCAAGTCTGGCAGAGATGGAGAGGACTTATGAGGAATTCAGAACATAATTTATAGAGGTAAACATGGCTAAGAATGCAGAAGAACAACCAACCTTAGAAGTTAGACAAGCAAGCATTGTTACTGATATTGTGACTCCGATGGAAGAGGACCGACTGATAATCCTTGAGCTTGCCAAGGACCTTGATGAAACTATAGTAATCATGACTAGAGTTGGTGCTGGACCTCAACCTAAAGAGCTTCCAAAAGCTTAGCTTTACCTTTTTTCTTTTTCAGATCTTAAAGCAACTGTTAATTTTCATTTTTTGATTATGTGGTTGACTTATGGCCGTAAGTAGTTTAGGAATTGAAATGGCATTTTGATAGTCGTTGCCGCATTTCGCATATGCAATCGGCTGCTTATTTTTTCTTTTAGCTTTTTAAGGTCCATTCTTTTCCTCCCACATGGAAGGATAATAAAATTTTAAGTATTTATTGTTAATGCTTTTTGTATGCTCTTAACCATTTATATTCATCAAACCATAAGCAGCCATAGCTAACACTCTACTAACTTGAAAATGATCTTCCTAATTAGATGACCAATTTCTGAATCCATGTGCCTTTGCTCTAGTCGACATCACAGTTTCCAAACTAAGTTGCCTTCACTAAATTTGCGTGGCTTTACCTTTTTGTTATAGCTTGAAGCCACTTGTAATTTGTTGGCTCGAATTCTTTCCAAAGCTAGAAGCTTATTTGTATCCATTTTGTCTAACTCCATGTGTATAACTTGCAAGTATTCTTCAGAGCTAAGTGCATTTTGCTTTGCTACTCAAAGACTTTGCATCTATCTCCAGAGGTATTACTGCATCAGCCAACTTAAAAGGAGTAGTTGCAGTAGTAGTTCTTTTTGAGGTTCCGTATGCCCAAAGGACTTCTAACAAAGTCTCATGCCAATTTCTAGGTTTGTCCTCAATGTGCTTTTTGATCAAGCCGATGATGATCTTATTAGTTGCTTGGGCCTGGCCATTAGTTTGGGTGTAATAAGGAGAAGAATAAAACATTTTAATTCCAAATTGCTCCACAAAAGCCAACACCTTATCTCTAGTAAACATGATGCCTTTATCGACTGTTATTGTCTATAGAATACTAAACTGAAACGAAATATGCTCATTAATGAACTTAATTACCTTCTTTTAAGGGATGTTTTTAAGTGACACAGCTTCAACACATTTGGTGAAACAATTAGTAGCTACTAGGATGAAGCAGTGCTTTTTGGATCAAGGAGGATAGATTTTTCTAATGATATCCATTGCCCAGCCGCAAAATGACCAAAGTTTGATAATAGGATTAAGCTCAATAACATATGCATGTTGTAACTGTCCATGTTTTTGGCAAGCTAGGCAGCTTTTGACATACTGCACATAATCTTTTGTAATGGTAGGCCTGAAAAACCTACAGCAATGCAGCAACCATTGCATCTTGGGGCTAACCTGATGTGCACAAAGTCCCTCATGGACTTTTCCCACAGCTATCATGAAATCGGTAGGACCCAAATATGTAAGGAGCAATCCTTCTAAGCTCTTTTTGGATAGCTTACCATCTATAAGGAAATATCTTAATGCTATATTTTTCAAAGAAAGATATGCCTTGGAGGTTGGATGGTTGAAATAAGATACTAGCTTTTCACGCTAATCAACATCATTCCCAACTTGGCACATTACTTCAATGTTAGGTGATGAAGCAAATTTTAACTTTTGTGGAGCTAAAGTAAATCACTTATATCCTGAAGCATCTTGTGCTAAATTGTTAGCTTCAGCATTGCAGCTTCTTAGCACTTACACAAAGATTACATTAGCTAATTGTCTCAACAAATCTAAAGTTGTTTTATAAAATTTAACCAATGTTGGATTGAGGCATTGATACTCACCAATTAGCTGCTTAATGACCAGCTGTAAATCACCCATGATTTTCACATTCTTGGCCCCTTAGGCTAGCAAAATCCTAAGGCCGATGATAAGAGCTTCTTTTGGCCTAATTATTGGAATAATAATTTTACAATTCGAGCATGAATGTACCTCTTTTTTCTCGTGGGACTGGTAATCACCACACCAATGCCAGCTCCAGTGGTAGTGCAAAAGCCATCAAACTACAAAAGCCAATAAGGAAACCCTACAAAGCCTTGTGGATCAGCTTAGGGGTCTTGTACTTCCAAGCAAGGATGCTCGATTAGAAAGTCAGCCAAAGCTTGACCTTTTACTGCTCTAAGTGAGGTATATTCTAAATGAAAAAAATTTGACTTCATAGTCCATTTAGTTAAATTGCTTTGAAAATTTGGCTGAGACAAAAGATACTTAACAATTATTTTTGAAAGCATTAAAACAGTTCTCAACAACAGATAATATTCTAACTTTGTACAAGCATAATATAAAGATAAACAATCGGGAGTATCTAGTCTCTACATCTGTTAACATTCGGTTGAGATAATAAATGGCTATCTCAGTACCATCTGCATCTTGGGCAAAGAATGCCCTAATTGATCTTTTTGCAGCCAAAATGTACAGCTTCAGCGGCCTTTCATTAAACGACAGCACCAAAACATATGGCCGAGGTAGACATTGTTTGATGTCTTCAAAAGCCTACTTTTGTTCCTCACCCCATATGAACTATTCATCATTCTTCAACTTCAGTAGCTTTGAAAAAGCTTGTAGCTTACTTGCTGAATTAGCTATAAACCATGTCAAAAAGTTAATTTTGCAGATCAAGCTCTGAAGCTCTTTCTTGTTGTTAGGTGGCCTAGCTTCGAGAATAGCTTTGGCCTTGTTTTTAATCCACCTCCATACCTTTTTTAAGAACCAAGAACCCAAAGAAGTTTCTAGCCAAAATACCAAAAACATATTTTGCAAGGTTCATTTTGAGGTTGAACTTCCTCATGAACTAAAATGATTTTTTGAGATCGGCCAAATGTTGATCCTTACTTCAGGACTTGACAACCACATCATCTATATACACCTCCATGATATTGCCAATCAAGTCATGGAAGATCACATTCATAACTCTCTGATAGGCTACCTTAGTATTCTTCAACTTAAGTGACATCACTACCCATTTGAATGTGCCGATTGCCCCTCGGGCATTTGAAAGTTATTTTGGAAACTTTGACTTCAGCTCTCTCTCTATATATATATATAGTTATAGCCAAAGTAACCATCCAAAAGGGATATGTCCTCTTGAGAAGAGGAAGAATCCATGAACATAGCAGCTACGAGCATGATAAACTCATCTTTAGGGTTCAACATGTTTAGGTCTCTGAAGTTTACACATATCCACAGCTTCCCATTCTTTTTCACTACTAGCACAATGTTAGCAAGCCACTCTGTGTGCCGAGCAGTTTTGATAAAGCCATCTCGTAGCAGCTTCTTAACCTTTTCTTTGATCTTCGGGATCAGCTCCAGTGCAAACCTACGGATGGCCTGCCTACAAGGTTTAACTCTAGCTTTAAGGGGTAACTGATGTCCAACCAAGTTGTGAGCAAGTCAGGCATCTCATGGTAGTCCCACACGAAGCAGTCATTATACTTATGAAGTAGCTAAACCAACTTATTTCTAAAGCTATCTTCTAACAAGCCGCTAACAAAAGTTGTTCTCTCCACAAATGAATCCTGAGTCTCCATAGTCTTCACACCCTCCCGTAAAAGAGAATCAATAAATATTGCTTCACTGATTCAGCTTCTTGAGGCATAGCCGATGTTACCTTACTTTCTACACTGTTCGTGGCCAGTCTGCCTTGTAAATCTTTGATAGCTTCCATTTAAATAGTTTTGGTGGTTGAGGCATCAGCATATGTTTCACCTTGAATCCTTCATTAGTCCATTCAATGGAGCTATCTACTATAAAGGACTCCTACATCAAGTCAGACAAAGTTGTTACATAAGGAAAATAGAATTGAGCTTTAGTCAAACCTACCTCAGCTACAAAAGGTTTATCATCAACTTTCATGATTTCTACTATAAGTGAGAGTGCACATCAACATAGCCCAATGAGTTTTGATGACAACAAACAATTTTGGAATTATTGATAAACCCAAAGATCAAGTCTAAGTTCTTCAAAGCTTAATCTCATAGGACATAGATCTCATGTGAAGGCGTTAGAATTAACACACTTAAGCTCAAAACTTCCAATATCTTAGAAATGTTTTAACATAGCCCTTACCTTTCTTAATTCAATGGTTGGTATCTCCTAAATATGTTTAAAAATGGCTCCAAATGTTTTCTAGTTTTAACTTCTTTGTTTTTAATCAATTAACATGGAGCCTCAATTGATTAAAGGCATCAAAATTTTGTTTTTCTTCATGCCTTAATCGATCAACATAATATACTAATTGATTATGGTTGTTCGTGATTTTTTTTTGAAGTTTGGAGCATGAATTAGTTGATTAATGTCTTGCCTTGATTGATTAAAAGGTTGACCAGTAGCTCCCTTTCATGTTTTAATCAATTCAGCATTCCTTTTAATCGATTAACATACCTTCTAGAAACCTTTGTATTAAATTTTAATCAATTAATACTTAGTGTTAATTGATTAACAGTGTATCAAAACACATTTATAACAACTATCATTGCATTAAATGCAATCCCAACCACCTTCAAATGGCTATAATTCTTCATGGACTATAAATATTTTCACATGCAAAGATTAATACACTGATGAAACAACTAAACTAACTTGGTTTGAGCATTAAATTCATGATTTGATCATTTCTCTAGTATTTCTCTATTCTTGAGCTATTTAGTGTGTTAATCCTTGACATCCATTAGACTTTAAGTTATAATATTTGCTCTTGTGAGAGTTTCGATCTTCTTTTCATCTTATAAATCTTTGAAAGATGGTGAGGTATCCCTCAAAAGAGAAAATGATGAGGTATCCCTTGTAAGTGAGGCTCAAACACTAAGGGTGAGGCTCCATTATTGTAATGGTACCAAGTACCTATTGAAGGTTGGAAGATTAGTGAAAAATCTTGGGTATATCATTTAAGGACTGGATGTAGGTCACAAGGAGTGGCTGAACCAGTATAAAATTAATGTTTGCATCCTCTCTTCCTTATCTCTTTTAAATTCTAGCAATTTATTTGATTGTTCAAACTTGCATTCTTTTACCTTGGCTGCTAGTTAGTATATTGTTGTGTGACAAGTGCTCCTTTTATTATATCTATTCATTTCTTGCAATTAATAACTTCAACAAAAATTGATAAACAAGTATTTTTGAAAAAGTTTATAATTTTTTTATAAACTCAATTCGCCCCTTCTTGAGTTTGAAACCACTTGGTAACAAATGGCATCAGAGGTCAACCCTTGTGTAAAGAGCTTAACAGATTCAAGAGTAGGGATGACAATTTTACCTGCCTTCGCAAGTACCCGAGGGTAATACCCATGACGGGGGCGGGTAATACCCATCAAATTTCTCCTGCGGATATAAATACCCATTTTGTGTTATCCCCGTTTAATAAACGGGGCGGGGCGGTGGTGGTTCCCCGCACTGCAGTAATAAAAAAATTTATACAAATATTTTATATAAAATTATTAAAAAACTTAATTAGATAAATTAAAATATTGTGAAGTTATATAAATCAAAAGTATTTTAGGTGTTTGACATTATTTTTAGATTAAGTTGTGTTGGACAAATTTTGAAAAATTATAGTATTATACTTTTTTTTCATTTTTCATTTTTTCATTTTATTTTTTTTATTTTTTTGAATTTTTTTTACAATTTATTGGGTACTCACGGATATCCGCGGGTACTCATTTACCTTCCGGGGAAAGATAAACGAGTACCCGCACGGATATGGAGGCGGGGGCGGGGGCGGATATTATTCGCGGGGGTTGGGCACGGGGGGCTACTACCCATCCCCGCCCCCCGTCCCCGCCCCGTCTCGTTGCCATCCCTATTCAAGAGGAGAGATGACTTCTTCAAATCCTTTTTCACCAAAGGGTACTTCTATCAATAGACGTCTCTTTTTCAATGGTGATGGATATACGTATTGCAATACCCTAAATGGTATGCTAGACTTGTTTATGTGTTCAAAAGGTAGTATATGACTTATTTAGTATGTATGTACAATTTTGTGACAATCTAAATTTATTTAAGTACTTAGTTGCAATCCGGACTGTGAAAAGTAACTTAAAATGACTCAGATAGTAGCATTAACTGCTTAGGAGAGAGAAATAAATATGAATAATTTATTTTATGTCAAAAATATATAGATATAGTTACAATTAAAGTTTCAAGATAAACTGAACTAGTTTGACATTTTTAAGAATACTGGTTGTCTAATTATAGTTGGTTTGACTAGTAGCAGATATGGAAATATTAGATAATATTGAAATGACTTTTTATATGAATCTTAGTATTTATTTAAAGTTGTTAGAAGCTGAAAATCTAAATTTAGTTAAATTTGAGTGTTTTTAGCATATTGAATTTTATCAATTATGACCTAAGGGTCAAATGAGTCATAATTTCCTCATTTATAAGCCTCACTCACGGCTGTTTGGTTTCAAAACTCAGAAACAGAATATGTGAAGGAGCAAGAGGAAAGAAAGGAAGAGGAAGAGGAAGAGGAAGAGGAAGAGATAAAGAGGAAAGCTAAGGGTAAAGACAAGGTTTGAGGATCTAAGTAAGCTTCATTCATCAACATAGCTCCAAAGGTAAAGGTTTTTATGTTCATCTTCGCTTCTTTTCACCTTATTCACCATTGATGCACTTTGGTGCCCAATAGGTCATTTTGTGTTCTTGAGGTGTTGGATGTGTTTTGATTGCATGATTGAGTTTCTTTGGTCTTTTATGACTTGTTCATAACATTAATTGAAGTTAAAAGCTTTGAATATCTTGTTTAGATCTTTGAAATACTAAAGAGGGGTTTAGGTCATTCTATAAGGGATTTTGGTGTTTTAATCCAAATTAAGATGTATTGGTTAGTGATTAATGATTCCTATGTGTTTATGAACTGATTAGGAGCTTATAATCATATAGAAACTAAGTTAGAGTGGCCAAAATCCATGAAAAATGACTAACGGAACAGTAATATCGTGCAGCAGAGCTACTGCCATATTTCTGGTTGAGCAACACAGCCCGTGTCTGAGGACACGGGGTGGGCCGTGTTTCTCTCTGCCTGTTAAAAATTCATGAACAGTGCCAATAAAGCAAAACACGCGGGGGGGGGGGGGGGGGGGAGGGCGTGTCTAAAAACACAGGCTGTGTTATGTAATGAGAATTAGCTCTTGTGATCTTCATTGAAGTTGTAGTTCTTTCTCTTAGCTTTTCTATGCCACCGAAAATCACCTTGTTTCGAACTCTGTAGCTCAAGTTATGCTCATTTTACTGTGCAAAGGTCAAAGGTTGAGATTGAGCACAATGTAAATCAATTGACATGCTAGTTATTGTAGTAATTGGCATTATTGTTGTTCCTTAACTATATTGATGAGGGTGAGTTCTCATTATAGATGGTCTAATATTAATTTGTGATTATCCTTTGATGTTGTTCATGAAGGCCAATGGAAATTGAGGTAAGGACATAACCCTGATATTTCGATAGTGCCAAGGCTAAGGGAGATAAGTAGGGATCCTTATGGTTCTTCAGAATCAGGATTTAGACCGAATTTCTTAGCGTGCCAGGATATATGTTATTGAGAGAAGATACTTCTAATTATCACAAAACAATGTATTAAACCAGTATTCCAATGACTTCTACATATTAGTTTTGAGTTGAACTAGACGTAGGTATGTAATGTAAGTTATATTGGTTTGTTTAAATGTTACGGATAGACCTTGTATATATTTTAAACATGTTTCACTAGCTGCTATTGAAATTATGTTTATCTATGTTATGTATAATTGATTTTGATTACTCATACTGAGAATGTAGTTTCTCACCCCGCTGTGTATCATGTAATTCCAGGTGAATCTTCTTCCAAGGATAAGAAGAAGAATGAAGATAAAGATTAGACTAAGTTTTATGTAATGTTTCAGTTTGTGTACTTATTAGTAAACTTTGAAATGTTTAAGGTATGAAACACTTAAAGTCTTTGCTAAGGCTAGTGATGTATATGTACTTGATGCATTATTATATAATTATTGTATTTTCGCATTTCATATGACTCTCTATAATGTTTCGAACAAACATTATGGATATAAATATATGATCAGTATGTATGAAGTGACATTGTAATGCTAATTATCTCTCATTTAATGTAAATACTGAGATCTTGATATTAGGATGTTACATTATGGTATCAGAGTAGTTCATCCTGTTGAGCCGGAGTATGGACTGACTATGCTTAGGCATATAAGAGTTCCTTCTTAGAAAATTGTGGTTTTCTTGTTTTATATGTTAAATGTGATGATAGAATTGCATGATTTGCATCAGATTGGTTATTATTAGATTCTGTTACATGGTTATATAGTATTAAGACTACAATTCAATATATGTTGTTTATGTGTGTACAGGAAACTATGGAACCAAACAGGCAACCTAGAGAAGTAGAGAGGTTGATCCCACCAGGTCTAGATATAGCTAAAGTCGTTGTGGCTATGACCAGTATCATTACTAGGATGCTTGAGAGAATGGAATCAAATCCATCTCAGCAGTCTACACCACTTGATCACCATTCGCAAGAAGCTAATCAAGTTGGAAGGAGTCAAACTTTCCTGGACTTGACAGCTTTACATCAGATGAATCCTCCATCATATAGAGGCGAGTATAATCCTACCAAGGCTGAGGAGTGGCTCAGTGAGATGGAGAAGATTTTTTATGCTATGGCTTGCTCAAAGGAGTAAAAGGTGATATTTGCCTTATATATGCTGAAAGGTGAGGCGAAGCATTGGTGGAAGAGTACCAAAAGGGCATTAAGGACAGCTGATAGCCTGATGTCATGGGAAGTTTTCAAGGTAGCTTTCTTGGAGAAGTTTTTCCCATGGATTCTACATGATGATAAGGAGATAGAGTTTATGCAGTTAAAACAAGGAGATATGACTATAGGTCAGTATGTGGCCAAGTATGATGAACTGATAAAATTCTCTTCTCATTTTCGTTATCACCTGGATGAAAAATAAAGATGTTTGAAATTTGAAGCTGGTCTGAGAAATGAAATCAGAAGTATGGTGAGATCGATGAAGATCAGAGACTTTCCTACTTTGGTTAACAAATGTAGGCTTGTGGAGTCAGGTGTTAATAACTTTTTATCTGTGGAAAGGATGCAAGAAGCTCCAAAAAGAAAGAAATAGGACAGTAGGAACAAACCGGGTGCTTTTAAGGCAGGCAAACCTAAAGGAAAGAGCAAGAAGTGGTCTAAGGCACCACTATATCTTGAGTGTGGGAAGTCATATGGAGGCAAATGTCTTGCGGGTCAGTCTGTGTGTTTTATATATGGGCAGTCGGACATTTCTCCAGAGCTTGTCCTCAGAAGAAGGAAGTTGCGCCTACCCCAAACCCGTTAGCCAAGGGACGAGTTTATACTCTAGGCGGCACAGAGATGGCCTAGTCTTCTGATCTAATCCAAGGTAAAGGCATAATTCATAATCATTTTTTAAATGCCATGTATGATTCAGGAGCATCACACTCCTTTGTTTCTTATGATTGTGTAAGGACGTTGGATTTGCCTATGTCAGAGTTACTGATGCGTGCGGATGTAGTGATTAAAATTTAGATAAAAATCAGTTGTCAAGCCCACCAGAAAATAAAAACCTTACAACTAGTTGTAGTTAGTAAGGGTCGATCCACAGAGAATCAATTCAATTAACACTATTAAACAATTCCCAATTTAGACTGTGATTAACAATAAATAGTAAAAAAGGGGGTTTTGGAGTTTTGATGAACAATGAACAGCTTCAAAGACAATAACAATAAATGAACTGAAATCAACAATATAAGAAAATTGGTTAAGAGATTGAATCCACCACTAGATTTATATGATAATGTAAATTCACATATCATTTTATTCCAACATGCTCAATTATGTTCTTACGCAATTGTGAGAGTAAATCTCTGTTTCCTTACGTGTTGGTCAATTTAGCAACCGCTCAAATCAACTCCTAATCACTGATTAGTCATAAAGCAACCGCTCTTACAACTATCCAACAATTGCATTAAGATTTAGAAAACCAATTACACTAAGATCTAATCACACACCGGGATTAAATTACTTAGAACATATATTTCTCTAGATCTACTACCGCAATCACGCATAATAAACCCAGATCTACCACTTTTATAATTGGCAAATAGCACAAAGATAATTGTACCCACATGAACATCATACATTCTGCTAGATCTACTACCGCAACCGCACATAATAAATCCAGATCTACCACTTTGAAAGTGGGAACAAGTACAAAAACCTTCATACCAACAATAGATTCAGAAATATATGAATAAAAACATAACTGTATTGAAATAATCAAATATGCAAGATTCACAACATCAATACTAGTGGTTTCATCACCCCCTTAACTAAGGGAGGTTTAGTTACACATAGCTAGAAGGAAATCACAAGAAAAACTATGAAGAAACAAGAAGAAACTATGAGAGAAATGAAGGAGAGTCCAACTCCTTTCATGATAACCAATGGTGCCTTTTATAGAAGTCTAGGATAACAAAATGACAAAGGGGAGTGGATGGATGAGTGGGTTGGTTGAGTGGGTGAGTAGAGTGGAGTGGTTGAGTGGTTGAGTGGTTGAGTGGATGAGTGGAGTGGTTGAGTGGGGAGTGGTGGAGTGGTTGAGTGGATGAGTGGAGTGGAGTGGTTGAGTGGTTGAGTGGATGAGTGGATGAGTGGAGTGATTGAGTGGTTTGGTTGAGTAGGTTAGTTGAGTGGATGAGTGCGAAAATTCCTTGGTCTGACTTGGAAGCCAAAAATAACCGATTATACTTTAGATTCATGAAAAGTACTCTTCATGAAAGTTGTAGATCTTTGTCTTGGCTATAACATGCATATCTGGATCGTCCAATTTGGCTTCCTACAGCCTAAGATATGACCCAAATACCACAGGTTGCTCAAACCCAACTTCAGCACCTCTGTTCCGACTTGCAAGCCCAAACTGACCCATTAGACTTCATTCTTTCAAAAGGTGTTCTTCATGAAAGTTGTTTATTTAGGTCTTGACTATCAACTATCCAAATTTCAATCCATCTCCAATATTACAGCTTGAGATATCATTTTATGAGTGCACACCGTTCGAATTCTAGTGACAGAACCCATATTCTGACTTCCATGTAAACTTAGGTCCCTTAGACATCTGTTTAGGACTTCGATCTATTCATCAAAGTTGTAGAGCTTCCTCTTAGCTTTCCTACAAGATAAAATTCATGATTATCAGATATCAGGAACTCAAGTTATGACCAAAATACAGAAACAACGTAAAATCTCAATAATGCTGAAAATATTCAATTAGGACCAATTTGAGCTCAAACTCACAAAATCACACCAAACTCAATCAATTAAGAATATGGAGAGTGTAAATGACTAAACATAAGGGTTTCTTAATAAATAAAATATGTGATTATCAAATTCTCCTACACTTAGCTTTTTGCACTCTTGGGCAAAACTCAAGACCAAAACAAGGACATAAGAGATTAACAAAATTTTAAATTCCAACGACATTCAAGAGCCCAAAATTTTACAATCAAGAAGAACAACCAAAGGTTCAAGGGATCAAAACATTCATGAGTTAACAGTTCTCTACATCTCAAACCAACAAGCAAGGTATCTTCAACATGAATCGAGAATGATAGATCTTCACAAGATTCCCTCTCAATCTCTCAAGTGTTTAAAAGGTAGGTATTTCACTCAATTCAACCATGAAAATTGCACTACTATAAGCTTGCTTATCTTCTACTTCTCCACTACTCAAAACACATGCATACACAAATCATGAGGACTTTATTCAAGGTTGTAGTGAAGTCAAGGTAACAGAAGAGGGTAAAATGGATATGAGAGGATAAATACCAAAGAGAATAAAAGCAAATGAGAGCTGAGTTCAAATAACAAGCATAAAAGTTTATCCCAACTCTAATGTATAACCCTTTACATATTCATTTCTCAATCCTTTTTTTTATATATATGAACATAACTCTATACATACATTTTTTTTTGTTTTGTTTTTTGTTTTTTTGTTTTTTTAGGCACTCTTTCCTTTTTCAACAACCATTTTGTACACACACCCCCACACTAGTTCAAAAACTCATCCATTAACTAAGCTAATGTTCTTTTATTCCCTAAGGTAAAATAAGAACACGATTTTTCATTTAAGGTACATAATGAGCTAGAAACAAGGAATGGTCAAATAAACTCAAAGGGGTCAAGCAAAGGAAAATATACAAGGTTGGCAGGAATCAGAGAATTTTCAAGAAGTCAAAAGAGTGCTTGATATCATATTGAAAACAAGGTTGGCTATTTGGTTAAACTAGCTAATTAAGAAAGACGGCCTCAATCATGTTCATACATGCAAGTGAAATGTAGCCTTAAAAAGAATCAAAGCAAGTTCTAGAGTGGTCATTAACATGAGTGAAAGTCACACAAGAAAGAAGAGAATGGCATAAATGTTGACTCCATCCATTAGGCTCAAAATCTCACAAGGTATGCATCCATCAAACTTAATTCATCAATTCAATCATCCATCACCAAGCACATCAGTTCAAGAAGGGAGAAAAGTTATTCAATCATGCAATGATTCTTTTTCTTTTAAAACTTTTTTTTTTAAATTAAGACATTTTTTTATGCTAAAATCTCTCCCCCACACTTAATATAACATTGCCCACAATGTGAAAGAGAGATATAGAAAAGAGCAACACAACCTGATAAGAAGTGAATCAACGCTAAGCAAGAAAAGAAACACACTGTCAGTACCGCATCAGACCCTGAAAAGAAATCAAATAATAAAACTTTAGTACTTCCACAATTTAATACTAATTAATTACTACCTAAAAACAAACTCCTTACTACTCGCCACCAATTAAGATGCGTCTCAAGAGTAAAATTACTCCTTACTCTGCCACCACTAATTGGTTTAATAAGTCCATGACAATCATATCATACTTTCCAAACAAAACAACAAACTTTTTTTTTTAGGTCAACTATCCTTCCCCCCCAACTAGATCACAACATTGTCCCCAATGTTAAAATATAGATGAGTAAAGGATAGAAGATATTACCTGTTGGAGAAAGCTGATACAAATTTAAACAGAAACAAAGTACAATAAAATCAAACCGACTAAAGAGAAAGTGTCAGATCTGGCTTTCTTTTCTTGTCACTTCCTTCGCTGCTTCTTGTTAACCAATCTATCTGAGCTAATACCTTATCAGGTACATACTCAAAAGCTTCTAATTTATCAATGAGCTCATCAATAGTGGAGGCAGAGATAAGAAGTTGTCTTGCTGAAGGAGTGATAAATTTCTATTCCACAGCATTGTCAAGAAAAAATAACAAAAGATCAAAGAAATTATTAACATTCAACAAACTAATGGGTTTATGGTGGATGTTGATTCGACAAGAGACAATTTGAAAAATTTCTTCCAAAGTACCAAAACCACCTGGTAAGACAAGAAATGCATCAGAATTGTCAACCATTGTTTTCATTCGTCCATGCATGGATGTTACCTGAATTTCTTCTCCAACTGTCTTTCCAGTGATGTTATTTTTAGCTAAAGGTTTAGGAATAACACCTAAAACCTGACTGCCTCCTATAAAAGCAGAAAGTGATACAGCCCCCATTAACCCACGACAACCTCCCCCATATACAAGATGAATATTCCTCGCAGCAAGTGATCGACCAAGAGTGCTAGCTGCGTTTACAAATTCTAATCCCTTCCCATAACTCGACCCACAAAAAACACAGACATTTTTGAGGTTACGAATAGAAGGCCCCATTCTATACTCTTCCTCTCTTTGAGTGTTTCTGAGTTGAAGGTTAGTAGAGAAAATGGAGTGTTTAAATAAGAAAAAGAATAGGAAGGGAAATAATTGTACCTATAAGGGTAGGTTGGCTGTTGTCAGAAAAGGTTGAAATTAAGAAATAGAAAATCTTTTTTTTTTTATTCTTTCTTTTTGTTTTGTTTTGTTTTTGTTTTTTTTTTTTTTGTTTTTTGTCTTTTTTTATTTTTTGTTTTTTGTTTTTTGTTTTTTGAAAGATGACATGAAGAAGAAGAAGAAGATGATGATGATACATACAGATTGTTTGTGGATATGGCTCACATCGCCTCTGGTTTAACGTCCAGTAACGGCTTAAACGTCTTCTATGAGTCGAGGATAAGCTTCCCATCCAATTTTCTTATAAATTGGCAAACAGGGTCTTTTAGAGTCAAATTCCCAAGACTGTAGCGTTTTTCTTCATCCTTAAAGAGATTCCACAATTTAAGAATTTCACGATGCACCAATCCACAAGAATGCGTCTCAAAAGTCAATAAGATATCATCTAATGACTCCTTAGTCAGTCCATTCTTAATGAAGAAAATTTTATCTTCTCTATTTGCGGAAACCATCCCCAAAGTACGACATCGCTTGTTACAGTTCCATCGTCCACATTTGTGACAAACTTGTAACCTTTTTGCTCTTCTCATTTTAGAATATGAACTTCTTCCAAGACCGGGCATATATGAGTTAAATGAAATTGAGGACTCACCGCTAATCGGACTTTGCTTCAATTATCCAGCAGTACATCTTCGGCATACCTTTGTGCATTAACAGTCTCAATCTTTCACATCGAACTTTGTAAATTGTTCTCGAGCATTTTGAGGAAGAGAAGGAAAATATTTGCTCAGTTTGAAAGAATTACATCCATAAGGAGAAGAAGGGTTCGATTATTTTGGGAAGCGAAAAGTAAACCGACTTGAGAGTCACGAGTATCGTATCCGTCACTTAACCAAGAACACAAGAACTCAAGAACTTGGTTTTCCGGGAATGGTTGAGTCTTTGTCCATTAACTTTAAGCGCATTACCATTCCTAGGATCCTCAATATCTACGGCCCCGAGAGGATACACGTGTTTGACAACAAAAGAACCGCGCCTCCTAGATCTCAATTTCCAAGAAGTAAGTGCAGATGATAATCTCAAAGCAGAACTTTTTTGACCAATTTCCGCAGCTTTTGCAAACCTTGAATAAAGTAGGCCAATAAAATCCATACTGTCAGATTTTCGCAATTGTTGTCGCTTATTGTCAGGCATACAACTGTTTTTTTTTCTTCTTTTTTTTTATTCATAATGCGGATGGAGAAGGTGCATCACCTCCACTTTTGCATTTTCTGGAAGTTCATAATAAGGTTTGAGACGATGACCATTGACCTTAAATGTTTTGCCTGAAATTTCACTCCTGATCTCAACTGCACCAAAAGGAAAAACATTAGTTACCACAAATGGCCCAATCCACTTAGAACGCAGTTTACCTGGAAACAATTTGAGTATTGATTGAAAAAGCAGAACTTTTTGCCCTCTGTGAAATTTCTTTCTAGAAATCAACTGGTCATGGAATGCCTTAGCTTTAGTCTTATAAATCAGGGCATTCTCGAAGGCCTCATTTCTTAATTCTTCCAGTTCTTGTAACTGGAACTTCCTTTGCTTTCCAGCTCCTTCCAATTCCATATTTACTTGTTTAATGGCCCAGTAAGAGCGATGTTGTAACTCAACGGGCAAATGACAAGGCTTTCCATACACCAACCGAAATGGCGACATGCCAATGGGAGTCTTATAGGCAGTCCTATAAGCCCATAAAGCGTCTTCAAGTTGAGTGCTCCAATCCTTTCTTGAGGGATTCACTGTCTTTTCAAGGATTGACTTAATCTCCCGGTTGGACACTTCAGTTTGCCTATTTGTCTGTGGATGGTAAGGAGTGGAGATTCTGTGCATAACTCCATATCTTTTCAATAAAGCATCAAAGATTCTGTTGCAAAAATTAGTCCCTTGGTCACTGATGATAGCCTTTGGGGTCCCGAACCTGGAGAAAATATGTGTTCTAACAAAATCTGCAACAGTTTTAGAATCATCAGATCGGGTGGCTTTTGCTTCCACCCATTTAGACACATAATCAACAGATAAAAGAATGTATGTGAAACCAAATGAGGGAGGGAATGGTCCCATGAAATCAATACCCCACACATCAAAGACTTCCACAAAAATGATCGGAGTCTGAGGCATTTGATTACGAGGACCAATGTTACCTGTTCTCTGACAGCGGTCACAAGACTTACAGAAGTTGTAAGCGTCTTTGAAAATTGAAGGCCAATAGAAACCACTGTCAAGCACTTTGTTGGCTGTCCTTTTACTGCCAAAGTGTCCTCCACATGCATAGGTGTGGCAAAAGGAGAGGATGGAGTGTGTCTCAGAATCAGGAATGCACCTCCTAATGACTTGATCTGCACAATGCTTCCATAAGTACGGGTCATCCCAGATATAGTATTTGATCAACTCCTTAATTTATCTCTTTGGGCTTTGTTCAAACCCTCCGGAAAGTCCTTAGTAACCAGGTAGTTAACAATGTCAGCATACCAAGGGATTATGGTGTTGACAACCATCAAATATTCATCCGAAAAAGTCTCCATGATAGGTATTTCTTCCTCTTCAGTTACCAATCTACTCAAGTGATCGGCCACCAAGTTTTCGCTCCCTTTCTTGTCTTTAATCTCCAAGTCAAATTCCTGGAGCAATAAAATCCATCGGAGCAATCTAGGCTTTGCTTCTTTCTTTGTTAGAAGATACTTCAAGGCTGCATGATCTGAAAACACAATCACTTTAGAACCAATTAGATATGATCTAAATTTTTCTAAAGCAAATACAACAGCTAGAAGTTCCTTTTCTATGGTTGAGTAATTAAGTTGAGCATCATTTAGAGTCCTTGATGCATAGTAAATGGCATAAGGAACTCTATCAACTCGTTGTCCCAAGACAGCTCCTACTGCAAAGTCACTGGCATCACACATTAGTTCAAAAGGTAACTCCCAGTTGGGTGGCCTGATGATAGGCGCAACAGTTAACAACTTCTGTAGTTAGCGCTGCCTTTATAGGCCTATTTGGGTACTATAGAATGTTTATCAAGGGTTTTTTGTAGTTAGCGCTGCCTTTGACTAGGTTGACTAGAAAGGGGAGTACTTTTGAGTGGACTCAAGAATGTGAAAATAGTTTCTAGGTGTTAAAGAAAATGTTGACTACTACGCCAGTTTTAGTAATTCCAGATCCCCATGAGAACTTTGAGGTCTTTTATGACGCTTCAAAGATGGGACTAAGGTGTGTTTTGATGTAGAATAGGAGAGTAGTTGCTTATGCATTAAGGCAATTAAGGTCATATGAGGAAAACTACCCTACGTATGATTTAGAGTTAGCAGCTATAGTATTTGCCTTAAAGATTTGGAGACATTATCTTTATAGAGTCCAGTTTGAGGTGTTCAGTGATCATAAAAGTTTAAAATACTTATTTGATCAAAAGGAGCTGAACATGAGGCAAAGAAGATGGATGGAGTTCTTAAAGGACTATGATTTTGAGTTAAAGTATCATCCGAGTAAAGCCAATGTAGTAGCTAATGCACTAAGTAGAAAATCCCTATATGTGTCCCGAATAATGATCCAAGAGAGTGAACTTCTCGAGAGTTTCAGAGATTTGAGTTTAGCGATGATTGTGATGCCACAGAGTCTCTTTGTGAGTAAAGTGGACATAGTAAATGACTTAAGGGCTCAGATTTTAGAAGCTCAAAAGGAGGATGAAACTCTAATGTATATTTGTGAGAAGATCTTTCTAGGAACCTCAGAGGATTTTGATATCACTGATGATAGGTGATAAAGCTTAGAGATAGACTTTGTGTTCCAAGAAAGTCAGAGGCCAAAGATAGGATTCTGGAAGAAGCTCACAGTAGTAAGTATACCATTCATCCCAGAACCACTAAGATGTACCAAGATCTGAAGAAAATGTTTTGGTGAACTGGAATGAAAAGAGACATAGTAGAGTATGTCGCAAGGTGTTTAGTTTGTCAAAAAGTGAAGATTGAACACCATAACCAGGACCTTTACAAACTTTAGGAATCCCAGAGTAGAAATGGGAGAAGATTTCTATGAATTTTATAATGGGTTTACCCAAGACTCAGCAAGGTTTTGATGTTGTTTGGGTTATAGTGGATAGATTACCAAATCTGCCCACTTTCTGCCAATGAAAGCTAACTATTCTCCAGAAAAATTAACTCAGCTTTATTTGAAGAAGATAGTCAAGTTCCATGGAGTCCCTGTAAGTATAATTTCAGATAGAGATCGTAGATTTACATCTAGATTCTGGGGAGCTTTGCAGGAGGCTTTTGGGACTAAGTTAATCCTTAGTACAACTTATCACCCATAAACAGATGGATAAATAGAGAGGACTGTCCAAACCCTTGAAGGCATGCTTAGAGCGTGTGTTTTAGAACAATAGGGTAGTTGAAAACGGTACTTACTATTAGCAGAGTTTACTTATAACAATAGTTATCATTCCAGCATAGGTATGGCACCTTATGAGGCTTTGTATAGAAGAAAATGCAGATCACCTTTATGTTGATATGAAGTAGGTGAGAGAACCATCCTAGGTCCAGTAGACCACAGAACAAATCAAAATGATTAAGGATAGTTTAGTTACTGCTCAAAGTCAGCAAAAGAGTTATATTGACAAGAAAAGGAGACCTCTTGAGTTTAATGAGGGAGATCATATATTCTTAAGAGTGACTCCTATAACAGGGATTGGTAGAGCATTTGAAACCAAAAAGTTAAATCCTCGTTTTCTTGGTCCCTACCTAATTCTAAAGAAAGTTGGACCCGTAGCTTACCAAATAGCCCTTCTTCCTAGTTTGTCTTACCTTTATAATGTTTTTCATGTATCTCAGTTGAGAAAGTATAATCTAGATTCATTGCATAACATAAAACATTATGAACACCCAATTTTGACTAGGTTTAAATAACAAAAAAATAGCAAACAAAAAAAATTTAAATAACAAAAAAATAGCAAACAAAAATTTTTTTTTAAAGAAAAAAAATAAACAATAAACAAAACAAAAAAAAAAAAGGGATGCATTAAATGCTTGCATGCTGCACACGTAAAGGAATCTGCAGAAGCAATTGAAGAAAAGCTGAGGGATTGAAAGAGAGGCTATGTTAGATGAGGGGCTCAAGATAGGTGGTTGACGTGAAAGAAAGGGGAAGGGTGTCAGCTGCAAATGTAAAAAAAAGAGGAGGAGGGCTTCCTCTCAAAGGAAAAACTAAAAAAAAACGGGTTTCATCCTCCAAGCAGAGCGACTTCCATCTCCAGGCTACCTCCAAACCTTCCTCCATATCAACCCATTCATTAGCCATCTCCCCTCCATCCTCCACGCGAACTCCACCCCACAGCAGCCACGATCTTCATCTCTTCTCCCTCCTCATTAGAACCCATTCACGTAACCACCACTCTTCATCTTCCACGTTAAGCTCCACACACTTCCATCTTCACTATCACTCTATCTTTCACGTAAAACCTCACCTCTCATCACCTTCAACTTCCTCTGCCATAAGCAACCAATCCAAACAAAAACCTCAACCCTCACCGCCTCCTCTCGCCACCCTTAAAACCGTGACCACCTCACTACCTTGCACCTTCAATCTCTATCACCTTCCCAAGGATCTCCTTCAAAAAATCGTGAACCACCATTAAACCAAGCTTCCACAACCCTCCAACCAAACAGAACACACGCACACGCCCACCGTCAAGTAATCAACCTCATCATCTTCTCCAACCCATAAGCCAGCCTCCCCATCATCAACCATACTAACCTCCATAAACACCACCATTAACCACCATCTTCTTCACCATCACCCAAACAACTACATCCAAACCCACTCCACTTGTCACCGAACCTCCACGCCGTGCTGCCAGCCAGAGCATCCAAGCCATCGCTGCCAAGCCGTCGGCCACCATGTACGACACATGAGCCAGAGTACCCATGCCTTCACCTCCACAGGACTGCGACCCAACAGCGCCTAGATCTAGTCAGCCAGAGCACCAGATCCGCCGTTCAGCCACCAGACGCGACCACCGTGAGCCTCACCCTCCAGCTCTTCCTCTATTTCGTTCTCACTCTTACAGAGGCTAAAAGGCCTTTTGTTGTGTCTTTTACAGAGACTAAAAGTCTCTGTTTCATTTTCCCTCACACCCTTCATTTTTTTTTGACTTTTTGTTGCTTTTAATTTCTTTCTCTATTATTTACTATTAAGTTGTTAAAAAAAAAACTTTGGGCTGTTAGAAACGTAGAGAGCCCATAAGAACCAAAAAGAAAACTAAAACATAAAACAAAAAAGGTTGGCACAGGAGGTGTGTCTAATAGGTGGGTTAAGTTTCTTGTTTATTTTTTTGGGTGAAAGTTAGCTTGCTTAATAGTTTAGAGCCTTAGTAAAAAAATAAATTAGGAAAATGTAGGGACAAAATATATAGGATTAAATAATAAATAAATAAATAATGTAAAAATAAAAAATAAAAAAAATAAAAAAAATGAAAAAAGAAAGGAAAAATCTAAAAATAAAATAAAATTTGCTTAGAATTGTTTGTGATGTTCATTTTTAATCTTGTTCTTTTTATTTACCTAGCTCATGGTGTAACAATGTGTTGTTTGTGCGGTTACTTATCTGTCCTTGTGCATGCCTTAAAACAAAAAAAAAAGTTTTTTTTAATCTATGCAATGATCAATGAAGGTAATTGAATAACGGATGCTATCTTCAACGTTATTTGAATCATAAGGGTTTATTAAGTAGCCTGGTGCTAACTTGAACTCTGTGCAAGAATAAATTTGTTTTCAAACAAAAGTCTTTTTTTTTTAATTAAAATCAATCAATTCACAATCATTTTCTAAAGAACTACGTAACTTTGAGTTCCCCATTACACCAGGGGATACGTAGGAGCAAAATTTCATTTCTGTCAAGCCAAAATTAAATTTTCATAATTTTGTGGTTTTTTCTTTTTTATAAATAGTTATAATGTTTTGTAAAATGGGTAAAATAAATATATTCTCAAGGATTGTTAAGAATTTACACAATTAACTTAAGGTACCATTTTAGAACGGGTGTGTTAGGGGTGCTGTGGGATTAAGTTTTCGCCCTTCCCTATCCATAACCGACTCCCGAATCCAATCTAGTTCCAAAGATCATTTTCAAAGAAAGGTTTTCTAATTTTTCCTAAGTTAAAATAAAGTTGGCGGCGACTCCTTTTTTTCATTTTCATATTTTAAAATCTCATGAGTGACAACTATCGAGATTACCAAATTTAAATCAATTTATAACCGATTTACCAAAACTGCTTGTAGCATAAGGTAACACCGGGTCGAGCCCGTAGATCACTCTAATTATGAAGTCAGATTAAGAGGTTAATAAATAGGGGGAAAGAGTTTTGCAAGATTAAATAACAAAGAACAATTAAAATGAGTAAACAAGATTGAGAAAACAACCAATCCAAGAGAATTAACAAATCTTGATTTTAATCCATCCTTGATCTTTATAAATCCGTTCAACTATCAACCAAATCTTTGATCTTAGATCACATCAAGACGCCTCTCAATGATCCATGGATCTTCTATTAGAAACGCTTCTAAAATTCAATTAATTAAGGTTAGACAAATTAAGCATCCATCCAAAACCCAAATTAACTTAAAAACCAAGATCCAACCAAGCTAAATATTTCATCAAACATCTTTGATAAATTATATAACCTCTGAATTCATCTCTTGGCATATGATAATTACGCAATTAACATATGCAAATCCCAATCAAATTAAGCATTAAATCAGAATTTAAACAAGAGAAGAAAAGAAAGAGAAACTTGATTAATAGATGAACGTATAACGATTAAAACGAGATCTCAGGATTAATCATCAAGCTTGTCAATCTCTTGGATTGATTAAAGAAGTTTAGCTCTCCATAGCCATCACCATTGGAGAACCTTCAAGAACCATACAAAAATGAAAATAACAAAGAGAGAGGAGGAGAGGAAGAGAAGAAGAGAATTCTCCAAAATGAAACACTAAAACTTTAATTATAACAACACTACTACATAAAAGCTCTACATACTACAATGATCTGCATAGCCTCCCTTTTATAGAGGGTTTAGAGGTACAAAATGTCAAAAGGGGCTGAGTCATGGTGGTTGAGTGGAGTAGGTGGATGAGTGGAGTAGGTGGATGAGTGGAAAATGTTGAATGACTTTTGGTGAGTGAAAAATTATGGAGATTCTTTGTCTCCGAAATCATGCAGCTTTGAAGTCATTGCATTCGTCATTTTTGAGCCAAGTGGTCTTCATGAAGATTTTAGGTCTGGATCTTAGCTTTCAAATGGCTTTGATTTGAGCCCAATATCATTTCCATAACTCCAGATATGTTCAAATTACTGCACACTGCGCAGGTCCAAATGCAGCTCCTCTGTTCTGACTTCCAAGCCCAATATCACTTCCAAGGAGTCTGAATCGGGAAAAGTGTACAACATGAAAGTTGTAGATTTGAGTCTTAACTATCAACCATCAAAATTTCAGCCCATTCTACAACTTTCACCACGAGCAGTATAATGAACAGTACGCATAGGTCATTCTGCCAGGAGCAACACTTTAGTTCTTGATTCAATGCCAATTTGAGCCATCCAAACGTATGATTGAGTCTTTGATGTCTTCATGAAGATTGTAGAACTCTCTCTTATCTTTAAAATGACATAAGATTCACCTTAAACATCTACCTACAGCCCAAGATATGACCCAAATACAGGATTAGTGTAAGACGTAAATCATGCTGAAAAATTCAATTAAATCCATTTTGAGTTCAAAACATACAAAACATAACCAAACTTAATTTATTAAGTGCACGGAGAGTGTAAATGACTAAAAATGAAGGCTTATTAATGCATCAAATATGTGAACATCAAATTCCCCCACACTTAGCTTTTTGCACTCCTGGGCAAAACACACAAAAACAAAATAAAACAGACTCAAAAGTTAAACATTCTAAAAGACTCAATTTCTAATAATATTTAAGAATGAAGAGCAATTGATAATTCAAGTGATCAAAACATTTATGAGGTAACACATCTTCACATCTTAAATCAACAAGCAGGGATACTTCAATTGAAAAGCATGAGTAAAGAATGATAGATCCTCACAGAATTCACTCTCAATCTCTCAAGTGTTTAAAGGTAGGTATTACACTCAATTCAACTCATGAAAATTGCACTACCATAAGCTTGCTTATCTTCTACTTCTCCACTACTCAGAACACATGCACACACAAATCATGAGGACTTTATTCAAGGTTGTAATGGGGTCAAGGTAAAGGAGAAGGTAATATGGATATGACAAGTTAAACACCAAAGAGAATAAAAGAACATGAAAGCTGAGTTCAATTATCGATCATGAAAGTTCATCCCAACTTCATCTAATACAAATTCCCTTTACATATTATTTTTCATTCCTTTATTGCCTTGTTGACCCTTTTTTTTTTTTATATGTATATATATATTTTTTTTTTTTTTTTTTTTTTTACAAAAAGAACATCATAAATACATTTTTCAACCATTCTCGCATACACACCCCACACTTGTTCATGAACTCATCCAATGGCAAAGCTAATGTTCTCTTATTCCCTAAGACTAAGTAAGAACATGGTTTTTTTTTTTTTCATTTAAGAAACATAATGAGTTCGAGACAAAGAATAATCAAATAAGCTCAAAGGGGTTAAGCAAGGGAAATATGCAAGGTTGGTCTGTTTGGTTAAACTACTGATTAAGAAAGAGGGCCTCAATCATGTTCATGCATGCAAGTGAAACGTAGCCTCAAAAAGAGTCAAAGCAAGTTCTAGAGTGATCATTAACATGAGTGAAAATCACACAAGAAAGAAGAGAATGACATAAATGTTGAATCCATCCATTAGGCTCAAAATCTCACAAGGTATGCATCTATCAAACTCAATTCATCAATTCAATCATCCATAACCAAGCATATCAGTTCAAGAAGGAAGAAAAGTTATTCAATCATGCAATGAACCCTTTTTTTTGTGTTTTTGTGTTTTTTTTTTGTTTTTTTTTTGTTTTTTTAACAACAAAACAAAACAAAAAATGTTAAAATCTCTTCCCCACACTTAATATAACATTGTCCTTAATGTGAAAGAGAGAGATAGAAAAGAGCAACACAACCTAATAAGAAGTGAATCAACGCCAAGCAGGAAAAGAAGCACACTGTCAGTGCCACATCAGACTCTCCGCCACCAATTAAGATGCGTCTCAAGAGTAGAATTACTCCTTACTCTGCCATCCTTAACTGGTTAGAAAATTTGACAAACATATAAACACAATAAACATATTAATATATACACACATTTTTTTTTCATAACTCTACACACGACAAACATAAACACACTTACTAAATTTTTTTTTTTTATTCACACAACTATCCTTCCCCCCAACTAGATCATAACATTGTCCTCAATGTTAAAAAAATAGAAAGGAAAAAGATAGAGGATAGTACACATTCATCTGCAATTACGGAAAAGAGAAACCTTACACAAATATAAAGCAGAAACAAATACGATGAATAAAACTAAAGAAAAAGAAAGTCATAGATGAAGTGTCGAGTCACACCTTGTTGTTTCTTCTTTGCCTCTCCTTGTTGTTGTCTCGCTTCTTTCATTGTCTCCGACCAATCTATCTGAGTACATCCTTGGATCAGGTTCATAAACAAAGGCTTCCAATTTATCAATTAACTCATCAACAGTGGAAGCCGAGATAAGGAGTTGTCTTTCAGAAGGTGTGACAAATTTACGTTTGCTCCACATGGTCAACAAAAGATAACAAATTATCAAAGAAATTATTAACATTCAACAAACCTATGGGTTTATGGTGGATGTTCAGTTAGCCCAAGAAACAACTTGAAAGACTTCTTCCAAAGTACCAAAACCACCAGGTAAGGCTATGAAGGCATCAGAGTTGTCAAGCATTGCCTTCATTCGTTCATGCATAGATGATACTTGAATTTCCTGTCCAATTGTCTTTCCAACGAAGTTCCTTCGAGTTAAAGGTTCAGGAATGACACCTAAAACTTGACCACCTCTTAGAAATGCATGACAGTGATACACCCCCCATTAACCCAAGGCAACCTCCCCATATACTACACGAATGTTCCTCGCAGTAAGTGTTCTACCAAGAGTGGTTGCTGCGTTGACAAACTCTAAACTCTTCCCATAATGTGTCCCACAAAATACACAGATACTAACAAGTCTACGAACAGAAGAAGAAGAAGCTCCCTCCATCTCTACACTCACACTCTCTGTGAATGATTAAGAGTTGCAGGAAAGTGAAGAAAATGGAGTGTTTAAATAGGGAAGAGAATAGAAAAAAAAAAAATAGCTCCTATATGAGTAGGTTGGCTGTTGTCAGAAAACTTTTGAATTTTTTTTTTGTTTTTTTTTTTAATGTTTTGTTTTGTTTGTTTTTTAAATAATAAATGCATAAGATAATATATACAGATTGTTGTGATTGTGGCTCACATCTTCCTCTGGTTTTACGTCCAGAAACGGCTTAAACGCCTTCTATGAGTCGGGGATAGGCTTCCCATCCAATTTTCTTATAAATTGGCAAACACGGTCTTTTTGAGTCAGATTCCGAAGACTATAACGCTCTTGCTCATCCTTGAAGAGATTCCACAAACGAAGAAGTTCACTTGCACAATTCCACAAGAATGCGTCTCAAGAGTCAATAAGATATTATCTAATGACTCCTTACTCAGTCCATTCTTGATGAAGAATATTTTATCTTCTCTGTTTACAGAAACCATTCCCAAAGAACGACATTGCGTGTTGCAATTCCATCGTGCACACTTGTAACAAACGTGCATTCTTTTTGCTCTTCTCTTTTTCGAAAATGAACTTTTACCGAGACCAGGCATGTATCGGACAAATGAATCGGAAGATTCACCAACTAAACGAACCTTTGCTTCGATTATCCAGCGTATATCTTCTGGGATGCCCTTGTACATTAACAGTCTCAATCTCTCACACCTAGCTTTGTAAATTTTGGTTAGAACATTTTTATGAACAGAAGGGAAATACTTTTTTAGATTTGAAAGAATGAAATCCATTTTGAAAGAGAAGAAATCAGTTATTATGGGAAACTGAAAGACAAACCGACTCAAGAGTCACGGAGTACCGTTATCGGACGTTTAACCGGGAACTGAAAGAACTGCAAAAAGAAAAACAAATTAAAATAAATTCTACTCATAACAAGGATTAGAAAGGGATATGGATTCTACCTCAACAGCTTGATGTTCGAGAAATGGTTTGAGTCTTTTTGCTTTATAAAATTTTTTTATATTTTTTATATTTTTTATGCATTATTTATTGATTCCGCAAGTCATGCAAGTGCAATTTGCGTAACTTAGGAGCATCATTTTTCTTTCGAGAAATGGACCCCAATTTTTGACAATGTTCGCAACTTTTGTAAAAAGTATAAGCGCCCTTGAATAATATGGCCAATAAAATCCATCTTGCAAGATTTTGCTTTGTTTTCTTTGAAGAAAAATGACCTCCACATGCTTGAATGACAAAATTCAATGACACTATTTACCTCATTGTCGGGCACAAATCTCCAAAAGATTTGATCGGGGACAATAATTGAACAAATATGGGTCGACACTGATAGAAATTTTTTTTAACTCAATTTTTTTTTTTTGTCCATTGAGGCGCATCTTACTCATCAAGTGGGGTAGACGACTTCTTGCAAGTGGACCTCCTCCAAAATATCCTCTTGAGCTCCCTCATAAAATGGTTTGAGGCGATGTCCATTGATTTGTGAAAGCTTTTGTAGTAGTCTCACTTGTAACACCTGACACCATAAGGAAAAATCTTAGTAACAACAAATGGACCAAGCCACCTAGATCTGAGCTTTCCGGGCATGAGTTTGAGGCGGGAGTTATAAAGGAAAACTTTTTGACCAATCTTAAATGTTTTTCTCATGATCTTCTTATCATGGAAGGCTTTAGTCTTCTCTTTATAAAGTTTGGAATTCTCATAAGCCTCTAGGCGGATCTCCTCCAATTCCTGCAACTGTAGCTTCCGCTCCATGCCTGCTTGATTGAGGTCTAAGTTACACCTTTTTACTGCCCAAAATGCATGATGCTTAATTTCCACTGGCAAGTGGCATGCTTTGCCAAAAACAATCCGATAAGGAGACATCCCAATCGGAGTCTTATAGGCAGTCCTATAAGCCCATAAAGCATCCTCAAGCCTTTTGCTCCAGTCCTTTCTGTTAGGTTGAACTGTTTTCTGAAGTATCTGCTTGATCTCTCTGTTGGAAACCTCGGCTTGCCCATTAGTTTGGGGATGATAAGGTGTAGAAACTCTATGCAAGACTCCATACTTTTTCATCA
Organism: Ormosia semicastrata; assembly: GCA_029884595.1. Classification (NCBI taxonomy): domain Eukaryota; kingdom Viridiplantae; phylum Streptophyta; class Magnoliopsida; order Fabales; family Fabaceae; genus Ormosia; species Ormosia semicastrata. Next base: position 25,521,691 of record JAQQTO010000056.1, read on the forward strand.
AGGCTTCCATGCTTCGATTACGGAAATGTGAACCCTGATCACTAATGATGGCTTTTGGGACTCCAAACCTGCAGAAAATATGTGATCTAACAAAATCCACAACAACCTTGGAATCATCAGTCCGAGTGGCTTTTGCCTTCACCCATTTAGATACATAATCCACAACAATCAAAATGTAAACAAAACCAAATGACACAGGAAAAGGACCCATAAAATCAATACCCCAAACATCAAATATTTCACAGAACAACAAAGGTTGTTGGGGCATCTCATTCCTACGAGAAATATTCCCTGTTCTCTGGCATTGTTCACAAGATTTACAAAACAAATATGCATCACGAAATAGAGTGGGCCAATATAATCCGAGTCCAAAACTTTCCTAGCATGCACGAGTAGGTCCAAAATGTCCCCCACATGGCAAGTGCATGACAAAAACTAAGAAACAGAATCAAACTCATGATCAGAATACATCTCCTAATGACTTGGTCACTACAAAATCTCCACAAATAAGGGTCATCCCACACATAATATTTTGACTCACTTTTCAGTTTATCAATCTGTGCCTTAGTAAAATGTGCAGGTAGTGCTCTAGCAACCAAGAAATTAACCAAATCTGCAAACCAAGGGATGTTACCTTGCATCTTGAAAAGTTGTTCATCAGGGAAGGCATCATGGATAGGAGAAGAATCTGCCTCTCTTTCAATCCGACTCAAGTGATCTGCCACCAGGTTCTCTGCTCCACTCTTATCTCTGATATCAATATCAAACTCCTGTAAGAGCAACATCCACCGAATCAACCTTGGCTTTGCATCGGGCTTTTTCAGGAGAAACTTCAAAGCTGCATGATCTGAAAATACAACCACTCTAGAACCAAGCAAATATGATCGAAATTTATCTAAAGCAAAAACAATTGTAAAAAAGTTCCTTTTCGGTTGTAGTGTAGTTGGCTTGTGCAGCATCTAAAGTCCTCGAAGCATAGGAAATGACATGAGGTACTTTGCCGACTCTCTGTGCAAGGACAGCTCCCAATGCATAATTAGAGGCATCACACATGAGTTCAAATGGGAGTGTCCAATCTGGTGGTTGGATGATAGGAGTGGTGGTCAAAGCTCCTTTAAGGAAATCAAAAGCCTCTCTGCACTTGCCATCAAAATCAAAAGCAACATCTTTTTGCAACAAGTTAGACAGGGGAAGGGCCTTTTTGCTGAAATCCTGAATGAACCGCACTTGTAGAAACCTGCATGGCCAAGAAAAGAACGAACCTCTCGCACGCAAGAGGGTAAGGCAATTGGGAAATAACATTAATTTTAGCAGGATCTACTTCTATACCCTTCGAGAGATGATATGGCCTAAGACTATGCCCCTGTTCTACCATAAAATGACACTTCTCATAATTAAGAACAAGATTAGTCTCAATGCATCGATGCAAGACTCTATCCAGACTATCTAAACATGCATCAAAGGAAGAGCCATAGACAAGTAAAATCATCCATAAACACATCCATGCAACTCTCTAAAAATTCAGAGAAGATCTTGACCATACACCTTTGAAAGGTTCCGGAGCGTTACCTGGACCAAAGGGCATTCTTACGTATGCAAATGTTCCAAATGGACAGGTGAAAGTGGTCTTCTCTTGGTCTTACGGGGCTATATGAATCGAAAATAGCCCGAATATTCATCCAAGAAGCGATGAATGCGACTTGCCGCCCGATCTCTCCAACATCCGATCAATGAAAGGCAATGGAAAATGATCTTTTCTAGTGGCTGGTTAAGCCACCTATAATCAATGCACACCCGCCAACTATTACGGATTCTTGTGGGTAGGAGCTCATTGTTCGATTTGTAATTCTTGTGACTCGCATTTCTTTGGAACCACTTGCACCGGGCTCACCCATTTCTTGTCGGATATGGGATAAATAATGCCGACTTGTAGTGACTTGGTCACTTCCTTCTTCACCACATCGAGAATCGGGGATTTAGTCTCCTTTGGGGCTACCTCACTAGCTTGGTACCTTCCTCCAATAAAATCCTATGCATACATGTGGAAGGACTAATACCAGGAATGTACGCAAGTGTCCATCCAATAGCACACTTATGTTGCCTCAAAACTGTGAGCAATTTTTCTTCTTGTTCGGGTTGCGATTCTTAGCGACAATCATCGGTAGTGACTTCTCACCATCTTCCAAATATGCATATATAAGATGGTCGGCAAAGTCTTTAGCTCTAAGGATGGGGATGCACAATAGAAAGGCAAGCAAGCTATTTGAAACAAGCAACTTAGCAAACATTAAATTCGACATACTCCTGACTCTCATTTTCACATGCTGCATCATTCAAGTCAGCAGCTACATCATCACTCACAACTGCATAAATCTCAGCACATGCAGCACATGGTTCAGTATCACAGTTAACACATATATCACAAGTGACAGAATCCAGAAAGTTAGCAATATCAGGGAATTCAACACTCATATCAAGATAAGTATCATCAACCAACATTTCAATCACATCAACATGAAAAACTGAATGCTCCTTAAGGGGATGTCTCATGGCATCAAAAATGTTAAACTGTACCACATCTCCTCCAAATTCCATAGAAAGGGTGCCAGCATGCACGTCTATCTTGGTTTTGGCTGTTTTGAGGAATGGTCTTCCTAGAATCAATGGAGCATGATTTGTTGAAGACTCATCTTCCATGTCCAGAATGTAGAAGTCCGCTGGAAAAATTAGCTCATTTACTCGCACCAACACATCTTCCAACACTCCTGCAGGGTGAGCAGTAGTCCTGTTTGCCAGCTGAATCACTATACCAGTGGGGTGTAAGGTGCCAATGTTCAAAGACTTATATACTGACGTAGGCATGACATTAATAGAAGCACCCAAATCTAGCATTGCATGGTCAAACCTGGAATTACCTATAGTGCAAGGGATTGTGAAAGTTCCAGGATCTTTACATTTCTTTGGCATGCTTGGGTGAATCATCGCAGAAACATTTCTGCCCATACTGACTTTCTCAGTACCCTTAAGTCTTCTCTTGTGAGTACACAACTCCTTGAGAAATTTGGCATACTTGGGAATTTGTTTGATTGCATCTAGGAGGGGAATATTGATTTCCACCTTCCGAATGTCTCCATGACTTCCTTTTCCATTTACTCTTGCGTTATACGCTTGGATTGTGTCCACTGTTTGGGAAGGGTAGTGGAATGTTCAAGTCCGAATTCTCTGCACATTTCTTTCCGGGATTTGGGGCATCATGCGAATTTTGTTGTGTCTGATCAATCTCTGGCTGCTGCAATGGGAGCTCTGGTTGTGGTAGACTAGGACCATCAATTTCTTTGCCACTTCTCAAGTTAATGGCACTTATATTGCCTCTTGGGTTGTTAACTGTTTGTGAAGGCAATTGGTTCGATCCTTGGCTTTTCAATTCACTCACGGTGGTGGCCAGCTGCCCAATCTGAGTTTGCAAGTTCTGAATGGTGGCATTGACATTTTGTTGGAACTGAACATTATTTGTAGCCATCTGTTTCATCAAATCTTCCAATGATGGCTCGGATGGAGTGGTTGCCGGACTTGGCAACATAGGGTCTTTGCCGGTGTGGTGCCTGGGTTTGTTGTTGTCGAATGCGGTGGTTGGTATTTGTTGCTAGGACCTACTGACTTGGTATCTAAATTCTTCTTTGTTGGGGTTGTTCTGTTTGACTAGAATTCCCATATCTCAAGTTAGGATGGTCCCTCCAGCCAGGGTTATAAGTATTAGAAAATAGATCATATCTTGGCTGCTGGGACTGCTGATATTGAGGTCTACTAGGAAAAATGCCAGCTGCTGCAACTGACTGTTCTGGAAACGCGGAACCACCATCCTGAAGTGTGGGGCATGAATCAGTAGGATGAGATGAGCAAGAGCAAATGCCACACACCCTTGCAGGCTCTTGTACAGAACCTGGTACATGTTGTCCCACTGCTAATTGCCTCACCAAAGAAGTCAATTCATCAAGTCTATGTTCCATTCTCTGTTGATCTACATGAGACGATTGAACTTCATTAACTCCTCTGGTTGAGGTAAGGACTCTTGTGCCAAATTGTTGAGCATTGGTGCCATATTTGCTATCAAATCTCTTCTTCACGCAGTAGGGTTTTATCCACCAATGCACCTCTAGATGCGGCATCCACCATACTTCTATCCATCGACAAGCAAGCCCTCATAGAAATATTGAATCAAGAGCGATCACTAATTTGATGGTGGGGACAACTCGAACACTGACTTTTTGAATCTCTCCCAATACTCATGCAAGGTCTCACCGAGTCATTTGCCTTATACCACAAATTCTTTTCTAATGGCGGTACTTTGCCTGGATGCGAGGGAAGAACCTCTCCAAGAATAATTTCTTCATATCATCCCAACTCGTGACGGAGAACCTGGTGAAAGGTAGAACGACCAATCCTTGGCTACATCGACAAGAGAGAAAGGGAATGCCCTCAACTTGATATGCTCCTCGGAGATTCCATGTGGCTTCATGGTTGAACGGACCACATGAACTCCTTTAAGTGCTTATGGGGATCTTCACCGTAAGACCATGAAACTTGGGCAACAAGTGTATCAATCCAGATTTTAACTCGAAGTCGGCATCAAGATTAGGATATTGAATGCACAAAGGCGGTAAGTTACATCGGGAGCGAGACAAGTTCTTTAAGGGTCCTATTTTGCTGTTATCACCATGATTTTAGAATCACTTAAGATCTCAAGTGCACTTTCAGATTCAATGTCACAACTAAATTCGGACTCAATTCTTTCACTTAGCCTACGAGTTCTATTCAACCTATGCAATGTTCTATCAATCTCAGGATCAAATTCAAGCAAGATATCAGGATTAGACCTAGTGCAAAAACACAAAAAAATAAAATAAAATAAGTAAACAAGTAAAATACACTAGACAACTCTAAAAATATACTAAAATAAATATAATTCACCTATCTAAATATTTTTAAAAATTATGGGACTTGTACTGAGCATAAAAACTACACAAAAATGAAACTAAAAAATATAATAAAAAATATTAAAAAATTGAAAAACTAGTCTAAACGATGGATTTTGGAAAAACCAGGGGTGACCTCACAGTGTACTGTGAGTCTTGTTTACTAGGTCGTTTTCCTTCAACTGACCAAGTTTCAGCTCATTCTGGGCACATTTTTTGTCAATACGAAATTCTTGTAAAATGACCCGTAATCACCCGTTTTTCACGAAATCCACCAAAACACAGCAACATAAAGGTTAGTGAGAGATTAGTAGTTAAATAAACTCTTAATAAGATTGAACAAAATCAGAATGATCCCCAGCAACGGCGCCTAAAAAATTTGACAACTGTCGAGATTACCAAATTTAAATCAATTTATAACCGATTTACCAAAAGTGCTTATAGCATAAGGTAACACCGGGTCGAGCCCGTAGATCACTCTAATTATGAAGTCAGATTAAGAGGTTAATAAATAGGCGGAAAGAGTTTTGCAAGATTAAATAACAAAGAACAATTAAAATGAGTAAACAAGATTGAGAAAATAACCAATTCAAGAGAATTAACAAATCTTGATTTTAATCCATCCTTGATCTTTATAAATCCGTTCAACTATCAACCAAATCTTTGATCTTAGATCACATCAAGACGCCTCTCAATGATCCATGGATCTTCTATTAGAAACGCTTCTAAAATTCAATTAATTAAGGTTAGACAAATTAAGCATCCATCCAAAACTCAAATTAACTTAAAAACCAAGATCCAACCAAGCTAAATATTTTATCAAACATCTTTGATAAATTATATAACCTCTGAATTCATCTCTTGGTATATGATAATTACGCAATTAACATATGCAAATCCCAATCAAATTAAGCATTAAATCGAGAATTTAAACAAGAGAAGAAAAGAAAGAGAAACTTGATTAATAGATGAGCGTATAACGATTAAAACGAGATCTCAGGATTAATCATCAAGCTTGTCAATCTCTTGGATTGATTAAAGAAGTTTAGCTCTCTATAGCCATCACCATTGGAGAACCTTCAAGAACCATACAAAAATGAAAATAACAAAGAGAGAGGAGGAGAGGAAGAGAAGAAGAGAATTCTCCAAAATGAAACACTAAAACTTTAATTATAACAACACTACTACATAAAAGCTCTACATATTACAATGATCTGCATAGCCTCCCTTTTATAGAGGGTTTAGAGGTACAAAATGTCAAAATGGGGCTGAGTCATGGTGGTTGAGTGGAGTAGGTGGATGAGTGGAAAATGTTGAATGACTTTTGGTGAGTGAAAAATTATGGAGATTCTTTGTCTCCGAAATCATGTAGCTCTGAAGTCATTGCATTCGTCATTTTTGAGCCAAGTGGTCTTCATGAAGATTTTAGGTCTGGATCTTAGCTTTCAAATGGCTTTGGGCTGAGCCCAATATCATTTCCATAGCTCCAGATATGTTCAAATTACTGCACACTGCTCAGGTCCAAACGCAGCTCCTCTGTTCTTACTTCCAAGCCCAATATCACTTCCAAGGATTCTGAATCAGGAAAAGTGTACAACATGAAAGTTGTAGATTTGAGTCTTAATTATCAACCATCAAAATTTCAGCCCATTCTACAACTTTCACCACGAGCAGCATAATGAGCAGTACGCATAGGTCATTCTGCCAGGAGCAACACTTTAGTTCTTGATTCAATGCCAATTTGAGCCATCCAAACGTGTGATTGAGTCTTTGATGTCTTCATGAAGATTGTAGAGCTCTCTCTTATCTTTAAAATGACATAAGATTCACCTTAAACATCCACTTACATCCCAAGATATGACCCAAATACAGGATTAGTGTAAGACGTAAATCATGCTGAAAAATTCAATTAAATCCATTTTGAGTTCAAAACATACAAAACTTAACCAAACTTAATTTATTAAGTGCACGGAGAGTGTAAATGACTAAAAATGAAGGCTTATTAATGCATCAAATATGTGAACATCAATGAGTTGCTATTTTTTGCCGCGATCCCGGTCGCGACAGATGGCGACTCCACTGGGGAGATTTGGAGAGTCAAGCCTGTTGTTGTTAGTTGTGCAAATTGTTAATAATTTTTATTTATTTGTTTTACCCTTCTTATCCTTGTTTTTGTTTTCTTTTTTGTTTGTAAATGAATTTTATTTATTTTGTTCTATGTAAATATCTGATAGCGTTATTCCTGTGTTTGTTTTGACATGATGTACTTGTATATATTTTGTACTTAATTGTGCATAATTGTTGAAACCTTAGGATAGATGATTGTTGCCTGGCTATTGTATATATGTTTTTCCAGGTTGGGGGGTAGTTTTATCTTTTTAAATTTTTGTACAGGTTTGTATGCTCCCTCATACACATCGCTATCACTTACCTCACACACTTTTTGGGCTCTATACCCGAGTCTGTGCGAAGCCGAGGAATAGGAGGAGTCTCGACTTTTGTTATTGAGGGGCTTTATGCTCACTTGACATTTGTTGAGACACCACTCAGATTGTTACTAATATCATGAACTAATCATATTGAGAGGGTTTATCCCTACTTGTGATTAATTCATGATTTGGGTCTTTGTCTTTAGAGATAAGGGCAATCTGGGAACCATGACTTTTTAGAAGTTTAGACCTGTCCCAAAAATCTTGCACTGATAGATTGAACATAATGATTGTCAAATCTTAGGTTCCACCTGACTAGGGCACAAAAGGGAGCGTATTTCTTCTTCTTTATTTATCTGTTTCTCATATCATTCATTCTTGCATAAAAAAAAAAGAAAAGAAAAAGAAAAAAGAAAAAAGCTATTCATTGCTTGCATTTCATGACATTGCATTTCAAAAAAAGAATAATAACTTGCATTTCATGACATTGCATTTCAAAAAAAAATAATAATAATAATACCTTGCATTCTCATGGCATTCATTGCATAAGAAGAAAAAAGAGAGGGGATATCTCATCTTGCATTGTCATAACCCTTTTAGCAAAAAATATGTATTTGCATGTCATGCATTATCCTTTGTGTTTATAACCCTATAAGGGTTTCTCCATGTAGATTGTTAGGATACATTCTCTAGAGTTACCTCGATAAGAGGCACCCTTAGAGGGCACCATTCTTTTTCTGGCATGCTTACGCTTTTTTTTTTTTTTTTTTAGTATTGTAGGGTGAGTTTGCTTGGTAAAGTGGAAAGATTGGTACTTATCAATAGCAAAGGATGGAGGAAAGGTGTCATGGGCAAAACACAAGCAATGCAGTTGATCACAAGAGGAACATGAAGATTACAGTTAATGGCATTGATCTGAGGCATGTGAGACACATTACTCAACAAATGACTCCTGAAGCTCGATCAGAGTTTTCGAGTAGTTATGGACAGATCCTGGATTTATTGCGCATCACAGTTGAAGAGCCTGTTTTGAGTGGCCTAGCTCAATTTTGAAACCAGTCGCTGAAATGTTTCGAGTTGCCTGACCTAGATATTGCACCGACCATTGAAGAGTACGCTATCATGTTAAGACTCCCAATGAGCAAGCACCCAAATGTTTATCTTTACGGAGGATATTATGTATCAGTAGGGAAGATAGCAGAACTGATAGGGGCTCAAACAAGTCAATTGGGCATAGAAAAAAGGGGAGGAACAGAAGGCTTGAAGAAAAGCTACCTCGAAGCACATCTTCAGTATCTAGCGCAACAAGGAAAGTGGGATTTCTTCAACAAAACACTGGCCTTAACCATCTTTGGGTTAGTGTTATTCCCATTTACCTCAGATATGGTAGATCAAGCAGCAATGGATGTATTCTTCAAGTTTGAGAGGCATAAAGCAAATCCAGTCCCTGCTATTCTTGCTGATACTTCCTTGACAATGGAAATCTGTCATCAAAAGGGTGGTGGAAAGATTCGATGCTGTACACACATGTTGTACGTTTGGATCATGACACACATGGATGTGCACAATTGCCTGGGACTCTTACCTGACCCGTTAAGGAATTTTGGTCGCATACCAGTGAAGTAACAAAAAGCTTATGAATGGAAAAATGAGTTCATGAGGATGGGGCCAGATTCTTTTAAATAGGTATGCCCATGGTATCATGGAGAAGAGGTAGTTTTTAGCTGTGGTGACTTTCCTAATGTTCCCTTAATGAGTCCTAGAGGCAGTGTATCATACGCGCCAATTCTTGTGCTTAGACAACTCCGATGGACTCAATATGCGCCCAATGAAAAGTAACTTGAAGGGTTCAGCTTCTTATACCAGCAAGATGGAAGCACTGCTAAGTGAGAAAAAGATATTAGAGATGTTTGGAAGAATATTCATATGGCAGGAACAAAGGAATTAGGGAAGCATGTGGTGGTATGTACCCCTGAATACTTGCAATGGAGAAAGGTAAGAAGGGTGTAAAATAGCATCCCTCAGACAGTTTCAGATGATAAAGGTCATCCTCAAATCATACCTCAAATGGCCACCGAGATGGAAAGACTGAAAGCACAAATAAAAGTCTTGGAACAAGGAAAGGAAGTCTTAGAGTTAAAAGTAGTCATCCACCGAGTCGATGCCAGAAGCTAGCTGATGAAGTTGAATATTTAAAAGACACATGTGCAGATATGGCTGAAACCCCAAGCCGAGTAAAAAGGGCAAGGAAAGGAAAGGAGACAGAATTTGAAAAGACCACAACAGAAGTTCGTGAATTGCGAGCAAAGATAAGCGCTCAGGAAGAGACAATGGCGTTGATTTTGCAAGAGAAAGGAAAGTTGGAGGCGAATGCTAGGATACAAGACCGTAGAATGCAAGCCTTACAAGAGGCTTTGACTAAAGCAAAGGGCCGCTCTGACCAAGGACGGGCATTAGATACCAAATATCAGGATGCACTCATAGAAGCAAACCTAGAGAATGAGCATTTGAAGCTGCAAATTCAAGAGTTGGGGTGAGACCATGAGCAGTGGAGACTCGAGGCCCAAAGACTAGTGAGGCAGAAAGAAGAATGGGCAGGAATGTGGCAATCAGTAGCATAAGATCAAAGGGCTGAAAAAGAAGAATGGAAGAAGAAATATGAGAGCATGTCTGATAGTGTGCAATATCATGATGCACAACTGGTTGATCATTTTGAAGAGGCAGACCTTCAGATTCGACTGAATCCATTGTTACAGCTACCACAAAAAATAGCTAAGTTCATGAAGTATTGTCGAGGTCTTGCTAAAGGTCTTAGGAAGAAACAAACAAAGTTGTTAATGTAATGTTGTTTATGTTGCCTTTTGAGGAGTCTGAGACCTTGTACTGATTGAAATTTGAAATGAATATGAATGACCAATTGCAGTGTTTTGTTCCAAACATTGATTTTCTTGTTTTTCACTGGGCATTATTCATTGAAGGGTGAATGCCCTCTTGAATAGGTTGTCAATCATGCTCTCAACTGAGACAATTCGTCTTTCAACGTAAAGTACCAAAAGCCTAGCATTCAGTGAAAGAATAACTGCATTACTGTGAAGATCCAAGAAGATAGCACCCATTGAGGAGAGAATACTCCCTTGGGATCGCTGTCAACCATATTCCTGCCTAAGGGATGATGAACCCGAAGTGCAGAATTTGGGATCCTACATTGCTATTGAATGTCCGTGCAAATCTTTCCACAATCACCAAGCATCCTCACAATAGCGCTAACTTTTTCTTTACTTTTATTTGTTTAATGTTGTTTTGTTTTAATAAATCAATTTGATTCAGGAATCATTGCGCGGCCTAGGAAGGAAGATACCAATCAAACCCGAGTTCACAATACCAGATCTCGGACTGTAAATGGCTGCTAATAATCCTGAGGCAGGGAGAAATTTGAGCAGAGAAGTCGATGAAATGACAGGGAGGATAAATGAGGTGTCAGAAGCCCAAGTACGGTTGGAAGCAATATTGCAAGACATGAGGGAGTCTCTTCACTTAATCAGCGAGAATAGATGTACAAATGGGGTTGAAGCATATGTAAATATGCCATCAATGACCGCCCCGACCTTCCCGGCTATTACCTCAGGCATCACTGGGGGGATCCATGAGCTGCCACCTCAAATGACACCAGTTGTCATGCCTATTGGGGAGGGATATCGCACTTTGGAAGGGGCCCATAATGAAGTTCCTGGTTATGCTGGCCCTACCTGGGAACAACCTCATGTGTCCATTACCGAGCAAGCAACAATACCTCACTCTGGGAATAGCCACATCATGACTGAGAAAGACAGAATGAGGGAAGAGTGGATGGAGAAAATGGAGGAACAGATCAAGGCAATCAAGGGCCCTAGTGCTTATGGGCCTCTGAGAATAGAAGAACTGTGCCCTACCACTGATGTCATAATCCTTAAAGACTTCAAGGTTCCTGATTTTGCCAAGTACGATGGAAGTGACAACCCTCGGTTTCATTTGATCAGTTACGGAACCAAGATGGCTGTTTGGTCCAGGGATGATAAGTTCCTGATTAGCTTTTTCCACGAGTCTTACAGGTCCTGCTTTGGAGTGGTATCTTCAATTAAACCATTCTAAGATTTCTCGTTGGACAGAATTGGCTGACCTATTCATGGACCAATACAAGTTTAATCTGGATGCAACTCGATTGGGAACAATTGAGCTCGATGCAGAAAGGAAGTGATGAACCTTTCAGACAATACGCACAGAGGTGGAGAGCTTTGGCAGCTCAAGTTCAGCCCCCATTGACACTATCTGAGATGTGTTCGTATTTCTTGGGAACCTTGGAAAATCCTTTTATCGGGGCAATCGTTGGGGCAGCCTATAAGGATTTTGCCGACTTGATAATGGCGGGAGAAAGGATAGAGATTATGGCCAAAGCTGGGAAGTTACCGGTAAATAATACGGAGAATACTGCCTTCAAGAAGGGATTCCAGCCGAAAAAGAAGGAACCCGAGGTGAATTATGTCCAACGCCAGTAGACCTTCAGACCTCGATATTCCCCACAAAACTTAAGCCGCCAACTACCATATAACCTTAACCCTCACCTTCCATACCAAACACCTACACTTCCTTATTACCCGCCCCACCAAGCTATGCCTGCCGCAAACATCACCCCAACTCCGCAATTCCAAATCAATAATGTTCCCACTCCACAACCATATACGCCAGCTAGCCCAACCTATACTCGATACCCACCTGCACCTCCACAAACCTACCCAAATCACCCACAACCTCGGCCAAACTTTCAGAATTAAGGTCGCTTTCGTCCTCAAAACCTACCCCATTTCCCAAGACTGTCCATTTCAAATGCGGATCTGTTCCAAAAGTTGTTCGATACTCACCTTATTTCAGGAAATCCTGTACGTCCGTTAGAACCACCATTCCCAGCGTGGTATAACTCGAATTTGACTTGCAAATATCACATGGATATCCCAGGACATTCAATTGAAGATTGCGAGGCTTTCAAGACTGCAGTAAGGAAGCTTATTGCTTATGGGAAGCTTGACATTCAAGAAGAGGCTGGACCCAGTATCGTCATTAACCCAATCCCTAACCATAGTGGAAGGAATGAGGCGAATGTCGTGGAGATGGAAGGACCTTCAATAAAAGAAGTCATGAGCCTGCATACGCCGATGATTCGAATATTTGAGGGACTGAAGATAGCGGGTTATGTTATCACTTCACCAGCCTCATCGGTGAAAGAAGAAAAGAGGCATGAAGAAGAGTCCAGGTGCGTTTACCACTGTGGGGCAATAGGACACAATATCGAGAACTGGTGGGACTTTAAGGATCGAGTCCAGAGGTTGCTCACATCGGGAGTAATACAAGCAAGACCAGGGGTAACTTCCTGAAGAGGTCCATGTGATTGAACGATTTGTGCTTAAGGTACCACCCCTCAACTAAGCTTCGGCGTCAGGGAAAGTAGTATTGACGGTCAAGAAGCCCACACCATTTGCTTGTAATGATACCCGCGCAGTGCCCTGGAGATATGAAACAAAGGTGGAGATAAAGGGAGTCAGGGAAGGGACTTCGAATGCCCGAGTGGCAGAAATACATCAAGAGGGAGACTCAGTGACTAACATAGTTGGGGTAGGAGGAATTACGAGGAGTGGACGATTTTATAGCCCAGGAGAAATAGAAAAAGGAAAAATAGTCAAAGAGGTGAGTGGGGAAAAAACTGCAAAAGAAGAGGAGAAGAGGAAGGAAGAAGAAAAAGAGTTCCTAAAGATAATAAAGCAAAGCGAGTATGATGTGGTAGAGCAGTTGAAGAAGACTCCAGCCCGAATATCTCTTTTGTCACTCGTCTTGACATCTGAAATACACCGGAAGGCGTTACTGAGAATTCTGAACAAAGCCTATGTCAAGCCTGATGTTACCCCCGAAGGTGTTGTCAATATGGTGGACCCAGTGAAACGTGTCAACATGATCACTTTTACTGAAGAAGAGATCATTTCTCAATATGAAAGAAATCCACGGGCTTTGCATATAACCCTCAAATGCAAAGGGTATATAGTCGCAAAGGTGTTGATAGACGGGGGGTCTGCACTGAACATCATACCTATGTCAACTCTGACTTCATTATCAATAAGTAAGGATGAACTGTCACCCCGAGAAATGGTGGTACGGCCCTTTGATAGGAATAAGAGAGGCATCTTGGGAGAAGTGATGTTACCACTGGAGATTGGTCCAAGTAACTTTCAAGTGTTGTTCCAAGTAATGAATATTGAGCCTGGGTACACAATGCTCTTGGAAAGACCATGGATCCATGCTGCCGGTGCTGTTCCCTCAACCCTGCATCAAAGTGTTAAATATATTGAAAATGGGTCAATCATTACCATATATGGGGAGGAAGAGATCATGTTGTCAAAACCAGTTTCAGTGCCGTATGTGGAAAGTGCAGAGAAAGATGAAGAGAATCTATGGCATAGTTTTGAAATAGTTGAGACTAGAGTTAGTAAGGATGAATCCCCGACACAAAGTGTGGATCAAATGGTGGCCCGGATTATGGCAAGCAGTGGATATGAAGAAGGAAAAGGCTTGGGCTCACGATTACAAGGTACTCGGTCACCGATGTCCTTCTCGAAAAAGTGGGACAAGTTCGGGTTAGGGTATGAAGCATCCCTGGAAGAGAGAACAAGGAGCATTACCCTCGGAAAGAAAAATGACAGGGGCAAGATGATGAATATTCCCCACCTGAGGGAAACATTCCCAGCACCAGCCAAGGTAATCATGTCTGGAGAAGTCATTCGCTCCCAATACCATCCCACTGTTAATGCGTTGCATGAAGAAGGCCCAGAAGAAAGCAAGGCAATCTGTCCCTCTGCTGATGAGGAGCCACTAAAGAACTACGTAACTTTGAGTTCCCCATTGCACCAGGAGATACGTAGGAGTAGAATTTTATTTCTGTCAAGCCAAAATTAAATTTTTATAATTTTGTGGTTTCCTTTTTATAAATAGTTACATTGTTTGCAAAAGGGGTAAAATAAATATTTTCAAGGATTGTTAAGAATTTGCACAATTAACTTAAGGTACCGTTTTAGAACGGGTGTGTTAAGGGTGCTGTGGGATTAAGTTTCCGCCCTTCCCTATCCATAACCGATTCCCGAATCCAATCTGGTTCTCAAAGATCATTTTCAAAGAAGGGTTTTCCAATTTTTCCTAAATTAAAATAAAATTGGTGGCGACTCCATTTCCATTTTTTAAAATCTTTCGAGTTGCTATGTTTCGCCGCAATCTCCGGTCGTGACAAACATGAATCTGTACAGTTAAGAGATAATTTGTCTTATGATATACATCTGGCAAGGATCGTGGACAGAGGGGTCAAAGAGCTTAGAGGTAAGCAGATTCCTCTGGTGAAGGTTATTTGGGGTGGTAATGACTTTGAGGAGGCTACTTGGGAGTTAGAGTCCTACATGCAGCAGGACTACCCAGATTTGTTCCTTTTAGGTGAGTAATTTTGGGGTCAAAATTTTTAAAAAGGAGGGGAGAAATGTAATACCCTAAATAGTATGCTAGACTTGTTTATGTGTTCAAAAGGTAGCATATAACTTGTTTAGTATGTATATATAATTTTGTGACAATCTGAGTTCATTTATGTACTTAGTTACAATTCGAACTATGAAAAATAGCTTAAAATGACTCAGATAATAACATTAATTGCTTAGGAGAGAGAAATAAATATGGATAATTTATTTCTAGGTCACAAATATATAGATATAGTTACAGTTAAAGTTTCAAGGTAAACTGAGCTAGTTTAGCATTTTTAGGCATACTGGTTGTCTAATTATTGCTGGTTTGACTAGTAGCAGATATGAAAATATCATATAATGTTGAAATGACATTTTATATGAATCTTAGTATTTATTTTAAAGTTTTTGAAAGTTAAAAATCTAGATTTAGCTAAATCTAAGTGTTTTTAGCAGATCGAATTTTATCAGTTATGGCCTAAGGGCCAAATGAGTCATAATTTCCTCATTTATAAGCCTCACTCATGGCTGTTTAGTTTCAAAACTCAGAAATAGAATACGTGAAGGAGCAAGAGGAAAGAAAGGAAAAGGAAAAGGAAGTGGAAGAGAGAAAGAGGAAAAGTAAGGGTAAAGACAAGGCTTGAGGATCTAAGTAAGCTTGATTCATCAACACAACTCCAAAGGTAGAGGTTTTTATGTTCATCTTCACTTCTTTTCACCTTATTCACCTTTGATGCACTTTGGTGCTCAATAGGTCATCTTGTGTTCTTGAGATGTTGGATGTGTTTTGATTGCATAATTGAGTTTCTTTGGTCTTTAATGACTTGTTCATAGCATTAATTGAAGTTAAGAGCTTTGAATATGTCATTTAGATCTTTGAAATGCCAAAGAGAGGTTTAGGTCATTCTATAAGGTATATTGGTGTTTTAATCCAAATTACGATGTATTGGTTGGTGATTAATGATTCCTATGTGTTTATGAACTGATTAGGAACTTATAATCACTTAGAAACTAAGTTGGAGTAGCCAAAATCCATGAAAAATGACCAACGGAACAGTAACATCATACAGCAGAGCTGCTGCCATGTTTCTGGTTAAGCAACATGGCCCATGTCCGAGGACACGGGATGGCCCGTGTTTCTCTCTGCCAATTAAAAATTTGTGAACAGTGCCCACAGAGCAAAACGCGGGGGAGGGGAGACGTGTCTAAATACATGGATCATGTTGTCTTCTATAATAAGAATTAGCTCTTGTGGTCTTCATAAAATTTTTAGCTCTTTCTCTTAGCTTTCTGATGACACCGAAATCACCTTGTTTTGACCTCTGTAACTCAAGTTATACTCATTTTACTGTGCAAAGGTCAAAGATTGAGATTGAGCAGAATGTGATTTTGGTTAGGAATGTAAATCAATTGACATGCTAGTTATTATAGTATTTGACATTATTGTTGTTCCTTAACTATGTTGATGAGGGTGAGTCCTCATTGTGTTAGCCATGACAACCATTACCCAAGAGGGGGTGTGAATTGGGTAATTATAAATTTTAATACAACTTTGACAAATTATGCATTTTGTATAACTCAATTAATAAATGCAGCGAAATAAGTCTAATAAATGTACAACTATTAAGGATTACTCAAATACAACTTGAGATATAGGATAAATCAAGTAAATAAGCTAAATATCAAGTTTAACTTAAGCATATATAATTAAGGCACAAATGTAAAGAGATAAAGTTGAGAAAAGCAAACTCAATGATTTATCCTGCTTCAGCCACCAACCACTTGTGGCCTATGTCCAATCCTCAAGTGAACCACCTGAGATTTTTTCACTAAACCTTCAAGCTTGAATGGGTGCTTGAAAACCTTTACAAAGTGGAGCACTCAACACACCTTGGGATGTCTCACCCTTTGTGCTTGAGCCTCAAACAGGGATACCTCACCCTTTACAACTTTTGAGGGATGCCTTACCCTCAAGGGATACCTCACCCTTTATAATCTTTGAGAGATACCTCACTCTCTAAGGGATACCTCACCCTTTACTCTAGAAGGATACCTCTCCCTCTCAAAATAGAGATTAGATATAGATGGATGGAAACTCTCTCAAAAAGTAGATAATACAAATTGAAGAACAAAGTATGGATGATAGAAACTCTCTCAAGAGTGGATAAAACAAATTGAAGCACTATGGGTATAAAGGATTCACACTTTAAAGCTCAAAATATGATTTTGATATTTCAAGGATCAAGTATAGTGTTCTTGTGTTTCTTTTTACTTTCGTGTTGCAATGCTCGCTCTTAGTATTTGGACTATCCTACAAAGTATTACTCACTTAAACAAACATAGTTAGTCCAAAATCATAACTCAATATCTTCATATGCATGATTCATAAATATATAACTCTAGTTAGTCTAACATGCATATAAGACTTTCATAGACATATTCAAATAAGATATTTTATTAATTACTACTAGATATGCTCTATGTAGGATGCAATAAAGAATATTTTGTACATTTTCATTTAAGTAAAATCAAATCCAATATTAATTTATTAAGACTCATATAAAGTATTATTGGAATATTATATTAAGAATGTTACATATATCTCATTGTATGATTATTAAGTGAAATATAACTAGATAAAATATATAATCATGCATGATACAATATATCTCATTAAGCACATCTATGTAACATGATCAATATTCTTTTATGATGCATTTATCATTTATTAAGCACAACTATAAAGCATAAGCATTATTCTTTTTGTCTTGTATTTGTCATCATCAAAACTTAACATATTAAATCATTGGGGCAAACTTATTTTCACAATCTCCCCCTTTTTGATGATGACAAATCACCAAAGAAAAATATGATGAGCAATATAAATAGATATTCATGTAAGCATATCAAGCAATAAGCATATCAAGCAATAAACACAAAAACATATTTTTCTTTCTAATTTTCACTCCCCCTATTTGACATCAACAAAAAGGCTTAGGAAGGAAATATAATATTTTCTCCCCCTATAGATAAAACTCATGTTGTCAAGAAGGGTAGGATCTTCTCAATGAAAGAATCAAAAGATATGAAGTTTAAGAAAGTTTACCTTCTTTCATTGATAGAGGGAAAGACAATAAGAGATGATTTTTGCTGACATGTTAATAGTATTAACAATAAAGCACTTCATGTCAAAGAATGATGTAAGCCAAGAGATATAAGTAACTATTTATAAGCTAGGCTCCCCCTCAAAATATGTATATTATCAAAATATAAAACATAATAGTTTAACATAATCATGCATATATATTTAGTCAATAAGGACATGGAAGAAAGATATGCAAGATAAGTAAGATAAGCTCCCCCTTATTGAAGCACAAGATAGATAAAGGAAAATATGTAAGTCAAGACCATGTAAGCACATTACCATCAAAGGTCATATTCTTAATCCATTAATCAAAAATCATTTTAAAAACTTCTCCCCCTTTCAAAAAGAATTTTATAATAACACATTACATTTCCAAAAGTACTTTAGAAGGGTAGAAGGATTTTATATTGAAACCACATATTCCTTGAGAGTGATCAAATCCAAGTCAAAGGAACATTTGAAAGTACATCTCCTCTTTTTCTCATTAAACAAGAGCCTTGAAAAGATAAAACACTTTTGAAGAATAATGCTTATCTTTTGAAGTATTAAGATGGTCTCTATAGAACATTTCAAAAGATTTATTTAGAAACTTTCTTAAATATTCTCTCAAGATTTAATAAAATATTTCAAAGCAATGAAGAGAGTACTACATTTATAGCACAAATCGAATGATTTCTAAATTTTCAAGATAATTAGGAGGTGAAAATACTTTCAAGATCTTAAGACAAGTTCAAATGATTCTCAAGGATATGGAACTTTAAAAGCTTCTTTCAAATATGATAAGAGATTTTGCTTTAAAAAGAAAACTTTTTAGTCAAACCATAAACTCTTTTCAAAATAAGTGCATGATTCTCATAAGTGTTACATCACTAAGAGACCATAGATCAAAAGAATTATAGATATCAAATATTCACCATGATGAAATATGTTATAGATATCAAAGCATGTATAGAACTAATATCAATTACCCTATATGCAATGACAAAAATAGTAAGTTAATATCAAATTAGGTACTTTGTCAATGCTAAGCATACTTTTCATATAAAGAAATCATCTAATTATTTAAGATCAAATTATCAACAAGTATCATATAATCCATACCATATAGAATACCACAATAGCTTAAGGATAGAGATACTTATTGAGAGAGTGATGCTTCTTTAGAATGTTCTTCATCTATTGGTCCTTTGAGTTTGAGCTTTCTTCCATTGCGTATCTCATTCCATTGTACTTGAAGAAAGTCTCCTCATGTCCCTCTTCATTTAACTCTTCTCTTTATCCACTTATGCTTGTATGTAAAAATTTTGATGATTATATTTGAAACACATAGAGAAACTTGCAAAGCTAACTTTAAAAGTTCTCTAAATCATAAGTTATCATTAAATATCATTTAAGCCTATTTACAAGCATAATTTAGGTTAATATATAATGACAAATCATGTCCCACATTATCAACCATGCAAAGTTAGTTCTAAAGAGAACAAAAGAAGGAAATATGCACTTGAATCTAAAAATATGATTTAAGCAATTTAAGACATGATTCAAGTTTATCAAGAAACACATGATCAACATCAAAACTTATATAAGCATTTTGGGGCAAACAATGATCATGTAAGGTATGTAATATCAAGTAAGAAATTCTAGAATGCACACATATGATGTTCACATATTTGATGCATTAATAAGCCTTCATTTTTAGTCATTTACACTCTCCGTGCACTTAATAAATTAAGTTTGGTTATGTTTTGTATGTTTTGAACTCAAAATGGATTTAATTGAATTTTTCAGCATGATTTACGTCTTACACTAATCCTGTATTTGGGTCATATCTTGGGCTGTAGGTGGATGTTTAAGGTGAATCTTATGTCATTTTAAAGATAAGAGAGAGCTCTACAATCTTCATGAAGACATCAAAGACTCAATCACACGTTTGGATGGCTCAAATTGGCATTGAATCAAGAACTAAAGTGTTGCTCCTGGCAGAATGACCTATGCGTACTGTTCATTATACTGCTCGTGGTGAAAGTTGTAGAATGGGCTGAAATTTTGATGGTTGATAGTTAAGACTCAAATCTACAACTTTCATGTTGTACACTTTTCCTGATTCAGAATCCTTGGAAGTGATATTGGGCTTGGAAGTAAGAACAGAGGAGCTGCGTTTGGACCTGAGCAGTGTGCAGTAATTTGAACATATCTGGAGCTATGGAAATGATATTGGGCTCAGACCAAAGCCATTTGAAAGCTAAGATCCAGACCTAAAATCTTCATGAAGACCACTTGGCTAAAAAATGACGAATGCAATGACTTCAGAGCTGCATGATTTCGGAGACAAAGAATCTCCATAATTTTCCACTCACCAAAAGTCATTCAACATTTTCCACTCATCCACCTACTCCACTCATCCACCTACTCCACTCAACCACCATGACTCAGCCCCCTTTTGACATTTTGTACCTCTAAACCCTTTATAAAAGGGAGGCTATGCAGATCATTGTAATATGTAGAGCTTTTATGTAGTAGTGTTGTTATAATTAAAGTTTTAGTGTTTCATTTTGGAGAATTCTCTTCTTCTCTTCCTCTCCTCCTCTCTCTTTGTTATTTTCATTTTTGTATGGTTCTTGAAGGTTCTCCAATGGTGATGGCTATGGAGAGCTAAACTTCTTTAATCAATCCAAGAGATTGACAAGCTTGATGATTAATCCTGAGATCTCGTTTTAATCGTTATACGTTCATCTATTAATCAAGTTTCTCTTTCTTTTCTTCTCTTGTTTAAATTCTGATTTAATGCTTAATTTGATTGGAATTTGCATATGTTAATTGCATAATTATCATATGCCAAGAGATGAATTCAGAGGTTATATAATTTATCAAAGATGTTTGATGAAATATTTAGCTTGGTTGGATCTTGGTTTTTAAGTTAATTTGGGTTTTGGATGGATGCTTAATTTGTCTAACCTTAATTAATTGAATTTTAGAAGCGTTTCTAATAGAAGATCCATGGATCATTGAGAGCGTCTTGATGTGATCTAAGATCAAAGATTTGGTTGATAGTTGAGCGGATTTATAAAGATCAAGGATGGATTAAAATCAAGATTTGTTAATTCTCTTGGATTGGTTGTTTTCTCAATCTTGTTTACTCATTTTAATTGTTCTTTGTTATTTAATCTTGCAAAACTCTTTCCCCTATTTATTAACCTCTTAATCTGACTTCATAATTAGAGTGATCTACGGGCTCGACCCGGTGTTACCTTATGCTACAAGCAGTTTTGGTAAATCGGTTATAAATTGATTTAAATTTGGTAATCTCGACAGTTGTCAAATTTTTGGCGACGTTGCCGAGGATCATTCTGATTTTGTTCAATCTTATTAAGAGTTTATTTAACTACTAATCTCTCACTAACCTTTATGTTGCTGTGTTTTGGTGGATTTCAGGCAAAAACGGGTGATTACGGGTCATTTTACAAGAATTTCATATTGACAGAAAATGTGCTCAGAATGAGCTGAAACTTGGTCGATTAAAGGAAAACGGCCTAATAAACAAGACTCACAAGTAAATTGTGAGGTCACCCCTGGTTTTTCCAAAATCCATCATTTAGACCAGTTTTTTAATTTTTTAATATTTTTTATTGTATTTTTTAATTTCATTTTTGTGTAGTTTTTATCTTTGTACAAGTCCCATAATTTTTAAAAATATTTAGATAGGTGAATTATATTTATTTTGGTATATTTTTAGAGTTGTCTAGTGTATTTTACTTGTTTACTTATTTTATTTTATTTTTGTGTTTTTGCATGACTAGGTCTAATCGATATCTTGCTTGAATTTGATCCCGAGATTGATAGAACATTGCATAGGTTGAATAGAACTCGTAGGCTAAGTGAAAGAATTGAGTCCGAATTTAGTTGTGACGTTGAATCTGAAAGTGCACTTGAGATCTTAAGTGATTCTAAAATCATGGCGATAAATGAGCAAAATAGGACCCTTAAAGAACTTGCTTGCTCTGATGTAACTTACCGGTCTTTGTGCATTCAATATCCTAATCTTGATCTTGACTTCGAGTTAAAATCTGGATTGATACACTTGTTGCCCAAGTTTCATGGTCTTACGGTGAAGATCCCCATAAGCACTTAAAGGAGTTCCATGTGGTCTGTTCAACCATGAAGCCACATGGAATCTCTGAGGAGCATATCAAGTTGAGGGCATTCCCTTTCTCTCTTGCTGATGTAGCCAAGGATTGGCTGTTCTACCTTTCACCAGGTTATGTCACGAGTTGGGATGATATGAAGAAATTATTCTTGGAGAGGTTCTTCCCTGCATCCAGAGCAGCTGCCATTAGAAAAGACATTTGTGGTATAAGGCAAATGACTTGGTGAGACCTTGCATGAGTATTGGGAGAGATTCAAAAAGTGTGTTCGAGTTATCCCCACCATCAAATTAGTGATCAGTCTTGATTCAATATTTCTATGAGGGCTTCTTTGTCGATGGATAGAAGTATGGTGGATGCCGCATCCGGAGGTGCATTGGTGGATAAAACCCCCTGCTGCAAAGAAGAGATTTGATAGCAAATATGGCGACCAATGCTCAACAATTTGGCACAAGAGTCCTTACCTCAACCGGAGGAGTTAATGAAGTTCAATCGTCTCATGTAGATCAACGAGAGAATGGAACATAGACTTGATGAATTGACTTCTTTGGTGAGGCAATTAGCAATGGGACAACATGTACCAGGTTACGTACAAGAGCACGCAAGGGTGTGTGGCATTTGCTCTTGCTCATCTCATCCCTACCGATTCATGCCCCACACTTCAGGATGGTGGTTCCGCGTTTCGAACAGTCGGTTGCAAAGCGGTGGCATTTTTCCTAGTAGACCTCAATATCGGCCGGTCCAATGAGCCAAGATATGATCCATTTTCTAATACTTATAACCCTGGTGGAGGGACCATCCTAACTTGAGATATGGGAATTCTAATCAAGAAGAACAACCCCAACAAAGAACAATTTAGATACCAAGTGTAGGTCCTAGCAATAAATACCAACCACCGCATTCGGACAACAACAAGCGTGCGGCCACGTGCGTGCAGCGGAGACCCTCATGTTGCCAAGTCCAAGAACCACTCCATCGAGCCATCATTGGAAGATTTGATGAAACAGATGACTACAAATAATGTTCGGTTCCAACAAAATGTCAATGCCACCATTCAGAACAAACTCAGTTGGGCACTGGCCACCACCGTGAGTGAATTGAAAAGCCAAGGATCGAACCAATTGCCTTCACAAACAATCAACAACCCAAGAGGCAATGTAAGTGCCATTACCTTGAGAAGTGGCAAAGAAATTGATGGTCCTAGTCCGCCACAACCGAGCTCCCATTGCGGCGACGAGAGATTGATCGAGACACAACAAAATTCGCATGATGCCCCGAGTCCGAAGAAATGTGCGAGAGAATTCGGACTTGAACATTCCACTACCCTTCCCAAACAGAGTGACACAATCCAAGCAGATAGCGCAGCGAAAATGGAAAAGGAAGTCATGGAGACATTCGGGAAGGTGGAAATCAATATTCCCCTCCTAGATGCAATCAAACAAATTCCCAAGTATGCCAAATTTCTCAAGGAGTTGTGTACTCACAAGAGAAGACTTAAGGGTACTGAGAAAGTCAGTATGGGCGAGAAATGTTTCTGCGATGATTCACCCAAGCATGCCAAAGAAATGTAAAGATCCTGGAACTTTCACAATCCCTTGCACTATAGGTAATTCCAGGTTTGACCATGCAATGCTAGATTTGGGTGCTTCTATTAATGTCATGCCTACGTCAGTATATAAGTCTTTGAACATTGGCACCTTACACCCCACTGGTATAGTGATTCAGCTGGCAAACAAGACTACTGCTCACCCTGCAGGAGTGCTAGAAGATGTATTGGTGCGAGTAAATGAGCTAATTTTTCCAGCGGACTTCTACATTCTGGACATGGAAGATGAGTCTTCAACAAATCATGCTCCATTGATTCTAGGAAGACCATTCCTCAAAATAACCAAAACCAAGATAGACGTGCATTGGCACCCTTTCTATGGAATTTGGTGGAGATGTGGTACTGATTTAACATTTTTGATGCCATGAGACATCCCTTGAGGAGCATTGGTTTTTCATGTTGATGTGATTGAAATCTTTGGTTGATGATACTTATACCGATATGAGTGTTGAATTCCCGATATTGCTAACTTTCGGATTCTCATCACTTGTGATATATGTGTTAAGCGTGATCTTGAACCATGTCTTTGCATGTCTTGAGATTTATGCGATTGTGTAGTGATGATGTAGTCTTGACTTGAATGATGCAAAGACATGTGAAAATGAGAGTCGAGTATATCGAATTTAATGTTCTTTGAGTTGCTTGTTTCAAATAGCTTGCTGCTTTCTATTGTGCATCCCTCATCCTTAGAGCTAAAGACTTTGCCAGACCATCTTAAATATGCATATTTGGAAGATGGTGAGAAGCTGCCAGTGATTGTCACTAAGAATCTGTAACCTGAACAAGAAGAAAAATTGCTGCAGGTTTTGAGGCAACATAAGCGTGCTATTGGATGGACACTTGCAGATATTCCTGGTATTAGTCCTTCCACATGTATGCATAGGATTTTATTGGAGGAAGGTACCAAGCCAGTGAGGCGCCCCAAAGGAGACTAAATCCCCTGATTCTGGATGTGGTGAAGAAGGAAGTGACCAAGCTGCTACAAGCTGGCATTATTTATCTCATATCTGACAGTAAATGGGTGAGCCCAGTGCA
Organism: Ormosia semicastrata; assembly: GCA_029884595.1. Lineage (NCBI taxonomy): Eukaryota > Viridiplantae > Streptophyta > Magnoliopsida > Fabales > Fabaceae > Ormosia > Ormosia semicastrata. The sequence goes on from JAQQTO010000056.1 coordinate 25,546,541, forward strand.
AGTGGTTCCAAAGAAATCTGGAGTCACAGTAATTGCAAATCAGAACAATGAGCTCCTACCTACAAGAATCCAGAACAGTTGGCGGGTGTGAATTAATTATAGGCGGCTTAACCAGGCCACTATGAAAGATCATTTTTCATTGCCTTTCATTGATCAGATGTTGGAGAGACTGGCTGGCAAGTCGCATTACTGCTTCTTGGATGGATATTCGGGCTATTTTCAGATTCATATAGCCCCAGAAGACCAAGAGAAGACCACTTTCACCTATCCATTTGGAACATTTGCATACAGAAGAATGCCCTTTAGTCTGTGCAACGCTCCGGGAACCTTTCAAAGGTGTATGGTCAGTATCTTCTCTGAATTTTTAGAGAGTTGCATGGATGTGTTTATGGATGATTTTACTGTCTATGGCTCTTCCTTTGATGCATGTTTAGATAGTCTGGATAGAGTCTTGCATCGATGCATTGAGACTAATCTTGTTCTTAATTATGAGAAGTGTCAATTTATGGTAGAACAGGGCATAGTCTTAGGCCATATCATCTCTCAGAAGGGTATAGAAGTAGATCCTGCTAAAATTGATGTTATTTCCCAATTGCCTTACCCCTCTTGCGTGCGAGAGGTTCGTTCTTTTCTTGGCCATGCAGGTTTCTACGGGCGGTTCATTCATTCGGATTTCAAGAAAAAGGCCCTTCCCCTGTCTAACTTGTTGCAGAAAGATGTTACTTTTGATTTTGATGGCAAGTGCAGAGAGGCTTTTGATTTCCTTAAAGGAGCTTTGACCACCACTCCTATTATCCAACCACCAGATTGGACACTCCCATTTGAACTCATGTGTGATGCCTTTAATTATGCATTGGGAGCTGTCCTTGCACAGAGAGTCGGCAAAGTACCTCATGTCATTTCCTATGCTTCGAGGACTTTAGATGCTGCACAAGCCAACTACACTACAACCGAAAAGGAACTTTTAGCAATTGTTTTTGCTTTAGATAAATTTCGATCATATTTGCTTGGTTCTAGAGTGGTTGTATTTTTCGGATCATGCAGACTTTGAAGTTTCTCCGAAAAGCCCGATGCAAAGCCAAGGTTGATTCGGTGGATGTTGCTCTTACTGGGAGTTTGATATTGATATCGAGAGATAAGAGTGGAGCGAGAGAACCCGGTGGCAGATCACTTGAGTCGGATTGAAAGAGAGGCGATTCTTCTCTATCCATGATGCCTTCCCGATGAACAACTTTTCAAGATGCAAGGTAACATCCATTGGTTTCTGATTTGGTTAATTTCTTGGTTGCTAGAGCACTACCCGCACATTTTACTAAGGCATGATTGATAAACCGAAAAGTGAGTCAAAATATTATGTGTGGGATGACCCTTATTTGTGGAGATTTTGTAGTGTCCAAGTCATTAGGAGATGTATTCCGATCATGAGTTTGATTCTGTTCTTAGTTTTTGTCATGCACTTGCCTGTGGGGGACATTTTGGACCTACTCGTACATACTAGGAAAGTTTTGGACTCTGGATTATATTGGCCCATCTCTATTTCGTGATGCATATTTGTTTTGTAAATCTTGTGAACAATGCCGAGAGAACAGGGAATATTTCTCGTAGGAATGAGATGCCCCAACAACCTTTGTTGTTCTGTGAAATATTTGATGTTTGGGGTATTGATTTTATGGGTCCTTTTCTGTGTCATTTGGTTTTGTTTACATTTTGCTTCTTTGTGGATTATGTATCTAAATGGGTGGAGGCAAAAGCCACTCTGACCGATGATTCCAAGGTTGTTGTGGATTTTGTTAGATCATATATTTTCTGGGTTTGGAGTCCCAAAAGCCATCATTAGTGATCGGGGTTCACATTTCGTAATCGAAGCATGGAAGCCTTGATGAAAAAGTATGGAGTTTTGCATAGAGTTTCTACACCTTATCATCCCCGGACTAATGGGCAAGCGAGGTTTCCAACGGAGAAATCAAGCGGATACTTGAAAACAGTTCAACCTAACAGAAAGGACTGGAGCAAAAGGCTTGAGGATTTTATGGGCTTATAGGATTTGCCTATAAGACTCGATTGGGATGTCTCCTTATCGGATTGTTTTTGGCAAAGCATGCCACTTGCCGGTGGAAATTGAGCATCGTGCATTTTGGGCAAAAGAAAAGGTGTAACTTGGACCTTAATCAAGCGAGGCATGGAGCGGAAGCTACAATTGTAGGAATTGGAGGAGATCCGCTGGAGGCTTATGAGAATTCCAAACTTTATAAAGAGAAGACTAAAGCCTTCCATGATAAGAAGATCATGAGAAAAACATTTAAGATTGGTCAAAAAGTTCTCCTTTATAACTCCCGCCTCAAACTCATGCCCAGGAAAGCTCGGATCTAGGTGGCTTGGTCCATTTGTTGTTACTAAGATTTTTCCTTATGGTCTTTGTGCGAGGTTACAAGTGAGACTACTACAAAAGCTTTCACAGTCAATGGACATCGCCTCAAACCATTTTATGAGGGAGCTCAAGAGGATATTTTGGAGGAGGTCCACTTGCAAGAAGTCGTCTACCCCACTTGATGAGTAAGATGCCGCCTCAATGGACAAAAAAAAAATTAATTGAGTTAAAAAAAATTTTCTATTGTGCTGACCCATATTTGTTCAATTATTGTCCTGATCAAATCTTTTGGAGATTTGTGCCCGACAATGAGGTAAGTAGTGTCATTGAATTTTGTCATTCAGAAGCATGTGGAGGTCATTTTTCTTCAAAGAAAACAGTAATTTGCAAAATCTTGCAAGTATGGATTTTATTGGCCATATTATTCAAAGGCGGTTATACTTTTTACAAAAGTTGCGAACATTGTCAAAAATTGGGGTCCATTTTCGAAAGAAAAATGATGCTCCTAAGTTACGCAAATTACACTTGCATGACTTGCGGAATCAATAAATGATGCATAAAAAAAAAAATATAAAAAAAATATAAAAAAATTTTATAAAGCAAAAAGACTCAAACCATTTCGGAACATCAAGTGTTGAGGTAGAATCCATATCCCTTTCTAATCCTTGTTATGAGTAGAATTTATTTTAATTTGTTTCTTCTTTTTGCAGTTCTTTCAGTTCTAGGTTAAAAACGGCGGATAACGATACTCGTGACTCTTGAGTCGGTTTGTCTTTCGGTTCCCATAATAACCGATTTCTTCTCTTTCAAAATGGATGTCATTCTTTCAAATCTAAAAAAGTATTTCCCTTGTTCATAAAAATGTTCTAACCAAAATTTACAAAGCTAGGTGTGAGAGATTGAAAGCTGTTAATGTACAAGGGCATCCCCGAGAAGATATCTGTTGGATAATCGAAGCAAAGGTTCGTTTAGTTGGTGAATCTTACGATTCATTTGTCCGATACATGCCTGGTCTCGGTAAAAGTTCATTTTGAAAAGAGAAGAGCAAAAAGAATGCACGTTTATTACAAGTGTGCACGATGGAATTGCAACACGCAATGTCGTTCTTTGGGAATGGTTTACGTAAACAGAGAAGATAAAATATTCTTCATCAAGAATGGGTGAGTAAGGAGTCATTAGATAATATCTTATTGACTCTTGAGACGCATTCTTGTGGAATTGTGCGGCGTGAACTTCTTCGTTTGTGGAATCTCTTCAAGGACGAGCAAGAGCGTTATAGTCTTGAATCGACTCAAAAAGACCGTGTTTGCCAATTTATAAGAAAATTGGATGGGAAGCCTATCCCCGACTCATAGAAGGCGTTTAAGCCGTTTCGGACGTAAAACCGAGAGGAAGATGTGAGCCACAATCACAACAATCTGTATATATTATCTTATGCATTTATTATTTAAAATAAAATAAAATAAAAAAAAAAAAAAAAAAAAAAATTCAAAAGTTTTTCGACAATGACCAACCTACTCATATAGGAGCTATTATTTTTTTTTTCTATTCTCTTCCCTATTTAAACACTCTATTTTCTTCACTTTCCTGCAACTCTTAATCATTCACAGAGAGTGTGAGTGTAGAGATGGAGGGAGCTTCTTCTTCTTATGTTCGTAGACTTGTTAGTATCGTGTATTTTGTGGGACACATTATGGGAAGAGTTTAGAGTTTGTCAACGCAAAGCAACCACTCTTGGTAGAACACTTACTGCGAGGAACATTCGTGTAGTATATGGGGAGGTTGCCTTGGGTTAATGGGAGTTGTATCATTGTCTGCATTTCTAAGAGGTGGTCAAGTTTTAGGTGTCATTCCTGAACCTTTAACTCGAAGGAACTTCGTTGGAAAGACAATTGGACAGGAAATTCAAGTATCATCTATGCATGAACGAATGAAGGCAATGCTTGACAACTCTGATGCCTTCATAGCCTTACCTGGTGGTTTTGGTACTTTGGAAGAAGTCTTTCAAGTTGTTTCTTGGGCCCAACTGAACATCCACCATAAACTCATAGGTTTGTTGAATGTTAACAATTTCTTTAATAATTTGTTATCTTTTGTTGACCATGCTGTGGAACAGAAATTTGTCACACCTTCTGAAAGACAACTCCTTATCTCGGCTTCCACTTGTTGATGAGTTAATTGATAAATTGGAAGCCTTTGTTTATGAACTGATCCAGGATGTGACCAGATAGATTGGTCGGGAGACAAGAAGAAGCGAGACAACAACAAGGGAGGCAAAGAAGAAACAACAAGTGTGACGACACTTCATCTATGACTTTCCTTTCTCTTTAATTTTATTCATCGTACTTTGTTTTGTTTATATTTGTGTAAGGTTTCTCTTTTCCGTAATTGCGATGAATGGTACTATCCTCTATCTTTTTCCTTTCTATTTTTTTTAACATTGAGGACAATGTTATGATCTAGTTGGGGGGAAGGATAGTTGTGTGACTAAAAAAAAAAATTTAGTAAATGTGTTTATGTTTGTCGTGTGTAGAGTTGTGAAAAAAAATGTGTGTATATATTAATATGTTTATTGTGTTTATATGTTTGTCAGTAATTTTCTAACCAGTTAAGGATGGCAGAGTAAGGAGTAATTCTACTCTTGAGACGCATCTTAATTGGTGGCAGAGGTCTGATGTGGCACTGACAGTGTGCTTCTTTTCCTGCTTGGCGTTGATTCACTTCTTATCAGGTTGTGTTGCTCTTTTCTATCTCTCTCTTTCACATTAAGGACAATGTTATATTAAGTGTGGGGAAGAGATTTTAGCATTTTTTGTTTTGTTTTGTTGTTAAAAAAAACAAAAAAAAAAAAAAAAACAAAAAAACAAAAAAGGGTTCATTGCATGATTGAATAACTTTTCTTCCTTCTTGAATTGATATGCTTGGTTATGGATGATTGAATTGATGAATTGAGTTTGATAGATGCATACCTTGTGAGATTTTGAGCCTAATGGATGGATTCAACATTTATGTCATTCTCTTCTTTCTTGTGTGATTTTCACTCATGTTAATGATCACTCTAGAACTTGCTTTGACCCTTTTTGAGGCTACGTTTCACTTGCATGCATTAACATGATTGATCTTCTCTTTCTTAATCATCTAGTTTAACCAAACAGCCAACCTTGCATATTTCCCCTTGCTTAACCCCTTTGAGCTTATTTGATTATTCTTTGTCTCGAACTCATTATGTTTCTTAAATGAAAAAAAAAAACCATGTTCTTACTTAGTCTTAGGGAATAAGAGAACATTAGCTTTGCCATTGGATGAGTTCATGAACAAGTGTGGGGGTGTGTATGCAGAATGGTTGAAAAATGTATTTATGATGTTCTTTTTGTAAAAAGAAAAAAAAAAAGAAAAAAAATATATACATATAAAAAAAAATTCAAAAAAAAATATATATATATATGTAAAAAAAAAAAAAAGGGTCAACAAGGCAATAAAGGAATGGAAAATAATATGTAAAGGGAATTTGTATCGGATGAAGTTGGGATGAACTTTCATGATCGATAATTGAACTCACTTTCATGTTCTTTTTTATTCTCTTTGGTGTTTAACTTGTCATATCCATATTACCTTCTCCTTTACCTTGACCCCATTACAACCTTGAATAAAGTCCTCATGATTTGTGTGTGCATGTGTTCTGAGTAATGGAGAAGTAGAAGATAAGCAAGCTTATGGTAGTGCAATTTTCATGAGTTGAATTGAGTGTAATACCTACCTTTTAAACACTTGAGAGATTGAGAGTGAATTCTGTGAGGATCTATCATTCTTTACTCATGCTTTTCAATTGAAGTATCCCTGCTTGTTGATTTAAGATGAAAAGATGTGTTACCTCATAAATGTTTTGATCACTTGAATTATCAATTGCTCTTCATTCTTAAATATTATTTGAAATTGAGTCTTTTAGAATGTTTAACTTTTGAGTCTGTTTTATTTTGTTTTTGTGTGTTTTGCCCAGGAGTGCAAAAAGCTAAGTGTGGGGGAATTTGATGTTCACATATTTGATGCATTAATAAGCCTTCATTTTTAGTCATTTACACTCTCCGTGCACTTAATAAATTAAGTTTGGTTATGTTTTGTATGTTTTGAACTCAAAATGGATTTAATTGAATTTTTTAGCATAATTTACGTCTTACACTAATTCTGTATTTGGGTCATATCTTGGGCTGTAGGTGGATGTTTAAGGTGAATCTTATGTCATTTTAAAGATAAGAGAGAGCTCTACAATCTTCATGAAGACATCAAAGACTCAATCACACGTTTGGATGGCTCAAATTGGCATTGAATCAAGAACTAAAGTGTTGCTCCTGGCAGAATGACCTATGCATACTGTTCATTATACTGCTCATGGTGAAAGTTGTATAATAGGCTGAAATTTTGATGGTTGATAGTTAAGACTCAAATCTACAACTTTCATGTTGTACACTTTTCCCGATTCAGACTCCTTGGAAGTGATATTGGGCTTGGAATTCAGAACAGAGGAGCTGTGTTTGGACCTGAGCAGTGTGCAGTAATTTGAACATATCTGGAGCTATGGAAATGATATTGGGCTCAAATCAAAGCCATTTGAAAGCTAAGATCTAGACCTAAAATCTTCATGAAGACTACTTGGCTCAAAAATGACGAATGCAATGACTTCAGAGCTGCATGATTTCGGAGACAAAGAATCTCCATAATTTTCCACTCACCAAAAGTCATTCAACATTTTTCACTCATCCACCTACTCCACTCATCCACCTACTCCACTCAACCACCATGATTCAACCCCCTTTTGACATTTTGTACCTCTAAACCCTCTATAAAAGGGAGGCTATGTAGATCATTGTAATATGTAGAGCTTTTATGTAGTAGTGTTGTTATAATTAAAGTTTTAGTGTTTCATTTTGGAGAATTCTCTTCTTCTCTTCCTCTCCTCCTCTCTCTTTGTTATTTTCATTTTTGTATGGTTCTTGAAGGTTCTCCAATGGTGATGGCTATGGAGAGCTAAACTTCTTTAATCAATCCAAGAGATTGACAAGCTTGATGATTAATCCTGAGATCTCGTTTTAATCGTTATACGTTCATCTATTAATCAAGTTTCTCTTTCTTTTCTTCTCTTGTTTAAATTCTGATTTAATGCTTAATTTGATTGGGATTTGCATATGTTAATTGCGTAATTATCATATGCCAAGAGATACATTCAGAGGTTATATAATTTATCAAAGATGTTTGATGAAATATTTAGCTTGGTTGGATCTTGGTTTTTAAGTTAATTTGGGTTTTGGATGGATGCTTAATTTGTCTAACCTTAATTAATTGAATTTTAGAAGCGTTTCTAATAGAAGATCCATGGATCATTGAGAGGCGTCTTGATGTGATCTAAGATCAAAGATTTGGTTGATAGTTGAACGGATTTATAAAGATCAAGGATGGATTAAAATCAAGATTTGTTAATTCTCTTGGATTGGTTGTTTTCTCAATCTTGTTTACTCATTTTAATTGTTCTTTGTTATTTAATCTTGCAAAACTCTTTCCCCCTATTTATTAACCTCTTAATCTGACTTCATAATTAGAGTGATCTACGGGCTCGACCCGGTGTTACCTTATGCTACAAGCAGTTTTGGTAAATCGGTTATAAATTGATTTAAATTTGGTAATCTCGACAGTTGTCAACATACCAAACAAGAGCAAAAAGTCCCTTATTGTAATAAAAGAATTGAAAAACCATGGAACCATAACTTTTGAACATTTATGATTCATTTCAAGACATACTTCATTGTAAAAACCATTGAAGTTTAAAGACAAGTTCAAGACACAAAATGAATCATTTACTTCTTGTTTTCAAGATATGAATACATTAAGCAATTTCAAACAAGAAGACAAATAACTTTTAACTGTCCAATCTCCAAGTAAGCATATAAGACAATTAAGCATCAAAGAGAAAGAATTAGAACTACTTATGAGCAAGTAAATTTTTATATTTGAGCAAAGAGAATTAATCACAAGCTCAAGAACAAAGATATTGTCATAACATGTCATTCCAAGCAAAATGTGTACATATCTAACATGTTAGCATATATAAAAATATTTTTTAAAACATAGTGCTAGAAAAGTACAACTTAAGGCATGATAAGGCATACAAACAAATCTCTACTTATCCAAATATTAAAAGATATTCAATTTAAAGTATAAATAAGGATAAGAGATTGATATCACCAAAAGTGTGTTCTTTGAGTTTTTGTAGGTGATTCCAACTTTCAAGCTTCAAGTCTTCATAACTCTTGGAGAACTTGGACCATTTCAAGTTTTCGAATCACAAGTAGCATAGTTTCACTTCACTTCAATGCATGTTTGAGCTAAAAGTCACCCTACATCATAGTTCAAAGCATTTTCTTTGGTATCCACTAATTTTGGATCCATAGTGGTTAATCATTGATTATTATCAATTATGCTCTCATAAATATCAAATTTTCTATAGTATATAATTTGAGCACAACAAATTAAATAATCAATTACCATTAAGCACATAACCAAAAGCGAGCTTACTTTCATGATATATAGATAATTCAAATCATAGCAAACATACCTAGGCATTGTAGAATCTCATGTACCAAGATATATAACAAATTAATGAGTTATGGTACAACAAGAATTAATATAATCATGTGCTAAACAAAATATTCATATTTTACCAAGTGCATATGATTCTATCATTTACCTAAGGCCTACAAGGAATATACCTCATATTCATTGTCTTTTTAAGTGAATGTGCATAAGAGGTAAAAACATTTGATACCTTGGCCTTGGTAATCAAGGAAACTCTTTTCTTTACCCATTGCTTCTCTTTTGGTGTTTTGACCTTTGCAAGTTCCATATTTTGTACTTGAGAAGCTTTGGTTGAAGTCATCTTCCTTCTTTGATCAAAACTTCTACCAATGGGCTTTGGAAGCATTCCCCTTGATGAGTCATTTTTCACTTGACCAATTTGTCCATCCTTTTGAGAAGTTTTCTGCATAATTGAAACACTAGAAGGACATTTTGGTACCCACTTCATCTTGGGTCCTTGAATGTTAGTACTAAAACCTTTAAGACTTTTCAGAACCCAAACTAAGTTATTTCTCATAAAAGAATTCCTTCTATAATTGCATAAATAAGAAATATGTCCTAGATGACCACAAAAGTTGCAAACAAGTGAATTCAATGATGGCTTGGTCCTTTGAAGATCATTTTTAAAAAACTTGAGCCTTTGGTTGTTATTACATTCTAAACTATTTTTGCCTTAAGCCTTGCTTGAATTTTCATGTGGAATAACATCAATTTCATTCTTACTAACACACATGGATTGTAAGCAAATAGAATTATTAGCTTTGGCAAATTTAGAAGATAAGTCCTCAACTTTTCTAAATTAATATATTTTTCACAAGAAGTTGAGGTTTCACATTTTAAAGGCATTTCCTCATCAAGAAAAGCATATTCATTTTTCAAGATATCAATTTCATTTTCAATGGAGGAAATGTTTTCCAAACAAGATGAGTTTTTCTTTTCTAAAAGCAACAAACCATTATGCAATTCATCATATGTACATTTTAGCTCATCATAGGAAGGATTATAATATGGTTTAACATTATCTACCTCAAGGTCCTTTTTAGCCATATATAAAGTAGTCTCAATTTCTAGCATATTTGACTCTTTAAGGGAATCACCATCTTCTTCATCAATTTTGTTTTATTTTGCCTCTTCTTCAAATTGAGCATCATCATCACCAAGAGACATTGAGCTCATTTTCTTGCTTTGAACATGTTCTTGAGGACATTTTTCAATGTTGTCTTCCTCTAGAGGATTTTGCTCTTCTTGCTCTCTATATACAACTTTGTACACAAAATCATTATTAGCAAGATAGATAGAATCAAGAGCATCCCATATATCTTTAGCACTAGAGCAATTCTTAATTATAGTATAAGCATCATCATTTAAACTACTTCTCAAAATTTGCATAGCTCTAATGTTCAAAGAAAAATATTTCTTTTCATAGACATTTCAAGTTTGTTTCGATTTGCAAGTAAATCTATCAAGCACAATATCCCACAAATCAATATCAATAGATTGCATATAAATTTCCATTCTAGCTTTCTAATAAACGAAATTCACACCATCAAAGAATGATGGTTTATTAATTTCAAAACCTTCTATTTGAAAAGCTTTTAATGGTTGCCAAACAAATAAGGATCTTTAACTCTAAGCGGTTAAGCTTTTATTAGAGCACAAAGCTCTGATACCACTTGTTAGCCATGACAACCATTACCTAAGAGGGGGTGTGAATTGGGTAATTATAAATTTTAATACAACTTTGACAAATTATGCATTTTGAATAACTCAATTAATAAATGTAGCGGAATAAGTCTAATAAATATACAACTATTGAGGAATACTCAAATACAACTTGAGATATAGGATAAATTAAGCAAATAAGCTAAATATCAAGCTCAACTTAAGCATATATAATTAAGGCACAAATGTAAAGAGATAGATTTGAGAAAAGCAAACTCAATGATTTATCCTGGTTCAGCCACCAACCACTTGTGGCCTACATCCAGTCCTCAAGTGAACCACCCAAGATTTTCCCACTAAACCTTCAAGCTTGAATGAGTGCTTGAAAACCTTTACAAAGTGGAGCACTCAACACACCTTGGGATGCCTCACTTTTTGTGCTTGAGCCTCAAACAGGGATACCTCACCCTGTACAACTTTTGAGGGATGCCTTGCCCTCAAGGGATACCTCACCCTTTACAATCTTTGAGAGATACCTCACTCTCTAAGGGATACCTCATCCTTTACTCTAGAGAGATACCTCACCCTCTCAAAATAGAGATTAGATATAGATGATGGAAACTCTCTCAAAGAGTAGATAATACAAATTGAAGAACAAAGTATGGATGATAGAAACTCTCTCAAGAGTGGATAAAACAAATTGAAGCACTATGAGTATAAAGGATTCACACTTTAAAGCTCAAAATATAATTTTGATATTTCAAGGATCAAGTATAGTGTTCTTGTGTTTCTTTTTACTTTCATGTTGCAATGCTTGCTCTTAGTATTTGGACTATCCTACAAAGTATTGCTCACTTAAACAAACATAGTTAGTCCAAAATCATAACTCAATATCTTCATATGCATGATTCATAAATATATAACTCTAGTTAGTCTAACATGCATATAAGACTTTCATAGACACATCCAAATAAGATATTTATTAATTACTACTAGATATACTCTATGTAGGATGCAACAAAGAATATTTTGCACATTTTCATTTAAGTAGAATCAAATCCAATATTAATTTATTAAGACTCATATAAAGCATTATTGGAATATTATATGAAGAATGTTACATATATCTCATTGTATAATTATTAAGTGAAATATAACTAGATAAAATATATAATCATGCATGATATAATATATCTCATTAAGCACATGTAACATGATCAATATTCTTTTATGATGCATTTATTATTTATTAAGCACAACTATAAAGCATAAGTATCATTCTTTTTGTCTTGTATTTGTCATCATCAAAACTTAACATATTAAATCATTGGGGCAAACCTATTTTCACACATTGTAGAAGGTCTAATGTTGATTCGTGATTATCCTTTGATGTTGTTCATGAAGGTCAAGGGAAATTGAAGGGTGTTTGAAAGTCTCTTTTGAGTAAGGACATAACCCTGATATTTTGTTAGTGTCAAGGCCAAGGGAGATAAGCAGTGATCTTTAAGATTTTTCAAAATCAGGATTTAGACCGAACTTCTTAGCATGTCAGGATATATGTTATTGAGAGAAAATACTTCTAATTATCACAAAACAACGTATTAAACCAGTATTCCAATGACTTCTACGTATTAGTTCTGAGTTGAACTAGACGTAGGTTGTAATGTAAGTTATCTTGGTTTATTTAAATGTTATGGATAGACCTTGTATATGTTTTAAACATGTTTCACTAGGTGCTATTGAAATTATGTTTATCTATGTTATGTATGACTAGTTTTTGATTACTCATGCTGAGAATGTAGTTTCTCACCCTGCTATATATCATGTAATTCTAGGTGAATCTTCTTCCAAGAATAAGAAGAAAAATGAAGATAAATATTAAACTAGGTTTTATGAAATGTTTCATTTTGTGTACTTATTAGTAAACTTTGAAATATTTATAGTATGAAATACTTAAAGCCTTTGCTAAGGCTAGTGATGTATGTACTTGATGCATTATTATATAATTATTGTATTTCCACATTTCATATGGCTCTTTGTAGTGTTTCCAACTAATATTATTGATATAAATATATGATCAGTATGTATGAAGTGACATTGTAATGCTAATTATCTCTCATTTAATGTAAATACTGAGATATTGGTATTAGGATGTTACACGTATTGGAAGGAACATATGAAAATTTTTATTAAAACTATTAATTTAGATATTTAGGATGCTGTAGAAAATGGTCCCTTTGTCCCTACACATATTTTTTATGGTGTAAATGTTGACAAACTAAGAAGTGATTAGACTGATGATGATAAGAAGAAAGTGCACTACAATTTGAGAGTTAAAAACATCATTACCACAACCTTGAGATATGACGAATTCTTTAAAATCTCAGATTGTAAAACAACCCAAAAGATGTGGGATACTTTACAAGTCACCTATGAAGGTACTAGTGAAGTGAAAATGTCAAGAATTAACACTTTCACACATGAATTTTAGCTTTTTAGAATGAATCAAAGTGAAAGCATTCAAGAAATATAAAAGAGATTTACTCATATTATTAACCATCGTGCTTCATTAGGAAAGACATTTCCTAATGAAGATCTTATTAACAAAATGTTGAGGTGTTTGAGTAGGCATTAACAACCAAAGCTAACGGCTATTATGGAATCAAGGAATCTTGTTACCATGACCCTTGCTACATCTTTGGAAAGTTCAAGAGCATAAATTGGAGTTGAATAGACTCAATCAACATGATGAGCTTGATAAGAAGAAGAAACAAATTACTTTTAAGGCCATTTCTTCCACACTTGATGATGATGATGAAGATGGCTTGGAGAATCTTGAGTTTAAATGAGGAGAATCATAGTCTACTTGTGAAGAAATTTGGGAAGCCCCTAAAGAAGAAGGGAAACTAAAGAAGACCTCCCTTCCCACCATAGAAGACTTATCACAAAGGGGAAGAAACTTCATCCACTCTCATATATTATGAATGTGAAAAACTAGGACACATAAATATGGAGTGTCTAATCTATCAAAAAAAAGTGGAGAAGTTTAAGAAGAGGCATTTAAAGGAGAAGAAAGGTAGAAGAGCTTATATAGCATAAGACGACAATGATATGGATTGAACAGATAGCTCCGACAATGAGGAAGCTCATCTGTGTCTCATGGCTAGAGGAAAAGACGAAAATGATGATGACATGGAGGGAGTATCTTCTAACATTGACTCATCCCCTTCTTATAATGAATTACAAGATACATTTAAAGAATTACATAATGAATCCATGAGGCTTTCTAAACTTGTTTCTTCTTCTAAGAAAACTATTTTTTCTTTAGAAAACAAAATTTCTATCTTGAACAAAGAAATTAAGGAACTCAAAATTGAAAATGAAACTCTTAGATTAATTAATGCTAACTATTCATGCATCACTTGTACTTCACATGAGCTTGAATCTACATCCTCTAATTGCCCTTCATGTAAAGCTTTTGAAAAAGAAATTGAGGACTTGAAAAATACATTTGCAAAATCTACCTTTGGAAAGGATAATTTGAACATCTTGCTTAGGAAACAAAGATGTGTCTTTGAGAAGGTCGGTTTAGGGTATAAACCCAAAAACCAACAAAAGATCTATAAGAACTTTTTTGCTCTATCAAACACATCAAATAGTCCTTTTATAACTTGTTTTTATTATGGCAAGAAAGGACAAAGTGCATCCACATGTAATTCTAAAAAGAACATCTATGTAGGTTCTAAGAAGGTTTGGGTTTCCAAGGGCACCTTGCTCAAAACTAACACTCAATGACCTAAGAATATTTGGATACCTAAGATTAAAAATTGAATATATGTTGTATGTGTGCTTTAAGACTAAGAGCTCACATTAGTATCTTGATAGTGGTTACTTCTAGTACATAACCAAAGATGCCTCTAAGTTCTCTTTCCTAGTCCCCAAAAAGTATGGAGATGTAACCTATGGAGACAACAGTAAAGGAAAGATTCTTGGTATTGGTAAAGTTAGTAAAACACCTTCCTCCTATATTGATAATGTATTACTTGTTGAAGGACTCAAACATAACTTGCTTAGCATTAGTTAATTATGTGACAAAGGAAATAAAGTTATATTTGATTTAAATTGTTGCATAATTAAAGGAGTAGATGACAAGCAAGTTAAGTTTGTTGATCATAGAGTGAATAACATATATAATTAGTCTAAATGATATATTCTCAAATGTTTTAAAATGTCTTATAAGTAAAGAAGATGATTGATGACTTTGGCAATAGAAGAACTACACACATTCACATGGATTACTTAAATAAGTTAGTTTCTAAGGAGCCAGTAATTGGACTATCTAAGCTCAAATTTGAAAAAGATAAATTATATGATGCATGTCAAAATGAAAAACAAGTAGAGGTCTCTTTTAAAGCAAAAAATGTTATTTCTACCTTTAGATCTTTACAACTTTTACACATGAATCTTTTTAGACCCTCAAGAACAATGAGCTTCGGAGGGGGTTACTATGCACTAGTGATTATGGATGATTTTCTATGATTACATGGACATTATTCTTATCTCATAAAAATTATTCTTTTCAAGTTTTTAAAAAACTTGTCAAAGTTATTCAAAATGAAAAAAGTTCTAAAATTGCATCTATTATAAGTGATCATGGTGTAGAGTTTGAAAATCAAGATTTTGAAACCTTTTTGCAATGAAAATGACATTGAGTATAATTTTTTAACCCCTAGAACTCCACAACTAAATGGTGTTGTAGAGAGGAAAAATATATCTTTGGAAAAAATGACTAGAACTATGCTCAATGAATCTAACATTCCTAAGTATTTTATGGCATATGCAGTAAGTACCACTTGTTATGTAATGAATAGAACTCTAATAAGGTCAATTTTAAAGAAAACCACTCTAAGAATTATACAAAGGAAGAAAACTAAATATCTTCCACATTCATGTCTTTAGATGCAAATGTTTTATTTTGAATAATAGAAAGGATAACGTAGACAAATTTGATGCAAAATCTAATGAGGGTATATTTCTTGGTTATTCTAGTCATAGTGAAGCTTTTAGAGTTTATAACAAAAGAACTATGACCATAGAAGAGTCCATATATGCTGCTTTTGATGAGACTAATCACATTGGACTGTGAGAGGAATTTATTGACGATGTTACAGAAATTTTGGTTAAAACTTACTTGGATGACAAGGAGAAAGAAGCAAAAAAGGAAGAAAAAGTCAAGTTGAACCCCCAAAGGAAGACGAATCACAAGTCATGAATCTTTCCATGGAATGGAGGACTTCAAGATATTATTCTCTTGACAAAGTAATTAGTGATGTATCAAAAAGGGGTAACAACTCGAAACTCTCTTAGAGATGCATGTAATCATATGGTCTTTGTTTCTCAAATTGAACCTAAAGACCTAAATGAGGTTGTTATTGATGAACATTGAGTCTTGGTTATGCAAAAAGAATGAAATCAATTTGAAAGAAATTAAGTTTGAGAACTTATTTCAAGGCCCGATGATAATCCAATTATTAGCACAAAATGGGCTTTTAGGAACAAAGTTGATGAAATGAGGATAATAATAAGAAATAAAGTTAGGCTTATTGCTAAAGGCTATAATTAAGAAGAAGGAATTGATTATGAAGAAACTTATATTCCTGTTGCTAGATTAGAAGTTATTAGAATGCTACTTTCCTTTGCATGTATCATGAATTTCAAACTTTACCAAATGGATGTAAAAAAATATTTTTCTAAATGGTTTTATTCAAGAAGAAGTGTATGTGGAGCAAACTCTTAGTTTTGAAAACTTTAAGTTATCCAATCATGTTTTTAAATTAAAAAATGCATTGTGTGGTTAAAACAAGCTCCTAGAGCTCGGTATGAAAGGTTAAATAAGTTCCTTTTAGAAAAATATTTTTCAAGAGGAAAGGTTAACACTACACTCTTTATCAAAAGTAAAATGCATGACATTCTCCTTGTGCAAATCTATGTTGATGATATTATATTTGGTGTTACTAATGAGTCCTTATGTAAGGAGTTTACTAACCTCATGCAAAGTGAATTTGAGATATCAATGATGGGTGAACTCAACTTCTTCTTTGGAATTCAAATCAAGCAAACAAAGCATAAACATTAATAAGTCAAATGAAATATTGCAAGGAGTTTCTTAAAAGGTTCGAAATGGAAATTGCAAAGGAAATAACAATCCCAATAAGCACCTCTTGCTATTTGGACAAGGATGAAAGAGGTAAATTCATAGAAATTACTAAATATAAATGTATGATTAGCTCACTCATTTACTTTGCCGCAAGTAGACCAGATATAATATTTAGTGTTTGCATGTGTGTAAGATATCAAGTTAATCCTAAGGAATCTCACCTAAGTTCTATAAAAAGAATCATGAAATATCTAGTAGGCACAATACAAATGGGCTTATGGTACCCCAAAGGTGCCTTATGTAGTTTAGTTGGTTATTCCGATTTCAATTTTGTGGGATATAAAATGGATAGGAAAAATACTAGTGGGATATGCCACTTGCTTGGAAGCTCTTTAGTTTCTTGCCATAACAAGAAACAAAATAGTGTGGCATTGTCTACGGTTGAAGTTAAGTATATTGCAGCCAGAAGTTATTGTGCTCAAGTCCTTTGGATGAAGCAACACTTCTAGATTATGGAATCCAACTTGATCACATCTCTATAAGGTGTGATAACACTAATGCTATAAACTTAACTAAAAATCTTATTTCGCACTCAAGGACTAAACATATAGAAATAAGACATCACTTCATAAGAGATCATGTTTAAAAAGAAGATTTTGTGCTTGAGTTTGTGGAAACATTAAAACAATTAGCTTATATCTTTATAAAGCCTTTGGTAAAAGAAAGTTTCTTTTATATAAGAGGAGAGCTAGGAATAATTGACCAATCAAGCATTTGAATGAATGCTTGTGTTTGAAGCATTTTTATCTTGTTATTTATTATTTATTTTCATAAATCCAATACTGACTTAAGCATCAGAGTTTCCCCTAAATTTGGTTTGCAAGTGCTTGATTCTTGACTAAGTCTGCCAAATATGTTTCTCAAGCTTCTATATAGCAAAAAGTGTAGTAATCTATGTTTTTCAGTCTAATTTAATCAATTGAAAGAGGTTTGCAATTGATTATTTTGAAAATCAGTAGCTACAAATTGGAAATTTACAAGTTTTAATTGATTAAAATTGGAACTTAATTGATTAAATATCAAGTCATAATGCCCCAAGTTTCACAAAATGAAACATAATCAATTATAAGGATATATAATTGATTAGAAATGTGTTCCAATAAGCCAAAACCTTTTTTTTTCTCACCATAATTGATTAAATCTCACCTTTAATCAATTAACAAGCAAGTTAGTAGCTCACTCCATGAATCATTCCTTTTTTTTTTTCATTTTAATCAATTAGAACACATCCCTAATCGATTAAGGCATGCTTTAAAACATTCCCAGTGTCCTCTTTTGGCTAGTTCATCACCTCTACTTTCTCTCTTTATCTCCTTTTTCTTCCTTTTTCCTCTCCAACCTACTCACACCCACACCCTCAAACACCAACACCCGCTCCAAATCTTTCTAAATCTCACCATTAACCCTTTTCCCCTTCATTCTAGCCACTTTCCACTAATTAATTTCTTCCTATTTCACCAAAATCACCATATTCCACCCAAACCCATTTTCTCTTTCCAAATCCTAATTTTTTGTCACCTCCATTGTTGCCATGGCAAGCTCTTCAAGATAACCCAAAAGGTCAAGAACCAAAACTGCTCCTAGAAATGTGAGACCCAACACTCCATCCTCCAATGTCACACCTCACCTCTCAAATTGCTTAAACTATTAGAGGTTTTTTAGTTTTGAGAAACAAATGGCAAAGTTCTTGGGCAAGTTTTAAGGAAGATATCTGGTGGAACCAAAAAACATGTATTACCCATTCTTTGATGCTGAAGGTTTTGAATTTATATCTCTTTTGGATCACTAATGGGTAAGAGCTTTTGCCTCTCTCTTTTTTAATCCCTTGCCTGACATTGTAAAAGTGTTTTACTATAATTTGAGGATAGTAAATGAGGACTTAGTTTCTGAAATTGCAAATAAAAGAGTGGTCATTAAATCTACTGACTGACTTAATCTAATTGTACTCAAGAATGAGGGTGAGAAAATCAATCTTGATGATGATATTAAGGATTAGGAGAATTTTAACAGACAAGATGTTGTTAGAGAATTACTTTGGGGGGGTCAGGTAGTTCAACAAAGTGGTTCTTTGTTAGCTGGCAAGTTGATTGTGGAAGCCAGATTATTACACTTTGTGCTAGTTTATACTCTGCTTCCTAGACCCAACAACTATGCCTACATCCTAAAATAGGACATCTTTTTATTATGGGTTATAAGATAAGAATTCACATCAATTAGCCTTTCTTAAACATGCATCATATGCTGGATGTAAAAAATATATAAAATGACTTCTTTTTTATATGTCATTCTCATCTCATACTTTGCAGAGCAACTCAATGTGCCTTTTGCTTATAAAAGGGAAATGGTGCTTTCCAACACTTATTGCTTTAACCAAGATAATGTGCACAAAATGTTTGTCAAAAATCAAAATGGTGTATAGGTATATACAAGAGGTGTGCCAACCATTGAAGTGCATCAGGAAGAAGAGCAACCAGTGAATGTACCTCCACCTAATGAGGATATCTAAGAAATGTTAGCTCTAATTCTCACTAGTATCTAAGGTTTTCAAACTCAATATGGAAGCCTCTCTACTCAGCTTGGAGAGATGCACATCAATATGGCAAACACAAACACTTAGCTTAGAGAGATGCGAACTAGCATGATCAATATGAATAATCAGCTTCAGACTATTGAGGATCGTCTCCCACTGGCTGAAAGACCTAAAGAAGATGGTGCTTAGTCTTAGACTTGCTTATCTTTGACTTATCTTGTCTTATCTATTTATGTTTCAATCCTAGTTGTTTAACCTCTTGATTTTTTTTTTAATGCTTAGTTTATGTTTCTAACCATAACTTGCTTTGTATTGGACTAACGCTTAACATGCTTTATATTGAATCATGCCTTTTATGCTATGTTTGTGTCTTTGCCCTTGGAATATCTCTTTTTG
The DNA here is from genome assembly GCA_029884595.1 of Ormosia semicastrata. Lineage (NCBI taxonomy): Eukaryota > Viridiplantae > Streptophyta > Magnoliopsida > Fabales > Fabaceae > Ormosia > Ormosia semicastrata. The sequence goes on from JAQQTO010000056.1 coordinate 25,566,338, forward strand.
ATCATGAAAAAAGGGGGAGAAAATTATGGTATTGAATAGTTGTTGAGAAAATGGTGTGAAGTACCAAAACTAGAAAAGCTTCCGCTCCAAAATTAAGGAGGAGTTGTGCTATCTCTTATTCATCTTACCTAGTTCCTATAAATGTATGAGGGGGAGTAAGTTTTCTAATCCTTAATGAATTCCAATTATGAACTAACTCTTTTTCTCAATGAATTGTTTGTCATCATCAAAAAATAGTAGAATGTAAGTGAGAGTGTACATTAATATGACCTAATGAGTTTTGATGACAATAAGTAATTTTAGAATTATTGACAAATACGAGAATTAAGTCCTAGTTCTTCAAAGCTTAGTCTCATAGGACATAGATCTCATGTGAAGGTATTAGGATTAACATACTTAATCTCAAAGTTTCCAATATCTTAAAAATGTTTTTACGTAACCCTTATCTTTCTCAATTTGGTAGTTGGTATCTTCTAAATATGTTTGAAAATGGCTCCAAATGTTTTCTAGTTTTAACTTCTTTGTTTTTAATCAATTAACACGGAGCCTCAATCAATTAAAGGCATCAAAATTTTGTTTTTCTTCATGCCTTAATCGATTAACATAATATACTAATTGCTTGTGGTTGTTCGTGATGTGTTTTTGAAGTCTGGAGCATGAATTAATTGATTAATGTCTTGCCTTAATTGATTAAATGGTTGGCTTGTAGCTCCCTTTCATGTTTAATCAATTAATCATTCCTTTTAATCGATTAACATAGCTTCTAGAAACCTTTTTATTAAACTTTAATCAATTAATACTTAGTGTTAATCGATTAATGATGTATCAGAACATGTATGGCTATTATTACATTAAATGCAATCCCAATCACCTTCAAATGACTATAATTCTTCATAGGCTATAAAAATTTTCACTTGGAGACATTAATACACTAATGAAATAGTTGAGCTAACTTGGTTTGAGCATTAAATTCGAGATTTGATCATTTTTCAAATAATCCTCTATTCTTGAGCTATTTAGTGTGTTAATCCTTGATACCCATTAGACTTCAAGTTGTAATATTTGCTTTTGTGAGAGTTTCAATCTTCTTTTAATCTTATAAATCTTTGTAAGATGGTGAGGTATCCCTCAAGAGAGAAAAACTGAGGTGTCCCTTGTAAGTGAGACTCAAACACTAAGGGTGACAAATCCTAAGAGTTTGAGGAGTGCTCCATTGTGGTAATGGTATCAAGCACCTATTGAAGCTTGGAAGCTTAGTGGAAAATCTCGGGTATATCATTTAAGGATTGGACGTAGGTCACAAGGAGTGGCTGAACTAGTATAAAATCGTTGTTTGCATCATCTCTTCATTATCTCTTTTAAATTCTAGCGATTTATTTGATTGTGCAAACTTGTATTCTTTCAACTTGGTTGTTGGTTAGTATATTTTTGTGTGACAAGTGCTCCTTTATGCTATCCATTCATTTCTTGCAATTAATAGTTTCAACAAAAATTGATAAATAAATGTTTTTGGAAAAGTTTGCAAAAAAATCTTTATAAACTCAATTAACCCCTCCTTCTTGAGTTTGAAGCCACTTGGTAACATCTACCTTATCACCATTCCAGTATAGGAGAATTTGATGTAGAGAAGAAGGAATACACTAGTTGGCATGGATCCAGTCCCGCCCCAGAAGCAGTGTATAAGTACTCTTAGCATCAACCACAAAGAAAGCAGTGGTAGTTGTTCAACTTCTAACCATAAGCTCCACAGGGACTATGCCTCTAGCCGTTATGGCTCCACTAGTGAAGTTTGTCATTTGCATGGTGATGCGTGCGGATATAGTGATTAAAATTCAGATAAAATTCAGTTGCCAGGCCCACCAGAAAATAAAAACCTTACAACTAGTTGTAGTTAGTAAGGGTCGATCCACAGAGAACCAATTCAATTAACACTATCAAATAATTTTCAATTTAAACTCTAATTGACAATAAATAGTAAATAGGGGGTTTTTGAGTTTTGATGAACAATGAACAGTTTCAAAAACAATAACAATAAAGAAACAGAAAACAACAATATAATAAAATTGGTTAAGAGATTGAATCCACCACTAGATTTATATGATAATGTAAATCTACATATTATTTTATTCCAACATGCTCAATTATGTTTTTATGCAATTGTGAGAGTAAATCTCTGTTTTCCTTACGTGTTGGCCAATTCAGCAACCGCTCAAATCAACTCCTAATCACTGATTAGTTATAAAGCAACCGCTCTTACAACTATCCAACAATTGCATTAAGATTTAGAAAACCAATTACACTAAGATCTAATCACACACCGGGATTAAATTACTTAGAACATATATTTCTCTAGATCTACTACCGCAACCGCGCATAATAAACCCAGATCTACCACTTTTATAACTGGCAAATAGTACAAAGATAATTATACCCACATGAACATCAAACATTCCGATAGATCTACTACCGCAACCGCGCATAATAAACCTAGATCTACCACTTTGAAAGTGGAAACAAGTATAAAAACCTTCATACCAATAATAGATTCAAAAATATATGAATAAAAACATAACTGTGTTGAAATAATCAAATATGCAAAGTTTACAACATCAATACTAGTGGTTTCATCACCCCCTTAACCAACGGAGGTTTAGTTACACATAGTTAGAAGGAAATCACAAGAAAAACTGAGAGAAATGAAGGAGAGTCCAACCCCCAACCCCCCACATGATAACCAATGGTGCCCTTTTATAGAAGTCTAGGGTAACAAAATGACAAAGGTGAGTGGATGGATGAGTGGGTTAGTGGAGTAGAGTGGTTGAGTGGATTGGTTGAGTGGGTGAGTGGGTTGGTTTGAGTGGAGTGGATTAAATATTGGTTGAGTGGGTTAGTTGAGTGGATGAGTGGATGAGTGGTTGAGTGGAATGATTTGGTTGAGTGGATGAGTGGAGTGGTTAAGTGGTTTGGGTGGATGAGTGGAGTGATTTGGTTGAGTGGAGTGGAGTGGTTGAGTGCGAAAATCTTGTATCTGACTTGGAAGCCAAAAACGACCGATTATACTTCAGATTCATGAAAAGTACTCTTCATGAAAGTTGTAGATATTTGTCTTGGCTATAACATGCATATCTGGATCATCCAATTTGGCTTCCTACAGCCCAAGATATGACCCAAATACCACGGGTTACTCAAACCCAACTTCAGCACCTCTGTTCTGACTTGCAAGCCCAAACTGACCCATTAGACTTCATTCTTTCAAAATGTGTTCTTCATGAAAGTTGTTTATTTGGGTCTTAACTATCATCTATCCAAATTTCAGCCCATCTCCATTATTACAGCTTGACATATGATTTTATGAGTGCACACCGTTCGGATTCTAGTGACAGAACCCGTATTCTGACTTCCATGTAAACTTAGGTCCTTTAGACATCTGTTTAGGACTTCGAGCTCTTCATCAAAGTTGTAGAGCTTCCTCTTAGCTTTCCTACAAGATAAAATTCATGATTGTCAGATATCAGGAACTCAAGTTATGATCAAAATACAGAAACAGTGTAAAATCTCAATAATGCTGAAAATATTCAATTAGGACCAATTTGAGCTCAAACTCACAAAATCATACCAAACTCAATCAATTAAGAATATGGAGAGTATAAATGACTAAACATAAGGGTTTCTTAATGAATAAAATATGTGATTATCAAATTCCCCCACACTTAGCTTTTTGCACTCCTAGGCAAAACTCAAGACCAAAACAAGGATATAAGAGATTAACAAAATTTTAAATTCCAACGACATTCAAGAGCCCAAAATTTCACAATCAAGAAGAACAACCAAAGGTTCAAAGGATCAAAACATTCATGAGTTAACAATTCTCCACATCTCAAACCAACAAGCAAGGTATCTTCATTATGAATCGAGAATGATAGATCTTCACAAGATTCCCTCTCAATCTCTCAAGTGTTTAAAAGGTAGGTATTTCACTCAATTCAACCCATGAAAATTACACTACCATAAGCTTGCTTATCTTCTACTTCTCCACTACTCAAAACACATGCATACACAAATCATGAGGACTTTATTCAAGGTTGTAGTGAGGTCAAGGTAACAGAAGAGGATAAAATGGATATGAGAGGATAAATACCAAAGAGAATAAAAGCAAATGAGAGCTGAGTTCAAATAACAAGCATAAAAGTTCATCCCAACTCTAATGTATATCCCTTTACGTATTCATTTCTCAATCCTTTTCTTTTTTTTTTTCTATATATGAACATAACTATATACATACAATTTTTTTTTTTTCTTTTTGTTTTTATTATTTTTTTTTTTTTTTGGCACTCTTTTTTTTTTTCAACAACCATTTTGTACACACACCCCCACACTTGTTCAAAAACTCATCCATTAACCAAGCTAATGTTCTTTTATTCCCTAAGATAAAATAAGAACACGATTTTTCATTTAAGGTACATAATGAGCTAGAAACAAGGAATGGTCAAATAAGCTCAAAGGGGTTAAGCAAAGGAAAATATACAAGGTTGGCAAAAATCAAAAAATTTTCAAGAAGTCAAAAGAGTGCTTGATATCATATTGAAAACAAGGTTGGCTATTTGGTTAAACTAGCTAATTAAGAAAGACGGCCTCAATCATGTTCATGCATGCAAGTGAAATGTAGCCTTAAAAAGAATCAAAGCAAGTTCTAGAGTGGTCATTAACATGAGTGAAAATCACACAAGAAAGAAGAGAATGGCATAAATGTTGAATCCATCCATTAGGCTCAAAATCTCACAAGGTATGCATCCATCAAACTCAATTCATCAATTCAATCATCCATCACCAAGCATATCAGTTCAAGAAGGGAGAAAAGTTATTCAATCATGCAATGAAACTCTTTTTTTTTTAAAATGAATTTTTTTTTTTAAAAAAAACGCTAAAATCTCTCCCCCACACTTAATATAAGCATTGTCCTCAATGTGAAAGAGAGATATAGAAAAGAGCAACACAACCTGATAAGAAGTGAATCAACGCCAAGCGAGAAAAAGAAGCCTGCTTGTCGGTGCCGCATCGAACCCTATTCTTCGCAATTATCTTGCTCCTTCTTTGCCTCCCTGCTTTGTTGCCTCTCTTTCCGCTTGCCCTGCTTGACCAATCTATCTGAGCTGTTACTATGGGTTTATGGTGGATGTTCAGTTGAGCCCAAGAGACAATTTGAAAAATTTCTTCCAAAGTACCAAAACCACCTAAAACCTGACTGCCTTTTGAATGAGCAGCAAGTGATACAGCCTTCATTAACCCAATGCTGCCTCCCCCATATACTAAATGAATTTTCCTCGCAGCAAGTGTTCGACCAAGAGTGATTGCTGCATCTACATACTCTAAACCCTTCCCATAAGTTGACCCACAAAATACACAGATATTGGTAAGTCTACGAACAGAAGAAGAAGAAGCTCCCTCCATTTTACACTCACACTCCCTTTGAATGATTTTAAGTTGAAGGAAAGTGAAGGAAATGTGGTGTTTAAATAGGGAAGAGAATAGAAAAAGTAATGATAGCACCTATATGGGTAGGTTGGCTGTTGTCAGAAAAGTTTGAAATTAAGATTTTTTTTTTTTGACTTCAAGAAAACCATCAAGGTAAAGAAGTCTAGAAACTCCCGAAGGATCCCATCCAAAGGATCGTCTGTCCAAAACCAAAATTCAACAAAATCATACAAAGATTAAGGAGATAAAAAAAATAAATAACAAAGGTGGGGTAATAAACCAACCACCAAATAAATAAAAAAAAAATAACAAAGGTGGGGTAATAAACCAACCACCAAATAAATAAAAAAATAAATTCAAAAATGGTGTGGTAGAAACCAACCACCAAATAAATTAATAAGCAAAAAATAAATAAATAAATAACAAAAATAAATGAAATGAGAAAATAAATGACAGGAAATAAATAAACGACAAAAAAAAAATAAATAAATAAATAAATAAAAATAAATAAATAAAAAAAAAAATAAATGAGAAAATAAATAATAATAATAATTACGAGAAAGTAAAAGGAGAGGTTCCCCCCCTTTGTTAGTATGTAAATAAAAAAAATAAAAGGGAGAGATTCCCCATTTGAGTTAGTATATATAAAAAAAAAATAAAAGGGAGAATTACCCCATTTGTACAAATAAAAATAAAAATAAAAATAAAAAGGAGAATTAACCCCACTATTAATATGTACAAAAAAAGAAAATGGAGAATTACCCCCACAGAATTATAAAAAAATAGAAAATAAAAAATAAAAATAAAGATAAAAATAAAAGGTTAATTTTTTTTTTGTTTTTTTTTTTGGTTTTTTTTTTTTTATTTTATTATTATTATTATTTTTTATTCATAATGCGGATGGAGAAGGTTCATCACCTCCACTTCTGCATTCTTTGGTAGTTCATGATATTGTTTGAGACGGTGTTTATTGGCCTTATCAAGTGAGGTAGGTGAAAAGACTCCACCAGGATCCCATTGTTTGAAACATGATGATCATGCTATAGTTAAGACAATATTATAGCTTTCACCAGAATCCCATTGATTGAAGTGTGATGACCAAACTGTAGGTGAAACAATATGAGAGCTTTCACCAGGATCCCATTGGTTGAAGTGTGATGACCAAATTAAGCTTGTAGCATAAGGACTTCCACCAGGGTCCCATTGGCCCTTATTTTCCTTGGTTTCACCACTGAAAAGTAATATGTGCACTTGATCAGCTTCATGTGCATTGTTTCTACTGAATGATGGCCCAAAAACAAAGTCTACTTCAGTAGTGACCGTCATCGGGTGCTTTTCTTCCTTTTCTAAAAATTCTTCCATGGCCTGTAATTTCTCCTCCCTTTGGGTCTTAGATTCTGTTTTGTAAACAGAATTATCAACTTTCAACTCTGCAGAAATCTCAGCACAGCTAGCACATATCATATCAGTACATGAGTGGCAATGAATATAATTATTGAAACCAATAAAATCAGGAAATTCATCACACAACTCATCATGTTGCTCCTCCACTACATTTAAAAGGGGTTCAAGATTACTTACCTTGGGGGTTTCAGAGTTTTTCCCTTCCTCATTTACCTGTTTAGGCTCTTGGTCTTCCTCTGTAGTAATTTGTAGAGGAGAGGTGGGTTCATCCAACATCTTCTCACTCTGCAATATGACAGCACTAGGATCTTCCATCACATCCTCTTCGGGTTGTGAGGAAGTCCTTCAGAATATAGGCTCTCGCATATTGCTGAGTTCTGTGGCTAACTGCTCCAAAGAGTTTTGTATGTCATTGATTGCGGCCCTTGTTTCTTGTTGGAAACTCTGTAAATCGGCCTTTGTTTCTTGTTGGAACTGTATAGTATTAATGGCAAATTGTCTTATTAGTTCCTCCAATGAAGGTTCAGCTTGCCAAGGATCTTGAACTTGCTGCTGTCTCTGAGAGAAATATGTTTGCCTCTGTTGAAATTCTGGAAATTCATAGGCTGGAGGTTGTATCTGAGGCTGCTGTCCATAACTCAAGTTAGGATAGTCCCAACACTCTGGATAATATGTATTGGAGTAAGGGTTATAGTTGTTGGAAGGTTCAAAATATCCTCATACTGCCTCTACTTCCTCATTTGTGTCCACTAGAAAAGTAGGACACAAATCAGTGATATGTTTGGGTGATAAACAAATCCCACAAGCATCCATGATCAATGGACATCAACACCTACAAGACACTCAGAAAGAAAGAATCAAAAATAAAAAACAAAAACAAAAACAGAGTAAAAATAGGAAATAAATTGATAGTGTCATTGAAAAATTGGTTCCCCGGCAACGGCGCCAAAATTCTGATGCGTGCGGATATAGTGATTAAAATTCAGATAAAATTCAGTTGCCAGGCCCACCAGAAAATAAAAACCTTACAACTAGTTGTAGTTAGTAAGGGTCGATCCACAGAGAACCAATTCAATTAACACTATCAAATAATTTTCAATTTAAACTCTAATTGACAATAAATAGTAAATAGGGGGTTTTTGAGTTTTGATGAACAATGAACAGTTTCAAAAACAATAACAATAAAGAAACAGAAAACAACAATATAATAAAATTGGTTAAGAGATTGAATCCACCACTAGATTTATATGATAATGTAAATCTACATATTATTTTATTCCAACATGCTCAATTATGTTTTTATGCAATTGTGAGAGTAAATCTCTGTTTTCCTTACGTGTTGGCCAATTAAAGAACCGCATTCAAATCAACTCCTAATCACCGATTAGTTATAAAGCAACCGCTCTTACAACTATCCAACAATTGCATTAAGATTTAGAAAACCAATTACACTAAGATCTAATCACACACCGGGATTAAATTACTTAGAACATATATTTCTCTAGATCTACTACCGTTAAATCACGCGCATAATAAACCCAGATCTACCACTTTTATAGCGGCAAATAGTACAAAGATAATTATACCCACATGAACATCAAACATTCCGCTAGATCTACTACCACAACCGCGCATAATAAACCTAGATCTACCACTTTGAAAGTGGAAACAAGTATAAAAACCTTCATACCAACAATAGATTCAGAAATATATGAATAAAAACATAACTGTGTTGAAATAATCAAATATGCAAAGTTTACAACATCAATACTAGCGGTTTCATCACCCCCTTAACCAACGGAGGTTTAGTTACACATAGCTAGAAGGAAATCACAAGAAAAACTGAGAGAAATGAAGGAGAGTCCAACCCCCAACCCCCCACATGATAACCAATGGTGCCCTTTTATAGAAGTCTAGGGTAACAAAATGACAAAGGTGAGTGGATGGATGAGTGGGTTAGTGGAGTGGAGTGGTTGAGTGGATTGGTTGAGTGGGTGAGTGGGTTGGTTTGAGTGGAGTGGATTAAATATTGGTTGAGTGGGTTAGTTGAGTGGATGAGTGGATGAGTGGTTGAGTGGAATGATTTGGTTGAGTGGATGAGTGGAGTGGTTAAGTGGTTTGGGTGGATGAGTGGAGTGATTTGGTTGAGTGGAGTGGAGTGGTTGAGTGCGAAAATCTTGTATCTGACTTGGAAGCCAAAAACGACCGATTATACTTCAGATTCATGAAAAGTACTCTTCATGAAAGTTGTAGATATTTGTCTTGGCTATAATATGCATATCTGGATCATCCAATTTGGCTTCCTACAGCCCAAGATATGACCCAAATACCACGGGTTACTCAAACCCAACTTCAGCACCTCTGTTCCGACTTGCAAGCCCAAACTGACCCATTAGACTTCATTCTTTCAAAATGTGTTCTTCATGAAAGTTGTTTATTTGGGTCTTAACTATCATCTATCCAAATTTCAGCCCATCTCCATTATTACAGCTTGACATATGATTTTATGAGTGCACACCGTTCGGATTCTAGTGACAGAACCCGTATTCTGACTTCCATGTAAACTTAGGTCCTTTAGACATCTGTTTAGGACTTCGAGCTCTTCATCAAAGTTGTAGAGCTTCCTCTTAGCTTTCCTACAAGATAAAATTCATTATTGTCAGATATCAGGAACTCAAGTTATGATCAAAATACAGAAACAGTGTAAAATCTCAATAATGCTGAAAATATTCAATTAGGACCAATTTGAGCTCAAACTCACAAAATCATACCAAACTCAATCAATTAAGAATATAGAGAGTATAAATGACTAAACATAAGGGTTTCTTAATGAATAAAATATGTGATTATCACATGGTCGTAGAGTTCAAATTGGCTTCAGATCTCCCTAACTTTCTCAGTGTTGTCATCGACATTATGTTCAAAGCAGTTCTATTATTAATAAATACTTTTGCAATAGGCTTGGCATTCATATAAGTCTTAATATAGAGGGGCTTCAGGTATCTAGCCATAGCTTCCCTAGGCTTTTCAAACATGATTTTAGCCATTTGTCTTGGGTATTCATTAGTGAACAAGGTGGCTTATTCAGCTTTTGATACTAATACATCCCCTTCTAAGTGGTTTGTTAGATTTCCTTTATGTGAGAAATTAGTAAGAAGCACACCAATCATGCTAATTGCCATTAGCTCCTGCCATCAGCTCCTCCAGTATTTCCTACAAGTATGAATCATCTATAATATCAAGGGGTTCTGCTTCATTCTGCAGTAGTTCCTGCAACTCCAAATCCAATAGCTCCTCTTTAGTTAATGGCTTTGTCGGCTGAGGAATTAGCTGAAGCTATGAATGCCCTTCTAAATTTTCAAATTCATTTTCTACCACAACAGCTTCATTGTGGGTTTGCTGGTTTTGCTGGATCAGCTGGATTTGTTGGTTTTGCTTCTCCACAAGAAACTATTTCAACATTTGTTCCAACATTTGCTTATGGTTATTAGATTTTACATCACTAACAGCAGTCTCCTTGTTAATCCACCTCAACTGATGTTTAGCTTCTTCTAACACCTGGAACAACTCCTTTCTTTTCTCTACTGCTTTCTTTCACTGTCACTTTCTTCTCTAGGTCTTGGTAAATCCTTGTTGTGGCTTGTTGACATTAATTCTCCAAGCAGGTTTTAGGTGTTGATTAAGGACCTACTCCTTAACTTTGACATCAGTTTTTGGTTTCACTATTCTGAGTGACCTTCTCGTTATCAAAAGAATACGCAAGCTTGTTCTTCTATCGCCAATGGGGTATTCATGCACCTAACTTTCAACAAAATACTTATCATCAACAATAACACAAGGTTGAAAACCTGCCTTTCTGATCCTGCTACCTAAGGACTCAACATTTCTGAGTAGAGTTGTAGTAGCAGGTTTATTAGTTGCCCCCAAGCTTTTGGGCACCCAGGTAAGCCTCATTTTTTGCATTAATTTAGGCTACTGACACGGTGGTTCCTAGGTTAGGAAGTGTTATCATGTTGATACTAGGCTGCTTTGGGAAAGGATCAATGTCAACAGCCATCTCTGAGGCTCCCTTTATCTAAGTGCTTAAACCTTCCATCCTTAAGTGCTTTTTGTATTGCAGTCTAGAACATAACACAATTATTAGTAAAAGTACTATATAAGTTACGCCACTTACAATATTTCTTGCCATTAATATCCTTTGATTTTGGGATACGATGACCATCAAGAAGTCTGATTTGTTTGTCTTTCATCAAGAAATCAAAAATTTGGTTAGCTTTGGAAATATCAAACAGATACTCCTCTTGAGTTTTTGCCCATTCTTTCTATTTAGCTTTCGAGGCTTTTAAAGCTGGACAAGTATAAGTTGAGTCTTTCATAATTTCTACTTTGTTGATCTCACCTTCTTCATCCCGCATATACTCTTCATCAATAGGATATCCAGAATATGCGGCAAATGAAATAGTATGCGGGCCTCTATTAGCTTTCGAGGACCTCTTTCTTTCCTTGTCTTTGATCCATGCCTCATAATGAATGGCCTTGCAAGCTAGTTGGGGCAAATCTACGAAATCAGTCAAGATTAATCTTTCTTTTAAGAAATCTAGCATACATTTCTATAACTAACTTTGCATATTCACTCTTAAGTAATAGGGGATGACAAAGAGCTTTTGCTTCCTTGAACCTTTCCAGGTATTCAACTACTAGATCATTCAGCTTTTACTTAATGATGGTCAGATCGGCTATTGAAAATTCTAGTTGTGTTTTATAGAAATAATCATGAAATAGTCATTCCATCTCATTCTAGTTTTGAATTGAGCCAGGTATCAAATTTGTATGCCACCTATGAGTCGATTTGGTTAATAAGAGTGGAAACAATTGCAACCGGTAAACATCATTTTGACTGAGCTCCCACACTGGACAATGAATCGACTAATATATTCCAAAGTGGTCTGATTGTCTTCTCCAGAAAACATGGAGAATTTAGGGTACTTATAACCCTTTAGCAGAGATGTTGTGTGGTTAATCCACTCTAGATAGGGATTCTTGTACACTGGTCTCTCATTTAGCGTTAAACTAACCCCAAAATGTCATTTCAAGACATCTGCTATTTGATTTGGGTCAATATTAAAAGACAACCTAGCTTCAGAAGCCTGGCTGTAATACGGTGTCAGCCTTGGCCTAGCTTCCACGGCCAGAGCATAATAGGATGCTTGCCCTAGCCTAGCTTCCGCGACTGGAGCATAATAAAGTGTTTGCCCTTATCCATAACCTTGCATAGGTGTGGAGCCATAAAGTCCAATCAGGGGTGTTTCCCATGGCTGAGCTATGGCACCAGGAGGCACATATGGATGAGAAGCTGGCTGATATGGCACATAAGTCTCAATTGTCGACTGCCACATAGGTGTAGAGCCAAGCGGATTTGGCATAACATTCAACTGAATAGTTGCTACATTATTAGTATTTCCAAGATTTGCTAATGGTTTTTGGGCTATCTAAACCTAACCCCATTGCAATGATTGTGCAATTGGCCTTGGCACCAATTGAGTAGAATGATTATGCTCACCTGTCAGCATTTGAGTATGTGATGTACCCAAAGAAGCTCTTATCGGCTGCCACGGTGCCGCTGGAGCTGTGTATGCTAGGGTCTCGACCATAGAAGCAGTTCGCCATATTGTCGATGGAGAAAAAACTAGTGGTGGCAGCATAGAATGGGCATTCCCTACCAATGACTGGTTATATTGAGTAAGAGTTCCCTAAGCGACCTCCCTAGCCTCTCTTTCTCTGCTTTTCTGCACTTCATTCACAATGGGAGGCCTCACTACTTCGACTATCTAAGTCGTTATTAGAGGAATATTCTCGCCTATACTTTAGTCAATTTGATACTGCATCAAGGCAAGATTATCACCCTGTGCCACTGTATGATCCAAGCCCATAGTATTACTTATCGCCTGTGTGGCAATGGTATGAACATGTGACTTGGTATTATGATGATGTTATACACGTAGGTTGAAAGAGTCATGGCCTATGATGAACCATGTGGGCCACTTAATGGGTTTACAAATCGGGCCCATTTGTTACGATGCTAGCAATTATACAAAATTGTTTTCCATAAAAATCGTTTTTCTTGGATTTAAAAACCACCCATTCAAAGCAAGACATTACCTAAACAAAATAGTGTAATAGTATCGAAATATATAATAACTAACTATTAAAATTTAAGTTAGTGACTCTTTTTTTCTTTTTCTTTTTTTATAGTAGTTAGTGACTCGTTTTAAAAATTATGAAAATATCAATCTATATAATAAAAAAATATTAATAAGTAAAAATAATAATCACTGCAATAATATATAAAAATGGTGTGAAAATATCATCATTATCTAAAAAATTATCTTCTCAGGTGTGGTGATCAGATATTCAGTTTGAATGATCTTCGTGTAAAGATTTACTTACCAAACCCAACTAGGTATTAATTTGAAAACTATACATGGACCTTATGTTGTCACTTGTCAGTGACCATAATAATGGGCAGCGTAGCAGGTGTTATATGGTGCTTTCAAGTTCTCAAGTCCCCTTCTCAACTTTTTTCCAACTTGCATTTGCTAATGAGGGTCCACTTATAAATTATGGAGATGGAGTATGACAGTTTGAGACAATTTGTGGTAGGTTGAAAGCCACTCTACTATGCGGTTTCAATTTATTGCACTTTTCTATCACACACATACGCAACAGTCTAGTTACTACCCTATCTATTATCCAAAAGCAATAATTTTTGCTTAGATGGTGTGCAAAAAATTGGTTCAGTATAAGTCCAGTTAAATTCAGATGTTACTATAAGTGTGAAGAGAAAATGTGACTAAATTTATGTGAGAACAGTGTAACTATAAAAATGCACCTTATATGTTTTGTCTCCAACCTCACTGACAGGTAATGCTAAATACATGGATGCATTGGATATACATGTCAAATTATTGTGTAAATAGTCAATTTAATCCTGAAATTATTCTTTATTTACAATCTAGTTCTTGAATTTTTATAGTTGGTCCTCAAATTTATAAGACTCATATCAAGTTAGTCTTTCATAAAAGGTAAAGTAAAATACAATAACTACTAATGTAATACGAATTTTATAATATTAGAAAATGACACACACATAAATAAATTAATATAATTCCAATGATTAAGTTACCTATTTACTCTCAAATTAATATACAAATAAGAAGCTTCTCCCTTTTACATTTTAGTTATTTAAATTATGAGATCTCTTTTCTATCTCTGTTTCTTTGATACTTTCTTCCCTAATACATGTGGTTTTTCTTTACTTTTCTTTTCTACTTTCTTTTATGTCTGTGTTTATATTCTTTCTGGGTTCAAGTTAAAGAGAAGAGAACAAAAAACAAGAAAACAAAAGGAGCAGTTGCAGCCCTCTTTAAATTTTAGTTGTAAAAGGTTAAAGAGCTCCATCTCGAGTTCTAGTGGTAATTTGCTGCATCATAAAAGACTCTTTTAGTAATACTGCATGTATGACTTCTATTAATGTTGTGCCAAATTACCCAAAGCTCTTGACCATTTGAGGTCACATTTATACATCCGATGTCTTTTCTCACTCTTTCTTTTATCCTTTTAGCCTTTTTGGGTGGGGTTGGCCTGGAAGACAAACAACCAAAGGAAGGTACCTGTTCAAAGAATGAGAACTTGAAAATATAGTCAATATTTTAGTTACTGACAGCAATTAAGTTCATTTATGAGTCAGATGACATTGGATTAGTACATTTATATTACAAGTTGGCCAATCCAACTTACCAAATGAATTTGATTAGGGATTTACCTCAGCTCCCCTTATTTGGATACTTTTGCTTTTCCAATTTCTTTTTCTGTGAAGAGAGCTCTAGCACAACTTGCTTCTTATTTCAGACTTGTGAATCTTGAAAGATTTTAGACAAGTTTTTCTTGGGTAGTAAAGTGATAACAGAAATTATGGCCTCATCTATTAATTTTGTGCTCATATGGCATCATCTATCTAGTTTTTTTGCCATATATTTACTGTGTTCTATGCGAGGTACATTCAGAAAATGAATTTTTTTAAAAAGGAAAGTGAATGATACTATTCTTGTGTTCATATTGTTAGCACATATTATGCACAATTGTAGGGAGAATCTTCAATTTTGACAAGTTTATTTGAGGATGTTTAAAACAAGCTAATAAGAGAGTGTGAACATTGCCTTACCACTTTTGTGGAAGAATAAATTCTTCACTCAAACTCTTTTAAGGATCTGTTTAGTATTTCATGAATGAGTTTCTCAGCATTTTTCTATGTGAAACTCATCCATACAATGTTCACCACTTAAGATATACATATTAGTCAAGTCGCAACTCTTTTCTACTTAAACCCATTAACAAACGACATAATTTAATCTCACATTGATTCTACATGAACTTTGTCAGACCCACAACCAATAAACCACCCCTGGCCCCCAATACCTACCTCCTGGAGTCCGTGCTTTTTTGAGAACCAAACCTCCAGTTTGATCTGATTCCAACCCACCACATGGCCTTGCCAAGGCAAGATATTATCCTACAATCAACAATTTCTCTCCAAGCACTTGCTAGTAGTCCTTGGCTCTTTGCTTTTTTGGGAATTCAACTGAAGACCTTGACTTCAGTACCATTTGTTGGATTGAGCACTTAGTATTAGACTAAAAAATATAACTGTTAATCAAGGTGTAACTCTTTTTTTTTAAGCCCATTAGCAAGTGATATAATTCGATTTGACTCTTAGCTTGACTGAGCCTTGCCAAAGCAAGATAGTAGCCCACAACCAACAACACTAATCACTAGGGGGACAAAATTGCTGTCAAGTTGTTTACTTCTCTTTGCGGATGAGCTAAAGAATAAAAATTTGGAATTTCCTTTAATCATTTAGTAACTTTGCGATATGCCTTCTACTTTGACCACAAGGAACCAAATAAAAAGAGAAGAAAGAAAAATTGAAATACATGAACTACAAACCTCAAACTTAGTTAGTCCAAGAGAATAGGAACAATGCATGATTTTGCTCTAGAAATATTCTTTATTTCCCTTTCTCAATGGCTAACGCTATCAAATTGAGCATCTTAGACTGCCGAAACCCACTATTGTCCAGAGAAGCAACTAAGAAATTGGCAACAAGGTACAAAGAGAAATTTGAGCATGAATACGTTATATATCTGACAAGGTCCTATATGTCATATTAGGGGTGTTAATAAAACGGATTGGGATAGATTTAACTTAATCTGAACCTAATTTAATATTTTGATTGGGTTATTTTTTTGGATCCAAAGTCGATCCGAAAATGATTTGGTTCAAATTAGACTAATATAATATTTAGATATAATGTATAAATTTAAGCATTATACATAATTAAGTTATAAAATTATAGAAGTGAGAAACTAAAATTAAGGTATATTTTATAATATATATTTTAAAATAAATAATATTAATATAAATATGTTATCATATTATATAAAAATTATTAATTTAAATCAAAAAAATTATTATTTATAATTAATTATAAAAAAGTGTAATATTTAAAATATTTTAAAAAATCAGATCAAGTAAGAACGACACGAAATATAACACAAAATTAAAAAATATAATGAGTCTAATTTTTAAAATTTCAACTTTCCAAGTTAAATTCTAGTCGGGTCAAGTTAACAGAATGGGTTGGGTATATTTGACAAAGTCCTATGTGATACTGTGGAATATTTCATTGAAATGTCACATTTTACTCAATACAAATGTTGAAAGCCAATAAAATCATTATTTATTACTAATTAGATTACCTTTCTTTGTTATATAACAAACTCTCTTTTAAATTCCTTTAAATCATTATTAATTGGAACATTTCTATCTGGATAAATTCTCTTTCTAATTCACGTAAAAAAAATTTCCCTAATTAGATCACGTCATTCTGCCACATGACATAATCTCCTTTCAATTCACTTTAAATTTTTCCCATGCGCTATTATTACTTTTCACTTGCGCCCCCATAATCTCTTTCTCGATTCCATTTCTTCTCTTTCCTAACGCGCTTTGTTTTTTTTGTCAACATTTGTTTTCTTCTTCTATTTCCTGATGTGCTTTGCTTTTTGTCGACAACTCAATATTCGTTTCCTTTTTCTATTTTATTTAAAGCTACACACATTCATTTTCTTCAGTTTTTTTTTCTTTTTTATATCTTTTCACTTTTTTCTTTACAGCACAAATTAGTTTTCTTTCATATAATAATATATGTTCAATCAACTTCATTGATCAAGGAGTGCGCCTTCTCGTACCCCCAAAGTCAAAATTAATTTGTTTTTCTCATACTCAACCTCAATAAATTATTAAATGTATATTAGTTCATATATTAATTATTATGTGTGTGATGGTAAATTGATTTTTTTTATTTGAATATAGGAACGAAATTGAATAAAAATGTAATTCAACATTTTTAAAGTGAATTCCTCACTTTAGAGAAAATAGATCCAACTTTTGTAAAAAAAATGAGAGCATGAGGAGAAGGCGTGAGCCGGAAGAAGAGTGTGTAGAGGGAATGTTAAAGAACCCATGTAGGATTAGTGGAGGGAAATACAATTACTTTCTTTATTGGTAACTTACCCTTGTCAATGTCTAGATCATGACTTTGGCAATTATTCAAAACGAAGGGGAGATTGCAGATGTGTACCTATCCACAAAAAAAGGAAAAAATAGTGACATGTCGTTGGTTTTGTTCGTTTCTATTGGAAAAATGAGGCATTCAAAGTAATAGAGAGATTAAATGGCTTGGTAATTAGGGGCAGCACAATAGCAGTAAAAGAGGTAGCCTACTCAAGGAGGATCCCTCAGAAGGAAGTGGTGAATAATAAGGCTCTACAACAAGTATTGGCAAAGCCTAGAAAAGAAAGTTGGTTGAAGCTCAGGGATGGGAGATCGTATAGAGAGGTAGTAGAGACCAATGCTACCGCGCAGCAGGGCAACAGGGGAAGGGAAACAGGAAGGGGTGAGGAATGGAAGAATTCAAGAATTGATCGAAGATGTGAAGACTATCCAGAAGAAGAGACAGAGGTGGTAAAAGGAGAAGTATGCGAACAGAAGTTGGAGTGGCTACAAAAAAATGATAGTTGGTGAAACTTCTTATCCCATTGATATTATTGTCTTGGTTGCAAAACTGATCAGTGAGTGGTCTTCAATATCAAATGTACAAGACATGGGCAAGTATAAGGTTCTCTTAACTTTTTCGTCCAAGGAAGATATGGAGGAAGCATTAGATTCTACGGGGCTTTGTTGAAGAGTTTCTTTGATGATTATAGAAGATGATCTGAGGAAGAATTCTATCTCACCAGGAGAGTGTGGCTTGAATGCCTTGGTATTCCTCCTCATGCATAGTCTGGTGATAACCTTAGAAAAATTGGAGATTGTTTGGGAGAGGTTGTATGGTTTGATAGAGACACTGAATTTGCAAGTTCTTTCGGATCTTCAAAAATCTTCATTAACACATTATATTGGCCATATATTGAAGAATGGATTTATCTATCAATTGGTGGAAAAGGCTTTGATATTTACGTTAAGGAAGTTGGTAGAGATGTAGTGAATTTGTGGAACAAGATCTGCTGCAATTCAAAATAGGTTTACAGTTCGATGGAGCCTTCCAAGCATGGAGGTATAGACGATGACTATGTCGGTGAAGTCAAATCGATTGTTCTGGCAACTCCATTTGCCATGACTCCTAGGGAAGAGCATGAATTGGATGGTGGGAATCAAGTGAGTAATGGTGCATTGGAAATGGTTGGTGGTCACTTGAAGAGGGATGAAAATCAACGTTAGATTGAAGACTTCAGTGAAGACCAATTAATGTTGAATAATGGTTTCTCTCCTGAGATAACGAATATGACATCATTGGGTGATGATAGAAGAACTAAAGATGTCGTTGCTGCATTGCAACTAATTTCTATTGGGCCTAAAGTAAATAAGAGCTTATATCTTATAAGAGAAGATAGGTTGGCAATTTGTGAAATGGACTCTAGCCTCATTAGTTTTAGTGTGGCTGAGAGTGTGGTGTGGTGTGGAATACGATTAAAAATTAATATTAAAAACAGTTGTCAAGTTCCACCAAAAATACAAAAACCTTGCAACTAGTTGTAGTAAGCAAGGGTCGATCCACAGAGAACCAATTCAATTAACACTATTAATCTAATTCCTGAAGTAAACTCTGATGAAAAATAAACAGTAAAAGTAAAAAGGGGGGTTTTGTTGATTAAAACTAAAAAGAGAAATTAAACTTAAACCGAAACAGTAAACACAAATTGAATTATCAAGTTAAAGATATTGGTTAAGAGATGGAATCCACCACTAGATTTATATGATTATGTCAACTTACATACCCTTTATACCAACATGATCAATTATGTTCTTATGCAATTGTGAGATAAATCCCATGTCTTCCTTAAGTTTCGCTTAATTCAGCAACCGCTCAAATCAAACCCTAACCATTAGTTATTTGTAAAGCAACCGCTCTTACACCTACCTAATGATTGCTTTAAGAATTAGAAAACCAATCACACTAAGGTCTAATCACACACCGGGATTAAATTACTTAGATCATATGTCTCACTAGTCAGACCACCGCAACCGCGCATAGCAATCCTAGTTTTACCACTTTCGAATTTGGCAAGAATATAAAAACCTTTATATTGATTTAATAATAGAAACATATGAATAAAAATATAATTGTATTGATATAAAGAGATATGCAAGATTCACATAATCAAAACTAGAGTTTCATCCTCCCTTAACCAATCAAGGAGTTTAGCCACACATGGCAAATTCAAAAATAGAAGAAGAATTAAAAGAAAACATTGTTCAGAACAAAAGAAGAAAAGAAAAACTAAAGATCAAACTAGTTTCCAAGGCTTGAGAGTGATTGATCTTTGATTGCTCGAATCCGAGTCTCCAATCCTCAATCGAATCCTTCCCCTTCTTGGTCTTTGTGTTTCTCTCAGTTTCCTTCACGGCTCTCTCTGTCCAGAATACCTTAAAGGGCTCTAAGCAACCCTATTTATAGGTTTGGGAACCTAATTTAACATTAAAGCACGAAATTAACTTTCTGGTGCGACGACACGAGCCGTGTCATGATACACGGCCCAACCCGTGTCTGATTCTGGAGACAAATTTCCAGCTATTCCAAGGTCAGAAAGGAACACGGCCCACCCCGTGTCACTTGACACGGGCCGTGTTATCGGTCAAGACTTGAAATTACCCTTCCTCGTGAAGTCAGAGGCATACACGGCCTACCCCGTGTCATTTGACACGGGCCGTGTTGATCAGAACATTCCAGTCTTCAAAGTCAGAATGATACACGGCCTACCCCGTGTCATTTGACACGGGCCGTGTTGATTACTTTCTTCAAATCCAACCTTGTTTCTTGATGAATGCTCTTCTTCCTTTGCTTCTAGAGGTTGATACTGATTCTTTTAAGTCTATTAACTCTCTTCTCAACAGCTCAATACCAATGAACTCCATCACTCATAGATCTCCTGAAAATCACAATACGTTTATGAGTGTTTATAACCACATTTAAGCAAAGTTTCACAATAAACATCCAAAGACAACTCTAAATCAGAAACTTAGCTAAATGTCAACAATTAAACACATTTGGAATCCAATTAGATCAAACAAAGAACATTCAAGAGCTGAAATTATTAACAGATCAAATACCCCCACACTTAACCTTTTGCACTCCTGGGCAAAAACATAAAACTAAGCACATGCCTCTCAAAAAGTAACAAAAGTACTGAACAATGAGCAAAGATTTACACACATCAGTCCTTTCAAGGAATCTAAGCATTCAGGAATTTCCTCCCTCAACAATCCAAATCAGCAAGCAAGGTCAATTCAATATCAGGGTTAAGTCAACATGATAAATCCTCACAGATGTACTCTCTTTCACTCAAGTATTTTGGGCTTGTATTTACTCTCAACCAACTCATGAAAACATGCCTTACCATAGGCTTGACAAGCCTCTACTTCTCTACCACCTAAATCACATGCACACAAAGATCAAAAGGTCTTTAATCAGGTTGTAATGGGGTCAAGGTCAAGGTAAGATATATCTAGGATAAATAAAGTTAGACCATCGGAAATAGAAGAGCCAAGGGGAATAAAAATTAAATACTTTTGCACAATTACCCCAATACTTTTCAATCCATCTTCATCTTTTACTTGACTTTCTCCATTCATCAACTAACTTGTCAATTTTTTTTTTC
Source organism: Ormosia semicastrata (assembly GCA_029884595.1). Taxonomy (NCBI): domain Eukaryota; kingdom Viridiplantae; phylum Streptophyta; class Magnoliopsida; order Fabales; family Fabaceae; genus Ormosia; species Ormosia semicastrata. Next base: position 25,587,490 of record JAQQTO010000056.1, read on the forward strand.
CTTTTCTCCTTTGAGAGCCCAATTTTTTTTATTTTTTTATTTTTATTTTTATTTTTGAATAACCAAGGCAAAACAGTGTAATCACCCCCACACTTATTCAAACACAATTCCCAACATAATTATTAAGCTCTTCTACTCCCTAAGGTAGGGTAGCAATGGTTTTTCACTATTAGGCTTGTATTGAGCTATAATAAAAAGAAATGATATAATTCAGGCTCAAAGGGGTGAAACAATGGATCAAAATACAAGGCTAGCTATTTGGCCAGTGGTTGAAAGAAAGAAATGCCTTCATCATCTAAAAAATGTGCAGTGATCATTTGTAATTTAAAAGAGAGTCAAATCAAATTCTGAAAAGCATATAATCACAAGTGGAATCACACAACAAAGAACAGAAATGACTTAAGATTAGTCATTCACATCAAGGCCCAAAAACTCACTAGGTCCAATTTTATCATATTCTCAAAACTCTTTCAATTTTCAAAACCTCTCAGTGCAAGTTTAGAATCAAGAAAGTTAATTCCTTAAGGTTTAAAAAAAACTGTCAATAAAAAAATCAATCGCTTGCTCATTGCTCAATATACTCGCAAAACCAATTAGAAAGACATGCACCAGATATGCCATTAAGATCAGAATGTGCAATTAAGGTCAAAATCAAACTTCAAACTTCCCCCCACACTTAAAATAGACAGTGTCCTCAATGTCAAAGCATATACAACATATAAAAGGAATCCACAGTAATAAGCAAAGTATATATGAAGAATTGAGTCTAACATCAGGAAACTCAAGCAAATACAAAAGATAAACCAATAGTAACCAAAACAATGTCCATGAAGCCAGCAAAATGAAGGACACAGCCTCAAAATGAAAATACATCAAGAAGGGGGAGGGGGATATGAAAAACACTGAAGCAGAAGATCAAGCTTGCCATCAATGGCATCCATCTTCTGATCGCACGCAACCTCCATAGCCTGAAAGCGATCCTCTAAGCGCTGGAAGCGAGCAGCATGGTCCAACTCCAAGCAATCAATACGAGCCAAGATAGCATCATAAGAAGCTGCGCCTGGCTGAGTGGAAGGGCCCGCATCATCAGCAAACTCGGGGGGAGGGGAGACAGCGATATCCTCATGTGGCTCAGGGGTCGGATCAGCCCTAGGCAAGGCAGCTCCATCAGCGCCAAGCAAGACGAGAGCACCATTGAGACGAATGCAGAGCTTCATAGACACCAAAATGGCCCCATCAATAGCATTGGGACCCTGAACCGGTGCCTCCTCCACCAAATCCAAATAGTCAAAGTGATCAGCAATGGCAGTCACATACCCTCCTAACACAATACGGCCAGCTAAAGTGGTCCCGACATGATGGAACTGATTACAGAGCCAATACCCCCTATTAACAGGCACTCCCTCAATCATGCAATGTAAGAAAAATAACTTAGAACGGCTAATTGTCCCTTGACTTTCCCTCCGACCACACAGAGTATTAGCTAACCATTTCTGAATATAGCGATGGGCAGGAGACCTAAGCTGAGAAGCTTTAGACATCTTAGGATCATAGTTATCAGACTCAGGCACAGTGAGGGCAGACCACACATGATCAGCATTAAAATCACGGGGTAACATATTTTCCTTCTCAGGAAAACCAAAAATAGCTCTAAACATATGAATATTAACAGAATGAGAATTACCGAGCAACCTAAAGGTGATTTCACCAGGCCATCTAGTTTGATCAGACAGAGGGTAAAGCTTACGATTAAAACTAGAAACAAACTCCCTAGTCAATGCAGCAAAAGTAGGCTTCTGTAACAATGCAAAATCAACCCAACCAATTCTACCCAACAGAGCAAACACCTCATCATATAACCCTATAGCCCTAAGGGTATCAACATCTAAAAAACGAGTGGGAACCACTACCTTTCTGTCAATAGGGTTGACTGGCTCACGCGGGGGTGAGGGCTCACGCGGGGGTGATGGAGACCGAGCACGCTTAGAGCCAGAACGATGGGGATGGAGCGAACAGGATGCAGCAGTTGTCTTGACACGCTTTTTAGGACCCATCAATGGAGGAACAAAAGAAATGAAGAATAAAGAGAGATTTTGATGGTGAGGTGAGGGTGAAATGAGAAAATTGATGGAGAGAATGGAGAGGAGTTGCGCGTGGGGGATGGAAGGAGGAACAGGGAGAAAATGGTGGAAGGGGAGGAACAATGAGAAATGCGTGGTGATTTAGGTGGTGGATGGTGAGAAATGCGTATGGGGAGAGGTAAGAATGGTGGATATTGAAGGGGAATGGTAGATATTGAAGGGGAATGGTGTTGGGTAACAGTAAAGAATGGTAGGTATTGAAGAGGAAGAGTGCGATGTGTGATGGCTGCGCAGAGGAGAAGAAGAGGAAAAGGGGAATTGGGGCAGAAAATTAGGGCAGAAAGCCCTAAATGAGGGTTTAATTGGGCGCTGCTACGAGTACACGGGCCGTGTCATATGACACGGCCCACCCCGTGTACTCCTCTGTCTTAGGGAGTAGGTGCGCATGAGGACACGGGCCGTGTCATGTGACACGGCCCACCCCGTGTACCCCTCTGGAAAACAAGAATCATTCTAAACGTTTCCTAAGAACTGCATACACTCAACAAACCATGAACTCAAGTAATCAAGCTAAAAACTAAGCAAGTCCAAACACAAATATCATCAAGGAGATAGATATCAAGCAAGAAACACTTAAAAATAGGCTAAACTAAGAAACTAAACAACGTAAAACAGAAAGGAAAAAGAAAGCAAATCTGATTGGGTTGCCTCCCAATAAGCGCTTGGTTTATTGTCCTCAGCCAGACATTGTGATGCTCCTCAGGATTCTTCATAAGATGGATGGAGAAGAGGCATGTCTTCAACTTCTGCATTCTCCGGAAGTTCATGGTAAGGCTTGAGACGGTGCCCATTAACCTTAAACACCTTTCCAGAAGCCTCGTTCATGATTTCCACTGCACCAGAAGGAAAAACAGTAGTTACTACAAATGGGTCAATCCATTTAGAGCGCAACTTACCTGGAAATAATTTGAGTCTGGACTGGTACAGTAACACTTTTTGGCCTTGGTGGAAACTTTTCCTAGAGATCATGTGGTCATGAAATGCTTTGGTTTTTCCCTTGTAAATGAGGGCACTCTCAAAGGCCTCATTCCTCAATTCTTCCAACTCCTGAATTTGGAGTTTTCTCTGCTTGCCAGCACCTTCCAAGTTCAAGTTAACTTGTTTGATAGCCCAGTAAAATCGATGCTCCAGCTCCACTGGCAAGTGACAGGGCTTCCCATAAACCAATCGGAAAGGGGACATGCTAATAGGAGTCTTGTATGCCGTCCGATAAGCCCACAAGGCATCAGCAAGTCTAGTACTCCAATCCTTACGCGTGGGATTCACAGTTTTTTCAAGGATAGACTTGATCTCCCGATTGGATACCTCAGTCTGGCCATTCGTCTGCGGATGGTAAGGGGTAGAGGTCCGGTGCATCACACCATATTTCTTCAACAGGGATTCAAAGATTCTGTTGCAAAAATGTATCCCTTGGTCACTAATGATGCTCTAGGAGTGCCAAACCTGGAAAAGATAAAGGACTTCACAAAATCCACAACAGTCTTAGAATCATCAGATTTAGTGGCTTTAGCTTCCACCCATTTTGAAACATAATCCACAGCTAAAAGAATATAGAGAAACCAAAAGAAGGAGGAAATGGTCCCATGAAGTCAATGCCCCAAACATCAAAGATTTCCACAAAGATTATTAGAGTTTGAGGCATTTGATTTTGTGGGCCAATATTACTGTTCTTTGTGACGGTCACATGACTTACGAAATTATAAGCATCCTTAAAGATGGTAGGCCAGTAAAATCCACTGTCAAGCACTTTGGTGGCTGTCCTCTTCATGCCGAAATGTCCTCCACGGCATAGGTATGGCATAAAGAGAGAACGGAGTGAGTCTCTCTCGAATCACGGGATACATCTCTGAATCACTTAATCTGCGCAATGCTTCCAAAGGTAAGGATCATCCCAAATATAGTACTTGCAATCACTCCTCAGCTTATCTCACTATGCCTTGTTTAGGCCTACCGGAAAATCCTTGGTGGCCAAATAATTGGCAATATCAGCATACCACGGAATAGTGGTTGCGATAGCCATTAAATGCTCATCCGGAAAGCTCTCTGGAATAGGTATGTCCTCCTCTTCAGTTACCAATCTGCTCAAATGGTCTGCCACCAAGTTTTCGCTCCCTTTTTTTATCTTTAATCTCCAAGTCAAACTCTTGGAGCAACAGAATCCATCGGAGCAATCTTGGCTTTGCCTCCTTCTTTGCCAGTAGGTACTTCAAAGCTGCATGATCAGAAAAAACAATTACTTTAGAGTCAATTAAATATGATCTAAATTTCTCCAAAGCAAAAACAACAGCAAGGAGTTCTTTCTCAGTTGTGGAATAATTCAGTTGAGCATCATTTAGGGTCCTTGATGCATAGTAAATAGCATAAGGAACCCTATCAACTCATTTGTCCTAAGACAGCCCCTACCGCAAAGTCACTCGCATCACACATTAATTCGAATGGAAGCTCCCAATTTGGCGGCCTAATGATAGGTGCCTCAGTCATCAACTCCTTAAGTGTAAGGAAAGCCTTCATACACTTCTCATTGAATTGAAACTAAGCACATCTTTTTGGAGAAGTGTGAGAGGGGGTGATATCTTGGAGAAATCTTTGATGAAGCACCGATAGAAACCTGCATGACCAAGAAAAGAGCGAATATCCTGCACACTAGTGGGCGGGGGTAATGAACGCACAAGTTCTACCTTAGCTTTATCAACTTCAATGCCCCTAGCAGAGATAACATGACCTAACACAATTCCTTCTTCTACCATGAAATGGCACTTTTTCCAATTTAAAACAAGGTTAGTGTCAATGCATCTTTTTAAAACCAAAGTTAGATGTTTCAAGCATTTCTCAAAACCATTCCCAAATACACTAAAATCATCCATGAAGACCTCAATGATGTTTTCTATGTAATCAGAAAAAAGACTCACCATACATCTCTGAAAGGTCCCTAGCGCATTGCAAAGTCCAAAAGGCATTCGCCTATAAGCAAAGGTGCCAAAAGGACAAGTGAAAGTGGTTTTGTCCTGATCTTCTGGAGCGATCGCAATCTGATTATATCCTGAAAATCCATCTAAGAAACAATAATGAGAAGGACCAGCTAACCTCTCTAACATTTGATCAATAAAGGGTAAAGAGAAGTGGTCTTTTCTGGTGGCAGCATTCAATTTCCTATAGTCTATACAAACACGCCACCCTGTTTGTAATCTAGTGGGAATAAGCTCATTCTCAGCATTTCTTACCACAGTAATGCCAGATTTCTTTGGTACTACCTGGACCGGGCTTACCCACTTGCTGTCAGAAATAGGGTAAATGACCCCCACACTTAGGAGCTTCAGTATATCCTTCTTCACAACATCCATCATCGGGGGATTCAACCTCCTCTGTGGTTCTCGTACTGGCTTAGCCCCCTCCTCCATTAAGATTCGATGCATGCAAATGGAGGGGCTAATACCTTTGATATCTGCAATAGTCCACCCGATGGCTGTCTTGTGTTCTTTCAACACGTAAATCAGCTCTCCTCTTGCTCTTTGGTGAGGATTTAGCAATTATTTAGGAAGTGTCTCCTTCTCACCCGAGTAAAAATATATTTCAAATAGGAGGGCAATTCCTTCAATTCCACGGCCACGGTGCACAAAAGGTGAAGGTTTAGGTATATCAGTGGTAAAAGGTAATTCAACATACGATACCTCATGCCCTTCTGAAGTGGAAGAGGGTGTATGCAAGGCTGCCACCACTTCTTTCGAATCCTGAAAATCTAAACTGCGAGTCATAACTGTATCAATGGCATCAAACTGATCAGACTCAAGAATAGTAGAAATCAGAGATTCAAAAACATCAAAAGAATCAATAATATAAGCAGAGTGCACATCACTCGGGTATCTCATGGCCTCGAAGATGTTGAATCTAATCAACTCTCCATCAAATTCCATAGTCAATGTTCCCGAATGCACATCAATTTTTGTTCAGGCAGTCTTGAGGAAAGGCCTCCCCAACAGAATGGGGGCAGAGTTGGGAGATTTGTCCTCCTCCATGTCCAGCATATAGAAATCTGCCAGAAACACCAGTTCATTTACCTGCACCAAAACATCCTCAACAACCCCCTTAGGGTATGCATTAGACTTGTCTGCCAGTTGAATGATAACTCCAGTAGGTTCTAAAGGTCCTAGATGTAAAGATGCATAAATAGAAAAGGGCATGACATTAATGGATGCACCTAAATCTAGCATAGCTCTCTCAAACCTGGCATTACCGATAGTGCATGGTATAGTGAATGTGCCAGGATCTTTACATTTAGTTGGGAGCTTCTTATTAAAAATAGCTGAAACATTTGCTCCCACTTGGACCCGTTCATTACCTTTCAACTTCCTTTTGTTAGTGCATAACTCTTTTAGGAATTTAGCATATCTAGGCACTTGCTTTATTGCATCTAACAGAGGAATGATAACTTCAACTTTCCTGAAAGTCTCTAAGATCTCTTTATCCGCTTCTTCTTTCTTATTTCTAACCAACCTGCTCGGGAAAGGAGCCTTAGTAACATATTTAGAAAGTGGGTCAGAAACACTTACCTTAGGGGTCTTAGAATTGATCTCCTCCTCATCTACTTCCTTAGGATTTGGAGCTTTGTCTTCAGTGACTTGGGAAGATGCGGGTCCTTCAAGTGTCTTCCCACTTCGCAAGGTGACAGCACTACCATTTTCTCTTGGGTTCACCTCTGTCTGCGAGGGAAGTTTCCCTGAAATATGACTCTACACCTTGTTGATCTCAGTAGCCAACTGTCCCACTTGGTTCTACAAAGTACTGATAGTGGCCCTTGTTTCTTGCTGAAATTGAATATTGCTAGTGGCCATTTGCCTCACTAGATCTTCCAACGAAGGTTCAAAGGGGTTGCCTAGTGGGTGAGTGGGGGTTTGAGTGGAACTTGTGGTTTGCCAGGGGTGGGTGAGTGGATGATTGGTTGATTTAGTTGAGTGGGTTGGTTTAGTGGGTGAGTGGTTAAGTGGAACTTGTGGTTGCCTTGGAGGAAAGGGTGCTTGCTTTTGCTGAAACCCTGGAGGTCCATAGGCTTGAGGTTGCGCTTGAGCTTGGGGCTGCTTCACATAGCTAAAGTTAGGATGATCTCTCCACCCCAGATTATATGTGTTGGAGTAGGGGTTGTAATTCTTAGATGGAGCAGAAAATCCCCCCACTGCCTTGGCCTCTTCATTCGTGTCCTCTTGCAAAGTGGGACACATATCAATGGGATATCCTGAAGAGCAACATATCCCACATGCCTGTACTACTGCTTTCCCATTATCCATCAGCTTCTGAATCATGGCAGTCAACTGAGTCATTTGATGCTGCAAACTAGTAGTGTTAGCCTCTTTAACTGCTCTTACCCCTGTATCATTCCAAGTGAAGAATTGTTGAGTGTTCGCAGCCATTCTAGATATCAAGTTCCTAGCTTCTCGAGGAGTTTTATCAATCAAGGCTCCTCCACTGGCAGCATCAATCATGTTGTGGTCCATCACTAGCAAACCTTCATAAAAGTACTATATCAGAAGTTGTTCACTAATCTGATGCTGAGGGCAGCTAGCACACAATCTCTTGAATCTCTCCCAGTACTCATAAAGTGATTCCCCATGTCTTTGTTGGATGCCGCAAATTTCTTTTCTGATGGTTGCGGCCTTTGATGCAGGGAAATATCTGTCTAGGAAAGCCCGAGCCATGTCCTGCCATGTCTGAATTGATCCGGGTGGCAAGTAGTACAACCATTCTTTTGCAGACTCCTTCAAGGAAAACGGAAAAGCTCTCAGCTTGACTTGCTCCACTGAAATTTCCGTAGGCTTCATGCTAGAACACACAACATGGATTTCCTTCAGATGCTTGTTAGGATCTTCTCCGGCTAGTCCATTAAAAGATGGAAAAAGATGAATGAGACCAGATTTCAACTCAAATGCCTCCTCATTCTCAGGAATTTCTATGCACAGAGGTTGTTGGTCTAGGTCCGGAGCACCCAACATCCTTAGTGTATTTTCTGCCATCATTTCTTCTTCAGGTGGTTCAGATATCTCGATGCCGCAGAACTGGAAAGATCTATGTGACGGGCAAACTTCAACGTCGGCCAGATGTGAATTGCGAGTGATTTGTTTAAAGTAATGCCTCAAATTCCTCAATTGCTCGTTCACCTCTTCACTAGGACATGAACACCTGCAAGATAGTTGAAGAGAACAAATAAAACTATCAAAATTAAAACAAAAACAGAGAGAAAAATAGGAAACAAATTATTAGCGCAATTGAAAAATTGGTTCCCCGGCAACGGCCAAAATTTGGTGTGATGTGGAATACGATTAAAAATTAATATTAAAAAAAGTTGCCAAGTTCCACCAAAAATACAAAAACCTTGAAACTAGTTGTAGTAAGCAAGGGTTGATCCACAGAGAACCAATTCAATTAACACTATTAATCTAATTCCTGAATTAAACTCTGATGAAAAATAAACAGTAAAAGTAAAAAAGGGGGTTTTGTTGATTAAAACTAAAAAGAGAAATTAAACTTAAACCGAAACAGTAAACACAAATTGAATTATCAAGTTAAAGATATTGGTTAAGAGATGGAATCCACCACTAGATTTATATGATTATGCCAACTTACATACCCTTTATACCAACATGATCAATTATGTTCTTATGGAATTGTGAGATAAATCCCATGTCTTCCTTAAGTTTCGCTTAATTCAGCAACTGCTCAAATCAAACCCTAACCATTAGTTATTTGTAAAGCAACCGCTCTTACACCTACCTAATTATTGCTTTAAGAATTAGAAAACCAATCACACTAAGGTCTAATCACACACCGGGATTAAATTACTTAGATCATATGTTTCACTAGTCAGACCACCGCAACCGCGCATAGCAATCCTAGTTTTACCACTTTTGAAGTTTGGCAAGAATATAAAAACCTTTATATTGATTTAAGAATAGAAACATATGAATAAAAACATAATTGTATTGATATAAAGAGATATGCAAGATTCACATAATCAAAACTAGAGTTTCATCCTCCCTTAACCAATCAAGAAGTTTAGCCACACATGGCAAATTCAAAAACAGAAGAAGAATTAAAAGAAAACATTGTTCAGAACAAAAGAAGAAAAGAAAAACTAAAGATCAAACTAGTTTCCAAGGCTTGAGAGTGATTGATCTTTGATCGCTCGAATCCGAGTCTCCAATCCTCAATCGAATCCTTCCCCTTCTTGGTCTTTGTGTTTCTCTCAGTTTCCTTCACGGCTCTCTCTGTCCAGAATACCTTAAAGGGCTCTAAGCAACCCTATTTATAGGTTTGGGAACCTAATTTAACATTAAAGCACGAAATTAACTTTCTGGTGCGACGACACGGGCCGTGTCATGATACACGGCCCAACCCGTGTCTGATTCTGGAGACAAATTTCCAGCTATTCCAAGGTCAGAAAGGAACACGGCCCACCCCGTGTCACTTGACACGGGCCGTGTTATCGGTCAAGACTTGAAATTACCCTTCCTCATGAAGTCAGAGGCGTACACGGCCTACCCCGTGTCATTTGACACGGGCCGTGTTGATCAGAACGTTCCAGTCTTCAAAGTCAGAATGATACACGGCCTACCCCGTGTCATTTGACACGGGCCATGTTGATTACTTTCTTCAAATCCAACCTTGTTTCTTGATGAATGCTCTTCTTCCTTTGCTTCTAGAGGTTGATACTGATTCCCTTAAGTCTCTTAACTTTCTTCTCAACAGCTCAATACCAATAGACTCCATCACTCATAGATCTCCTGAAAATCACAATACGTTTATGAGTGTCTATAACCACATTTAAGCAAAGTTTCACAATAAACATCCAAAGACAACTCTAAATCAGAAACTTAGCTAAATGTCAACAATTAAACACATTTGGAATCCAATTAGATCAAACAAAGAACATTCAAGAGCTGAAATTATTAATAGATCAGAGTGTTTCTTCTCCAATGTTTCCTCCAAGATTTGGGCCAGTGCTGAATGGGGATAAGGATATCACATCAAAAAAACATTGTGAACAAAGATTGAATCAAAACAGAACAAAACCAAGTATAGTAGAAGTTCTAGCATATTCTTTCGTGAACGTAGAATAGATTGACGATGAAGATGGAAGCTCAGCAAACGTGGGAGGTGGGGAAAAAGGTTGGTCTGGTATCAACAAATGAAGAGGAAATGATCCTAGCTCTCATTAATGCTAGGAAGTTGCGGAAAGAAGGTTGTAAGAAAGCTTCAAAGAGGAGGGGGCCATGGAAGAGGCGTTAAGCTCTATGGTTCTGGTTTTAGGTGTGCTTTCTATTTTTTCCTATGAGAATTCTATGCTGGAATATTAGAGGAATTGGAGGGGGGAATGTTTTGCGGTGAAAAGGTTGGTAGCTGAAAAGCAAATTTCATTTTTGGGTCTTGTTGAAACTAAACAATCTTAACTTTCTGTCCATAAAATTCGAAGTTTCTGGGGTTTGGTTGATTATGAGTGGTGTGCAGTGGATACTGTGAATGGGTGTGGGGGTCTAATTTGTGTGTGGGAGAAAGAGTTCTTTAAGAAAAAAATATTGTCAAAAGTCACAGATGGATTTGTGTGGAAGGTGTGATACATGAAAAGAATTTTCATTGTGTTGTCATCTTGGTTTATGGCTGTCACAATCATAGTGAAAGGAGTATAATTTGGAAAGAGTTGCTAGATCTTAAACGAGTGGTTTTGGCTCCTATATTGATAATGGGTGACTTTAATGAAGTTCTGCTACCTGAAGAAATAAAAGGTGGCAGTGTTATGACTCCAAGTATTTTAGACTTTGCTGAGTGGGTGCAAAATATGGGTTCATAGATATTCCTCTGATTGGAAGGAAATTCACATAGTCTAGAGGAAGATCATAAAGTAAATTGGACCCTGTTTTGTTGAAAGTGAATGGAATGTAAATTTTCATGAGTTAAAGTTGTGGGGGTTAAAAAGGTCTGTATCAGACCATTCTCCTTTAATTCTCAAATCAAAGAGTTTAAAGTGGGGACCAAAGCCCTTTAGATCGTTAGATGTATGGTTTTCCTATAAAAATTTTGTTAAAAACGTGGAGGTAGAATGGAAGAATTTGGGAGATGCATCAATTATTGAAAAATTGAAAGGGCTGAAGATTCTTTTAAGAAAGTGGAATAAGGATGTTTTTTGCTATATTGATAAATCTATTAACCAATTAGAGGCAGAAACGTGTAGGCTTGATTCTTTGGCTGAGGATGAAAACCTTGATGAAGTTATTGAGGTTAGGAGGAAAGCTCTCTTAAGTCAATTGGATATTTGGTATAGGAGAAAAGAAAATTACTGGAGACAATTATTTCGAGATAAATTCATTAAGGATTCAGATAGAAATACAAAATATTTTCATGCACTGGCTATTGCAATAAGAAGGAAAAAACATATCCTTAAATTGAAGGTGGGGAGGCGAATCTTTTAGGATCTGAAGCATATTAAAAAAGAGGCAAAAAAATTCTTTAAAGTCTTATACAAATAGGACCTGTTGCTACAAATTGAGCTTAAAGAAGGTATGTTACCTTGTATTTCTTGTGATCAAGCCCTCTCTTTAGAAGTTATGCCAACCGTAGAAGAGATAAAAAATGTTTTCTAGTGCTGTGATTCTACGAAATCACCTGGGTATGATGGTTTTAACTTAAAGTTTTTAAAAAACATGTGGAATGTGATCGGTGAAGACTTTTCCAATTTTATCATTGATTTTTTTTTCTTCGGGTTTTCTTCCAAAAAAAGTGAATATGACTTGGATGGCTTTGATTCCAAAAATAAAGGGTGCAAGTAGTATGTCGAAGTTCAGACCTATCAATATGGTAGGTTGTGTATACAAGGTAATTGCCAAAATTCTAGTTAGACGGATAAAAAAGGTTATGCCAGACTTAGTGGGTGAAACTCAAACTGCTTTTGTCAGTGGAAGGCAAATTCTTGATGGGGCACTCATAGCTAGTGAAGCGGTTCATTGGATTTAAAAAAATAAGGTTTCTGCAGTTTTTCTGAAGCTTGATTTTCAAAAAGCTTATGATTCAGTTAGATGGAGTTTCATTGATCATGTTTTAAAATTTATTGGCTTTAGGGACAAATGGAGAAGACGGGTATCCCAATGTATTTCAACAGCTTCTATGTCAATTTTGGTAAATGGATCACTAACAGAGCCCTTCAAAACGAAGCGTGGACTAAGGCAAGGTGACCCATTATCCCCTTTCTTATTTGTCCTAGTTGTGAAAGTTTTTAATCGGATGGTACGGAGAGCTAAGGAAGCTGGGTTGATTGAAGGAATTTGTATTAGGAGAGATAATATTGAGCTATCTCATCTAGAATTTGTAAATGACAGATAGTTTTTTGCCTCTCCAAAGGGCACATCATCTCTAACTACAGAAGGTTATTAGATTGCTTTGGTGTTATGTCTGGGCTGAATATTAATTACGCAAAATCAACCTTTATTCCTTTCTATTGCTCGCAGCAGTGGGTTGAAGATATGAGTAGTAGCCTATTTTGCACGGTTGTTTCCTTGCCAATTAAATATTTGAGAATTCCTTTTGGCTTAAATCTGAGAAAGCTTGCAACATGGAGACTGGTGTTGGATAAGATTGAGCAGAAGCTTGCATCATAGAAGGCGAGGCTTCTATCCAGGTCAGGTAGATTTGTTTTAATCAAATCTATCCTTAATAATCTTCTATTATATTATCTTGGGCTTTTCAAAATTCCAAAGGTTGTGGTTAAAAAAATTATTAGGCTTCAAAGTATATTTTTTTGGAGTTGTAATCCTAATAAGAGAGGTCTTCCTTTAGTTAAATGGAGTCTTATTTAGAAACCCAAAAGTTAGGGAGGTCTTGATGTGGGTGATTTAGTTATTAAAAATGTTGCTATGCTTTTTAAATGGTGGTGGCGTTTTTCTCCTTATGGAAGAGGATTGTATGTTCTAATTATAAACAGATGTTGGATAAGCCGCTTGTTGATCAAAAGATAACATCTAGAGGCAGTCCTTGGTTTGAAATTTGTAATTTTTCAAAGTTTCGAAATGAAGTAAAACAAATAATTTAGAATGGTATTTGGATGAATGTGGGAAATGGCAGGAATTCTTTGTTTTGGGAAGACTTGTGAATTGGGGATGGGCGACTTAAAGATAAATTTTCAAGGCTCTATGTTATTTCTTTGAAAAAAAATAAGGTGATTGCAGAGTTTGGAGTGTGGGATGGTTTGGTTTGGAGATGAAATTTTCTATGGAGGCGGTTATTATTTGTTTGGGAGTTATAACAACTTAATGAGTTGAACAAACTGCTATCTATGGCTTCTTTTAACAGTGAGGTAGATGACAAACTTTTTTTGGAAATTTGAATGTAAAGGCTTTTTCTCAATCAAGTCTTTCATGTTTGCTGAAGCTAATATGTCAGGTTCGATGTGTCTTTCTAGTAACAGTACAAAAGGCGTCTAGCAAGGCCTTGCTCCTCCAAGGGTTGAATTACTTATAAGTTTTGTGTTGCTGGGCAGATTAAATACTAAAGATCATCTTAAAAAGTTTAATTTGATTCAGGAAGGTGATGATGGGTGTCCTTTTTGTAACCTAGACAATGAAAGTATTGAACATCTTTTTTTCACCTGTGTTTTCTCTTGGAAATTATGGTGTTCCTATTTAGATTGGTGGGGCTTTAGTTAGTCTATCACTTTGGAATCACACACTTTTTTTGATTCGTGGGTGGATATTAGTTTATTTGGGTTTCAAAAAAAGATGTGGGTATCCTTATTTTTTAATGTTCTATGAACTATTTGACAATCTAGAAACAGGTTAGTGTTTGATAAAGTTGAGCCAAATTGAGAGCAGATCTTCACCCTAGTTAAAATGAGACTTGGGTATTGGACTAAGGGGTGGTGTTTTGCTTTTCCTTTCTCTCCAGATTTGTTGGTGTCTAATCTACAGGAAGTAAGGCACTGACAACCTACTGGTTTAACAAGATAGAAAAATTTTCATTGGTCTACTCTGCCTATGGGTGTTTACAAGTGGATCTTATAAGACTCCTTAAAAAGTAATATGGGAAAGATTGTTATTGGTGGTGTTCTTAAGGACATGTGTGGAAAGTCTTTGTGTGTATGTACTAAATCTGTGGACTTTTGTGATGATATTGAAGTGATGTGTGTGAAATAACATCATATTTTATTCTTGTTTTACATGTATTTTAGGCACTTTAGTTTCTTTTTTTATTTATTTTTTCTTTAGTTTGGATAATTGTGTTATTTGTGGTATTGTTGTGCAGGATTGGTGCTAAATTAACTTAGAAATGGGTGGAATGCTTGTATGATTGACATTGAAACTTAAAGATAGCAAATAAGGATAAAATGATCATTCCAGAAGCATCCACGACCTGCCCATGGAATGCCTCATGGCCATGGATCGAGCAGCTGTGCAAAGAAGCAAACATGACTTGGCAAAAGAGTCCATGGCCTGACTGTGGAATGCCCCACGACCGTGGAATATACCACGGTCGTGGAACGTATCAGAGAAACAACATGCGCCCATCCAACAAGATCCATGGCCTGGCTGTGGAATGTCCCACGGCCATGGAATGTACCACGGCCTAGCTGTGGAATTTCCTATGACCGTGGATTGCAGTCTGAGACAGTTTTTAATTTCGTTTTTATTTCTTTTTATGGGCGGAGACCAGGTTAGACCCTAGGGGTATTTATAGATGTTCTGAATACAATTTTAGGGTTCTAATTTCAGTTTGAAGGAGGCACATTTTGGAGGCTCTAGATCTTCATCTTTCTCCTCTCTTCTCCCTTGGTTACGGGTTTGGATGTTCTTGAATATATTTTCTGGTTTCTTCTTTTCCATGTCTGAGTAGTTTCTTTTCGTTTCTAAGATTGGGCAATGCTCTTTGGTACATTGATGATGATCAATTGACTTTGTTTACCCTTTTTATTAATTTTGAATGTTCTTTGATTTAATCCTTATCGCGTTTATTCATGTGAATTTGCTGGCCACATATTTGCATCTCATAGATATTTAGGGACGTACTGAGAGGTGAACCTAGATGTTGGAACCATAATAATTGCACTTAAGGTTTAAATCATGAGAATAGGTTTAGCCTTTCGAGGACTTAATGAATTACCATAAAGCGTAAAGGGTTCAATTTAAATTCAATTACCATGAGAGTAGGAATTGGTTTAATTGGGCACGGTTCTTATCTCTTGAGAAAGAATATTAACTAGTTTAGGGTAATTCACCTTCAATTGAATTTCAATTTTAATAAAAGAGTTGTCAATTAGGATTTGTCTTGTATCATTGTGGTTACCCCCAATCCTGAAAGCTTTCTTGAATTTGAAATCTTTCTTAACAACTTACTATTTTTGTTCTCAATTTTACACTTTAATATTTATTTATTTAATTGCTTGGTTACTACGTTCTTATAGCTCAAAAATTATATTTCCTTTGTTTAATTTAATTGAATTAATTAATTAATTGGTATTCATAGACATAGTCCCTGTGATTTTGATCTTTTTATTAATTGACGACGAAACCGTACACTTGTAGATTTCACACACCAAGTTTTTGGTGTCATTGCCGGAGAACAAACCCGAGTCACCCGCATGATAGGCAGGAATACTCACCACTATACTACAACGAATATTAAATTTGGCAAATTGGGTTTGAAAGTTGTGTTGGGAATCATATATTTTTTAGCCTTCTCTTTCTCAAATAAAAAAAACCATGAGATGAAAGCTTAAAAAAAGAGAGAAAAAATAACAAAAAAGAGGAAGAAGATGCTTGGAAATGTAGAGTTAGGCTCTTGTTTGAAAAATGCCTTTGCTCCTTTTATTGTCTAGTGGGTTTCTTGTGCTTATTGAAAATTTTGTTAACCCCTTGTGCATACCTTCCTTTCTTTACCCTACCTAACATCATTCCCATGGTCCCATTACAACTCTTGAAAGACCTTTTGATTCTTGCATATATGTTGATTATTAGCAAAAATTTAGTTTTTTATCAAGCTTATGGAAGTGCTGTTTCTTTGAGGAATTTTGAATGCATTGTCTTCACCTTTAAACACTTTGAGTGTGGTTAGTAGAGTGAACCTAATTTAGTGAGGAGCATGATTTCTGAGAACTTTAACCTCTAATTGAACTTGATTTTGATTACATATCTAATTCTTGGTTTGCCTTTGCCTATTGCTTGATTGGTTGTTTTCTCGGGTTTCTCATTCATTATCGTCTCTAGATTCTAGTTCTTAGTTTGGACTTAGTTATTGCTTGGGGACAAGCAAAATCTTAAGTTTGGGGGGATTTGATGTGTGTGAAATAACATCATATTTTGTTCTTGTTTTACATGCATTTTAGGCATTTTAGGCACTTTAGCTTCCCTTTTTATTTGTTTTTCCTTTAATTCAAATAACTGCGTTTGTTGTGCATGATTGGTGCTAAATTGGCTTAGAAATAGGAGAAATGCTTGCATGATTGAAGTTGAAACTTAAAGGATAGCAAATAGAGACAAAAGGATCATTTCAGAAGCATTCACGGCCTGCCCGTGCAATGTCCCATGGCCATGGATCGAGCAGTTGTGTAAAGAAGCAAACATGACTTGGCAGAAGAGTCCACGGCCTAGCTGTGGAATGCATGTACCACAGCCTGGGTGTGGAATGCACCATGGTCGTGGAACGTATCAGAGAAACAACATGCGCCTATCCAGTAAGATCCACAGCCTGGGTCCCATGGCCGTGGAATGTACCGCGGCCTGGCTGTGGAATTTCTCATGGCCATAGATCGCAGTCCGAGATAATTTTTAATTTCGTTTTTATTTCTTTTTATGGGCAGAGACCAGGCTAGACCCTAGGGGTATTTATAGATGTTCTGAATACAATTTTAGGGTTCTAATTTCAGTTTGAAGGAAGCACATTTTGGAGGCTCTAAATCTTCATTTTTCTCTTCTCTTCTCCCTTGGCTATGGGTTTGGATGTTCTTAAATATGTTTTCTGGTTTCTTTTTCTCCATGTCTGAGTAGTTTCTTTTCGTTTCTAGGATTGGGCAATACCCTTTGGTACATTGATGATGATTAATTGACTTTGTTTATCCTTTTTATTAATTTTGAATGTTCTTTGATTCAATCCTTATCGCGCTTATTCATTTGAATTTGCTGGCCACATATTTGCATCTCATAGATATTTAGGGATGTACTGAGAGGTGAACCTAGGTGTTGGAACCATAATAATTGAACTTAAGATTTAAATCATGAGAGTAGGTTTAGCCTTTCGAGAACTTAATGAATTATCATAAAGCGTAAAGGGTTCAATTTAAATTCAATTACCATGAGAGTAGGAATTTGTTTAACTGGGCACGGTTCTTATCTCTTGAGAAAGAACATTAACTAATTTAGGGTAATTCACCTTCAATTGAATTTCAATTTTAATAAAAGAGTTTTCAATTAGGATTTGTCTTGTATCATTGTGGTTACCCCCAATCCTGAAAGCTTTCTTGAATTTGAAAATCTTTCTTAACAACTTGTTATTTTTGTTTTCAATTTTACACTTTAATATTTATTTGTTTAATTGCTTGTTTACTACGTTCTTATCACTCAAAAATTATATATTTTTTGTTTAATTTAATTGAATTAATTAATTAATTGGTATTCATAGACATAGCCCCTGTTTATTCAATCTTTTTATTACTTGACGATGAAACTGTACATTTGCGGATTTCACACACCATGAAGTGGTTTTCCAAGCCTTCATCTTTGTTCTTGAAGTTTCTCTTCAAACATCTTGATTGTTACACAACCCGATTTTGATTGTGTCTAACTCTTTGCGTGCACTATCTTGGGTAGGTGTTGAGAAGAATGTTCTTGGAATCTACATTTTCTTTGCAACATGTTCTAATCTATCAAGATGAGTTTCAAGGACTTATGGTTGGCTCACCAAAAATAGAATTTTAAGCATAAAGCAGCTTCTTGGGTTAATTTCGAGAACCAACAGGTTTCTTGGTTTTCTTCTTGATCTTTCTTTTGTTTTTTCTGTGATCTTGTTTGCTCTCTTTTCTCTCATGTTTACATTTTGTTCTTGCTCCTCTCTAATTTGGAGAGTCTTTTAGAGCTTGTAACTCTGGTATTTATCGAAGAAAAAAAGTTCAATTTTATATTCCTCCAAGTAATATTATTTTGCTACATGTTTGCTAGTTAAGCATATTTGTTTAGATTATTTTCTTTCAAAATTATTTATTGAATACTTTTCTTTCTCTTTTTTATAAATTGAAATTACAATAATTATAGTTTTAATGAAAAAAAAAGGGAATGTAATGTTAAATTTGTTTGTCAATTTGCTATCCAAAACCTTTTACTTGAGTTAAGCACGATAGTTATCTCACTTACTCAAAAGAGCTAAGGTTTGAAGGTATAAAATTTTTATTTTTATGGATCTCACTTTTTGGTACATTGAAAAGACAGAAACAAACTACTGATGAATGAAAGAAACACTAATAGAATCAACAAGAAGTAGAGGAATTAGACTAGGAGAAGGAGCCTCCTAAAAATCAGTTTCTCTGTTCACCTAACACCAATCTTAGCTAAGGTATCAACACAAAAATTAGCCTCACGAAGAGCGTGTGTGACCCTGGCATTCCAAGGTTTGTTGAGAAGAGCATGAATGCTACCAATAGCAGCTACGTAAGCATGAAAAATAGGAGGAATTAACATATTGGCAAGACTAACAGCTTCCAAAGAGTTAGATTCACACCATGCATGTCTATAGCAAAGTTGCTAGGTAAATTTCAATCCGTTCTTAATGGCCACTAGTTTAGCAAGGAGGATATCCACAGTAGGTAGATTCCCTAAACTACCAGAAATCCAAACTTCATTGTTATCTCGAAGCACACCACCAAAGCCAGTGTGCATGGGAGAGCCAAAACAACTACCATCTGTATTAATCTTAATCACCTCACGATCCAGATTTTTCTACCAAATTTGACGAGTTTTAGGAGCATAGATATGAGGAGGAAAGGACCTACACAAGTCCCTTTCTAAGATTCTGATTCTAAGGATGGCTAGCTCCTTAGACCAACAATCATTACTCAAAACATGGCTATTGCACCATCTCCAAATCCACCACATAGTAGCGAGGAAAAGAGTATTATGAGATTTCCTTCCATAGTGGGAAAGCCATGAGCTAAATCATAACTAAAGAAAGCAGTATCATAACCAAAACCCAATGCTATCTAAAACCTTTTACTTGAGTTAAGCACGATAGTTATCTCACTTACTCAAAAGAGCTAAGGTTTGAAGGTATAAAATTTGTATTTTTATAGATCCCACTTTTTGGTACATTGGAAAGACAAAAACAAACTACTAATGAATGAAAGAAACACCAATAGAATCAACAAGAAGTAGAGGAATTAGACTAGGAGAAGGAGTCTCCCAAAAAACCAGTTGCTCTGTTCACCTAACACCAATCTTAGCCAAGGTATCAACACAAAAATTAGCCTCACAAAGAGCGTGTGTGACCCTGGCATTCCAAGGTTTGTTGAGAAGAGCATGAATGTTACCAATAGCAGCTACATAAGCATGAAAAATAGGAGGAATTAACATATTGGCAAGACTAACAGCTTCCAAAGAGTTAGATTCACACCATGCATGTCTATAGCAAAGTTGCTAGGCAAATTTCAATCCGTTCTTAATGGCCACTAGTTCAGCAAGGAGGATATCCACAGTAGGTAGATTCCCTAAACTACCAGAAATCCAAACTTCATTGCTATCTCGAAGCACACCACCAAAGCCAGTGTGCATGGGAGAGCCAAAACAACTACCATCTGTATTAATCTTAATCACCTCACGATCCAAATTTTCCCACCAAATTTGACGAGTTTTAAGAGCATAGATATGAGGAGGAAAGGACCTACACAAGTCCCCTTCCAAGATTCTGATTCTAAGGATGGCTAGCTCCTTAGGCCAACAATCATTAGTCAAAACATGGCTATTGCACCATCTCTAAATCCACCACATATTAGCGAGGAAAAGAGTATTATGAGATTTCCTTCCATAGTGGGAAAGCCATGAGCTAAATCATAACTAAAGAAAGCAGTATCATAACCAAAACCCAATGCTATCTAAAACCTTTTACTTGAGTTAAGCACGATAGTTATCTCACTTACTCAAAAGAGCTAAGGTTTGAGGGTATAAAATTTTTATTTTTATGGATCTCAATTTTTAGTACATTGGAAAGACAGAAACAAACTACTGACGAATGAAAGAAACACCAATAGAATCAACAAGAAGTAGAGGAATTAGACTAGGAGAAGGAGCCTCCCAAAAAACCAGTTTCTCTGTTCACCTAACACCAATCTTAGCCAAGGTATCAACACAAAAATTAGCCTCACGAAGAGCGTGTGTGACCCTGGAATTCCAAGGTTTGTTGAGAAGAGCATGAATCTTACCAATAGCAGCTACGTAAGCATGGAAAATAGGAAGAATTAACATATTGGCAAGACTAACAGCTTCCAAAGAGTTAGATTCACACCATGCATGTCTATAGCAAAGTTGCTAGGCAAATTTCAATCCGTTCTTAATGGCCACTAGTTCAGCAAGGAGGATATCCACAGTAGGTAGATTCCCTAAACTACCAGAAATCCAAACTCCATTGCTATCTCGAAGCACACCACCAAAGCCAGTGTGCATGGGAGAGCCAAAACAACTACCATCTGTATTAATCTTAATCACCTCACAATCCATATTTTCCCACTAAATTTGATGAGTTTTAGGAGCATAGATATGAGGAGGAAAGGACCTACACAAGTCTCCTTCCAAGATTCTGATTCTAAGGTTGGCTAGCTCCTTAGACCAACAATCATTACTCAAAACATGACTATTGCGCCATCTCCAAATCCACCACATAGTAGCGAGGAAAATAGTATTATGAGATTTCCTTCCATAGTGGGAAAGCTATGAGCTAAAATCATAACTAAAAAAAGCAGTATCATAACCAAAACCCAATGGTAGCCATATATCTCTAGGGTAGGTGCAATCATGCAAGCAGTGGGACACATCTTCTAATCCATTAGAACAATGGGTGCCAACCTAAGATGCTGCTAAACCTCTATGGTTTCTGAGCATGTTGGTTGGCAAGGCTTGATGAAGAGCTAGCCAGATGAGAAACTTGATTTTTTTTCTAGTGCATGGAGTCTCCATAACCACGACTAGGATATGTTAACATCGAAGTCTTGTTGCATGGCTAAAAGCCACTTATACGAGGTGCTAGCAGAATATTCCCCAAACTTACAGCCATTCCAAATCCAATAATCATTTGTATGACTGAACCCAACAATTGGAATATTAGAAATACTATCTCTAACATGTTGAGGGATGGAAATAGATAAGGACTCAAAGGACCATATACCATTCAACCATAAGTTAGACACTTTCAACTCCACTTCAGTAATATGAACATAGTCAACAATGTGACAAAGTAATTCTTCACCAAACCACATAACAAACCAAAAAGATGTATTATCTGCTCCAAGCCAAAAAAGAAACTTGTCTTTGAGAGCATTGGCAGCCTTGATGATACTATGCCAAACAAATATTGAGAACTAGGTGGAGCATTTAGGATGAATTTGTTATGCAAATATTTATGGGATAAAACTTGAGCCCAAAATCTATCTTTGTCGATAATAATCTTCCACACCAATTTGCCCAAGAGAGAGGTACTTGTCATACGGGATTCCCTAATACCTAAACCACTAGAGCATCTTGGAGAGGTTAAAGTATACCAGTTTACTAGATTAAAACTTCTGGAGTGACCCTTAGAGCTCCATATAAAATTTCTGGTCAACCTATCAATATGGTTACAAACACCTTGAGGAAACCACATGATTTGCATATTGTGGATAAAAATGGTGGCTAACACTATTTTAGCTAGGCAAACATGACCTGCTTTGTTGAGAAGTTTAGTTTTCCAGCTCGCCAATCTTCTCTGGACTTTTTCCAGAATAGGATAGAAATCTACCTTTTTCATCCTACCTCTCACAAGAGGAAACCCAAGGTATTTCCCCAAATCATTTGCTAACCAGATAGAAGTTATACTTGTGAAAGTCTTCTTCTTTCTACGTGGTATAGAAAGGGAACACATGGCCTTAGATTTTTCTAGGTTGACTTTCAATCCAAAAGCTCTACAAAAATCATGAAGAATTGAGCTAATAAGACGCACCTAAGAAGTCTTGGCCTTACAAAATAATAAGACATCGTCGGCAAAGAAAAGATGGGATATGTCGAGGCCACCCTTAAAGACCCAAACAGGCTACCAATGTTTACTAGACACCTTCTGTTGAATCATAAAGGCCAATTTTTTCATGCAGAGAACAAATAAGTAAGGGGACAAAGGATCACCTTGCCGCAGGCTTCTAGTAGGAGCAAAACCTCCTAATTTCAAATCATTCCAGAGAATAGAAAGCATAGAAGATTTAACACACCACATAATGAGTTTCACCAACTAGTTAGGGAACCCAAAATCTAAGAGAGTAGTTCGAATGAACTTCTAGTTGACCCGGTCATAAGCTTTCTAAAGGTCTATTTTAAATGCTATGGTTCCCTGTTTATTCTTATACCTATGCATATATTGAAGGACCTTATGAGCAAGAATGGCATTATTTGTTGGTCCCCTCTTAGAGAAAAAAGTGGGCTAAAGAGGTCCTATAATATCATCAAGAAAAGGCCTGATTTTGTTAACCAAAACTCTAGAGATGATCTTATATGCCACATCGTATAAGCTAATTGGTTTGAATTCCTTAAAGTGGATGGGGTGATCCACTTTTGAAATTAGAACAATCAGAGTTTCAATGAGTTTAGGATCAAATTCCCTATCGAAAAAAGTAGCTTGCACCATCTTCCAAATGTCATCCCTCACAAATTCCCAATAGCTTTTGAAAAAGAAAGGTTGAAATCCATCTAGGCCAAGAGCTTTAAAAGAATTCATGCCAAGGGTTGCAATTCTAACTTCCTCCAGGGTAACAGGTTTAGTAAGAGTAATACATGTCTCCTCACTAAGACTAGGACAATTGGAGATGTTGATAGCATCGGGGTCAATCCTAACATCTTCGTAGAATAATTTCTTATAAAGCTTAACTGCTTCATCTTAGAGAATATTCTTGTCATTGCATCACACACCATCATCCAAACAAAGACCATGAATTTTATTCCTACGACGACAAACGATAGTTTGAGTATGGAAGAAGAATGTGTTGCTATCACCAAATCTGATCCATTGTTCCCTATATTTTGGTGTCAGAGGAGTTCTTCTTATAGCTAGATCTCATCATACTCCTTATGAAGATCCCTCTCAAGCTACAATAAAGAACTTGATACACAACATTCCATGCTACTCTAAATCCCTAATATTCTGGTGTCAATCCTCTTCTTCCTCTTAAAGATGTTGCCAAAAACATCTTTGTTGAATCATTGGGCATCCCATTGCACTTCCCGCAAACCATCAACAATATTGTGACCACCATGTTTCCATGCTTCATGAACAATACCAACGAATTCTTCGTGGGTCCAATACTGCCTGGAAACGAAATGGTCTAGACACACGAACCAAGTTTCTACCACCACACATTAGTCAAGGCAAAGCATGGTCAGAGTAGAAACGGGGAAAACATTCAACAACAACTTCAGGAAATTGATTTCTCCAATCACAGCTAGCTAAAGCACGGTTTAAGCATTTAGAAATTGGCCTTCCTCCATGGACATGCCTAAACCAAGTAAATTGGTAACTAGAACATACCAAATCCAGAAGGTTGCAATTACCCATCTTGTTTGCAAACAAATTAGCACTAGCAAGAGAAAACGACCCATCTTAGACCTCAAAGGGGTGAAGAATTTCATTAAAGTCTCCAATGAGAGCCCAAGGTGAGGAAAATGAGTTTCCTAACATAATCAAGTGGTCCTAAAGCAGCTCTCGCAATGAAGGAATTGGACTGACATAAATGGACCTACAAATCCATTTTTCCCCTTAGAGAACTCAACTGAAATGCATTGTTTATAGGTATCCAATATGTTGGCAGTGAAATCATCCCTTGAACAAAGCACCTAGATATCTCCTGAATGGCCTTGCTCCTTTACCACAGCCACAGCTTTAAATCCCAAGCTTTCCTAAAACCATTGGGCATTAGAGTAAATGGTATGAGTCTCCAATAGAATAAAAACAGTTGGTTTAAACCTTCAAACTAATTCCTTTGCATGTCTTTGGCCATGGGCATTTATAGCACCACGCACTTTCCAAGCAATAATATCAAATTCCTTAAATTCAATCATCATTAAGGAGATAAAATGGGAAAGAAAAGACCTATAAAATCATGACCCATCCATGTTCATAATAGCTTGGGTGGGGACCTCACTGTTAATAGCAACATCAACTTGCATGGAAGGAGTTTCTAGCACAAACTCTAATAATGAGGCCTCGTTCTCTGCAACCATTGCCTCCTTAGTTAAAGGGTTACTAGTATCTCCTGGGTCCAGAGGTTGTTGTGGTTGGTCGTCTAGTATTTGAAAGTGGCACGTACTAACTTGACGCAAGTTCATAGTGGACTTGAACCCCTCTTTAGCCATGATGGAGTTGGAAATGGATTGGTCTCTAATACTCACCATGCCATCATTTGGTCCAATAACTTGGTCATGTTGGATACCCTTCCCCTTAGTCAAACTTGAAGGCCTAAAAGCCATATCACCTTCTTTTTTCCCCTTCTACCCATGAGAATCTTCACTTTTCCTGTCAACTTGGGCCTTATTGTCTTTCCTTGGCCTTTTTTTCTTTACCCAAACTTTGACGCCTTGGCTATTTTAACCCACGTGAGAGTTAGTGGGTTGCTGACTTTGCGGTTGGCTATTAGCATGACCATCAGGAACGTTATCCTCCAAAAGATTAAATCTGTTTGATTTGGTTCCATTATTGTGTCTCTTGGCTTTCGCTGTTTGTTGCATGCATTGATTCTGTTTACATCTTTTACGTTGTACTACCATCCAATCACCATGAATAGCTCCTGTAATTGCCCCCTAGTTAGATGTTGACACATTATGATTGGTTGAAATTCTAATGCTTTGTCCCTCAGCCTTAGCCCGCTAAGTCGCCGCCCCTTGTGTCTCTCTCACTACTGCATCTGAGTTGGGAGCACCATCTTCAACCCTAGCTTTGCATTCCCTACTAATATGGCCATAGCACCCACAATGAGAGCAAAGAAGATGTAATCCTTCATATTCGATGTGGTACCAATGACCACGAAGCCAAATTTTTCCCACAACTAGTTGGGTGAGATCAATATCAACACATACTCTAGCCAAACGGCCTCTAGTTGCTTGAAAAGTTGGTGTCAACCTTAACAAGCCTTCCAATAGAAAACACTAAAGCTAATAAAACACTTTCATTGTAATAAACCACGTTTAAGCTAGGGAAACGAATCCAGACTAGAGTACGCTCCACTTTAGAGGTCTCAGCTACAAACTCTGGGGACCATTGCTGGACTGTTAAATAGTGATCAAATAGCATCCAAGGGCCACTAGCATGACCTTCCACCTATCATCTGCAATATCAAATTTAATCATGAAGAACTCATTGCCTACATCACGAACATCAAATCATCCACCCAGTTTCCAAAAAGCCTTAAGGCGATCTCTCATCATGTTGTAACCAATATTTTTTCCCAAGGAGCTTGACAATCAATGCATTCGTCCAAGGCTCAGAGTTTAGAAAAAATGTGGTCATCTAAGAAAGCTTTCGGTAATAACCTGTTTGCTTCTGGACTATTAAATAGTGATCAAATAGCATCCAAGGGCCACCAAGAATGACTTTCCACCTATCATCTGCAATATCAAATTTAATCATGAAGAACCCATTGCCCACATCACGAACATCAAATCCTCCACCCAGTTTCCACAAAGCCTTAAGGTGATCTCTCATCATGTTGTAACCAATATTTTTCCCAAGGAGCTTGACAATCAATACATCCATCCAAGACTCACAAAGTTCAGAAAAAATGCGGTCATCTAAGAAATATTTCGGTAATAACTTGTTTCCTTCCTTAAACTCAATATGAAACAAGTTATCTTTAATCAAATCCTTTTTCTCTCTTGGCTTAAGTGAAGCACGTCCCAAAACTTTATCTTAAAAAGAAACCTCCTACACAGAAACATGACTAGAACCTCTCTCATTCATCTCTTGATCACCCAAAGTACCACCCTAACTTAGATCCTTCTCGTTTACCTCTTGCACACCCAATGTACCATCCCCATCAGGTGGCTTGATTGGGGGAGGCACCACAGGTGGTGGTTGAAGCACAAAGAACACGAAGCCTTCCATCGATTTTATGGTTCTCGTTCATTTCATATTAGTGTTATTCTCTTAATTATGTACAATATGATCTATCTCACACTAACTTCTTTATGATCTGTCACAATAAAAAAATATTTTATTTATCTAAAAGATTTGTAGTTAACAAAAAAGATTGATAATATCAGTCATTAATTTGTTTTGAGGGCAACTAAAAATTGAATAAGTTTTTTTTGTTTTCCTTGAATCTATTTTTATTTTATTTAATGTATACACTAGTAATATATCATTAGCTTTTTTTTTTGTTTTTTTGTTTTTATAGGAAATTTTCGAAGTGTCATGAAGAAAAATACATGTAATTTTAAAAATAAAAACAAAATAGAAAGTTTCCTACGAAATTCACAGGACAATTTGTTTGAGTTTGATAATTTGATATTGATGAAGCAAAAATGTTTTAAAATTAAATTTGTGAATTCAATTGGCAATTCACAAAAAAAAATTTAAAAATAAAATTTAAAAGACAAAAATATCCGTGAAAATCACTAATGAGTATACTAATGATACAATATAACAAATACGAAATACTAATATTAAAACTACATCTCAAACGATAGAATAGGAAAACAGAAACTACATGTGCCTTACAAAGATAATTTTTGCACTATATTTCCTCATGCCCAACCAAAAAATTATATGTAGAGCTTGATAAAGGTAATGTGAACTGCAATAGAGAACTCCAGAGGCATAAACATATAAATTCCTATACAAATTTTAGTTGCAGCCCTCGAAGCATTAAACCAAGCATAGATTTAAAAAATGACAGAATGACAGATTTCATCTCGAGTAATTTCCCTTTGCTCCATTGTAGCACTATAGTAGAATCCAAATTTTGAACCAAGAGTGATATAATAGAACTACTTGCAGCAGAAATGAAACATGCTCTCAAGGAACATTCATAACTTGTATTGACTGCAACATATCTGAGACAGCAATGACAAGATCACCTGATTTGATCAAATTTCTAGCCTTAAGCAATGAAAAGGTTTTATTGAGATTGCTCTCCATATCATCGGAGAAGCTCAGACGAAAAGGTATCAGGCCCCACTGGAGGTTCAGACGCCTACGCACGGATGGTGTGGTAGTAAAAGCAAAGATTGGGCAGTCAGGGCGGCAACGTGATAGCAGAGATGCCATGTGCCCTGTCTTCGTGTAGACAAAAAGCGCGTCCACCTCTAAAATGTTGGCTGCAGAAGTTAAAACTCAAATGAATACACAACTAAATAACTCAGCAAACAAAACTGAAAAGAAAAATTGACCTTTTGGGTTCTCTCAATTTTAAAGGGAGACTCCAACTCAGATAATGGACAAAGCTGGTGTGTGTAACCAGTCATTAAACATTAGTGTTTTCAAAAATGAAAACTATGGACTTCATACCCTCATCAAATAATGCCAAGAACACAGCAAGCCTCATTTAAGATATTGTAAGAAACTCACTAAAAGACAACAATGCTGAATTATTATTATTAATGAAAAGACAATGAAACATAATGGATGAAATAATATAGAAACAAATAAAAAGACTTCCAGGGTATAAGTTTCTCTAATCATAAATTGTCTTACGGCATCTGTCACGGTTTTAGGTAATTTAACTTCTTGATACATTTAAAGAGTCTATATGCTGATGCTAGAATTAAAATCAAATAGGTAAGTTAAAAATGCATGTATCAAAATAAAAAGAAAACAATAATGACGTAAACCATAGAAAATGTACAAACAAAATAAGCAAAATTAAACAAGCAAGCAGAATGTCAAGATTTGATGTCTGCTTACCCATCTTTGCAGCTGAATTGCAGATCTCTTCAGATATATTTTCTGAAAAAGAAGTCCCAATTGATGGGTGTGCAATAGCTTCATAGCGTTTCTGTTCCCTCCACCACCTTTCAATTCTCAAACTGACACTTCTTAAAACAGTTAAGGCCTTCTCAGGGTATTGGCCCATGGCTGACTCACCCGAAAGCATTAAAGCATCAGCTCGTTGCCTGACTGCTTCAGAAACATCTGCTACTTCAGCTCTTGTAGGCGTAGGGTACTCAATCATGGACTCGAGAAGCTGAGAGGCAACAATGACAGGCTTATTCAGCTGCCTGCAAAGTTGAACAATCCTCTGTTGGGCAGATGGAACCTGTTCTAAAGGGATCTGAGCACCCAAGTCTCCTCTTGCTACCATAGCTCCATCTGATGCTTGAATTATCTCCTCTAAGTTTTTCAATGAGTCAATACTTTCTATCTTTGCAATGAGAGCAATATCACTGCATCACCACAGTACATTACCTCGATCTCAACATTAGCATATGCCAAAAATGAAATAAAGCCAACTTGATAACAGCACATAAAATACACACCAAAAAGAATGAAAGAAAAAAAGTCCATAAAATTATGAAATTATAGCGAGTTCAGCAGCTCGTACTTGATGCGCATTTAGAATAGTTGCAGACTACATAAGCAACACTGGGAAAAGAAAATTATCTTAAAACAATCTATCGGAAGCAAAAACTGACATGAGTTCCATTTTAAAAAAAAAAAAGCCTGAATGTTGCATAACTAAAGATTGGATAAAGAATCATCCATGGCAAATGCCTGATATAAGGGATAGAAGTGCTCATAAAGGTGGTTTAGGTTAAAAAGAAATATGCCAAGATTATACCTTCATGCTATTCAGAGTATCATACAAAAATTTGATTGGTAGTTCAAAATCACAGTAGCCTTCTCCTTTTGGTTGCTTTAGTTTTAGTTGTGCATTGCAGCATATCAAGAGTAATAGTAAAAACTTCTTGCATCAAAGCCTTAACCTCTAGAGATAATTGTTTATTCCATCAAACATCAATGAAACAATTTCAAGTTACTATAAATAGTGCTTTCAGAGGAAGAAACACCAATGCTTTCTTCCTTCTCTTTACCTTTCTTTTATACTTATAATTCATATTCTGTTTTCTCTTTGGTTACTGTCCTGCAGTTAATTACTTCACAGTAATGTGGTATCTTATTCCAACAATAAAAAATCTGTTTCCATCGGAGCTTCTCATATATGAGTTCTCCCAACTAACCTCCAAGATTCCCACTCTAGTTGAATGACAGTGCTACTCAATTCAACTATGGGGATAAAATAACCCCCCTACATGTTTGATTTAAAAAATCTCCATAAATGGGACAGTGAAAAAAACCAATAGGATTGAGCTGCAAACAAGTAATAAAATCTACATCCATGGTTTTTCAATCCATGGATGTATCAGATGAGATCAATGAAATATTTTCTTTTCTTTAAACTTTGTCTCTTTGAGATGTAGTGAAAAGTTACTTCTTTTTAATATATATATGTGTGTGTGTGTGTGTGTGTGTGTGCAGCAATGAGTCGCATAACAGATGCGTTACAATATACAAGAGGGGAGCTACTTGTCAATGGTGAAATAATTTTAGTACTATAAATGATATGATAATAATTGAAAAATATAAAGTTGCAACAGTACATACCTATCACTACATCGTGCAGCAATATAGCTTTTAAGATGATTAATAACTTCAGCAGACTTGACAAAAGAAATAGCAATGAAATCAACACCCTCAGAAATACCAAAATCAATGTCTAACCAATCCTGGATATAGAAAATCAGATTGAGAATCAGATAAATAAAAACTTAACTCATTTAGGATAGGCAATTTTCAGAACAAAAGAAAATTAGCATCAAATCATCAACAATCTGAAGTCCAAACATAAATGGTTATAACACAAAACCCCAAAGTTTGCATAGATGATGTAACTTTAGAATTCACCGCAGAGATGAGGTGTTTTCCCTGCACATGTTGATGAGAGGGGGTGGCTGTAGTTAGGGAGATGGGGAAAATATCACAATGTAGTTAGGGAGATGGGGAAAGTATCACAACATTTAATTGGGCAATCACCAGTTTAAATGGTGACTTCCATCCAGAAGTGGCCAGTGCTACTAGTGATTAATCTATGAAGATCACCAGTCAACTTGCTTATAAAAACAGTTAGCGTAATGGACAATTGACATCACAATAAAATTAAAAAAAAAATGTGACCAAACACTGCTGTTCAATTTGATCCATTATCAGTGTAAAACTTTTTACACCAACAGGAAACAAGGAAGTGCCAAATCTTTGTAGTAACTAAAGTCTTTAACTTGTAATAGAAGCTTTTAACAATTTTAAAGATATGGCATTATATGATTCACTGATAGAGTAAAACTATTTACATTGACAATTGATGAAAATTAAATCGTTTAGTATAATGTTTCAAAATTACTAATTTTATTAAATTTGCAAAAGTTCACTTCCAAATAGGTAACAGCAAAGTGCTTTCAACCAAGACAGAAAAATAGAAAAGAAATCAAGGGACCACTGCACAAATTACTATAACAAATTTTCTTTTTAGTTTTTATCTCCAATTGCAAGGTATAGGACTTGAGTCCCACATTGGAAGTATGGGATTCCGGTGTGGGGTTTATATGGCCTTGGGCTCTCCAACCACAATGGCTAGCTTTTGTGGTGTGGTTCTCCTAAAGTTCGTATCAATTAGTATCCGAGCCTTTCGCCATGCCTCTCAGCTACAAACGAGCGGCGTGGGTGGTGATGCCAGTATTGCAGTGTTCGCCTGGGACTAGTCAAAGGGCTAGTGCACAACCAACCCGCGTGGGCGCCGGGGCTACGGAGCATGGTGGAATGTTAGGAACGAATTGCAAGGTATGAGACTTGAGTCCCACATCAAAAGTATGGGATTCCAGTATGGGGTTTATATGGCCTTGGGCTCTCCAACCACAATGGCTAGCTTTTGTGGTGTGATTCTTCTAAGGTTCGTATTACTTTACAAGGCTATGCTTACTTTGCTCAAGCTTAGCAGTAACTATTTCATTTTATGCAATAACTATCAACCTTCTACACAATCTTCCTAAACCCTCATTAGCAAGAGTACTATGGGCCTTATGTTCAGCTACTGCTTCCTAAACCTTGGATAATAATATCATAACATTAATAACGATTTAGCTCTTTGCTTATGGCAATTTTACTAATAAATTTCATCACAAAAAAAGAGTTCATACTCCCTATATCGTGTATTTTTTCCACCAGAAAAATTAACATTAAACTGATGCAAATAAGTAAAGAAGAAAAGGGGAAAGAAATTGACAACCTTTGAAGAAATTGTAGGCAGCATGGAATTCCTTTCTCGTACTAGACTCCCATTTCTCCAGAAAGTCAGATTGGCTCTTGGCAGCAACAACCCAGGATCAGTACAACGGCACTTGACATCTGGACCTATCTTTTCAATCACCTCAAACCTAACCATTCCTCCATCCACCAGAAGTTCATCCCCCACTTTGACGTCTGTGGTACATTAGATTTCAGTTCAAAGTAATTAACAACAAACATCATCAATAGTTAACAAATAAAAAACTAGGGACATAACAGCTCATAACAAACAGCAAATTTCATTAGATTATTCAGAAAGATTAACCTTCAGCAAAACCCTCATAATTTACATTGATAGTGTGCTCCGGAAGAGTCGAATCAAAGGATCTAACACTGAACGTCCAGACTTCACCATCCTACAAGAAAGGTATTCAAAGCTCACAAAAAATTATCAATCTTGAAATACAAACAGATCAATCATTCAATTCAGTCATCCACATGGACCATTCATTCAAGGAGATTACTCTGGTACCCATCTTTTTTTTCAAGGGTACCAGTATGTACGATGAGTTATCAACCATTTATTGCTTGGTAATTATATTTAATGAATTTTCAAACATTTACAGTAAAACTAACAACCAAAAAACATTTGACAACTCACCCCGGGTACAATACCCTTATGGGTATCATAGCAACTCCCTTCATTCAATTAGTGAGAATCTAGGAAGCACCAATAGTTCAAAATGATTGCCGTACCGGTGTCGGGTATATATTGTATCAGATACTTCTTAGATACTTTTGGATACTTCAAGCCTACATCTTTCAATTACTTTTAAATTTTGGTACTAATATAAGTGAGAAACCACAATGATTATAAAAATGATAGTATTTTATTGTGTCTACAATATCTACATTTGATCTATGAAAATTGATGTATTAATTTTAAGTTAACATTATATTGATTTTATATGTTGTATCTTATCTTAACCGTGTCGTTTTCTATAATTTTAAGAATCTGTGAAGTACGATTACCTCATAATGTCTGCCGTACTCATGTCAGATACATACGCGTATCAATATAAGATACTCGGATAAATTTTTTAACAAAAGTCGTATCTCTATATCATACCCGTGTAGTATTCGATACCCGTACCCATATCTGTGCATCATAGTTCCTAGCTGAGACTGATATCATCATTTTGTTTTCTTTAAAGGCAACAGATTCTATATCACAAGTAAACATCCATACATGATTCATTCATACTGTTGTTAATCAAATATCTAGAAAAATTAAAAAAACAAAAACAAAAAGCTTTCAAATTTCAATAACAACCAACCAATCAACGAGAAGAAAAAAACTTTAGTATATATGTGTATATATGAATACCTCAGCTTTGACGGAAGAAGCACCACCAAGATCACCCATATGAATTTCACTACCTTCAGTGTCCATCATAATAGCCACAGCGAAACCCTTCTCTTGATTGAGCCTACGGACGCGTTCTATGACCATCTTGTGCCAGTCCCTTGTGCCATGGCACATGTTGATTCGGGCCACGTTCATGCCTCCTACGGCCAGGGCCCGGAGCTGGTCGAACCCGCAGGTGGCGGGTCCAATGGTACAGACCAGCTTGGTGCGCCTGGTGCTGCGGAACCCGTTCTCCTTCAGCTCCGTTTCGGTGACCGCGTCCACCTCGATGGAGCTCAGGTCGGTGGTGGAGGCGATGGCGGAAGGTCTTGTGCCGTTGTGGGAGCGAAGGGAGAGGTTCGATTTGGAGGTGGGGGTGAGGGGAAAGGAGGCGTTGGAGGTGAGGGGGGAGGGAAGTTTGGGAGTTGGGAGGTGGGTGTGGGAGAAAGTGGCATTTGGAGTAAGGAGCTGGCGAGACTGGGACATGGTGGTGGTTGGAACTCCGGTGACGGTGGTAACGGCGGAGAGAACGATGAGTGTGTTAATGTCAAGTGTGTTTGTGTGTTGGGGGTTTCGAAATTGTCGTCCTTGTAATTGTAATTTAATGAGAGTGAGAGGAGGGTCCATGGGAAGATGATTCACATGGGAATTAGTGAAGTGGTTATTGGTTAGGGTCACGCTAGTTAGTCACACGTATCATTATCATACTTACCACATCTTTATCTTATACGAAATATATACGAAAGGAAAACGTTTTTTTATAACTAAATACGTCTAACTTTTTGTTTATTGTATTTTTACGTGAGAAGGTTATCAAATCAAGTTATATATAATTATAATATTCTCATAATATACATTATGAATTTGTAAATTAGGTTAAAAAAAGTTGAAATATTTTTTGTGGATGAATAACATGATGTATATAAAAATGATATTTTTTATATATCTTTTTTACATCATTTTTTAATAATTATGATTAAGTAAGAAAAAATGATAGAAAAAAAAGTGATGTAATCAATAATAAAGAAAATAATGTAAAAATAATTCTTATATTCTTATATTAAATAATATATACATCTTTTTATATCACATTTAATATTATTTATTATACATATTTTTTTCTATTATTTTTTTTATTCAATTACATTTTTAAAAAAAGTGTGAATAGTTTTACACTTCTAAAAAGAAATGTAAAACAAACATTTTTCATATAAAAAATAATGTGAAAAAAAATGATCTAAGAAAATCAAAGTTGAATATATATTACCTCACATATGAATCTTGTGGTAGAATAAAAAGTGTAGAGGTTTGGTAGCTTAGTACATGTTTTGATATATTATATTAGATTAATAAGATAAGTTAATATAATATATTATAATTTTATTAGTTGTTTAATAAATATTATATTATATAAGTTTATTTATTAAATTTCTCTTATGTATTAAAATAATAGATAATTTAATCAAACTTTAAAAAATAAAATTAGGTCTGATTGAGTTTTAATATGTAAGTTGTTATAAAAAGAGTTTCATTACAATTTTAAGCATTCTAATATTCCTAATTATTACGTATTATACCTTATACTATCAAGTTTTATATTAGTAAATCTTATATTATCAAATTTTATCTTATCTTTCATATCAAATAAGTCCGTAATTAGTAAAAATTGGAATATATGGAAAGACTAGTGGAATTTGATTCTCAATTGCTTTCTATTCTCCATTTCTTTTTCCAAATATCCCACCTGCTCTCGTGGGCTCTATTAAAGGCTACTTAGAGGCCTCACTAAGAGCCCCTCCGCTAAACTCATAAGGCGAGTCCTATGTCTTACCAAGGAAAGAAAAATGTAGAGGTGCAAAAAGTAATATAACATTAACTATAAGCATATGTGTGTAATTAAATGTACTCTAAACATAAATCATCACATAACTCAATTTTTGAAAAACGATAGTTACACTTTATTTTTCACACATTATTTTTTATTGAAGTAGTATATGATGAATTAATTTTTTTTGTAATAAAATAATTAAGAAACTGAATTTTTATTGTTATCAATTAAGAACCTCAATCTTATTAAAATATATATTTTTACTAATAAAAATATTAAAAAGAGAAAAATATCTAAGTTGATAAATAAAAATAATTTACAACATGAATAAAATACATAGCATTTATGACCTAGTTTTCTTAATTTACATATATTAAAATATTTTTTACTAAATTTGATGTCCTTAATCTATATTTTTATAGCAAAATTAGTTTGAGAGACAATTAATACTATTATTAATTATTTATATGTAAAATTATTTTGAGAAGTAATAATTACATTGTTGATTATAATTTTATGTATAAATAACATTTTTTTACAATGACTTGAATTTAGTATTAATAATTTTGTATAAAATAATTATTAATTATTATGTGTAACATTATTTTCAAAAGTAATTAATTACACTATTAATTACAATTTTATGTATAAATAAAAATTTGTTGCTAATAATGACTTAAGTTTTGTATTAATAAATTTGTAAAAATAAAATTAAGATACAACTATTTAAATTTTTTATGTCATAAAAATTCATTAAACATGTCACAATGAGTTAAAATAACATTTTTTTCTTTTTTCTTTTACTATATTTACATAACTAAATGTTGTCACAAATAAATAAAATAAAATCAAGTCATATAATTATTAAATTTTAGATACGAGTCTCTCTATTATGCTTTACAAGAGCAGATTTAAGTTTAAATTAATTTATTTTGTATTTATAATTTTTTAATCAACAATTCTATTTAAAATTTTGATTATATGCTTTTTAAAAGCAAAACAAGCTAACCAAAGTTATAATTCTTTAATTTTAAGTATCAATTCCTATATTACACTTTATAAGAATATAATTATTTTTGAATTAATTTATTTTGTAAAAAAAAAACTTTCCTTTTTAAAATATTTTTATTATAAGCTCTTTTTAAAAGTGAAACAAGCTAGAGCAAATGTTGAAATTCCTCTAAATGTACTGGATCTAATTGAGAGGCTGCTCCCTTAAAATTGCTTAAGCTAAACTTATTATTTAATCTCAATTGACACAAAAGTTGGACAAAAAAAGTTTAAAAAGTTAATTTAAATATGTGCTAAAGATTTGTCAATTAAATTAGAAATTTATAGTTATATATATGAAATTAAAATAATCCATGCTTCTCATGAGTTAAATAACTAGTTAGTTACTAAAATAAAGTTAAAATTCTTAGTTAGTAAGTTTTAAAGATGAGGTCCTTAATTGGTTGCTTCCATTAATTTGAGGTCCTTTTACAGTATTATTCTCCTCCTTTTTTTATCCTAATAACGAATAAAGTGAAATAAAAAAAAGTAGAAACATTTAATATTGAAAACATAAAAAGCATTAAAGTTTTTTTTTTATTTAGTAAGTAGAAAAATTATAAAGAGAATTGGTTAGAATGATTTAAAATTATCCGAAGAAAAAAAAATATAGTGTGTTAGCATGAGCATTTTTCTTATTTTATTATAATAAAGGATAATAATAATAATAAGTAAGTAATAAAAATAGTGTGCAAATAATATTGTTAGTTTTTTTAAGAAAGATTTTTAAGTAAAAAAAAATTATTTTGCCACTAACTCCAAAAAAGTACATTTTCATAAGGTGGGTAAATGAATACCAAATTATCATTAAGCATCTCCATCATTGTTGTAGAATTTTCTCGTTACTTGTTGCAGGTTTTAGCAAGTAATTTTTTTTCCCATTATGCTGAGTCTTTTTTCCTAATAAAAAGTACGGTCTTTGTTCTATTTCAATTTTCAAGACTAGGATACTTTTGAATCAAAATTGTTTGGTTTTATCAATTAAATAATTGTAAATAATTAAACAAAATGTAAACACACTTAACTTAGTTGGTTAAATAAAATTAGACACGAGTCTTGCACTCTTCATATATATGGATTCTAATTTCTTATCTATTTAACTAGTAGTAACACGATATTAAGCGTTTGAGCATGTTATAAGTGGTAATTAATCAATCATCAATATATAATATATAATATATATTTATAAAAGGAGAACCAGGTTTGTAACTGAAAGGTATCGAGCTAGAGATGAAGGTGATGAAGGTGAGAGTGTAAGGTACAGAGAAAAGAGAGAGATAAATGAATTTGTATCTTGTATGTATCGTAATGAATGATCAAGTATGTACAAAATACACTTTATATAGTGTTAGCTAGTCACTATAACTGTTTATGCAACAAAATGCTTAGTCATCATAACTAATGCTTAGTCAGCATAACTAATGTAACTAACTCCATAGTTGTCAATTGTATTTGTTATCCATTATCCTTTACACCCCTCCTTGGCAAACTCAAAGGTGATGGAGAAGCAACTTTGAGTTTGGACTTCAATTTGAGAAACTTAGAGGCTTTAGTAAGGATGTCAGCTGCCTATTGTGGAAGGAATATGACTTACAAGGATTTGTTTCTGCACCACTTTTGTCACAAACAAAGTAAAGATCAAGCTCAAAATGCTTGGTCTTTGGTGAAGGATGGGTTTGGCAGCAAGGAGCACTGTACTTGAGTTATCACACAAGACAGTTGGTGGAAACTAGCAAGGAAGATGGAGTTCACTGAGAAGTGACTGCAACTAAGCTAACTCTGCCATGATAGCAACCATACTGCGATATTCAGCCTCAATGTTGAATCGAAAGACCATATGCTACTTTTGTAGGTTTAGGAGACCAAATTGGATCCAAAGTAAACACAATATCTTGATGTAGACATACGATCCTCCAAGTCTGAACCTTAATTTGAGTCACAAAAGGCCAAAAGATAAAGATCAATGGGCTTATGGAGATGAAGGCGATGATTGAGAGTGCCACTGGTATATCTTAAGATTAGTTTGACCATTTTCTAGTGACTTTCCAGAGGATCATGTATATATTTACAAACTTTGTTGATTTCAAAGGTAAATATCTCAGGTCGAGTAATTGTTGCATTTTGAAGTACACCAATTACTGACCTATATAGAGAAGGATTTGAGAAAGCAGTGCTACCATGTGCAAAGAGTTTTAGGCCACTAATCATGGGAGTAGGCATAGGCTTAGAGGTAGGCATAGGCTTAGAGGTGTGCATACTAGCTTTGATGAGAAGATCATTAATGTATTTGGTTTGAGTTAAATGAAGACTACCAATGGAGGTTGGACTAGCTTCAATGCCAAAGAAATAATGCAGGGAGCCAAGGTCCTTGAGAGCAAAAGTGGAATGGAGATCAGACATATATGAGAGGAAATTTTTTGTGAGGAGCTACTAGTGATTAAGATGTCATCAACATAAATCAAGACATAGATGGTAGACTTAGGAGTGATCTTTTAGAATAGGGAAGAATCATATTTGGTGCTAGAAAAGCCAAAATTTTAAAGAATGGAACTGAGTTTGTCAAACTAGGCCCTAGGGGTATGTTTTAGTCCATACAAAGTTTTATTCAACTTACAGAGTAGTTGGTATCTCT
Organism: Ormosia semicastrata; assembly: GCA_029884595.1. Taxonomy (NCBI): domain Eukaryota; kingdom Viridiplantae; phylum Streptophyta; class Magnoliopsida; order Fabales; family Fabaceae; genus Ormosia; species Ormosia semicastrata. The sequence continues at coordinate 25,626,057 of JAQQTO010000056.1, forward strand.
AATTTGAAACTCTTCAGGTTGAGTCATAAAAGGCCTCCTCATTGAGATCAGCATTCAAAAATGCATTGTTGATGTCAAGTTGCCTCACAAACCAACCTTTGGATAGTGCAATAGTGAGAATGACCCTAATTATGGTTGGTTTGACCATAGGCTGAAAGTCTAAGCAAAATCAAACCCTTCTCTTTGATGAAGACTTTTGCAACTAGTCTTGCTTTGTATTTTTTAATAGTGCCATCAAGATTATGCGCAAGTTTAAACACCCACTTGTAGCCTATGGGATGTTGATTTGGTGGTTGGGGAACCAATGACCAAGTGTTATTCCTCAACAGAGCTGAGTATACATCTTTCATGGCCTTAAGCCAATTAGGGTCTAAGGGAGCTGCTTTAACAATAGAGGGTTCAGTGGGAACAGTAGTAGTGAAAACTTTCGGTTTATGGATACTAGACGTAGCTCTAGTAATCATAGTGTCCGTGTTTTAGGGTGGATAGGGTTAGGAAGTGGGGCAAGGTTCTAGTATTGATACTAGAGTAAGTGGGAATTAATATGGTTCAGTGGGTGATGGAAGTGTGAGGGTGAGTGAATGATCAAAAGAGACCTATTAGAACTAGCAAAAGCTTCAACAGTGGTTAGTTGATTATTAAATAATGCATGACTACAAGTAGGTAAGACATTCTATGTTGGGAAATGAGATGCAAAAGCATGAATGGAAGGTACTATAGAGGATGTCAAATATGTGGGAAAAGAGTTAGATAGAGATATAGGTTCATGATGTGTGCAAAGAAACATTTGTTCATCAAAAACTACATTCCTAGTTATATAGACCTTACCATTAGGTCCCAAGTACTTGTAGTCTTTGTGGTTTGGGACATAGCCTAGGAAAGTACATTACACTAATATGAAACATAGTTTGTGAGGGTTATAAGGTCTGGTTAAAGGGTAGCAGCCACAACCAAAAGTTTTAAAAAAGTGGTAATTGGGTTTTTGGTGAAAAAGAACTTCAAGTGGAGTAAGATAATTCAAGGTAGGTGTTGGGAGAAGATGATAACTCCACAAAGTGCAGTTATTTGTGCCTTATATCTGTGCTTTATTAGTTGCTTAGTTCTTATTTGTATGCATGAATGGAAAACTTTAACATCATATTCATCTGATTTTATCTTGATGACTTCCATTATGATTCTAAGCAAATACTTTCGAATCTTTGATAAATTGAGTACATTTGCATTTGATATTAGAATGGTAATTTCTCTATTACATACAAGGCTCCAATAAAGCATAAAAATGAAGACTTTGGAGTAGCTTTGGAAGAGGAAGCCTAAGAGAAAGCCAAAATTGAAGATCAGCAAGCAACGCCACGGCACAGGCATGTCAATGTCGCGGCGTGTGGTGATTCCCCTGCGTCAGTACTAGAACTCGAGGCTAGGCGCGTTGGCGCGCTAAGAACCGGAAGCCACGGCAATACGTGACCTAATTGCACGTGCGCTGCGGCGTGATGTGTTTAATGCTGCTGCGTGACTCTATTTTATTTAGCCTATAAATACTGTTGTATCCATTTTGCACTGGAGTTTTTTATGTTTTTAGAGAACAACTGCTAAAGTTTTGTATTTTAGACATAAAAGAAGCAGAAGTAACCAAGATTGAGGGCTTTCTTCACCTTGGAGGAGGATTGGAGCTTGGAGGATCATCAACCTTGAGCTTCCTCTTCTCTATCTTCTACTTTTTCATTTCCTTTCCATGAACATGATGTATTTTGCTATATTTTTGTGCTTCATGGCTGGCTAAGCTATGTGTAGGGCTTACTTTGGATCCTCCTATGAATATTGAATAATTTTGTAATCTTTTGAGTTAATATACATGATATGGTTTTGTTTAATCATATAGTGCTTAATGCTTTTGATTGTTTGATCAGCTTTTGATTGATTTGTTGAAATCTAATGAACCTAGACATAGGAAGTTGGATTTGAGATCGTATGTATAATTGATGCATGTTCTATTTCATTCAATTAGTTTGGGTGAGATGATTCGTTAATAGGATAGAAATATACCTATTGGTCATGCATAGTAACTATTGGGAATAGATCTTAATGAATGGATTTACACTAGTTCTCATGGAAACATAGTGAATTAGGTAACTGGAGCATGGTTGATTGACCTAGACATAGGTTTTTAACTAATTTAGATTCTCAAGCTAACCTAATCATTTGGTTTATATTGCTCATAAGGATTACTTGTTATCAATTGAAGTAGGAGGTAAAAAAGGATTCCCTATTCTCTAATTCTCAACTTTAATTCAAACTTAAAGCTTTTAAATTCTTTCAATTTGTTTAAACACTCATCTCTCAATTTATATGCCCTTGGATAGAAACTCTTAAACTTTTGGTTTATATTTAGCACTGATTTTAACCTTAGTCCTCGTGGGAATGATGTCCGACTCCCAGCTATATTATAAGTGTGATCCGTGCACTTGCGGTAAGCAAAAGAGCGAACAAGTTTTTGGCGCCGTTGTTAGGGGCTACGGTTTAATTTCAATGGAGCTAATATTAACAATCAGTTTAAGTAACTCTAGTTCAAGTTTTCTTTTTTTGTGCATATTAATTTAAATCTTAATTCTTTAATTATTTCAGGTGATTGATTATATAATGGCAGAAGAACATGATACGCATGAGGTGGAGCACAATAATCGCACTAGACCATTAAGGGAGTTTGCTACTCCTCAAATAGATAATCTGCAATCCAGCATTAGACGTCCTACCATTCAGGCAAACAACTTTGAGATAAAGCCGACCATTATCCAAATGATTCAAACTTCTATACAGTTTTGGCGACTTATCCAATAAGGATCCCAACGTGCATCTCTTAAACTTCCTGGAGATTTACGACACGTTTAGGCACAATGGAGTATCCGAGGATGCTATTCGCCTAAGGCTCTTCCCTTTTTCTTTAAGAGATAGATCCAAAAGCTAGTTACATTATCTTCCAGCGAGATCAATTACAACTTGGGCAGAGATATGTACTAAGTTTTTGAGCAAATACTTCCTTCCTGCTAAGACTGTAGAGATGGTGAATGATATTACATCATTCACTCAGACTGAATCAGAATCCTTGTATAAAACCTGGGAAAGGTACAATGATCTTTTGAGAAGGTGCCCACATCATGAGATACCACCTTGGCACCAAATCTACTCATTTCACAAGGGCTTGCTACAACACCACCGCCCAATAGTAGATGCTGCAGCTGGAGGCTCCTTGTTAAGCAAATCCTTTGATGATGCCTTCCAACTGTTGGAGGAATTAGCTGCTAATAGCTATCAATGGCCATCAGCAAGAAACACTCTACGAAGGGTAGCTGGAGTGCATAAAGTAGATGCTATAACCTCGTTGTCAGCTCAGGTTGCAGCATTGGCTAGTAAAATGGACAGTATGGGACAACAAGCTCACCAGAGCCCATTTGTGTTATGTGACAAATATGGTGACAATCATCCAAGTGACAGGTGCCCTTCCACTTTGAAAGTGCACATTATTTGGGGAACTACCGATCACAACAGAATAACCCATATGCGAACCAATATAACCTTGGATGGAGGAACCATCCAAACTTCTCATGGAGGGATAATCAAGGGGCCTCTTCCTCAGCACCTGGAGCTGAGCGACCTTATAATCCTCCTAGATTCCCCTCCCAGTCGAGGCAGCCAGTTTAAGAAAAGAAATCATCTCTTGAAGAGATGTTCATGCAGTTAATAGTGAAAACTGATTCCTTCATGACCAAGATGGATGCTCATTTAGCTAAGAACGACTTAGTGATTCAGAGCCAGTCAACTTCTATGAGGGCTTTAGAAACTCAGGTGGGGTAGTTAGCCAATGCAATCAATAACAGACCCCTAGGCACCTTCCTAACTGACACAATTAATAATCCTAAGGGTGCCTCTAATGAGCATTATAAGGTCATCTTACTGAGGAGTGGGAAAGACATTGAAGGAAACCCTAAGACAAAGTTAATGGAGGATGAGGTAGGAAAGAGCTAGAAATGGGAAGAATAGGTCCACAATGAGGTGGAAGATAGTGAAATGAATAAGGAAACTGACCACAAGAAGGCTGAAGACAAGAAGGTGGTGAATAAGCCATATATACATCCATTGCCTTTTTCAAGCAGGCAAATCAAGCACAAGATGGATGAGCAGTTTAAGAAATTTTTGGAAGTTTTCAAGAAACTTCACATCAACATCCCTTTTGTAGAAGCATTGGAACAGATGCCTAGCTATGTTAATTTTATGAATGATATATTATCCAAGAAACGTAAGCTGGGCGAGTTTGAAATTGTAGCATTGACTAAAGAATGCAGTGCTATCTTACAGCAAAAGCTTCCCCCAAAGTAAAAGGATCCAGGAAGCTTTACAATTCCTTGTGCCATCGGTGACAAATTCTTAGGACAAGCATTGTGTGATATGAGGGCAAGCATCAATCTTATGCCTCTATCCATATTTCAGAGGCTAGGTTTGGGGGAATGCAAGCCCACATCCGTAACCCTCCAACTGGTTGATCGTTCATATACATATCCAAAGGGAATTATGGAAGATGTCTTTGTGAAAGTGGATAAGTTCATATTCCCTACGGATTTTGTTATTCTGGATATAGAATAGAAATAAAGGGTGCCACTGATCCTAGGCAGACCGTTTCTAGCCACTGAAAGAACATTCATAGACGTCCAAAAAGGTGAACTGGCTATGAGAGTTCAAGATCAAGAGGTGACTTTTAACATCTTTAAAGCTATTAAGTTTTCTCAAGATCAAGAAGAGTGTTCTTATGTTGGTATATTGGATAATATCATTAATGATGCATTTCAAGCTAACAATTTTGAAGACCCCAATGCCTTAGCATTGACTTCATCAACTGAGGATGATGAAGATTCTAGAAATGATGTATCAGATTGCATCAAACACCTTGATGCAGATCTTAGGCAATATCGTTTGCCCAAGTTTGAAACCTTGGAGTCCGATGTAACAAAAGAGACATTTAAGCCTTCCATTGAAGAACCTCCAAAGCTTGAGTTAAAGCCTCTACCGAACCATTTGTAGTATGCTTATTTGGGAGCAACATCTACCCTGCCAGTAATCATATCATCATCCCTCTTAGATGATCAAGAGGAGAAGCATCTCTGTGTGCTTAGGAAATACAAACATGTTCTAGCCTGGACTATTGCCGATATTTAAGGCATTAGCCCTTCCATCTGTATACACAAGATCTTGTTAAAGGACAATCAGAGTGGAGTTGTGGAACACCAAAGGAGGCTAAATCCAATTATGAAAGAGGTGGTGAGGAAAGAAATAATCAAGTGGCTGGATTCAGGTATTATTTATCCTATTTCTGACAGCCCCTAGGTATCACCAATCCAATGTGTGCCGAAGAAAGGTGGCATGATGGTGGTCACTAATGAAAATAACGAGCTTATTCCCTCCCATAAGGTCACTGGATGGAGGGTATGCATGGACTACCATAAATTAAACACGGTCACCTGGAAAGACCATTTCCCGCTTCCTTTCATAGATTAGATGTTGGATAAACTGGCAGGGAAGGCCTATTATTGTTTCTTGGATGGTTATTCTGGATATAACCAAATTGTCATAGCACTGGAGGATCAAGAAAATACAACATTTACTTGTCTATATGGTACATTTGCTTTCAGAAGGATGCCCTTTAGGCTATGCAATGCTCCTACAACCTTTCAACGTTACATGATGGTCATCTTTGCTGATATGATTGAACATGGCCTAGAGGTGTTTATGGATAACTTTTCAGTATTTGGTGATGATTACAATAGCTGTTTGCAGACCTTATCATCTGTGCTGAAAAGGTGTAAGGAGACCAACCTCATCCTGAATTGGGAAAAGTGTCATTTTATGGTCTGAGAAGGCATAGTTCTTGGCCATAAGGTTTCTATAGAAAGGATGGAGGTGGACAAGGCAAAGATAGAAGTGATTGACAAGCTTCCTCTGCCAAACTCGGTGAAAGGAATCCGTAGTTTTCTTGGCCATGCAGGTTTCTACAAGAGGTTTATTAAAGACTTTTCAAAGATAGTCAAGCCTCTTTGCAACCTTCTGGAAAAAGACATCTAATTTACCTTTGATGATTCATATCAGGTTGCATTTGAGGAACTAAAAAAGAGATTAGTTTCATCTCTAGTTATAATCACTCCAGATTGGGATTTGTCGTTCGAACTCATGTGCGATGCCAACGACTATGCTGTGGGTGCAGTGTTGGGACAAAGGAAAGACAAAGTGTTTCGCTCCATTTATTATGTGAGCAAAACACTCAACGATGCCCAGTTGAGCTACACAATAACAGAAAAAGAGTCGTTGGCTGTTGTGTTCGCATTTGATAAGTTCAGAGTATATTTGGTGGGCACGAAGGTGATTGTGTACACAGAACACTCTGCAATAAAGTACTCAGTGAGTAAGAAGGACGCGAAACCACGATTGATTAGATGAGTTTTACTTTTACAAGAGTTTGATCTAGAGATCAGAGATAAGAAAGGTGCAAAAAATAAAGTACCAGACCACCTTTCAAGACTTGAAAATGAAGATTTCCAAGCTAAACCGATCACAATCAGGGAAACATTTCCTGATGAGCAGCTATTTGCAGCCACCACTCAATCATGTCCATGGTATGCTGGCATGGTGAATTACATTGTGGGTGGTGTGCTACCACCTGATCTAACATTTCACCAAAAGAAGAAATTCTTGTAAGTTATCAGGCACTATATCTGGGATGAGCCATTTCTGTTTAAACAACGCTCGGACCATATGTTGAGGAGGTATGTGCCTGTGGAGGAAGTGGGGCATATTTTAAGTCAATGTCATGATTCTCTATATGGTGGACATTACAGTGGTGAGATGGCAGTGAAGGTACTCCATTCTGGCTTTTATTGGCCATCGCTCTTCAAAGATGCACATTTCTATGTGCAAAGATGTGATCGATGCCAAAAATCAAGGAATATCTCGAGAAGGAATGAGATGTCCCTGAATTCTATTTTGGAGGTTGAGATTTTTAATGCATGAGGGATAGACTTCATGAGCCCCTTTATTCCCTCATTTGGGAATCTATACATACTGGTGGCTGTGGATTACATGTCCATGTGGGTGGAGACATGTGCATTTCCTACTAATGATTCAAAAGTAGTGATTAGCTTCATGAGAAAACAAATCTTCACGAAGTTTGGAACACCTAGGGCCATAATCAGTGACTGAGGGTCGCATTTTTGCAACAAGTATTTTGAAGCCCTCCTAGCCAAGTATGGAGTGATGCATCAGATTGCCACTACTTATCACCCACAGACAAGTAGGCAAGTGGAGGTATCCAATCGCAAAATTAAGCGAATCTTGGAAAAAATAGTGTGTCCAACCAGAAAGGATTAGTCAAAGAAACTAGACGACGCACTGTGGGCCTAAAAGACTACTTACAAGGGCCCCATTGGTATGTCTCCCTACAAGTTGGTATTCGGGAAGGCATGCCATTGCTGGTTGAGCTTGAATATAATGCTTATTAGGCAATAAAGCAGCTCAACTTTAATTTGTAAGCTGTTGGGGAGAAGAGGCTTTTGCAGCTTAATGAGCTAGATAAATTTAGGCTACAAGCCTATGAAAATGCAAAATTGTATAAGGAGAAAGTGAAATTATGACATGACCGCAATATTATGCAGAAAAGGGTTGAAAAAGGCCAACAAGTCCTCCTTTACAATTCTAGGCTCAAACTCTTCCCTAGAAAACTCAAATTGAGGTGGTCGGGGCCCTTTGTGGTAATAAAAGTGTTTTCCCACGGAGCTGTGGAGATTGCTCCACTAGATCAATCATCAAGTTTTAAGGTCAACAACCAGCACCTAAAACCTTATTTTGGAGGAGAGATTGATTGGGGGAAGACTTCCCTCGCTTTAAAAGCCCCAATCTAATGTCTGAAAAGTCTTGTTGGGACTATAAATTAGGCCCTGCTTAGGAGGGAACCCAAGTTATTTATTTTAATGTCTTAAATATATCAATACTTTGATTTTTACGTTTTTATATTTATGTATTACATTTCATAATTTGACCTTATAGGCATGTTTTGCAGGTGTTGGAGGCCCTATTTGAGCAAAAGTCCAGGTTAGAGTGAATTCGCTGTAGAATTCTACAACCAGATTCCTCACGCCGCGGCGTCACACTTGACGCGCTGTAGCGTGATGGTGCTATGGGCTAAAATCCAGTGAGCACAGCGCCACGACATGTCACACCAGAACGCTGCGGTGTTCCTGCACGCATGTTTAAAAAAGTAAATAGTAATTAGTAATTATTTAAATAATTAATTTAGGAAGGAATTAATGAGCGCTGCGGCGCATGTATCTTCATACCGTGGCGCGAAGTGACAGTTAGGGTTATGTGTTGCGGCGTTTAGAGTGCCTCACATTTCAACTTCTCTTTCTCTCGTTTCCTCTGCTTTTCTCCCTTTCTCTTTAGTTTTCGTCTTCCCTTCCCTTCCATCTCCTTTCCAGTTATGCCTGCTTCAATTAAGGTATGTTCTTATTTATTTTCAATTTTTGTAAATTAATAGCATATTTTCTCGGTTTAGGTCATTTTATTTTTGTCTCTATTTGCAATTTCTTTTTTTGTGATGAATAGTTATTGTTAGTTAGTTATTTATAGGTTTTTGTTAGTTTTTATGTGTAATTTTGTGCTTGGAATGCTTATATGTTGGATAAATCTGTTGTTGCTAAATTTTCTGGGTGAATTTGCTGTGTTCGCCGCGGTGTTGAAGTCGAATGTCACGATGTTGGTTTGAATGTCATGGCATTGGCTTGAATGTCACGGTGTTGTGTTGAACTTATATGAATGTCACGGGGTTAAATGTGCACGTCTTAGCATTACATGAACATTTTGAGTTTCGTGGCGCTGGTATTGAATGTCGTGGCGTGTACTCCAAAATTTTCCAGAATTGCTGTATTTTTAAATGTGTTTAATACTTCCATTTACTCAATTCTAACTTTTAGCAATTCTTTTTCAGGATATCATGGGTCCAAAAAGGGGAAGGGTCATTCAGCGAGGATCGTCCAGTTAGCGAAACAGGGAGCCTTCTCCCCCTCCTTTAGATTATGATAAGGGGAATTTTAATTTTGCGGATGCTGCCCAAAGATACATTGTGCTCATTACCAGACCACTCATTCTGGAGTGAGGCTTCTCCTTTTCCAATGCTATTCACCAAGACTTAGAGGGGCTCATTAACCACCTCAAATGGAGTACATTTGCTAGACACCCAGAGTCATCTGTTATTCTTCCTGTGGTTCGCGAGTTCTACGCAAACGTAGCATACTCTGGTGAAGGGGCGACTATAGTTAGAGTCAGAGGGCACACGGTCTCATTTTCAACTACTTCTATTCGCGTAGCTTTGAGCCTTCCTGAGCCCCCTGAGATTTCTGAGTACACTGAGTTCTACCATTGGGAGCTAGAGGAGGGCATTGATGTTAACATGGTCACTACTCGGATTTGCACTGCGGAGTCTCAGCCGGTGGTGTGGACCATGAGTGTGCAGACCAACAGGCCGAGATACTTCCTATGCACCTGTCTGACACCACAGGCCCGAGCCTGGTACCACTTCATTTGCACCCAGATTTTACCATCCGCAAACCTCTCTGAGGTGACACGAGACCGAGCCATACTAATTTATGCCATCTTGGAGCGCCGGTCTATCGATGTCGTTCAGCTTATTTTTGAACATATCTTGAGGTCAGTACGGGAGCATAGGAGCCTCTTCTTCCTTTTTCTCATCCACACCCTGCACTTGGCATAATGTACGCTGGGGGCCACATGAGGAGCTTACTGATGTTCGGCAGCCTCTTAACGATCATTTTATTGAGAGGGTGGGAGCAACTCCAGCCCCCTTACTAGCTAGGCAGAGGCGACCTCGTGTTGAGCCTAGGGCGGCTATACCTAATCCACCAGCAGGACCTGAGCCCTAAACAGCACCTGCAGTTGACATAGAATGGCGTGCTCATGTGGAGGCCCGACTAGTCCATATAGAGACTCAAAGCACACAAATGACAGCTATGTTGTCTTTCACTATTCAGGCACAGAGGTGGATGGTGGAGCACTAGGACTGCCGATGAGGGACTTCCCAGTTCTAGACTTCCCACCCACTACTGTCGCTGACCCCTCCCAGCCTGGACCATCAGCAGTACATCATAATGCTGGCGAGGATGGAGATGATGAGGAGACAGCTTTTGAGACCACCGATTCTGATGATGCACTCATTTAGCCTTTATGACATTTCAGGCCATTTTCTTTCATTGTATTTCTTTTTGATATATATGTATGTTTTTATTGTACAGTGAGGACACTGTTTCCCTCAAGTTTTTGGGGGTGTCTTTGACTTTATGTTTTGAATTTATATGTAGTAGTATTTTATTATATTTTCATATTGTTATGTTTATATGCATGAGTTTTAGTGTTATATTTATGTTAGTATTATACTTCTTATAGTATATATGTATGTGTAGATAATAACCATAGGAACAAGTATCTTGATAAAAATTTGTGAAAATCCCATTCAAGATACAATTGTCATTCCCTTTCACATTAAGGTTGCAATGTTTGAAAAGCATGATGCTTCATGATTATAATGTTGAGAACTTTTGAAAAACATCATGTAGCCAAAAACTAGTGTGTATGATTGTCCAATGATAGATATGGAAACAAAATGACTTTAATTTATCTGTGAATCCATATGCAATTTTTGGCGCATGCTGAAACATTCTAGTTTCTTTTTATGTATGATACGTTTCCCTTTTGCATGTTTCTTGAACTTTGAAAAGGATAAGATTGTTTGTCTAGAGAAAGTTTATGGACAATACATGTGGAAAATTCATTTATCCTTGAAATTGTTTTTCAACTCTCTTGAGGCGAAATCCTAGGTTGTGCATTATTGAGAAAATGATTAGGGCATTGTTTGGACTGATTGGGCCTTTCGAGCTTACCCTGAATGATTATTTTCATAGGTCCCCTTTTGAAGCTTATATATGTTTGGCCTTATTTATTTTTCATAACCATTGTGTTCGTTAACTTATTAACCATTCAAATGCATATGAAAGCATTACATTTTTTTCCTACCATCATTGCTTGCTGAGTACATAATATATTATTTCTTGAAGTGAGTCTTGTGATTAGGGGTATTAATCATTCAATACAAAATGAGCCTGAAGGAACTAGATGTAGTCAAAGAAAAGAAATAATGTTTTTCAAAATGTAAAAAAAAAAAGAAATGAAAAGAAAAAGAAAAGAAAAAGCAAATCATAAGAAAAGAAATGTTCGAAAAGCATCAAAATGGTTCTGGCGAGTTTTCTACTTTCACTGATGAATACCCTGCTAAAATTAGTTAATGGCTCAAGATTTAATATAACATATTTATGTTTCTCAATGTTTGTATTAAATCCTATCCTTTTATTCTGTTGCCCACCACCCTTGGCATTACATTACAAGCTAATAAAGTCCCTGTTGATCCTCAATTTTGTGTGATTTACATTAGTGGGGAGAGAGTTATATTACAATCTTGTGAATTCTGTGAATTATATTCATGTGTATGTTCATAACCTCATCTGGGTGAATCTGAATTGATTGGAAGAAGTTTTGTTTGCATGATTTTAGGAAAAATATCTTATGCAAAAGGAAGCTATGAATGCTAGCATGATGAAGATTGTATATGTGTGAAACTGATTGTGAGGTATGTGTATTCTTTGAGGATTTATACAATCATTATACACTAGTTGGTTTAAGTGAAAGAGGAATTTCGAATGTGGCTGAATGCAGGTTATTAATGTTGAATTGTGTAAATGTATTTTGTTTTGCTCTAGGACTAGCAAAAATCTAGGTTTGGGGGTGTGATAACTCCACAAAGTGTAGTTATTTGTATCCTATATTTGTGCTTTATTGGTTGCTTAGTCCTTGTTTATATGCATGAATGGAAGACTTTAACATCATATTCATCTGATTTTATCTTGATGACTTCCATTATGATTTTGAGCAAATACTTCCAAATCTTTGATAAATTGAGTACATTTGCATTTGATATTAGAATGGTAATTTCTCTATTACATGCAGGGCTCTAATAAAGCACAAAAATGAAGACTTTGAAGTATCTTTGGACCGGGAAGCCCAAGAGAAAGCCAAAATTAAAGATCAGCAAGCAACGTCACAGCGCAGGCATGTCAATGCCACGGTATATGGTGATTCCCCTGCATTAGTACTAGAACCTGAAGCTAGAGCGCCGCAACGCTAAGAACTGGACGCCACGACGTCTGTGACCTAATTGCACGCGCGCCACGGCATAATGTGTTTAATGTCGTGGCGTGACTCTATTTTATTCAGCCTATAAATACTGTTGTATCCATTTTGCACTGGAGTTTTTTATGTTTTTAGAGAACAGCTGCTAGGGTTTTGTGTTTTGGACATAAAGGAAGCAGAAGTAACCAAGATTGAGGGCTTTCTTCACCTTGGAGGAGGATTGGAGCTTGGAGGATCATCAACCTTGAGCTTCCTCTTCTCTACCTTCTACTTTCTCATTTCCTTTCTATGAACATGATGTATTTTGCTATATTTTCGTGCTTCATGGCTGGCTAAGTTGTGTGTAGGGTTTACTTTGGATCCTCCTATGAATATTGAATAATTTTGTAATCCTTTGAGTTAATATACATGATTAATCATATAGTGCTTAATGCTTTTGATTGTTTGATCAACTTTTGATTGATTTGTTGAAATCTAATGAACCTAGACATAGGAAGTTGGATTTGAGATCGTATGTATGATTGATGCATGTTCTATTTCGTTCTATTGGTTTAGGTGAGATGATTCGTTAATAGGATAGAAATATACCTATTGGCCATGCATAATAACTATTTGGAATATATCTTAATGAGTGGATTTACACTAGTTCTCATGGAAACATAGTGAATTAGGTAACTGAAGCATAATTGATTGACCTAGACATAGACTTTTAACTAATTTAGATTCTCAAGCTAACCTAATCATTTTGTTTATATTACTCATAAGGATTACTTGTTATCAATTGAAGTAGGAGGTGAAAATGGATTCCTTATTCTCTAATTCTCAACTTTAATTCAAACTTAAAGCTTTTAAGTTTTTTCAATTAGTTTAAACACTCATCTCTCAATTTATATGCCCTTGGATAGAAACTCTTAAACTTTTGGTTTATATTTAGCACTGATTTTAACATTAGTCCTCGTGGGAATGATATCTGACTCCCAGCTATATTATAAGTGCAATCCGTGCACTTGCAGTAAGTAAAAGAGCGAACAGAAGATTTGCTAAGTGAGCTGCTATTAAGAAAGTGTTAGCGTGATATTAGTATATGAGTATCTGTTATGATATCTGATTGATTTGATTTGTATATAGTTAGCACGATATTATTTTCATTGTATTCATTTTATTTCCTTTCTTGTATAGCCCCTTTTTCTATATAAATAAGAAACCCCTTTGTACTTCAAACACATTCAGAAATATACAGACCATTCAGTGTTTTTGTGTTCTCCATCTCCGTTTCTAACACGGTATCAAGAGCTTAGGTTCTTGGTCCTTGTAAACAATCCTCTTATTGTTCACATTGTTTTCTACTTTTCACCTTGTCGTACTCCATTGTCATCGTACTCCATTGCCATACTCTGCCATTGTGCTCCCGTACTCTGTTACCGTACTCTATCATTGTGCTCTTGTACTCTATCACCATACTTCATCATTGTATTCCCACTTACCACAGTCGTTGTACTCTTATTTTACATTACCGTACTCTAGTTGGCATCGGCTCAAAGTTGTTGTGCTCTCACTCATTATCATTGTACTCTTGTCGATATCGCTATACTTGTTGTACTTGTGGTACCATGACTCAGATGTTATCCACCACACATCAAGATTCATTGTTATGTCATTACTGTCGTTAGTTTGGGCATTTACTCCCTAATTGCCCAACCATAGAATGCCATAACTGCATGAGAAAGAGTCATATTACCTCCAATTATTGTCGATACTACAAGAAACTAGGACACTTGATTCAGAATTGTCCCACACGCCTTCCAAGGTCTGATCAGAATAAGTTTCAACCTTGTCATAGTTTTTCTAAGCATGTGCTTGTTGCTACTACTGCTAATGGGTCCCCAGTTTCTTCAACCACACCTCGAACTACCTTTTTCTACTAATAATCTTGTGTCTCACCTTAAGCATCTACTATCTAATTCAAGTAATACCTCTTATATTTTATCAACTATACCAGGTAATACTAGATGGTACTTTGATTCTACTTGTTGTAACCATAAGCTTACTTGATGCATATCTCATTCCCAAATTAAACTTCAATCTTATTTTTATTGGTCAACTATGCAACTTTGGTTATGAAGTCACATTTTCTTCTTCTGATTGTCATGTGTAGGATCTATGGACAGGACAAGTCACAAGGACTGGATATAAAGTCGGAAGGTTGTTTAAGCTCACTAACCTTCATATCCTCTTGCTTCAAATATTTGTGCAGCATCCACCTTGTCCTCCCTTCAACTATGGCACCAACGTCTTGCTCATAGTTCTCTAGGAAAGTTGTGTCCCCTATTATCTCAAGGAGCTCTAGGTTCGATTAATAATGAATCTTTTCACTACACTCCTTGTCAAACTGCTAAACAACTTGCATTTTCCTTCAATAAAAAATACCTTTATTTCTAAATCTCTTTTTGACCTTGTGCATTATGATGTATGAGGGCTTGCCCCCACATCAATTATGGGAGGTAATTAATATTTTTATAATATTTATTGATGATTTTTCTCATTTTACTTGGATATATTTAATGAAAAATCATTCAAAACTTCCTCAAGTTTACATTAATTTTGCTACTATGATCATAACTCAATTCTAAAAAATAATTAAAGTTTTTTATCATAATAATGCTTATGAATATCGTGATTCCAAACTTCTCACCTTTATTGTTGAACAGGGTACACTCTTTGAGTTTTCTTATCTTGGTATCTCTCAGCAAAATGGTCGTGCTAAAAAAATGCATTGTCATATCCTTGACTCTGTTCGAACCATGCTCATCTCCTCCTCTTATCCTGAACGTGCTTAGGGTGAAGCCACTCTCACCTCCATCTGTGTCATCAGCCATTTTCTTTCCTCTAGTCTGGGTAATGCATCTCCCTTTGAACGTCTCCACTATACTTCTCTATATTATAACTCTCTTAAAGTTTTTAGTTATACTTGTTTTGTTTTCCTTCAACCTAATGAGTACACTAAACTTGAGCCCCGAGCACGTCTCTATTGCTTTCTTATTTATAGAACTAAACATAAGGGCTATCGCTGTTAGGATCCAATCTTTCAACGCATCTGTATCTCCCATCATGTCGTCTTCTAGGAAGACACCATATTTTCCTCACTCTCCGAGTTCAAGTTCATCCCTTCCACTTTGACCCCTCTTTTTACTAACCCCTCTGTTGATCTCTTTTCTAGTGATTTTAATGTAGGTTCCTCAAATGAGCTCCTAGTCACTTTCGATGTTCCAGCCCCTCCCAATGATGTCATTCCAGATATAGATCCCTTACCTGTCATTGCACCCCCTCTTCTTTCTGAGTGTCCAACTAAGGTAAGAACTCAGTTTACCTATCTTCGTGATTATTACTGTTTTTATACCATGCTTGACTTACATTAACTCAATCTTAACAAGAAGCCTCCACAGATCGTCATTGGTAGCATGCTATACAAGAAGAGTTACAGGCTTTGGAGAACAGTAATACTTAGGACCTTGTTGATTCTCTTTCTAGTAAGGCACTTGTGGGATGTAAATAGGTGTTCAATATCAAAACTCATTCTAATGGCTCCATTGAGCGCTATAAGGCTCATTAGGTTGCCAAAAGTTTCACTCAAGAATATAACGTTGATTATGAGGAGACTTTTGCACTTATTGCTGGCATCATTTCAGTTCGTACTCTCCTTGCTATTGTAGTATCTCAGAAATGGACTCTTAATTAGATGAATGTGAAGAATACCTTTCTTAAAGGTGATTAGGAAGAAGAAGTTTATATACGTCCACCTCCTGGTTATACTTGTCCTCCAAATAAGGTTTGTCATCTTCAAAAGGTTTTATATGATCTTAAACAAGCACCTCGAGCTTGGTTTGCCAAGTTTCACAACACTATTAATCTATTTGATTTTTCCTGTAGTGCTCATGATTCTGTTGTTTACTTACAAAACTGATAGATGTACTGTTATATTACTTCTCTATGTTGATGATATGATTATTACTGGTAATGATACTACTAGTATTATTGAGCTTAAACAGTTCTTGAGTCAGCATTTTGAGATGAAAGATCTCGGACTTTACAGTTACTTTCTAGGTCTTGAAGTCATTTCTTCTGCTAATGGCCTTTTTCTATCTCAAGCTAAATATACATTGGATCTTATCTCTCGAGCTGGTTTCACCGACAATCGCACTGATTGAACTCCTCTAGAGCCTAATGTGAGATTAAAACCTCTGGATGGTACAGTGCTTGATAACCCTATGCTCTATCGATAGTTAGTTGGTAGCTTGATTTATCTTATTGTTACTCACTCAGATATTTCATATGTTATTTATTTAGTCAGTCAATTCATGTCAGCTCTGCATACCACTCACTATGCTACCGTTCTCCATATTATCAGCTATGTGAAGGGGACCTTGTTTAATGGGCTTCATTTTTTTGTCGACTCCTCCTTGATCCTCTGATCCTATTTTGATGTTGATAGGGGTGGAGCCCTACTAATCGCCGATCCACCACTGGTTACTATATCTTCTTGGTGATGCCCTTTTTTCATAGCCAAGCAAGAAACAAACTCTAATTGCTCGTTCCAGTACTGAAACGGAATATTGAGCTTTTGTCGACACCACTTTTAAGATAATCTAGTTACGTTGGCTACTTGATGATTTAGGTTTCTCTCAGTCCTCTTCTACTGCTCTTTATTGTGATAATCGGAGTGTTATTCAAATTACTCACAATGATATTTTTCTTGAGTGCAACAAGCACATTTGAATTAATTATCACTTCATTCATCAACATCTTTTTTGTGGTGCTTTTTGTCTCATATTTATTAGAATTCTTAACTAATCAGCTGATCTGTTTACCGAAACTCATCATCCTGATTGCTTCCATACTCTAGTTTCCAAACTCAAGTTAGTTCCCTCTGCACCTACTTGAGTTTGAGGGGGGTGTTAGCGTGATAGTATTTGTTAGGGTATTTGATTGATTAGATTTGTATATAGTTAGCGCAATATTATTTTAATTATATTTATTTTATTTCCTTTCTTGTATAGCCCATTTTCTGTATAAATAGGAAACCTCTTTGTACTTCAAACATATTAAAAAATATACAAACCATTTAGTACCTCTATATTCTCTATCTCCATTTTTAGCAGAAAAGCATCACTCCAAAATTGTAGAGGTAGGAAGAGGCTGCTAGTAATGTTAAACCTATTTCAGTGAGGTGTTTGTGTTTTCTTTTTGCACACCCATTCTGTTGATGAGTGTGTGGGCATGTTAGTATATGAATGATGCCATTGGATTATAAGAACTAGGTAAAGGCAGTAGAGAGGTACTATCTGCCATTTTCTATTTACAAAACCATAATTTTTCTACTTGTTTGAAGTTTAACCATGGTCTTGAATTGGGTGAAAGCCGTGAATGCTTGAAATGTATAATATAGTAAATATAACCATGTATATATAGAATGAGCATCTACAAAAATAATGTAGTACCTAGCACCATAGGGGTAGGTTCCCATATATATGAGAAAAATAATTCAAGTGGATATTCATCCATGGTAGATGAAGATTGAAAAGGCAAGTGATAAGACTTTGCCATACAACAAGCAGAACAAACAACATCCAATTTATTAGAATTCACTGGAATAATACATTACTAAGCTCCCTGTGTACAATTTTATCAAATAGATGGCGAAGTCTACTATGCCACAACTGAAAAGTAACATCAGAACAATTTAATTTCTAAGAATGAAATGCGGTAAATGGAGAAGAGTGAACTTGGGTGGAGGATGAATGAGCAAGCTCCATATTCTCAAAAGCATACAGTCCATCTGTAAGAGCTTCTTAGAGAAGAATCTCCTTGGTAACCTGGGATTTGACATTACAAACATCAGGGTGGAATTCAAAAAAATACTTGACTCTCTCAGGTAAATTAAGGTTGTGTTTGGATGGAGCATTTCAAAATTCAGGAGAATTTAAAATGTTAGGTAATTTAATTAAGAGACGCTCAAAAGAGTTTTAGTTAAGGCAGAAACATGCATCAAAATTATGTAACTGAAAAGAAGTATTTGTAAGAGACGTATAAAGTATAGAATGACCAACATGTCGAATAGTCATACCTTGTCCATTGCCAACCCGAACCTTGTCTTAGCCTCCATAGTTTAAGTTAGTCATCAAGTTGTTCAGGTCTAGTATGAGATAAATGGAGGCTCCTGAGTTAGGATACCAAGATTGATCATAGAGAATGGAGGGTGTTGCAAGCATAGCCTGCATTTGGGAGGGATTATGGAAGGAGGGAGGAGGTGGTGGTATGGTTACAAATTGATTGGAAAATGGATTAGGATAGTTTTGATTGAATATATGATAATAGTTTAAAGCTAAGTGGCCAATTTTTCCACACACTTGGCACTGGGGTCTATTACTAGACTAATTGGATCTGCCACTATGATTGAGACTTCCTAGACTGTTGGAATTTCTTCCACCTCCTGATCTGCCATAGCCACCATTGTTTGAAGATCCTCCATAATTGCTAACATTATAGCTTTTCTTGGACCCTTGAATGTGATCCTGGGCTAGATTTGCGTGCAAGGAGCTTAGTTTAATCTTTCTACACCTCCTGACCCTTTTTTCTTGTGCCATTAGCAATGTTTCCATTTCTTTCACCGTGTAAGGATTAAATCTGTGTGTGACTCAGGTTAAATGCATCATATTTCTCAATTGATCCATCTAAGATTGTCTCAATATGATCCACAATATCAATCGACGAACCAACTACAACTTAAAATGCATGATCTTTTTTATTTGAAGTAGATAAGCATTGCCAAAACCTTTTTTCTTGTTGGTCCTGAGTTGAGTTTTCAACTGTTCACTTTTACACAAGTTTGCGAAGCAAAGAACGCTTCAATTCTCTCCTATATTTGAAATGAGAACTCACACCCTACCATTCTTGTTATGAGAGACTCAAACATTGAAGCTAGCAACCTAGACATAGGCAATTGGTCTTGCTTCTCCTAATACATGTACGCAGGTAACATATTTTCTAGCTCACAATCTTAATCTGAAGCATACTTATGTGGAATTTGATTCTTGTTGAGAAATTTTTGAAGCTTGAACCCTTTGATAGTGGCCAAGCCTTGTTGTTTCCATGGGAGAAAATTGTCTTCATTCATCTTGAGAGAAACTGGATTGGAGAATGTTTGTATTGTGAATTTGGTAGCGAACATAGTTTTAAATTGCGGTCCGCAATCGCAATTGTGGCTGTAATATTACAGTTTTAGTGGTCTCTGCAACCGCATCGCGACTGCAATTGTGGTCGCATCAGCCACATTTTCTTGCAATTATCCACAATTATGGAATGTAACTACAACTGCAACTGCAAACGCAACTTTTGGTACAGTTGAGGGTGATTCAAGATTCTCGATGGATCTTTTGAGCACTGAAACATGAAACATATCGAGCCAGAGATGAAGAAGATGAAGATAAGAGTAAGGTACAGAGAATAGAGAGAGATGAATGAATGGGAATCTTGTGTATATTGTATCAAATGATCAAGTATATACAAAATACAATTTATTAGTGTCAGTCACAATTAGGGGTGGAAATAAGTTAGGCCACCCATCAGGGGCCTATGGCCTGGCCTGTCTAGGGCCTGGCCTGGCCTGACTTGTTTACCAAACAAGTTGGGTCAAAACTTTTTTAAAAGTCCTTTTAACTAAAAAGGACAAGTTTTAGGCTATCTAATAGGCCTTTTAGGTCTGACAGCAGACCTGACCTATTTAATTATATATATATATATATATGTGTGTGTGTGTATGTGAACATCCAATTTTGACCGGGTTAAAAAAAAGTAAAAAATAAAAAAGAAAAAAGAAGAGAGAGAAAATAAAAATTCAAATTAATTCAAGTCCACTTTGTTGGTCCTTTTTTTTAGCCCAAACACGTAAGCCCACCTTAGGCTAAAAAAAAAGAAAAAGAAAGAAAAAAAGAAAAAAAATGTTCGCTGCCTGTTTATTCTACTTTTGGAAAGAGACAATTTCCTTTTCTTGCTTTATGTTCTTTTGTGCATGCATTATGCACCACGACACTGCAGCATATACTATTGCAGGGGGCAATGCTGCTTTGCCCCCACTCATTCTGACTTTTATATTTCTCCACTTGCACTGTTGCACACACTCACTCACTCACATAGCACACATACTCACATTTTTTTCACCCTCCACTCTCACGTTCACTACTCATACACATCCTGGAGGTTTCAAATAAAAAGGGGTGCCCACCTTTCATATATGGGATCTTCACCTTCACCTACCAAAAAAAAAACCATTCCTCTTATATTCATCATTCTCAATTTCCACCACACCACCTCACCACCTTCAACCTTCCATTTCACCACCCATCACCAATCATCTTCAACTCCCATAAACCATTCCTCTACCACTTTGTCACCCATCTTCAACCATAAAATCATCCCCAACGGTGAACCACTCCCTCCTTCATCTTCATCAACACATCACTATCAACAAAAAGCCATTACTCCACCCTTCATCTCAACCTCATCCTCAAGCCTCCATAACCATCTTCAACACCTTTCATCTCCACCACTTCATCACCATCTCAACCATCCTCCATCTTCATCACCAACCACCCATGCACCACCACGTTCAACCTCCACCACCGTGAAACTTCACCCCTTTCTTCTCTACCACCATCACCATCTTCCCATCACCACCACTCTTCCATAACCACCTCACTATCTTCAACCTTCACCTTCAACCTCCCATCACCACCACTATTCCATAACCACCTACCACCTTCAACCTTCATTTTCAACTTTTTTCACTTTCACCACATTACCTTTGACCTCTCATCCACCAAACACAACCCTCATCACCTTATCACATTCTTCAAACCTCTGCCAAAAACCTCCAAAATCACCTCACCATCATCCCCTCATCGTGCGCCGAGCTCCACTGCGTAACCCCTCCACGCGTCGACCACGAGCCTGCCAACACCAGCAACCGACCCAAACTGAGCTAACCGTGTTCTGCAACCCGCTCCAACCAGAAATCGCCACTGCTGTCATTGCTCTACCCGGATCCGACCAGTTACAACCGTCCAATCGTCGCACGTTCGAACCTCAGCCGTCAACCGGGCCAACCTGCGCAGCACCGCGCGCTACCTTCATTCTCATGCTGCACGCATCCCACCACTCCACCGGCAGCGCCCCACTCGGACCGGGAACCGTGCACCACTTGGATCAGGCGTCGAGTTGCTGCGTTGCTCTCCCCGGCACCACTCCACCCGCGTCGCGCCATCCTTGTCGCCATTCAAACCAGTGCCGGTAACTACCACCTAACCACCGGCCTTCACTCTCCTTCCTCACCTGCAACCATTGCAAAATCCCCCCTTTTTTGCCTTTCGTAAGCTACTGTTCTTTCTTTTATTTTTTTTCTTTGTTTTAAAATTTTGCTAGTATTTAGTATTTAGTTTTTTTTTTTTTTAAAAAAATGGGCTTAGGCTAATGGGTTGAATAGGTTAAGTTTTTTTAGTTAATAGGCTGAAACCTTTTTTTTTCCTTTTCTTTATTTCTGTTTTGTTTTGTTTTCTTAGGGAAGTTTTAAAAATATAAAAAAATAAAAAATGAAAATAAAATGATAAAAATGAAAAATAAAAATAAAATAATTGAAGGATTAACTGTGTTGTGACAACTTGTTAATCCTGTAATTTTTATAATCATCTGAGTTGTGACAACTTGATGATTCTTCTTTATTTATTTATTTATTGTCTTCAAAATTTTATCTTTTTGAAATAAAACAAATCTCTAATCGATAAAGACTCAAAACCTCTTTTTTAATATTTTTTAATAAACTTGATGAGCCATGAGTGACATCTCTAGCGTGACATCGAGTTTCACCTATTCGAATCTTAACCAGATTAAATGAGTCGTGACGACTTGTTAATTCAAATTTTTAAAGTCAAAAATTAATTTTTTAATTAAAATCAACAAACTCATACTTATTTTTTATAGAACTATGTGACTTTGAGTTCCTCATTGCACCCGAGGATACGTAGGAGCGGAACTCCAATTCCGTCAAGCCAAAAATTAAATTTTCACAAATTATTTATTTTTTTAGTGTTGTTTTAATAAAAGGAGTAAAATAAATATATTTGAGATCATCAAGTTTTGCAACTGACTTAAGGTACCGTCTTAGGACGGGTGCGTTAGGGGTGCCGTGAGATTAAGTTTTCACCATTTCCTAAGTATAACCGACTCCCGAATCCAATATGATTTTCAAAGATTATTTTTCATAAGAAAGGTCTTCCAATTTTTTCTAATTTAAATAAAATTGGTGGCGACTCCATTTTCATATTTTAAAATCATACGAGTTGCTATGTTTCGCCACGATCCACGGCCGCGACAGATGGCGACTCCATTGGGGACCTTTGGAGAGTTAGTTCTATTGTTGTTAGTTATGCAAATTATTAATAATTTCTATTTATTTATTTTACCTCATTTTGTCCTTGTTTTTATTTTCTTATTTATTTGTAAATAGATTTTATTTAGTACTTTTATGTAAGTATATGATAGCATTATCCTATGTATATTGTGACTTATATATATATTTTGTGCTTAATTGTTGGTAGAGGATTGCTGGCTGGCTGTTGTATATATATTTTTGCAGTTTGGGCAGTAATTTTGGTATTTTTAAATTTTTGTACAATGTTTATATGCTCCCTACACCCACTGCACCTACATATTTATCACACACATCCAAGTGGGGCCCTATACCCAGGGTCTGAATGAAGCCTAAGTTAGGTAGAGGTTGCGTAGTAGTAACCATTTTGGATGTACATCTTGTTTGATTATCGTGCAAACCTCATCCAGAGTGTGCCTTTTTCACGAATGTCCTACACCTAGTGGTTTGGCCACTGTTTGTGGTCAACATTATGAAATGAGACTTATCTCTAGAGACCTTTAGAATAGAAGAACCACACAATGAAAGTTCTCACGAATTAGAAGGACTCATAAATTCTTTGGATAGAAATCCTCAAGTTTAAGGCAATCCCATTAGGACACAAAGGGAGCGTACTTTTTCTTTGTCTCTTCCTCATGCCATTCATTCTTGCATTTAAAATAAAAAATAAAAAAAATATCATCTTACACTTTCATTCCTAGAAAAAAATAAGAATTTTTTTCTTTATTTATCTATTCATCATATCATTCATTTTTGCATTAAAAAAAATACATCATCTCGCATTTTCATGGCATTCGTAGCATTAAAAAAAATGAAATGAATGAGAAAAAAAGATATATCATCCTACCTTTTCATAGTATTCTTAGCATTAAAAAAAACTTCAATTTATATTTTCATGACATTCATAGCATTTTTTTAAAGAAAAAAGAAAAAAGAAAAATATATCATTTTGCATTTTCATAACATTCTTAGCATTATAAAAAAAATCATACATTTTCATGACATTTTTAGCATAAAAAAAATTCATTGCTCACATTCTTAGCATTCTAAATAAAAATTTTACATTTTCATAGCATTCCTAGCATAAAAAAAACACATCATCTTGCATTTCAAGGCATTCATAGCATTTATTGTTTTAAAAAAAGAAAAAAATGTTTCCAAAATTCATTCTTTTCATTTTATGCATCTTATTCATTTCATTTTATTATTTGACTCTAGTATCATTACGCGGCTTAGGAAAGAAGAGACCAATTAAACTCGAGTTCACAATACCATATCTCGAACCAGAATGGCTGCTAATAACCCTGAGGTAGGGAGAAACTTGAGCATAGAAGTCGATGAGATTAAAGGGAGGATAGATGAAATGATGGAGTCTCAAAGAAGAATAGAGGAAATGTTGTTGGCCATGAGAGAGACTCTCACCTGATTAGGGCGGCCGGAGGCACAGGAGTGACAGGGGCACATCCGCGCCTACCAACTATCAATTCCATGAGGACAAACGCCAAGATCACCACTGAGATGCCTGTTGTGGGAAGAATCTCAAATACTGCACCGCTAGTGATTCTTATCGGAGAAGGGTATCATTCTTCAAAGGATACTCGAAATGAGATTCATGGTAATGCTAAATTCATATGGGAACTACCACATATGTCCATCCCATTGACAATAGGATTTCTTGTTGGGAGTAGTCATGTGACAATTCAAAAGGATAAGATGAAAGAAGAATGGATAGAAAGGATGAAAGAACAAATCAAAGCAATCAATGGCCCCAGTGCTTATGGATCGCTTAGAATAGAAGAACTGTGTCTTACCCTAGATGTCGTAAATCCTAAAGACTTCAAGATTCCTGATTTTGCCAAGTATGATGGGAGTGGTAACCATCAGTTTCATTTAATCAGTTATGGAACTAAGATGATTATTTGGTCCAGGGATGATAAGTTTCTCATTAGATTTTTCCAAGAAAGTCTTACAGGCCCCGCTTTAGAGTGGTATCTTCAATTAGACCGCTTTAAGATTTCTCGTTGGATGGAATTGGCTGATCTATTTATGGATCAATACAAGTTCAATCTAGATGCAGCTCCTACCTGGGAACAATTGGACTCAATGCAAAAGAAAAATGAGGAAGCCTTCAAGCAGTATACCTAGAGATGGAGAACTCTCGCAGCATAAGTGCAACCACCATTGACATTGATAGAAATGTGCTCATATTTTCTAGGGACTTTGGGAGCACCTTATATTGAGATAATGGCAGACGCTGTTTATCTAGACTGTGCTGAGTTAATAGTGGCCAAGGAGAGGATTGAAATTTTAGTAAAAGCTAGTAAATTGCTAACTGACAATGATGAAAGTAGTTTCAAGAAGGAGTTTTTCCCCTAAGGAAAAGGAGCTGGAAGTGAGCTACATGCAAAACCAAACCCGCTATCCACCATCTTACCCTGCCTACACCATTCGCCCTCCATCAACTTGAAACCTCTGAACAATTGGAGATCAGAGGAGTTGATTGAAGTGATTGCCATAAAAAATCAGTGATGATAGACTTATGTTAATTTTCTTGAAGCATTAATGTAATAAATTTGCATGGATATCTTGTTTCATTTCATTTTTGTCACAGTGTCTTTCTTGACATTTATTCCCTTTCATTTCTTCAAAGTGTTTTCTTTGTATTTGGATCTCATGTGACTCTTGGTAATTCTCAGTTTAGTGGATGTCAATAAAGTCCACGTGTGCAGGTGCCATTTGCAAAAACAACTAAAAATGAACAAAAAAAAAGAAAAATAAAAGGGAGCAAAGAAGTTATCACTTAGTGTGCATTATCATTTTGTCTCTAAGTTAAAATTTTTGAAAATGAGCAATCAAGATTTGAAATGGAGATTGGCCATTTTTCTCTATCCTTCACAAGAATTCATCTTTTCATTATCTCTCGTTGTCCCTTTTTGAGCTTGAAAGTTTTTTCAATAAACCCTGGACAAGGATCACCTCTACACTAAGGGATAACACAAAACAAAGGATGATTGCAAGGAAGAAAATGTGAAAGGGGCAAAAATTAAAAATAAAAAAAATGATGAAAAACTAAAAAGAGAAGAAAAAAGAAGAAGAAAGAAAATAGAATGAAAGGAGCCATGACAAAGGAGAATGAAAGAAAATGAAAAGAAATG
This sequence comes from Ormosia semicastrata, assembly GCA_029884595.1. Classification (NCBI taxonomy): domain Eukaryota; kingdom Viridiplantae; phylum Streptophyta; class Magnoliopsida; order Fabales; family Fabaceae; genus Ormosia; species Ormosia semicastrata. Next base: position 25,651,980 of record JAQQTO010000056.1, read on the forward strand.
GGGAAGAAATGGGGAACAATAAGAGAAAAGTGTGTTCGAAGGTACAAAGGCAATTGACAAAGTTTAATTTTGAACAAGGATCCTTGGTCCCATTCAACCCTTAAACACTTGCTTGAGCCTTATATCTTTCCTTTCATAACCCCTAACCTTGGCCACATTACAATCCTTAAAAAGTCCATTCTGATCAATGAATGATTGCCTTTATTTTCATAAGTTCTAAATTTGAGGCAAAAGGTTGTGCTCATTTAAGTATCTAGTTCATTGCTTTTAAAAAAAAGAAAAAAGAAAAAAGAAAGAGACTTACACTGGGGCAAAAAAAAATTGTTCTCAATTACCCCAGACTAGGGCAAATTTTTGTTTTCAAATGGCCTACACTGGGGCAACTTTGTTCACAAATAACACACTCTAAGTCAAATTCTTTTTTTGATAGCCTATATGAGGGCATATTTTTGCAAATACCTAATAAAACAATGGTCATGATGTCTAGTTGTCGAGTAAGGATTAATCACATCCATATTGGGGCAAAAACCCTCTGGCTTTCTTGTTATTCTACTGCTTGTGTCTTTATCCTTTGTAAATGTCCTTTGTGTAGTCATACTCACCAAAATCAGTCAAAAAACTTCTCAGTTAGTAAATATCTTTCCTATTGTACTTTTGAATCCATGCATATCTGGTACATGATGCTTCAGGTTAGGTGAACATAAGTACAACACTATGATTTGACTATCTAATGGCAATCCCTCGATGAACAATTCAGCTGAAAAAACTAAGAATCTCCAATTAAAGGGGAAAATGATATCTCGAGGGATAATTCAGAAATAAGGGGTACCCGAGCAAAAAAGGAAAAGAGGCCGTTAAACAAAAAACTCGAAAGGGTGGTTTAAGCAAAAGTTAGAGTCAATGAATTGGAATTGCTTAAACTAGGGCAATTTTTTTGGCAACTTTGTTTGCATTCAATTGGCCACATTGTGGCAAAATTTCTGAAGGACTAAGGAGAAGATATGTTGAAAGAAATAGCAACAGAGACAATGGTTGAGTTATCAAGCAATTGTAGAGAATCAACTAGATGAGAGACAAAGTTAAATACTGGGGGAAATTTTCTCTCAAGGACTCAGCCAAGCAGGGGTTCAAAGGACATTTCATAAAAGAGAGAGAGAGAGAGAAAGAAGAAGAAGAAGAAGAAGAAGGAGAGAAAGGATAGGTAAGTAGGATTGAGGCTAAGCACGTGAACAAGAGGTTTGATTGGTCAAAACTTTTCAAAAGTCGTCGTTGATTCAAAGGACTTTTAATAAAATTCAAAAAAAAAAGAGAAAAAGTGAAAGAAAAAAAGAAGGAAAGAGAGAGAGAGAAAAAAATAAAAAAAATAAAAAGAAAAAAAAGAAGAAAAATATTTTTGGGTCAGGATGCCTTTTGCTTTTTAAAATTTCTGTCTTTGCGGGATGTAGTAGCTTGCTGTCTTTTAAATTTTGGGACACAGAAGTCCGCTATCTTTCCATGCATTTTAAATTTGTTTGAGCGCATTGGCTCTCTGCATTCTAATTTCTTTTGAGTGCATCGGCTCCATGCATTTTAATTTTTGTTGAGCGCATCGGCTTCATGCATTTTACTTTTTGTTGAGCGCATCGGCTCCATGCATTTTAATTTCTGTTGAGCACATCGGCTCCATGCATTTTAAATTCTTTTGAGCACATCGACTCCATGCATTTTAATTTCTGTTGGGTGCATCGACTCTATGTATTTTAATTCCTGTTGAGTGCATCAGCTCCATGCATTTTAATTTCTGTCAATTCTTTTGAGCGCATCGGCTCTATACATTTTTATTTTTGTCATTTATTTTGAGCGCATTGACTCCATGCATTTTAATTTCTGTCAGTTCTTTGGAGCACATTGGCTTCTGTCATTTAAATTTCTGTCATTTATTTTTTAGCTCATCGGCTCCATGCATTTTAATTTCTATCATTTATTTTTTGAGTGCATCGGCTCCATACATTTTAATTTATGTCAATTCTGTTGAGTACATTAGCTCCATGCATTTTAAATTCTGTTGAGCGCATCAGCTCCATCCATTTTAATTTCTATTGAGCGCATTGGCTCAATGCATTTTAATTTCTGTTGAGAACATCAGCTTCATGCATTTTAATTTCTGTTGAGCGCATCGGCTCCCTGCATTTTAATTTCTTTTGAGTGCATCAACTCTTGTCATTTACTCTTGAGTGCATTGGCTCTTGTCATTTAAATTCTTGTCATTTATTTATGAGCGCATCGGTTCTATGCATTTTAAATTCCTATCATTTATCTTTGAGCGCATCGGCTCCATGCATTTTAATTCCTTGTCATTCATTTTTTAGCGTATCGGCTCCATGCATTTTAATTTCTGTCAATTCTTTTGAGTGCATTGGCTCCATGCATTTTAATTTCTGTCATTTATTTTTTAGCACATCGGCTCCATGCATTTTAATTTCTGTCAATTCTTTTGAGCGCATCGGCTCCATGTATTTTAATTTTTGTCAATTCTTTTGAGATAATTGACTCCATACATTTTAATTTCTGTCAATTCTTTTGAGCGCATCGGCTCTTTGCATTTTAATTTATGTCAATTCTTTTGAGTGCATCAGCTTCATCCATTTTACTTTCTTTTGAGCGCATCGGCTCATTACATTTTAAATTCCTATTATTGTTCTTGCTTTATTTTGCATTTATCCTCTTATGCATTGCCGGACAAAATTGGAGTTCATATCTTTACTCATTTCTTACGATGATAAAATGAAAAACCACAATTTTTCTTTTTATCTAATAAGAAACAAGTAAAGAGTGACAACTGTAAACACCTAATTTTGACCCGGGTTAAAAAAAGTAAAAAAGAAAAAAGAAAAAAAAAAAAAAGAGAAAAAGAAAATAAAAATTCAAATTAATTCAAGTCCACTCTGTTGGTCCTTTTTTTTAGCCCAAACACATAAGCCTGCCTTAGCCTAAAGAAAAACAAACAAACAAAACAAAAAGAAAGAAAAAAAAAGAAAAAAAGAAAAAAAATGTTCGCTGCCTGTTAGTTCTACTTTTGGAAAGAGACAATTTCTTTTTCTTGCTTTATGTTCTTTTGTGCATACATTATGCACCACGACACTGCAGCACATACTATTGCAGGGGGACAATGCTGCTTTGCCCCTGCTCACTCTGACTTTTACGTTTCTCCACCTGCACTGTTGCACACACTCACTCACTCACGTAGCACACCCACTCACATTTTTTTTCACCCTCCACTCTCACGTTCACTACTCATACACATCCCGGAGGTTTCAAACAAAATGGGGTGCCCACCTTTCATACATAGGATCTTCACCTTCACCTCCCAAAAAAAAGCCATTCCTCTTCCATATTCATCATTCTCAGTTTCCCACCTCACCACCTTCAACCTTCCATTTCACCACCCATCACCAATCATCTTCACCTCCCATAAACCATTCCTCTACCACCATCACCCATTTTCAACCATAAAACCATCCCCAACCGTGAACCACTCCCTCCTTCATCTCCATCAACACATCACTATCAATAAAAGCCACTACTCCATCCTTAAGCCTCCATGACCATCTTCAACACCTTTCATCTCCACCACTTCATCACCATCTCAACCATCCTCCATCTTCATCACCAACCACCCATGCACCACCACGTTCAACCTCCACCCGTGAAACTTCACCCCTTTTTCTCCACCACCATCAAACTTCCCATCACCACCACTCTTCCTAACCACCTCACTATCTTCAACCTTCACCTTTAACCTCCCATCACCACCACTCTTCCATAACCACTTCACCACCTTCAACCTTCATTTTCAACTTCTTTCACTCTCACCACATTACCTTCGACCTCCCATCCACCAAACACAACCGTCATCACCTTATCACTTCTTCAAACCTCTTCCAAAAACCTCCAAAATCACCTTACCATCTTCCCCTCACCATGCGCCGAGCTCCACCACGCAACCCCTCCACACGTCGACCACGAGCCAGCCACCACCAACAACCGGCCCAAACCGAGCCAGCCGCGTTCTGCAACCCACTCCAACCAGAAATCGCTGCCGCTGTCGTTGCTCTACCCAGATCCGGCCAGTCACAACCGTCCAGTCGTTGCACGTTCGAAGCTCACCTTCAATCGGGCCCACCCGCGCAGCACCGCATGCCACTGCCGTTCTCGTGCTGCACGCGTCCCACCACTCCACCGGCAGCGCGCCACTTGGACAGCGAACTGCTCACCGCTCGGACCAGGTGTTGAGTTGATGCGCTGCTCTCCCCGGTACCACTCCACCCATGTCGCGCTATCCTTGTCGTCGTTCGAACTAGCGTCGGCAACTACCACCTAACCACCGGCCTTCACTCTCCTTCCTCACCTGCAACCATTGCAAAACCCCCTTTTTTTGCCTTTCGTAAGTAATTTTTCATGTTGTTCTTTCTTTTATTTTTTTTCTTTGTTTTAAAATTCTACTAGTTTTTAGTTTTTAGTTTTTTTTTTTTTGAAAAAATGAGCTTAGGCTAATGGGTTGAATAGGTTAAGTTTTTTTAGTTAATGGGCTGAAACCTTTTTTTTCTTCGCTTTTCTTTATTTATGTTTAGTTTTGTTTTCTTAGGGAAGTTTTAAAAAAATAAAAAATGAAAATGAAAAAAAATGAAAAAATAAAAATAAAATAATTGAATCTTTTTCAAAAGAATAAAATAGGATTAACTGTGTTGTGACAACTTGATGATTCTTATTTATTTATTTATTTATTGTCTTCAAAATTTTATCTTTTCGAAATAAAACAAATCGCTAATCGATAAATACTCAAAACCTTTTTTTATTTTTTTTAATAAACTTGATGAGCCATGGGTGACGTCTCTAGCGTGACGCTGAACTTCACATATTCGAATCTTAACTGGATTAACTGAGTCGCGATGACTTGTTAATTCAAATTTTTAAAGTCAAAAATTAATTTTTTAAATTAAATCAACCAACTCATGCTTATTTTTTATAGAACTACGTAACTTTGAGTTCCTCATTGCACCCGAGGATACATAGGAGCGGAACTCCAATTCCGTCAAGCCAAAAATTAAATTTTCACAAATTATTTATTTTTTTAGTGTTGTTTTAATAAAAGGGGTAAAATAAATATACTTGAGATTATCAAGTTTTGCACAACTGACTTAAGATACCGTCTTAGGACGGGTGTATTAGGGGTGCCGTGGGATTAAGTTTTCACCATTCCCTAAGCATAACCAACTCTCAAATCCAATCTGGTTCTCAAAGACTCTTTTTCATAAGAAATGTTTTTCAATTTTTTCTAATTTAAATAAAATTGGTGGCGACTCCATTTTCATATTTTAAAATCATACGAGTTGTTATGTTTCGCCACGATCCACCTGTCGCGATATATATATATATATATATATATATATATATATATATATTATAATTATAATATTAATTTATTATAATATATTAATATATTTTTAATTAAATTTTATTAAAAATCAAGTAACTAAAACCTAAGTTAGTAAGTTAAAATAAAAATAACATTAGAATTATGTTATGACTTAATACTCACCCCTTCTTTTATAGATACTCACCACTTTCTTACTCTAATCCTTGGTCGATGTGAGACTTGAAAATATACCAAGTTGCACTATTAACATCTCTTAAGTCTCTATTTTATTCTCTTATGGTGTTAACATGCCTTGTTTTGTTCCCTATAATTTTTGTTGTGGTGCTTTCTTTTGCTTGTAATTTCTGCTTGTTAATATTTTGTACATTTTATTGCATTGCTTATGGTTTAATGTGTTTATCTAATTTTCTTCAAGTATTAACACTCCAGAACTTTTCATTCATAACACAGTGACACACAACCTCACTTTCTCAAGTTCTCATTATCTTTCACTCATTCTTTTGAGATAAATGTCCACTAAAAGATGGATACAAATGGAATTTTTTAGGCAACGGTTCAATTTGATTGGAAGTGACAAAAGTCATGTTGAAAAATTTACAGGAAAATCCGCACAAATCAAGCTACAAGTTCCTTGGCTAAAGGGCTCTAGCAGTGTGGCCTCCAAATCAAGTTGTGGCTGTTAACATGGATAATTGGAGTAATAAATGGTTTTTGGTTGTGTGCAAGGAATTGGACCTTTGGCTCCTACATCAGTTACATTTTTTGTCGTTGTTGCTTAGTTATAGACTTCTCAACCACAAATCATAAGCAGTCATGCAGTGACAGACAATAATTCAGCAGTATAAATAATATATAGAAAATTATTTTTGTTGTTCTATATTTGATGGAAAATGTATAATTCATTGTGTAGGATGCTTATGCCAAATATGTCAGAGTATATTACCTTGGAACCTTTGGTGTTACTGTACAACAAACTTATAACCAGAAGCACTTAAAAAACAATGCTGTTAGAGATGGCATTTATGAGCGACTATGGTGGTTATAACTTTCAATTTGCACTGATGTTGTGTACTTTCAGGTGACTTCCTCAAATGATAGTATATGCTATTATCAGAGGTAATATAGTATTATTGAAATGGGAATTAGTTCAGGAAAAAAAATAGAGGAGGGTCAAGGTGTGTTGGGAAAAAATAACTCCCATCAACCAAACCACCACAACCGAAATCTCCACCTTGGTCCCACCACATCAAGTTCATTCAAAGAGCTCTGTCATAGTCACCATTATTGAGCCATACACACCACCACAAATAAACCCACAAGTCACCAGCCGCCATGAACCAGAGATGCACCATCGTTGGTTATTAACTTAGTCACTTTCTGGTTAGTTGTGACTTGATATATCTTCAAGTCTTACATCGACTAAAGACTAGAGCAACAAAGTGGTAAACATCTATAAAAGTAGGGGGTGAGTGTGACCTATTTAAGGATTAGGTCTGTTAGCCTATTTCAAGACTTATTGACTTATTTAAAAGTAGGCATGTTAACCTATGTAAAGGTCTGTTAGCTTATTTAAAAATAAGTTTGTTAGTCTATTTAAGGACTTTATTAAAAAGTAAGCTTTTAAATAGACTTTCAAGTTAGGCCAAACTTTTAAAAAAGTCAGGTCAAACATTAAAAATTAGTCTATTTCAGACTCACAGTGAGATTCAGACCTTATAATTGAGATACAAATCATACATATTTAACACAAATCTTAGTCTATTTTCATCCCTAATTACAGTAATTATTTATGCAACAAAATGTTTAGCCATCGTAACTAATGCGTAACCATCATAACTAATATAACTAATTCCATAGCGGTGAATTGTATCTGTTATCCCTTACAATGACATTACGTCAAGTGATAGCTCCAATTTGTGACATTAATGTTTCTTTAAAATGTTAACGTGTCATATTTTTTTGTACCATGTGTCATGCAGAATAAGTTATTATAAAAAATTTAAAATTTGAAAATTTCATAATTATCTTAATACAAACAATTTAAGATTTGAATCTTTATAAAAATATTATTTACGAAAATAGTTCATTAATATCTTATTACATATAATTCAGATTTTTTAGTTTTGAAAATTTCTTTTTTTATAACTTCATATATTACATGAATGTTAATCCAATATTATTTAAAGTTTCCTTTATTATCATACTTCTTACCTTAAAAAATTACATATGTGAATAGAGAAGATACCTGTTTCATAATCATATATCGTTGTATTATAAAAACACAAACTAAATAATATTGCGAAAAGAGAAGATAGCCCTGCCAAGATTTTTTTTTTTTTAAATAAATTGTGAAAAGTGAAGATGGCCCTGACTTGGGGAGGACAAGTGGAGAGTATATTCCTAGCTTGATGCATCAAAATGATAACACCTGTTTCATAATTCTTTTACTTATATTATCCTCAATATAAAATTGAAAACTCATCCAATCATTTATCGTTATTTCATTAGAAAAAAATAATTAAATTTAGAAAAATACTTATAACATATTATTAAATGTCTTATATTTCTTCATGTGACAGAATTATAATTTTTTGACATAATTATAATATAAATATATAAAAAAGTAAAATAATTTTAATTATAATTAAATAATAAAAATTATATTATTAAAAAATAATATGTGTATAAGTATTTATATATTATAAGATTTAATAAAACTGTTGAGTATGTGAGTGCTATCCAACTTTTCTATTACTTCATCGCAAACACAAACCTCCCTCACCCAAAAAAGTGCGAAAAGAAAAAGTAAAACTTGAAAATTCTTTACAAATCTGAATTGGGTTTCCAACAATTCCAATCCACCTTCATCTCTAACCACATCAAACCACTCTCAGTATCTTTTCAATCGTCCAGTCTAGGTTCGATCACTCTTTCCTTCTCTCCGTGCTTGCAAATTCTTCGATCTGCAAATGAATTGATCCAACGCAAGTTTGATGCTTTTTTGGATAAAAACCAGATTCACAGATACCCTTTTGGTTCCCGATTTATGGGTTGTTTTTCCGAATTTACTAACTTGTTCGATTGCTGATTCTTCAGGTGATTGATTTTCTTGCTGAGAGAGGATGGGAGCAATGATATCGAGGTTCTGGTTCATGTTGTTCCCTGCGAAGGAGTATAAGATCGTGGTTGTTGGGTTGGATAATGCTGGAAAGACCACCACCCTCTATAAATTGCACCTGGGTGAGGTTGTCACCACCAATCCTACTGTGGGTAGCAACGTTGAAGAGCTCGTCTACAAGAATATACGATTCGAGGTGGTTAATCACTTTATAGATATGTTATTTATTTATTTAAAAAAAACCGGTTTTGTTATTTTTATCTTGCTTCAAGGGCTTGATGCCATCTTGGTGTGATTTAACATGGGAAGTTGGGAACCAATTTTTGTACTCTCTTTTATGACTTACTTTCAGCTTTTTTGTTGATGAATTAGTAAATACATGAGTGAAGTAATAAAGGACAAAGATTGGCAAGAGGATATATGCTAAGATTGGAATTTGGAAGGTTTTGAGGGAAGGGTAAGGTAGGGGTAGGGGTAGGGGTAGGGATGGAGGAGTAGTTACTTCTCCTTGTATGTTTAATGAGGAGAACTTTCTTGCCTTGTTTGGCAGTTAAGTTAAAGGGGAGGGAAAAGATAAAATTAAATTTACAATATGATGCTTATGCAGTTATCCTGCAATCTTATAAGTTATAATACATGCATGGTTTTCAATTGTGGTCTGCAACTACAGTTGTGGCCACAATATTGCGGTTTTGGAGGTCTCCATAACTGCAATTGTTGCCGCATCAGCTGCATTCTCCTGCAATAATGTTAATTTGGTGTTCCCTTAAAAATGAATTAAAAATTTAAGGATGGGATTTTTACGGAAAAACTATATGAAAAAAATCATCCTGAAAATTTCACATTCAATTTTGAAGAGATACCAAATTGACTCATGGTATGTAAAGATTCAAACTTGTTCATGAGAAGGAAAAGAAAAGAGGGATGGGGGGCTGTTCATTCTTCTTGTCAGTTGGCCTCCTCACGTTGATGTTGAAGGATACTTGTCATTTGATTACAAATACTAGGAAACCTTTTCGTTGGGGGTGACATCAAGTTGGGTTTGTCTTGTGAGCTTGTTCTTATATTTCCTTCTCTTTCTTATTCTCTGTGGTTTCTTTTTTTGTTTTTTCCTGGAGAGATGTCCAAAGTTGCCTTTAAAGAGAAAATGCATATGCATTCATTTCCACTATATCTATAGCTTAGTTCAATCAGAACAGAAATGATGAAAATGAAGATCTTTCTGTTTAATCATTCATTTACTCATTATTGTGTCTAATGATTTTACTTTAATCATTCATTTACTCATTATTGTGTCTAATGATTTTACTTTGTTTCTCTAGAATCATTAGGAGGATAGTGATGACGGTGAATGCGGATGTTGGGATAGAAAAGGACGTGGTTTGTGTTTGTGTATATGGGAAAAACATCTATGATTCACAGATTTGGGCACAGTTTTTGTATCTAATACCAAGCAGTTCTTTGAAAATTGACCACTATAGCCTATTGGTTGGCCAATTGACCTGCTTGGCTGCTTGCTCTAATTGAGAGTTGGAGATTTGGTACTCTTTGCTCAGGAGAGTATGGCAAGGCACTTCAAATAAAATATGATAAAGTACATCGGATGTATATAAGTCTAAGAATAGGAAGAAGGAAGAAGTTACCTAAAGTATATCTCTACTATTAATCAAGGGAGGAGGTAGTTTTCCATCTGTAGTTTTTGCCCCAAAAGGTCCTTATCTAGGCTAGTATCTGTTAAAAAACTAGTAAAAATGATATGGTTACCTGTGTAACTATAAAATGGAAAATTAGTATTCCCACTTTCTCAACTTTCCCATTTTTCCTCCATCCTTATCCCCAAGTGAACGAAGAAGTCAAATTTTCTCTAAAATGTAATGATAGAATAAGCCCTATCTGTAAAATAATAATAATACTAATAAACTTTTAAATCTTACCATTATTATGTGTATGTGTGTTTTTTTATTTGGTAGCATTTTAAACTATTTAATTCCCTATTCTTTCCATCTCCTTTTTTTTTAATTATTCTAAGAAATCCTTTAGCCGACCTTACCTAGTGGGAAAATGCTTGGTTGCTGTTGTTATTCTAAGAAATCCTTTGTAGTGGCCCATCCCACCAGTTAGTGAGAATATTTTCATCATCCATCCATTCATTTGCATAGCAACTTTAATGACACAAATGCCTCACTCAACCTCCCTTCACGCTGCCCCCTGGACAAAGATGCAGTAGATGAGTCCATAAATTATCTGCATGCAGTGTCTAAATGTGGTTGCTGTCTGTAAAATGAAGGCATCTTTAAATGGACATGCTTATACTTGTGTAATGGGTAATCCTTCTCCAGATTTAGTCAGAATTGATATAGAAACTTATCTTGTCAAATGAAACCTGCTTATGCAGTCTCCACCTGGATCAAATCCTTGCCTAGGGGTGATGCATGTATAGTGAATATATATATATAGGGAGCATATTTAGTGAGAGGAGTTTTTATTGTGAGAGGGTGAGAAGAGTAAATCTTGACCATACAATTATATATAGATGGTCAAAATTAAAAGTTGCTTAAAGGTCATGTGATCACTTAAAAATGTTACATGTATTTATATTCTAATCTTGATCATTCATGTAAAATTCAATGGTCAAAATTTACTCCTCTGATCAAGATTCACTCCTCTCACCTTACAATAAACACTCCTCTCACTAGATATGCTCTCTATGTATATATATATATATATGGCTTCGAACTTCTCAATCTTTCATTGGTCTGATGAAAGTTATATACCAAAAAGGCACCTTCTTAAGGCTCAAGCAATTTTATCAGCAATCAAATTTGAACTTTATTTTTGGGGAAAGCGGGAAGATTTTTATTTTATTTATTTATTTATTTATTTGGTTGGTGAAAGGGGGAAATGGTGAAAGAACTGGAAGTTGATAACATGTTACATCTTGTTTCTACTTTTCTTCCTTGGGTTTTGAAGAGGGCAAGCATTTTAAACTTTTCTTTGTGTCCTTTGCTTGTGATTTCTTTTTCTTTTTCTTATTTTTTATTTTGATGAGGGGATGGATATGGTTTTCATAACAATCCACACCTATGTTTTTAAAGTACATGTGGTTTGGAATATATAAAAAGCTATACTGAGGTATTACTCAAATATGTCATTCATTTCAGGTCTGGGACCTTGGCGGGCAAGAAAGACTTCGGACATCTTGGGCAACATATTACCGAGGAACTCATGCTGTGATTGCCGTTATAGACAGCAGTGATAGAGCCAGGATCTCTATTATGAAGGATGAACTGTTCAGGTTGCTGGGGCATGAAGATTTGCGACATTCTGTCATTCTTGTCTTTGCTAATAAGCAAGATATCAAAGATGCCATGACTCCTGCTGAGATCACTGATGCACTGTCTCTTCATAGCATCAAGAATCATGATTGGCATATACAAGCTTGTTGTGCCCTCTCAGGAGAAGGGCTGTATGATGGTCTTGGTTGGATTGCCTCGCGAGTAACTGGAAAAGCACCAACATGATGTTGGGGTTGCTGGAAATGGGATGAGATTCATTTTAAATGTATTAAGTGATGAGTGAAATATGTCTTTGTCTATCATCCATACTTTGAAGAGTATAGTAAAGCTAATTTTTAGATTGTTTCAGTTTCAGTTTGTGTAAAGGAGCATGTCAATGCCAAAGATAACCCCAGCTTTATTACAGGGAGGGGAGGGAGCCTGGACAAGAGAAATTGAAACCTAGTCACGAACTTTACAATTGAAAAAATAAGAAAAATCTATCGTGACTTTAAAAAAAAAATGGGCACATACATGACTGTTAATGACAAGGGTTGGTGACTATAATCTGCGCAATTAAGCTGTTCCCCGAAACATTAAAAACATGTTTGAAAAAAATTAATTTTTTTCTAAATAGTTGTTTTTAGAAAATTAAATTATTTTGTAAAATAATTATTATGTTTAAGATAAAATGATTGTTTTTTAAAAAAAATTTTACATGAAATTTAATGTAAATTTTTTTTATAACTAATAATTATAAGTAAATTAAAGTTTATAATTTTAACTTATAGATTATTTTTTATACGTAAATATTATTTTATTCTTAATTAAATATTTTTTTAATCATTTTATATTTATTTTAATAATTTATTACATAAAAATAATTTTTTTATATCATCCAAACGAATCATATTAACTTAAAATTATTTTATAGTTAATACATTCAAATATAAAAATAAATCGATTATAATCGATTATAACAATAATTGATTATAATCGATTATAACAATAATCGATTATTAGCATAATGTATAATTTTTAACTTTTCTAAACAACCCTAAAACTGTGTATTTACTATAATTGTCATCTGCACAAGGAAGCATTCCATGAAAACTAGCCAAAAACAATATTGCATCAAAACTCAAATTTTCTGGGCCAATCCTGGTAAAACAAAATATAAAGTAAAACTCTAACAATCTGTTGGTTGAAGCCTATGTCAACAGACATTAATGGTTGCAATTAGCAATGATCGTCAGAGAATCCAGCATCTGCAGCCTTTGGAATCTTGGGGGCCTTCAAACCATCGATCCCATAAAGGATTTAAGGGGCCAGTTGTTCTGTCAAAGCAGAAAAGTAGAGATTTAGTTAAAAAAATATAAAATAAAAGATAGAATTTTTCTAGCAAGTGCCCTTGTCCTAAGGACACTTGTTAATGAATCAAAGATAGAAAATTTTTATTGAAAAGTAAAACGCTTGAATTCTCAATGTATTAAATGCACTACTTTCAATAAAAAAATATATCTTTAATTCCTTAACAAATTAAGACACTTGTAAGAAAAACCCTAAAAGATAATATGTGGCTACAACAAAGATAAGGAGGTTCTGAGAAGTGAGAAGAGATTTTACACTGGGAGTAAAGGATCAGGTCTTGTTTCCACGTTAATCAGGATTCTGGAAAAACAAGGACCAGATGGAAATTAAAAGTTAGACTAACATTGATGAGAGATTATAGATTTTTTTTTTAATTTTTTAATTTTTTATTTCATTTTTATTTTTTGCTTTTAAGCTTACTCTTTGCACAATGCAGATGCTCTCTCCATCTTTTCAAGCTGTTCCAGCTCTTCCTGCATTCATTTTATAGTGAAGAACATTTAAACACTTGCAACACAAGTTTAAATACTTGAATTAAATGTTAGTCATTGAAAATAAGAACCACAATCAGCATTCCCATGAAAAGCTCACTAGATGGCTGCCTAGATCTCCTATATTATTTTTTTATAGAAGTCAGAGGGTTTGAAAATCAAACAAGAAAAACTCCAGCAGATAACAGTAGCACATGCAGTATAGAAAGAACAAGGAATTAATCCCACGGAATAGTGAAAATATGAGAACAATAATATTATAATAGTGAAATAAAGGAGGAAAGTGGACAAGACCATATGGAAAAGGATTGAACTACCCTTACATCTAGCCCTACAATTTGCTCTCCTTAAAGCTCTTTAGGCACATATACTTAGTTGTCCTGAACAGAATACAAAGACCAGTTCCCCATGGTATTTTGAAACTTTATCCTTTTAATTAAGTATGCAGCAAAGAGATTTCATGTTCTGAGAACTTTCATATCCAGTCTCCCTAAAAATTAACAAAAGGGAAAAGATCAAACCATAATGCTAGGGGGTATACAATAGCACAGGAAGAAGTTTCTCTCTGAGAAGGAAGACATCCTCATAAAACATGAAATATTCTGACTTCAAGGCATGTCCAAAAAATTTCAAATCCTCCTACCCACTTCAAAGTGATCTACACAGTCAGCCACCTTCATAATCTGCAAGTGTACTGGAGTCAGGATGTGCCCTGTTGGGAGCAATTCCACCAGGACCAACTGACCCAGCGCAGCTTATCAAGGAAAAAATGGTTCACCGGCTATAATGACTGATAAGTCTTTGCAACAGGTACCAGCCTGTGATCCCCATATGCCTATAAATAAGGGCTTTCACCCCCTCAAGTATGATTCTGAGCCCATCCCTTTCAATTCTCATATACTTTCCTAAACCTTATTGACTTGAGCGTTGGAGTGGATGAATCTTGTACCCAGACTCCTTTCGGCACCCAGACAACATTTAGCATCCATCAAATCTACCCCAGAACAAAACAGAAAGCAACACAAAAATCAACCTATATATATCTGAGAAATTAATGCTTGGTTCTATCCACAATGGATTAAATAGCCTACATGATGGATATGGAATCATATCAACTAGGTATGGACTTGATAGCAATTTCTAAACATGCAAATGTTGTCAGACAAGACATTGATATTTGAGAGTGCACAACTAACAATTTGCAGTGGCCAGCTGAAATATCTCAGAAACATTGTTTTGCTCCTCATGTCAATTGACAAAGATAACTGCACAGAGGGGATTTTGCTAGTTCTCTGACCATTCAGTGGTGATTGCTTAGTTTCATTTTTATAACTAACCCCCAATCTGATGCTTCAGATTTTCTTAGCACCTAAAATTGAAGGTTTTAGGTTAATAAAGATCAATGAAGGTAAGGGGATCTAATTTCAGTTTGACTTGTTCAAGATCTAAATCAAGTTCTTACAGCATTACCTCCATTTCCCTACTCAACAGAAAGTACCTTCTTGTAAAGTTGTAGGTGATCTGAAATGTACAAATTTGGTTTCTAATTGAGGATGAGTGGACATACAAAAAAAGATAAGATTCAGAACAGTATTCAGAAGAAAGTTGGAGTGGCACTTATTGAGGAGAAGATAACGAAGACTAGCCTGAGGTGGTTTGGTCATATGAGCAAAAGACCAAAGGAGGCTCAAATGAGAAAAATGGATCAAATGGAAGATATTCTGATTAATAAACATAGTGCAAGACCAAAGAAAACTTTAGAAGAAACTGTTAATAAAAGACCTTACTCTAAATGATTTTATTAAAAATTTAATTTTTGATAAAGCCCAATGTTGTTGATTGATCCATGTAGCCGAGTTCCACCTAAAGAGTTGAGGCTTTGTTGTTGTTGATCTAAATTTTCACCTGCTTGCTTAAAAGAATAGGAGATTAGGAGGGACCATACCCATAAGACCAGAAGGACTTTGGCAATAAATCATATTCCTTCTGTCCCATGTGTTTCTTCAGGGATTTAAAGATTGCTAGTTAAGAAATGGAATCTCAAATTTGTCTAATGATTAAGTTAAAACATTTTTTATTCTTGATGCTAATAATTGTTAAAAAGAATTGAAATGGGAAAGTTAAGAAGTTACTGATAGATAAGGAATGTAAACTGTAAGGCTTATATTGGAATGGATGAAGTACCTATTTAATGATATTATTACCCTCCAATTCCGGTACAACCTCCTCAGAAAAAAATCTAATGGTTCATCATATAACACATCAAGCCAACTATGTCAATTGCAATTATATCGACCCACAGGAAGACTAGCCAAAGTTCCCCAACTTGTTTGCAAGTGTTGAACATGAAATTATAATTCAAGCCAAAATTATTCGCACACTCCCCACTCGTCACCCAAACTTATCCCAAAAATGACAAATAGAAAGGTTGATGTCTGAGAAAACAATCATTGGAAAAACCATCAAAAACATCTGATACAGAAAACTTGGTAAAATTTTCAAATGGCACAGCTTTTGTTGATATACAGTTTTCTGTTATGGTGACCTATATCAAGACCCTGAACCTTAAAGAAGACTATTTAGAGAAAGATTTCATTATCTCTCCCTCACTCTCTCTATATGTAACTCTCCAGATAAATATAATCTAAGTACTTAGTCTCATTATATTATTCTTTTCAAAGATTATTATAAGTGATTGACATGCGTGATGGTTCACCCAAGAAAAGTATTTCCTAATGTCAACAAAGAGGCAAAGAAGACATACAAGACCAGCATCAACTAAGTCTATAACCCAAGCATACAAGCCCAGAAAAAGGGACTTAATTGTGTTGGAACATATCCTGGCACCCACCTTCCTTAATGGTTCTCATTAAAAGGTTGAGGCTAGAAAGGGGAAAAACCTTGATGAACTACTTTAAGAATGCAAGTCAACAAAGCCCCACATTTAACAGAATGCAAGGAAATAAGGCATTCAAGCCCCAGAAATTGCAAATCCATCTACTTGCTGACACTCACTTTCCATATGCTAAAGTAAGGCACCCTAAAGTCCCCTACAGGGATTTGGTTTTTGACTCTTAGTTCAATTCATGAGCCTAATTAACAATTTCCATAACATCATTTTATTTTATAATTTAAATGATTGTGCTTTACGAGAATAAAAACACAATGGTGAAAGCAACATGGATGCAAATCAACAAAATTTTAAAATGGACAGACTTTTTACTTAAATGAAAACAGAGACCTAAATAAAATTAAACAGGGCTCAGCCCCTTTTGGTACGTGCCATTTGATTACTGAGAGCTGCCACTAATAAAAACAGTGATAAAATAAATTTCAATCTTGAAACATTGCAAAGAGATCTGTGTCCCTTAATGCTGTTAAAGACTTTCTGACATTTTCCTAGAAAAAGAAAATTGAAGTTGTCCAAACCACAAGACCCAACTGTAATAAGAAAGAAACAAAGGATAAAAAAAGAAAAAAAAAATGGAACATAGGTTTAGTTACATCAACTAAACTATGAAGTTCCTAATGCTGCAATGAGAAATTGACAATACACCAAGACCAATTCATTTGCGTATCATCAATCAATGTAACATTGAGCTTCCTAAGTGAGGACTCATGAATTTTCTCAGCTCAAATGTTCATACCTCATTTATAAAATTGTTCACTAAACATATTTGATAATCCAAATATTATTAACTTAGCTGTGAATATATATATATATATATATATATATATATATATATGTATGTATCAGGTAGGAAAACATTATGATTACCAGAAAACTTTCAAGGACAAAAAAAGAAATTACTAGATATTAACATGCATTCAATTAAACAACTACCCTTTAACTTTCAGGAGGTCAGCCCGTAATAGAGATTCATGGATCACAATAGCATATAATTCTGCTATCTGAATTATTAATTTCCCAAGTTGTCTTTGCTTACCAAATGCTATAAGCTAAACTCATAAATCCAAGAAATACACAGCAAACAACTGAATTGTTAACTTATTTTCCAACACAGGCAACGTTATGTATTTCACAAATGGCAATTGTTTCTCAAAATAACAACACAGCAATGAAGAAAAATTCAAAACTTTCCCATGTTACCATTTGTCCTTTACAAACAGAATAACAAAAGCAACCCATCAAAGAGTGAAAAAGACAAAGATAAAAAATCAACACACATAACAACAACACCCCAATTTCCCACCAATGAACAATACTCCAAAACTTGATGATGCAAGTAAGTACCTCTAAGAACTTTGCTTCTTGCTCCACCCGTTTGAGTTCAGCCTGTATCCTATGCTTCCCTCTGGTATCCGCAGAAGACAAAGACTGAACCCGGTGGGTCATGGGGCTCACGGATTCAGACCCACCCGATTGCATCTTCTTCTTTTCAGCACACAATTGAAAAACAAAAACTATGAAACAGCGGTGGTTAACTGAAAAGATCCATTTTTGAAGACATATTCATGGACCCCATCAAGTGTTGGACATCAGAACAGAGAGAACTGGATCTATTCTTGTACTACAAACAGAGACAGAGAGGAACAAGAGAGGGGTAGAAGAAGAAGAAAAAGAACAAGTTTCACTTTTGGGTTTGGCTGTTTCAACTTTTGGCACTGGAATATGATGAAAAGAAGAACTTTTGTTGATGGGGTCGTGTCGTGTTAGGAAAGCTCGTTTTCTTTTTCGTTTTCTCATTTTCTATGTGTGTGTGTTATTTTTCTCTCTCTCTCTCTTTTCCAACTTTGTGTGGTCTCACGCGATGTTTGTTTCACACTAGAAATTATTATTTTTTTGACAATCACACTAAATTTTTTGGTAGAGACGATTTATCATTATTTTTTAAGCAGTCCAATAAAATTTTTAAAAAAAATTAAAAATTCATTATTAAGAATGAAATAAAAAAGAAGTTCTAAGATATAAGAAGATTGATGAATACTCAAATTACTTTCAAGAGACCTAGAAGAGTGACTCAAGATGCTTTTGGTCCATCACTAATTAAAGGAAATGTGTCGTGCTTATAACTAACAAAACACAAATTTTCTTTTTCTAACCTAAGTGTAAATACTTAACTTCTAGAACAACTTATTAATCTTAATAGAATTATTAGGATAGCACAAATTTTGAGGATAATTTTTCAAATTACAGATTAATCTAACCTAAATAGTATTATGTTAGCATGAAGCTAGATCTTGTTGGCGCAAAGCGTCCTATCAAGACTGATCTTTGTTATCTTGAGTTCTTCCTACGTATATTTCTTTTTAAGGTACATGACCTTGTGGTCGTCTACATTGTTTTCATCACCGTCATCGTCGTCGTTGCCATCCCCACTGCTATCGTTGTCATTGTTATAGCCACCACTGTCATTATCGTTAGCTGGTAAGGCTACTTGAAACTGGGTCACCATAGCTACAACAAGTGCAGCAGATCAGAATTGGAACACCAATAGAGAAGCACCAACGGAGACCAATAGCAATGAGGGTGCAGGTCGTGATCAATACCAACGCCAACAACTCAGGTGGCAGTTGTGGGTTGTCGTGGACTTGAAACACAAGGAAAAATGATTCGAACATAAATAGTAGAAGGGGGAAGAGACTAAAATCGATCTTTGATGGGAAGCTAGTGTCTTGACAACCTAGAGAAATGCCTCAAAGAGAGGGAAGCTCATTGGTGGGAATAGGCTGCATAGGGAAGGAGACAATACCCTAGCACAAACGTGGCCACCAAACCCTAACAGTGAAAAGCATACTCATGAACACGACTCTTAAGTAGTTCAATTATTATTTGACATCTATAAAATATAAAAAAATAGATTTAATTTGAATACATTATCAATGTAAAAGTATTTTATATATAATTATTCAATCATGTATTGTCATATCATTAAAAATATTTCACTTTTATAATAATTATCTCAAAACTTACATGTATAACAATATATGATTAATCGTTCTTGTAAAAAATTTTATATTGATGTGTATCAAAATTTGACATCTATAAAACATTTTTAAATATAAATATATTTTAATACAATCTCTTAAAACATTATACATATTAAATAATAATTTAAGTAATTTTAATACTCCATATTATAGTTAAGAATTACTTTGTTTTACATTGCTCTGTGGTCACTTCCCTTAGTGCCAAAAGAAATTTTTAGGTAGGCACTCTTTTCTACATTATCTTTTTAACTTTTATATTCTTACATCAAATAATATATATATGTATTTCACATATCATCTAATAATTAATTATATATACTTTTTTCTATCACTTTTTCTTACTTAATCACACCTCTTAAAATGAGCACAAGACAAGATTTACATCCCCCTTTTTAGGGGTATAAGAGTAACATTTTCCTTATCTTTTAGACTCTTTATTTAACAATTGAGATATATAAGTATATTCTTAAAAATTAATGCATTTTAAACATGAAACATATAACTTACATATATTTAATTTATTAAATGAATTAACGAAGTCAGTAGGGAGCGCATATCTAATAATTACTCCAATGCCAATACCAAATACAAACAAACACCAGAAATTCATTTTTTATGTAATTAGTTTCCGTATCTACCCTTGGAAGTTGAACATCGTTGCAGGTGTTGTTTCACAGTTTCTACGAACGTATATCACAAGCAAATGTTATTGAAAACAATTATTATATTCTTATATCAAATAATATATATATATATTTTTATATTTTATTTAATATTATTTATTATATATATATTTTTTATTATTTTTTTTCACTCAATTACATCTCTTAAAAAATATGAATAATATTTATATTTTTTTTTAAAAATATAAGATGATCATTTTTCTATTGAAAAAGACCCAACCCAATTTTGATGACATTATATTATAATATTATTTCTTGGCCATTAAATAAAAATTGTTTCTATACCTGGCTATTTGCGTTGTTCATCCTAAATTTTTGATCAATTTTTTTTTTATCTTAGTGTGTGTTTGGTATAGACATAAAAATTAGATTATTTTAATAATTAATTATTATATTAAAATTTTTTATTATAATTGATTATAATATAATTAATTTTATATTTAAATATGTTAGCTAAAAAATAATTTTAAATTAATTTATTTTATTTGAATGATATAATGATAGTAATATATTTTATTCATTTAATAATCTTCTTATTGAGCTTCTTAAGGTTCAACTGAGTTTAATTAATTTTGTTTTGTCACATTTTATGATATTGAACTTAATTAGACCACTGAATGAATTATTGCATGAATTAGTCTTAATTTGTCTATTTGTCAACGTTCAATAAATTGGCTATAACATGAGTTACAAATATTTGATTAATGTGATTCTAATTTTGTAAGAAAGTTAAGACAATTCTCTACAATTTTTATGAGACCTCAATAGCTGAATCACACGTTTGGACAATTTAAATTGGAGTTGAAGCACGAACTATAATGCTGATCTTGATAGCTTGACCTCTGCACACTCATCAGCCCATTTCTTGAGTTATAAGAGTTCAATTGATATCAAACTAAGCCCAAATGAAATCTAAGACCCAAATATACAACTTTTATGAAGAACACAAGAGTTGGATCGGATGTCTAGTAGGTCATACTGAGTCTAAAAGTCAGAACAGAGGTGCTGTTGCTTGAACTTGAACACTGTGCCAAAATTGGGTCATATCTTGGGTTGTAGGAGTCAGATTGGGCTGATACTAGTGGCATTGGAAAGTTGAGACAAAACCCTTCAACTTTTATGAGACTACTTATACAATAAGTGACGTTATGATGAAGTTATAGTCAAGTGAAAACAGCTAAATTGGTTGAGTGAGGAGACAAGCATGATAATAATTTTTCACTCATCTACCTACTCATTAAACAACTCTATTGTCATGTTCCACTCATCCACCCACTCATTAAACAACTCCCTTGTCATTTTGTACCTTTCATGCTCTACAAAAGACATTAATGGTTGCTCATTAGAATCATCTTGGTTTAGAGATTAAGATCATGTTCTTGTATTATTTGTTTCTCTTGTTGTTGTTTTCTTTTGTTCTAAATAGAAATTATGTTCATCATCTTATTCTTCTTCTCTCTTTCTTTCTTCTTGATTCATGAGTAACTAATTCTCATTTTGCTTGGGTGAAAGGGTGAAACTTTTGGTAATGAAATAAGGTTAGATTAATCTATTTCTTGTGCTTGAATGTTATATTATCAAGTGGACATTATATGTGTTGTATTTTGTTTCCAATCAATTTAGAAACCCTCATTGTAAAATGGAGATCTTGATTTATTGTAGACAAGAGTTTGACACAATGAATGCTTGAACCTATTTACAAGTGTTGGTGTTATTAACCCTCCTTGTAAAGTAGAGATCTTGATTTGTTGTAGACAAGAGATTGACACAATGAATGCTTGAACCCATTTACAAATGTTGGTGTTAGTAGATAGTTAAAAGAACCATAATATAATTACATATATAATCTTAAATGAACTTTGAATGCTATATTTTTCGATTTTAACCTCCGTAATGCTTGGATTCTAATTGAGTTATAAAAAGAATTAATTTTGTCCTTAATTTACTTACCAAGAATGGATCTCCTAACCCAAGCAAATTCTTTTTAATTGTGAACAAGTTCTATTACATTTATTATTGTGATAAATTCTTTCCTTACCTCAACGAATTTTTCTTCATCAATTCTCTGTGGATCTACCTCGGACTCCCGATAATTTATTACTTGAGATAACCTGCACTTAGATTTGCAACAATATCAATTTGCATCAAGTTTTTCGCGTCGTTGCTGGGGACTTGATTTGAAGAACAAATTTATTGAGATTCTCTTTCTTTAAGTAAACTTCACCATTTGGTATATTCTTTCCCTACTTTTTTAATTTTCTAGTTATATATGATATTTGATGGCTGGTTTATACTGCCTACTTGTACATTTTCTTTTCTATTTTAAGTCACTTATTTATGCCTAATTGGCATCGTGATTCAAATTCTAGTCATTCAGTTAAAACTAATCCTGGTGCTTTATATATTGATATGTTTAAATCACAATCACACACATTAAACACATTGATTGAAAATGAAAGTATACATGACAAACATGAAAATCAACCGTTGTGAACCATGTGTGAATATTTGCAACTATCTCGAAATTCTAGTCCATCATGAAAATCACACACATTCTACATTTTATCTTTCCACTTAATGCTAACAATTTTATATTTAAACCAGGTATGATTTCATTACTTTCTAATTTCTGTGGTTTAGAATATGAAAGCTCATATTTACATCTAAAAGAATTTGAGGAAGTATGTATTACTTTCATTGATCAAAATTGTACTGAAGAGATTGTTAAACTTAAATTATTTCCTTTTTCATTAAAAGATAAAACAAAAACTTGGCTTAACGCTTTGAAACCAAGATCAATTGATACATGACAAGAAATGCAAAGTGAGTTTTTAAAGAAATTTTTTCTAACACATAAAACTAATGCTTTGAAAAGACAAATCCAAAATTTTTCTCAAAATTCAAATGAAGCATATTTTCAAAGTTGGGAACGTTTTAAAGACTAGTTAAATTATTATCGACATCATAGTTTTGAAAAATGGTGCACTATAAGTTTTTTTTATGAGAATCATAAAATTCTCAATGGTTGTATCATCACAATAATTCTAACTGTTTCGGGGAAAAGTCATTTCAAATCATTACTGTATAATCTATAGGAAGGTGGCTAAAGTCAAATCAGGTCCTTCCTCTTCTCGAAACAGAGATCTATTTTATCATTATAAAACTCATTCATAGTCATCAAAGTCACATCATAAATCATATCTTTATATCATGTTATTCAATCTCGTAATCTCAAATAATCAAAATATCATCAAATTCTATGTCTTGAAAATCATCAGTCATAACATAAAAAAAATCTCATGTTTCAAATCATTAGATTCATGTCTTATTCATGCTAGCATTACAAAATCACTCACTTGGTAGTAGTCTGCTTTTAAGTTAGTGCACATCAACCTCTTAATGATAGTACATCATACACAAAACTACTCCAAGTAACTAGGCCTAGTTTTTTCCTGTTTAGCTTAAACGAGGTATGTTTCCTCAGTTTTAAAACTAAGGGTAGACTTCAAACCATCATGATAAGGAGAAAGTACGTTTCACACAATATCAATCATCGAGAATGGCAAGAGAGGTACGTTACTCAAACTATCCAGGATTTAGGATTACCTCAAGTAGTAAGGGAAACACTCATCCTCATCCACGTAATGACTAGGGAAGCTCAGGTAAAAAAAAGGTTCTTCCTTAACCTCATTTACTCTAGTATAGAGAAAGTCACATATTCTCTTACCATTAACCAAGACTTACTCTAAGTACAAATACATCCAAAATCCAACTCATCCTAGTTCCACAAAGGGATGCCCATGAGAAATCATTTTTATCAAATCTCTTTGTTTATCAAATCATCAAATATGCAATATAATGCATAATCCAATCAATATCATCATGAGTATTCAAACTCATCAAAAACATTTCTCAAATCATCAGTCTTATTTGATTCAGTCAAGTCATGGTACAAAGCCTCACATTTCATCAATATGCAATAGTTTGCAAATTCATCTATCAATCCAAAAACATACTCTATGCATAATCATTTATCTAAATCTTAGTATACTTGATTAAAATCATTTATAATCATACTTTACATATCATAATTTATACTTTTCTTCACCTAATATGTCTTAAAATAGCTTTACATTGCATTTAGAAATTGATTTCTCAAGTAACAAGTAAAAAATCACATTTTGCCCAGTTGGCACTTGAGTGCTCCATGCACCTAGGCGCTCCACGCGCCGCGGCATGTAAATCCTAGCGTCGTAGCGTGAACCACGAACCAGGACCAGATTTCTTTGGTTTTCAGCCGAAATTCATCCCATTTTCAACATCAACACAAAACCATTCTAGAAATCATAAACAAACCATCAAAGTTATCATATCCAAGCATCAAAATCCTCATCAAAGTCACAAATCAAAGGTAGGTTCATACTCATATTTCAAATCAAGGGTCATCAAAATCTAAATCAAGAAAAAGACCAAGCTTTCTTATCCAAATCCATTCACAATATCATCATCTCATCTTTTCAATTCAAAACCATAGACATTTTTAGATTTGAATACAAAGATAAAAAGAGAAAAAGTGAGAAAACCCCCTTACCTTGGCTTCTATGGCTCTTGATCTCTTGTTCTTCATTGGTTGGCCTTCTTTCTTCTCCATTTTTCTGTTCCTCTCATGTCTCCCTTTTTCTCTATTCTGTCTCTTTTCCCCCTTTCCTCTTCTTTATTTTTGTCTTTATTTTTCGTCTTTGTCTCCTCTTATTCTCATCTTTCTTTTATTTCTTTTCTTTGTTTCTCTTGTCTTTTTTTTTAGTGTGGCAGCCGATAGAGTGAGGGACAGAAGAGAGAGAAAAATATCTAGGAAGTAATAGATGAGGAGTGAGGTGTGAGAGAGGAAAAATAAAAGGGAAAAGTGAAATCCAACTGATAAATTCTTATCTGCTAAAGATACTTAAATTTCTCATAAGTGAATTTTCTAACCTTCATAGGCATTATGGAAAATTCTAGGATTCTATGCACTTCCCAGTTTTTTTTCCACAAACATCAGTATACACTTTTATTAGACAGTAGACATTAAGCTTCACTATTCATTCTTGGGTTGAGTTAAACCTCATAGAATTGAATTTAGAAGCTTTCAAGTGTCCATTTAAATTTGCTTTTACTCTCAAATCAATCTTCATTCCTCTATTTGACATCAGCTCATAATTTTATAATTTTCTGAGTTGTTTATCTGTTTAGTTCGGTCTTTAAACACTATCTTAGTATAATTAAAAATGTCAAACTAACTTATCTGATTTTCCAAAATTTCTTATAGCTCATTCCAATCCGTTATAACTTAGAAATAAACTCATATTCATTTATATCTTTTTAGCTATTTAAGCAAAATTTCAAGCTATTTTGAGTTATTTCTCATATTCAGTGTTATAGATTTACGCTCCATTCATTCCAAGCAATTACCAAAATCATCAGGTAACTTATACCAGACTTATTGAGCTACTATAACCCTGATTAATAGTATTAGGTTAGAGAGGATGTTACAGAACCCAACTAAATGGGTCATCTGAGTTAGGGGATGATACCCGATCTCCCATATCTTGGTTGGAAGTACCGACACCTATATTATCAGCAAAATCCTTAATCTCGCCAGGGAGTGAATTCTTAGCATTCTGCCGATGAGATTTTGGCATCCGTGGCTGGCATTCTCCCAAGACCTTTACTAAGTTATCACTATTCTCTCTAGAAGTGATTTCCCTTTCCATACCCCAAACTATACTTAATGAAATATAGAAATAAGGAAAGAGGAGTAGGAACAGGGGAAATACTTGATAGACGAACAGGAAATGCATTCGTGGAGAATCTTTGGAAAACTAAAGGAAAATTCCTTAACCAATGAAGTCGAGAAGAAGGTGACTCGTGAGAAGTAGAACCAGAAGAAAACTAGATGCAAGAAGTGGAGAAAACTAGAAGAAAACCAGAAGCAAGAAGTGGAGAAAATAAGAAGAAAACCAGAACCTCGCACAAACAAAGTAGAAATGAAGAAGAAGCTGACTCATGCTAAAATTTATAAACAAAAATTAGTTCCAGCCGCCAAAATCCAACAATGGGAAGAAAAGGTATCTCAAGGATCATACGATCTTGGTCGTAAATATAATCCACGGTTAGAACCCAAAAGGCAGCATCCAATAGCCAAAATAGCATCTCATAAAATAATCAAGGTTCATTAATGAGAACTGATGGACATGATGGCTGCGCTAGCAGCACGCGACATGTGGTAAAAGGCGCGACCTCCTATGAAGAACAGGCACATAAAACACGAAGCATCCAACCAAGAAGAATTGGTTTACAGAATACTTGGCCTGTTTAATAAGTTCATCCTATCTTCACAGATGGCTGAGCGAATCATACAATGCGAACACTTGACCTGCCTTAAGCTCGATCCATCTTTACAGATGACCAAGCTGGGGGGCTGTGGATCATCTTGGCCCAATTGATATCTGGCCCTTCATAAGCTTGGCCCATCTTTATAGATGACCAAGATGGGGGGTTGTGGATTGTCCCAGGCCTAAGATGTAACATCCTAATACCCTTACCCTAGTATATTGCGAATATACACTAGTAAACAGCATTAGCCACATTACTTCTAACTTAAAGACATTAGTATAGATTCATAATTACTATACATGTTATTATAAAGAGCCAAGTGAAAAGAAAAGATTATATATATACAACCTCAGCCTTAAAAGTACATATTGTAATACATAAACTTTATATAAACCAAAGCAAATATAACAATAATATACAACCTTTGTTGTATAAGCATTAAAAACCAAAGCATTAACAATAATACATAGTCTATCTGCTTCTTCTTCTTCCCCTTGAAAAAGTCACGACCTGGATTTAACACAGAAACAACAAACAGGGTGAGAATTAACAATTCTCAGTAGTAAATACATCTAAATGTCATCATGCTAACTCCAGTTGCTTCGGAGAAAAATTAGTTATAAAACTCAACATATACCTTAGAAAGGTGACAAAATCAAAAAATTATTCATTTCTCTTCCTTAGGCAGAACGTTCAATTATTACTTAATTAAACATTCACAATACTTAAACTCACAAATAATAGATTATGATTTCAAGAAGAAATTGAGTCTCCACTCAATTTCACTAGAACATTAACATATTCGCCTTATGTAAAAGGTCACTAAGCAAATACATAATCTATGTACGCAAGTTTATCTTTCCTATGATAAAACAACTGTCCATACAATTATAAAATATCATAGTTTGGTTATTCATAAACATGTCATAAGTACTACACAAATAACTGTT
Source organism: Ormosia semicastrata (assembly GCA_029884595.1). Classification (NCBI taxonomy): domain Eukaryota; kingdom Viridiplantae; phylum Streptophyta; class Magnoliopsida; order Fabales; family Fabaceae; genus Ormosia; species Ormosia semicastrata. Next base: position 25,679,608 of record JAQQTO010000056.1, read on the forward strand.
TACTATGAATGAACCTACTAACTTTAGATTATGGTTTGCAATAGGTAGATGATGTTCTACTCTATACCACTAAAGTACTCACATTTTACTACTATGTAAACATTCACTAAGCCAATCCACAACCCCCTAATTAACCCTATTCAAAGATAAGACAATCGCTCATACAATTGTCAATGAAATGCAAATGCTTAGGTATGCAATATACTCATGCTTATGCAATGTCCTAGAATAATGTTTATAAAATGCAATGTGATTGTGTTAATGCAGTTTTGTGTCATTTGCATATTTCACGTTCTCTTTAAAAAATGTAGGGAGGAATAACTGACATCCTCGTACTACCTAGCAATGAGTGGACAGGTTCTTACTTACAATAGTGAGAGTACTGATTCCACTACATAAAACTAGTAATCTTGGCCGTATTTATGGGGACTCTATTGGGAAGTCTCATACTAGGAATTTAGGATACCCTTATCCATCAGTGATCAACTCCTAAGATTCCCATATGTGATAAGGACTTTATTGAGAAATCCCATCTTGAGAATTGAGAATCCCCTTCCTTATTGATGATCATTTCCTACAATTCTCTAGTCAACTGATTGTGCATATCAAATAAGGTTACTCTACATAGGAATTAGCAAGTGACATCAAATGCAACATCATTATTCTTTAATTATTAGCACTTTATCTATGTCAATCCATTACATTTGGATGTACAAAAGCCTATTCTTTTACACATGTACTAGGTAGATATTTCCTTCATAAAGTATCCCTAATAGTATCTTAATTTACACTAAAATGCATGCATAAAAGATTCTTATAAGTAAGGAACTTCAATTCCTTAACATAAGAAGCCTAGGAAGTTCCATGTCTAGGTGCTAAAGCCCTCACTTTCTCAGCGCTTAGGCACTCCATGATAGCAACCCTCCCCTGTTTCTTTTGTCATTAGGTACTTAGGCGCCCAACTTTTGAGCGACTAACTGCTCAACACTAGAGCTTTCTTGCCTTGCGCGCTTAGGCGCTCACTCTTTGGGCACCTCGGCGCCCATTACACTAAAGCTCTGTGGCCATGGGTGATTGAGCGCCCATTTTCTGAGTGCTTAAGCGCCCAACATCAAACTGAGATGCCCTGTTGTAATGAGTTTCTAACTCCACTTAGGACTTCAAACATAGATCCTAAGTGGTTTTCAACCACAACCATGGTCTCTAAGCATGTTATAACACTCATGCACATTCTCAACTCATCCAAGCATGGCTTCATGAACAAAAAGCAAAATCTCCAATACCCATTTCCAACTTCAAACTCAAAGAGTTAAATGGATATCTCTAAGTTTACAACTCACAACCATGCATAGAATAAGTCATAAACAAACCACTTTTAACCATTGAAGACAAGATTCAACACTAAAACTATTGAATCCCTCTCAAACCCATTTCCACTAAATTTATCATGCACCAAGCATTAAGAAGTTGATAGGAAAAGAGATAAGCTGAAACAAACACCCCTACCTCTAATAGTGTGATTGATGTTCAATCTTTCCTCTTGTCTTTCCTTGGTTCTTCCTCCTTTCCCTTCTTCCTTTCCTTCTTCTCTTCTCTTCTTTCCCCTTTCCCCTTTCCTTTGCTGCTGCAGCTGTAGAATGAGTGGCTGAGGAAGAAACAAAAGTCAAAGATGATAAAGAATAGAGAGGATGGTTGAACAAAGGAGAGATAAGGATAGACTAAGATATTTAGTTGAAAACTTTATATCTCTTAGGAATACTTTGATCTTACCAATCCAAGTTTCCTATCTTCCATAGGTGTTATGAAAAAATCCTAGGATTCATCTCAATCTTGTTCTCATCATTTCATATACTTTCATACACCTAAAACTATCACTAGAGTTCTATTACTCTTCCTTAAGTTATATTAAATATGAGGAAATAAGCTAGTGAACTTATAACCTATTCTCATTACTAAAAAATTCTCCATCTTTTACTTGATATCTTCCCAAAATATCACAATTTTCTAAGATATTTACCTATTTAATGTAGTATTTAAACACTCACCCAGTGTTAATAAAAATACTAAATTATCTCAGTTAATTCTCCAAAATTAACCACATCACTTTCTATTTACTTATGACCTAGAAATAAATTCTCCATATTTATTTCCCTCATTTAAACATTTTACATTACTTTCTAGGCTATTAATAGCTATTTCTCACATTCAATGTTATAGCAAAATAGCCTAACTATCTTAAAAAGGTTGTCAAAGTTAACAAGTAACTTTTACAAGAGTTACTGAACTCCCATAACCCTAATTAAGACTAACTGGTTAGAGAGAATGTTACATAAGACATAATAGGTCTGCTATGACTAAAGTAGACCTTGATGGACCGACCATACAAGGCCAACATCTGTGCTAGGTAAGCCCATCTTCGAATGTCAGTCCTATGAAAGTTCGGGTCAACCCGACCAAAGTCTTACCTGCAAGATTCGACTAGCCTATACCTGAACGGGTAACAGCTCGATAAACACGTGCTTAGTACAATCCACCAACTGTAGTCAGTCGTTCAGAGCAATCATGACCAACGGTCATTAACGTCTTCGCGCCATAATGACCAGACATAATGATTAGAATCCTAAATGACCTAAACGGAAGGTATCCAAAGAGTTAGTCCTCTAGAGCCCTATATAAACCAGCCTGTCAACATAGGATAGACATGTTCCATCTCTTACACAAACACTCTAGCCAACTTACTTTGTGTACAATCCTAGCAATTTCTTGACCTGCCTAGGTTCACTTGACCTTGTTGTTGCCTTACTTGTAGGTCTCTAGTGAGTCCTTTTGGCCTATCGACCTAGGTCTCGGTCAGTACTCAAAACATTTTCTAAATTGATGTAGGATCAATGGACAAAGAAACAAAGAACTCTCAAAGTTTCAAAGCACTCAATGTCAGGAACTCGATGCCAAGAGACTCAGTCTCAATGTAGGGAATATAGTGTACTAAATTCAATAATCAATATTCAACAGTCTTCTAAAATTTGATAGGAGGGGTATTTATAACACTCTTACAAAAGAAACCAAATATAAATCAAATTTAACTAATTAAAGATAAGATTTGGGATTTAATAGAATCCAGTTAAAACTAAAATCTTAATTATAACTAAAATCCTAACATAGATAAAATCCCTAATTAACAAAATAAAAACCAAAATAAAATCTTAATAATAAAAATCATAATTATCCTAATGTAATATACATCATTCTCCCCATATGAAAGAACTCTCATTCGGAAAGGAAGAAATCTAGTAGCATGTGTGGCGCATGAGGAACATGTTCAGAGACTTCTGGCATTGTGTGGCGGTGAAATTTTGGCAGTTGACATATGTGAGACTTCTGGTTCTCATGGTGGTAGTCGTAGTTAGATTTGATTTATATTTGATTTCTTTTGTAAAAAAGTTATAAATACTCCTCCTATTAAATTTTAGAAGATTGTTGAATATTGATTATTGAAATTAGTATATTATATTTCCTACTTTGACACCAAGTCTCTTAGCATCGAGTGTCTTTGGAATCCTGAGGGTTCTTTATTCCTTTGTCCATCAGTCCTACATAAATAATCCACTAAATTCAGTAATTAATAATTCAATCATCTTCTAAAATTTGATAGGAGGGGTATTTATAACTCTCTTAAAAAAAACCAAATATAAATGAAATCTAACTAATTAAAGATAAGATTTGAAATTTAATAGAATCTTATTAAAACTAAAATCTTAATTATAAGTAAAATTCTAAAATAGATAAAATCCTTAATTAACAAAATAAAATTCAAAATAAAATATTAATAATTAAAATCATAATTATCCTAATATAATCCACATTATAAAACTTTGATACCATATCTAGAGTGAATAACACACCTGTCCATATATGTTTAATTGTTCCAATAAAATTCATATAAATCAACTAGCCAATAAGCTAGAGTTTTATGCAAAACACGCCTAGATATGCAAATGAGTTCACAAAATCATTCAGCCACATGACTGGAGTTGAGTTTTCAATGCACGAGTTGACAAAAAAATTAGCTATGCAGCTGGAGTTTTTGATGCAAGAAACAAATATAATCACGCTAAAAGATGCAACACTAAAATGCCATAATGTTTAACAAATGACTTTTTTTATATCTTCTTAAAATATTCTTTTCATAATTCTCTTAATATGAAAATACTCCTTTAAAAATAAGTTAAGGTTTTAAGATTTAGAGTTTATGATTTGTAATTAAAGTGAGCAAGTGAGCCTTTTTCTAATTAATAAAGAACGTATCATCTACTTCTGTAATTTCAAAACCATTCTTCTACATTATTGACTTCGTCAAAGTTGAAATCCAATGTGTTTTCCCCGTGACTTGGAGAAGCGGCGCAACATGCAGAATGCTACATCTTCCTATGCTCTATGCTCACTTGTGGCATATCTACTAAATGTTACTGGTGATTGGCCAAGTATGTTGATTACCAAAGACATGCGACACTTGTAATAAGGATCACCGTTAGTAAATCTAGAGTCATGCATTGTAGACCTTGGTGCATAAACTCGAAGTTTGTCACATTCTTTTTCCGAAAATGTTTACATGCTATAGTTTAGTAAGAACTCGTCGTCATTTTGTTCGGGCACAAACTCCATCTGCTTGGGTGTAGTGTGGGTTGACTAACTTTGGTATTCAATTTCCACATTGTTAACAACAAATGCACCCTTATGCTTTTATAGGTGAAGAAAGGGTCAAAGACAAGTTTCATCCTTTCTGGTACAATATTTTATTAACATTGCGCCATATTTACCAGAATAACCATGGGCCACATTTGGTTGACCACCATTATATGCATGGTTAACCACTTTTGTGTGTCATACCATGTTTAATGATAACTGATTAGTGCATTAAAGAAATTCAAATATAACATTATTATTCTAGTCATAAAAGTTACCTTTCAATGCAAATACAGAGTACTCACCATCAAAATTGGACAAGTACTCATCCCTGGTTATGATAATTTCCTCTTCTAAATTAGTTAACGACCTCATAACACCCCAAGCTCCCATACTGTGCTCGGCGCAAGGTCATTATGTTGTTCTCAATCCTTATGTGAATCAATGCTTGCTCCTTAGCCAATATATTCCTCCTAGCTTGCCACAATTGATGAGCCATCAACCGTGGAATGGGTGCCCCTACCTCTCTTAGATCAGTTTGTAGATCTATTGATTGTTGCTGTCGGTAGCGTCACTCCCTTATTATTGCCTTTCGTTCGCCAACATAAGTTTTTTTTATGCTCATAATTTCAGTCAAAGTTTCACAACAAAAATCTATATTCAATCATAATTGGTTGTATCATTCAAGGACAACAAGCATTACACTCACTACAAAAAATAATAATAATAATAAAACGGCAGTTATTTGCTGCATATTATGGTGGTTATAACTGTTATTTTTTGTCTCAATGATGGTTTCCAAAACTGATGTAATTGCATCAACCATTCAGTATAATATGGCGGTTTCCCATTAATCACCACAATTTTATCATATATAAAGCGGCGGTTTAGTTTTTGCATAAAACGACAATTTAGAACTACCGTAATTCACCTAAAAATTACGATTTAGTTGTGTATAAAACAAAGGTTTCAAATTGCCATAATTTATAGAATAAAACGATGGCTTAGGACTACTGTAATTCACCTAAAAATTATGATTTAGTTGTGTATAAAACAACGGTTTCAAACCGCCATAATTTATATAACAGTACACGATTTATTTCGAAGATTGTGGCGGTTCTTAACCGCCCTAATGCGCTAATGGTGATGATTTAAATCCGCTATAACTGACACAATGCAAGCTATTTTTCAAGTTTATTACGACATTTCTTATTCATCAAAACCCACAAATATAAATATAATAATTTTGCTTAATGAAATGTAAAAGGAAATACTCATTAATTTAATTAACCAAGTATCTAATTTAACATAAGTACATTAGCTCAATAACTACAAATTATAAGTCATCAAAGTTTTAAGAAATAACATCCTAAATAGGAACATGAGTGCAAAAGTCAAATAACTCCAAATTACAGATAGGTCTTAAAAGTTTTGAGAAATAACATCCTAAATAGTAATTCATTTGGAAATAATTAGTAAATTGATTAATGAGGACTCTAAATATCCACTGATTGATGAGTGTTACTTCTATCCCATGACCTTCTTGGGTCGTTAGGCGATAGAGCCCCACTACTTTCATCTGGTACCTACAAGAAGGAGAAAATTATGCTTGAGATTCTCCAAACACAACATTATGGCTATGCAACACTACATGCATCATATTATTAAGAAGGAAATGACTTAATTGAATCACAAATCCATAAAAATTCAATATCATTTAAAATTCAATATCATTTAGGCAGCATATTATAATCCTTAATAATTTCTCAAATCCAGAATTACCTAGTCAAAATACAAACCAAAATGTCTTAACCAATATGGCTATGATTTCAACATATATAAATTAATTACAAAATTAATTACATCAATCATCAAATTTATGCATGCAGTAATAAAACCAATATTTTGAGTTGCTAAACTTATTCACGAGATGATAACAACTAACTTTTGAGTTATCAGTTCGTACTTTATATAAACTAAGTATGCCAGTACACAAAACTATTTAATATAGCTATAGTCACTAATATGACTTGAAACTTAATAGAGATACAAGAACATGTGAAATCTTTTCATAGTAAAAAATACAGCTTCTAACAAGACCATTTGGTGTGGCAACCAACACACAAACAATAGTTAAATCTATTAACTCATACAAGCTCCAATGACCTTAAAAAGCAACCCATTACTTCAACCAGAACCAAGACTCGTATTAAAACATATCTAGGCTTAACACTCTCCTCCAAAGTGGTCGAAACATCACTTGTTGGATTTTTTTTATATATTCATAATTTGAACCAAAATCATATCAAATTCAAATAACCTATCTGTATTCATTAGTTCACTATATAAAAGTCTCAACTTCAAATTCAAAGTATAAACATATAGACAACCAGAAACTAAGACATACTCCATCGAATTCAATTCTGTCTTTAACAAAACATATAATTTTCTCAAGTTTAATTGGTATGACAATACTCAGTATCTAAGCATGAAAGCTAACAGGGCCATAGACAATATATATAGGTATAATATACTCAAATATCAACCCTAACTACTATTATTTTATAGTTCTTAAATTTTAGTCTTGATAGTATCAAATGGAAAGATTTGAGGATGAAAAGATTTGATTGGAATGGCTCCTAAATTGGGTTGTGACACATTTGTTTGGTGATCTTCATGGTAGTAACTACGAAGGAATAGATGACAAGAATGAAATCAAAAAGTAGAAATGCCAACGATAGCTAACAAGTAAAATGATAGCTAACAACTACAAAGCAACCAACATAAAGGAATGACAAGTGGGAATCAAGGCTAAGTTAACATGAAGCATATTACATATTTGAATGTCAGATGAGATACCTATGGTGTACGATTATGAAATAAGCCAACTAACTTCTCAGGGAGCCTTCCTCCTTCCTTCATAGAAATATAGGCACACAATGCTTGTAATTATGATTCCATAGTCACCACCTTTTGTTGTAAGTTAGGAAAGGATGTGTTAGCACTAGATGAACCCAAGTTCATAGCTCCAAGCCCTGTGGTAGTATGCTTGAATGCAATGGTAGGAACTACTCCCATGCCTAATCCTCGAACACTGTCGGGGTGCTCTTTTCCAAATACCACACAAACAACATCATTTGGAGAAATTTCAGAGTAATTATCCTCCCCTAGACTTAAATGTTTATTAACTTCTTTCTACATTAAAGACCAAAAAAGAGAATGAAAACTTACAAAGACAATCTATTATATCATTATTTAACAAAAATGTGAACAATAATATTGATATTTTTCCCTATCTTCTCAGCCTCATCATTTACAAAGCTTCTGTCTTTTTTCTTGTGAGTCATATTCCATATCGGGCCCCGACCGACAGTCTTCCCAGTCTCTTTTCTCTAAAATTTTCAACATATAACATAAGTAATTATCAATTAAAAATGTACTTTATGTAAATAATGGATCCATTGAGGATAAGAACTTAAACTACTAAATCATCCCTTCTCCTAGCCAGAGTTTTAGCACCACAAGTATTGGGGAATAGTTTGTTTCTTCTGATTCTCTTAATTTCTCTTACAAAGTGTCTATAAATGAAAATAGATAAATTTCTTTGGTGTAATAGCAAACTATTTATAATCAACAATTCAATAAATATGAAGTGAGTACCATCGTCTCAGGCCTCAAGCGATAGTCAACATAAGAAGCCCATTGCTCTATGTTAATGCCCTCCGGGACATTATTGACAATATCATTTCTACTCATTGTTGAGTCATAAAATGTATTCCACAACTTCTGACAATACTCCCTCTACTTTTTGCCAATGGATTATTCAATATATCTCCTTGCAATATCATTATCATTGACCTTGAAATCAAATCGATGCTTCAAACAAAAAAAAAGTTAGAGTATTATACTTTTATATATACAAACTTTAAAAATAGAACAAGTAAAAAATTTAAATGGTTCTACCATTAAGAAATGATCCCATTGGCAGTCACTAGGGGCGTAAGTTGGTTTGGGTAATCCAATCAACCCGACCAAACCGAACCAAACTAATTAGTTTGGTTCAGTTGGTTCGGGTATACTTAATGGTTCGGATAAAATCCAAACTAATTGATGCTCAATTAGTTTGGTTCACGGGTTCAGGGTTTCAAACCCGTGAACCAAACTGAACCAAACTATTTTTTTTAACTCGTGATTCGATTTTGTGAACCTGTTTCTCAAGCATCTCCTCAGATATCAGTTCATTATTTCATTCCCTTTCAATTTTTTCTTCCCAAATCCAACCCTAATTGTTCCCCTGGCTGCGCCGTCGCTGCTCGCCATCGCTGCTCGCCGTCGCTGTCCCTTTGCCGCTCTCCCTAGTCGGTCGCCATCGCCGGTCTCCCTCGTCGCGTTGTTTGGCCTTGCCGTGTCGCTCGGCCTCGCCTCGTCGCTTTCCCTCACCGTGTCGCTCTCCCTCGCCGCATCACTCGCCGGTCGCCCTCACCCCCGGTAAGTCTTCAACTCCTTCACCATAAACTCCCCTCAACTCTTTGCCTTTTTCTTCTTGTTTTGGGTTTTGATTTGGTTCTCTGTTGAGTTATAGAGGAATGGTGGGGTTGATGGGTATGTGGGGTTGTCTTTTTTACCTAACGACTGCTTTGGCCTTAATTAACATTCTCAGCATCTGTCTTATCTTCTGTGTGGACCATTGGTGTTGTCTTCTTCTTTTATGCGATCGAGTCAATGGAGTAGTTGTCTCATTTTGCTCTTTTTTCAGCACATACTTATTTAGGAACCATTGCCCCTTTTCTACATCGGCTCTCAGTTTTATTGTCCTTTGCAATCTCAGTTATTTGTCATTTTTTACTGTTATACAGAGTGTAGAAATCCCTTTTCTCAATATTGAATTCAGAAATGATCCCTTTTTCTCTTGGGAATGGCTGCTCATCAACAACTAGAAATTTCAAATGCTTAGCAATCCTACTTCTTTTCGGCTACTCCTCCATTGGCAACTGTAGTTTTTCGAAGACACTAGGCTTATGCATAATAGACTTTAGATGTCTGAGTTTCGCATTCAAGTGCCCCTCAACTCTCTTAGGTTTCAATGCAATTCCCGACTACCTAACTCTCCATTGTTTCTGCACCATCGACTGCCACCTTTGTTGCGGCTCCCTAATTTTCCCTCAATGCTTTGCCAAGCTATTAGGTTTGATCCAAGGTATCATTGCTTTATTTTAGTCCTTATCCAATGCTTTTAGCAGACCTCTTCTTGTAGATGTCAAAATAAAAAACCTTTGGCAAGCCAACTACTTTAAGTTGAACAACTTTTAACTTTACCATTCACCTAAGTGAAACCATGGATTATTCTGACTAGTGGCCATCTATCTTCAACACCCTTTTTCTACACCCCCATCTAGTTATTTGGGTAAAGTGATTGATCAGAGCTCTGAGCCATCTGCCAAGGAGAGAAAGTAAAAATCTTCTAAAATGTTTTGGAATAGTTATATTTTTGTCTTTTTTGCAGGTTACTTGACACTAACAAATGGCAAGTGATCTATTTGGAACTAGTGGGACTCCAAGCACTGGTGGTAGTGGAACTCAAGTTGGGAGTGCTACCACTCTAACACTAACTTGTGACATGCAACTAGGAGAGGTTCCAACGCAAGCTCCAACATAAGGACAAGAAACGTCATCACATGGACAAGATGCCCCCCATCACAACAAGAAGTATTGAAAAGGAAACCTAGTAGACCCCCTTCTAATGCTTGGGCTCATTTCAAGAAAGTAAATGATAAGGCTACTTGTAACTATTGTAATAAACAATATGCATGCAATAGTACTAGTCATGGGACCTCAAACATGCTAAAACATTTGAAGATTTGTGTGAAAAATCCACATAGGGTATTTGATAAAAGGCAAAAAACAATTGCTATTGGAAAGCAATGTGAGGATGATCTTGATAGTGTTAGCATGAAACTTGTTGAATTTAATCAAGAGGTAACTCGATATGCACTTGCTAGGATGATAATTGTTGATGAACTTCCTTTTAAATTTGTTGAAAACTAAGGATTTAGAGATTTGATGAGTGAGTCTCAACTGAGATTTAAAATTCCTTCTCGTGTCACTCTTGCTAAAGATTGCATGCAATTGTTTCAAATGGAGAAAGAGAGGTTGAAGTGTATATTGTCTGGAAATCACCAAATGGTTTCACTTACCACTGATACTTGGATTTCAATATAAAACTTGAATTATATGTGTGTAACTGCTCACTACATTGATGATGGGTGAGAATTGAACAAGAAAATATTAAGTTTTAGTTTGATAGCTGACCATAAAGATGAAACCATAGGAAATATCTTAGAGAAATGCATGAAAGAATGGGAGATTTCAAAGATTTGTTGTGTGACTGTTGACAATGCAAGTGCTAACAGTACTGCTATTGCATATTTGCTTAGAAGAATGAGTAATTGGAATGGTACTTCTTTATTAAATGGAGAGTTCATGCATATGAGATGTTGTGATCACATCTTGAACTTAATTGTTAGTGATGGCTTGAACGAAATTGATGTTTCAATTAAAAGGATAAGGGCTGCATGCAAGTTTGTTAGGTCATCTCTAGCTAGATTTTCTACTTTTAAGACGTATGTCCAAGAGGCTAGTATAACTAGTAAGGTAATGTTAACCCTTGATGTGCCAACCAGGTGGAATTCCACTTATTTCATGTTAGATGTTGCTGAAAAATATGAAAAGGTATTTTATCACCTAGAAGATGTGGATAATGCATTTTTGTTAGCCCTTGACAATGTAGGAAGACCTCCTACTAGGGATGATTGGAGTCGTGCACGTAGTTTTGTCAAGTTTTTGAAAATATTCTATGATGTAACTCTTTCTTTTTCGGGGTCATTACTTATTATATCTAATGTTTTTTTTTCACAAGTTATGTGACATTCAAAAGGCCCTAGGTAAGTGGAGGAAAAACAACGATGTAGAGCTACAAAGAATGGCAACAAATATGAAAGTCAAGTTTGACAAATATTGGGAAAGTAGTAGGAGTATAAACTTTCTTTTGTTTGTGGCTGTGTTTCTTGATCCACGTTATAAACTTGAATATGTTGAGTTTAGTTTCAATAAGATGTATGGTGATGGTTCGAATAAGTGCAAGGAGACGGTGGAAAGATTGAAGGGTTTGATTGATAAGTTGTTTAACCATTATCTGTCATTGCATCCCATTCCCCTTGATATTGGTGATTCTAGTAGATTGACCTCAAATGTTGCCTCACAATCTCATGCTAGTGATAATGGTTTAGGTGGTGATGATGAGGGTTGGGAAGATGAGTTTAGATTAAAAGTGAGGAGAAAGCAAGGTGAGGTGAAAAGGAATGAGTTAGAAAGATACAAAGAAGATGATGTTGAGGACAACACTCCTGGATTTGACATTTTGAAATGGTGGAAAGGGAAATCAATGAAATATTATGTTCTTTCTCGTATGGCTAGGGATATCTTGGCTATTCCAGTGTCTACTATATCATCTAAGTCTGCATTCAGCACTAGAGGTCGAGTTCTTGAGCCATTTTGTAGTTCCTTGCATCCCACCATTGTTGAGGCATTGATTTGTACTCAGAATTGGATCAAGACTCCTAAAAAGAATCTTGAACTACGTGATAAAATGGAAAAAGTGGAGAAGGTTGAATCAGGTATGGAAACTTAATTTTAATTCTTAAGTTTTTTATTTGTTGTTATACTTACTATTGTTACTAATTAATCTTGTTTACCTTTTATGTTTATGTTTGAATTTTTAGAGTTGTCTGGATTATCTTCAAATCTTGAAGTGGGGCTTCAATCAGGATTTTGACAATTTGAGGTTACATTTACTATTATCTTACTCAATTTATTAATTGTTAGTACTTAGTACTTATATATTTTTTTGTTTATAATGTAATATTTATTCATTCATTTACTATATTGAAGATCACAACTTGACCCATGATGAGTAATCTTGATGCTTCACTTGACAAAGAAGTCTTGCTAGTCTTTCAAGCTTTTAAGGTAGCATTTATAAGTACATTAATTATGATTGATTGTTAAAATCTAGTATACACAAATTCTAACATTTTGTTTGTCCTTATTGCAGGATGTAGATGAAGTTGAAAGATAAATTGGATTTGATGAATCATGTTTGATGACTCATGTTTGATGTTTTTTTTAGATTGAGTTTGGATTGACTTTGGGTGATACCCATTATTATGTTTGTACTAGCTATTTATATCGCCTCTTGTGGAGGGGTGTTACATGCTTTTGAAATGGAATGAGATGTTTAATTGTTTAAACTGAATCAGCTTAATGAACTGCCACCTTATTCAATGTCCTTTATGACAATTATACGATCATGACTATCTCCATTAAGTGAATACCTAATAGTTCTAAGATTGACGCAGAGTTTTTGATAGACTGCCATTTTCTTTTGTAGGTATTTTTATTTCAAAAATCTGCCCTTTACAAGTGTAATATGGCGGGAAACCTGCTGCCACTGATGTTGCCAATTTTGTTTTAGGTGGTAAGTCACTGGTCATATGATACCACTAGTTAGGTTGGTGACCACTAGGCTGTTCTGTAACTTCTGTTGATATTGGTTAGCATGTTCTCTAGTAACCTTTTATAGTTGATCATCATTCATCAAAGACACTTTTAGGAAATATTTCTCTTTTTTTAAGTTTAGATTTAGTTCTTTAAAATTTCATATTCAAGATCTTATAATTGCTTTTCCTTCACATAGTCTTTTTTATCTTGCAAAAACATCTCAGGATCATCATTAAGGGGATTTCTTGCACCAGAATTGGGGCAAATCACCTACTTGCAAGAACTGTATGTTTGTCATCCTGAATTACTTTTTGTTTAATCATTGTTATTACCATGTGTCTTAGTTCTGAATATCATGGTTGAAGCTAATATCTGGTTCTTATGTTTGTAGAATTTTGCACGACAACAATCTCATTGGAACAATACCTAAAGAGTTATAGAATTTTGCATGTCAAGCTTTCAAGGGAACTGCCTCCAGAACAAAGACTTAAAGCAATGACTTTCTAAGCAATGTGGTATGTATGACATGACCTTTGTAGCATTAAAAATTAAAGGCATGAATTAGGATGTCTCTTCATAGACATCTCATAAAATTTGAATTATACAGAATTAAGATGTGTTAAAAAAATTAATGGTCAACCCGATCACTCGAACCAAACTAATCCATAGATGGTCGATTCGGTTTGGTTCGGATTTAGCAATCAAAAAATAAGAAAACCAAACCAAACTGAACTAATTGATTTTGATTAGTTTGGATTTATTTTTCTCCAAAACTCAAACCAAATCACCCACTTACACCCTTAGTGGTCATAGAAAGTGTCAAACATATTTGACCACTTTTTGATGTTAATAGGAAGAAGAAGAGAATCAATTACTAATTATCCACAAACTCTTGTAAGTAGGCCAACTGCCTCTCTAATAGGACAAAAAATCTCATCAAAATCCACCATTACACGCATTCCATCAGGCAAGTTATGGATATCATGAACCTTCAACCTTATTTTCTTAGTTACTTATTGTTCTTCATCTGTAACAAATAAAGATAAAGTTAAATATGCTAATCAAGAAAAGATAAAAATAAACAAAATACTCCATCATTTTACATATACCTATAACATCCACAAACCAATAATGACTGGATTCACGTCCAAATTTGCGTTTACGTGATAAAGATAGAGCCTCAGACTGCGTAGATTGTAATGGGGCTTGGTTACATAACTGTGAGGCAGCAGGAGTAATTGATGCTGAAGGATAGGCTTGTCGCAACTGGAGTGGAATGTTAGTAAATGGCTGCAAAGTAGTAGGAGCAAATGGTGCTAAGGGACAACCCTGTGGTGGCTGTTGTGGAGAGTGAACTGGATCAGTAGCTAAGGAGCTCCCAGCTACTGGTTTGAGAAGATTCTTAATTCACTTTGACTTTGGCATATCTACATATATAAATAAAATAATAAAATATAATGAATTTATATTAGTGTATGATAAAGTTAAACATATATTACATAGGAGTATTTTATTAAAAATCAATACATACATAAATAGATGATAGACTTAGCACCCCACAAAGTCATACCATAAATATATTCACTCTGTTGACTATTCTGACATATGTTCATCTTCCCTAACCTCATCATTATCATTCCACTCACTTAATAATTCATCATCTGCATCCTCCCTTAACAATGGTACATCATTAACATCTCCAAAGAATTGATCTAAGTCTTGCTCTGGGCATGGCTCATTCTCATAAGCTTCATTATCTCATTCTTCTCCCATATCGTATAAATCTCTTAGCTTCAAATGCACAATAACACTCTAACCTTTATTCACCTCATCATCCACATAATACACCATTTGAGCTTGTGAAGCTTCAATGTATGGATCATGCTCTTTATTGTCACCCGTGTGAATCAATCGTGAAAAATTACCAGAAGCAAAACCCCATGCATCCTTTGTAAACCCCCTATCCCTAGTGGTGTTAGCCTATTTACATTTGAATAATGTCACCCTAAATCGACCATAGTAGTTAAGCTCAATGATGTCTTCTAATTTTCCATAATATGATAGATCAACTTGCCTTAAGTTCCTATCAACACCATTAGCAACACAAGATGCGGAAGAAGTTAGAAAAACTCCATTTTTTGGGTTTTCAACTCATGTTCCTGAGCTATTGTCTAAAATTTGAACCCATTAATATTAAATGCAGAAAACCTTCTAGCATGTCGTGTTGAACCTTCTGTAGAATCTTTAGATCATCTAACACAGAATTAGCAATGTCCGGGTTCATAAGCTAAAATAATAGCATTAAAAGTATTAGCTATAGTTTTAAATTTACAAACCTATATTAACAAAAAATATATGTAACGAACACAATTTCTTTATATTTTGAACCCACCTTACGAGGAAACCAATCAATGAAGTCTTTATGAACTATCTTCTCTAACTTTATAGCTGTAGGCCTTCGCCCCTTAGATCGCCTCTAGACTTGGTCCTTAAATTCACTATATAAACATTTAATATTAATACTACATCTTAAATAAGTGCTTTCATCTTGGTCATAAGTGTTATGTAGAGTTTGCCTAAGTACTCACTCAATGTATGGCATGACTTGTGCACAATTTAGTAATACATATCGATGTACTTGTCTTTTCTCTATAGTTGACAACTCAAAGGTTGAGAAAGCTCCTACTGCTCCACCCATTTATGAAAAAATGCTAGGCAAATGTGAAGAGTCTCTATCACCAGGATAATCATTAACTCGTGCATGCATATTAATTCATGTCTCAATCCCTTCTATATAGAGAAAACAAAAGGTAAGAACCTCTTCAGCTAGGTATCCTTCAGCAATAAAGCCTTCTGGATGTGCCTTGTTTCATACAAAGGACTTTAAGTGTCCCAAATACCTAAGAGGTTGTAAGATTGAGAATTAATTAAGGGACATGGATGATAGTTTTCCCTTAAAGAATAACCTACAACAAAGAAATTAGATATTTACCTTTCAATTGGATACATCCACCGATAATGTACTAGGCCTCCAAGTTTTGCCTCACCAACTAGATGATAAGTTAAATGAACCATGACTGTAAAGAATGATACAGGGGAAAACATTTCTAAGTGACAAAAGGTAAGAACGATTCGGGACTGGATCTTGTCAAGATCTAATAGACTTAAGCTTTTGGCAAATAACTGTCAGAAGAATGAACACAACTCTATTAACATCGCAACCACTTTGTCTGGAAAAACATTACGTATGGCAAGTAGTAATAACTACTTCGTAAGAATGTGACAATCATGACTCTTCATTCCAAAGAGCTTTCACTGTTTCACGTCAATGCTCCTTGAAATGTTGCTTGAGTACCCATCTAGCACTATGACATTCTTTAAAGTCCACAAAAATACATCTTTGTTTGTATTTGACATTGTAAACAAGATGAACGAGATCTTCCATTCTCATTTGGTCAAAGATCCTTTCTTATACCCATTTCTCTAAGATCCTTCTGAGCTTTAAGATTGTCTTTTGATTTACTAGTCTCGTTGAGCAAAATGTATACCACATTGTCACATACATTTTTTTCAATGTGCATAACATCTAGATTGTGACGCAACGAGTTAGTCTCCTAATAAGGAAGATAAAAAAAATATGCTTTTCTTCCTCCATTGTCCCAATCCATCTTCAACAATGGTTTTCCCTCGAGTTCTTTTACCTTTGTCATTTGACTCTAGAAGTTTCCCAAAGGTAACATTATTGCCATCAAGTTGTTTCAAGATGTCTGATCCGAATAATGTTATTGGTGGATCCCTTTTTTCAATTGTCCCATTAAAATGAGCTCGATTCAATATAAATTTATGTCCCTTTTCTAGAAAATGATGATGACCCATAAAACACCATTTTCTACTATGCTTTAGTCTACAAGAATTTGTGTCAAAGTTACATGTGGGGCAAGTAAGGCCAGTGTGATTGTTCCACCTAAATAAGGTACCAAGCCCTGAAAGTCACTAATTGTCCACATCAGAGTTGCTCGCATTCTAAACATTTCATTCTTTGAAGAATTTAATGTTTGCACTCCATCATACCATAAATCCCTCAAATCTTTGATAAGAGCTTGTAAGTACACATCTATGTTATTCCCTGGCATCTATTTTCTAAGAATGATCATTGAGAGGATGAATGAAGTTTGCTTCATGCACTCCCAAGAAGGACAATTGTATAGGAAAGGAACTACTGGCCAAATGCTATGGGTTGAAACCATCACTAGCTAAGCCAAGTTGTACATTTCGAGAATCAATGGCAAATTCAAAATAAATAAAGTTGAATCTTTTCCAAGCCTTTGAATCTCTAGGATGCCTCATCAATCCATCTTGGTTACCCTCTGACACATGCCCGGTCATAGACTTAGCGGTTTTAGAACACATAAACAATCTTTGTAACTTGGCTTTATTGAGAGGTAACACAAAAATCTTTAGAGGTTGCTTCTTCTTATTATCTTTCCACTTAGATTCCTTGCATCTTTTGCATTCTTCTAACTGTTCATCATTCCCCCAATATAACATACAATCATTTGGGCAAACATGTATCTTGGTATAATTAAGACCAATTTTGTTGATGATTTTCTTAGCCTTATAGAATGAAACAGGAATCTTGGCATATTCAAACGCATGTTTTAACAATTCCAGAATCATAGTCATCGCTTTGTCACTCATTCTACACAAACATTTAATATGATACAATTTTACTAGAAAAGACAATTTCAAATACTTCATACACCCTTCATACAATTCTTGGTTACCGTCTTTGAGCAACTCATAAAACTCTACATTATCTTCATTATGCACCTCATTATGCCCTTAACAAGCTCAGAAGACACACCAGGTTCATTCATTCTATGCATAGCGAACTCAGATGCATCATTGATCATAGTTTCCATTGGATTTTGGGGCTGAAAGTGTCCTCCATGACATGTGTACCTTCAAAAGCCTCAGACTCAGTTACATTTGATTCTTCACCATGCCAATACCAAACTTTGTAATTTTCTAAAAAAAGCCATAAAGTTAGGTGTTCTTGAACTACTACTCTTGTTTGCCACTTTTTAAAATCACACTTTGAACATGGACACTTAATACACCCCTCAATAGACTGATGTTGAAATGCAAAATCCAAAAACTTACTTTACCCAACCACATATTCAGTTGTGTTCTATGGCTTACTAATCCAAGACTTATCTATCGACATGACTAGAAAGGAAAATATAAAATGATAATTTAAAATTAATACAATGGTGCAAATCACTGCATTCTCATAATCAAATCGAATTCATTTCAAGCATCATTACGCTAACCAATATAACAAAGAGTCAAAAATAGCCTAAGCCCTCTCCAGACAAGCATCAACATACATATCCCTTTCTTAAGATGCAATAAATCAGAATTAAGTTGTGAAAAGAGAGCATGCACTTGATCATGGACATTATTATTATAATTATTATTATTTAAGTGCTAGGCTGCTAGCCAATATGTCAGGACATGTACCATTGATGTGAGCATAAGCATAACATTATAAAATCATTGAATAAGACAATTATACAATCATAACCACTAATCATATGCTTACAGCCAGTGAAAAACCATCAAAACCTACTATTGCTTGTTTTAGGTGCTAAATTTTACTTGTCAATGGCATCCTCACATGTATCACATATTCTTCAGAAGTTAAAATGAACCAGCATGGCTAATCTAATCTATTCAACCACTGCTTGCTAATGTAGGAAACAACCTTCACTCTTATTCAGCATAAGCATCTCCATATCAGAAAACTTTGAAATGAGAACAAAACTATTGTTCTATTACACAACTAGATGACCATTTCTATGATTATTATCAGATCGATGTATTCACAATTCAATCGTAATTTAAGTCACCACAACGACCACAATGAAAGGCTATTTCAGAAATTAACAGACTAGACAATGTAGAATAAGACATTAATGAAGCCAAATAAACAATTGTACCCACCAAAAGAAAAAAAATAGTAGTGCGGGAACAGTAAAAATGAATGGTTAGTGACCCAACTTGAAAACTCCAAACCCAAAGACAAGTTGTATCATTAGATTTTGAAGATGGTGAAAATGATAAAGTGGAATGAATACCTTGACAAGGAGACAAGGAAAAAGCAGTTGGGTGTTGGAGGGCGAGAAACAATCTCAGCAAGCGACAACAACTCTAGCTACGGTGGGGGGAGTCAAGGGAGGTTATATCAGTATTGGCATCATGGTGGTCATTGTATTGGCGATGGTAGTGGAGAAAGCTACATTGTAGAGAGTGAGAGGTAGAGGGCGAGAGAGAGAGACAGGGTGAGAGAGGAATTTTGGGTTACATCCGTGAGAGGGAATATGAAATTGGGGTTTTTGGTTATCAGGGAAGGAATATGAAAATTTAGGATTCATTAAAATATTTTAATTAAAATTAAAAATGAAAATAATGGCAGTTGAAACTGCCATTTTATGCATTTAACTGTCATTTTTTACTTGTAAAATATGTAGTTTCGTAACTAACGTATTATACTACATATTATGTTAGTTTTTTAGAATTGTCGTATTAAAACAATCGTAATTTACATATTTTTTAGTGACTTACTGGTCTGTACCAGGTCTGCATTACTTATAAGAATCTAATTATCATATAAGGCATTTTGATCATTGAGACAATTATTATGCATTGCTCACTTGTGAACCATTGCTAGTTGGGCATATGCAATGTCTGGTTTTGGTGAATAGTTGAGCACATGAGGTTAAATAGTAATCACTTGTGTTACTGAGGAGTGCACATGTGAGGTTAATACGAACAACTGCACTTCAATGAAAGATATAGATAGTTGACATGACAATAAGAGTGATGGGCTTAATGCACTGCGTACACCTAAAAAAACTGAAACTGGCTGGTTAACAATTTGTCTTCATGTGGTGAATAATAGATCATTGGTGGTCAATAATTTCTCCTATGTCTCAAGCTATGCCATGTGAGGTTAATACCAATAGTTGCACCTCTGGGAAAAAAGTGAAGTTTTGACATGACAAGAAGTATGATGTGCTTCATGCATTGCTCAGACGTTAAAAAACTTACAATGCTTAATAATTTTTCTTTATGTGGTGAATAACAGATCATTGATGGTTAATAATTAACATGGTTTTAAATTATGATTGTGGTTATGTTGCATTTACCGCAATTGTAGAGAATTGTGAAAAATGCAATTGATGCAATCACAATACGATTGCAGACACCACAAAAATCATAATATTGCAACTGTAATTACGGTTGCAAACCACAATTTAAAACCTTCATAATTACTCTTGTGTGTCTCAAGTCATGCCATGCAAGCGTAATACTAACAACTACACCTCTGTACAAAAAGTGAAGTTTTGACAATACTACAAGTATGATGGGCATCATGCATAGCTTAGACATGAAAAAATTGAAATTGGTTAATAATTTTTCTTTATGTGGTGAACAACAGATCATTAGTGGTCAATAAATACTCTTGTATGTCTCAAGCCATGCCATGTAACATTAATACGAACAACTGCATCACTATGGAAGAAGTGAAGTTTTGACATAACAACAAGTATAATGGGCTTTATGCACTGCTCACATGTGACAAACCATTGGTGATAAATAGTTACTATTGTGTGTCTCAAGCCAAGTCATGCAAGGTTAATACCAACAACTACACCTCTATGCAATAAGTGAAGTTTTGACATGACAAGAAGTATCATGGGATTCATGCACAGCTCAAATATGAAAAAACTAAAACTAATTAATAATTTTTCTTTATGTGGTGAATAACAAATCATTGGTGATTAATAATTACATGGTTTTAAATTGTGGTTGTGGTTGCGATTGTAGTTACATTATGTTTACTATAATTATGGATAATTGCAAAAAAAAAAAATGCCTGATACGATCGCAATTATGGTCGTGATGCGATTGCAAAAACATTGAAACTATAAAATTATGACTGTAATTACATTTACGGACCACAATTTAAAACCATGATAATTATTCTTGTTTGTCTCAAGCCATGCTATGTGAGGTTAATACCAATAATTGCACCTCTATACAAGAAGTGAAGTTTTGACATGACAACAATGTTGGGAAATTTGTGAACAAAAATGTAGCGAAAAAAGGATTCCCACCAAGGATCCATAAGAAAAGAAGGGCTATGATTCGTGATTTTTCGGGTTTACCTCTTGAAGATAGAAGAACAACATTCAATGCAAATCACCAGCACCGCAGTAACGACAATGCCTCTACATAATCCACACAAACAGCCTCATGAACGTCTAACGTCTGCGATCTTGGAGTCCCATGTTTCTAGCACAATGCTAGCTGCAAAGAAAAGAGAAACTTGTCACTATCTCACTTATTGTTTCTGTTAGGGTGTGGCTAGGGTTCGTTGTGCATCCCTTGACAGCCCCCTTAGCAGTGCGATTTATAATAGCGACTGCCTTATGCAAGTGAGAGTAGCAACAGGGTTAGCAGTGCGACCTTGGACTCATCTGTTATGAGTCTAGCCCACGATGGAATGCTAGTCCAACTTGAATTCTCATTGCTCTAATTCAATTTGTTCTATGTGTGTGACTCTGTAGGTTCTCATGACGTTGGCAGTAATATTAAAATCTTATTTTAATATTACAAGTAGTGGGCGGTATCTAGCAACACATTGCTGCTACCTAAGTAATGAGAATGTCAGTGATTTGACATAACATTTCCGTGACTAATGTTTCTGTATAGTTTAGTCCCTTTATCTAAATATCTAGATTGAACACAATGCATAGTATGTGTTACCCTTGTATAGTTCAATCTTTTATTTCCTGATACTCGAGTAGACTTAGAAAATATCAAATGAGATTAATATCTCATATCGACTCATTTGAGTATGGCCATGCATTTCGTAGTCTCACTCAATTAGGGAGTCCAAAGATATCGCTCCTATTATGTAGAGGGACAAATCCCATCTAGGTCACTCACATCCCTCTGCATGATTTGTAGTATGTCCAATAACCACCTGTATAATCATATTGTTACATATGATGTTTGATGGCATTAAAACATACAATTTCTCATGTAGGAATCGTAGTGATTTTAAGTCAAAGGACTACATACACCATTATTACTTTGAGAATCGCTTATGACACTCACGTAACGATTCATGTAGCATCCTCATGGTGGGTCAGTCCAATACATCCTTACTTTAATGTGTATCCATGTGAAGACTTAATATCTCATATCCATGACCCGTGAGATGTGGTCATCAGTTTATGCACATACTAGTCTCAATGCATTATTGTTGTCCTAATTAACAATAATACTTGACTAGGGACATTTAAGAATGATGTTATGAATCTATCCAATAGGATCTCATGATCAAGTCATCCAATTGATGTCCTACAACATTAAACTCACTATTCTAAGGACTTTAATTATGTTTATTATAAATAACACAATAAATGAAATGTTTCATGTATTAAATAAATAACATAATACAATGTACGTAAGTGCGGTCAAAATAAATTGGCCTCTAAGGCATACACTAAGAATCTCCCACTTGCACTAGAGCTAATCATGCATATGTCTAATGCCTAAAGATCTAGTATGACCCTCATACTTTTGCTAAACAAGAGGCTTTGTCATTGGATCGGCGATGTTATCATTTGTTGGTACTCTGCATATCTTCACATCTCCTCTATCGATGATATCACGAATGAGATGGAAGCGCTTAAGTATATGTTTAGATTGCTGGTGAGATCTAGGCTCCTTAGCTTATGCAATGGCTCTATTATTATCACAATAGAGGTCCACTGGGTCCACAATGCTAAGAACTGCATCAAGCTCAGTAATGAACTTCTTGATCCAAACAGCCTCCTTTGCTGCATTGGAGGCAGCAATATACTCAGCCTCTATGGTAGAATCGGTGACTGTCTCCTGCTTTGAGCTCTTCCAGCTCATAGCCCCATAATTCAGGAAAAAAATAAAACTTGATTGTGATCTAGAGTCATCCTTATCGGTCTGGAAGTTAGCATCAATGTAATCCTTTACAACTAGCTCTTCCTCGGCTCCATATACCAAGAACGAATCCTTAGTCCTTCTCAAGTACTTAAGGATGTTCTTAGCTGCAGTCCAGTGACTCTCATCGGGATCAGACTAGTACCTACTCATCATGTTCAAAGCATATGAGATGTCTGGTCGAGTACATAACATGGCATACATGATAGATCCAATTACAAAAGCATATGAAACCTTGCTCATACGATCCCTCTCGTCCTGGGTAGAAGGGGATTGATTCTTAGAAAGGATAACACCATATGACATAGGCAAGAATACTTTCTTAGATTCATACATGTTAAACCATCTTAACACTTTGTCTATGTATGTATTCTGACTTAGGCCAAGCAGTCTCTGTGATCTATCTCTATAGATCCTAATACCTAATACATAGGTGGCTTCGCCCAAGTCCTTCATGGAAAAGCATTTCCTTAACCAAGTCTTTACAAACTGTAGGGTAGAGATGTCATTTCTGATGAGTAGTATGTCATCTACATACAACACCAGAAAGACACTTGTGCTCCCACTAACCTTCTTGTAAACACAAGGTTCTTCTTCATTCTTGATGAATCCAAATTATTTTATTGTATCATCAAAATGAAGATTCCAACTTCTAGAAGCTTGCTTCAATCCATAAATAGATCATTGCAACTTACACACTTTTCTAGCATCTTGTGGAGTGGCAAAACTCTTAGGTTATATCATGTACACATCCTCGAGAAGATTTCCATTAAGGAAAGTAGTTTTAACATCTATTTGCCAAATTTCATACTAGTGGTATGTTGCAATAGCAAGCAAAATCTGAATGGATTTAAGCATCATAACTGGGGAAAAAAATCTCATTATAGTCTACACCATGAATTTGCTTGAAACCCTTAGCCACGAATCGCACCTTAAAGGTATGCACGTTACCATCCATGTTAGTTTTCTTTTCGAAAACCCATTTGCACCCAATGGGTTTTACCCCTTCAGGGGGTTCAACCAAGGTCCATACCTAGTTGGTATACATGGATTCCATTTCAAATCTCATGGCCTCAGGCCATTTCTCATATTCTAGGCCTATAATGGCTTCTTGGTAAGTTATAGGCTCGTCTTGATCCATGAGCAATACATCACCTTATTGGGTCATAAGAAATCCATATCTCTCTGGTTGATGACATATCCTATTAGACCTACACAGGTCTTGTGCTACTAGAGCAAGTTGTTATTCCATATCGTTTTGTGGAGGCTGCTCTATTTTTACCATCGGTTCGTTGCTACTCTGTGAACTTTGAATTTCTTCAAGTTCTATTTTCCTCCCACTGGTTCCTTTAGAGATAAACTCTTTTTCTAGGAACACAGCAGTCTGTGAGACAAACACTTTGCCCTCGGTAGGATTATAGAAATAGTATCCCTTAGTTTCCTTGGGATACCTCACAAAGAAGCATTTAGCTGATTTGAGTCCAAGCTTATCAGAAACTTGACATTTCACATAAGTTTCGCAACCCCAAATCTTCATGAAAGACATATTGGGTCATCTCTCAGTCCATATCTTATATAGTGTCTTTTGAACCATCTTAGATAGAACACGGTTAAGTGTAAAAGCTGTTGTTAATAGAGCGTGTCCCTAAAAGGAGCCTGGAAGGTCTGCATGACTCATAATGGATTGGACCATGTCCAACATGGTCTAGTTCTACTTTTCAGAAACACCATTCCATTGTGGCATTCTAGGAGGAGTGAGTTTGAGATATTATCCCACACTCTTTTAGATGATCATCAAATTGTTGGCTTAAGTATTCACCACCTCGATCTGATCGAAGGACTTTAATACTTTTTCCAAGTTGGTTTTGTACTTCATTCTTGAATTCCTTGAACTTTTCAAAGGATTCTGATTTATGTTTCATAATATATACAAACCCATATCTACTGAAATCATCAGTAAATGTAATGAAGTATTGAAAACCACCTCTAGCTAGTGTGTATAGGGGTCCACATAGATCACTATATATGAGGCTCAAAAGATCACTAGCCTTTTCATCTTGTCCAGTGAATGGGGCTTTAGTCATCTTCTCCAATAAACAAGGCTCACATATCTCATATGATTCAAAATCAAATGAGTCCAAGAATCTATCTTTATGGAGTTTGGAGATGCGTTTCTCGTTTATGTAGCCCAAATGACAATGCAGAGATAAGTTGGGTTCATATTATTTGATTTGAACATCTTAGTATTTATGTTATAGACAGACATTTCAAGATCGAGGACATAAAGTCCATTACTCAGTTGTGCACTACCATAAAAAATATCATTCAAATAAACAGAATAACTTTTGTCCTTTTTTATAAAAGAAAAACCTTTCTTGTCCAAACAAGAAACATAAATGATATTCCTACTAATAGCAGACACAAAATAATAGTTCTCCAATTTAATAACAAGCTCAATGGGCAAAGATAAAAAATAAGTCCTTACGGTTAAAGCAGGAACTTTTGCTCTATTTCTAACTTGTAGGTCGACTTCACCCTTAGCCAACGATCTACTCCTTTTGAGATTCTGCACATTTACACAAATGTGAGACCCACATCCAATGTCTAATACCTAAGATGCAGAAGTAGATAAATTGACTTCTATAACAAAAATACTTGAAGTGGAAGTTTCACTTCCCTTCTTCTTCTTAAGCTCCTCCAGGTACCTGCCGCAGTTCCTCTTCCAATATCCGGTCTGACCATAATGGAAGCACTTACCTTTCTTAGACACTCCGCCCACAAGTTTCAAGCTAGAAGTGCTGGGCTTGGATTTATCCTTGCCCTTACCCTTCCATTTGTCCTTGGGCTTCTTTAGTTACTTTTTGCCCTTATTCTTTTGGACCATCATAATGGCATTTCCTTTTCCTTTATTAATATTCTACTCAATAGTTCTTAACATGCTTAACAGCTCTGGTAGAGGTTTGTTAATTTCATTCATATTGTAATTCATAATGAATTAACTGTAACTTTTTGGCAATAATTACAGGATTAAATCAATGGCCAAATCTTGGCCCAATGAGAAACCAAGCCTCTCTAGGTTCTCAATGTACCCAATCATTTTGAGCACAAGAGTACCTACAGGGCTTCCTTCTACCGATTTGCATCTGAAGCTCAGAGTTCATGGTGACTAACATGAGACAGTCGACGTCCAAGGTATCATCTTGATGCTTCTTATAAGAATCCCTTTCAGCTCTAGGGGCATTTGCAGCAGGTGGCTCAGGAATGGGTTACTCTAGAATATACAGCTTTTTCACATGTTTAAGGACAATCCTTAGATTCCTGTACTAGTCTAGAAAGTTTGTTCTAGACAATTTGTCCTTTGTTGTGATATTTGACAAGTGCACCGAATCATAAAAGTAATAAAGAGTGAGTGAGAGTATCGTCCCATGAGGATTAAGTTACTAATTATTAAGTTCGCTCAAATTGACACTATCTAAGCTAACGAAGAAAAAGTGTTGTTGCAAATATAATTAAAAGGAAAATTCAAAGTGGAGAATGTTAAAAGAATTAAGGTAAGTAAACAAAATAATAAATCAAATGGTTGAAAAACAATCGTATTAAAGCGTTAGGGTTCCGACTTCACTTGAACTCTTTAAATGCACATTTAAATATTAGTTTAACTATGTTCTATTCCAATGATTCATGGTCAATTCCTAAAATTAATCAATATCCAATCCCTTGGTATATTAATCCTCTTAACACTATTTAAAGTTCATTAATCCTTTAGCATAATCCCAAATAGAGAAGGCTTTATAAAAGACAAGAGAATTAAAAGAAAAACCACATAACCCACAATGACTATTCCTAGCGATTGCAAAAATTATGGTGTTTATCACAAGTTCTAGGCTTATGTAAATTTTTCTAAATCAAACATTAACCCAAAAATCATTCACAAATTGATCAAGTTTAAAAAAAATAGGAGAAGAGATAAACAAATAAATCATGAAATAAAAACATAGATTAAACCCATAAATGAAGTTACATCATCAAAGTTCAAGATCCATCATCCTCCTAATAAAGGGCAAATTAGTTACACATAGATAAAGAATAAAATAGAGAGAAGAATTTGACAAATTTCATAGAAGACAAGTGAAAAGAATGAGGAAAATCCCTAATCTTCACTCCTAAATGAACCCACACCAAGCTAGGGTTTGTGTCGTCACTTCTCTCTTTGACGACTACTAAGAGTGTGTTCTATTTAGCGTATTGTATTTATAATTAAAATAATGTGTCAGCCTATGCGACCAGCGCCTGGGCGCTGGTTTCTCAGCACTTGAGCACTGAATGTCTTTTATGAATTTTCCTGATATGTGACGCGCGCCTGGGCGCTGCCTTACCAGTGCTTAAGCATTGGCTGCCTAGAAGGATTTTTCACATTCTGCCTTGCTAGTGCCTAAGCACTGGACCACCAGAATGTAATTTTTTAGCTTTTCTTCATCGTGCAACCCCTTACCATGCTCTAATAACGGTCACCTTCATTGGCATCGAGGAAAGCATTGGCATAGAATTCACTAACCAATGTTTGTGACCCCGGAACTGGAAGTTGGCACAGTTTGCCCTATTTCCTTTTCTCAATCTATGAATGAATCTCTAGATATTCATTCTCTTCTAAGATGAGCCATTGTTCCCGAATAAAGTTCCTCTTTACCAGCACATCATTGAACCTCTTTTCATGAATGGCGGAACAAAAATGGCATGCATCGAAGGAGGAAGAGCTAGACCATCTCCTGCAGCACCCCTTCTTCTTTTTATAGGTGGCATGATGAATATCCTACAAAATAAAAGCACAAAATTAATGAACCATATTTCTGCAAGCAAAATAGGAAAATCTCAAGTTTGCAAATCAGTCAAACCATGCTTAATGACATTCTCAATCACAACATCTTATTCCTAGTGCACATGTCAAAATAGCAAAGAAGAGAAACATCATAACCCAAAATTTGACATGTAAAATAAACAAATTCAACTCTACAACCATTCTCAAGAACAACAGTAACATACATAATTCATCAAAATATCACCATTCATGAATGAAATCCAACAAGTCATGTATAAAGAGCATTTAATCAAGCACATGGTGGGCATGGTGAACATTACAAATATGCAAGTGCATTAAATACTAAAAATTGCTAGCATCACAAACAATCAATACCTCAGTTAGCTGTTCATCAATAGCCAATACCAATAATTACATATGCACACCACATTTATTCACTCAATACTATGCACAATAGGTATTCAAAATAGTCAGCAATATTCATCAACATTATGCACAACAATAATTCAAATGCACCATCAAACTAATAATTTTACCCACTACATATCTTCAATCAATAGTTATTCATTAAATATATCAATAAGCATTATCAATTTCAACCAATTTTTTCTAATTTCACATTTTCCCCAAAAATCCCAATTCAAAAACCCTAAAAACCCCAATCTGCATAATCTATGAAATTAACAACACATAACACGAAATTGAGATTTAGGATAAATGAATATACCTCACATAGTGAAGAATTGAAGCAAAAAGGTGAGAAAATGGAGGAGGTTTACGAGAAAATGCCTGAATCGTGCGATTGCAATGCACGTAAGAGTACGAAAATGGTGAGAAAATTTCCCCCTTGAACGCGTGCTAATTGTGGATGAAGGAAGAAAAATGGTGGATGGAGAAGAAAAATTAGTTTAGAATGCCTTAGGAAGTATGTGAGAAAGGATTTGAAAGAAAGAAAAATAGAGAGAATCATGAAGGAGAGAGTTTAGCACTCAAGCACTGAACCTCCAATGTTTAAATAGCTCTTTGCTCATCATGTGCCTAAGCGCTAGCTTTATAGCGTTGGGTGCATTAGTGAAAAACACTCTGCCATTCGCGCGCTTAGGCAGTCGCTTTCCAGCGCCTTGGCGGTGGGTCACTTTTATATATATATTGAATAGAAAAACTCACAAAACAATTAATTTTTAGAAAGAAAGAGCTTCGCATACAAAAAAGGACAAAACACATAATTAAGTCAACTAAATTAAAAGCTAAACAATAAATGAAAAATAAAAAGGAAAGAAATTTGGGTTGCCTCCCAAAAAACGCTTGTTTAATGTCATTAGTTCGACATTGCCTATTCTCAATCAGGTTGACTAAGTGTCTGAGAAGATTTTTGTTGATCAAACTCTCCTTCCCAGTAATGCTTCAACCTCTGCCCATTGACTTTGAAGCTACTTCCCGAATAGGGTTCTATAATCTCAATTGCTCCAAAAGGAGAAACTTCTTTGACTTGAAATGGGATTGACAACTTGGATTTCAGTTTACCTGGAAATAGTTTCAACCTCAAATTAAACAAAAGAACTTGCTGACCTAGTTCAAGATGCCTTGAGGTGATCTTTTTATCATGCCACATCTTTGTTTTCTCTTTGTATAAATGAGCATTTTCATAAGCCTCATTTCTGAAGTCATCCATTTCATTCATTTGTAGTAATCTTTTCTCACCTATAACTTTCATATCAAAATTAAAAATTTAATTGCCCAGAAAGCTTTATATTCAAGTTCCATAAGGAGATGACAAGATTTACCAAAGACTAGCCTATATGGAGACATACCAATGAGAGTCTTAAAAGCAGTCTCATATGCTTATAATGCATAATCTAACTTGAGTGACCAATCTTTCCTAGAGGTACTAAAAGTCTTTCCAAAATGTTTTTTAATTCCCTGTTAGAAACCTCTACCTGACCACTTGACTGGGGATGATAGGGAGTGGCTAACTTATGTTTAACACAAAATTTATTCAAAATAGCCTTAAACTGCCTATTACAGAAATGTTTCCCATCATCATTGATTATTGCCCTATGGATGCCAAATCTAGTGAAAATATTCCTTTTAATAAACCAGACAACCACCTTAGCATCATTTATCTGTGTGGCAATGGCCTCCACCCATTTGGAGACATAGTCAATAACTACTAAAATGAACTGATTAGAGAATGAAGAAGGAAAAAGACCCATGAAATCAACCCCCTAAACATAAAATAACTCCATTTCTAAAATATTGCTGAGTGGCATTTCATGTTTTCTTGAAATGTTACTAACTCATTGACACTTATCACAGCTTTCAACAAATTTATGAGCATCTTTGAAAAGAGTAGGCCAATAGAAACTAGATTGTAATACCTTAACAATTGTTCTATTACTTCCAAAGTGACTTCCATAATCAGAACTATGACAATGCCCAAGAATGCTTAACACTTCTTCATCCGAGATACATATTCTCAATATACCATTAGCACATATCTTAAAAAGAAATGGTTCATCCTAAGCGTAATACTTGACATCATGTAAAAACTTTTTTCTCTGTTGCCATGTTAATTTGATGGGATGAATCCAGTGGCCATATAGTTCGCAAGATCTGCATACCAAGGAAGCACTTGTAAAGCAAGCAACTGCTCATCTAGGACTCTTCCTTGATTAGCACTTGTTCCTCTTCTAGATCTCTTTCTTATGTGACTCTTGACAAGTGGTCAGCTACTAAATTTTTTGTTCCTTTCTTGTCTCGAATCTCCAAGTCAAATTCCTGTAAGCAAAATACATCTAATGAGTCTAGGCTTTGTATCTTGTTTACTCAAAAGATATTTAAGAGCTGAATGATCAGTATAAACAATGACCTTTGATCCAACCAAATAAGAACGGAATTTATCAAATGTAAAAACTATAGCAAGTAATTCATTTTCTGTGGTGGCATAATTAAGTTGTACATCATTCAAAACTCTACTTTCATAATAAATGACATGCAAAAATTTATCTTTTCTTTGACCTAAAACAACACCTATAACATAATTACTTGCATCACACATTAATTCAAATGATAAATTCCAATCAGGGGCAGCAATTATAGGAGCAAAAATAAGTTTACTTTTCAAAACATTGAATGCATTTAAACAATCGTCATTAAAAACAAATGGTGCATCTTTAACAAGCAATTTGCATAGTGGCTTTGTGATCTTGGAGAAGTCCTTTATGAATCTCCTGTAAAATCCAGCATGCCCAAGGAAACTCCTTACTCCGTTGACATTGGTTGGAGGAGGTAATTTCTTGATAACCTCAACTTTTGCTCCATCAACCTCAATGCCCCTTGAAGAAATGTGATATCCTAAAACGATTCCTTCTTATACCATAAAATGACATTCCTCCCAATTCAACACCAAGTTAGTTTCCTAGCATCTTTTCAAATTTAAAGAAAGATTAGAGAGACAAGTATCAAAAGAAGATCCAAATATAGAAAATTCATCTATAAAAATTTCAACAAACTTTTCAATCATATCAGAAAATATAGAAAGCATACACTTTTGAAAAGTTGCTGGAGTGTTGCATAATCCGATAGGCATCCTTTAATATGCAAATATTCCATATGGATAAGTGAAAGCTATTTTCTCCTAATCCTCGGGTGCCACCAAGATCTGATTATAACCAGAATAACCATAAAAAAAGTAGTAATAGGTGTGATCCGTTAACCTCTCTACCATCTGATCAATGAATGGGAGTGTAAAATGATCTTTCCTTGTTGCATCATTAAGTCTCCTGTTATCTATGCATATTCTCCAACCAGTGTCTGTCCTTGTGGGAATGAGTTCATTTTTTTCATTAACGACCACTGTCATTCTGCCTTTATTTGGAACAACTTGTACCAGACTTACCCATGAATTGTCTGAGATTGGATAAATGATACCTGCATCATAAAGCTTCATTACTTCTTTTCTCACTGCTTCTTTCATGGCAGGATTCAATCTTTTTTGTGATTGGATCACTGGCTTGTAGTCATCTTCCATTAAGATCTTATGTATGCAAGTCTTGGAACTAATACCTTTAAGATCATCAATAGTCCATCCTATGGTTGACTTGTATCCTCTCAAAACCCTCAAAACCTTATCTTCTTCCTCAGAATTGAGCTTAACATTCACAATTATTAGAAAAGTGTTGTTCTTACCAAGAAAAACATATTTAAGATTCGAGGGAAGCGGATTCAATTCTAACTTTGGTGGCTTCTGTAACACCCACCGTAGGGTATCACATTTAAGACTAATCCTAATATAACTTACTCAAGTTGTAGAAGAATTAATCTTGTAAAATAGTCAATTTTAAAATTTCGTTTGGGGAATAAAATATAGTAAGTTAAACTGAATTAAAACATTCTTAAGACTTGTAATAAACACACCAAAATATATATTTACATTATATTACAAAACTTGTCCAAATAATTTACATAAATACAACCTTGTTTTTAAAAGTAAAATACAAACCTAACTACCAAGTGGTACTCTAAAACAAACCTAAGGATTTGGTTCCTCGGAAGGATCCTCCTCATCCTCTACATTATCATTGAAGAACCAAGACGGATACAGACGCCTCATAGGGGTTCTTGTCGATGATACTACAGAATTCTCTTGGGGTGTATAGATAGACACCACTCCACCCCAGAGTTCACGAATAGGTATCGTGAATTCCAAACGTGCAGTTGCATGTTGAGTTAACACGAAAATCCCATCCAGGGTTCCACTCAAGCTCATAGTCAAGTCCCTGGTGTAAACAAACTTCTCATTATTGTAGTCAAACCTCCAGGTGTCAGCTTCCCCGTGGAACTGAACCCTAACAAAACCTAAGACTTGTCGTCTTGTCGCCATATTAACAAATAAAGAAAACTGCTACTGAAGATAAACAGGGTCCCTTACCTCCTTGTTCCCTCAATCTTCAATAAACATATACAATGAAACATATATAATATAGCAACGAGGTGAGATCCCTTACATCAATACTAGTGTGACAGTAAAAGAAATGACAGCAAATAAATAGCACACAATATTAAAATATTAAATCATATTCTCATATCACAGATAATAATTTAAACAATCTTAAATAACCAATTAATATGCTGACCCACAATGTATATGTATAACGACCAATTCCTACTCCATGGAGCTAAACACAGTTTCGGAGAGAAGATTTAGAAGACATGTCTGTCAGTCGGCTGCCGTGGCCAAAAGTGTTATAATATATCAATTTTGTCAAAAGTGCACATCAGGCATTGGACAAGAAATTCTACACCAGATCACGATATAGAACAATGTCTTGGTCTGGCTCATCCGTGCGTTTGCATCGGTCTGCCCCACGGACAGAATAGCTACCAACTATCCATTGTGAGGTACCCGCACCCCGATGCCCCCAAGGTCAACAAGTGACCTACACTTGTCTACTCGCACCCGCACTTAGGTGTAATTCATCTACTAGGCATACAACCTTAACCAAACAAGCAAATATACTTTTGTATGCATGGTATATGATTCAAACACACCTACAATTATTATTTTCACAATATTTCATATATTCCCACCATGTCTTGGTGGTATAGATATCCAACACAACCGAGCCCACCACAACTGCCCGACAGCAAACTGCTGTTTACACTCAATCGCGTAGCGATATTAACACATTTTTGAAATCGCAGAACATATTTCCTACATTTTTAATTTGCGTAAGGATTTTCTAACGTTTTCTAAATCGCATAAATATTTTAATCCTTTTTCTCAATCGCGTAGCCTAAAATTACTATTTTTGAGTCGCGTAAATATTTTTCAACGTATTTTCAATTACGTAAAATATTTCTAACATATTTAAACCAAAAATAGTGTTTTTCTCAAAAATTTGATTTTATTTTTACTATTTGCATAATAGTCTCTCATTAAATAATATCTACATAATAATCCCTATTTAAATAATATTTTCATAATAGTTCCTCCTAAAATAATATTTACAAAATAGTCCCTCTTTAAATAATATTTATAATATAGTCCCTCTAAAAATCAGTATTTTTACTGTTTCTCAGAAAATTGTGTTTCCCTGATTTACTTAAGATATTACAGCTCAAATTTTCCTAACACGCTTCAAAACACATAGGGTGAGCTATACATTAGAAGATTTCAAGTATTGACATTTATTTTCATTTCATACCTTAATTATTTAATATGTCAATTTTTATTCTAAAAAGTATATTGCTTTGATTTTAGGTTCAAATCCTACCAAAATAATTTCCTTCTCATTTAAATACTTAAGTCTACACTTAGTTAAATAATTTTAGATCTAAGTTATGAAAAATAGCATGTTGACCGAAATCCATTTAGGGTTTCATAACTCATCATTTAGTTCTTTTTAGCATTTATTCCTTGCAAAAACACTTAATTTATTTTTCTTGTCATAAAATCATTTACTCCTTGGTTAGGAAAATAATTTAGAATCCTAGGTTCCCTTTGAAGTGTGGAGGCCGTGTGCCTCATAGATCCTTTGGGATCTTCATACAACAATTCCTTCATGTAATTCATATATTATATTACACATAAAATTTTGCATGCTTCCTAAATCACACATACAAGCATATTATCAAAGCTATAAACATACAAATACACATGCAAGCATATTTTTAAAACTAAAAGCATAACAAACACCAATAAAGAAGGCATAGAAAATTAAGTGAATAAATTCTTATGGATTTTTCACCACAAACAACTCATTTCCTCACTACCAACACATAGTTGATGAGGTTAATCTCCCTCTTACCTCAAGGGAGACAAAATCTTCAAGTTCCTCCTTTCTCTTGAATTCGTGAGCTTCAAACAAAAATCCTTAAAAATCTTAAACAAATTCTAAAGTCATAAATAAAGTTTAAGAACAAAGAACCATGGATCAATCATGGTCTAGAAATTAAAAATCTATCTTAGGATCAAAGAATCAAAAGATTACCTTTGGAGTAGTAAGCTAAAGCTTGGTTTTTAATGCACTTAGAGTAGGATTTTGATAAAACTTACTAAAAGAAAAGTGTTTAGAATGAGGTTTAGCTTTAGAAAGTAGGAAGAGATGAAATTTTAGAAGTGGAGAGGTAGGGTTTGGAGGTTGGGGTCGTGGGGTTCAACAAGGAAAAGGGAAGAAAAGTAATTGGGTGTTATTGAGTGTTCTTGAATATTTGAGAGAAAAAGATGAAGGGTTGTCACAAAGTGAAGTGAAAAATGAAATTGGATAGCTATATTGAAGTGTGCAATTGTATGATCGCATGGAGAGTAACTTAATGTGATAGAAATTCACTCACATGGTCTCACATGGTGTGCACAAGGCTTAGGTCACAAAGTGGTCATCAAGTAGTCATGTAGATGAACCTAGAACATGGTAGAAAGGCCTTCTTGGTCGTGTGGCTCTAGGGGATTTAGTAACTAGGTTTGACTTCAATTAGGTTTTAGTTACATCTTAATTAGATAGTAAGCTAATTAGGTTAGGTTATTTAGTTACAAATTAAACTATTTAGAGTAACTTAGTTAGTTATCCTAGTTACTTAGCAACTAGTCCAACCATTTATATTGACTATTTTCTATTGGTCTAGAAAAATCTAACCACTAATGTTGACTCATTTTCTATTGGTTTATTTTAAAATAAATTACAAAAATTATTCTTAATCTATTTTCTAACAAATAAAATATACCGGGACCATTACTTGGTAACAGAAACTGCTGTTCATAAAACAACGGATATTTTTTTGTGAAATATTTTTATTTCACAAATAAATTTTAAAAATTAAAAGATTTGATTTCGTGTCTCTCATATTCGGGTTTAGTAAGATCTCCCATCTCCGAATAAATCAGATAAGATTTTCCCCGGCCTAAAAATTATTATTTTTCTGACCCAGAGCAAATCTCACACAATGATAAAAAACAGTCTCGGAATAGTCAAAATAATTTTATATCATACAGGAAATACAAAATAGTACAATTTAGTCATTACTGTAAAATAGCCAAAAATCTGGGGTGTTACAGCTTCTCTTTAACATCATCTTCTTTCCTTAGCTCTTCTTTCTGTAAGTTTGTACGAAGGAAAACTGGAAAAGATTCCAAATTGGCTATGCACTCAAGTGTCTCTGGTGTTGTCTCTTCACCATCGTCCATTGAGACTTTAGAATTAACCAACACTGATTCGAGTGGAGATGCTGGAAAGCTTTGCTCTAATGACTTAGCAACCAAGGAATCACTTACGTCCACCCCTAAGGCATTGATCCTCCTCCATAGGATGTTTTATTGCCTCGAAAACACTAAAAGTAACCTTCTCATCTTGAACTCTCAACATAAGATCAACTTGCTGTACATCAATCGATGCTCTTCCGGTTCCTAAGAAAGGTCTGCCCAGAATAAGATGTATATTGATATCTTCTTCTATATTTAGAACAATGAAATCAGCTGGAAATATAAATTTATCCACCTTAACTAACATATCTTCGACTATACCATAAGGATGCTTAATAGATTGATCTGCTAGTTAAAGGGAAATCATTGTTGACTTCACCTTTTTAATTCCCAGCTTGTGCATTATAGATATGGGCATGAGATTTATGTTTGCCCCAAGATCAAATAGGGCTTTTCCAATAGTAGGCTTCCCGATGGTGCAAGGAATGGTGAAACTACTTGGATCTTTCAATTTAGGTGGTAATATCCTTTGTATTATGGCATTGCACTCTTTGGTAAACATCATTGTCTCATCCTCTTTTAGTTTCCTCTTCTTTGATAGCAAGTCCTTCATAAATTTGGCATAAGAGGGTATCTGCTCAAGTGCTTCTGCCAAAGGGATGTTTATCTGTAGCTTCTTAAAAACATCTAAGAACTTCGATAATTATCTCTCTTGGTTCTCATTCTTCAACCTTTGAGGAAATGGAAGCCTAGCAATCAATGAAGAGTCAAATGTTTTCTTTTGCTCAATTTCTTTCTTCCTTCTCTACACTGTTGGTTGTTTCTCTTTAGCTTTTTCCTTTTCAACCTCATCTCCCTCATTGTCAGCTTGCATCGAGACATCTTGAAGTGATACATCTCCAATGGGAATATCATCTTTTCCTTTTTCAACTCCTGAAGAGCTAGGTGCTACTTTCATGTGTTCTTCCAAAGTTTTGCCACTTCTCAAAATGATTACCTTACATTGCTTCTTTGGATTTACCATAGTGTCTCCAAGTAGGCTACCTTGAGGTCTCCCTATGAGCTGTCTAGATATCTGTGTCACTTGATTTTCTAGATTTTGGATCGTTGCCTCTTGATTCTTGAAATTAGCCCTCGGTTCTTGCATGAAATTATTGGTACTAAGAGCAAGTTTCTCAACAATACTTTCAAGATTGGATAACTTATCTTATTAAGGTTGCGACGAGGATGACGACGATGGTTGATATTGTGGAAGTGGTGGTGGTCTTAGTATATTCTGATTATTCCATGAAAAATTTGGATGATTTCTCCATCCTGAATTGTATGTATTTGAATCAGGGTTACCTTGAGACCTTGTAGGATTACCCATGTAATTAGCCTGCTCTTGAGGAATGACTCCCGTGTTGCTTGCATCACACTCTCTATTAGTAGGATTGCCTCCACAGAAATCACAATATAAAACTTGATGGTTTACAGAGTTTACCTGTAAATTACCAAGTTGTTTAGTAAGACTAGTGATTTGTTGTGAAAGATTTTTATTCAGTGCAAGTAAGGTATCAAATGTGCTAAGCTCCATCACTCTCAGTTTAGCCGCGAACCTTACACTAGGCATCTAATATTCAGTGGTGGCCATGGTCTTGAATAATGCTTGAGCCTCTTTAGGAGTTTTACTGTTTAAAGATCCACCTGCAAATGCATCCACCATAGCCCTGGTAGGATGATTTAAACCATTATAGAAGATTTGAACATACTGCCAAACCTCAAATACGTGGTGATGACATTTTCTTAATAGCTTATTGAATCTCTCCCAAGATTCATGTAGCGATTCCCCCTGATTTTGAGTAAAACAAGCTATTTCACTCCTCATCTTCACAAACATCGACGAAAGGAAGTATCAAGTCAAGAATTTGCTAACTAGGTCCTCCCAAGTAGAGATGCTCCCTTGTAGCTGGGCCTGTAACTAGCTTATAGCTTTATCCCTTAGAGAGAATGGGAAAAGTCGTAATCTAATGGCATCAGCAATTACACCATTATATTTAATAGTGTCATAGAGCCGCAAGAAGTTATAGATGTGCAAGTTAGGGTCTTCAAACTGATTGCCCCCAAAATGATCTTGTTGCACCATCTATAGCAAAGCTGATTTAATCTCAAAGTTATTTGCCTGAATGTTGGGCCACACTATACTCGTTGCAACCCTTTCAGCGGACGGAGTTGCATAGTCTGCTAGAGTACATCTATGAGTATTTTGAGTATTTTTAGCCATTTTTTCTTCAATCTTTTTTCGTTCTTTGCCTGCTTTCCTTATTGCTCTTTCTGCTTTGTCAATGTCTGGAATAAAAAATAATTCTTCAAATTTATCGATACATTGCATAAACAAAGCAAATAAGAGTGAATAAAAAAGAACCAATTTAAAGAAAAATAAAATAAATCAAGAAAATAAATGCTTAAATTAGTGTCTCTTCAAGCTACCTTTTAATATTAATAAACTATAATCTCTAACAACGGTGCCAAAAACTTATTATGATATTCGACAAGTGCACCAAATCGCAAAAGTAATAAAGTGTGAGTGAGAGTATCGTCCCATGAGGATTAAGTTATTAATTACTAAGTTTGCTCAAATTGACACTTTCTAAGCTAATGAAAAAAAAAAGTTGTTGCAAATATAATTAAAAAGAAAATTCAAAGTGGAGAATATTAAAAGAATTAAAGTAAGTAAACAAAACAATAAATCAAAGGGATTAAAAACAATGGTTTTAAAACATTAGGGTTCTGACTTCACTTGAACTCTTCAAATGCACATTCAAATATTAGTTTAACTATGTTCTATTTCAATGATTAATGGTCAATTCCCAAAATTAACTAATATTTATTCCCTTGGTATATTAATCCTCTTCACATTATTTAAAGTTAACTAATCCCTTAGTATAACCCCAAATAGAGAAGGCTTTATAAAAAATGAGGAAATTAAAAGAAAGACCATATAACCCACAACGTCTATTCCTAGCGATTACATAAATTATGGTGTTTATCATAAATTCTAGGCTCATGCAAATTTTTTCAAATCATACTTTAAGCCAAAAATCATTCCCAAAGTGATAATGTTTAGAAAAGCATTAAGAGAAGAGATAAACAAGTAAATCATGAAATAAAAATATAGATTAAACCCATAAATGAAGTTGCACCATCAAAGTTCAAGATCCATCATCCCCCTAACAAAGGAGAAATTTGTTGTACATGGATAAAGAATAAAATAGAGAGAAGAATTTGACAAACTCCAAAGAAGACAAGTGGAAAGAATGAGGAAAATCCATAATCTTCACTCCTGAATACACCCACACCAAGTTAGGGTTTGTGTTGTCGCTTCTCTCTTTGACGGCTACTGAAGACTGTGTTCCATTTGGCATAACTTTTGTATTTATAATTAAAATAATGTGTCAGCCTATGCGACCAGCACCTGGGCGCTGGTTTCTCAACGCTTGAGCGCTGAATGTCTTTTATGAATTTTCCTAATACGTGACGTGCGCCTGGGCACTGCCTTACCAGCGCTTAAGCGCTGGACACTTAGAAGGATTTTTAACATTCTGACTTGCTAGCGACTAAGCACTGGATCACCAGAATGTAAATTTTTAGCTTTTCTTTATCATGCAATCGTCCAGTCTTCTTCCATGAATAATTTCCTAACAAAAACACATAAAACAGGTAACAAGAACATAATTTAAAATACTAAAAACATAATAGAACTCGAGAACAAAACTCAATCAAAGAGATTAAAAGATGATGAAAATCTGGAATTTGAACCGTAAAAACATAATTTTTTGAAGGTTCATCACTCTCCTAAACTTAAGATTTTGTTTGTCTTCAAGCAAAAGAAAAAGAAAAAGAACAAAACAACACAAAAGAATAAACATCTAAAAACTAAAAAAATACTAACTTAAAAATGGCAATACCAGATAATGAAAATCATGCATATCCTCATAAACTGCTTCACAATCTGATTTCAAAGTGTCATATATATACAATCCAATTACTACATCACTCTCACTTGCAACTTTTATGCAAAAATAACTTCCCAAAAACATGAATGAAAGACCAAATCTAGTCATAAAGTACAAGCCCGGATAGGTTTATAAAAATGTAAGTGTACATCAAACTCGTATCCATAGGATTGTTATTCATCTCTCTCTCCACAAATGTAAACAACATATAATCAAGAGCTGAACCTTTTGTGCCTCCTTGACGGCTACGACGTCAACACTTGAACCCTCATAGCCACGAGGACATGAACACTTCATGTCAGGGGGAACCTTTGCACCGCTATCCAGAAACAAGGTTTGCTTGACATTAACACTTGATGTCGCCGTAGACCAAAAACAAGGTTTCCAGAACCCTTGTGCTACTGTCTAAAAATAAGGTTTGCTTGACATCAACACTTAATGCCGCCTCAGACCAAGAACAAGGTTTCTAGAGCCCTTGCGGTGCTGTGTTGTATATATCATATATATACTAGAAATTCATAAAACATACATGCATATAAATCAATTTTCACAGTCAGCATATGAACATCTTCATGGTTTAAAAAACATCATCATAGTTTCGCATAGAACATATCAAACATATTATGTTTTCGTAAAAATTTCTTTCAATTTTTGAAATAACACATTAAAAATCATATCTTTTACCAAAAAGAGAACAACAATCATGTTATTTCATACAACACGTAAACAGAAAAGACTAAATCATGGTTTCACAAATGGCTCTGATACCATTGTTTAGAAATCCATGA
This sequence comes from Ormosia semicastrata, assembly GCA_029884595.1. NCBI lineage: Eukaryota > Viridiplantae > Streptophyta > Magnoliopsida > Fabales > Fabaceae > Ormosia > Ormosia semicastrata. The sequence continues at coordinate 25,720,696 of JAQQTO010000056.1, forward strand.
ACAAAAATGCAGCGAAAAAAAGACTCCCACCAAGGATCCATTGAAAAGAGGGGGCCATGATTCGTGATTTTTTGGGTTTTCCTCTTGAAGACAGAAGAATAACGTTCAATGCAAATCACCAGCACCGCAGCAACAACGATGCCTCTATGTAATCTACACGAACAGACTCACAAAAGTCCAACGTCTGCGATCTTAGAGTCCCACGTCTGTAGCACAGTGCTAGCTATGAAAAGAAGATAAACTTGTCACTCTCTCACTCATTGTTTTTGTTAGGGTGCGGCTAGGGTTTGTTGTGTGCTCCTTGACAGCCCCCTTAGCAGTGCTATTTATAATAGTGACTACCTTATACGAGTAAGAGTAGCAGCAGGGTTAGCAGTGCGACCTTGAACTCATCTGTTATGAGTCTGACCTATAATAGAATCCTAGTCCAACTTGGATTCTCATTGCTCCATTTCAATATATTATATATGTGTAACCCTGTATATTCTCATGCTGTTAATAGTAATATTAAAATCTTATTTTAATATTACAAGCAGTGAGTGGTATCTAGCAACACATCGCTGCTACCCAAGTAATAAGAATGTCATTGATTTGACACCTTTCTGTGACCAATGTTTCCGTATAGTTTAATCCCTTTGTTCAAATATCTAGATTAAACACAAGACATGAAATGTGCCACCCTTGTATAGTTCAATCTTCCATTTCCTGATACTCAAGTAGACTTAGTAAAATTCAAATGAGATCAATATCTCATATTAACTCATTTGAGCATGACCATACATTCTGTAGTCTCACTCAATCAGGGGGTCTGAAGATATCGCTCCTATTATGTAGAAAGGACAAATCTCATCTAGGCCACTCACATCCCTCTGCATGATTTGTGGTATGTCTAATAACCACCTTTATAATCACTTTGTTACAGATGATGTTTGATGGCATTAAAACATACAACTCCTCATGTAGGAATCGTAGTGATTTTAGGCCAAAGAACCACATATACCATTGTAACTTTGAGAATCGCTTATGACACTCACATAACGATCCATGCAGCATCCTCATGGTGGGTTAGTCCAATACATCATTACTCTAATATGTATCCATAGGAAGACTTGATATCTCATATCCATGACCTGTGAAATGTGGTCATCAGTCTACGCACATATTAGTCTCAATGTGTTATCCTAATTAACTATAATACTTGACTAAGGACATTTAAGAATAGTGTTCTGATGTAGGGAATCACGAATACATCACGCAACGAAAAAATAGAATTCCCACCAAGGATCTATGCGAAAAAGCCATAATCTGAGTTTTTAAAAATTGTTAACCTCTTGAAGCGTGATCAAAAGGAAGTGACGTGAATCACCAACACCGTAACAACGATGATGTCTCTGTGGTATCCACACGAACGTCCAACATCCGCAGAAGGAGCCTCACGTCTCTCATATAGTGCTAGCTGTGAAGAGAAGAGAAAAACCTGCCACTCTCTCACTCACTGTTTCTGTCAAGTGCGGCTATGGTTTGTTATACATGTCTAGTAGCCCCCTTAGCAGTACTATTTATAATAGTGACTGCCTTAAGTGAGTGTGAGTAGCAGCAAGGCAAGCTATGTAACCCTAGACTCATCTGTTATGAGTCTGACCCACATTTGAATCTGAGTCCAACTTGGATCTATTACTCTAATTTTAGTCTGCTCTAAGTGTGTAACCCTACAGGTTCTTATTACGTTCGTAGTAATATTAAAATCCTATTTTAATATTACAAGCAGTGAGCAATATCTAGCAACACATCTCTGCTACCCAAGTAATAAGAATGTCAGTGATTTGACATAACCTTTCCATGATCAATGTTTCCGTGTCGTTTTGTCCATTTGTCAAGATATCTAGATTGAACACAAGGCATGGAATGCGTCACCCTTGTATAGTCCAATCCTTCGTTTCTTGATACTCGAGTAGACTTTGTAACAACTAATGAAATCAATATCTCATATTGACTCATTTGAGCATGGTCATGCATTTCGTAATCTCACTCAATTAGGGGGCCCGAAGATATCGCTCATATTATGTAGGAGTGACAAATTCCATCCAGGTCACTCACATCCCTCTACATGATTCACGGTATGTCCAATAACCAACTTTATAATCACCTTGTTACAGATGACGTTTGATGGCATTAAAACACACAACTCCTCATATAGGAATCGTAGTGATTTCAGGTCAAAGGACCATAGACACCATTGTCACTATGAGAATCATTTATGACACTCACGTAACAATCCATGTAGCGTTCTCATGGTGGGTCATTCCAGTACATCATTACTCTAATATGTACCCATGTGAAGACTTGATATCTCATATCCATGACCCATGAGATGTGGTCATCAGTTTACACACATGCTAGTCTCAATACATTATTGTTGTCCTAATTAACAATAATACTTGACTAAGGATATTTAAGAATAGTGTTCTGATGTTGGGAATCACGAATACATCACGCAACGGAAAAATAGAATTCCCACCAAGGATCTATGCGAAAAAGTCATAATCCAAGTTTTTAAAAATTGTTTAACTCTTGAAGCGTGATTGAAAGGAAGTGATGTGAATCATTAACACCGTAATAGCGACGATGTCTCTGCGATATCCACACGAATGTCCAACGTCCACAGAAGGAGCCTCATGTCTCTCACACAGTGCTAGCTATGAAGAGAAGAGAAGAACCTGACACTCTCACACTCACTGTTTCTGTCAAGTGCGACTAGGGTTTATTATACATGTCTTAGCAGCCCCCTTAGCAGTACTATTTATGATAGTGACTGCCTTAAGTGAGTGTGAGTAGCAGCAAGGCAAGCTGTGTAACCCTAGACTCATCTGTTATAAGTCTGGCTTACATTTGAATCCGAGTCCAACTTGGATCTATTACTCCAATTTTAGTCTACTCTAAGTGTGTGACCCTGCAGGTTCTTATTACGTTGGCAGTAATATTAAAATCCTATTTTAATATTACAAGCAGTGAGCGGTATCTAGCAACACATCACTGCTACCCAAGTAATAAGAATGTCAGTGATTTGATATAACTTTTCCATGACTAATGTTTCCGTGTCGTTTAGTCCCTTTGTCAAGATATCTAGATTGAACACAAGGCATGAAATGCATCACCCTTGTGTAGTCTAATCCTTCGTTTCCTGATACTCGAGTAGACTTTGTAACAATAAAAGAAATCAATATCTCATATTGACTCATTTGAGCATGGCTATGCATTTCGCAGTCTTACTCAATCAGGGGGTCCGAAGATATCGCTCCTGTTATGTAGGAGTGACAAATCCCATCTAGGTCACTCACATCCCTCTGCATGATTCGCGGTATGTCCAATAACCAACTTTATAATCACCTTGTTACAGATGACGTTTGATGGCATTAAAACACACAGCTCCTCATATAGAAATCTTAGCGATTTCAGGTCAAAGGACCACAGACACCATTGTCACTATGAGAATCGCTGATGACACTCACGTAACGATCCATGTAGCGTTCTCATGGTGGGTCAGTCCAGTACATCATTACTCTAATATGTATCCATGTGAAGACTTGATATATCATATCCATGACCCGTGAGATGTGGTCATCATTCTACGCACATACTAGTCTCAAAACATTATTGTTGTCCTAATTAATAATAATAATTGACTAGGGATATTTAAGAATAATGTTCTAATTTTATCCAATAGGATCTCACGATCAAGTCAATCACTTAATGTCCTATGACATCAAACTTACTATTCTAAGAACTTTATTATGTTTATTAAAAAGAACATAATAAATAAAATGTCTCATATATTAAAATTAGCATAATTAATGATGTAAATACACAAAATGTATGTAAATACAGACAAAATGTATTAGCCTCTAAGGCATACACCAACATTTGAATCTATGCAATAAGATCTCACGATCAAGTCATCAACTTGATGTCCTACGGCATTAAACTTACTATTCTAAGGACTTTATTATGTTTATTATAAATAACATAATAAATAAAATGCCTCATACATTAAATAAATAGCATACTATAATGTATGTAAGTACGATTAAAATAAATTGACCTCTAGGACATATACCAACAAATAAGTATAATGGGCGTCATGCACGACTCATACATGAAAAAAATTGAAACTGGTTAATAATTTTTCTTTATATGGTGAATATCATATCATTGGTTGTCAATAAATACTCTCGTGGGTCTCAAGCCATGCCATGCGAGGTTAATACCAACAACTGCACCTCTATGCAAGAAGTGAACTTTTGACATGACAACAAGTATGGTGGGACAGCATCTCGGACACCGTGGAGGAGACCTAAGTCAGGGAGACACACGTCCTCGACTTGACTACGAGGGACGAAAACCACCTGGCCGGCCATGTTTTGGAGTAATTCTTTAGACGTCTGTGGTCATACAAAAACATTTTTTAGGACCCCCGGGGACATTTCTACACCCAACTAGTATTCACCTTTCGAGCTTTTCTTGAAGGAGGGAAAGGCCAGCATGTTGATGGTCAGCATCCTTTGACACCTAGAGGCCTTCGCTTTGGACACCAAGAGGATCGCGACCCTTGAGCTCAATCTCCAAACTGCTTAAAAGAAGATCTTGAAGCTGAAGGAAGAGAAGGTGAAGTTGTAGGGGGATTTTACCGTGGTCCGGAATGAGCTAGCAGAAGGTTCTCGATGAGGGGACGAGAGCAGAGGGCTGTAAGTCTAAGGCCAAGAAGTTCTAGGTGAAGGCTAAGGAGGTGGACGACTGGAATGCAAAAACCTTGGCGGCCGAGAAGAGGGCGTCGGACCTCGAGGATGCAAAGGTGGCATGAGCAGAGGAGAAGAAGGATCCCGTTAAGGAGAAGGAGAATATCATTAAGGAGTCTTTCTACAACGCCTTGGCTTAAGCCTCAGCACTCTACCCGGACGTCACCAACTTCAAGGGGGGTTGATCACTTGAAGGTGGTGGTGGATAGTTAGATCGTTGAGCCCCTAGAGCATAATGAGGCTAGAACAAACAACAATGCCACCATAGACCCCTTCTGTTGCCGCTTAGCCGTCCTACCTGCCTTTTTGCTTTATTTTTTATATTCTGTTTTGCCTTGTACAAACATTTCCCCACGTGACCGGGGTTTCTATTAATATATTTGTGTTTATCCTCCGTCTATGCATGATCTATTCTTGATGCTTTACTTTATTCTACTTCGGAGGTCCAACGCATCTAGCCGTTCTTATCACCCTTCAAAATAACTTCATGTGCTGGAATCGAATCAAGCATCCCTAAAGCATTTTGCCTAAGTTGGGATCCATCATCCTATACTTGGCTTGGCTTTCTACCATATCTTAGAGATATTACGTCTCTTTAGCATTTTGCCTAAGTTGAAATTTGTGGTCCCACACTTAGCTTTTAGTTATATTTTAGGGATCTAATGTCCCTTTAGCATTTTACTTAAGTTGGGATCCATGATCCTATACTTAGCTCTTTGTTATGCTTTAGGGATCTAATGTCCCTTTACCATTTTGCCTAAGTTAGGATCTGTGGTCTCATACTTGGCTCTTAGTTGTGCTTTAGGGATCCAGTGTCCCTTTAACATTTATCCTTTTAGCATTTTGCCTAAGTTAAGATTTGTGGTTGATGAGTATAAAATACACTCATCTTTTGGATTTATTTATTAGGATTTTTAATTGATTTTTATTTAGTTTTTATTTATTTTTATTTTAAATTTATTTTTAAATAATTATCTCTTCACATAATCATATTTGAATTTTCGGGATAAATCATCAAATTTTGTGCAAAAATAAGAAATTCCCGAAGATAAATATTTGAAGGATTCTTATCTTATTTTAGATACTAATTAGAGTTCTAATTAGATGTAAAATCTTAAATAAGGATAAGATTGAAAATTAGATAATGATTCTCAAAGAGATTTGATTTAGAGCAAAACTTGGATTCCTGCACTATCCTGATCATTCCTCATTAATTGAGCCACATCTTGGGCTACAAAGATCATATCGATGCATCTTTTGCAGCATTAAAAAGCTAACAGAAAATCCTACAACTTCTCTGTTGAGATTGAGGGCAAATTCAGTCATCTTGAGGGTGAGAAAAATTGTGCAAGTCAGATACGAAAAGTTATCAGCTTTTCTATAAAAGAGGGAAAATGAGTTTAGCAAAAAAACATACCTGGACAAAACGCAGCAGCCGTCAAGAGGCACAAACCCTAAAGTGGTGTTGGGCAATTAGGCTTGAAGATTAGGAATTCTCTTCAACCTTTTCACATTTCTACAATGGAGTTTGTCATATTCTTCTCTTTGTGTTCTTTTTTTTCCATATGTAACTAAATCTTTTTTATTAGGGTGATGATGGATCTTGATACTTAGATGATGTAAATTCTTTTATGAGTTTAATCAATGTTTCTATTTCATGATTTATGTGTTTATCTATTTTCTTAATGCTCTAAATCTAGCCAATTTGAGAATAATTTTTGGGTTAATATATGATTTGGAAAAATTTGCATAAACTTAGAACTTGTGATAAACACTATAATTTCTGCAATCGCTAGGAATATACATTATGGGTTGTGTGATCCTTTTCTTAAAATCCTTGTTCTTGATAGTGCCTTTTAATTTGAGGTTAGACTAAGAGATTAGTTAATTCTAAACAGTGTAAGATGATTAATATACCAAGGAATTAGATATTGATTAATTTTGGAAATTGATCATGAATCATTGGAATAAAATTTGATTAATCCAATATTTGATTTTGCATTTAAAGAGTTCAAGTAAAATCTAACCCCTAACACTTTCATATCATTGTATTTCATCTCTACCTAATTAATTAAAATTTGTTTTTATTATTTTTGCTTATTCTTTTTATTATTATTTTTACCAACTCTCTTTTTGATAGCTTGAATGGTGTCAATTTAGTGAATTTAGTAATTGTCAACATAATTCTCGTGAGAACGATACTCTTATTCACTCTTTATTACTTTTGCGATTCGGTGCACTTGCCGATTTCACAACAAGTTTTTAGTGCTGTTGCTATGGATTATTGTTTTTAATATTAAATAGTAGTTGAAGAGACACTAATTTAGGCACTTATTTTTCTTATTTAATTTTATTTTTTATTTTTATTTTTTATTTTATTTACTTTTGTTTTTCTTTGTTTATTTTTATTAGTATTTTTTTATTCTTATTTTTAATTTCTTTTCTTTACTTCAGTCTGGTTTGCTTATTTGTTTATGCAAGGTATTGTGGATGCAGAAAAATTACTTTTTGATCCAGAGATAATAAGAATAGAAAAAGCAAACAAGAAAGCAGCTAGAGAAAGAAGGAGCCTAGAAGAAAAGATGGTTGAAAACACTACTGCACAGAGGAGATGCACTTTAGTTGATTATGCTACTCCATCTTATGAAAATGTCTCAACTAGTATTGTGCGACATGCTATCCAAGCAAATAATTTTGAGATGAAACTAGCTCTTCTACAACTAGTACAACAGAATCAGTTTGGGGGAAGTTAGATAGAAGATTCAAACTTGCACATTGTTAAATTTTTTGCAGCTCTGTGACACTATCAAATATAATGGAGTTAGTGATGAGGCCATATGATTACGACTTTTTCTATTCTCTTTGAGAGATAAAGCTAAGAGTTGGCTACAAGCCCAGCCTCAAGGAAGCATCTCCACTTGGGATGATCTTCCTCACTCGGTATTTTCCTCCATCAATGTTTGTGAAGATAAGGAGTGAGATTGCTTGCTTTACTCAAAATCAAGGAGAATCTCTCTATGAAACATAGGAAAGATTTAAGGAGCTGCTTAGAAAATGTCCTCATCATGCTTTCGAAGTTTGGCAGCATGTGCAGATTTTCTATAATAGTTTGAATTATTCCATAAGATTTATGGTGGATGCATCGGCAGGTGAATCTTTGAACACTAAGACTCCTGAAGAAGCGCAAGAATTATTTAAGACTATGACCACTAATGAATATCAGATGCCTAGTGGAAGAACAGTAGTCAAAATAGGGAGTTATGGAGCTTGGTACTCTTGATGCCTTACTTGCTTAGAATAAAAATATTTTGCAGCAGTTAGCAAACCTCACCAAGCAAGTTGGGAATATGTAGCTGAATTCAGTGAATCACTAAGTGTTAATTTGTGATTTCTGTGGAGGCAGTCATGGCAATGGTGGATGTGAAGTAAACATTTCTGGTTTATTGCTCCATAACAAGTCAATTATATGGGAAATCCTTCGAGACCATAAGGTTATCCTTATTCTAATACATATAATCCAGGTTGAAGGAATCATCCCAATTTCTCTTGGAAGAATCAAGTGATACCACTGGATGCTCAACCCAAGCAAAAGTCTTCTCTTGAGAGTACACTTGAAAATTTTATGCAGCAGACTTCTTCTTTTACGCAACAGACCTCTACTTTTATGGAGGAAACAAGGGCTACTTTTCAGAATCAATGAGCAGCTATTTGGAGTTTAGAGAATCAAGTTAGTCAAATAGCAAAACAGCTCTCCGAGATACCTTTAGGCACCTTACCGAGTGACAAAGTGGTCAATTCAAAAGAGCAGTGTCTCAAAATTTCTTTAAGAAGTGGAAGAGCTTTTCGCCCTCAGTTGAAAGAAAATGTTGCCATGGAAGGAATTGATATTCCAAGACAAGTCCAAGAGCAAGATGGCAATAGAGAAAAAGAGGTTGAGAAGGACACACAGAAAAAGGAACAGCCGAGAGAAAAAAAGAAAGAAGAATGACTCAGTTTTCGGTAAACCATTGGACCCTTCACTGTATGCTTGGCTTCAATTCCCTTAGAGATTGAAGAAGGAAAATCAGGAGAAGCAAGAGAGGCAGTTCTCAAAGTTCCAAGCAGTTGCAGATAAACATCCTTTTGCTGAGGCACTTGAACAGATGCTCTCCTATGCCAAATTCATGAAGGACTTGTTATCTAAGAAGAGGAAATTAGAAGAATATGAGACTGTAACATTTACTAAAGAGTGCAACACCATAATTTAATGGAAGCTACCACCGAAGTTAAGGGATCCAGGAAGTTTTATCATCCTTTGCACCATTGGAAAGTTGAATATTGATAAAGCTTTATGTGACTTAGGCACAAGTATTAATTTGATGCCATTGTCCATCCTTCGCAAGCTAGGAATTGAGAAGGTTAAGCCTACTATGATCTCCCTTCAATTTGCAGATCGATCAATTAGACGTCTATATAGTATTATGAAAGATTTTCTAGTGAAGGTTGACAAATTTATTTTTTCAATTGACTTTGTGGTCTTAGATATGGACGATGATGCTTATATCCTGTTAATTCTTAGAAGACCATTCCTAGCAACTTCAAGAACATTAATTAATGTGCCTAGAGGAGAGCTTATTTTGAGGATGGATAGAGATCAAGTGACTATAAATGTTTTTGATAAGTCTATCCCAACATCATATTTTCATGCCCCTATTAATGGCATTCAAGGTAAAGTTAAAAAGGAGTCAGTTAGTAAAAACTCTGCACCATCGATTAATGTTGATTCTTGTACCTCCAAGATGGTTGAAATGGAAAAAAGTCCTCCTAGTTCTCAGACTTTATTGCAAGCTGATCTGAAATCTTCTGACAAGTTGAAACTTGGCACTTTACCTGTTGAAAAATTGAGACCTCCATGGCCTGATGAAATCTCACATGCTAAGGTGATTTCAAAACAACCAGGTTCAAGTCAAGTTTAAAATGCCTTTGGAGGGGATTCTAAGGCCAATGACCGAGTATGGAGGCAAAAATCTGCAAGAAGAAAGGCATCATCCTAGTTCTCCTGTTTCAAGCCACCATAAACAAAAGGGCAACGTCGAGCTAATGACGTTAAACAAGCGCTTTTTGGGAGGCAACCTAAATTTCTTTCTCTTTCTTCACTCTTATTTTTTTTATTTGTTTATTTTTCTTCAGTTAGTTATTTTTTTTACTATTATTTTGTTATTTCTTTATTTTATTAATTGATAATTTTTTTTTTTTATTTTAGTTTTGAAGGTAATGTTGAGTCGGCTTAGATGCCTCCCTGAATTCAGACCCTTTGTAGGAGAATGTATATAGTTGTTGGCCCGCTAAAAAGAGTTTTTCTTTTCTTATCTTTAATATTTTATTTTCACATTTATTTTTTATTTATTTTATTTTGTCATATCACCTTATTGTGTTTTGAGTCATTCTGTGCATGCTTGTGTGTTGAATTGAATATCCAATGATTGCATAAATTATGGATTGATCTAATTTCTTGGAATATTACATGAGAATTCATGAGTTATGTTTATCTTTATTGTTTCAATTATGTATGGATGCTCTTCCCGTATTTATGTTTGATAGACCTTGGAATTTAATTGTATGTCAGGCTTAGAGAAAGTTTATAAGATTGCATGTGTGTGAATGATTTGTATTTAGAAGTTGTTAGATTCTCACTTGAGGTGAAATCCTAGACAATGTATGATTAAGGAAATGATAAGGGCATTCTTTGGACCGTTTGAGCTTCAAGCCAACCTGTGAACACAGTATATCCTTAGGTCCCTTTTGTAACCTTGTATATGTTTGGCCTTTATTTTTTTTTCTTTTATCCATATTTTCCTTTTCCCATACCCATATAAATTTTTTTCCATCTTACACACCCTTTGTTGAGTGCATATTTTGTATTTTTTTTCTATTCAAGCCTTAGTCAGTCTTTGTGCATGAAGTATTTATGGTGATAAAAAAAAAGAAAAAAATTCAAAAAAAAAGTCCACCTAAAGTATTGCAAAGAAATAAGTTTGGAGGTGGAGGTGAAAAAGAAAAAAATGTAAATCAAGCAATGGATTCCTATGCTATGTTTTGCACTTGTTCAATATTTATTAGGCTTGAACTTTGAAATTTGCATGTTTATGTATTTCAACTTTTGGTTATTTATCCTACCATTTCTTTCTTATTTCTTATCCTTGGCTTTACATTACAAACTTTGTAAAGTCCCTTTTAATCCTTGGTTATGTGTTGTCTACATTAGTAAAGAGAAATATGAAAAACAACCCTATGGATACAAGTTTGATGTGCATTTGCATTTTTATAAACTTATTTGGGCTTGTGCTCTATGAGTAGATTTGGTCTTACATTCATGCTTATGGGAAGTCATTTTTACATGAGAGTTGTATGTGGGAGACGATATAACAATTGGATTTTACATGTGTAACACTTTGAAAATAGATTGTGAAGCAGTTTCTGAGAATATGCATGATATTCACTACTTGATCATTGTTGTTTTGATAAATATTATAAAATAAATATACATAATGAAACAAGCAATTTTTGAGGTGTTACAGACATTGCATCCATTGACATAGTAAGACAGAAGTGTCCAGCTCATAGGGCTTTTCTTGCTAAGGCTTTTCCCCCTAGATGTTGGCCATAGTAGCCCTCATAAAGTTGAGTGAGGACGTATTGAGCTTCCTCTAGGGTGAGGCACTTTAGCAGTGGGAGAGAAAAGCCCCTACGGTATAACTTGTAATCAACCACAATGTACCATACCACCTTCTTGACTATCTTCTTTGCCACTACTCAATCCCAAAAGAGCTCTTTGTTGTACAAATAAGCCGCTATGGGCTTCATCTAGCTGTCTTCATTGCCTATTGCCATCACCACTCCAAAATCATAGATGGTCAGGGTGGGTAGCGTCTCTTGTATCACAGACCTATTATTCCCAAGGCTCTTTGTACTCACTAGTTTGGACATGATGTCTGCCCTAGAGTTTTACTTTCTAGGGATATGGTCAATCTTGACTTCAGAGAATACCTCCATTATTTGCTTCACCTTGCACAAATACTTTTGTAGTTGAGGGCTCTTAGCTTAGTACTCCCCAAAGACTTGAGAAGTTACTAGTTGGGAATCACTACAAAGTCTAACTTTGGATGCTCCAAGATCCTTGACCATGAGGAGCCCTGCTAACATTGTCTCAAACTTTGCTTGGTTATTCGAGTTAAAAAACTCAAATTTTAAGGATTGTTCTACTTTAACTCCATTTCTCTTCTCTAAGATGATCCATGTACTACTTCTCTTCGAATTCGAAGCTCCATCTACATAGTCTGTCCACTTTCCTCCTTTGTACGAAGTTGGACAATGAGTGAACTATACTATGAAATCAAATAGAGCCTGCACCTTTATGGCTTGGCAGGGCTCATACTCAGTTTCGAACTCCAACAGATCTACAAATCGAGCTATCATCATCCTAGCGAGCTCGGGCCTGTGAAGCACTTGCTTGATAGGCTAGTCCGTCCTCACAATCACTGGATGACATTGGAAATATTGCCTCAATCTTCTAGTTGAAACAAGTAGCACAAAGGCTAGCTTTTCTATTCATTGATAGTGGAGTCTGAGTCATTACAACATTTTGCTCACGAAGTAAACATGCTTTTGTCCCTCCTATATTTTTCTAACAAGGATCGAACTGACCACTTCTTCTTGCACTAAAAGGTAAATGTATAAGGTTTCATCATCCTCCTACCTAGTCAGTATGGGTGGAGTGGCAAGTATGAGCTTCAAGTTCTAAAAGGCTTATTCACACTTCGTGGTCCACTAAAAGTCCTTCATTTTCTTTAGGAGTTTAAAGAAGGCTAAGGCTCTTTGAGTTGACTTGAAGATGAACCTCGTAAATGTTCCTATCTACTCTATAATTGAACTCTTTCAAAGTCTAGCTTAGACCCTGAATACACATTTCTCCATATTCAACCTCATATTGTACTTTCTTAGTTAAGCAAAAGCTTTTACAAGGTCGGACATGTGGTTTCCCATGGTTGGAGTCTTTACAATCATGTCATCAATATAGACCTCTGTCACTTTTCCAACCTGGTCTTCAAAGACTTTATTCATCATTCTTTGTTATGTGGTCTTTCCATTTTTCAAGCCAAAGAGCATCACTTTGTAGCAGTAGCTAGCCCTCTCAGTGATGAAAGCTATTTTTTCTTCAATTTTGGGTGAATTGGAAGCATCAATAAAAGGACAAGTACTGATAACTGGAAGATCCAACCACCAATTTGTTGATGTTAAACAATGTGTAAGGATCCTTAGAGCAGACTTTGTTCAGATCAGTGTAGTCCACATTCATTTCCCTGAGAATTTCTTAACCAAAACCACATTAAACAACAAAATGGTGTATGATACTTCCTTGATGAAACCAGCCTTGAGGAGCTCCTTCACTTGTTCCTCAATGGTCCTTTGGCGCTTTGGTCCCACTTTTCTCTTCCTCTTCGACACCGATTTAGCATTAAGTGAAACTGATAACCGATGACAGATGAAGTTAGAGTTGAGGTCGGGCATATCTACATATGTCTAGGCAAAAAGATCTTTATTTTATTGGAGAAACTTTGTTAACTTTTTTTGTTCTTCCTTGGAAAGGCCCGTTTCGATCTTAGTGACCTGGTTAGGCCTTGGTTCGAGTTGATCGTCCATCAGTTGACTGTCTGCCTGTGATATTTTCTCTCACTACAAGGAATTCACGATTTAGCAATAAATTTTAGAGAGAGGATTTTCTCTCGCAATTCCCTCGCTAATTAGCGACGAATTTGAGAGAGATTAGCGAGGGAAAATTGATCCCTTGCTAAATTTCAAAAATAAATGCAAGGTGGAAAGAGTTATTAAATAGCAAGGGAAATTTTCCCTCACTAATAAAAGTCCATTGCTAATATTTCTCTAGCTAATGTAAGTATTAGTTTAATCATTCTTCAGGAGGACAAAACTTGGTAAAAATTTAAAATTGAAATTTTAAAACTTGGCAAAACCTATGAAACCAATCTGAGCAAATTTCATTTCCATGGAAATTTCAGAAATCCATATATGAAACCCAAACCCCCAAATCCAGTAACATAGTTGTCATCTCCAACCACCTAAAAAATGAACGCAACTTTAAGAATGCTTTTGAAGGACGATTGGGTCTAATCCAATGACCACAGCTTCCAAGTGTGCCCTGTAAGTGACTTACACTTCGAAGGGTATGAGAGAAGATTTCTCTCCATGCTTCATTCACTGATGATTTTCTCATTCTTTGATGTTGAATCGATGATCAGCTTCATCAAAACCACAGATTCGTTTCTCATTCTCCGTCACTCTTTGTGTGCATCATAAAGGTGATATTTTTCTCCATTATTTCTTCTTCCCTTATACACTTCTCACTTACACTCTCTATCAATCTCAATATTTGTCTTTTGTTGATTTTTCTACACTCACCGTTTCCTCTCTCATTGCACTTTCTTTCCAATTTCCATCAAAGCTTTTACCATCAATGGATTAGTTTGAAGGCTTGCTGAGAACGATGCTGACTACATGGACAACTGATTTGCAGAGCTCTTAGTAAGAAAATGGTTCATTTTGTCTCATTCATTTATCTTCTTAATTAGGAATATTAAAGTGTTTTACCTATGATTCAAGCACATTCTATACATATTTCATAAGTATAAATTTGTGTGATGAGCCTTTTTTCGGCCTTTGATTTCTCTTCTACCCCTTTCAACTCCAACATAATATATTTGTTTTAATTTATAACTATATAATATGCATTCTCTTTTCAAATGGAGTGAAGTATTCAGGGGATGAATTCGATAAGAAAATAATATGTAAGAGCTTGAGTTGCTTTTTAATATGAAAGAGTAGATAGGATGTAAATAGCATATTTTGGGAACACTTTATGCATGCCTTCCCTGTTATCCTATTTTTAAGTGCAGTTCTAAACTTGACTTAGGTGTCAGGAACACTTTATGCATATTTTGAAGTGTATATAAATCCATCCATAGAAGTTGAACTTGAATTAAAGCTTGACATTTTTAGGTCAGACAGTATAGAAAATCTAGTATGTCCTCATCAGTTCTTGCCATATTTTCTTCCTTTGTGGAAAAAGAGGCACTTTTCTTAATGGATAGTATATGTGTTAGTATATATTTTTAGGAGAATATGCTTGATATATGTATTGTATCAGTATTTATATTTTTAATATATATTATATGTATCATTATATAAATATTTTACACACTGGCATCACAAATAATGAATAAAAAAATTGACCTTAACATTCGTAGGCATCTTTGATGCCAACGTCTCTATAAAATTAGTTATTGCATGGTGATGCGAATTGATATGTTACAAAACTAAGTGTAAGTTGTCTCAAGTAATAAATTCTTGGGAGTCCGAAGCCGATCCACAGAGAATTGATGAAAAAAATCTTTGAGGTAAGGAAAGGATTTGTCACAACGATAAAAGTAATAAAACTTGTTCACAATTAAAAAAGATTTGCTTAGGTTAGGAGATCCACTCTTAGTAAGTAAATTAAGGACAATATTATTTTTTTTATAACTCAATTAGAATCCATGCATAACGGAGGTTCCAATTGGAAAATACAACATTCAAAGTTCTTTTAAAGATTATATATGTAGTTATATTATGGTTCCTTTAATTACTAATGCCAACACTTGTAAATGGGTTCAAACATCATTGTGTCAATCTCTTATCTATAATAAATCAAGATCTTCACTTTACAATGAGGGTTTCTAAATTGATTGGAAACAAAATACAACACATATAATAATCACTTGATAATATATCATTCAAGCACAAGAAGAAGATTGATCTAACATTATTTCATTACTAAAAGCTTCACCCTTTCACCCAAGCAAAATGAGAATTAGTTACTCATGAACAAGAAGAAAGAAAACTAGAAGAAGATGGAGATGAACATAAATTCTATTTAGAACAAAAGAAAACTACAACAAGAGAAACAAATGATACAATAACATGATCTTGATCTCTAAACCAAGATGATTCTAATGAGTAACCAATGGTGCCTTTTTATAGAGCATGAAGGGCACACAATGACAATGGAGTTATTTAATGAGTGGGTGGATGAATGAAAAATGATAATAAAATTTTTTGATGAGTGGGTGGATGAGTGAAAATTATTGTCATGCTTGTCTCCCCGCTTAACTAATTCAGTTATCTTCACACGACTATATCTCTATCATAACGTCACCTATTGCATAAGAGGTCTTCACAAAACTTGTAGAGAATTGTCTTAGTTTTCCTACAAGACCAGAATCACATCAATCAAATATTTGTAATTCAGATTATAGCCAATTTATTGAACGCTGCCAAATAGACAAATTAAGGCTAATTCATATAATAATTCCTTCAATGATCCAATTAGGCCCAATATCATAAAATGTGACAAAACTAACTTAACTAAGCCTAATTGAACCTTAAGAAGTCCATTGAGAGGGTTATTAAATGGATAAAATATATTGCTATTAAATTCTCCTACACTTAACTTTTGCACTCTTGGGCAAAACATATAAGACCAAAATTAAGGAACAAAGAAAAACAACAAAAATTCAAAAGCTAAAATCTCTAAAAGGCTCAATTTCCAATGATATTCAAGAATGCAAAATTTTATAAGCAAGAAGAGTAACCAAATATTTAAAGGATGAAAGCATTTAGGAGGTAACGTTTCTTCACATCTCAAATCAACAAGTAAGGAAACTTCAATTGAAAAGCATGAGTCAAGAATGATAGATTCTCACAAGATTTACTCTAAATCCCTCAAGTGTTTAAAAGGTAGTTATTTCACTCAATTCAACCCATGAAAATTGCACTACTATAAGTTTGCTTATTTTCTACTTCTCCACTACTCAAAACACATGCATGCACAAATCAAGAGGACTTTATTTAAGGTTGTAATGGGGTCAAGGTAAAGAAGGGGAGTAATATGGATATGATAAGTAAAATACCAAAGAGAATAAAACAGCATTAGGGTTGAGTTGAAATAACAAACATGAAAAGTTCATTCCAACATAATGCAAATTCCCTTTGCATATTCTTTTTCCTTCCCTTTTTGCCTTGTTGGCCTTTCTTTACACATTTTTTTATTATATTCTTTTTTAGTTTTTTTTTTCAATTGGTCACTTTTTCCTTTTTCATGAACCATTTTGAACACACCCCTACACTTGTTCAAGAACTTATCTAGTAACAAAGCCAATGCTCTCTTATTCCCTAAGGTTGGGTAAGAACATGATTTTTCATTTAAGGCACGTAATGAGCTAGAAACAAGGAATGATCAAATAAGTTCAAAGGGGTTAAGCAAAGGAAAATATGCAAGGTTGGCTATTTGGTTAAAGTAGCTATTATAAGAAAAATGCCTCAATCATGTTTATGTATACATGTGAAAATGTAGCCTAAAAAAAATCAATGCAAGTTCTAGAGTAACAATTTCATGAGTGAAAATCACATAAGAAAGAAGAGAATAGTACAAATGTTCAATATATTCATCAATAAGTTCAAAATCTCACAAGGCGTATATCTATCATTCTTAATCCATCAATTCAACATTCATAACCAAGCATATAAAATTTAAGAAAGAAGACAATTTATTCAATCATACTATGAACCTTGAATTTCAATTGCTTCAAAGGATGTGAGGGTTCATTCACTTCAATATTTCAAAGGAAATCAAATGATAAAACTACATTACTTCAACAAATCAACACAAAATAGTTATCTACGTAATTACTCCTTACTCTGCCACCAATTTAGATGCGTCTCAAGAGTAAATTTACATCAAGGACATATTTTACTCCTTACTCTATCATTCTTAATTCGTTTTGTTGTTAGTAAGTTGCTGACAATCATATCAATAAACATACTTATTTTTTTTTTGGTTTTTTTTTGTCAACTATTTTCCCCCTCAACCAGATCACAACACTATCCTCAATGTTAAAATATAGATAGGTAAAGAATAGAAGATATTACCTATTGTGGCAATTACAGAAAAGAGAAACCTGACACAAATTTAAATAGAAACAAAGTATGATAACAAAAACCAAAGGTAAAGGGAAGTTCTAAATGGAGTGTCAGATCAAACCCGCGTTCCTTGCTGCTTTCCTCTGACCAATCTATCTGAGCTATTACTGGATCAAGTTCATAAACAAAAACTTGTAATTTATCAACTAACTCATCGAGAGTGGAAGTAGAGGTAAGGATCCGTCTTGCCGAATATGTGATAAAGTTCTGTTTCACAGCATGGTTAAGAAAAGATAACAAACCATCAAAGAAATTATTAACATTCAACAAACTTATGGGTTTATGGTAGATGTTCAGTTGAGCCCAAGAGACAATTTAAAAAACTTATTCTAAAGTACCATAGGCACCTGGTAAGGCAATGAACGCATCAGAGTTGTCAAGTATTTTAGCCATTCGTTCATGCATAGTTGGTACTCGTAGTTCCTCCTCAATTGTTTTGCCAATGATGTTCCTTTCAGTTAAAGCTTTAAGAATGATACCTAAAACTTGACTACCTCCTAGATATGCAGTGATTGATACAACCCCCATTAACCCAAAGCTACCTCCCCCATATACTACATGAATTTTTCTCGCTGCTAGCACTCTTCCAAGAGTACTTGCTACCTTTTTAAACCATCTATGCTTCCCAACCCTTGATCCATAAAAGACACAAATATTTGTAAGTCGATGAATAAAAGCTCTCTCCATTTCTACATACACCTTCCCTTTGAATGATTATGTGTTGGATGAAAATGAAGAAAATGAAGTGTTTAAATAGGGATGGAAAATGTAATGATAGCACCTATATGGGTAGGCTGGTTGTTATCAGAAAAGTTTGAAATTAAGAAACACTAATTTTTTTAAATCTTTTTTTAATTATTTTTTCTTTTTTTTTTTTGAAAG
This sequence comes from Ormosia semicastrata, assembly GCA_029884595.1. NCBI lineage: Eukaryota > Viridiplantae > Streptophyta > Magnoliopsida > Fabales > Fabaceae > Ormosia > Ormosia semicastrata. The sequence goes on from JAQQTO010000056.1 coordinate 25,739,439, forward strand.
AAAACGAGAGCTGGAACTAGTCCAAAACTAGAGGCTAGGCTCTCACACCCGTTTATTCAAGAAAGATGGAATATCTTAAACCTGTGTATCATCAGTATAGGGAATTGGTGGCATATCTTTATATTGCATGCCATCAATGCAGTAATACCAAGACGGCTCAGCTAATCTTGGAATTCTTCTCCCTCCCGCTTATGAAATATTTTGGATTGAGCTATAATGCAACTAATTAAAGTGCGTAAATCTAACAGCCACCACCAACTACCATAGCCAGTGAGAGGTCACTGGAGAGCCCATGGCCTGAAATCACAAGATCCAGCTCAGTTGCATAGTCACGCGAGTAAGCTAACACGGGGCACTTCTATCTGCCCGTCATCTCAGCTTGCCTAAAAGGTAAACTTTGGGTCACTGAGAACGGCTCTCTACAGAGTATGACACACAAACTTTATTTAAAGACCAGCGTGCAAAGGTCCAACTAAGTCAATGATGGGTCTAACCTTAAGGTTAGGGGCTCCACACTCAATTAAGAGTATAGTACTCTTTCGATTGCCCTTTTTTTTAGATATGAACAAAATAATAACATGCATATTGTTGTGATTGTGGCTCACATCTTCCTCTGGTTTTATGTCTAGTAATGGCTTAAATGTCTTCTATGAGTCGAGGATAAGCTTCCCAACTAATTTTATTATAAATTGACAAATAGGGTTTTTTAGAGTCAGATTCCCAAGACTATAACACTTATGTTCGTCCCTAAAGATATTCCACAAATTAAGAAGTTCACGATGCACAACTCCACAAGAATGCATCTCAAGAGTCAATAAGATATCATTTAATGACTCCTTACTCAGTCTATTCTTAATAAAGTATATTTTATCTTCTTGGTATGTGGAAACCATCCCCAAAGAACGACTTTGCTTGTTACAATTCCATCGCGAACATTTGTGATAAACTTGCATTCTTTTCACTCTTCTCCTTTTAGAATATGAACTTTTACCGAGACCTGATATGTATGAGACAAATGAATTTGAAGATTCACCCACTAAACAGACTTTTGCTTTGATTATCCAGCATATATCTTCTGGGATGCCCTTGTGTATTAACATTTTCAATCTTTCACACTTAACTTTATAGATTTTTGTTAAAGTATTTTGAGGAAGAAAAGGAAAACGTTTTCTTAAATTCAAGCGAATGACATCCATTTTAAAAGATAAGGAATGAATTATTATAGGAAACTGAAAAACAAACCGACTTGAGAGCCATGGAGCACCGTTATCTGCCACTTAACCGGTGTCACAAAGAACTCAATAACTTGGGTTTCCAGAAATAGTTTGAGTCTTTGTCCATTGACCTTAAACACATTACCATTCATAGGGTTCTCAATGTCTATGACCTCATGAGGATACATATGTTTGACAACAAAAGGGCCACTCCACCTAGATCTTAATTATCCAGGGAATATATGAAGACGAAAGTTATAAAGTAGAACTTTTTGACCAATTTGAAAAGATTTCTCAAAATTGATTTGTTATAAAAAGTTTTTGCTCTAAATTTATAAATATTTGAGTTTTTATATGCATCATTTCTCAATTCCTCAAGTTCATTTAATTGTAATTTTCGTAACTTGCAAGCATCATCAAGGTTTTGGTTGAAAGCTTTAATGGCCCAAAATGCTTTATGCTCCAGTTCTACAGGCAAGTGACAAGGTTTTCCATAGACTAACTGATAGGGTGACATGCCTAAAGATGTTTTGAAAGCAGTATGGTAAGCCTAAAGTGCATCGTTTAATCTTAAAGACCAATCTTTACGATTTGGTTAACCATTTTTTTCAAAATTTGTTTAATCTCCCTATTTGCTAATTCTACATGTCCACTTAATTGAGGGTGATAAGGGGTGGTAATTTTGTGTGTAATGTCATATTTCTTCATTAAGGATTCAAATGGTTTATTGCAAAAATGTATTCCCCCATCACTGATGATAGCTCGAGAGATTCCAAATCGACTCAAGACATTTTCTTTTAAAAATTTAAGAACAATTTTATGATCATTGTGTCGACATGGAATCACCTTAATCCATTTTGAGACATAATCAACTGCAATCAAAATATATACAAATCCAAATGATGATGAAAATAGACCCATGAAATCAATTCTCTAACAATCAAAAATTTTAATGATAAGGATAGGGTTCAGAGGCATCATGTTTCACTTAGAAATGGAACCCAATTTTTGACAATTTTCACAATTTTTGCAAAATGTATAGCCGTCTTTAAATAAAGTGGGCCAATAAAATTCACACTATAAGTTTTTCACAGCTGTTTTCTTTGAAGAAAAATGACTTCCATATGCTTCTAAGTGACAAAATTTAATGACACTGCCTACTTCACTGTCGAGTACACATCTCTGAATGATCTGATCAGGACAATATTTGAACAAATACGGGTCGTCCCAATAAAAAATTTTCACCTCGGTCAAAATCTTTCTTCTGCCTTGGTGCGTCCATTAAGGCGGCATCTTTCCTGTTACAAGAAAATTGACTATATTAGCAAACCAAGGCATAGAATTGACAGAAAATAAAAATTCATCGAGAAAAGAATCATTGATAAATGTGATATCAAAACGTGAGTCTGTCGTAAGTCTAGACAAATGATCTACAACAACATTTTTGACTCTTTTCTTATCTTTTATTGTGATGTTGAATTCTTCAAGCAACAAGATCCACCATATCAACCTAGGTTTGGCATCCTGCTTAGACATTAAATATCTAATAACAGCATGATCAGTGAAAACAACAATAGAAGAACCAATTAAATAAGCTCAAAATTTATCCAATGCAAAAAGTACAGTAAGTAGTTCTTTCTCAATAGTGGTATAATTCATTTGTGCACTATTTAAAGTTTGACTTGCATAATAAATTACATGAGGCTTACCTTCCTTTCTTTGGCCTAAAAAAGTGCCAACAACAAAATCACTAGCATCACATATCAACTCAAAAGGCAAAGATCAATCAGGGATTTGCATGATAGGAGTAGATGTTAGAAGGCCAATTAAATTTTCAAAATATTTTTGGTATTTTTGAGTTCAATCAAATGGTGCATCTTTTATTAGAAGATTACATAATGGTCTAGATATGACTATAAAGTCCTTAATGAATCTTCTGTAAAATTCTACATGTCCTAAAAATGAACGAACTTCCTTGACTGTTTTTGGTGAAGGCAAATGGGCAATTAATTCAACTTTGTCCTTATCAACTTTAATTCCTTTAGAAGATATCACATGACCTAACATTATTCTTGATATAACCATGTAATGACATTTTTATCAGTTTAACATGAATCTTTTTTCTTTACATCTTTTAAGAACTTTTTCCAAATTGTCAAGACAAATTTCAAATGAACTCCCAAAATTTGTTAAGTCATCCATAAAAACCTCTAAATAATACTCAACCATGTCACTAAAAGTACTTAACATACATCTTTGGAATGTTGTCGGAGCATTACAAAGGCCAAAAGACATTCTTCTATATGCAAAAGTGTCAAAGAGACATGTAAAAGTGGTCTTTTCTTAATCCTCTAATACAATGGGTATTTGATAATAGCCCGAATAACTATCAAGAAAATAGTAGTAAAGATGTCCAACTATCCTTTCCAGAATTTAATCAAAAAATGACAAGGAAAAATGATCTTTCTTAGTGGCAGCATTTAATTTTCTAAAATCAATACACATACGCCAACTGGATGAGACTCGCGTAAGTATTAATTCACTTTTTTCATTTTCAACCACTGTTATTCCAGATTTCTTAGGAACAACTTGTGTAGGGCTGACCCACTGACTATCAGAGATAGGAAAGATAATTCCAACATCAAGTAATTTGAGAACTTTAATTCTAACTACTTCTTTCATGTGTGGATTTAATTTTCTTTGAGGTTGTTGAGATGATTTAACATTATCTTCTAAATGTATTTTATATGTACAAATTAATAGATTAATACCTTTTTACCACTGGAAAACTTTGCTCTTCTCCCAAAAATGTGTGCTTCAACCTAGCAAGTAATGACTTTAGTTCCAGTGTGAGTACTTCTTCATGAGTATTATCATTCATGGGTTTTAGCTCTTCGAATCTCGGTTTCCATCCTTTGTATTCTAATACCCGTGTATAATCAAGTAAAGAGCAAATTTTAGAAATATCATCATCTAATTGCATACCTGAGTCAAATGAATTGATTAAACTAATTTCTAATGGGTTAAAAGAACTCTTAGTTTGAAGATAATCATCTATGATGGCCTCAATCCCTTCAACTTCCTCCTTTTCGTCATGTACTTCCTGTGGTTGCTTGCACATGTTGAAAACATTAAGCTCTAGTGTCATATTTCCAAATATTAGCTTCATCACTTCATTTTTGCAATTTATCAAAGCATTAGATGTTACTACAAATGGGTGACCTAAAATAACAGAAATTGACTTACAACTATTAACCATAGGTTTAGTTTCCAAGATAATAAAATCTATAGGATATATGAATTTATCAACTTGTATCAACACATCTTCCACTACTCCTCTTGGAATTTTAACTAATTTATCGGCAAGTAGAAAAGTTACAGAAGTTAGTTTTAACTCACCTAGGTTGAGTTGCTGATAAACTGAATATGGAAGCAAATTAACACTAGCATCAAGATTAAGTAAAACTTGTTCAATTTTATGTTCTCCAATAATGCATGAAACTATAGGATAACTAGGGTTTTTATATTTCAGGGCATTATTATTTTGAAGAATGGAGCTTATCTGTTCAGCAAAAAAAGCTTTCTTTTTCACATTTAGTTTCTTTTTAACAATGCATAAGTCTTTAAAAAATTTGGCATAAGAAGGAACCTGTTTGATAGCATCTAATAGAGGAATAATGACCTTCACTTATTTAAAAATTTCAAAAATTTCAGTGTTGTGGTTCAATTTCCTTGAATTGTTTAATGCTTGAGGAAATGAGGGTGAAAGCGAGAGTTTGGTCTCCTTTTGGCAAGATGGCTTATCAATCTCTTCCTTATCTTGGGGGATTGATTCGTCATCTCTCTCACAAGGTTCAGGAATTTATTTTTCAATAATTTTTCCATTCCTAAGAGTTATCACTGACTTGACTTGATCTATTTGTTGACTTTCTAAATTACCCTCATTTAGACTGTACTAACCCTTAGGATTCGATTAAGGTTGAGAATGAAAATTTCCTTTCTCGTGAATGGTGGGTGCAGAAGCAAATTTAGCAAGAATATCTTTTATGTCAATCATGGCTTGAGTGTTTTGGTTATTAATAGCCTTTTATTTTTCCATGAATGCATGCAATGTTCCTTCAAGGTTTTTCATATATGGTGGGACATAAGGTGCATATCCTTGAGAATTTTGAGAGTCTAGTTGTTCCTGAGAAGGTGGTGGTTGCATAAATTGTGCCTGATTATTAGTCCTCAAACTGAAGTTCAGGTGATTTCTCCATCCCAGATTGTATGAATCTGAAAAAAGAAGAGGTGAATGACTTTTTAAAATTGTTCATTGCATTTACTTGCTCATGCACAACTTCTTTAAAAACAGAAATTTTTGGACATTCATTTGTTGAGTGTCCTAATTCATCACAAATGCTGCAAATTTCTTCATTTTGCACAGATTTGATTTCTTTTACTTTTCCTGATTCTATGGCTTCAATTTTTCTAGCCAAATTGGTGAACCTAGCATTTAGATCTTCTTCTTAACTAAGGTGATATTTTCCTTTACAAGCACTTGCAATGTTAAATCTAATTGAATTTTCAGAAAGATTAATATCATGCCAAGATTGAGAATTCTCAGCCAAATGGTCTAAATATTCTAAAGCTTCTTCTAGTTCTTTATCAAGAAACTCGTCATTGCACATTGTTTTCACAAATTGTTTAGTTTCAGGTGTTAACCATTTATAAAAGAAACTTATAGTACACAATTTTTCAAAACCATGATGTGGACAAGAATTTAGCAAATCTTTAAAACGTTCCCAATTTTGAAAATATGCTTCATTTGAATTTTGAGAAAAATTTTGAATTTGTCTTTTCAAATCATTGGTTTTATGTGTTAGAAAAAATTTCTTTAAAAACTCACTTTGCATTTCTTGCCATGTGCCAATTGATCTTGGTTTCAAAGCGTTAAGCCAAGTTTTTGCTTTATCTTTTAAAGAAAAAGAAAATAATTTAAGTTTAACAATTTCTTCAGTATAATTTTGATCAATGAAAGTGATACATACTTCCTCAAATTCTTTTAGATGTAAATATGAGTTTTCAGATTCTAAACAATGAAAATTAGGAAGTAATGAAATCATACCAGAGTTAAATCTAAAATTGTTAGCATTGAGTGGAAAGATAAAATATGATGGACTAAAATTTTGAGATGGTTGCAAATATTCACGCATGGTTCGCAATGGTTGATTTTTATGTTCATTATGTACACTTGCATTTTTAGCCATTGTGTTTAATGTATGTGATTATGATTCAAATAGATCAATATATAAAGTACTAGGATTAGTTTTAACCAAACGACCATAATTTGAATCACGATACCAATTAAGCATAAATAAGTGACTTAAAATAGGAAAAAAAATAAAAATATATACAGAGTTCAACCTTCCATAATAAAAAATATTAACAAGTAGGTGGTAAACCTGCCATTAAATATGATACAACTAGAAAATTAAAAGAGTAATAAAAGAATATTCTTCTTCAAATCAAGTTCCCGGCAACAGTACCAAAAACTTGATGTGGAATTGATATTGTTGCAAACCCAAGTGCAGGTTGTTTCAAGTAATAAATTCTCAGGAGTCCGAGGCCGATCCATAGGGAATTGATGAAGAAAAATTCTTTGAGGTAAGGAAAGGATTTGTCATAATGATAAAGGTGATAAAACTTGTTAACTCTTAGTAAGTAAATTAAGGAGAATATTATTTCTTTTTATAACTCAATTAGAATCCACGCATAATGGAGATTCCAATCGAAAAATACAACATTCAAAGTTCTTTTAAAGATTATATATATGGTTATATTATGGTTCCTTTAGTTACTAACGCAAACACTTTTAAATGGGTTCAAGCATTCATTGTGTCAATCTATTGTCTACAACAAATCAAGATCTCCACTTCACAAGGAGGGTTTCTAAATTACTTGGAAACAAAATACAACACATATAATGATCACTTGATAGTATATCATTCAAGCACAAGAATGAGATTAATCTAACCTTATTTCATTATCAAAAACTTCATCCTTTCACCCCAAGCAAAATAAGAATTAGTTACTCATGAACAATAAGAAAGAAAAATAGAAGAAGAATGAGATGAACATAACTTCTATTTAGAACAAAAGAAAACTACAACAAGAGATGAACATAACTTCTATTTAGAACAAAAGAAAACTACAACAAGAGAAACAAATGATACAATAACATGATATTGATCTCTAAACCAAGATGATTCTATTGAGCAACCAATAGTGCATTTTTATAGAGCATGAAGGGCACACAATGACAAGGGAGTTGTTTAATGAGTGAGTGGATGAGTGAAAAATGCCAATAAAGTTGTTTAATGAATGGGTGGATGAGTGAAAAATTATTGTCATGCTTGTCTTCCCGCTCAACCAATTCAGTTACCTTCACATGACTATAACTCTGTCATAACATCACCTATTGCGTAAGAGGTCTCACAAAACTTGTAGAGAATTGTCTTAGATTTCTTATAAGATCAGAATCACATCAATCAAATATTTATAACTCAGAATATAGCAAATTTATTGAATACTGTCAAATAGATAAATTAAGGCTAATTTATACAATAATTCTTTCAATGATCCAATTAGGCCTAATATCATAAAATGTGATAAAATTAACTTAATTAAACTTAACTGAACTTTAAGAAATCCACTAAAAGAATTATTAAATGAATAAAATATATTGCTATCACATGATTTAAATATATGACTGCAGCATTCTACAAAATAACAAATGGGGATAGCCACGATTGAGTGATTATCATTTTTAATTGCCTATTTAAAGATATATGACTTTTTCTATCTTGTTGCCTGGATGACCCTGAAGAAGATGTGCAGAATGAAGTGCAAAAGATTGAGCAAAACGTCCAAGTCATATATTTCAATTTTTCTACTATGCCTTTTGTGTATACATTACTTATATGTTTGTTGTTATCGGTACCTGCTCCGGAATTCTTTTGTGGCAATTAAACATATTTTAGTTTCATATTTGAGCATGTAATGGTTCATTGGTGTACATTTTTTATGTTTAAAATTTTGGTGAAAGACTACTATAATTGTGTTAAAAATACTTTCTATTTTATTTGACTTGAACTATAACTGTTTGGTGGAATTTGAATGGACGTCAATCCACCCTATTCTATAAAAATAAGAGGCCTTTTGCTGCGAGAAAGATATCTTCTCAAACATACTCGCTCATAGGGACACTTTGGTTTGCTCTCTCTCTTGGCCCCGGCCTTGCTTTTTACTTTCTGCTTTTTTCTCTTTCTTTGCTTTTGTGCTTCTTGACTGATTCAATTCAAATTTTAAATTTTGTACCATCCATGAAGTGTCCCTTTAAGTTTTTATTTGGTTCTGTTAAAATCCCCCAAAATCATTCTCTCTTTTTTCGCTTCTCTTCAAGTTACACTGTGGATGAGAGGTTGTTTGAAAGTTGTTGAAGCATGCTCTTCAACTCTACTTTTCTTCCGTCTTTTTTCATCTCTTTGAAACCATGGTAGTCTCTGAGCTTCCTTACTCATGGCTTTGGTTGAGCTTGAGGTGATTCTCTTTTCCCATCTTTTTTTTCCCTTCTTCTTCAATTGCATGCCTGTGTCATTTTGTTTGCTCAAAATCAATCCTTAGAGGTGTTTTCACTTTTCAGGGAACAAAAGGGCTCATGGTTGGTGGTGGTGGAATTGGGTGAGAACTCCTCTAGACCCTCGCTCTCTTTGGTTTCCATGATAAGATATATTTGCTAGGGTCGGGTTTATCAAATTTTTGTTAAAGTTTCATGGGTATTCAACTTTTTGATAAGCTTATCTTTTTCAAATTTCTTTCCAGCTTTTTTAATGAGTATTCAAAGTTTCATGGAATTCGCCTGCAGTTGTGACTGGGAAGCCCATTATAAGTATCAAATACACACATGACCTCAAAGACATGCAAAATCCTCTATTCTCTTTGGTACGTTATTCTTGAAGGGAAAATGTGGTTGATGCGAACGCGAAATTTATAATAGAAGCTTACTGCTCTGCTATTTCTTATGAGGTATATATGCTGAACTTATTAGATAATGGATTAATGGAAGTGATTTCTTTTTGCTGATCTCTTCCAAGAAGGAGTCATTATATATTACCCAATATTTATGTCAAAAGTGGTGGAGTTTGAGATACTTTGCTCTTCAAGCTCAAGCCAAAGGTACCCAGAAGGGTGCCTAGCACCAAGTGAAGTCTTCGTTTTGTTTTCTTCCTCTTCTTCAAGTTATTCTTATTAGTCTTTAGTCTTTATTGTTGATAGTAAATGAAATTGGGTATTTGAAGTAAGACTGCAAGTTCAGTTTTGTTGAGATTTTTTTGTTTGGATTAGAGGATGCGTTAATTTTATAATTTGCTTGGAATTAGGCATGCAACTTTTTGCATTGCTAACATTTTAGAATTAGAGACCTTTTTCACCATATAGAAATGCCTTTACAAGCAAACAATGTCACAATAATAACATTTTAGAAGCATCCAAACGGAATGCTACAATAGCAGGCAGCAAACTGAAAAACAAAAAGATAAAAGAACTACTTGACCTTTAGTTGCTTGAGGAGCAGAATGTTGACATTGCCAATTTAGGGCACAATGGATAATATTTCAGTAGGGTGTAACATTGGATGGTCTAGCTTCCTAGTCATTGTCAACGCTCAATTATATGTATGTACCTGTTGGATTTTTTTTTATACTAAAGAAATAGTATTGAGTGTGATTCTGAAGAATATTTTGATAAGGAAAAGGACCAACCAAAGGGCAAGAATTCTAAAGTTAATATTTATTTATTGTCTTGTTTTTATTTCATTTCAGGTTTGGTCGATTGGGGTTTGATTGAGCCTTTTTTTTTTATAATTATTTTCTGCATAACGATTTGGGTTTATGCAGATCAATATGGATAAAGAAGTTGGGATTGACCCTTGGTCATGGGAAGCAATGATTACAGATTCAAGAGGTACCGCTAACCTATTCTTTCATGCTAATGTGTAGGAAGTTCTTAATTCTCATATTCCTGTATTTTTGCAAGTATTTCTGAAGTAGTTATTCTAGATGTGTGTACATGCATTCGTTTTTATTCCTTGTGGTGTTAGCATTTGGTTTCATTATCACCTTTGGTGTGACAGTAATGCAGGGTTCATTAGCATAGGTATGTGTCTCAAAACATGTATACCCGGTGTCATTATTAGGTATATGTTGGTGTTTGGGTATATTGAATAACTAAGCATGAGATATATGAAAATTCAAGATTCTTGAGTTTAACAATTAATATGACTATTGGAAATTATTCTAGATTTTAAAGGGATATGCTGCGTCTATGTTTGGTGCACATCATAATCTAAATAATTTAATTACAATTTGTTTTTTCATATTTATGTGTTGGGACTTTTAGATGCCTAACACTCTTAGGTATCTTCAATTCAGATAACTTGGCTAATGATAAGGGCCATGGACCCAGAGGAATGAGGACAGAAGTATGGGATGACCAATTGACATTTGGATGACAGAAAAGTGGATGAGGAAGTCTGAAAAAGTATGGAGAAAACTCTTCGACTCATCCTATGGTTGACCTAAAGGTGTGGTTGGATGCGGCGGGTCCCAACAAGAAGGGACGGGGTCATGGCATAGGTAACAGTTTGCACATTGACATTAATAACACAAAGCATGCTTCATCCTCAGAGGTTGTGGGTCTTTCCCGCTCTACACTTTTAACACAGGTAGACATAACTGAAGTTGTAAATGCAGCAGTGACAATAGCAATGGCAACAACGATGTCAACAGTGATGACTTCCTTTGTCGAGACTCAACTAATCTCTATGTTGGCGCTTATCCTATCTATAATCCAATCAGCAAATCTTGCTCCGCAATCTTGTTTTGTATGACATTTTATGAACTATTTGTGTATAACTTTGAACTATGTATATAACTTTGAATCATTAGTAGCCTTATTTTGGATTATTTGTATAACAATTTTGTTGCTTTTCATAAATTTATTTGTTTGATTTCTATCTTGATTGATAGGTGTATTTTGGATATTAAAATTAAGGTTTTTTATATTTTAAATTGAAAAAAAAATCAAATTGATTTTGTGAGGGATTAGCAAGGGAATAGCGCGGAAATTATGATAAAGAAATTAGCAACAGATTTGCGAGGGAATAGCAAGGGAACAATGAGGGCAATTAGCGAAGGATTTGCGAGGGAATAGCGACGAATATTGGTTGTACTAGATCCAAAATTAGTACGAATTTCTAAACTATAGCAACGGAATAGTGATGAATTAGCGAGAGAAATTCCTATTGTTACATGTATTTAGTGACGGATTAGCGACAAAATGTATTTTGTCACTACTTAGTGATGAAAAAAAATTAACGGACGTTCGTTGCTAATACCCAAATTTCTTCTTGTGTCTTTTTCTTCATTATGACCATTGAACTTGGTAACATCTTAATACCAGATACCTTAGTATACAGCATTAGCAATGTCACTTCTAAACTAAGAACATAAAAACATATATAATATATCCATAATTACATCGTAGTCATTACGTAGAGCCTTATGAAATGTAGAAACATGCATACATATATATACAACATTAGCCTAAAAAGGTGTATAGTGATACCTAATAGTTTTTACATTACAAAGCAAAAATAAATAAATACATTAGTTATCCTGCTAAAGCATATAAAACTATACTGGTCTTCATGCTTTTTCTTCTTTTCCTTCTTAAGGCTTCAACCTGGATTTACATGACAATACAACGGGATAAGAATTCACAAATTCTCAGTATAAGCATTCCAATACCAGCATTTATCCATTCACAATGAATAAACAAACCAAACCAATCAGGAATATATTTGCAACAAGTATATAAGTCATTACTCTATACTAAAGGAACAATCACTTACTCACTCTGTGTTACTCCCAAGCAAAAAGAAACCCGAACGCAAACACGACAATCGCTCATACAATTGTCACCGAAAGGCAAATGCAACAAAAATACAATATGCTAATGCTTATGTCATATGATTATGCCTAACACATATCATAAAGCAATGAATATGAAATGTAGTTAAAATAGTGTTTGTGCAATGTCATGAACTCGACTATTCCTAGGAACCCAGTTCCTTGTATTATACTGAGTAGTATTGTCACGACCATTTCTCACTACATGGTAATGAATGGACTCTTTTCTACCCATCACAATGAGTATACTTGTACCACTACATATACCGGTAACCACTGTTACAAATACGCAGGAATAGTAAGTATGTGAAAACATGCAAAGTTATTTTGTGTAACACGGCAACATCACAAAGGATACTCTCCTACATGAGTGCATATCCAATGCTTACATACAAGTCTATCCTCCTCCACGAGATTTTCACTCATTTACTATAAGAATATTCACATACTTACTCTGTGTATTATTCCCATCACATAATTAATATTACTAGGTCCACATAACCCAAATGAACTAACTATGCTAAACAGTTCAGTATACTACACCTAGTACACCACATCATCGCTTCACAAGTGATTTCAAGACAACCTTAAGTTGCTCAAGGTTCTAGATACTACCCTGTAGCATTCCACAACACTTGGATGCCCAAGGTTTCTCTAAAACCCATCTCAAGGTTCTCCATAACCAAGTAAAAGAACTGAAACTAGAAAACATGCACTCATGGCTCAACTCTATCTCATAAAGGAACAAACTCATGCTTCAAGCCTTTCTCATAATTCAACCCTCAACAAGTGCATAACAAGCTACTTTCACTAATAACTAATGCACAAGGAGCTACTTCCTAGGTTAAATCACTTTCATTAGTGGACACCTTTGGAAAAGCATCACTTGATTCCCTATAGAACCCTCAAATTCTATTTTCTGGAAGGTTTTATTTGAATAACCCCTGAGGTTATCGAATAACACCTTAAATATCATCAGTTTTATGTTTCTTTGTCTGGTGTTATTCGAATAACAAAGGCTTTATTTGCATAACACCCTCGAGATTACACATATTTGCAGCTTCTTATGATGCTTTATTCGAATAACACTCTTGTTATTCAAATAAGGCAATGCAGAATAGCCTTTTCTGGGGCAACAAACAACTGTGCCATTGTTCCATTGATCCTCAAATCATATTCCAATGCTCATATATGGATTCTAAGTGATTTTGAACTATAACTAAGGTCCCTAATCACATAGCAACCCTCAAACAACTCCTATCTCATCTAGTATGGATTTATGGCCAAGAATCACAACTCAAAATACCCATTTCTCAAACTCAAACACAAAGTTTCATGGACATTCCTATGATCCAAACTATCAACCATACATAGATCAACTCAAAAACAGTCATACCTCAAGTTTCTAATGAGTTCATCTAAATCAATCACTAAGAAACTCATAAAAAGCCCACTTTCTATCCTAATATACATGAACCATGTATCAAGAAGGGTAGAAAAGAATGGTTAATCAAACACCCCTACCTCTTGTTGTCAAGACAATGATCAAGCTCTAGCTTTGGTCTTGATCTTCCTTGGTTCTTCCTTCTTTTTCCTTTTTTTTCTTTCTTCCCCTTTCTTTCTCTCTTTTTTCTCGTCTGTTTTTTGTCTTAGTCGTGAGAAAAGGAGAGAAAATGAAGAAGCAAAGTCAAAGATGGCTTCTTAAAGGATAGGATCCAAGATAGGCTGGAACTTTATACCTCTTAGGAATACTTTGATCTCACAAATCTAAGTTTCCTAACTTCTAAAGGTATTACGAAAAATCTTAGGATTCATTTAAATCTTATTCTCATCATTTTCATAAGTTTCCATATCTGTTACTCATAAATCCAGTATTAAAACACTTAACCAATGTACTTAAAAATACTAAATTGACTCAGATTACCTTCAAATTTTAACTACATGAGGTTTCATACATTTATGACCTAGAACCAAATTCTCCAGGTCTATTTCCATTAACTAAGCAGTTTAAGCCATTTCCTGAGCTAATAATAGCTATTTTCTACACATAGAGTTACAGCAAAGTGACTAAATTAACTCAGAAAGTAACAAAACTAAACAGATATGCTAAACAAGTATTATGTTGTCTCTGTAACCATTAACAAGTCTACCATGTTATTGAGGGTATTATATTTCTCCCTTTCTTTTTAAAAATTTGTCCCCAAAATTTAGTTTCTCAAAACTAAAGTTCAGAGATTTCTACTCATTAGTATACAGAAAAGATAGCTTGCATAGGGTCACAATTTTGGGCCTCTTCCTTCCCTCTTAGAACATACACCCTCCCTGGTGCTTATGGTCTAGGGTTGGACGCATCTCCTTGCCTACGTGGATATTTCCTCGCATAGTGTCCCGGTTGACCGCATACAAAACAAACCTCATAAGGTCTGTCACCATGTGGCCTCTCGCACTTGTAGCATTCAGGCTCCACTGTCTCTGTTTGGATTTGTTCATCTTCATCTCGAGAATAACTAGCTGTAGAAGCGCTCTTCTTGCCCTTCTTATACTTGTTGTCCTCACTCTTTCTCTTTTGGAACTCTTGTGACTTCTGCTCCATATGAAGCTTATTGTCACAACTTTCATTAATTCGACACTTGTTTACCAAAGATGAGAAATCTCTAATCTCCAGGGGTCGAATGGCCCTCTGCATATCATCTCTTAATCCTTCTTCAAATTTAACTCACTTCCATGTTTCATCTAGATTAAATCTAACATAGGAAGAGAACTTTGATAACTCATCAAATTTAGCCACATACTGACCAATTGACATGTCGCCTTGCTCAAATTTTAGAAATTTCATCTCCTTTGTGCTTTGCAAATTCTAAGGAAAATATTTTTCCAAGAAGGAATTTCTGAACACCTCCCAAGTGATAGGAATTCCGGATGCATCTAGCAACCTCTTTGCATTCGTCCACTAGTTCTCTGCCTCCTTCTCTAACATGAAAGAAACAAAAAGAACCCTCTGATTGTCTGGACAAGTCATAACTGTGAAAATCTTCTCCATTTCCTTCAACCATCCAGCTGCTCGCACTGGGTCATATTCCCCCTTGAACGATGAAGGATTGATCTTCTTGAATTCTGACAAATCAACAAAATTCGAGTTCCTCACCCCCAGTAATTCTGGTACAGGTTGCACTGGTTGAGTAGGTTGCTGAGGTTGGTTGGCTCCTAGCCTCTCAAGAACCCTTGCTATAACAGCTTGCTGCTCCCTCATAGCATTAGCAGTAATGATCGTCTACTCCTTCATAGCATTGGCCTCATAGCATTATGCGCTTCTCTAGATGATCGTTTCTACTGCCATTCATAGCATTGGCCATAGCCATAACCACTTCGCCATGTCAGGCCCTTTTCTAGATCATGCCTAAGCATAGTCAATCTATACATCGACTCCACAGGATGAACTACTCTGATACCAAAATGTAATATCATAATACCAAATACCTTAGTATACAACATTAGCAACGTCACTTTTAAATTAAGAACATAAAAGCATATATAATATATCCATAATCATATCGTAGTCGTTACAGAAAGCTTTATGAAATGCAGAAACATGCATACATATATATACAACATTAGCCTAAAAAGGAATATAGTGATACTTAATAGTTTTTACATTACAAAGAGAAAATAAATAAATACATAAGTTCTGCCTGCTAAAGCATATAAAACTATACTAGTCTTCATGCTTTTTCTTCTTAGGGCTTCCACTTGGATTTACATGGCAACACAACGGGGTGAGAATTCACAAATACTCAGTATAAGCATTTCAATGCCAGCATTTATCCATTCACAATGAATAAACAAACCAAACTAATCAGGAATATATTTGCAACAAGTATATAAGTCATTACTCTATACTAAAGGAACAATCACATACTCACTCTATGTGTTATTCCCAAGCAAATAGAAACCCGCAAGTAAATAAGACAATCACCAATACAATTGTCACTGAAAGGAAAATGCAACAAAAATACAATATGCTCATGCTTACGTCATATGATTATGCCTAACATATGTCCTAAAGCAACGAATGTGAAATGTAGTTAAAATAGTGTTTGTGCAATGTCATGAACTCGACTATTCCCAAGAACCTGGTTCCTTGTATTATTTTGGGTAGTATGGTCACGACCATTTCTCACTACTTGGTAATGAATTGACTCTTTTCTACCCATCACAATGAGTATACTTGTACCGCTACATATACCGGTAACCATTGTTACAAATACACAGGAATAGCAAGTATGTGAAAACATGCAAAGTTATTTTGTGTAACACGGCAACATCACAAATGATACTTTCCTACACGAGTGCTTATCTAATGCTTACATTTGAGTCTATCCTCCTCCATGAGGTTTTCACTCATTTACTATAGGAATACTCACATACTTACTCTATATATTATTCTCATCACATAATTAATATCACTAGGTCCACATAACCCAAGTGAACTAACTATGCTAAACAGTTTAGTATAATACACCTAGTACATAACATCATCACTTCACAAGTGATTTCAAGACAACCTTAAGTTGCTTAAGGTTCTAGATACTATCCTATAGCATTCCACAACACTTGGATGCCCAAGGCTTCTCCAAAACCCATCACAAGGTTCTCCTTAACCAAGTAAAAGAACTGAAATTAGAAAACATGCACTCATAGCTCAACTCTATCTCATAAAGGAATCAACTCATGCTTCTAGCCTTTCTCATAATTCAACCCCCAACAAGTGCATAGCAAGCTACTTTCACTAATAACTAATGCACAAGGGGATACTTCCAGGTTAAATCACTTTCCCTAGTGAACACCTTTGGAAACCTATCAATTGATTCCCTATAGGACCCTCAAATTCTATTTTCTGGAAGGGTTTATTCGAATAACCCTTGAGGTTATTTGAATAACACCTTAAATATCATCGGTTTTATGTTTCTCTGTCTAGTGTTATTCGAATAACATAGGCTTTATTCGAATAACACCCTCGAGATTACACATATCTGCAGCATCCTGTGATGCTTTATTCGAATAACACTCTTGTTATTCGAATAAGGCATTGCAGGATAGCCTTTTCTGGGCAGCAAACAACCGTGCCACTATTCCATTGATCCTCAAATCATATCTCAATCCTCATACATGGATTCTCAGTTATTTTCAATCACAACTAAGGTCCCTAATCACATAGCAACCCTCAAACAACTCCTATCTCATCTAGTATGGATTTATGGTCAAGAATCGCAACTCAAAATACCCATTTCTCAAACTCAAACACAGAGAGTTTCATGGGCATTCCTATGATCCTAACTATCAACCATACATAGATCAACTCAAAAACAATCATACCTCAAGTTTCTAGTGAGTTCATCTAACTCAATCTCTAAGAAACTCATAAAAAGCCCACTTGTTTTGCTAATATACATGAACCATGTATCAAGAAGGGTAGATAAGAATGGTTAATCAAACACCCCTACCTCTTGTAATCAAGACAATGATCAAGCTCTAGCTTTGCTCTTGATCTACCTTGGTTCCTCCTTCTTTTTCCTCTTCTTTCTTTCTTCCTCTTTCTTTCTCTCTTCTTATTCCTCTGTTTTCTGTCTTAGTCGTGAGAAATGGAGAGAAAATGAAGAAACAAAGTCAAAGATGGCTTCTTAGAGGATAGGATCCAAGATATACTAGAACTTTATACCTTTTAGGAATACTTTGATCTCACAAATCTAAGATTCCTAACTTCCAAAGGTATTATGGAAAATCCTAGGATTCATCTAAATCATATTCTCATCATTTCCATAAGTTTCCATATCTATTACTCATCAATCCGGTGTTAAAACTCTTAACTAGTATACTTAAAAATACTAAACTGACTCAGATTACCTTCAAACTTTAACTACATGAGGTTTCACACATTTGTGACCTAGAAATAAATCCTCCATGTTTATTCCATTAACTAAGCAGTTTAAGCCATTTCCTGAGCTAATAATAGCTATTTTCCACACATAGTATTACAACAAAGTGACTAAACTAATTCAAAAAGCCACAAAATTAAACAGATATGCTAAACAATTATTATACTGCCTCTGTAATTATTAATAAGTCTAACATGTCATTAAGGGTGTTACAAACTCCATCATCATCATAGGGTGAGAATCTTTCCCCTAAGACTTCGGATAACGATGTTCAATGTGAAAGGCCTTTTCAAGGAGATCTATGCTCGTGTTATAGCAGCTCCTTGTCACAGCTTGGTTAGCTTTAACCGTCACCACTTCTATATCATCCATTAGAAACTTCATAGTGAGGTGGTGAGCAGACATTATTGCTCCAAAGGCATTCAAAGACGGCCTCTCCAAGATAACATTGTAAGTTGAGGGGTAATGCACCACCAAAAACTTCACATTCTCTGTCTTTGCCAAAGGGCTATCCCCCAGAGTTCAGTATAGCTCTATATAGCCTTCTAGCCTCACTTTACCCCCTGAGAACCCTATGAGATCAATGTCAAAGGGTTTAAGGTCAGACAAAGGGATCCTTGTGTTTTTGAAGCAATCTATGAACAAGATGTTTACTAAACTCCCTTGGTCCACGAAGACCCTTTTTACTCTCGTATTGGCCATATTTACAATGATTACTATAGTTGTTAAACCTGACCCAATGATTGACTATGCTGAGGTACTGGGTTAGTGGATTACTGGTTCAAACGGTAAGTCATTAGTCAAACTGCATAAATCATATTATATATATATATAAAGTTTGGGTTGTATATTAAATTTGGATTGATATATACAAATAAAAGTGGTTTGGGCTTACCCCTCATGGACCCACAAAACCCTTACAACACTAAAAGTCAAAAACCTAATTCACACTCACATGAAAGCAGCGCCCCCACTGCCTCTCTTTCTTCCATTATTCATATTGCAGAACATGTTTCTTCCTTCTTCTCACTGATATAGTCGATTGTTTCTTCTTCTCCCATTTTTCTTTCTTCTTTCTTATTTTTTCTTTCTTCTTTCTTTGTTGTTTCTTTCCCTTCTCATCAACACTCATGTCATTTCTCTTGGCTCTATGACATCCACTCCTATGACCACCCTATCCTTGGCCTAGATGTCCAGTGGCATCCCAACACCTTGCATCTGCGCTAGAAAGTAGCACATTCACCGAACTGAAGCATCAACGTCTCATCTTCAGAAGTTTGTGATCTGCTTTTTTTAATTTATTTAAACTGACCTGGGATCATCAAAACCCTTCTAGGTCATCTATTTTACGCTAAAACCGATCGAGTCACCGAGTTGATGTCGGGTTAACTACATGTCTGATCCAACACCCAACTCAGATCGATTGGAAGGCCGGTTCACTGATTTACCGGTTCATTTGGTCGATTTGAGATGGGTTTAATAACACTGTGATTACCATAGGTTCATTGTGGCTTAGGATTACTCCTTCCACATCCTCTTTTGTAAAGTAGATTATCGGCGTACGTTGGGATCCGTTACCCTTCTTAAAGATTGGGCATTATGCTACATTGAGTATGGCCTTTAGGTTTCTTCTCCTTGCAGATCTCATATGCCCTTTATCTGTAAATATGCCAAAAGCGATCTCGAATAAACATTCTTACTCATGAATATGAACTGTTTAGAATGAACCAAGGTGAGAGTATTCAAGATATGCAAAAGAGATTTACACATATTGTTAATCATCTTATCTCATTAAGAAAGACATTTTCTAATGAGGATCTTATTAACAAAGTTTTGAGATATTTAAGCAGGAATTGGCAACCCAAAGTAACGGCTATTGCAGAATCAAGAGATTTATCAACAATGTCTCCAGCCACCTTATTTGGAAAGTTTCAAGAACATGAGCTGGAACTAAATAAGCTCAATCAACATGAAGAGCATGATAAAAAGAAGAAGGGAATTGCACTCAAAGCCACCTCTTCCATAATTGAAGATGATGATGAAGATGGTGAAGAGGACGCAAAAAATGTTGAGCTAAGTGAGGAGAATCTTAGTCTCCTTGTGAGAAAGTTTGGAAGATTCTTAAAGAATAAGGGATTCCAAAGAAGACCACAATTTCCTCAAAAGAAAGCTTATCACAAAGGAGAAGGATCCTCTACTCCTCCAAAATGCTACGAATATGAAAAACCGGGGCACATGAAAATGGAGTTTCCTATGTATCTCAAGAAGATGGAGAAGTTTGAGAAAAGGTCTTCCAAAGAAAAGAAAGGAAGGAGAGCATATATAGCTTGGGAGGACAATGACTTAAGCTCTTCCGATAGTTCGGAGAATGAAGAAGCTCATCTTTGTCTCATGGCTCAAGGAGAAGAAAGTGAAGAGAGCGACACCAAGGTAACTTCTTCTAACTCAGAATCTCTACCTTCATATGATGAATTGCAAGATGTCTTTCAAGAATTGCATGATGAATCTTTGAGGCTCACAAAAATGGTCTTATCCTCTAACAAAACAATCTCCTTATTGGTAAACAAAGTTTCTATTTTAAGCAAGGAGATAAATGAGCTTAAGATTGAAAATGAGACCTTAGGACTTATTGATGCTAACTCATTATGCATGACTTGTTCCTCACATGATAACACATCCATATCATTACCTTGTTCATCATGCAAAGTTTTTGAAAAAGAAATTGAAGATTTGAGCAATACTCTTGCAAAATTTATTTTTGGAAGAGACAACTTGAATGTGTTGTTAGGGAAACAAAAATGTATTTTTCAAAAAGCCGATTTGAGATTTAATCCAAATAACCATCAAAAGTCTTATAAGAATTTCTTTGTTTCCTCAAATACTTCAAGTAGCCCCTTTGTCAAATGTTTTCATTGTGGTAAGAAAGAGCATAGTGCAACCACTTGTAATGTTAGAAAAAACATAAACACCAAGGTTGGAATCAAAAGGGTTTGGGTTCCTAAAGGCACTATGCCTAACTCTAATACATAAGGACCCAAGACAATTTAGGTACCAAAGGTTAAAATTTGAATGTGTGTTGTAGGTGTGCTTGAAGACCAAAAGCTCAAGTTGGTATCTTGATAGTGGTTGCTCCAAGCACATGACCGGTGATGGCTCCAAGTTCTCCTCCCTTGCCCCTAAAAAGCATGGTCATGTCACATATGACGATAATAACAAAGAGAAGATCCTTGGAATTGGTAAATTTGGTAAGATCCCTTCCTCATCAATTGATAATGTTTTGCTTGTTGAATGACTCAAACATAATTTGCTTAGCATTAGTCAATTGTGTAATAAAGGTAATAGAGTTATATTTGATTCTTCTTATTTCATAATTGAGGGAAAGGATGATAAGCAAGTTAAGTTTTTGGTCATAGGGTCAATAATATATATATGATTAGTCTTGATGATATTTTCTCAAATGATGCTAAATGCTTTATGAGTAAAGAAAATGATTCATGGTTATGGCATAGAAGAATTGCTCACATTCACATGGATTACTTAAAAAAATTGGTTTCTAAAGAACTAATAATTGGTCTTCCAAAACTCAAATTTAAAAAAGACAAACTTTGTGATGTATGTCAAAAGAGAAAACAAGTAAAGGTCTCTTTTAAATCTAAAAATATGGTCTCAACTTCTAGACCTTTACAACTTTTGCACATGGATCTTTTTGGTCCCTCTAGAACTATGAGCTTTGGTGGGAATTACTATGCATTGGTGATTGTGGATTATTTTTCTAGGTTTACATGGACATTATTCTTGGCTCACAAAAATGATGCTTTTCAATCATTTAAAAAGCTTGCCAAAGTTATCCAAAACAAAAAAGGTTTTTATATTGCATCCATAAGAAGTGACCATGGTGGTGAATTTGAAAACCATGAATTTGAAACTTTTTGTGATGAACATGATATTGAGTATAATTTTTCTGCCCCTAGAACACCACAACATAATGGTGCTGTAGAAAAGAAAAATCGATCTTTAAAGGAAATTGTAAGAACTATGCTCAATGAGGCCAACCTTCCTAAGTACTTTTGGGCGGATGCGGTTAACACTATTTGTTATGTTATGAATAGAGCCCTAATAAGGCCAATTTTAAAGAAAACCCTATATGAGTTATACAAAGGAAGGAAGCCAAATGTGTCACATTTTCATGTCTGTGGATGTAAATATTTTGTTTTGAATAATGGAAAGGATAACTTGGGGAAGTTTGATGCAAAATCTGATGAGGAAATATTCATTGGCTATTCTATACATAGTAAGGCCTTTAGAGTCTATAACAAACGAACTATGACCATAGAAGAGTCTATACATGTTGCATTTGATGAAACTAACCCAAATGAGCTGAGAAAGGAGCTTGTTGATGATGTTGCAGAAATCTTGGCAAAAATGCACTTGGAAAATCAAGAGAAATAGTCCAAGAAGAAAGAAGAAAGACTCCTTGATCACTCATGGCAAAAGGATTCAGAAATCATGGAGCTACCCAAGGAATTGAGGACATCAAGATATCACCCTCTCGACAAGGTGATAGGTGATGTATCAAAAGGGGTAATCACTCAAAACTCACTTAGAGATGCATATAATCATTTAGCTTTTGTCTCTCAAGTTGAACCTAAAGACATAAATGAAGTCATTAATGATGAACATTGGATCTTGGCCATGCAAGAAGAACTAAATCAATTTGAGAGAAATCAAGTTTGGGAATTAGTTCCAAGACCCAATGATCATCCCATAATTAGCACCAAATGGGTCTTTAAGAACAAACTTGATGAAACAGGCCTAATAATAAGAAACATAGCTAGGCTTGTAGCTAAGGGCTATAATCAAGAAGAAGGCATAGATTAGCTAGGCTTGTAGCTAAGGGCTATAATCAAGAAGAAGGCGTAGATTATGAAGAAACTTATGCTCCCGTAGCTAGATTAGAAGCCATTAGAATGTTACTTGCATATGTTTGCATCATGGATTTCAAACTTTATCAAATGGATGTCAAAAGTACATTTTTAAATGATTTTATACAAGAAGAGGTGTATATGGAACAACCTACTGGTTTTGAAGATTTTGAATTGCCCAACCATGTTTTTAAATTGAAAAATGCCTTGTATGGCTTGAAACAAGCTCCTAGAGCTTGGTATGAAAGGTTGAGCAAATTCCTTTTGGAAAAAGGTTTTTCTAGAGGTAAAGTTGATACTACCATTTTCATAAAACATAAAATGCATGACATACTTCTAGTTCAAATCTATGTTGATGACATTATATTTGGGGCTACTAACAACTCTCTTTGTAAAGAATTTTTAAATATTATGCAAAGTGAGTTTGAGATGTCTATGATGAGTGAGCTCAACTTCTTTCTTGGTCTCCAAATCAAGCAAATAAGAGAAGAAACTTTCATAAACCAATCCAAGTATTGCAAGGAGCTGCTCAAGAAGTTTGGAATGGACAATGCCAAGCATATAGCTACTCCTATGGGCACCTTTTGCTTTTTAGACAAGGATAAAGGAGGTAAATCTGTAGAAATTACAAAATATAGAGGTATGATTGACTCACTCCTTTATCTCACTGCAAGTAGGCCTGATATAATGTTTAGTATATGCATGTATGCTAGATATCAAGCTAATCCTAAAGAATCACACCTAAGTGCTATTAAAAGAATAATGAAATACCTAATAGGCACATCACAAATGGATTTGTGGTACCCTAAAGGTGCCTCATGTAGCCTTATTGGGTATTCCGATTCTGATTTTACTGGATGCAAAATGGATAGGAAAAGCACTAATGGGACATGCCACTTGCTTGGAAGCTCACTAGTTTCTTGGCATAGCAAGAAACAAAATAGTGTGGCATTGTCTACAACTGAAGCTGAATATGTTGCAGCTGGGGGTTGTTGTGCTCAAATCCTTTGGATGAAGCAACAACTTTTGGACTATGGTCTTGGGCTTGATCACATCCCCATAAGATGTGATAGTACTAGTGCAATTAATTTGTCCAAAAATCCCATTTTGCACTCAAGGACTAAACACATTGAAATAAGACATCATTTCGTAAGAGATCATGTTCAAAAGGGTGATTGCATACTTGAATTTGTGGAAACCACTAAGCAACTAGCTGACATTTTCACTAAGCCCTTAGCAAAAGAAGCATTCTTCTATATAAGAAATGAACTCGGAATATTGGATCAATCATGCATAAGTTAATTACTTGCTGTATAACTTATATTCTCTGATACCTATTTTACTCCTCTACTGCATAATATCATTGTTTCACTATGTAATTTTATAAGTTAATCTCTTTTAAATTCAATACTGACTTGAGCGTTAGAGTGTCCCCTTATTTTGTTTTGCAGGTGCTCAGTCCATGCTTAAGTCCCCCAATCTTAAAACTCAAGTTCTTACTGTGAAAAATGATCTCTGAAGTTCCTCTTACTTGATCTGTTATTGGGATGATTTTTTTTAAGTAAATGAAAATGAAGTCAAGCCAAAAATGAACTTCAAGAAGACTTGAACTCGTATGCTCAAGGATTATTCCCATGAAATTGTTCTAGTTCTATCAGTGAAATGATCAAGTAAAGAAGAAAATGTCATTTCGTTTGACCTGTGGAAGTGTTTTGAACCTTGAGGGGCTCTCTGTCAAGACAAAATAATCGGTTTGGCATGGCCTCTAACTGGTTACCCTGTGTTTGGGAGCTATTTCATGCTCTCTGTAAAGTAAAATAACCGGTTAGTTGATTTTTCCTAACCGGTTAGCACAAACTGTGTCATCCCAATTGGATTGCATAATCGATTAGCACAAGGCACCTAACCAGTTACCCACTTTGCTTAAACGGTTAGAATACCCCACTTAAACATCCCCCAGTAGCATAGCTCTCTCTCCATTCACGCACCCTCACCCCCATCATCATCTTCATCCTCTCAAGCCCTCTCACACCCACTCCCTCACATTCATCCCTTACTATAAAACCACCACAAATTCAGCCTTTAAATCCCATTTCTCTTACTATCCATCACTTTCAATCATCTTTCTCAGATTAAAATTCCATTTTTCTTCCAAAATTTTCATCTCCCTCATACTCTCTCTCCCCTCCACCGTGCCCTAAGCCTCCATTCCCTCCCATGGCTAGCAGCTCTTCCTTCCCCAAAAGGTCACGCACCAAAAATCCAAATGTCCCAAAGGAAACACCTCCTACTGACACTGACCTAGATTTCTCAGTAGCTTTGAATCTCAGAAGATTTTTCACTGACCCTGCTCAAATGAAGAAATATTAGTTGGAATTTCATGCTAGACCCATCATTTCACCTAAATGGATGGACTGGGAGTTTTTCGTCAAAGAAGGATTCACTTATCTTATAGAGCTTCTTGAATTCCATGGGTTGAGAACTCTCGTCACCACCAATCCATGGTATTTCTATCTTAATCCTACTAAAGTATTCTTCTGCAATTTATCTATTATGGGCGAAAATTTGATTTCTGAAATCAAAAAGCACAAGATTGTTGTGAATCCTAGTGAGTGGGTTCCTTTGTTTGGTCTTCCTCACTCCAGAGAAAAGCTCAAATTGGAAAAACATGGCTCAAGGGAAAATTATAAGAGAGATCAAGCCGTCATGGGCATGCTTCAGCCTGGTGTTCAAATGCCAAAGGGAACTTTTACTACTGGCCTTCTGAAGCTACATGATCGTCTTCTTCATTTCATTGTCACTCATATCCTAGCACCGAGGGCAAGTAACTATGCCCTGGTTGAAGAGGAAGACATCTTCCTTATGTGGCTTCTCAAGGAACGCATAAAGATCAACTGGCCTTTTTACATTATACATAATATGATGAAAGCTAAACACAAGGCAGATATGGATCTTCCATATGCCCTTTTGATTGCTTGAATCCTAGAACATTATAAGGTTCCCCTATTGGACGATGGCATTGTAAACACTGCAGGTCCCCATAAGTTTGGACTTGCCTCTCATATAGAATGCACATGAAGAATGTAAATTGCGAATGGACTTATGGTCATGCACGTGTGGCAGGAGCACCACCAGAAAAAATTCCCGCTGATTCGACTGATGTCCCTATGGAAGAGGCACTAGAAATGAGTAGCGTCTCCGAAACCACAAGTGAAGCCCGCATTCTTGCAGCCATCGCGGATCTATGAACCTACCAAGAGCATAGCAACTCAGTAATCTTTGATCGGTTAAGTGCTATGGAGGACCGCTTAGATAGGCTCGAGCGTCGCTTCCCAGCACCCGAATACCCTGGGGCTTAAGCATGGACTATCTGTTTCTGTCATAGTTGTATTTCTGAACTAATTGCTTCTGAGTTCTATTTTGACTATGCTTGGTTATAATATTTTGGATATTTTGGTAGATTTATTTGGCATGATTGATTATGAGTTTTTGAAAATTATGTTTAGTCTTAAAAGTTATCTTTGACCCATGATTTGAATCTTGAACATATTTCAATATGTTTTGAATGCTTGGTCTCGTATAACTTATCTGTGTCTACATGGTTTATTAGATTTTTTTTTATCATGACAAAAGGGGGAGAAGGATAAGGGCTTTTTATTGAGAAAAGAAAAAAAAACTGTATGTGTTATGTTATGTGTTGTCTGTTAATGGTCCTGGAATTCCAAAACAAAGGGGGAGCTGTGCATCTCTGATTCAAGCACCTCTTGAACAAAAGAGGGGAAGTAAACCTCCAAATCCTATTATGAATTCCAATTATCATTTGAACTAATCTTTTTCTCAATAATTGTTTGTCATCATCAAAAAGGGAGAGAATGTGATTGACATTGACTAGATGCAAATGGTTTTGATGTGGACAAACAAGAAAGCAATGGAAACACAACGATCAAGTCACAAGGAATTCAAGATTAGTATGTAGGTCATAGATCTTGTGTAAAGTTATATTAATGATTCACTTCAAGCTCAAATGACTTCCTTAAAATGAATTTACAAAATAGTTTTTTAAGTTATGATCAAAAGGTTTTTGCAACACCTCTTTGAAATCTTACATCCTTTTTAAGTAAATCTCCTTGTATGAGCCAAAATTGAAATAAGTCTTTTTAGGAACTTACCAGTTTTTTAATAAACACAAAACTGCTATCTGTCCTGTTAGTTTGTTCAAACAGAGGCATTGCCTCATTATTTCTCAAATGCCTAACCGATTAGGCAAAGTGACTAATCGGTTATTTAACAAAACAGAACCATTCTCTTTATTCTTGAAACTGTCCTAACCGATTAGGTGAGAGACCTAACCGGTTATTTTCACTCTCAGAAGCCAAAATGTTTTTGTCCTAACCGATTAGGTGAGAGATCTAACTGGTTATTCTCTATCTCAGAAACCATTCTGATTATGTCCTAACCGATTAGCCTGGAGCTCTAATCGGTTAGCAGCTTTCCCAGAAACCATTTTTGTATTGTCCTAACCAGTTAGGACACATTTCTAACCAGTTATTTATCAAAACAAAATAATTTCCTTTAAGCTTAAAAGGGTCCCTAACCGATTAGGGTGCTTGGCTAACCGGTTAGTCTATTTTCTGGAAAAATAAGAATAAGCTCGTAACGGCTATATTAATGAGCATTAAATGCTCTCATCTACCTCCAACGACACTAAATGGCCCTTAACTATAAATTTGGATGTTGGACTTTAATGAGGGGTTAGAAAAACAGAGACTATCAATCTGAAAAATCACTACTGAGCATTAGAACAAGTTTTTCTCATCATTTCACAAAATCCTCTGTTTTGAGCTTCAACTTGTGTGAATCCCAAATACCATAGCTCTTCAATTTGTATTACCTGCTCTAGAGAGAGTTTCTTCCATCTAAATATTATACAATCTGTTTAGAGAGGGTGAGGTATCCCTCAAGAATTGTAAGGATGAAGTATCTCTTGAATATAAATGCTCAAGCACAAGGGTAAGACATTTCAAGGTGTGTTGAGTGCTCCAATTTGTAAAGGTTGTCAAGCACGTATTGAAGCTTGAAGATATAGTGAAAAATCTCGAGTGGTTGTTTGAGGACTGGACGTAGATCACAAGTGGATTGGTGATTGAACCAGGATAAATCATTGTGTTTGTTTTCTCTAAACCCTTCTCTTTACATTGTGCATTATTTTATTGAATTGCTTGAATATTATTTCCTTTGACTATTACATTTATAAGTAAAAGTGTTTATCTTATCTATCCAATCATTTCTAATCATCCAATAGCTTCAACAAAAATTGACTATCAACCGTTTTGCGAAAGATTTACGAACTTGTTTTACATACTCAATTCATCCCCCTCTTGAGTATTGAGGTCACTTGGTAACATTTTATTTTTAGCTAAAAAAGTTGCATTAAAAAATAGTTAAGATAAAATAAGTAACAATAAAAAGTGTGACGACTAAGAAAAACTTCAATTGATAACAGTCATAATAATGATGTATTTCACAAAAAATATTACATTAAAAAAAGAGAGTATAAAGACTCATTAAACTTTGACTCTTTTATAAATTATTATCACGAACTTTAAAACTTTTTCATTAGTCTTTAAACTTTAATTAATATCTAAATAGATCTTTATGTTTAATTTGAATATGTTAATTCACTAACGATAATATTGTATAATATTTTTTATTTGTATTAACATTAATTAAAAATTATTTATTAATTTATTTATTGAAATTTAATTTTAAATATATTTTCTTCCCTACAAATACGAATAAGATATTATTACACAATATCATCATTAATGAATTATCAAATTTAAATTAAATAAAAAAATCTATTAAGACATTAATTAAAATTTAAGAATTAATTACAAACTTTTTACCACAAACTTTAAAGTCTTCTCATTAGTTCCTAAACTTTAATTAATGTCTGAATAGATCTTTATGTTTAATTTGAATATGTTAATTCACTAATGATAATCTTGTTTAATATTTTTTATTTGTATTAACATTAATTAAAAATTATTTATTAATTTATTTATTAAAATTTAATTTTAAATATATTTTCTTCCTTACAAATACGAATAAGATATTATTACACAATATCATCATTAATGAATTATCAAATTTAAATTAAACTCGATAAAAAAAATTTAAATTAAACATAAAAATTTATTGAGGCATTAATTAAAATTTAAGAACTAATTGCAAAAATTTTAAAATTTGTAGTAATGATTTGTAAAAATGTTAAAGTTCAATAAAACTGCATACTCTTTTTTAAAAAAAAAACTACTGAGTATCCTAATTTGTCTACGAGACAAGTTCAACACAAAAAATCTTCAAACACGAGTAAAATCGATTTGAAAGCTCAAAAGAAAGTTTAATTTTTTCTGATATTGAGTATTGACACTTGAAGTTTTACTAGATTTTTATTCAAATGTGAATAATTGTTTGAGTTCA
Source organism: Ormosia semicastrata (assembly GCA_029884595.1). Taxonomy (NCBI): domain Eukaryota; kingdom Viridiplantae; phylum Streptophyta; class Magnoliopsida; order Fabales; family Fabaceae; genus Ormosia; species Ormosia semicastrata. The sequence continues at coordinate 25,769,000 of JAQQTO010000056.1, forward strand.
CATTATACTAACAACAATAAGAAAAGAAAAGCAACCTGCGAGTAATTTTAGTATGCTCCTAAAGCAATAATTAATGCATACACCAAGAACACCTCTACCATCCATCTATTTTAAGTTTATTCTTAAATTAAATTTATTCTTATTACTCTCCAAAATTGTTATACTAATATGCAATCAAACACTTGTTTTTCAGTGCCACTTATAAGGTCAGTGATCTTGAGATTGCCTTCTCAAGTGCCACTTACTGTCACACTTGCTTTGGATGCTAAGTACCTTTCATTCTGCCACATTCTTCATACAAATTTCACTGTTTTCAATCTTCATCTTATCCTCTAGCTTTTCCACCATAGACTTTCTCTGCCTTAAAAGAGTTGCTTCATAAAAATGTATAAATATCTTGTTCAAAAGTACAACTTTTCTCGTTCCTCTAATCATATCTCTTTACCCTCACCTCCTCATCATAAAATATGAAACTATCTTCATTATTAAAACTTTCTATTACATCCACTACATAAAAATATTCATTATTAAATTACTCATCATCCTTAAAACTAAGTAGAAAATAATTCAGTCATATTTCAAACTACTTTCAGACAATCAATATAACATTTTCATGACAGCATCAAACACTGTCATTTTCAGGCAGCCTGTCTGCCAAAGATTTAATTATGGCAGACTTAATTTCCATCACTAGTTGGATATTGTCATCAAATTTCTGAGTGATACTATCACAAATTACTTTCCTATAAGGTAATTACCACAAAAGTTCCATAAGAAATTATCATTCCAAACATATATTTTTAGAATTTCCAATAAATTTAATTGCCAGATATTCACGTTTTTATGTAATAATAAATTTAAAAAAAACACACATTCTAAAACATCTTATATTTTTTTAAAAACTGTCTGGAAATGATAGGTCAACAATGTGCAAATAACAAAATTGCTTATATTATTCCTTCTTAAAGTGGCTTGTGCATGTGATGCTCTGCGGCTGGAGTCTCATACATATTGGACACTTGATTTGGCGTTTGAGCCCTTTAATTAGTTGAAAGATTTACTAACATTTAAGAACTAAATTTGCTTACATGATTCCTTCTTAAGGACATTTTGCTCACAACATAGACAAAAACAAATATCCATTGTTACGCATAAGTTTGGAATTGAAAGAACTGTTCTGTCATGTTTGAACCTCCCCAGCTGTCATCATGTCAAATAAAAAAAACACACACACACACACAAAACACACCCAAAGGCCTATCTATCTATCATATTCATATACTCTGCATACCTGCTTTCCTAGTTCCTAGTCCTACTACTTACTACAGAACTATAGTTGGTCCTATTCCTGGTTCTGTAGGTGGCGTTATATCCGGCGGAGTTGTTGGCGGTGGCACTATCTCCGGCCCAGGTGGCCGCGGAGGCACATCATCCGGTGGCCCCGGTGGCACCACATCCGGTTTCGGCAGTGGTGTGTCTGGTCCTGGTAGTGGTAACGGTGGTTTTGGGGCATCCGGTATTGGGGTCGGGTTCGGGTTTGGGATCCGGTTCGGCGGAGGAGGATCGGTGACTATTTCGGGTGGAACACCAGGGTCTGTTTCCGGACCTCGGGTTGGAACCACAGGCTCCTCTTTTGGAAAAGGTGGAGGTTTGGTTCTGGGCACGGAGGGGATCTCGGGTTGAGCCTTTCCCGGGTATTCGGGTATATCATTCGGGTCACGGGCCAACAATAGACCCGAGAAGATAAGAGGGTTTATGCTTGAGTTGGTGTTGAGGGATATAGAGATACATGAAGTTTTGGGCGTGATTGTGAAAAGGGAGTTTGAGGTGTAGAGAGGGATGGTTCTCTTGATGAGGGAGGAGGAGATTAATGCTGAGATTGATGACATTTTTCACCTAAAAAGTCTTAAGTTTTAAGCAAGCTCGTGGTGATTTGATATGATATCTGAATATTGGTGCGCAGGGAGAGTGATGAAGATCAGGCCTATATAGTCTTGCATGATAGAAACACTTGTAAGGCATAGAACCCTCCAACACAGAATAGACAGTGGTGTTACTTGTTTCTACTCCAACACGTAGCGAGCCTCTCCATGTTGTTTTGTTATGCAAATGGATGGACCGATGGAATCTTCTAGGTGATCTTAAAATTTTAACAAGAATTGATTTCTATTTACCAAGAAACAAACTTCCTCTCAATTTTAATTCACTTGTTAAGTAGCTATTACCTTGGCTAATTCTATTATACATCCTTCAAAAGAGGTTGTATGGTGAATTTCGTCAATTTTAATAGTCGAATGTGTTAAAAATATATATCAAACTAAGATCAATGATCTATTATATGTTGATATCTTTTTTTGTTTTAAGTTTTTTTTGAGCCATCACGACTACTGTTGTCATCGTCCGTCGGTCACCATTTTTTTCAGGTTATATTATTTTTTTTAAGTTGCAACTGTTATATAAATATTATTAATTAAAATTGTATTAGTCTTTTATATTTTTTTATAAATAATCTTATATATTAAAAATTTTATAAATTTTATTGCGTGTAAATATTACTTAGTTAAAATATGTAAAATTTTCAAGTATTTATGATTATTTATAAAAAATATAAAAATTAATATAATTTTAAGCGATATTATTTTAATTAATATTATTTATATAGTTATACACCTTAAAAAAAATAATATTAGCATAACCTTAAAAAAAGGTGGTGGCCTATAGACGATGGCTGGTCAACAGTGGATAATTATCGGTCGACATCTATGGTGATGGTGATGTGTAAAAAAAAAACATAAAAAAACATAAAAAAAACCTGCCCACACATTCTTGTTAAAACTGGTTCCTATTAACCGATGGACTGAATTGCAGCACGTGACAGGGTACATATTTTAATTCACCTACATATTTTAATTCCAATTTTACAATAAATTAGAATCAATTTTAATGCAACTATTATATTTTTATATTAAATAATATATATATATATATTTTTTCACACATCATTTAATATAATTCATTATATATATATTTTTTATCATTTTTTTTATTCAATCACATCTTTTAAATAGATATAAATAATATTTACATATTTTTTTAAGAATATAAGATAATCATTTTTCATTTTAATTTACTTGTTAAGTAGTTATGGTCATTACCTGAGATTTTCATACACCTGTACCACAAATTCTTTAGAGTTTAGATTATATAATATTTAATTGTTCATGCATACATTCAAACTTCTCACATGAGGCTGCTGTCTTGTGGCCTAGATCCCCCAAGCGGACAAAAAAATAATAATAAAACATTAGGGGCCCAGGCTCATAAACATACCACACCATGTATGCGTCTGCATCATAGACTCATAGTAACGGCTACATATAAGCTACAACGTCCACATTGAGCAGACCCGTCCATATTGTAAAAACATTGACATCCAAACAACTATTTTAAAAGTTATACATATAATAATATATAATTAATTTTACATTAATAACATATTAGAATTAAATTCATTTTTATATGCTATGATTTCAAAAAGTTAAATTCAATTCAAATTTTATTATAAATTATTTAATTTTATTTAAGTGATAAAATATGTCTTTTTCTTTTGAAAAAAGTACACAATGACATCTTAAACTTTAAGTTAGTTGCAAATAGTTACTTTTAATTTTAAATTTATTCTAATTGATTCCTAAACTTTTATTAATGTTTCAATAGGTCCTTCGAGGTGTTAACTCCCAATGACAAACTAATCCTAGTCGTTCATCTTCATTAAATCTCATTCCTTCATTAATTTATATTATAAAAACTCATTTTATCAATTATGTAAATTTTTAAGTGAACAATTACTCCATTTCAGCAGAGTGAAAAAAGTTTATGAAAGGCACCATCCAATCTCTCAGTAATGACAATAACCTAAATGCCAACATCGATAAAATGAGTTTTTATAAAATAAATTAATAAATGGATGAGATTTAATGTAGATGGATGGTTAGGATTAATTTGCCGTTAAGGAGTTAATACCCCTTTAACAGAAGGACATATTGAAACATTAGTAAAAATTTAAGAGTTAATTGGAACAAATTTAAAGTTGAGGGTGACTATTTATAACTAACCTAAAGTTTAAAGTGACTTTGTGCACTTTTATCTATTCTTCTTAACAATAATAAGTTAATTACTCTCACCTTTCAAATTTCAAATTAATTCAACTATCTTTTATCTGTCTAATTTTCAAATTTTAAATGAATCATATTAATTTTAATGAATGGCTATATGTAGAATATTATGAAATTATTATTTTATCCTTTTATATTATTATATGCATTACATAGGTGTTAAGGTAGTTATTATATATGAATCGAGAAATTTACACCTAGTAATGGGAGTTTGGAATTTTTTTTAAGACACCTAGTAATGCGACATACAAGTGTTTATTAAAAAAGAATTTTTTTTACCCCCAAAATATGACACCTGTCTGAGATACTGTACTGCATGTGAGTACCGTTCCTTGTTCTCATATATCATATGTATGCTTTTGAGATTTAGATGGTATCCACAAGTGGGGTGTCATAAAAATGTCGTAATTCAAGTGTTCAAAATAATGGAACTTGGACAGTATATCTCTTATCATGGGCTCACGACATAAGCCAAATAAGGAAGCACCAAAGCTCACCTAGTGTGGTGAAATCTCTAAAACCAATTTAGTTAAAAAGCTGGCCATGTGACATGCTCTTAGAGGAGCATTCCATAACTACCTCATGATTATCAAACCAAGGGGTGAGATCTTATTTTTTTCATCTCCATGACCCTATAAAAACCATAACCATCATAGAGAAAGGGACTTTTGGTTGAATTCACTCAAGAAACTACAACATTACCTCTATGGTCTCTACCCAAGAGCTTGGACAGAACATTGGTCCTATCTATAGGAATTTTTGGTAAAACGAGAATCCCCACCCCTTTCTTAGTGTTTTTCGTCTGTTGCGATATTATTGGTAGCAAAATGTTATAGCTATTGCATTCTTGCTTCACACTCTAGGAAACCCATTTCTTAAGTGACTTTTGCGTAGATTTGATCTTTGTTGTTTGAATTATTTTATGGTTGGTTGCTAGTTCTAGTTTTTTTTTTTTTTGCGTTGGTTGCTAGTTGTAACACCCTAATATAGATATCTCGATATATTCATCATATGCAAAGATAAGTAGTAATAGTCATGCTACTTCTAACTTAAACAACAATCTAACTCATAACCTTTATACAAATAATTATGGAGAACCATAAGGAAAAGTTCATACATATATGCATCAAAAGCCTTAAAGGGAAAAATGTTATACATACGACATTATACAACTCAAAGTAAAAATGTACAAGAGTTGCTCACCAAAACATAAACTGAAACTATCTAATCTTGTTGCTTTTTCTTCTTTTTCTTTTTCTTTTCGAGAGGGTCTTGGCTTGCTTTTTCCATGAAACACAGAATGAGGTGAGAACATAAAAATTTTCAATAATTAAACATATATCTCATTGCGTTATTATAAAAATACACAAAGGTAAATTTATAAACTATAACTTAATGTTGATACTAAACAACTGCTCATACAATTGTAAAATATCATTATTTCTTAGCAAAGTACTTATCTCACTCCTTTGTCTAGCATAGGACTCAACTCATCCTATTGCCCTTAGTAATAAGTTTTTCTCACTTTACTACCCTTTACATGAGTGTTTTTTGTTACCAAGTGGTCTCAATACTCAAGAGGGGGGGTGAATTGAGTATGAAAACTAAGTTCACAAATCTTTCACAAATCGTTTGATAAACAATTTTCGTTGAAGCTAATTGATGATTAGAGATGATTGGATATAAGAGATAAACACTTTCACTTATAAATGCAATAGCCAAAGGTACCAATATTCAAGCAAATCAATAAAATAGTACTCGATGTAAAGAGAAGGGTTTAGAGAAAACAAACACAATGATTTATCCTGGTTCGATCACCAATCCACTTGTGATCTACGTCCAGTCCTCAAGCAACCGCTAGAGATTTTTCACTATTTCTTCAAGCTTCAATAGGTGCTTGATAACCTTTACAACCTTGAGCACTCAACACTTTGGGATACCTCACCCTTGGAGCTTGAGTCTCTTCAACTAAGGGATACCTCACCCTTTACACTTTTTGAGGGATACCTCACCCTCTTTACAAAGCAATATAGATTGATTGAATGAAGCTCTCACTAGAGTAGATGATTACAAATTGAAGCTCTAATATGCTCTCAAAGATTTTTCATGTTTTTACAAAAAACAAAGCAAGAAATGGATTTGAGGATTGATTCACATTTGAAAGTATTGGTAATCAGTTTTTAGTTCAAGGTCAACCTCAAATGAAGACCCAACATTGGTATTTATAAGTTTCTCAATAAATGAAGCCGTTGGAGGGTTTTGGGCATGCATTTAATGCATTTAATATAGCCGTTGGACGTTGTTAGGGTGCGTGTAATCGATTACACAACATATGTAATCGATTACATTGTTGTTCCAACGTGTTCTTGGCTTTCTGGGCTCTGTGTAATCGATTACATTATTGGTGTAATTGATTACATGGCTTCTGACTTTACTTGTTCATGACTTCTGACTTGCTGTGTAATCGATTACAATATCCATGTAATCGATTACATGACTCTTTGAACGTGTTCTTGCCTTTCTGAGCTTATTGTAATCGATTACATTTATTGTGTAATCGATTACATGGCTTCTGACTTGCTTGTAATCGATTACATTGCTCATGTAATCGATTACAAGGCCTCTGTTTGCTGTGTAATCGATTACATTGGCCTTTGAACACATTTTTCAAGTCCAATAAAGCTTGTAAGCCATTTCTAACACCTCAAGACACTTGATTAAACACAAATCCTTTTAAGAGTGTTAGATTTAAGATTGAAACTCAAGTTTCTTGAAAACCATGTTTAACTTTGGAATTTCTCACTTATTTTGAAATGATATATTAAAAAACCATTTGAGAAATCTTGAGAGCATTTAACATTAATGTTTTAAGTCTTATAACTTAATAAACCTCTTGACTTCTTTCTTTGATCTTGATTTTTCCTTTTGCGCTTGATCTTCACTTTTGCACTTGATCTTCACTTTTGCCTTTGTTATCATCAAAAACTATTTGACATGCTTTAGGGACATAAGCATTCACATTCTCCCCCTTTTTGATGATGACAAACTGATCATAGGAAAAAGAAAGAGTTTTTGCATTTGTATATAATAGACATTTAGGCGCAATGCTCCCCCAGAGTTTATGCATGATATTGAGTTAGATTTTGCATATAAAAAGCTTAAGAGCTCAAAAGCTCAATAACTCCCCCGTACTCATGCAACCTTAATTACTCATGCAACCTTTAATTAGATTTCATTTCATTTTTCCTTATTCTCTCCCCCGTTGGCATTATCAAAAAGACATAAGCATTTAAAGAAAAATAGACAACATGACAGCAATATTTCATGATTCCCCAAATTTTGCCAGAACAAGAAATCCAAAGAGATTAATCAGTCCAATCAATTTATCAAACAGCCAGACATTCAAAAAATAGAAGCAAAGTTGAAACAAGCTCATATATCATTAATCAGCATGTACACAGTAACTTTTCACAACCACTATAGCCAAAAACCAAAAACACCAGAAATGTATACCAATGTTATATAATCAGAGTCAAATCAACAAAAAAAGAAAATATAAGGTTGTTATCAAAAACATCAGGGGCAATGGGCCATGATCACTATCAGTGGCCTCGCTGTCACTGTCTAGATCCGTAGCAATGTCTCCTAGATCAACGTTATCATCGCCGGGCTCAAGATCGTCGTCAGAGTCTAGAAGCTCCTCATCATCAGCAGGAACGCCAGATGGACCAGCAAAGGACAGGGGAACCGGAGAGGCAGAGGATGTGGGAGGGGGAGCAGCAGCACTCGAAGGAATGGGAGGTCCACCCAGGAGGGATCGAATCGAGGCAAGCTCCTGATCTGAGTAGTCCATCCTCAGCTCAAGGTGATCTATCTTCTGCTCTAGGTGATCCATGCATGTGTCTACATTAGCGCTCAAGTTTCGCATATCTTGGAGTAGGAGGTCAAGAGTAGCTGGAGCGGGAGCAGGAGTAGAGGCAGGATGCTGAGCTTCTTCATCATCGTCACTATCCGGATCGTGATGGATATGACCAAACGTGCCATGAGCAATGTAATGCCACCTATCATCCACTTTGTAGAGCTGAAGCTTCTTCAGGGTATGCAACTAATGGATTGTGGTCCTTTCGAGCTGGTGTCCTTGGACTCTTCAGCCAGCGAAATGCGACAGTGCTCTAGGATGGTGGTTACCAACATGGCAAATGGAAGAGCAGAGTTCTTCTTTTTCTTTACATCTAACATATGCTCTATAATGTAGTAACCCCAGTTTATCGGCCGCCCTGTGGTCATTGCCCATAAGGCAACCACATCATCCTTGAGAACCTGGGAGTAATTCCCTCCATTGGGAATCAATCTTCGGACCAAAAAGTAGTGGAGAACCCTGTTCTCCATAGTTAGGCCAGTGGCCATGATTCTTCATTTAGGATCACTAGGGGGTAGTAGCCAGTCCTAATCAATGAGAGAAGAGTAGCCTTATGCTCAAACTCATGCCCCCAGACATTTGCATTCCCGCAGAAGTGAGCTCCATCAGGAGTGAGCTTCGTTAGCCTATACCACTCAGCCATGGTTATCCTTATTTGTTACTTTTTCACTTCAGAGATCAAGCAATTGTCCTCAAATTTTAGGTTTGCATAAAAGACTCTCACAAGGTTTGGGTAGATAGCCTTCTCTATACTCAGGAAACCCAGCAAGCCTAAATTTTCTATGGTTCTAAAGCTCTCCAAAGGTTCACTCTCACAGAAGGTGATGGGAAGATACCTGGGAGAAATGATCTTGCGGAGCTGAAAGTTCTTCCAGAACAACTCAGCTCGCTTCACTGTGGAGAAGTGGCGCGTGAGGTCCAGGCCAGAGATGTTGTGTGAAGCACCACCAGAGGACCCTCCAATGGCAGCCCCTGTTCTTGGGCGCTTTGAGCGATGAGAGGATTCAGCCATTGATGAGAAGGAGTAGAGTGGGATGAGTGGTAAGTGGTTGGGGATGAGTGAGGAGAGAGAGAGGGACGAGGTTAGGGTAGAGAAGTGGGGATGGGGTTCGTGAGAGGTGATGGGGAGATTTGAGTGAGGGATGTGAGGAGATTTTGAGAGATGGGCTGTGTGGAGAGGAGTTTTTCGAGATTGAGAGAGGTGAAATGAGGGATTTTGATGGAGATTTGAGGGAGAAATGAGAGGTTGAGAGGTTTGGGTTGCGTGGGAGTAAAGGAGGAAGACGAGGGAGATGAAAAGGTTATGAGAAATGAGCTCTGCGCGCGTCAGAAACCTTTTAAAAAACCTTGTGTAATCGATTACATTGGGTGTGTAATCGATTACATGCATTCTGGTGGATATGTAATCGATTACATTTTTGGTGTAATCGATTACCACGCTTCTGGGGAACCTTGTAATCGATTACATAGTTGATGTAATCGATTACCTGAGTTCTTAGTTGATTGTAATCGATTACAAAAGTTGTGTAATCGATTACATGCTTGACAGAACCTGTGTAATCGATTATAAAGGCATTGTAATCGATTACCAGCATTTTTAACTCAGATTTTGCATTCCAAACAACATATAATCAATTTTAATTCATCCAAATCAGTTCCAAAGCAACTTAGATCAATTCAAATCATCATGCAAACATATAATCTAATCATATTATGATTTAACTCACATGATTGATCAAAAATTACCATTTTTACCAAGAATTACACCATTTTTGGTGAAATTGTGAGGATGTTGAGTTGCTTGGGAGTCTTGGGCATGAGGGAGCACATGCAAAACAACTTAGGGGAAATCTCTGACGCTCAAGTTAGTATTGGATTCAAATATAATGAAAAATTCAGAGATTGTGCAGCAATCTGGCATGATTATGTAGAAAAATACAAGTTAGGCATTGATTTTATGATTATGCAAATAGTTAATTTATGCATGATTGATCCAATATACCAAGTTCATTTCTTATATAGAAAAATGCTTCTTTTGCTAGGGGTTTAGTGAAAATGTCAGCTAGTTGCTTAGTGGTTTCTACAAACTCAAGCATACAATCACCCTTTTGAACATAGTCTCTAATGAAATGATGTCTTATTTCAATATGTTTAGTCCTAGAATGCAAAATGGGATTTTTGGACAAATTGATTGCACTAGTATTATCACATCTTATGGGGATGTGATCAAGCTCAAGACCATAATCCAAGAGTTGTTGTTTCATCCAAAGGATTTGAGAACAACAACTCCCAATGCAACATATTCAAACTTTCATTTGTAGACAATGTCACACTATTTTGCTTCTTGCTATGCCAAGAAACTAGTGAGCTTCCAAGCAAGTGGCATGTCCCACTAGTGCTCTTTCTATCCATTTTGCACCCAGCAAAATCAAAATCAGAATACTCAATAAGGCTACATGAGGCACCTTTAGGGTACCATAAACCCATTTATGATGTGCTTATTAGATATTTCATTATTCTTTTAATAGCACTTAGGTGTGATTCTTTAGGATTAGCTTGATATCTAGCACATATACATACACTAAACATTATATCAGGCCTACTTGCAGTGAGATAAAGGAGTGAGTCAATCATACCTCTATATTTCGTAATTTCTACTGATTTACCTCCTTCATCCTTGTCCAAATAGTAAGAGGTGCCCATAGGAGTAGCCATATGCTTGGCATTGTCCATTCCAAACTTCTTGAGCAGCTTCTTGCAATACTTGGATTGACTTATGAAAGTTCCTTCTCTCGTTTGCTTAATTTGGAGACCAAGGAAGAAGTTGAGCTCACCCATCATGGACATTTCAAACTCACTTTGCATAATGTTTGAAAATTCTTTACAAAGAGAGTTGTTAGTAGCTCCAAATATAATGTCATCAACATAGATTTGAACTAGAAGTATATCATGCATTTTATGTTTTATGAAAAGGGTAGTGTCAACTTTGCCTCTAGAAAAACTTTTTTCTAAAAGAAATTTGCTTAACCTTTCATACCAAGCTCTAGGAGCTTGTTTCAAGCCATACAAGGCCTTTTTCAGTTTAAAAACATGGTTGGGCATTTCAAAATCCTCAAAATCAGGAGGTTGTTCTACATACACCTCTTCTTGTATAAAACCATTTAAAAATGCACTTTTGACATCCATTTGATAGAGTTTGAAATCCATGATGCAAGCATATGCAAGTAGCATTCTAATGGCCTCTAACCTAGCTACGGGAACATAAGTTTCTTCATAGTCTATACCTTCTTCTTGATTATATCCCTTAGCTACAAGCCTAGCTTTATTTCTTATTATTAAGCCCGTTTCATCAAGTTTGTTCCTAAAGACCCACTTGGTGCCAATTATAGGATGATCATTGGGCCTTGGAACTAATTCCCAAACTTGATTTCTCTCAAATTGGTTTAGTTCTTCTTGCATGGCCAAGATCCAATGCTCATCATTAATGGCTTCATTTATGTCTTTAGGTTCAACTTGAGAGACAAAGGCTAGGTGATTGCATGTATTTCTAAGTGAGTTTTGAGTGATTACCCATTTTGATACATCACCAATCACCTTGTCGAGAGGGTGATATCTTGAAGTCCTCCATTCCTTGGGTAAGTCCAAGATTTCTGAATCTTTTTGTCATGAGTGATCAAAGAGTCTCTCTTCTTGCTTCTTGGACTCTTTCTCTTGATTTTTCAAGTGCGTTTTTGCCAAGATTTCTGCAACATCATCAACAAGATCATTTCTCGGCTTATTTGGGTTAGTTTCATCAAATGCAACATGTATGGACTCTTCTATGGTCATAGTTTATTTATTATAGACTCTAAAGGCCTTACTATGTATAGAATAGCCAATGAATATTCCCTCATCAGATTTTGCATCAAACTTCCCCAAGTTATCCTTTCCATTATTCGAAACAAAGCATTTACATCCAAAGACATGAAAATGTGACACATTTGGTTTCCTTCCTCTGTACAATTCATATGGGGTTTTCTTTAAAATTGGCCTTATTAGGGCTCTATTCATAACATAACAAGCAGTATTAACCGCATCCGCCCAAAAGTACTTAGGAAGGTTGGCTTCATTGAGCATAGTTCTTGCCATTTTCTCTAAAGATCGATTTTTCTTTTCTACAACACCATTTTGTTGTGGTGTTCTAGGGGCAGAAAAATTATGCTCAATGTCATGTTCATCACAAAAAGTTTCAAATTCATGATTTTCAAATTCACAACCATGGTCACTTCTTATGGATGTAATACAAAAACCTTTTTCGTTTTGGATAACTTTGGCAAGTTTTCTAAATGATTGAAAAGCATCATTTTTGTGGGCCAAGAATAATGTCCATGTAAACCTAGAAAAATCATCCACAATCATTAATGCATAGTAATTCCCACCAAAGCTTATAGTTCTCGAGGGACCAAAAAGATCCATGTGCAAAAGTTGTAAAGGTCTAGAAGTTGAAACCATGTTTTTAGCTTTAAAAGATACCTTTACTTATTTTCCCTTTTGACATGAATCACAAAGTTTGTCTTTTTCAAATTTGAGCTTTGGAAGACCAATTACTAGTTCTTTAAAAACCAATTTGTTTAAGTGATCCATGTGAATGTGAGCAATTCTTCTATGCCATAACCATGAATCATTTTCTTTACTCATAAAGCATTTAGCATCATTTGAGGAGATATCATCGAGACTAATCATATATATATTATTAACTCTATGACCAACAAACTTAACTTGCTTATCATCCTTTCCCTCAATTATGCAACAAGAAGAATCAAATATAACTTTATTTCCTTTATCACACAATTGACTAATACTAAGCAAATTATGTTTAAGTCCTTCAGCAAGCAAAACATTATCAATAGATGATGAATGGACCTTACCAATTTTGCGAATTCCAAGAATCTTCCCTTTGTTGTTATCACCATATGTGACATGACCATGTTTCTTGTGTGTAAGGGAGGAGAACTTGGAGCCATCACCTGTCATGTGCTTGGAGCAACCACTATCAAGATACCAACTTGAGCTCTTAGTCTTCAAGTACACCTACAACACACATTCAAGTTTTAACCTTTGGTACCCAAATTGTCTTGGGTCCTTGTGTGTTAGAATTAAGCATGGTGCCTTTAGGAACCCAAACTCTTTTTATTCCAACTTTAGTGTTTATGTTCTTTCTAACATTGCAAGTTGATACACTATGCCCTTTCCTACCACAGTGAAAACATTTAACAAAGGGACTACTTGAAGTATTTGAGGAAACAAAGAAGTTCTTATAAGATTTTTGATGATTGTTTGGATTAAATCCCAAACCGGCTTTTTGAAACACATATTTTTGTTTCCCTAACAACACATGCAAGTTGTCTCTTCCAAAAGTGAATTTTGTAAGAGTGTTGTTCAAGTCTTCAATTTCTTTTTCAAATACTTTGCATGATGAACAAGGTAATGATATGGATGTGTTATCATGTGAAGAACATGTCATGCATAGTGAATTAGCATCTATAAGTCCTAAGTTCTCATTTTCAATCTTAAGCTCATTTATCTCCTTACTTAAGATAGAAACTTTGTTTACCAATAAGGAAATTGTTTTGTTAGAGGACAAAACCATTTTTGTGAGCCTTAAGGATTCATCATGCAATTCTTGAAAGGCATCTTGCAATTCATCATATGAAGGTAGAGATTCTGAGTTAGAAGAAGTTACCTCGGTGTCGCTCTCTTCACTTTCTTCTCCTTGAGCCATGAGACAAAGATGAGCTTCTTCATCCTTTGAATTGTCAGAGGAGCTTAAGTCATTGTCCTCCCAAGCTATGTATGCTCTCATTCCTTTCTTTTCTTTAGAGGACATTTTCTCAAACTTTTTCGTCTTCTTGAGATACATAGGGCACTCCATTTTCATGTGCCCCGGTTTTCCACATTCATAGCATTTTGGAGGAGTAGAGGATCCTTTTCCTTTGTGATATACTTTCTTTTGAGGAAATGGTGGTCTTCTTTGAAATCCTTTTTTCTTTAAGAATCTTTCAAATTTTCTCACAAGGAGACTAAGATTCTCCTCACTTAGCTCAACACTTTCAGCATCCTCTTCACCATCTTCATCATCATCTTCAATTCTAGAGGAGGTGGCTTTGAGTGCGATTCTCTTCTTTTTTTTATCATGCTCTTCATTTTGATTGAGCCTATTTAGTTCCAGCTCATGTTCTTGAAGTTTTCCGAATAGGGTGGCTAGAGACATTGTTGATAAATCTCTTGATTCCACAATCACCGTTACTTTGGGTTGCCAATTCCTGCTTAGACATCTCAAGACTTTGTTAATAAGATCCTCATTAGAAAATGTCTTTCCCAATGAGATAAGATGATTAACAATATGAGTAAACCTCTTTTGCATATCTTGAATACTTTCACCTTGGTTCATTCTAAACAATTCGTATTCATAAGTAAGAGTGTTTATTCTAGATCGTTTTACCTCACTAGTACCTTCATGAGTTACTTGTAGGGTATCCCACATTTCTTTTGCGGTTTTACAATTTGACACCCTAAAGAATTCATCATACCCCAAGGATGTGGTGATGATATTCTTGGCTCTCAAATTGTATTGAACCTTCTTTTTATCATCATCAGTCCATTCATTTCTAGGTGTATTGATTTTCACACCATCTTTAGTTTGTGTAGGAACAAAAGCACCATTTTCAACGGCGTCCCACACATCTAAATCAATAGCTTTAATGAAAATTTTCATCATTTCTTTCCAATAGGCATAACCATCCCCATTGAAAAAAGGAGGTCTGTTTATAGAAGAACCTTCATTTGAAAAACCATTTGAAGCCATCACTTCTCTTGAAGCTGCTAAGCTCTTTATATAAGAGTCTAGCTTTGATACCACTTGTTACCAAGTGGCCTCAATACTTAAGAGGGGGGTGAATTGAGTATGAAAATTAAGTCGCAAATCTTTCACAAATCATTTGATAAACAATTTTCGTTGAAGCTAATTGATGATTAAAGATGATTGGATATAAGAGATAAACACTTTCACTTATAAATGCAATAGCCAAAGGTACCAATATTCAAGCAAATCAATAAAACAGTACTCGATGTAAAGAGAAGGGTTTAGAGAAAACAAACACAATGATTTATCCTGGTTCGATCACCAATCCACTTGTGATCTACGTCCAGTCCTCAAGCAACCGCTAGAGATTTTCCACTATTTCTTCAAGCTTCAATAGGTGCTTGATAACCTTTACAACCTTGAGCACTCAACACTTTGGGATACCTCACCCTTGGAGCTTGAGTCTCTTTAACTAAGGGATACCTCACCCTTTACACTTTTAGAGGGATGCCTCACCCTCTTTACAAAGCAATATAGATTGATTGAATGAAGCTCTCACTAGAGTAGATGATTACAAATTGAAGCTCTAATATGCTCTCAAAGATTTTTCACGTTTTTATAAAAAACAGAGCAAGAAATGGATTTGAGGATTGATTCACGTTTGAAAATATTGGTAATCAGTTTTTGGTTCAAGGTCAACCTCAAATGAAGACCCAACATTGATATTTATAAGTTTCTCAATAAATGGAGCCGTTGGAGGGTTTTGGACATGCATTTAATATAGTCGTTGGACGTTGTCAGGGTGCGTGTAATCGATTACACAACATATGTAATCGATTACATTGTTGTTCCAACGTGTTCTTGACTTTCTGGGCTCTGTGTAATCGATTACATTATTGGTGTAATCAATTACATGGCTTCTGACTTTGCTTGTAATCGATTACAATATCCATGTAATCGATTACATGACTTCGACTTCTTTGTGTAATCGATTACAATATCCATGTAATCGATTACATGACTCTTTGAACGTGTTCTTGCCTTTCTGGGCTTATTGTAATCGATTACATTTATTATGTAATCGATTACATGACCTCTGATTTGCTTGTAATCGATTACATTGCTCATGTAATTGATTACAAGGCCTCTATTTGTTGTGTAATCGATTACAAACATCATGTAATTGATTACATTGGCCTTTGAACACATTTTTCAAGTCCAATAAAGCTTGTAAGCCATTTCTAACACCTCAAGACACTTGATTAAACATAAATCCTTTTAAGAGTATTAGATTTAAGATTGAAACTCAAGTTTCTTGAAAACCATGTTTAACTTTGGAATTTCCCACTTATTTTGAAATGATATATTGAAAAACCATTTGAGAAATCTTGAGAGCATTTAACATTAATGTTCTAAGTCTTATAACTTAATAAACCTCTTGACTTCTTTCTTTGATTTTAATTTTTCCTTTTGCGCTTGATTTTCACTTTTGCACTTGATCTTCACTTTTGCCTTTGTTATCATCAAAAACTATTTGACATGCTTTAGGGACATAGGCATTCACATTTTTCTCACTCCTCATGTTCATTGACAAAGAGCTTAACTCACTACTTTGTCCTAAGTAGAGTGCTTATCTCACCCCTCTACCACACTTGGTAAGGTGTTTTACTCACATCCTTACCATGACAAGGTGCTTTTCTCACTCCCTTGTCTCACAACTCATATTGTGCTATGGCTCAACTTTATCAAGTAAAGGAACCTTTCTTTGCTAATACTCCATTTTAACTCAACTTGATGAGATAATAGAGCATTCTACTAAAACCTTGCATAAACAACTCAACTTTAACTACAATAGAGTAATTCATGTATCTAGATAAGTAAAACATACTTATGATAATTGTATCTAGCTTGCCTTATTATCACACCACAAGTGGTAACCTATGCCACACTAGTGTGCTCGAGGTCCTACATACTTACTTTAGGAAATTCCTAACTTATGGAATGCTTAAAAAATCAAAACTTGTACATATATGCTAGGTGGTTATGTCCTTTGTGAAATATCCCTAAAAGTGCCTTAACACACTTAAAAAAGCATATGTGGAGGATCCCACCAAAGAAAGAACTTCATTTCATCAAAATAAAGGTCCTAGCAAATTCTGGACTTGGCGCCTAAAAGCTGGCTTGGCAGAGAGCCTCCCCTATTTTTCCCTATGACTGGTACTTAGGCGACCAACACTGGCGCCTAGGCGCCAGGTCCACAACATTATGCTATTATGGTTCTAGGCGATGGGTGCCTAGGCGCCCAACTCTCTACCTGATACCATTCACGCTCTGGTCAGTGGGCGCCTAAGCGCCAGCTACACCCAAAAAATTATGCAGAAAACATGACTATTGTGCTATTAGTTTCTAACCAATTTCCAACCTTCAAATCTTGGATTCTAAGAGGTTTTCAGCTCCATACATAGTCACTAGGATCTAAGAAACTCTCATACAATCTTACAACACATAATCTCATGGAAAATGATCAAAATCAACAATCCACAAAACCCATTTTTGAAACTCATGGATGTGAGGTTTTAAAGATGACAACAAGTTTCAATCCATCCACCATGTATAAACTAACACAAGTTGAACCATGAAATAGGCTTACCACAAGTTCATCCACTCTAACCATGGAAAAATACACTAAAATCCATTTTTGGAACTCAAACATGCATCACAATCATGAAGAGAAAAGAGCAAAGTATAGAAGATGGAATCAATTACCCCTACCTCAATGATGTGATGGATGATCAAACCTTGGCTTTCCCCTTTGCTTTCCTCTACTTTCTTCCCTTTTCCTCCTTGAGATTTTCCCTTTTTTTTTTTGCTATTTTTCTTCTGCTATTGCTGGTACTGTTTTCATGAGAAGAAAGAGTGAAAGACAAATAGAGAGTGAAGGAAAATATCATAAGAGAAAATCAAGAATGTTGGCTACAAATGTGAATGACTTGTGACACTAGGATATTTTGCAGAAATTTTATATCTCTTAGGTACACTTTGATCTTACTAAATCAAGTTTCATAACTTCTAACAATTTTAAAATAAATCTTAGGATTCATCTCAAAGTTTGTTTCACCATTTCATAAGTTTCCATATCTATGTCAAGTCAATCTGATATTAAAACACTCACTCAATGTACTTAAAAATACTAAACTAATTCAGTTTACTCTCAAAATTTAACTACATCCTCATCTACATATTTGTAAGTTAGAAATAAATTCTCTTTATTTATTTCCCTCAACTAAGCAACTTATGTCACTATTTGAGTCATTTTAAGCTACTTTTCATATTCTGTGTTGCAACAAAGTGCCTAAACTAACTTAGTTTATCACAAAATTAAGCAGACATGTCAAGCAAGTATTATGATACCTCTAAGATCATATACAAGTCTAACATGCTAAAAAAAGGATGTTACACTAGTTCTGAATCTTTTTTTGCATTGTTGTTGTTGTTGCTGTTGTTCAGTTACTTTTCCAGTTTTGCATAACTACTGATTTTCGGGTTGGATATGGTGTTCTTTTTTGTTAATTGATTTGTAGAAATAGCTAGGACAAGACATAACAAACCGCACAATGATGAAGGGAATGCAGCTCACGAAGACCCAATTATTCTTGAAATGCAGAGCCAACTTGAATAGTAAAGATAGGAAATCGCTAGGTTCAGAGAGGAGCGGGAGCGTGCTCACAACGAGCCATCTCACCAAGAGCCCGTAGAAGAGGAGGAAGAGGAGACACAACACAGTGATCATCGAACAAACCAGGTGAGCAAGTTCAAAATTCCTGATCAATCTAAAAGAGTGTTAGAAGCAGAGCAGTTAAGAGCCTTGGATTCTCACCACATTCTTTTACCGTTCTTGTCATATTGGTTCCACTTTCTCAAAATTTCATAATTCCTACTGCGATGGAGTTGTACGATTGATTGATAGATCCTCAAGAGCACCTTGATATATTTAATTTAGCAATGTTGTTAGCTACATACTCAAAATCGATCAGATGTTGGTTTGCAAGTACACTGAAGAAAGCAAGGTTATTATGGTTCTCTTCTTTAGAACCATAGTCCATACGTGATTTCCCTGAGCTAGTGAAAAAGTTTTTGAATGACTTTTCTATTACCATAAACCATCAGAAGATGTCCTCTAGTCTTTTTACTATTTGCCAAGGCAAGAGTGAGCCATTGAAAGATTTCTTGAAATGATTTAATTCAGAGGTGATTCAAATCAGAAACTTGAATGCAATGATGGCCTTGCATGCAATAATGGCAAGATTGCAACTTGGTGCCTCTGTAGATTCATTGGCTAAGAGAGACCCACAGACCTTTGAAGAATTACTTGAAAGATCGAAAGGATACATCAACATGGAACAGGCTAATCGAATGAGGGCGAAGGCTCAACGATTAGTTGGGGCTTATCAAGAAAGAAAAAATGAGTTAAGGGGAAGACCCCAAGCACAATTTATTGTTCAAAGAAATTTTGATGGAAATAAAGGAAGAAGGAGTTACCAAATCAGAAGAATAACATTAACAAATAGGTTCAGAAGACCAGAACCAATGAACCGAGCCCTGTTGACAAAAAATCCAAGAAGATCGCGATTCGACGTATATACAACCCTTAACAATGAGCGTGAAGTAATATTGAAAGTGGTTTATAGTACTGGTTTAATCCAGTTCCCAATGCCACTAGCATAAATCCACCCAGATGCAGATCGATCAAAGAGGTGAGAGTTTCATCGGACTTATAGACATAGTACCCGAGATTGATATTATCTCATGAGACAAAATTGAAGAATTAATTAGAGCAGGACATCTTGGGAAGTATGTTTTCAAGAAAAGAGCACAATATGAAGATTGAGGAAAGAATACCAATTTCGATGAAGGAGGAGTTTTAAATGTGAAAAATGATTAGAAAAGAGATAAGAAGGGTAAAGCAATCGTATAAGAGCAACCATTTCATCCAAATCAAATTCAGGGAGTAATTAATACTATTCAGGAGGATTCAGGGGGGTGGAGCAACGAAGTTCGCAAGAAAGAAGCATTTGAAGGCAGCACGATCAATTATGATGGTGGGAGGACCGACAAGGGAAACATTTCCTAAACGCAACAATCCGATCATTTCTTTCTCTGATGGAGATTTTCAAGGAGTAGACAAAAACCTAGACAACCCGATGGTGATTTCGATCATCACTAGAAACTTGTTGTTAGAAGAGTGCTAGTTGATCAAGGAAGCTTAGCTGATATACACTATTATGATGTTTTCGAGAAACTCAGGCTATCAGAAGATAAGCTAAAGTCGTTTTCAGGGGGTTTGTTTAGATTTTTAGGAGAAAGAGTGAGAGTGAAATAGTTTATTGAGTTAAGTATAAGCTTTAGTTTAAAGCACAACTCATGGGGACAAGAATGCTATTGCAGGAAAGCTACTCTCTTTCAGAACTATTTATATACAGTTCTTAGTGGTAGATTATCATACTCCATATAATGCAATTTTGGGAAGACCATCTTTGAATGCCCTAGGAACTGTAGCTTCAACACCACATTTAGCTATGAAATTTCTAACAGTTGATGACATGGTGGGAGTAGTGCATGCCGATCAGATTGAAGCAAGGGAATATTACAATGAGGGTTTGAGGATTAGAGAGGAGGAAAAACCAGAAAGCCCTGGGAAGAAAAAGCATAGATTCAATGCCACAGAGTTATATCTTAGAGAAAGTTTCACCCAGATAATACCGCAACTAGAAGGAGAGTTAGCAAAGTTACAAATGGGAAGAACCGATCAATAATTCACAAGAATTGGGGGAAAATCTCTCAGAAGAAGAAGCTTAGAGGTTAAAGATTTGCTAGTCAAGAATTCAGATTTGTTCGCATGGAGTTCAACAGATATGCCTATAATTGACCTAGACGTGATATGTCATAAGCTTGCAGCTGATCCAAATGCTAAACTAGTTGCTCAGAAGAAAAAGAAGATCAATTCAGAAAGGCAAAAAATAGTAAGTGAAGAAACACAAAAACTTCTAAAGGTTAGATTCATTAGGGAAGTCTAGTATACTACTTGGCTATTATATGTCGTAATGGTCAAAAAATCAAATGGACAATGGAGAATGTGCACTGATTTCACTAACCTTAATAAAGCTTATCCGAAAGATGCATATCCTTTTTTGAGCATTGACAAATTGGTTGATGAAGCATTAGGATACAAGTTTCTAAGTTTCATGGACGGCTATTTGGGTTACAACCAAATCCGCCTACATCCAGATGATGAAGACAAAACAACTTTCATTACTGAGAATGTAAATTATTATTACAAAATGATATCGTTCGGTCTGAAGAATGCTGGTGCAACTTACCAAAGTTTAATGGATAAGGTTTTTAAGGGGCAAATCAGAAGAAACAACGAAGTGTATGTAGATGATATGGTGGTAAAAACAAAAGAAACCAATGATCATTATGAAGATTTGGATGAAGTTTTTCAGCAGTTCAGAAAATACAATATGTGGTTGAATCCTGAAATGTGTGCTTTTGGTATCCAAGTAGGGAAGTTTTTGGGTTTTATGTTAACCAATAGGGGAATTGAGACAAACCTGAACAAATGTAAAGCTATTTTGGATATGAAGAGCCTGATGAGTGTGAAGGAGGTTCAAAGGTTAATTGGGCGAATCACCTCATTAGCTCGCTTCTTGTCTAAATCTGCAAATAAGGCTTATCCATTTTTCCAGACACTAAGAAAAATGAAGGAATTTTCTTAGAACGAAGAATGTGAGAAAGCATTTCAGGAGTTAAAACTTTTCTTATCTACACCATTGATCTTAATCTGACCAAACATGACAGATGGGTTATTCTTTTATTTGTTAGTAACTTCTAGGGCAGTAAGTTTAGTTTTGGTGAAGGAGGAAGTAAAAGAGCAAAATTTGATTTATTTTGTGAATCGGGTCTTATAGATACTAGAAACAAGATACCAAAAGATTAAAAAGGTAGCTCTCTGCTTAGTTGTCACAAGAAGACGACTAAGACCCTTTTTTCAAAGTCATAAGGTGACTATTCAAACTGATTGGCCAATCAAGCAACTCTTGGAAAAACCAGAGTTAGTAAGAATGATGATTTCTTGGTCAGTGGAGTTATTGGAATTTGACATTCACTTTCAACCAAGAGTTCGATCCCAAGTGCTCGCTGATTTTGTTGCTGAGTGGTGTGTTGTCACAGACAACTAAAAATAAAACTTATACTCCTAAAAAAAAATGTAGTAGTGTGAGTAAGGATCATTCCCATGGAAAGTATATAGCCTAGTTTTATACTATGTGAACGTGGATGGAAGGTTTTGAGTATAACAAAAATAATTTTAAGAAAAACAATTAAGGAACAATTTAAATTAAATTATCAAAATTAAGCAAAAGAACAAACCTTGGTCTAAGTCAACATCCACCATCAAAATTTTACAACTGATCATCGGTGCAAGTATATATTAATTCATACTTTGAATATTCACCATTAGACCTATTTTCCTATCTCTCCTTAGTCGTACTTAATTAGAAAACAAGTGATATAAATAACCTTAACTACTAAACAGCCCAAGACAAGCGCTAAAGGTTTAGGCTAGAAGTAACTTTAAGAATTAGAGAGATCAATGAAACTAAACAACACAAGCACAAGCGATTGCATTTAATTTAGTCAAACGTTCGTCCTAAAATCTAATAATTTCTGATGCAGCAAATCATTAAATTTTAGTTGCTTCTCAAATTAAAGGGTTCAAAAATTATGAATTTGATATCTAATTTAGCAATAGATTATAGCGAAAAATAAACTAGTAATTAAATGAAATAATCATGAAAATAGTTACAGAAGAACATTCAATACTCAAAGCATAAATTAAACAATAAAAATAAATTAGATCTCACAGTTTTATTATTTCTGAGGCTTATGTTTCCTTCAACTAATTAAAAACTTAGCCACACAGGGCCATCAATGAAAACTTGAAGGAGAAGAGATAGAAGAGGGGGGTGCGGCATGTAGAAAAATCTGTTCATTACTCTCCCTTTTATCCGTTTTGAATTAGCATTCAAGCATACCAAATATCCTACCAAATCTTCTATAAATATCTCCTATAAAATCTCCTATAAATATTTTAAATATTATCCTAAGATAACAATATCCAAATCTAACTAATTAAGGAAAATATTTAAAATAAAATGGGATCCTAATATAACTAGAAAAGTTGTATTTTTAGCTAAAATTTTTGTGCATCAGATCTAAAATTTTCCAAAAATACATCACGTTAGATTTGTGTATTAGAATTACAGGCTAAGGAATGTCCCAGATTACGAAATAATAACAAAATTGTCCAAAATCGCCTAATTAGATTCGTTTTACACTTAACGCTTCAATTTGCATCCTAAATTAAAATATAAGAATAATGAGTATATTTAGGCACAAAATAATATAAAAGATTAAACATTAAGGGAGAAAAATATGACAGTTTGCATTCTCATCAAATTCTCCCACACTTAACTTTTGCTCATCTTTAGGCAAGAAAAATATAAGTACAAACAAGAGAAAACATAACAAGTGCACATAAAATTTCTACAAGAAATTTGACATGCCAATAACCTATCAAAGCTTAAAAATGTCAATCTTTCAATCATGAATCTATATTCAACTCAAATGCGAGTCATCAAACTAAGCTTGCTTTCAAAAACAAATCCCATGAGCTCAATTACTCTCTTGATACTACTAGAAATGTGGGTTTTAGAGACCGATTTTTCGGTCTCTAAATCAAGAAAATCGGTCTCTAAAATAATTAGAGACCGATTTAAATTAGTCTCTAAAAGCCTAGTCACTAAATATTAGAGACCGGTTTAGAGACTGATTTTAAAGAAATCGATTATTTTAGTCTCTAAATCAGTCGCTAATTTTTAGTCAAATATTGGTTAATCATATTTCTAAAAAAGTACATTAGAGACTGATTTGGAGACTGATTTTTTAGAGACTGATTTTTTAGTCTCTAAATCATTTTCTACATCGGTCTCTAAATCGGTCTCTCAATCAGTCTCTAAAAGCATGAATATATTAGTTTTATAAAATCGGTCACTAAATCGGTCTCTAAACTAGTCTCTAAACCAGTCTCTAAAACTCTAAATATTTTATATATTTTATAAAATCGATCACTAAATCGGTCTCTAATTATCAGTCTCTAATTCGGTCTCTAATTTGTGATATGAATTTGTAATTATTTTTAAATTTATTAAAATCCAACTTTTTAAAACACTTAATAAACAATAATCAACAATCTCATATATAACCAAAAACATAAATAAAAAATAGCGTAAACTAAACTAATTCAATCTTTGGAATATATCATTTAAACATTAAGACATTCTATAATAAAATTAAGCATTGTCTACAATATCTCATTACTACATTTCAAATGTAAGAAAGTTGAATACAACACAAACTAAATTGTAATCATAAAAACTCCTCCTCGTCCTCGTCCTCCTCCTCTTCTGCTCTATCAGTCACAGGAAATGTTTAAGAAAGCTGAAAGTTCATCAACTGCATCAGCTCTCATACCAGCTGGTTTGTCTCCTCAATCTGTCTCCTATTATCAGCCAATTGAGCCCGAAGCTCATTTATCTCGCTTCTTAATTCTTCAAGTTCATCTCTTTACATCCAATCAGATGATGAAGAACTTGAGCCACGATATTGTGGTCTTCTAGCCACTATGGTTGACTCAATTCCAAGACCATATATTTTACCTTTTTCCACTCCAGCCACATTGCGCCACACATCCAACTCATCTGGGGGAGGAGTTCCTTGCTTTGATGCTCTTTGGATCATTTCTTGCATTTCGTTTGCAAATTTGGTCTGTCAATACCAATCTAACACTAATTAATACAAAAAGTTAAAGCAATACATAAGTCTAAAATAATATAAAGCATGACATAAAGTATAAGAATAACGTGGTTTCAATCACATGTTAAAAGCTGCAAGCTTGTTTAATTTCAATTTGAGATGATAACACAGTTAAAATATTCGTCTTTGAAAATAGAATAGGGCTTTTTGACATGCAATAAACAAATATCATAACAAGTCAAAAAATAGGTCAACATAAGAATAAACATGGTTTCAATCAAAATGAATATTCTAGTTATATTCTATTATATTCTGTTATATTCTCAAAAGATGTTCTGTTATATTTGGACTAGCATGTCTATAAGCTACAATCTTGAAAGTTCTGTTATATTCTATTATTTATTTTTAACATAAGAATAAACATGGTTTTAATCAAAATGTACTTTTGGGATGTTATATTCTGTTAGGCCACAAGTGAGTGAGGTCAGGACCTAAACTCTCCCAGTGGTGAAAAAATAAATTAATAAGTTAGTAATTGTAATGGATCTTCAAATTATTACCCAATTGACGTGTAATAAAACAAATACGAGGACAAATGCATACAACAAAAGCAAAATGTAAGATATTGATATATAAAAGGCTCATCAAATAAAGAACTTCCTAACCTCTTAGATTGATCCTTTCTAGTAGCATTAATACTCTGAAGATCTAGAGGTCTCTTCTTCAAACCAATTCTCAAAAGTCCACAAGAGAAAGAAGGAAGAAGGGAGCATGTTAAAGCCCATAAACAAAAAGCCACCCACAAATGCTTGTGCCCCATAGTCAGGGAAAATTTGTTGAACAAGTTAATCTGAAAGTAAGTTGATTATTAGAGAGTCTATAGACTCAGATATAAAGGTATCATGTATTACCAATAGAAGAATTTAGCATATTGGATTAATAATTCTATAGTTGTGTGTTGACAAAAAAATTGATTGAGCTTGTCAAATTAGAAATCTCCAAAGTAGCGGTTCCAGCACTTGAACTTATACATGGCAAGAATCGAGATTTGAACGGAATTAATTATTTCATTACCATGCATCAATGCAAACTATCATAACTTCAAAACAAAACAAGGAAAAATAAAAAATTTAAATTATATAACTTTGTACAATGAACAGTACAAGATTTCTAATACATGAAGGGTGTAGGTACATAATATAGCATTGTTCTCATAGTAATTTATGCAGCAATTAATGATCATAAAAATGTACTAATATGACTTACAAGTGTATTCTAAACTTGTTACTTTTTTCTAAAATTACATTGCAAACAAATAG
The DNA here is from genome assembly GCA_029884595.1 of Ormosia semicastrata. NCBI lineage: Eukaryota > Viridiplantae > Streptophyta > Magnoliopsida > Fabales > Fabaceae > Ormosia > Ormosia semicastrata. The sequence goes on from JAQQTO010000056.1 coordinate 25,795,127, forward strand.
GCTAATAGACACCAATGCAAGGCAAGTTATACCCAATGCAAATAAAGTAAACAAGTACATAGAAAGCCAACTAGAAAAAATTGTATCTAACTTTCATATAAATTATATGTTTGTTAAACAAAATGATAATGTATATTGCACCAAAAAATGTCAATTTCCTAGTCCTACTATTTCAAAGTGACCAATTCCCATAATTCTCTACTTCAGATTTTCTCTCACATAAATGTATAATAAACTCATAAGAAGTTTTGTATATGTTTTAAACTAAACTTTTATAAAAGAATAATTTTTGTAAGATTATAGAAAAATACATCTTCCAAAACAAAAAAACTAAAAGAAAAAAGAGTGACCACAGAAGTCTAAAAAAATGGACAAAGCTGTCTAACCTCTCAGCAAATTAGTTAGGGAAACATACTTGAAAACCAGGCACAAAACAGCTATGAATAAGGCCAGAAATACAAACCTATCCCATGTATGTAATAACAGATAAACGACTTTGAAAATGCATGCATTCTGCTCCAACCAGATACACCAAAACAGAAAATGACACAGGATACACTCTTGTGAAACCCAAGACACTAGCATATATATTCAATTGCCAAACAATGTAATATGGAAGGCCAAGGGGTAAAAAATATAAAATTCATAGTATTACCATGAAAACATCCAAAACTGCATATCATAAGCATGACAAGAGATCGAATAAAAAAAAAATTAAACTTGTATCAAATAATATTTTATTTTGCTACGACCAAAAGACATGAGTCCAACACGAGGAGAAACATTAAGTCACATAAATTTAAACTATGATTTGCATTAGAGAATATATATTTAAACATACATGACAGTACAATTCACAAGTGATAGTAAACTGAACAATTTCAAGACCATATACACCTGGTCACTGCATATATCCTGATTAACAAAATAACAGCTCACATGAGCTGGTCTAGTCTTTGATGCATGCACATAAATAGAGAACTTCCCTTCATGACCCTGCCAAAAAGGAGAAGAGCATCTTCCAGGTAAATGCACACAAAAAGATGAACAGGATTCAGAATCAAAGACAACCAAGTACTAACCAATGAAATTACAAAAACAAACTAAGGACAACCAAGTACCAACCAATGAAATTACAAAAACAAACTAAGGGTGTTCATTCATTACAGTACATTTATCAAGAGTTTACTAGAAAAATGTATTTCACATCATGTGTTGTATATCTATGCCAACAAAAATTTTAAGGGTCAAATACTAAACATTAAATAGCACTTTGAAATAAGCACTCAAGGATGTGACGGGACTTCATTGTCACAACTGTTTCCAATAACACTTCTTATCTAAGTTCTAAAAGGGGAAAGGGAATGTAAGTCATGTTGGAAGAACCAGCAATATCTACCGCATTATCCATTGCTTTCAAACGCAATGTTGTACAATACTAAATTGAAATCATGGACTGCTCTAATTACGTTAAATCATGCAACTATTTCCATTGCCCATCATTCCCCAAAGGCAAGAGAGACCACTAACAATTTTCATGCAAAGCATCAGTGCCAGCTAAGGATAAACTGTTCCTTTTGTTAACCATTCCAATTCAGTTTTCTTATAGAAAGAATGAAATTCCCAAATCTCCCAAGTCCCAACAACTTGATGCTTCTTTTATCAAGCATTTCTAATACAAGAATCCTCAAAGACAAACAAAGGAGTTCCAATCATAGAGAAGTTCCTAGTGTTATGTCAGCGTGCAACAAGCCATTTCTCTTACTGATAGAAAACTAATGCAAAATATCAACTACACTATTAAACTAGCAATTATATGTTTTAAAAGTGTCACATATATATTTCAAAAATGATAATACATTAACAGTCTTAGAAAGTGAGAGACGAGCTTGAACATATTAAAATAGACAAGTAACAAATTATTACAAGGAAAAAATAAGGGTGTTTGGTAGCTACTCTGGGGACAGTTTCCTGCTATCAAAATCAAACTTGAGTTTTAGAGACAATTTACTACATTATTCATGTAAATTTTACTTCCTTATTCGTGTAAGGTATAATAAGCATTTGAAATCAAGGGGCCCTTTATTCTTGTTAGGTAATCCGAGTAAATCAACCAAGTGACCAAAAGGTCATTGATTTCAATACCCTCTCTACTTGGGCATAAAGGGTGGTCACTGGAGGCAATTCCACCCATAAATCCATGCAAATAATATGGACCCATCATAAGAGCAGAGTTAGTTACTAAAAAATAAGAGCTTTTTGCCATTTGAAGAAGAAGGAAAATGAGAACTCACCCTGCAGTGAAGATAAGACACACGGCGAGAGAGTGTGAGATGTGGCGGCAAAATAGAGAGGAAGAGGGGGTGGGGGCGTGATTCTGTGACTGCTAAACAGAGAGGAAGAGCGGGGTGGGGGCACGATTTGCAGCAGTTGGCAGCAAAACAGAGACGAAGAGTAGGGTGATGGAGAGAGGCCGAGAGTAGGATTTGGGGGTGATGGAGAGAGGTGAGAGAGAAACAAAATGGTGGCTTCATGCGTACTAGGTGGATAAAAGGTAACTAGGGCTTGAGAGGGATTTGGGGTAGATGGAAGGGAAATTTTTTTTTTTTGTAAATTTTTAGTTTAGAGACCGAAATATCGGTCTCTAACATCGTCAACTATTTTTTAGTGACTGCATTTGCGGTTGCTACTTATTTATTTATTTTTTGGTAAATTTTTTTATTTAGAGACTGACATATCGGTCTCTAAAAGTAAGACACATTTTTTATTTTTTTAATTTCTTTTATAACATAATTTTGGTCTCTAAAAAAAATTTAGAGATAGAATTAGAGACTGCTTTTATTTCGGTAGCAAATTATATATTTTTTCTTAATCAGTCTTTATTTCAGTCTCTATAGAGACTGAAATAAATCAATCTCCAAAACTCAAATTTCTAGTAGTGTGATGAACGCATGCATACTTAACAACTCATAAACACTTCCTACAAGTCAAATAGATGACGAGCGCCGAACTCAATCAAAATTATAACCGAGTTATGCTTATGACTTGTAGCATAGGAAACAACACCAGATCGTCTCTCCAGGATTTTAAATGCAATTTGATCAGATCAAGCCAAAATTGGGGGAGGGATTTGAGAACTCAGAATATGTAAATAACAGAATTAAAGTGAGAAATTCAATTAAAAGAGCAATCAATTTAGAAACCTATCCGAAATTAGGTTGATTCCATCATAGATTATTCAACGAAGATATGAACTGCATTTGAATGGTTAATTTGGATTTAATCGAAATCTTTGCATCAAATCCAGAATTCATACAAGATAATCATCTAGAATTCAATTAACAATTGACACACAAATTTGCAATCGCACAATTTATGTTAGATCTATATTATTTAATTAACCTAGGCACAAATCAGTAACCTAACTTTCGTAATTTCGTGATTAATTCAGATCAATCAATCCTAAATCCATCACAATTCTCAATCTTAAATCAAGACCCAATCAGATCAAACATAAACAGAATCTCTATTCATGAATTCAAGATCAACACTACAAGAAAAATCACAATTTGCGAAGGATAAATCCGCTGCAAATCACATAAAATCCACCGCAAAGTGATGAATTTGTGGCGGATTCGTGACCACTGCAAAAACTGTCATTGCAATTTTGTTTGTGGCGGATTTTAATTTCTGCCACAAATTTACTGTAGATTATTCAGCCGCAAATCCACCGCAAATCGCTCTGGCAACAGGCCGAAATCGTTACCAGAATGTCGCTAATTTGTGGTGGACAAATCCGCTGCAATTTTTCGGTGGACAAATCCGTCGTAATTTTGCGGTGGATTTGTCTTCCTTCCTACGTGATTTTGAGACGGATTTTGTGGCGGATTTAGCCGCCGCAAAATTTTTGAATTTTTTAAAATATTTAAAAAATTTGTTCAAAATCCATAATTATATTATTATCAATACATACAGCACTCAGACATTAATTTCAACTTGTCAATGCATTTTAAACAATACTCAAACATCAATTTCAACTTATTAATGCATTTAAGCAATCCATAAAACAAACATAATCCATACAAAGTTTCTTAAACAAAGTTTCTTCAACTACAAAATTTAGCAAGAACTATTAGAATCCTCAAACATCAATTTCAATCCATATGATCATTATCATTGTCATCTTCATGATCATCTTCAGTATCCTCATTGTCTTCTTCTATTGGTGGTTGTTGCTGGCTTGGCTGAGTGCCAGTGGCTTGTAAATATGATTTCATCATATTACCAATCATTTGTTGTTGTTGATGTTGGTATTGTTCAAATCCCATTTTTCACTCTGCCTCACGTTGTTGGTCACGTTGTTGGCTCCGCTTCTCCATTTGTTGTTGAATCTCCTGAACCCGATCCAACATCTCCTGCTGCAACTGCTCCTTAACCTGATTAACATATGTAAATATAAATTCATTAATCATTCCACAAATAAATTATTTAACCAAAAAAATGAAAAATGGAATGATTGAGTACATCCATCAATATTCCAAAAACTAATTGATAAAAAAATGTTGCAACTATTACTTTACTTAATTAATAACGTGTTCAGGAACTTGACTCGATCTAGGCCTTGAGGAGGATGATTCTTTACGGTCATAGATAGATGCTTGAGAACCAAGACCATAAACACGACCCTTCTTTATCCCACCAACAGTTTGAATTCAAAGCTCGCGACTGGTCAGTTGTGTACCAGATGCCCTTTCTTCATTTGAGCACTGAGAAGATTGTTCAGATTCCTTTGCTTTGAATTCCTCCTAAAGATGGAAATAAAAAAACTCTTATGACTATTGTTATAAGATGAGTTAATATTAAAATAAAAAATTTCGAGTTAAGAAATACTAACATATACATCCTTAGCTTTTGTAGAAACCCATGCAGTACGATCTTCTTTCCTCAAATGTACATGACGAAAAGTCTCATCAACTATAGGCTCTCTACCCCAAGCCTTAGCCTGTAATAATGAGAAAATAAGTTAATAACAAAATAATAAAATATATTACTAAACAACTGACGATAATAGTTACCAATTTTTTGCGCATGGCTGCCGATAGAAATACAACTACCTGTGTGCAAGCATCCACCGGTGTCAGAAGCACGATTCATCTTTGCTTTCTGTCATTTCTCTTTATACACGCTACTAACCCAGTGCCTGCATAAGTCTTCCCATATGCCTTCTCCAATCCAAAAATGTCTTTCATTTACGTGCCTGCCCTAGCAAACCTGATAGCCTCTTCGAACTATGACTATTATATGCCTTTCACATATGGTTATGATGCTGAGGCATCCACCAAACGTAACCCTTCAAAAATATGTTGTAAATAACATTAAAGTTAAAAAAAATTACACTATTACAAGACAAACAAACATAATTAAACAGATAAAAAATGATACATACTTGAAACTCTCGAAACCACATTTCTCTAGTATCCTTGGGTATTTCTCCCTAAGATGTCCAAGGTTGATTATACCTAGATTGTATAATCTTTATTATGGCATTAGCAGCAGGTTTAGATGGCAGAAACCTACGATACAATTTAAAAAGGAAATATAAATATTCTCAACAAAAAAATTTGAATGCGCATAACTATAAATGAATAACAAGTAATCACCATCGGGCTCAACAAATGTCTTGTTGCTTTGATTTGTTGTAGAAATGGGAAAATTAGAATCATGGGTAGCCGGTGACTCATGGGTACCCGGCAACTCACGGGTACTCGGTGATGGGCCAATAGTAGGTGACCCAGAATCATATGATGTACCATGTAGTGAATGTGAAGTATGTGACAGATGTTGTGATCCAGGTGTGGGTATCATAATGTACTCAAAAGATGGTGGCTGAAGCAAACCTGTAGTGGGTAATATTGTAACTGGGGGTGGAGATGATCCTGATGTTTGCCCCTAGGTGGCCTCCCTATATTGATCCTAAGACGTCAAGGTTGTTCCTTCTCCTTCTCCTTCCCTTTCCCCTTATCACCTCGTGACGATGACATCTACACAAATAATAAAAATATAATGTAAATATAATTCCAAACACAACACAATAATGTATAACTAGTAACTACAACATATTAATATAATTCTATACTCACAGTTATGAGGAAACATTGTCCTGATCACTATTTATTTCATATTCATTATTGGAAGATGTTTCATCATCGTCGTCATTAAAACTTTGCTCATCTTCATCATTTTCATCCTGTCTACTGGAACTAATATCTTGAACTACATCAAGAACCACATTAGTGTCTTGCAAATGGTTAATGAGATCCACATCAATAATTGGATCCACAAGAGTCATAGTATCATCTTGAAATGTAATTTCTTGGGTACTTTCAATTTCAACTAGACCTCTTGCCTTGGTCTTTAGTACCACCCACCATTGGACCTTATCCTTTTTCTTTATAGGAAAATGAACGTAATACACTTGTCTCACAGAGGAAGAGAGGATAAAAGGATCAAACCTCTCGTATCGTCTAGTGTGTCGAACCTCGACAATCTTATAATCTTTGTGAACTCTTGTACCTCTATTAATCATAGGATCAAACCATTCACATTTAAAAAGAATAACTTTTTTTTGGTTCCCCAGGATATTCTAACTCAACCACATCTTTTAGTATTCCATAATAATCATTTTCATTTTCACCATTAGTTGAGCCTTTAACACACACGCCACTATTGATTGTTTTCTTCTAATCTGACCAAGCATCTATGTGAAATTTATATCCATTGACAAAATATATTAGCCAAGATGTCACACATCTACTAGGCCCCCATGTCAAATCATGCAAGTAAGAATTATTCACCATATTTTATGAATTGTGAACCTAGAAAAAAATATAGTTAATGTTAATGATCTAAATCATATATAATGATTGGGATCAACAATTTAGTAATGCTTAAATGCTTACATAACTTCTGAACCACTCTAGAAAATCTACATTTATTCTTTCATTTGAATGTTCTTTAGGAATGTTGAAATGTTGTAAAAAAACACTGAAAAATTAAAAGTTTATGATTTAATTGTTAGTGAGCAATACATTTGAAATTTAAATTAATTATTAGTACCACTTACTTGAGGTATGGTTCAACTTCTTCATAATTTAGCAAGATGTGCAATGTCGCAGATTTCATCTCAGCATCATTTAGCCACTGTATTTTTGATGTTCCATAACCTCGGTCGGGTTGATTAAAAATTGACAAAGTCGATTCCATTGACATATTTTCATCTGTATCATCATTTCGTCTAACTCTAGTTCTCACTGACTTAACATGAGGCTCAAAGTAAAATGAACAGAAATGAGATATCTCTTGAATCAAATAAGCTTAACAAATAGAACTTTCAACCCGAGCTTTGTTCTTAACTGTTTTCTTTATCTTGTTTAAGTACCTCTCGAATGGATACATCCATCTATATTGAACTGGCCCCCTTACTCCTGCTTCATAAGGTAAATGGACTAGTAAATGTTCCATGGAATCAAAGAAACCCGGTGGAAATATGCTTTCCAATTTACACAAAATTACCAGAATGTTCTGTTCCATCTGGAGCATGTCTTTTTCCGTCAAAGTCATTGAGCACAAGTCTCTAAAAAATTGACTCAATTTAGTCAATGGCTTCCAAATTTGATCTGGCAACAAGGAAAAAGCAATTGGAAGCAAACTTTCCATAAACACGTGACAATCATGACTTTTCATCCCAGACAATCGTAATTGATTCATGTCCACACATCTGACCAAGTTCGAAGCATAACCATCTGGCATTTTTAAATGTTGCACCCATTCACAAATAATTTTCTTTTGCTCTTTTGTAAAAGTATAATTAGCCTTTGGTTTCATGATCTTACCATTTGGAAAATCAATAAGCTCTAATTCTAGTCGTTGACAATATTCTTTTAAGTCCATTCTTGCCTTCACATTATCCTTTGTTTTGCCCTTAACATCCATAACAGTGTTGAATATGTTATCAAAGACATTTTTCTCAATATGCATGACATTTAAATTATGCCTAATTAAATTATCCTTCTAATATGGTAACTCCCAAAATATGCTCTGCTTAGTCCAATTATGATAAACATCATACCCATGGTGTTTGCACGATTGCATTTCAGTTATTTTACTAAATGCACTAACAATCTCACTTAATTCATGTCCAGATAATCTTGGTGGAGGCAAATCAGTCACCACAGTTTTCTTCTTAAATACATTTTTGTTTCTTCTAAACATGTGATCAACATGTAAGAATTGACGATGGCAGTCAAACCACAAATTTTTTCCCCTGTGCTTCAAAGTGAATGCCTTTGTTTAATCTATGCAATATGGACATGCTAATTTACCAGCAGTCATCCATCCAGACAACATTTCATATGCTGGAAAGTCATTTATTATCCACATCAATGTCATCATCATCATAAAATTTTGTTTGTTTGACACATCATAAGTTAAAACACTCGCCCATAAAATTTTCAGTTCATCGATTAATGGTTGTAAATAAACATCAATCTTGCTCTTGGAATTGTTTGGGCTAAGAATAATGCATGTTAGGAACATGTATAGGACAGTTATACACATTTCTAGAGGCATATTATATGGAGTGACTATCACAGGCCAACAAGAATAAGGAGAAGCAGATTGATTGTATGGAGTGAAACCATCGGCACACAAACCAAGCCTAACATTTCTAGGATCAATTGCAAATTCAAGATATGTCCTATTAAAATGCTTCCATGCTTTACGATCGAATGAGTGAGACATCTCCCCCAACTTCCTATTATTTTCAGCATGCCATCTCATGTGTGCAAATGAGCTCATAGAGGAATACAACCTCTTGAGCCTAGGAATAAGAAGTAAATAATGCATTCTTTTCACCAGAACTTCATTGTTATTTCCATTATTGATTTTACGAAGTTCGTATTTTTTAGTACCACAAAACCTACATTGTTTGGCATTGTCATAGTATAACATACAACCATTTACATAACAATATATTTTTCTTGAAGCAAGCCCGAGTTTAGAAACTAATTTTTTTGTTCTATAGTAATTCAGAGGAATTTGTGATCCTGGAGGAGCAACCTCTCTTATGCGTTACATTATAATCAGATTTAAGGCTTAACATTCGAACTGCCAAGGATAACTCAGAATGAGTTTCGTAGCCAGGCCATAATGGCTGACTTGAAGCATTTAATAGATCATAAAACTCTTCGGCCTCTGGATGTGGAGGCTCCTCAACACTTTGTTGAAAACGACTCCTAAAATCCCCAAATTTTGTTCCAATCACAAACCATATTTTGATATCTATCAACCACGTCTTCCTTCTCTAATATAGGACTATTAGCAGTGTTCACATCAAAGTTTATATCTACACTAATTGGATCAGGCTCTTCCTCTCCATGATCTGTCCAGTACCAATACCTAGGTTTGAATCCTTTTTTATACAAATGAACTTTCACAATCTCAGATTTCAACAATTTCCCACTATAACACATCAAACATGGACACCTAATTGTTCCTTCACTTAAGTAATGAGAAGATCGACATGCATAATTCACAAACTCTTCAACTCCACATACAAATTCTTGTGTAAGTCCTCTACGACCTGAATGAGTCTTATTATACATCCATCTACGATTTTTTGGAACTACCATTTTCTGCAATGATAATTTTACACTTAAATCAAAATACAAAAATGCAAAATGCATAACATATGTTGCATAATTAATATATTTTAAAATTATACTTGTATAAATATTTCAATCCAAACAACTATTATTTCCAAAATCTTAAAATTTCTTAACATGGTATGGCCCTATCCCATTCAAGAAGAAACATTTTCAGCACTTGATTGATAGTACTCACAAAAATCACACATCGTATACTTGACAAAATTTCGGCAGCATTTCCCATTAGTCTTCAAGTGCACGACTAGAAAGTGGTGACATCTACCACGATCAAGTGTGCACCCAGAGAATAAAAGAAAATGTTGCACAACAAAATTTCATCAAGTATATGGTATTAGATTTAATGAGTAACTATAATCAAGTGAAGTAAAAGTTTCTCCCTAAACTGTCTAAATTGGACCATTCAAGATTCAATACAATGGGCAGTTCCTTCAAAAAGTACATGTGCTCACTAATATTGAATCTTAAACGGGAAACTAAGGCTTCGCTCGGTAATACGATTTACCACATGCATCAAATATATTACAAAGATAACAATACCATGTAGAGTTACAGTACATTGCAATAATCAAATTCAAATTGATCATAGACAAATAAATTTTCAAAACCTAGTCGTGAGCATGTGATCAAATTCTAAATCTACAATTCACAATTTACAAATCACTCATCTTCTTAGCAAACAAGTCATTGGTTCAAACACTAAACCAACATCAATAGACTATTTTTACATCAAGCATCTAACAATACATAAAAAAATGAAAAGTGATGAACAAAGCAAGCAATGAATAGTGGGGCACCTAGTTGGTAGGTGGGCGGACTGGTGGAGGCGTAGAGCAGTGGTGGCCGGCCGGGTCGGTGGTGAAGCGGGGTTGGGGGGTCGCGGGTGGTAGTGCCACGTGGTCGGTGGGTCACTGTAGGGGGTCGCGGTCGATGGAAGGCGGTGAGTCGAGTCAGGGTTGTCAGGGTCGCCGATCGTCGGGGTCGCGGGGTGAGGGAGCCGGTGCCGCGGGTTGCAGGGTAACCGGTGCCGCGGGTCGCAGGGTCACCAGTGTCGCGGGTCACGGGGTAGCGTGCTGCGGGTCGTAGGGTCGGGGTCGCGAGCCGCGGGTTCTTGGGGTCGGTGATGGTTGCGGCAGTCGGTGGCGGCGGGCGGTGGAGGTGGTCGGTCGGTTGCAAGAGAGAAAGGGAAGAGGAGGTTGAGGGAATGAAAACTGATTCAGAAAAATGAGAATGGAAGAAGAAGAGCAGGTGTCAGATCTAGTTTTGCAATGAATTTTTTGCGGTGGATTTTTCTACCGTAAATTCAATTTTTACATTGCGGTAAATTTTTGCGGTGGATTTTTTTGCCGTAAATTATTTTTTATGAATTTTTAGTAAGTTTATATATTTTGCGACGAAAAAATCCACCACAATTTTTTTAAAATTGTGACATATTTTTTTAGGCATTTTTTTTGTCACAAAATTTTTTATTTTTTTATGAATTTTTTATTACGTCATATATTTTTGCTATGAATTTTTTCATCGCAACTTTATTTTTTAAATTGTGCCAAAAAAATTTAAAATTTTTTTATGAATTTTTTATTAGTTCATTAATTTTGCGGTGGAATTTGTCCACCGCAATTTATTATTTTATAAATTGCGATGGATTTTGAAATCCGCTGTAAATTGTTAAATTTTTTTAAAATTTTCCTCTCAATTTTTTTATATTTTATTAAGTTTGCGGCGAAAATATCCATCGCAAAAGATTTGTGTAGCATTTCACCATGAAAAATGTCACCAAAAAATTTTGTGGGGAACAATCTGTCATAAAATTCACTGCAAAAATGATCTGTTGTAAAATCAGTCACAAATTGAGACGGATTATAATCTGCCGCAATGTCTTCAAGCAAGCGTAGATTTCAAAAAATCCATCACAAATTTGCTATTTTCTTATAGTGCAAGAAGAAGAAGAAGAAGAAGAAGAAGAAAAAGAAGAAGAGGAATCCAAATGCAATTCGAACACAAAAATAAAACTAAGGTCTCAAGAATCCAAACTATAATTTCTTCAAGAATCTCTGAATTGATTATAGAAGTTTAGCTTTCCATACTTATCACCATGAAGGAGCTTGAGGAAGAAGGAAGAAAAAAAAGATAGAAAGATCTAGATCTAGAGAGAGAATGAAAAGTGTGGAATGAGAAGATATATCTCAGTTCTGTGCTTATAACCCCTATAACTACCCCCTAATTTGGCCTCACATCATTAGAACCCTATTAGTTACAAACTTGGTTCCATTATGAGTAATTGGGCCCAAACCCCATGTTAATTGGAGGTTTACAACTCAAGTTATGGATAAATCATTCTCAAAGGGTCTCTGATTCCGTTACCTGACTTCAAGGGATGAAAAATCCATCTAAACATCATAGTTTGGAAAAGTGGTCTTCATATGAATTGAAGATATATATGTCTTAACTTTCAAATACCACCAGTTTCAGGCCTATATCACATCTACAGCCAAAGTTATGCCTTGATTAGTTCACATTGCTTGGGTTCCAGTAACAGAACCCATGTTCTAATTTCCAGGACCAATTAGCTCCACCACATGTCTGAATTAGCCTTGTAATTCTCATGAAAGTTGTGCAGCTCTCTCTCATCTTTCCTACAAGGTAAGATACATAATTTTTAAATATATAGAACTCAAGATATAGTCGAAATACAAAAATAATGTAAAATCTCAATAATGCTGGAAAAGATCAATTAAGCCCAATTTGAGCCCAAACTTATAAAACATGACCAAGCTCAATCAATTAAGTACATGGAGAGTGTAAATCACTAAAAATAGGAGTTTATTAATGTATAAAATATGTAATTATCAATAGACAAAATTGTTACTCAATTCTCTACTAATTCAAGTCTACACCTTATCAAGGATCATTAGGATTTCTTTAGGCTATGTTTGGGAATGAGGTTTAGAAGAGAAAGGGAAGGAAGGGAGGGGTTTGGAGTTGAGAAATTCTTGTTTGGGAGTTTTGGAAATAAGAGGGAAGGGAAAGTGAGATTTTTGGATGCCCTCTAAAGCCCCCCATTTCAGTTCCCCCAAATTGGGGGGTTTTGGTACAAAATTACCCATTTATCCTTCATCCCAAATCCCCAACCCACCCCACCTCACCCATCTCACGGCGCTGGACCCCTTCGATCTCGCAACTCCCAGTCCCCATCTTCCTCCCACTTCACCTCTGCCACCTCCTCCATCCACAAGCGCAAGCTTCCTTCCTTCGACGACCACGCCCCTCCCTTCCCTCCCTCCTCCTTCTCCGCCAACACCTGCGACGGTGCCCTCACCTCCAATGATGACCTCGAGAGCATCTCTGCTCGCAGCATCGACTCTGACTCCAATGATGACTCCGAGGAGGATGCCGTCGTCGATGAGGACGAGGACGACTATGACCACGACTCCTCTATGCGTACCTTCATCGCTGCCAGGCTCGACAACAACCCATCTTCCTCCGCTCCAAGGAACACTAAGCTCAAGACCGATAATTCAGTCGTGAAAATTGAGAATTCTAATGGCGCGAAAGATGCTGGAGCCTCCGGGACTGGCGTCGTTGGTGCCGTCGCCACTGGGGGGTCCGTCCCCGACATTGTGGTTAAGGAGGATGTAACAAAGATATTTACTGATAATTTGTAGACAATATTTTTAGAAAGAGAGAGACAAGATTTTTAGAGAGAGAAATTTTTTTTTCGAATGAATATTTTTAGAGAGAGAAAATACTCTTTTTAAAAAATTTTCTCTCTAGAAAAATACTTTTTCAACTTTTAGAGAGAGAAATAATTTTAGAGAATTTTTTTATAGAGAGAAAAAATATTCAAAGATAAGTTTGTTAGAGAGAGAAAAATTATAGTGAGAAATTTTAGACAGATTTTTTTTTAGTTTTTCACATTAATATTTTTTTATAAAACATTAATTATGTTATTTTTTTAATAAAGGGTAAAATGATAAAAAGTATATCCTAAACCCTCCATTCCTTCTCCTCGTATATTTCACACTTCCAAACAAGGGGAAGGATAAACCTCTCATTTTCCTTCTCTTCCTTCCCCTTTAAACCCTTCCCCTTCTTTTTCCTCCAAACTCCCAAACATAGCCTTAGGCGCTTTTTGTCACTTTCCTATTTGTCTCTTTTCTTTTCATATAGAGACATAGACTTGGTAACGCTCAAACTCATAACAGTGCACCTCCACCACACATTATGAACTCTAGCTAAACACTCGAATTCTTGACCGTGTGCCTAATCCACACATCAAAAACTCTAATCCCTACCTAATCCATACTCTTTATTTTTTATTCCATTCACATTTCAAATTTCACTACCCCCAAACTTATTTTCTTTTATGTACTTGAGTGTATCATATAATTTCTTTTTTTTTCAATTACCTAAATCTCCTTAACTTAGTGCTTCTTAAAACTTTACTTTGAAAAAAGTAGAAAATTTGTCTAAAGATTAGGGAACCAAAAAGGATATCACATCATATATATATGCTAACTCAAGAGCTCATAAATCCATTGAAACAAGTTTTATAATCACAAGCTTAAGTTGATAAAATGCAAGAAATGAACACAAATAATAATAATGAATTTTCCACTTTCACTTCTCAAAAATATTGACACATCAAACCTCTATTAGCTCTTTTCAATCATTTATTAATGCAATTTTTTTTCAAAAGAGTGTGAATTTTGGAAAAAAAACTAATTTTATTTTATTTTCAAATTATTTTTTTTTGTTAGTCGACACTATTTACATCTCCTTACAAAGGCTCCGAACTCCAGAAGGCACTTAAGTCGGCTCAGAAATAACAAAAATAAAATAGAAAAACCAAAAAATACTCTAGCCTCCCCCCACACGTAATCCTTACATTGTCCTCAATGTAAGACTAAATGCATAGAAAAGACAAAAATAACCAAAATATAAATGCGAAAATAAGAAAATGAATGAACTCCCCTTGGGTTGCCTCTCAAGTAGTGCCCTTGTTTATTGTTGTTAGCTCAACTCAATGCTTCCTTAAAGACCTTTTCAAGATTTTCTTCTTGCGATGCACTAAGTTTACTAGAAATGATCACTAGTAACATTCCTCCGTCTCCAATGAATACGTACTTGAGGTGACTGGGGAGAGGCTTCAAATCTAGAATAGGAGCCTATAAAATAGAGGGTAAAAGCCTCTCATTATAAATTGGTAATGCAATATAAGGAACATTACCTGACTACTGTAACTTCAAAAAATCATTCAACGTTGCAACCATTTCCTGCAAATTAGTACTCAAGGCTAACTCCTCATTCTCTTTCTTAAGAGGCTTCGTAATGGCAACTTTTAATGTACCTTTTCTATCAAGTTCAAAAACTTCTTGTGCTAAAGAATCAATCGCATCAATAGAATAAATAGGATTATCATCACCAAGATATTTCATGGCATCATAAATATTAAACTTAACAATTTCACCATCAAATTCCATGGTAAGTATGCCACTATGAACACCTATCTTAGTCTTAGTTGTCTTTAAGAATGGTCTTTCCTAACAAAATAGAAGCAATTTGATCACAATTCTCCATATCAAGCACATTGAAATCAGTAGGGAAAACAAAATCATTAACTTGCACAAGAACATCCTTAACTACACCTGTAGGATAGGCATTAGATCTATTAGCTAATTGAATCACAATGCTAGTTTTATTCAAAGGTCCAAGTTTCAAAGAATCATATATAGAATATGGCATGACATTGATAGAAACTCCTAAATCTAGCATGGCCTTCTCAAATCCAGTGTTACCTATTGTGCAAGGGATAGTAAACGTACCTAGATCTTTGTACTTCGTAGGGAGTTTTCTTTGAATAACTGTAGAAACATTCTCCCCAACTCTCACCTTATCACATCCTTGAAGTTTCTATTTCCTTTTAATTGTGCACAATTTTTTCAGAAATTTAGCATAACGAGGTACTTGTTTAATAGCATCTAAAAGTGAAATATTTACTTTACATCTATGGAAATTCTCATATAAATTTTATTTTACTCATCTTTTCTAGATTCTGCTAAAGCTTGAGGAAAAGGAGGTATTGGTTTATAATAAAAAAAGAGGCGAAAACTTACGCTTAAGTATATCATTGTCATTAGGAACATTCCTATATGCAATGGCATTTTTCTCCTTTTCTTGCTTCGATGATGCAGGGGCTGCCTTTACTGGAATCTCAACCTCTTTACCTCTTCTCAAAATAATTGCACTTACATTTTCTCTTGGATGTAATATTGTTTGAGAGGGTAATTTCCCCAAACTTTGTGCCTCTAGCCGACTAATTGTGGTTTCCATCTGGCCTATCTGATTGTCTAAATTTTGAATACTGGCCCTCGCCTCTTATTGAAATTGTTTCGTCTCCTGTGGAAATTTCAAAGTAATAGTGGCAATAGACTTAACAATATCTTTTAAAGACATACCAGAATTAGAAGTTTGGCCTGATTGTTGTCTAGGGGATATGGCTGCTTATATTGCTGAAAACTTGGATGATTTTGAGTCGCGAGCTGATTTACTTGTGGATTCCCATAGCTAAGATTAGGGTGATCCCTCTATCTCGGATTATATATGCTCGAATAGGGATCATATTTCCTTTACAATTGTCTAGGAAAACCACCCGCCGTATTCACTTGCTTAATGAGCTCCTCTTGAAAAGTTGGGCACATATCGATTGGATATTACCTACAGCCATTTGACGAATAAGAGAAGTTAGACTCACAATTTGTTATTCAAGGGATGAAATGTTTACCTCATTAACATGCTTAGATGAAAGGTCAAGCCTAGTGCCAAATTATTGAGAATTGGCTGCCATATTTGAAATCAAGTTTCTTGCGGCCTCGTGAGTTTTATCCACCAAAACTCCTCCACTAACAGCATCAGTCATGCTCTTATCAATGAGTAGAAGGCCCTCATAGAAATACTAGATAAGTAGTTGCTCACTAATTTGATAATGGGGGCAGCAGCTTGCACATAGTTTCTTGAAACGTTCTCAGTATTCATGTATAGACTCTCCGTTGTGCTGCCTTTCACCGCAAATTTCTTTTCGAATGTTGGCTACCATTGAAGCTAGGAAATATTTCTTCAAAACCAACCTCTTCATCTCGTTCCATGTGGTAATACTCCCTGAGGGTAAATAATAGAGTCAATCCTTAGCCAAATCCTTCAAAGAAAATGGAAAGACTCTTAATTTAATTTGTGCTTTAGTCACCCCTGTGGGTTTCATATTCATGCATACCACATGAAACTCCTTTAGATGCTTGTGAGGATCTTCACCTGTAAGGCCATGAAAATTGGGTAAGAGATGTATTAGTCCATATTTTAATTCAAAAGTAGTAGCAATATCTAAAGTAAGGAACGTTATGCATAAGGGTTATTGATTCAAATCAAGGGCGGTAAGCTCTTTCAAAGTTTGATTTTTAACCATGACTTCCTCATCGTCTAAATCAGAATAGCCAGAAAATAGGGAATTAAGAGCTAGATCGTTCTCTTTAGAATTTTTCTGAGCTTCCCTCCTTAACCTGCACAAAGTTCTCTCCATTTTTGGATCACACTGTAGATCACCTTGATTAGAAGATCGAGTTACAGTCATAAGAAATCAACGAAACTCTAATAAACTATGAAAAACAAATTAGGAAAAAATTTAAAATAATGAAAATAAATAAATATTCTACGAAAAAAATATATATATATATATATATATATATATTTTGAAAGTTAATTTTTTTAATTTATAAAATTTTATAAAATTTTATTTATTTATAATTTTTTTGAGAAAAAATAAATAAATATTCTACTCTAATAAATAAATAAAATTAATGATTTAATTTTTTTTATTTTTTAATTAAATAGTTCAAGAACGAAATAAAGATCATAAGAAGTACAAAAATTAACTGGAATCACTCCCTAACAACGGCGCCAAAATTTAGTGTGCTATCACAAGCAACCAAAAATAAAACTTATATTCCTAAAAACAAATGTAGTAATGTGAGTAAGGATCATTCCCACGGAGAGTATCTAGCCTAGTTTTATACTACGTGAACGTGGATGGAGGGTTTTTGAGTATAACAAAAAAAATAAAAAAAAAATTAAGGAACAATTCAAATTAAATTATCAAAATTAATCAAAAGAACAAACCTTGGTCTAAGTCAACATCCACTATCAAAAATTTACAACTGATCATCGATGCAAGTATATATCATTCACACTTTGAATATTCATCGTTGGAACTATTTTCCTATCTCTCCTTAATTGTAGTTAATTAGAAAATAAGCGGTCTAAATAATCCTAACTACTAAACAGCCTAAGATAAGCGCTAAAGGTTTAATCTAGTAGCAGCTTTAAGAACTAGAGAGATCGATGAAACTAAACAATACAAGCACAATGAGTTGCATTTAATTTAGTCAAATGTTTTTCCTAAAATCTAATAGTTTCTGACGCAGCAAATCATTAAATTTTAGTTGCTTCACAAATTAAAGGGATCAAACAATTATGAATTTGATATCTAATTTAGCAATAGATTGTACCAAATAATAAACTAGTAGACCTCTTAGTAATTAAATGAAAAAAGCATGAAAATAGTCACAGAAGAACATTCGATACTCAAAACATAAATTGAACAATAAAAATAAATTAGATCTCACAGTTTTATTGATTCTGAGGTTTCCGTTTCCTTCAACCAATTAAAAACTTAGTCATGCAGGGCCATTGATGAAAACTTGAAGAAGAAGAGAGAGAATAGGGGGGAGCGGCATGCAGAAAAATTTGTTCATTACTCCCCCCTTTTTATCCTTTTTGTATCAACATTCAATCCTACCAAATCTCCTATCAAATCTTCTATAAATATCTCTTATAAAATCTCCTATAAATATTCTAAATATTATCCTAAGATAACAATATCCAAATCTAACTAATTAAGGAAAATATTTAAAATAAAATAGGATCCTAATATAGCTAGGAAAGTTGTATTTTCAGTTAGAATTTTTGTGTACCAAATCTGGAAGTTTTTAAAATACATCACGTTAGATTCGTGTAATAGAATTGTAGGCTAAGGAACGTCCCAGATTACGAAGCAATATCAAAACTGTCCAAAATCGCCTAGTTAGATTTGTTTTGCACTTAACGCTTCAGTTTGCATCCTAAATCAAAATATAAGAATAATGAATATATTTAGGCACAAAATAAGTATAAAAGATTAAACATTATGGGAGAAAAGTATGACATTTTGTATTCTCATCACTTAGTTTTGTGGAGAAGAACAGTTAGGATCACAGGAGATTTGTCAGTGGATGCTCTATGTAGTAGAGCATCAAACATAAAAGGTAGCAGGGTGGGTAAATATTGGAAGGACCAGGAGATCTGGTGGTAAAACAAACGTTAAGATTCAATTTCAAAGCGAGTAATAACCAAGTGGAGTATAAAACATTAATCGCTAGGATGAATTTGGCTAAAGAATAAAGGACTCAAGCACTAACGGCTTGGAGCGATTCACAGTTGGTCACTAATCAGATCAATGGAGAATTCCAAATCCGCAACCCCCAGTTAACCAAATATTTGGAAAAGGTGAAAGGTTTGGCTGAGAATTTCAAGACATTCCAAGTTGAGCACATTAATCAAAGTCAAAATGCTCGAGCAGACCTCTTAGCTAAGCTTCCTAGTACAAAAGGTGTAGGGAACAACAGAATGGTTATTCATGACATGTTAGAAAGACTAAATATTGATGAAATATAGGTGATCATGATTGAAGTAGGAGAAGACTCTTGGATGAAGCCGGTGGTTAAGGCCTTATAAATAAGGAAATTCCTTGAAAACTTGAAGGAGACTGCCAAACTAAGGAGAATGATAAGTTTTTATGTTATACTTGATGATCAACTGTATAGAAGAGGTTTTTCCATGCCTCTACTAAAGTGTTTAGATTGAGAACAAGCTGAATATATGTCAAGGGAGATTCATGAAGGTATTGGTGGACAACATTTGGAAGGATGAGCATTAGCGGTAAAGGATATGAGGGAAGGGTACTTTTGGCCAAAAATAAGAAGAGATTGTATTGAATATGTTAAAAAATGTGATAAGTGCTAGAGGTTTTCTAACTTACACCTTGCACTTGTAGAAGGTTGCATTTTATGATGGCTACATGACCCATTTGTAGATGGGGAATGGATATTTTGGGCCCATTTCCTTTTGCTCCAAGGCAGGTAAAATTATTGTTAGTGGCAGTTGATTATTTTACAAAGTGGATTGAAGTTGAACCATTTGTGAGAATCACTGCTCAAAAAGTTGAAAACTTTACGTGGAAGAAGATCATATATAGGTTTGGTTTTCCTTTTGCTATAGTAATTGATAACATAACATAGTTTGTTGATTAGAAGTTTAGAGCTTTTTGCCAAAGATTAGGAATAAAATAGTGCTTTGTTTTGGTGGAGCATCCACAAACAAATGGGCAAGCAAAGTCGACAAATAAGGTTATTTTGAAAGGATTAAAGAAAAGGTTAGAGCAGGTGAAGGGTACTTGGGTTGAAAAGTTATCGAGCATTTTATGAGCATACCATACAACTCTACAATCATCAACAAATGAGACAACATATCAGATGACTTATGGAGCTGAAGCCATGATACCAATGGAGTTGGGGGAAATAAGCATTAGAAGAGCCCGATTCAGCGAGAACTTGAATGATCAACCTAGAAGAGAAAACCTTGAGTTGCTTGAACAAGATAGAGAGATATCTCAAATATTTTAGACAACAATTAAAAGACGAATGGCTAGGAAATACAATTCAAAAGTGTTCAAAATAAGTTTTTCAGAAGGATATGTTGTGATGAGGATAACAAAAATTAGAAGGAAGAATAGGAATGAAGGAAAGTTTGCTCCAAATTGGGAAGAACCATACAAAGTTTTGAAGAGTTTAGGCAAGGGAGCATATAAGTTGTCTGAGCTATTAGGAAAGGAAATAGCCCGATACTGGAATGCCTTGAATCTGAGGCAATATTTCAATTAATATTTGATCCTGTGATGTAAAGCGCGGAGGGTGTACTCTTTTTCCTACCTTCAGGATTTTTCCCATTAGGTTTTTTCCTAAGGGATGTTTATCCAAGGCACATTTGCCACAGTGAATAAATTTTTTTCATCATATTGTGTCCCATGTCTTACAATAAAATTTACATATGAAGATATCATCTGAGAAAACAATCAGCTAGTAATGCCCTCGACTTCCAAACAGAACAAGGATGAATGGTTAAAATCCTATGCTCAGTGGAAAAATCTGAGTAGGGTCTAGCCGAGCAAACGATCAGTTGTTAGTGCCCTCGACTTCTAAACGGAATGAGGATGGATGATTAAAATCCCATGCTCAGTTGAAAGATCTAAGTAGGGTCTAGCCAAGCAAATAATCGGTTGGTAATGCCCTTGACTTCCAAATGAAATGAGGATGAATGGTTAAAATCTCATGCTCAGTGGAAAGATCTAAGTAGGGTCTATCTGATCAAATAATCGGTTGGTAATGCCTTTGACTTCCGAACGGAACGAGGATGAATGGTTAAAATCTCATGCTCAGTGGAAAGATCTGAGTAGGGTCTAGCTAAACAAATGATCGGTTGGTAATGCCCTTATCTTCCAAACAGAATAAGGATGAATGGTTAAAATTCTATGCTCAATGGAAAGATCTAAGTAGGGTATAGCTGAGCAAATGATCAGTTGGTAATGCCCTAGCCTTCCAAACGAAATGAGGGGAAGACTTAAGATAACTTAGCGAATATAGTGAAAGAAAGTGCAAAGTGTGAAAAAAAAATTAGGTATATCATACCTATCGTACCTTGTCTCTTAAATGAAGCAAGGAAGAGCTAAAATAACTTAGCAAATAAAAGTTAATTCAAAGCATTTTTAAGTCACATTGTTAAGAAGTAAGGTCGATTCATCTTGTGAATGCTATATTTGGAAAAAAAAAGAGATATTTCGAGAAAAGAAAAATTCAATAGTTACAAAATTCAGGAAAGAAGTACTACCAACATAACTATATTAGCCAAAAGGATAGAGAGAAGCTTAAGCTCTTATGGAGCATGAGTTCTTACAAATATCTAAGAATAAAACAAATTAAATAGAAAACATTAAAAAAGAAATTGTGAACTAAGGTATTCAATCAGTAGCCCTTTCATAAGTTGGGGTAGGGGGAAGGTCAGCACGCTGGTTCTGAGATAACGAAACCCTTAACAAGATTAACTAGGAAATGTAGTACTTTTATTTGGAATCAAGAGTGTGAAGATAGTTTCTAAAAGCTTAAGTTGAGGTTGACTACTACACCAATTTTGGTTATTCCGGATCCTTAGGAGAACTTTGAGGTGTTTCGCGACGCTTCAAAGATGAGATTAGGGTGTGTTCTGATGCAAAATAGGAGAGTAGTTTCCTATGCATCGAGGCAATTAAGGCCTAATCAGAAGAACTACCCTACTCATGATTTGAAATTAGCCGCTATAGTGTTTACCTTAAAGGTGTGGAGACATTATCTTTACGAAGTTCAGTTTGAGGTGTTCAACGATCATAAGAGTTTAAAATACTTGTTTGATCAGAAAGAGTTGAACATGAGACAGAGAAGATGGATAAAGTTTTTAAAGGATTACAACTTTGAGCTTAAGTACCATCCGGGTAAAGCCAATGTAGAGGCCGATGCACTAAGTAAGAAATCCCTACATGTGTCTCAGATGATGATTCAAGAGGGTCAGCCAGTCTTAGGGTAACTGTGACACCACAGAATCTCTTTATGAGTAGGGCGAATATAGTTAGTGACCTAAGAGCTCAAATTCTAGAAGCTCAAAGCGAGGAAAAAACCCTAAGTGAGATAAGAGAGCAAATCTTCTTAGGGGATCAAAAAGAGTTTGATATTGCGGATGACATTGTGATTAAGTGTAGAGATAGACTTTGCATCCCATGAGAATTTGTAATCAAATAAAAGATCTTAGAAGAGGCTCATAGGAGTCAATATACCATGCATCCTGAAGCCACTAAGATATACTAAGATTTAAGAAAGATGTTTTGGTGGCTAGGAATGAAGAAAGAAATAACAGAGTTGGTGTCTAGGTGCTTGGTCTGCCAGAAAGTTAAGATAGAGCTCCAAAAACCTTCCGGAACCCTTCAGTCTTTAGAATTTCCACAGTGGAAATAGGACCATATCACAATGGACTTTGTGATGGAGTTACCCAGAGCTCATCCAGGATATGATGCAATTTAGGTCATAGTGTATAGACTTACTAAGTCTACCCACTTCTTGTAAATTAGAGCTAACTACTCCTTATATAAACTAGCTCAGTTGTACTTACAGGAGATAGTTAGGTTGCATAGAATTCCCCTCAATATAGTTTCAAATAGAGATCCTAGATTCACATTTAGATTTTGGGAAACCTTGCAAGATGCCTTCGGGATTAGGATAAGCCTTAGTATAATATATCATCCATAAACAGATGGGCAGTCGGAGAGAACTATCTAGACCCTAGAGGATATGCTTAGAGCATATGTACTAGATCAGCAGGGTAGTTGGGATAGACTCTTGCCTTTAGTGGAATTTGCCTATAACAACAGTTACCATACCAGTATAGGAATGGCAGCGTATAAAGCACTTTATGGTAGGAAGTGTAGGTCACCATTATGTTGGTATGAGGTTAGAGAGAAAACTATCCTAGGACCTGAGATAGTGCAGCAAACTTAAGACCAAATCAGACAGATCAGGGATAGGATGACTATAGCTCAAAGTAGGCAAAAGAGTTATGCTAATAGAAGGAGAACATGTTTTCTTAAGAGTCACTCCTACTACATTAATTGGTAGAGCATTGAGAACAAGGAAGTTAAACTCTCATTTCATTGGTCCCTACCAAATTCTAAAGCGAGTCAGACTTGTAGCCTACTAGATAGCCCTTCCTCACAGTCTGTCAAACCTTCACGATGTTTTTTATGTGTCTTAACTCAGCAAGTACAATCTAGATCATTCACACATCATAAGGAATGAGTCTATACAGTTAAGGGATAATTTGTCTTATCTAGTGCAACCGGTGAGGATTGTAGACAGAGAGGTCAAAGAGCTTAGAGGTAAGCAGATTCCTCTAGTGAAGGTTTTATGGGGTGCAACAGGCGATGAAGAGGCTACATGGGAGCTAGAGTCCCGCATGCAGATAAACTACCCAGAGTTGTTTATATGAGGTAAGCAATTTTGGGGACAAATTGAGTTAGTTTAGGCATGTCTGCTAATTTTCATAGTACTTGTTTGACATGTCTGCTAATTTTTATGGCAAATTGAGTTAGTTTAGGTACTTTGTTACAACCCAGAATGTGAAATGTAGATTAAAATAACTTAGATAATGACATAAATTGCTTAGTTAAGAAAAATAAATTTATAGAAATTATTTTTAGGTGGAAGAGGATGTAGTTAATTTTTAAAGATAATCAAAGTTAGTATAGTAATTTTAAGCACATTGAGTGAGTGCTTAAATACCAGATTGACTAGTCAGATATAGAGAAAATTAGGGAAATGATAAAACTAAGATTGGAATGAATCCTATGATTTATTATAATACCTATGAAAGTTGAGAAACTAGATTTAGTAAAATCTAAGTGTTCTTAACGAGTATAAAGTTTCAGCAAAATATTAATTTTTGCTTAAGTGCTTCATGGCTGCACATGAGTCACTTATGTTGACTTTCTTTCCTTGATATTTCTCATTCTCACCCACTTCCTCTCTTGTTTCACGGTTGGTTCAGCAACAGTAGAAGAAAGGAAGAGAAAACAAGAGAAAAAAGAGGAAACAAAAGAGGAAGAAGAGAGGAAAAAGAGAGGAAGAACAAGAAATCAAAAGGGACAGTCAAGCTTGATCATCCAACCACTTGAGGTAGGGGTATTTAATTCTTAAATCGCATTCTTTTCATTCCCATCTTCATGGTTGATGTTGAGTTGAATAGTTAGAGAAAATGGCTTTGAGAAGCAAATTTGTCTTTTTTGCTTAGTTCTTACTTTTATTGGTTAAAATTAGCTATTTTCAGCTTAGTATACGCAAGGTAGTCATTGTTGTCTTTAGACAAAACTTTTTGGTTCATTGAGTTGGAATTTAGAAAATGGGTATGGCCATGGATTAAGCTTGAGCTTGAATTCATAAGTTGATATGTTAAGTTAGTTTGAGTGATATCACATGTTTAGGGATCATATTTGATGTTTAAAACCCTTCAGAAATTGAGTTTGAAAGGTTAGAAATTAGTGCAAAACAATGGAATAGTGCAGAGGAGTTTCTAGTGTACAGCGCCCAGGCGCAATCAGTGGAGCGCCCATGCGCCCAGTGACCAGAAGCCTTCCAGCAAGCTTCTGCGCGATGAGTGCCTGAGCGCCCATTGGCCATAGAGTTTTTGAGGCATTTTTCCCAACCAGCACCTGAGCATCCAAGAGGGAGCGCTTAGACACCCAGCAATAAGCAAAACAGGGTAGATGCTCTGCCACTCCAGCTCTTAGGCATTGGGTAGTTGGTCCCTAGGCGCCCAGACCAGAATTTATCAAGATGTTTATCTTGATAAAATAGAGTTCCCTACTAGTTGAGTTCCTCCATATATGCTTCCTTAAGTGTGTTAAGACACTTTTAGGGATATTTCACAAGGGAAATACTCACCTAGAATATATGTACAAGTTTAAGTTTTTAAGCATTCCATAAATTAAGAATTGCATAATGTAGGTATCTAGAACTTTGAACACACTAGTGTGACATAGGTTGTAACTTGTAATGTGACTATAAGGTGAATTGGATACAAGTTTGATAGGGAAGTTATACTTATCACGGGTGCATGACTCACTCTCTTGTAATTAAAGTTGAGTTGATTATGCATGGTAAATATGCGAGTAAAACACTTTACCAAGTGTGGTAGAGGAGTGAGATAAGCACTTTACCTAGGACAAAGTAGTGAGATAAGCTTTTTGTCCAGAAACATAAGAAGTGAGAAAAGCACTCATGTAAATGGTAGTAAGAGTGAGTTAAGCTCTTTACCAGTGGCAGTAAAGTGAAAAAAGCTTATTACCAAGGGCACTAGGATAAGTTAAGTCCTGTGCTAGGAAAAGGAATGAGATAAGTACTTTGCCAAAAAGTAATGATATTTTACAATTGTATAGGCATTTGTTTAATATCGATAACAAGTTTATAGTTTATTATTTTACTTATGTGTATTTTTATAATATTACCATGAGATATATATTTCATTATTGAGAATTTTCATGTTTTCACCCCATTCTGTGTTTCATGGAAAAAGCAAGTCAAGGCCCTCTCAAAGGGAAAAAGAAAAAAAAAGATTAGATAGCTTTAGTTTTTGTTTTCTTTTATGAGCAACTCTTGTATATTATTACTTTGAGTTGTATAAAGTTGTATATATAACACTTTGCCCATTGAGACTTTTGATGTGTGTGTGTGTGTGTGTCATATATATATATATATATATATATATAACCTCTTTTTTACGGCTCTCGATAATTATTTGCATAAATGTTTACAAAATAGAATGTTGTTTAAGTTAGAAGTAATATGACTAGCACTACTTATCTTTGTATATGATGAATATATCGAGATATTTGTATTAGTGTATTACAAAAAACATGTACAAAGAGATAGTAAGAACATATACAAGAAAAAAGAAAAGTTAAGGTGAATATACATGAAAAATAAGAAAGGGGAAGAAAGGAAAAGAGAAAAAGAAAAGATGAACTTAAACTCACAAAAATAAGAAGTTAAAGCATCCAAGTCATGTTGATATCAAATGATTCTGGAGTAATGGTAAGGAGAAGGTATTACAGACAACTTGCTAATATACTTCCGATCCTCTTGGGAAAATCTGCGACAAGAAGACTTAGGAGATTCTTTTGATCCTTCAACCCAAAAAGAGTAAAACTTGGGTCAACCATCAGAGTCCAAAAAGGAAGAATAGACACGAGGTGGAAGAGTAACCTAGAAATAACCTCCCTTAAAACTCTTGAAAGAGAATAAAAAAGATTAGACTGTTAGTTGACCCAGAAGTGCGGAAAAAGTAGAAAAACTTTGGATGGTAGGAATTATGCTCATATAGTTGAACAAAAGCTCAAAATTGTGAAGAAAGGCCCAATTATTTGAATGAAGTTAGTAAGGAGCAATGTTGAGAGTGTCCAAAACATCCAACTTAACCATTGAAAAAGGCAAAGAAATCCCTATCCGACTGAACACAACTTCAAACATCACAAAACTATCGGTTTGGGAAATTGGAAGATTAATACTACAAACGTGATCATCAGCCAGGTAGCGTTTTAGAATGTATGACCCCTCATCGTTATCTTGAGCGATGCGAGTGGTTTGACATATTGATTCAATAGTTGATGGATTGCTGTACAAAAATAGCTACTTTAACACATCTTTGCTAACCTTGGGATGCTTAGATACTAAGGTCGATCGATCAAAGGCAGATGCTTTAGGATTATTGCTCATCTGAACTTGCTTATTAGAAAAATTTAAACGATTGGTGTTATTAAAAGATAGATCAGACTTTGAATCTGACAAAGTAGGAGAAGAAATAGAAAAGTCAGATGAATAAGAAGATTAAACCCTAAGTTACTAAACAAGTTTTTTAATCTTCTCTCACTCTCGTATATTTTTCTAATAAAATATAAAGCATCTTTTCTAGGAGAAGAAGAGGAGGAAGGAAGAATCTTTAAGTTTGAAATTTCATAAGGAAACTCATGTGAGGTCCTAAGAACGTTGGCTTTACGATATGAGTTCTTGGAGGAAATTCCTCAAGAATCTCCAAAGAAGAGCTATCAGAATCTATATGACAAAAAATAGAGAAAAGAAGAACAAGAAGAATACCTGAAGGTAAAAGGGAAAAAGGAGAAAGGTGATGGATGTCAACAAATCGTAACCTAACAATGGAGTCATACATCAAGAATGTTAAAAAAAAAAAATCTTTGAAGACACAACACAGGTAACTGATGAGAATTGATATATTGCAAACCCAAGTGCAGGTTGTCTTAAGCATAAATTATCGGGAGTCCGAGGTCGATCCATAGGGAATTGATGAAGAAAAATTCTTTGAGGTAAGGAAAAGATTTTTCAGAACAATAAAGGTAATAAAACTTGTTCACAATAAAAAAAGATTTGTTTAGGCTAGGAGATCCACTCTTGGTAATTAAATTAAGGACACGATTAATTCTTTTTATAACTCAATTAAAATCCACACATAACGGAGGTTCCAATCGAAAAATACAGCATTCAAAGTTCATTTAAGATTATATATATAATTATATTATGGTTCCTTGAATTATCTACTAACGCCAATACTTATAAATGGATTCAAGCATTTATTGTGTCAATCTTTTGTCTACAATGAATCAAGATCTCCACTTTACAAGGAGGGCTAATAATGCCAACTTTTGTAAATGAGTTCAAGCATTCATTGTGTCAATCTCTTGTCTACAACAAATCAAGATCTCCACTTTACAAGGAGGGTTTCAAAATTGATTAGAAATAAAATACAACACATATAATGATCACTTGATAATATAACATTCAACTACAAGAAAAAGATTAATCTAACCTTATTTCATTACCAAAAGCTTCACCCTTTTACCCAAATAAAATGAAAATTAGTTATTCATAAACAAGAAGAAAGAAAGAGAGAAGAAAAATGAGATGAACATAATTTCTATTTAGAACAAAAGAAAACTACAACAAGATAAACAAATAGTACAAGAACAAGATCTTGATATCTAAACCAAGATGATCTCAATGAGTGACCAATGGTACCTTTTATAGATCATGAAGAGTACAAAATGACAAAAGAGTTGTTTAATGAGTGGGTGGATGAGTGGAAGATGACAATAGAGATGTTTAATGAGTGGGTGGATGAGTGTCATGCTTGTCTCCCTACTTGCACTAATCAATTTGGTGTCTAACTCTAACTATAACCCTATCAAAACGTTACCATTTGGAAATATGGTCTTCATAAAAGTTAAAGTGTTTTATCTCAGCTTTCTAATGCCACTAGTTTCAACCCAATCCAAATCCTACAGCCCAACTTATATCCAAATCTTTGTACATTATTCAGGTTCCAACAATAGCACCTGTGTTCTGACTTCCAAACCTAATCTGACCCATTAGACATCCGATTCAGCTCTTGTGTTCTCATGAAAGTTGTAGATTTGGGTCTTAGTTTTCATTTGAGCTTTGTTTGGTGTCAATTCATCTCCTATAGCTCAAGAAATGGGCTGCTGAGTTTGTAAAGGTCAAGCTGTCAGGATCAGCATTCTGGCTCTGACTTCCACTTCAATTTAAATCATCCAAATGTGTGATTCATCTCTTGAGGTCTTCATGAAACTTGTATATAATTGTCTTAGCTTTCCTACAAGACCAAAATCATATTAGTCAAATATTTGCAACTCAGATTATAGCTAATTTACTGAATGCTGCCAAATAGACAAATTAAGTCCACTTCATGTAGTAATTCCTTGAATGATTCAATTAGGCCCAATATCATAAAATGTGACAAATCAACTTAATTAAGCTTAATTAAACCTTCAGAAGTCCAGTGAGAGGATTATTAAATGAATAAAATATATTGCTATCAATAACACAAACATAAAATTAAAAGAAGTTAAAAGGGCAAAAGCATACCTGAGAAATAGTAGATAGCAACTTCACAAAGTTTAAGCACAAAAAAAGGAGGACGAACGCAAGAAGGAAGAACCAAAATCAGGGAGGAAAGTGAAGAAAAGAACAAGATTACTCTTTTCAGGGAAGGTTGAAGTAAGGAAGGTGGAATGGCGTCTTTCTCTATTTAAAGGTTTCTGAAAGATACGATCATTAAGTTTTCAAGAGTTATGATGATTTGTATTTTTTTAAACCCTAAAGAACGTTTCAGTTGGTGCTTCAAAGGTCATATTAATTGACGTTTAAGATTTAGGAAAAAGGAAATTTATGATCTAACAGTTAGAAATAAATAACAAAGTTATCCAACGAGTAAGGGAAAGAAATCTGAAAAGTTGTGTTAGGTCATTATAAAAAAGACAAGGCCCTTGGAAAGAGGGAAAATGTGTCTAGGGAAGCGAAATGATGACATGTGTCCAAGAAAGAAAAATGAAGAGTTGTTTCCAATGATCGAAAATAGTAAAGGAGGAACTGTAGCACTAATAATAATTTGAAAGAAAACAATTGTGAGAAATAAAAAGGATAACAAGAAACATGTAACAGGAAAAGATTTCCAGTGAGAGAGGCGATTCATATGCTTGAGAAAATGGAATGAATGCAATAATCATAATGAGCAAGTTAAAAATGACCTAATGTATTTTTAATTTCTTGCTAGAAATAGAATGATTGGTTTCAATTGGTTTACTGCTCTCACTTAGGGAGGAACGATCGGTTGATTTCCTAAGGGTGGAATGATCGATTGGTCGATTGTGACTTTTTTTCGATAATCTTCTATCCACGTGATTCTGAGTAAAGTCATGATTGTGATGGTAGGAATTTTAATGTAAATCCTAATAGAATCTACTTAGGAAGGATAAGCAAATCTGTGCCATTAATAATTTAATAAATGGAAAGCAAGTTTCAAGAAAGAAGAAACGACCACTCTTGTAACCAATGAAAAGACTATGCCATTAAAATAGCCTATAAAACGCATGCCATCTACATAGCCAATAAGAAAGAATTGCATTAATGGTCATATCACTATAAATAGGGGGTAGAGTTCCCAATAACCACCATCACAAATCATTCCATACAAAAAGAGAGGAAAATGTTCCAAAAACCTTTCCTTATTTTTAGAAAACACCTTAAAATATTCATGGCAAAAGTAGAAATAAAAAAAGGAAGTTTTTCTTTTCAAGCATAATGGTCTAGCTAGACTTAAGTTATGATCAAATGATTTGAGTGCTGACCTCAACCAAATAACAAAATTTCAGTTCTACCAATAACTTGTAGCACAAGGCTGTGAACCGAGTCGTTTCTCGAGGATCAAGGTATCATTCAAACTAAATCAAGGTCAAACAAGGGGGTTGTGTATACAAAATGTAAATGTAATAATTAACAGTAAGAAAAATGAAGTTGCAAAGTAACTAATCCAAGAAACCGTCAGAAACCTAGTTGGCTTGTCATCGATCACTAAACATGCATCTAGATTGAATTAATTAGTTAATCTATGATTGACCAAAATCTCTGCATCAAACGCATAGAATTCAACACTATATAATCACCTAGAATTTAACTAACAAATGATTCATAAACCTGCGATCGCTAGATTCATGCAACCTATGCTAGTTTAACAATTAGAATTCAATTAACCTAAATTAACAAATTTGTCAACCCAACTGTCTTCAATTCATGTGACTAAACCAC
Organism: Ormosia semicastrata; assembly: GCA_029884595.1. Taxonomy (NCBI): domain Eukaryota; kingdom Viridiplantae; phylum Streptophyta; class Magnoliopsida; order Fabales; family Fabaceae; genus Ormosia; species Ormosia semicastrata. The sequence goes on from JAQQTO010000056.1 coordinate 25,826,241, forward strand.
AATTAATTAATCACAATTTAGTCACAAATCTCAATTAGAATTAAGGATCCAATCGAATCACATCAAACAACAGAAATCTCTAATCATGTAATTCGAATCCAAATCAAGAGAAGAAAAAGATAATTAATTCAATTCAAAATCAAAATTAGGTACAAAATCTCAAAGGCAAACTAGAATTTCCTCAAGATCCTTGAATTAATCTTGAATGTTTATCTCTCCATGGCTGCCGTACACAATTTACAAAAGAAATGAGAAAATTCTAGGTAGAAGAATCAAGTAGTACGAGTTAGGGTTTCTATCTATCTTGGGTCCCCTATTTATACGAAAATAACTGACTTAAAAATTAAGAATCCTAACTTGCCCCTAGTTTAAATTAATCCTCTGCCTTTTAGTTTCCTTGGCCACCGAAATCACTTGATTTGGGCTTAAGATGAGATAGTTATACCCAAATCACTCTCAGTGGGTCTTTGCTCTCGTCATCCGACTTCACAGGGGTAGAACACCATCCAAACATTGTAGTTTCAATTAGTGGTATTCATAAGAGTTTGATACCCATGTGTAAGATTTCCAATGACACTAGTTTCAGCTCCAAAAGGCCCTACAACCCAAGTTATGGACCAATTAGTGCACACTACTCGGGCTCCAACGATAGCACCTGTGTTCTGACTTTCAAGTTAAATTCGATCCACTAGATATCCGATTAAGCTCTATGATTCTAAATGAGAGCTCTCTCTTATCTTTCCTACAAGGTAAGATACATAATTTTTAAATATCTAGAACTCGAGATATGACCGAAATATAGAAATAGTATAAAATCCTAATAATGCTGGAAAGATCAATTAAGCTCAATTTGAACCCAAACTTACAAAACATGGTCAAGCTCAATCAATTAAGTACATGGAGAGTCTAAAGGACTAAAAATAAAGGTTTATTATTGTATGAAATATATAATTATCAAATTCTTCCAGCCTTAGCTTTTGCACATCTCGGGCAAACTAAAGATTTAAACTAAGGGACAAGAAACACAAAAACTCAAAAATCAAAACTCAAAGAAATTCACATTCCAATCACCTTCAAGAATGTAAAAGTTTACAAGTAAGGATAGCAACCAAGAAGATTAAGGGATCAAAACATTCGTGAAGCGACATTTCTTTACATCTCAAATCAATAAGCAAGGTAATTTCAATTGAAAAGTATAAACCAAGAATGATAGATTCTCACAAAATATACTCTCACTCCCTCAAGTATTTAGTGTTAGAAATGTCTAGAAGGTAAGTGTTTCACTCAACTTAACTCATGAAAATTTATACTACCATAAGCTTACTTATCTTCTACTTCTCCACTATTCTATACACATGCATACACAAATCAAAAGAACTTTATTCAATGTTGTAATGGGGCCAATGTAAGGGATAAGAATGATAAGGATATGACAAGCTAAAAACTAAAGAGAATAAAAGAACATTGGAGATGAATTCTAAGAACAAGCATGAAAGTTTAATACAATTCCTTATGATGTAAATTATTCTCGTCAATATGATGCAAATTATTATTTTCATATATATTCTCTATTCTTTTTTTTTTAGAAATATTGTAACTTTTTTTTTTTTGCATAATAATTTAGCACAACATTTCTGCACCTCCCCACACTTAAACCTTGCTTGTCCTCAAGCAAGACCAAACAACAATAACAATTTAAGATTCCCCCACACTTGTTCATAAGATCGTCTAAGGATAATTCCAATGCTCTCCTATTCCTTAAGGTAAAGGGACAACATGATTTTTCATTAAGGGTATGTAATGAGCTAAGAATAACAAAGAAAATGAAAATAAGCTCAAAGGGGTTAATCAAAGGGAAATATATAAGGTTGGCTATTTGGCTAAAGTAGCTAATACAAGGAAAGAATGCTTCAATCATGTTCATGCATGCATGTGGAAATGTAGCCTTAAAATGAATGAAAGCAAGTTCTAAAGTGAACAAAATCCATGAGTGAAAATCACACAAAAAAGGAAGAGAATGGAACAATTACTTAATCTATTCATCAATAAGCTCAAATTCTCAAAAGGTATAAGTTTATTAAAATTTACTAATTCAATTTCCATTACCAAATAAGTCAAATTCAAGATGAAAGACAATTCATTCACTTATGTCATGAACCTTTAATCCTCAATTTGTCCAAACTCACAGCTTCCACAAATTTTAATTAATTTTTAGATATCTAAAACTGAAGATATGGCCGAAATGCAGAAACAATGTAAAATTATAATAATGCTGGAAAGATCAATTAAGCCTAATTTGAGCCCAAACTTACAAAACATGATCAAGCTCAATCAATTAAGTACATGAAGAATGTAAATGACTAAAAATGGGGGTTTATTATTGTATAAAATATATGATTATCACCAAATGTCCTTTGGCCAACATCATGAGGCTAGCAGGAGCTTCTCTTCCCAAGCATATGAAACAAATTAGTGAAGCAAAAATGATTGTTGGGAAATAATCTCAGCAACTGTTGAGTTTCTGAGAAAGATGAGGAGCCAAGGACTATCTCCTTCACTGAAGCACCTATTACCATGCTCCCATTGCATACCATGGGTTGCAGGGGGCCAAGGTTGGGCAGAAATGATAACCCAATCGACGAACCTAATCAGCAAGGAAAAGATAGGTCAAACCATATCAACAGTGAAGAGATGGTTCAAAGCAAATGCAATAATCAAACACATTAGGGTCAAAAATCTTCGTGAGGAAAGAATAATATCAAAGGCCTTTTGGTGCTCTTGGAAATATCTGGGACATCAACTTCTAGAGAATCAGTAGCAACCATGAAGCCAAAAGATGCTCAGATGACACTGATGTCATTGAAGCATGGCCAAAGCCTATAGTAGAAAATATGTAAATTTATAAACAAAAAATGTAATTAAGATGCTGTTTGGAATGAGAAGTACTTACTTATTTCTTCTAATAAGGGTTGATGTATGATTGGTTTAAATGTTATTGTATGATCAGTTTAAACATTATTATATAATTAGCTTCGATATAAATAAACATAAGTAAATTCCTACAAAAATGATGTTTCGTATTACATCAACAAATGTTGCTTAGCTTATTTCATGTTCAGAAAATGACTAAATGATTAGGAAATAATCAAATGACATAGTTTGGAAGTTTTTATGAAAAAAAAAGAAAGAGAGAGAATAGAGAGAGAGAGGAGAAGGAATAAGAGAAAGAAAAAACAAAGAATATTAATTGGCATAGAAAAATAAAGCTGATAAAGAAGAAGATCATAAAATAAGACAAAAGTTCTTTGACCTAATTTGTTACATAAATGGTTGAGTAAATGATCCATTTAGCATCAAGGGTTAAAAAAAATGATTCTAAAAATAAAACCATGTTATAATTAAGAAAAAGATCAGTCACAATGTAATGATCATCCAATCTAGGTCACATTAAGCTCATTTACTCCTTCATCACTCTAAGCTTAGGGGCTATGAACCATATCTCTGCTCGTCTAGTAGGCTAAGAAAATTGATTCGTAACCCAAAACCTATAAAGCTTGTTTGTTCCTTCATCACTCCAAGTTTAGGGGGCTATGGACCATATCTCTACTCATCCAATAGGTTGAGAAAACTAATTCGTAGCCCAAAACCTATTAAGCTTGTTCACTACTTCGTCACTCCGTGCTTGGAGGCTATAGATCATATCTTTGCTCGTCTAGTGGACCGAGAAAATCGATTCGTAGCCCAAAACCTGTTAATTCATCACTCCAAGCTTGGGGGACTGTGGACCATATCTCTACTCGTCCAATGGGCCAAGAAAATTGATTCATAGCCCAAAACCTGTTAAGCTTGTTCGCTCTTTCATCACTCTAAGCTTGGGGGCTATGAACTATATCTCTGCTCATCCAATGGGCTGAGAAAATTGATTCGTAGGCCAAAACCTGTTAAGCTTGTTCATTCCTTCATTAATCCAAGCTTGGGAGGATATGGACCATGCATTTCTTACCATAGGCTCATGGCATAGGCCCAAGAGGGAATCACCAAAACTCACCTAGCCTGGTGAAATCTCTAGAACTAATTTAGTTAAAAAGCTGGCCACGTGACATGCTACTATATGAACATTCCATAACTACCTCATGATCGCTAAACTAAGGGGTGAGGTCACAATTTCCTCACCCCCATGACCCTATAAAAATCGTAACCATCATAGAGAAAGGGACTTTTGGCTGAATTCACTCAAGAACATACCACATTACCTTCATGGTCTCTACCCAAGAGCTTGGAGCTTGGACGGAATAGAACACTTCAAAAAAAAAGGCAGTTTTAAAGTCCATTGCAACCAAAAATTAATAAAACATACACAAACCCCATTGTAATGAAAAATAAATATTTTTTCCACTCTTTTTCTCAGGCGATGCTAAGGCCGAACCGCCGGAGGGTGTGTTAGGGTTTTCCTTAGGGTATGTTTGTAAGTTAGAGTTTTGAAGGGAAAAGAAAATGAGAGCTTATTATTTATTTTGAGTAAACATTCTTTATATTTAAGATTTTTTTTAAAAAAATGAATGAATAATATAAAAGATAACGATATAACCTTTTAATTATCATTTATTCATGTTTATAATCATTTTATAATTCTCTTAATTTAAAAATAAAAAATAAGTCTTCCATTTTCTTTCCCTCCAAAATCCTCCATCCAAACATACCTTAAGGTTTTTTCCTTAGGCTCCTGACGGAAGAGTAGCATTGCTCTGCATCCGTCTTTAATCATGTTGTCTCTGTTTGGGTCATGTTTGTTAGTGCATCATACTTATGCATCTCTTTTTCTATCTAAGGCCCACACTACACAATCAGTGACCATGGAGAATAACTCTGAGTGCAACGTGGAGTGGTATGGCAATCACAAAACGGAGGATGAGACCTTGATCATATATGATGATGGTGACGTTTTGATGAGGTTGAGGGGTGCACTCGTAGTCTCATTGGGAAACTTATTACGAAGAAAACCATAAGCAAGATTGGGTTGCAGGCAGCTATGCGAAACATATGGGGCAACCCTAAGGGTTTCAGGATGGAGACTATTGTCGAACAGCTATATCAATTTTTCTTTGATGAAGAGATGTCTCTAAGAAAGGTGCTTAGTGGGTCTCCATGGAGGTTCCATAATTACTAGCTCTTGATGAAGAGATGGACCCGTCAATGTAATCCACCTGATATGTGTTTTGATAGGGTCCTAGTTAGGATTCAGTTATGGGGTATGGCCCCACACTATCACACGAAGAACCTTGGGAGGAAGGTAGGTGACCTTATTGGGGAAGTGAAGGATTGTGATATCTTATCTATGAACAACCAATAGGGGCAGTTGGTTAAGGTGCTTGTCTACATTGAGATTAAGAAACCTCTGCGCAGAGGAGTTAATCTGGGGAACATAAAAGATGGCATTATGTGGGTGGATTTCAAGTATGAGAGGCTCCCAACTTTTTGCTATTATTGTGGTATCATTGGGCATGATGGGAAATCATGTCAGATTGCTATGGAAGATGAAGCTCAGGGTGGAAGAAACCAGTCCAAACAATTTGGAGCGTGGCTAAGGGCTGATCAAAGAGGTAGCCGACTTTCTCGTAATCAGGTTGGCTTTTTTATCAAACTGCCACTGGTGGCAAAACTATTTACCAAAATGTCATTTTTTTAAAACTATTTACCAAATTGTCACTTTTTTTAAAACTATTTATCAAAATGTCACTCTTTTGAAACTATATACCAAATTGTCACCCTTTTGTCCAACGTGGCAATTTTTAATATTTTTTGGCCACGTAGGATGCGCCATCCTGTTTGGCGTAATCTTCATGGATGCACCATCCTACATGATGTTTTTTAAGTGGATACGCCATGTTGGAAGGTGTTTTTCAGTTAAAAATGCCAACACATTTGGCATTTTCCACGTGGACAAAAAAAAATAAAAAAAATACTTATAGGGCACTTAACGTATTTCACGTGGTTCTCGCACTCCTCCCAAGGACACATGTATTTCACATGCCTACTAGAGAGTGCATCATAATGTTGGAAGATATTAGTTTCAATTAGCTTATTTATAGGTCAAGTGTTTGTTTCTGATCTGTAAAATAGTCGATGTGGGACTTTGGTGTTGACAAGACAAAACAACTAAATAAGACAACAAGGTACCTTTGTTTAATGTGAGACTTTGGTATTGGCAAGACAAAACAACTAAGTAAGAAAACAAAATAACTTTGTTCGATGTGAGACTTTGATCTAATTAAATATATCATCATATACTACTTTTATGCATATTGCTAACTTCCTTCAACTTATTTGTACAGGTTCCAGGTAATTTTTTTTTTCAACACATTCAAACAATTAATACATTCAATTATTTTACGGTGGTTATAAGGACGAATGGATTAATACTTTTAGATCACAAGTGGAAATCAAAGTGAAGCAATTTGCAACTAAAGTTCAAATTTCAACCTTCGCCATCCAAGAGAAGCGAGGACAAAATGACCTTGATCTAGAGGCAGGGCAATTTTAGAGCATCATTGAAAGCTTCTACTATCTTGGGATTCAATGGAACCACCTGGATGCTGCTACTATCACAGAAATTCAGAAATTGCTTTCTTATAAAAAAAATGTGAGAAAGGCTGGGCTCTATTGTACCGCAAGGGATCATCCCTTATTTTTGGTCTATGTTCAGTTTAAACTTTCTTCAAATATATCAAGTTGCAAGTAATTATTTTTTTTTCAACACATTCAAACAAGTTAAAGGAAGTTAGCAATATGCATAAAAGTAATATATAATGATATATTTAATTAGATCAAAGTCCCACATCAAACAAATGTACTTTGTTGTCTTACTTAATTATTTTGCCTTACCAAACCAAAGTCTCACATCGAACAAAGGTACCTTGTTGACTTACTTAGTTGTTTTGCCTTACCAACATCAAAGTCTCACATCGACTACTTTACGGATCATAAGCAAACAATTGGCCTATAAATAAGCTAATTGATACTAATGTCTTCTAATGTTATGGTGCACTCTCTAGTACGCATATGAAATGCATGTGTCTTTGGGAAGAGTGCGAGAACCATGTGAAAATGGGTAAAGTGCCCTATAAGTATTTTTAAAAAAAAAATTTATCCACATGGAAAATGTCAAATGTATTGGCGTTTTTAACTGAAAAACACCATCCTACATGGCATATCCACGTAAAAAATGTCATGTAGGATGGCACATCCATGCAGGATTTGTCATCCTGTTTGGCGCATTCATGTAGTTTACACCAACCATGTTGGCGTAATCTTCATGAATACGTCATCCTATTTGGTGCATCTTACGTGACCAAAAAATATTTAAAAATGCCACGTTAGACAAAATAGTGACAGTTTGGTATATAGTTTCAAAAGAGTGGTAGTTTGGTAAATAATTTTAAAAAAGTGGCAATTTAATAAATAGTTTTAAAAAGTGACATTTTAATAAATAGTTTTGTCATCAGTGACAGTTTAGTAAAAAAGTCCAATCTGGTTCCTTCCTCTAGTGACAAACCTGATGGCAAAGAATCGGGCTTTTCTACCAAAATGCCCTTAGTGGAAAATTGTTATCTTTTTTAAACTATTTATCAAAAAGCTATTTTTTCGAAACTATTTACCAAATTGTTATCTTTTTGAAACTATTTATTAAAATACCATCGTTTTTGCCACGTTGAAATTTTTTATTCTTTATTGTTCCACGTAGGATGCGCCAACGCACCTTGCGCATCCACGTTGGATGCGCAAGGCGCGTTGGCGCCTGGCATGTTAGCACATCCAAGCTACATCCTTATAACTCCGCCTCTCCTCTCCTTCTCACGGCCACTTCTCTCATTTCTCAAATTTTCACATTCTCTCTAGAATTTTTCTCTCTCTAAACTCTCTCCCAAACTCTCCTTTGGCTATAAGTTGTGAGAAAGACATTTTCTAATCATATATGTAAGTATTTTTATCATTATATTATTGTTATATTGATTGCTGAATATTTTTATTGTTAGAAGTATTGTTTATTTTTTTAGGTTTTTATATTTATTGTGTATTGTATATTTGTTTTATTAGTAGAATTATTGATTATTATTATGTATTGTATATTTGTTTTATTGTTAACTAGTAGGTTTTTTAAATTTGTTTGTACAAAAAATAATAATTTGATTATTATTCGGGTTTTTGTAATTTTTTTGTTGTTTTCAATTGATTAAAATTGTTGGTTTATTGAAATTAAAATTAGTTGGGTATAAAACAAATTTGTTTCAGTTGTCACATATGTCAATTGATTTCATACGTGTTGTGTTATTATTATTCAGAAGTTTAAGTTGGTCAAACACCTTGTTGTTCTCATTTACTACAATGAGAGAATGTATGAAGGTGAAGAGGGTCTAATGTATGAATGTCCTCGTCCTAAGTCTATCATAATTCAACGTGATATGACTTTGATCTTCTAAAAAGAAGAATTCATTTAAAATTAAGGCTTTAAGAAAATCAAGTTGTGTCCAGTGTTGTGTATAGATTTCCACAATGGAGTAATGTACTGAGATGGATAGGTCTTCTATTAGAAGATGATGAAGACGTTGCTTGCATGATTGATTGCTTTTATCAACATGCAAACTTAACTTCCATGGAGTTGTATGTCGAGACAGAAACGAGTGAGCACAATGAGCATGTTGAAGCTCCTTCTGAAATAGGGTTACAAGCTGGTCCTTCTAATTTTGCTGAATCATCATACCCTGTCAACACTTAATTCTCTATGACACATGCTCCTGTCCTAGTACAATCTCAAGAAGTTGGTACGTCTTCAATGCCTAAAGGGAGATCATTTAGGTTGGACTATGAAACTAATAACCTGCTTATGACAGATGCATTATTTGACATAAACGATGATGAAGGAGAGATGCCCGAGGGTGAAGATACAGACACTGACTTAGAAGAAGATCAATCTGGCCCTGAAGTAAATATATAACAACTAGTTCCTTCATTGGTAGTTGCTCCTGAATCTACGTTTGTGCCTCTGTGCCCTCAGTTTTCTGAAATCAATTAGGATGCACTGAGTACACCTGATAATCTAACTGAATTAGATTCTCGTGATATTTGGAGTCCAGATGAAGAATTTTATGTTGGATTATAATTTCCCTCTAAAGATGCTATCAAGTTGGCCCTAAAATATTATTCGATTATTAGACATCATAATTACAAGGTTGAGGACTCTGATACACAGCAGCTAACTGTTAAGTGTCCAAGATATGCTGATGGTTGTAATTGGAGGGTCAAGGCCATTCAAAGTAAGAAATCAAACACATTGGGAAATTAGAAAATATGATGGACCTCACAACTGTGTCAACCCAGCTCTGTCACAAGATCATTAGAAGTTAGACTCTATTATTATATGTTATTGCATTCTAGAGACAGTTAAGCCAAAATTCGATTTACATGTATACCTAATTATTGAAAGGTTTCGATGTCAATTTGGATATGACGTGTCTTATTGGAAAGCTTGGAAGGCAAAACAAATTGCCATTGTGAAGGTATTTAGAGAGTGGGATAAATCTTATGCGGTGTTACCTAGATGGTTACTTGCCATGCAAAGAGACATTCCAGGCACAATGGTGGAGTTGCAAACTGTTGATTATATTGAGCGCAATAGAGTTGATCATTCAAAACTTGTATTTTGTCACTTATTTTGGACATTCAAACCATGTGTTGTTGGATTCCAATACTGCGAGCCCATTATTTAGATTGACGACACTCATTTATATGGTAAATATCGCCATAAACTATTGATTACAACAATACAAGATGGAGATAGAAAACCTCTACCAATTGCATTTGCCATTATTGAAAGAAAAACAAATGATGCTTGGAGTTGGTTCTTAGCCTTGATTCAAAAACATGTCACATAACAACAGGGCTTGTGCTTGATATTTGACCGACATCAAGGTATCCTACAGTCAGTGGCGAATCCACATCTGGGATGGCAGCCACTGCATACGCATCATGTTTTTCGCATTCGGCATATTGCCAGCAATTTTAACAGCGCCTTCCACAATTTGGCCCTAAAGAAGTATCTGATTAACACAGGTAGTTAAACATTTCAATTTCTATGAGTTTACTATACTACTTACCATACTACAATTTTTGTTGCTAACACCAACTCATTCAATATTTTAATATCAGGGTATGAACCAATTGCATACAAATTTGAGGTTAGGTTAGAAAAGTTGACCGCTACTCCTGAAATGGCAAATTGGATTAATTTGATTTCAAAAGAAAAATGGAGTTTAACATATGATGGTGGCCACAGATTTGGTCATATGACGACGAACTTGTCTGGGTGTATGAATGGAGTGTTGAAAGGTGGCAGAAACCTACCAATAACTGCACTGGTTCAAATGACATATTACAAATTGGTAGAGTACTTTTGTTAATCGAAAGGATGATGCAAATGAGAAACTTGTTGATGGGACTGATTGGACTGATGATTTTATGAAAAGCTAGAATGTGAACGTGCTCAAGGCAAGCTCTCACCAAGTCTGGCGATTTGATATATATTCCACCAGATTTATGGTTGAAGAGGTATTCAACCCTATAACACAGCAGAGTGGAGTTAAATATTCTGTAAACTTTCAAGAAGGCACGTGTGACTGTGGCTTATTTCAAGCGTTGCATTTCCCTTATTTTCATGTAATAGCAGTATGTTCCTCTAAGACACTTGACGTTTTTCAATATATACATAGTATTTACAGAATGCATACTTTCTACAAGGCTTATGAGGTTAATTGGGGAATCATTAAGGATGAACCATGGTGGCCACCAGCTCTGGCGATTACATTGGTACCCGATCGTCAATTGCTTAGATCTAAAGGTCGACCCAAATCAACTCGACTTAGAAATGAGATGGATTGGCGCGAACCAGGACTGGGACAAAGATGTAAAAAATGTGGTGAATCTAGACATAACTCTCATAGTTGTCATCGTGGTGGATCGACTTCCTTGAGGAATGACCAAGAAGGGTCATCTACTTGATTAGGACATAATTTGATAATCATTGTATTATAATTGATGACTATCAATGTGTAATTGAAGATTGTCAGTGTGTAATTTGATAATCTACTTGATGTACGAATTTCAATGACAGTAATTTCTATTAGATTATGTTTGTTTAATATCATTCCTCCTTGTGCTGTTAGTGGTGTCTTATAATTTGTATTCGATATACTCGTGTTTAATATGTATATTCATTTTATAGTATGTCTTATTATTTGAAGACTTACCCATTGTTTCCTGATTATAGCGTGAGACATGACATTCCACTTGTGCCCAGGCCCAAAGGGCCCTTCAGTATTGGAGTTGCAGGAGTTTCATGTTTCACAACATATATGGCAACCTGATCGTCATCTGCGTGTTAGACGTGCTCATAAATTCTGACATATGGACCTAGATGAGCGGATGCTTCCATATCTACATCAGACTGGTTTCATGGGGGTTGCCCACATGGGATATTGCAGCATCGATCATTCATTGATTATGGCATTGGTTGAGAGATGACGTCTTGAGACACATATATTTCATATGCCTATTGGAGAGTGCACATCACATTGGAGAGCATAGGTATTATCTCGGGACTTCCTATTGACGGCGATGCAGTTACTGGCCGTGTATCACATTGAGATTAGATGTAGCTATATGAGGACTTATTAGGTTTGCAGCCGAATGAGTCACACGTATCAGGTGGATGTATTGATATGTCATGGCTTTGGAGTGCATTCAGTAGATGACTTACTCAAGCCGATGGAGCTGCTTATGTGATGTAGTATACACGGGCATATATACTTCGGTTGATTGGGGGATTTCTATTTCCTAACTATTTTGGTAGATACGTGCACATGATGTTCCTTCCACTGTTAGAAGACTTTACCGCTATTGGGAATTACAGTTAGGGATCTGCGATCTTGGTGTACTTGTACAGGGAGCTTTTCAAAGTCGCATACCATGGCGTGCACGAGATTGGAGGTGCTTGCATATTGTTACAGTATTGGGTTTGGCACAGATTTCCACCCCTGGTCCCTACACTTGTAGATGATACTGATCCTGTCCCGCTGGTTGCCTATGCTGCTGATTGTGGTCACCAACGTCTAGTGGGATTTCAGTAAGTTTCTTAAAATATCCTTTGTTTATATTAGTTTGTTATATATACTACTTGTGTTGACATCATATGACTTTGACATTTAAATAGGTGGCATAAACATAAGGTGTTGAATAAAACCCCAATGGGGGTGCTTCCATACAATCGTGGATTCTTTGATCAATTGAAGAGTGATGAGGTCAATATTTGTTTACATTGATTTAAATAGGCTACTTTGTCTTGCTTTCTAATGCTTTGAACATATCATTTTGCAGATAAAATGGCATCCCTATACGGATGAGATTGTGGTTTCACTACCAGATTTTTGTGTCGCTGGTAGAGACATTATACTGGCAGTGGTTCCACTCATCTTTTTCCACATTGTTAAGTGACACTAACCAGATAGGGTGATGTGCCAGTTTGGTCTAGACTAACCAATACCTCGGAGACCACACCAACCTGATAAGTTGCACTCGATTACATTGGCAGGACGACATGGCGAGGATTGGCGAGTTACACACCTATCACACATAGCCATCTGGGACAGTTGAAGGGAAAAATGTGTTACTGGAAGGTCGTTGGAAGCTCCACTCATTGCGCATTCTGAGTACATGCGCTGGTACAGAAGAATTACCATATGTTGGATTTCTCATACTGGTGCATCTATTGAGTTTGTGGTTAGTTATTTACAATATGTTATGTTATTTGGTAAATGTATTTTGTATTGGTGATGACATGTGTTATATCTGTATCTTAGGCTGACATTGCAGAGAACGTCCATGCTTCAGCCAGGAACCCTAGTTCAGGATTTAGTATAGCTAGCCTTCTACAGTCCATGGACGAGATATTATCTTCAGTGATGTAACACCCCTCGATCTAGTAACCACGGCACAATCGTCATTATACCACAATCACTAAATTTTCAGCGTGCTACAACTTAAATAACAATTTTTCAAACTTTTAATCATCGTGCATATAAAGAAAGTATGAGCCACGAATGAAATATGTTTATCACACAACTCCCGAAATACAATCACTGAATGAAAAACATTCAATATATATATATATATATATAAAATATTATATATATATATATATATATATATATATATATATAATGAACACAATGTACTATCAACATAAAAATGTAGCACTTACATATCCAAATAACAAAAGACAAGTGCCAAAGTACTAAAAGGTAAGTAGTAACCCCGGGATAGGTACCACCTGTGGACAGAGCCACCACCCCTATACACAAATAAATGTTCGGTGCCGCGGTCGACACGCCAGGCATCAATGCCCCCATGAAACTGCATTCGCACGTGGTCAAGGAAATCTCGTGTCAATGCCATCACAGGAATTAGAAAGTCATCTTAACCATAACTAGTCAATTCAACTGTGTCCCCTTCACAGCCTTTATCGAACACAAAAATAAAACGGGACAATACAACGAAGAGGTGAGATATCTTACATCAATACCAACATGGCAGCAAATGAACATAACACGAATGACGTAGTCATTCTATACATATAGATATTACAAGTATATTCAAATTATCAATTGCATAAATATCATTAGAAAGCATATTCCATAATATTATAAATATTAAAAGCACTATAATAGCAGATATCCACTATAGATGTATAAATAATATTCATGTCTCCACAATATGTATGTTGACCATGCCATGACAATTATGTGAACTGACCATGCATATGCACAATGCGTATGCTGACCATCCTCAAGTACAATGTACTCATTTCCTACTCTATAGAGCTAGACTCAGTTTTCAAATATGAACGTCCCAGAAGATCTGTTCCCCCTCAAAAGACAATTTACACCGGGTCATGAAAAGTAATAGTGCCTTATCGGGCTGCCAGTGCATTGCAACAGTGTTCACGGCCAGGGATATACAATGTGATAACATGATCACGAGTGAATCACCATGCCCTGACATCCCCCTAAACAGTATTCACGGCTAGGGGTATAAAACGTCATAATTGTATAATGCACAAATGCATATTCAACGGGATCAACCCTCCATAGTACCATTCCCAATGGTATTAAATCAATCGTCCATACAATTGTTCAATACCATTTTCATCAGTGATATTACATAACCATCCATACGACTACATAGTACCACTGTTATCTGGGTTTCCCTTGATAATTAGTCCTTTCTGACTAAATCGTCTACCTAATGTTTCTGGTTATAAGAGCAAACCACATCTGACTAAATTGTCTATCTGATGTTTCTTGGTCCGGTACTTCAGTTCCATAACCACAATGTCAATGCATGCTCATCATGTTCGACTTTCTCAATCATACCTCAATGCATGTAGATTCAATGCGTATATATATATACATACATAAATTCATAATGATAGCATAACTTATCCAAATTCACAAGCCACAACGAATCAATACTAAAACTTCAAAGGTGAACACATATTATTCAAACTTGTTACAAAAGTTATGCCTCAATTCCATTATGTTCTTGCATTAACCCTCTTAGAATATTTACTTTAAGTTCCCCATAACCCTTCTCACACTCATGTTCTTTCTTTATCCAAACTCACTCTAAGTTTTATAATAAGGTTGTGTTCTTTATCCTTTTCACATTATGAGTTCCTAATTAAGTGTATATTCATTTAATTAACTAAGTTCTAGCTTGTTAAAAAGTCTCATAATGAGTGCCCAATGAGGCCGTGAGCCTCCAAGGGACTAGAAAACCCAACCATTCTTCATTACCCAAAGTACAAGGCCATGCCAAGGTACACGGCCATGCCAAATTACACAGCCTAGGCCGTGTACGCCTCTGGAAAAACATCCTTTTTTGCGCTACTCGATTACACGGCCGTGCAATATTGCACGGCCTAGGCCGTGTGACATTCTGTACCGTGTTGAGCTGTGTTTCCAGAATGGAACACGGCCTAGGCTGTGTGTATCCACACAGCCCGTGAATCTACACTAGAATCCATGAAAATGAGCTTCTCCAAGCTTCCAAATCAAGTGGGTACCAATCCATATACATATTTAAGCATTTAGACTCATACAAATCCATCAAGATTCATAATGACAAGCATAGAAAATCATACAATATATCCAAATCAAATCATTATCAAAAATCACAAAAAAAGTGAGAAACCCACAATGGATTCCTCACTATTAACACCAAAGACATTTCCTCACCATCAAGATTGGGTGAAGAGGATTATCTCCCTCTTACCTCAAGAGAAAACAGGAGAACAAGCTCTTTGATGCCTCTTGAAATTCGTCCAACACCTTCAAGAAAATCACTAAGATGGTGAAACCCAAGAAATCCAAAATCAAAGCTTAAAAAGGGAGTCCTTGATCACAATGGTGGCCAAGGACCACGAAAATGAGAAGAGAAGATGAAGATCAAGAACATTACCTCAAAAGCTTCAAGCTTTGGGCTTCAATGGTGGAAGATGAAAAAGAAAGATTTAAGGGATGACCTACAAAGAGAAGAGTCTTAGAACGATGAGAAGATGTAAGAAACAAGGTTGTTGAGCAAGAAATTGTGGGTGGCCTCCAATGGTGGTGTGTGTCCGTGTAGATGGAGAACAAAAGAGAGGAGAGGGCGTGAGAGGGATGAGAGGACGTGGGAGAGAAAGAGAGAAATGAAAGATGAAAGAGAAAGTGATAGTTTTTCAAATGGTAAATGAGAAATGAAAAGATGATAACAAATTTGGTCACTTTTCCCCCCACATGGTCGTGGGATTCACATGTGAGGAGAGAGAGGAGTGAAGCTTCCTTGAGAAGCTTGGTAGGAAGCTTCCTTAAAGTTTCATTGAAGCTTCTTTGAGAAGCTTCGCACGCTTCTCGATAAAATGAAGGGTGATGTCACTTAGATGCTATCATAAAAGTGATCAGATAGAAATAATCTGCTAGAGCTATTATTCAGTGGACAAATATTACAGTTAGCAGAAATAATATTTTATTGTCCCACAGATAATAAAATATACTACAATTTTATTTATCAGATAAAATTTCAAAAAATAAAAACCTCGTAAACTGTGTCCAACCTTAGGTTTAGTAAGATCTCCCGTCGACGTTTCTACAGTTCAAAGTTTTTCAGCCTCGGGAAAATTATTTCATTTTCCCAGCCTCGCTCAGTGCGCATGTAAATCGAGAAAAATATTAAAATAATCAAACAATTCAGAAAATTTCAGAAAAATTCTCAAAAATCTTAAATGTTATAAAATGAATATTTATCATGAAATAAGTAATTTTCGGAATGTTACAACTCTCTCCTTCAAAAATAAATTTCTTCCTCGAAATTCTCATACCTTATAAACTAACTCCAATGTTGTGCCTCCAACACATCATTCCAAATCTCTTATTCTAACACAATTTCTTTTTTCCCCCTTGAATTATTTGCATCATTTCCTGAGTCATCTTAGCTTTATCTGTTGCTCATTGTACAAGCTTGGGTCCAATCGCAATCCTTTCACTATCTTGGTGCCAACACAAAGGTGTCTTACATCACCGTCCATGTAATGCCTTATATTTAACTCCCTGTAATCAACTAGATATTTCTGACTCTAATGATTTCTGCAGACTTTAAATGTTGCTCCATGCAGAAAATACCTCCATATTTTCAATGCACTATAATTGCTAATTCTGAGTTTATGCAGAGTAGTCCTTCTCATGTGCTCTCGGTTGTCACGAAACATATGTTACTATTCCTTCTATTCTAATCAAACACACATTCTAGACTTCCAATGCGAAGCATCACTAGGCATCCTAAAAGGTCCGTTGGGATTGGGCAGAATCATCATCGGCAAGATAGTCGAGTGTCTCTCCAATCCCGCCGTTTGTGGAGAATTCTACAATGAGTATCCATATTTACCAGCTAATTCCATGTAGCTACGAATCTCCGTTACGATCGTCGGTCTTTCTCAGTGAAGAAATGCTTCGACTTTTGATGGGTTCACAGCAATTCCTTCCCTTGAGATCACGTTACCTAAAAGTTGAATTGCCTCCTACCAGAATTCGTATTTGGACAATTTCTCACATAACTTCTTCTTCTTCTTCAAAATTTGAAGAATCATGATGAGAGGTTTATTACATTCCTCTGAACTTCAAGAATAAATCAGAATGTCGTCAATAAGAACAATAACAAGTCTATCTTAACAGGGAAGAGAGATCCTATTCATGTAATCGATGAATGCTACCTAAGTGTTCGTTGCACGAAACGACGCTACTAAACACTTGTAGTGCCCATAATGCGACAGAAAAGTTATTTTGGAAATATCTCCTACCTTTGAGTGAACTTATTAATAATTAGAACGTAAGATGTTCGTGGAGAAAACAGTGGCTTCCTTCAGTTGATTCATTAAGCCATCTATCCTCGATCTTAATAGAAGATGTCTTATAGGGTATGTTCTTTTCTAATTGTACCGCATTCAGCACTATGATATGGTTTGAATTTAGGAACATATTTCCTCAGTCGAAGTACACTAGAAACATTATAAAGGTTAGAAGGAAAAGATAGAGAAGTCATTTTGTATACTACCGGGCCCATCTGACGAAGAATTTGACATAGTTTAATAAAATTTAGGACTGAGCTACATGGATCCAAATCTAGAAATCTCTATCTTAAGAAACACTAAAATTTGATTGGAATAACTTAACAGGATATGGTTGGAAAATAACTAATCCCTTTTTCAATATTACATCCAATTTGTGAAAGAAGTAAACAAATCAGATCAACAGAAAAGATTCTGTCTTTAACAGATCATAGGATAATTTGAACAACTTGGCTATCAACAACAAGTTCTTAGTAGCCGAAGTAGAAATAACTTAGTCAAAAGATGACGAAAATACAAACGACTCTAATGGACTCATACAGTCATACACCATAAAGAAATGGGTTACCTCTAGAGTTATACAGTAAAATCGCAGGGTCATCTATTGTAGTACAATCTCTCTCGTTTAGATCTTCAGTCTGAGAGACTTTTGCTCCACTTAAGGAATTAAATCTCCTTTCTTTGTGAGATTTTGAAGTACATACATCTCTAATGGAAGGCTTCATCCTATGCAAAGCACAATTCCTAGCCATATGTCCTAGCTTTCCGCACTTGAAACAAATTATTCCCTCGATTGTACAATGCCTTATTAAGTGGCCCTTTCCGCACTTCTTATATTTTGGTAAATATACCACGGTCGGATTGGATTTACTACCACTCGCACCTCCTTTATGCGTTTGCTGCTGCTGTTGCTCCTTCGGTCGTCGCGAATACGATTTCCTCTTAAACTGATTAACTTTTCTCTTATTCCTCCTTTGGAACCAAAATTGACTTTCTTCCAACAAATTCTGAACCTCGACTTCCAATTCCTGCTGCTGTGCGGCCCTCTGATCCTGGTGTGTTGTTATATCCACCATTCTTTGCATTACTTCGACTGCCGCAGTCGTATCATCATTGTCACTCCCCGTGTTCACATGTTTACGTCTACCCCAAACCATTACCTCCCTTCAAGGACAAATGAATCAAAGCATGAGGAAAATCAAAAGCAATCAATTCAAACAAGGTTGTCTCCTTTCAGAAACCAAACATAAAAAGTCACACAACACAGTAAGACAAACCTAACCACTAAACCCAAAAGACTATAACTTGAGCTCCTTCATTCTACCTTCTATGACGCGATCTCCTGTAAGTCTTTAACTCCCAAGCAGCTCCTCGAACCAAACTTTCGCCAAATATTCTTTTCCCAAGAGAATCGGTTCTCCAAAACCTCTTGGACGCCTCAGTTCACGAACGATGCAAGTCCTATTTAACTACCCTTTTTCTAATCCATTGGCTCAAATAATTGTAGAGGTAACACAACAAGGGTGTAAATGCAAACAAATCCTAAACAAGTTCAGTCATACCAGCTGAGCTTCTTACTAAAAGAACTCCTATTCCCTTAATACGCCTAGGTGAAGTCATAGTTTCCTGTCCACACAGAACATTACATATTGAGTGGGCCAATACTCAATATCATGTAACTGTGCAACAGTAACTACCAACAATCAACCTATGGCAAGTCATGCCTTCCTTTCCCAACCATTTCAATCAAGAGACAAGGAAGCACACAACATACAAGGAAACTTCTAACATGTCTAAGCATAGTCAGTCCATACCTCGGTGCAACAGGATGAACTGCTCTAATACCACCTAATGTAACACCCCTCAATCTAGTAACCACGACACAATCGTCATTATACCACAATCACTAAATTTTTGGCGTGCTACAACTCAAATAATAATATTTCAAACTTTTAATCATTGTGCATATAAAGAAAGTATGAGCCACGAATGAAATATGTTTATCACACAGCTCCCGAAATACAATCACTGAATGAAAAACATTAAAAATATATATATATATGTATATAATGAACATAATGTTCTATCAACATAAAAACGTAGCACTTACATACCCAAATAACAAAAGACAAGTGCCAAAGTACTAAAGGGTAAGTAGTAAGCCCGGGATAGGTACCACCTGTGGACAGAGCCACTACCGCTATACACAAATAAACATTCGGTGCCTCGGTCGACACACCAGACATCAATGCCCCCATGAAACTGCATTCGCACGTGGCCAAGGAAATCTCGTCTCAATGCCATCACAGGAATTAGAGAGTCAGCTCAACCACAACCATCCAATTCAACCATGTCCCCTTCACAGCCTTTGTCGAACACAAAAATAAAACAGGATAATACAACGAAGAGATGAGATATCCTACATCATTACTAATATGGCAGCAAAGGAACATAACACGAATGACATAGTCATTCCATACATATAGATATTACAAATATATTCAAGTTATCAATTGCATAGATATCATCAGAAAGCATATTCCACAATATTATAAATATTAACAGCACTATAATAACAGATATCCACCATAGATATATAAATAATATTAATGTCTCCATAATATGTATGTTGACCACGCCACGACAATTATGTGAACTAACCATGCATATGCACAATGCATATGCTGACCATCCTCATGTACAATGTACTCATTTCCTACTCCATAGAGCTAGACTCAAAGTTTTTAGAGATGAACGCCCCAGAAGATCTGTCCCCCCTCAAAAGACAGTCTACATCGGGTCATGAAAAGCAATAGTGCATTGTCGGGCTGCCAGTGTATTGCAACAGTGTTCACGGTCAGGGGTATACAATGTGATAACATGATCACGAGTGAATCATCACGCCCTGACGTCCCCCTAGGTCTATTCAAGATCCCACTATCCTATAAGTTCTCATTCACTCCTAGGCATAAAATGCCATAATTGTATAATGCACACATGCATGTTTAATGGGATGAACCCTTCGTAGTACCATTCCCAATGGTATTAAATCAATCATCCATACAATTGTTCAATACCATTTTCATCAGTGATATTATATAATCATCCATACGACTACATAGTACCACTGTTATCTGGGTTTCCCTTAATAACCAGTCATTTATGACTAAATCGTCTACCTGATGTTTCTAGTTATAAGAGCAAACTACATTTGACTAAATCGTCTATCTGATGTTTCTTGGTCCGGTACTTCGGTTCCATAACCACAATGTTGATGCATGCTCATCATGTTCGACTTTCTCAATCATGCCTTAATGCATGTGGATTCAATGCGTATATATATATACATACATAGATTCACAATGATAGCATAACTTATCCAAATTCACAAGCCACAATGAATCAATACTAAAACCTCAAAGGTGAACACATACTATTCAAAGTTGTTACAAAAGTTATGCCTCAATTCCATTATGTTCTTACATTAACTCTCTTAGAATATTTACTTTAAGTTCCTCACAACCCTCCTCACACTCATGTTCATTTTTTATCCAAACCCCACTCTAAGTTTTATGATAAAGCTGTGTTCTTTATCCTTTCCACATTATGAGTTCCTAATTAAGTGTATATTCATTTAATTAACTAAGTTCTAGCTTGTTAAAAAGTCTCTTAATGAGTTCCCAATGAGGCCGTGAGCCTCCAAGGGATTAGAAAATCCAACCATTTTTCATTACCTAAAGTACATGGTCGTGCCAAAGTACACGGCCTGGAGTACATGGTCGTGCCAAATTACACAGCCTAGGCCGTGTACGCCTCTGGAAAAACATCCATTTTTGCGCTGCTCGATTACACGATCGTGCAATATTGCACGGCTTAGGCCGTGTGAATCCACACAGCCCGTGAATTTACACCAGAATCCATGAAAATGAGCTTCTCCAAGCTTCTAAATCAAGTGGGTACTAATCCATATACATATTTAAGCATTTAGACACATACAAATCCATCAAGATTCATAATGACAAGCATAGAAAATCATACAACACATCCAAATCAAATCATTATCAAAAATCACAAAAAAAGTAAGAAACCCACAATGGATTCCTTACCATTAACACCAAAGACATTTCCTCACCACCAAGATTGGGTGAAGAGGATTATCTCCCTCTTACCTTAAGAGAAAACAAGAGAACAAGCTCCTTGATGCCTCTTGAAATTCGTCCAACACCTCCAAGAAAAACCCTAAGATGGTGAAACCCAAGAAATCCAAAATCAAAGCTTGAAAAGGGAGTCCTTGATCACAATGGTGGCCAAGGACCACGAAAATGAGAAGAGAAAATGAAGATCAAGAACATTACCTCAAAAGCTTCAAGCTTTGGGCTTTAATGGTGGAAGATGAAAAAGGAAGATTTAGGGGATGACCCCCAAAGAGAAGAATCTTAGGACGATGAGAGGATGTAAGAAACAAGGTTGGTTGAGCAAGAAATTGTGGGTGGCCTCCAATGGTGGTGTGTGTCTGTGTAGATGGAGAAGAAAAGAGAGGAGAGGGCGCGAGAGGGATGAGAGGATGTGAGAGAGAAAGAGAGAAATGAAATATGAGAGAGAAAGTGATAATTTTTCAAATGGTAAATGAGAAATAAAAAGATGATAACAGATTTGGTCACTTTTTCCCCCACATGGTCGTGGGATTCACATGTGAGGAGAGAGAGGAGCGAAGCTTCCTTAAGAAGCTTGATAGGAAGCTTCCTTGAAGTTTCCTTGAAGCTTCCTTGAGAAGCTTCGCACACTTCTCGATAAAATGAAGGGTGATGATGTCACTTAGATGCTATCATAAAAGTGATCAGATAGAAATAATCTGTTAGAGTTATTATTCAGTGGACAAATGTTACAGTTAGCAGAAATAATATTTTATTGTCTCACAGATAATAAAATATACTGCGATTTTATTTATCAGATAAAATCTCGAAAAACAAAAATCTCGTAAACTTTGTCCAACCTTAGGTTTAGTAAGATTCCCCGTCGACGTTTCTACAGTTCAAAGTTTTCCTGCCTCGGGAAAAATATTTCATTTTCCCAGCCTCGCTCAGTGTGCATGCAAATCGAGAAAAATATTAAAATAATCAAACAATTCAGAAAATTCTAGAAAAATTCTCAAAAATCTTAAATATTATAAAATGAATATTTATCATGAAATAAGTAATTTTCAGGATGTTACAAGTGACGAAGCATGGTCGCATTACAATGGATCAACTTCGTCCAGCTCCTCTTGCAGATGACATCCCAAGACCATCCAAGCAATCCAATGAGCAGAGAACGCGCCGTAGAAGGAGAGGGTTAGCGAGTACTCGATCATGACTACGACCTTCAGAGGACTCTAATTCTTTAGGTGTGCCTAGGACTCAGCCCCTGTCCACTGCTACTGCTAATTATCCACAATATCAACCACCACCATCTTACCCACCATATCTAGGTTATCCACCATCTACAGCATACTCACCACCTACTTACACTTACCCACCATATCCTTTGACATTTACCCTTGCACCGTCATTTCCATATCCACCGTATATGGGTTACCCACCATATCGTCACCCATCACAGTCATAACCTTCTTCCGATCTCCCTCACAAACCACCATATTCTGACCCTGGCCCTTCTCATTAATGTAGTCATTGCACTTAATGTATGGATTTATTATCCTTTTATTACATTTTCTTAATCTAGGATGATTGTATGTATATGTATAAATGCTTCTGTTATGCTTATGCATCTTATATGTGCTCTGTTGATATGGAAATCATAATATATATAAATATATTTTATTATACAGGATGGTATACTTTTGAGAACGTCTAATTTTTAAGGGATATTCTGTCAAATTTTCCATAGAAATAGACTATTTGAACTATTAAGGTTAATTGAATTTGTTAGGCTCTCTAGGATGGTATTCTTGCCCATGAATCGGTCATGACGTTGAGAGTGTGATCAACTTCGATTTTCAAAATCAATCCAAAGTGTAAAAATTGATTGCAATACGCTAAGGGTACTCATGGATGCCCATGGCTAGATTTAATTGGTAAAGTTTAACTTGATAATTTCATAAACCCAATTTTCTAAACCTGGACTTGGCCTTAGATTTAATTAGGTCGAGACTTGACCTAATTGAGATTAGATAAATTGTATCAACTTTTATTTTACGTAAAGTTAAATTATAAAATTTAACAAAATAAAAAAAATATAAAAAATTTTATTTAAGCATACTCCAAATGATTTAATGGTAAAACAGTTTATTTTTTGCATCAAGAAGGCTCACACAGCCATATGAGAACACGACAGAGTCGTCTCGGCATGAAAAATGCACTTTATGGTAGACACGGTAGTATGATCACTACACACGACCGTGTCTCAAAGTCAGAAGTTTCAATTGAATTAGACACAACTATATGCAAATAGGAAGCACGGTCGTGTGTTTGATACGCCAACAAAGCTTGCGCATACATGTAAGATGTGCCAAAGAGGCTTGTGCATCCAACGTAGATGCGCCAATACGCCTGGCGCATTTACGTTGGATGCACAAGCCTCTTTGACACATCTTATGTGGAACAATAAAGAATAAAAAAATTTTAACATGACAAAAACAATGACATTTTGATAAATAATTTAAAAATATGACAATTTAATAAATAAGTTTGCCACGAAGGACATTTTGATAATAAAAAAAAACCCTAAGAATCGTGTGAGGGGAGTTGTGGTAAGGGAAGCAATCATGAATTCAACTAGTTTTGGAGATGTGTTTCATGGATGTTGTTGGGCAGTCTGACAGCTCCTGCTGCGTTCAAGCCAATAATCATCAACGGTTGTATTAAGCTTTTTTTTTTACTGTTTATTATTTTTTCTGCTATTTGTTTAATTTATCTAAAAATTTTCAAGGTGAAAATTTTATCTTAAAAGACTTAATTTAAAAATAAAAAAACCTGATATAGTTTTTAATAAAAACAATACTGAACAAAAGATGAGAAAAAATTTACATATTAAACATTTACTTTTTCCCCGTATAATTTCTGTTGAAGCTCCCCCACTGCATCAACCTATCTCAAACTCGTGCTTTGGCTTGGTTGTGAGAGACTGCAAGTCCTTGGCGGCATCTTTTTGGAGTTTTCTATGTCTGCATGTAAGAAGATACGGGAATAGAGTTGCACTTGCACTAGCAACTCTTGCTTTGTCTTTTCCTGATGGGGTTCGGGTGGAGGATGCTTCTCCGGAAGCAAACCATTTAGTTTTTCTTGATGTATAGGCTTTTCCATTTTTTATATGTATGAAATACATATATTTTTAAGAAAAAAAGACAAAATAAATAATTTATACTTTTATGATCCGACCTGACTCTACCTCAGATTAGATAGGGCCTAATGCGGCTTTCATACCAAGAGGTTACACCAAAAAATAAGAATCATATAATTTGCACAACTCAAAATGAACAATTTTGAGATAACTTAGATAAGTTCCTCTAAGATAAGCGGTGATTCTAATTGCTTATATGATGATTTCCTTTTATTACACATAGTAAGTTGAAATTAAAATTTACATCTTACATAAAGATTATCACATGAACAAAACTTGACTCCAACTCCTTTAATCACCCTCCATGTGTCTATTAATTCAATTAAGTGAAGTTGGAAGTAACAAATCGAGAGTGATTAAAGGGTTTAAAGGAAAGGGTTGGAGGAAAAGGATTGGAGCCAAGTTTTGTTCTTACCACATGGTGATCAATGAGGCAATAAATGGTGATCCTTATTACTTATGTGATGAATTCTAATTTCAACTCATATGTGTAATAGAAAAAAATCAACACATAAGCAATTAAAATCTTTACTTATCTTAGAAGTATTCACCACTTATCTGAATTGTTACAAAATTATTCATTTGAGTTGTAAAAAATCATTTTCTAATAAATAAAATCATACATAGGCAAGCACTTCAAGAGTTTTATTATATAAAGTAATTAATGAGGTTTGGACAAAAATAAAAAGCGTAAAATAAAATGTTTATCTATTTAACATAAGCCGAACTATTGTATCGCTCTGTCCCATTATATCTTGAGAATGTGTATTGTCATGTTAATTACTGATTTGCTCTAATTGACTTACGAGAAAATTGAATTACCAACTCCTGTAATTTAACCCTCAAGCTTGCCTTTTTCTTTTTCCCCTGCTTAAAAACAATAAAAAAAGTCACTTCTTAAGTATGATCCGCCCTGAACTCAAACTCTTTCGAGTCTGGGAAGTTACTATTATGAACAAAATAACGATCAGTAGCACAACAAAAATATTATAAGCAGATCCAATAAAGGCTCAGCCATAGAGAAATTTGAGAACAACAAATTCTACAAAATAGGAGAAAAAAGTTCATTGCTATTATGTCGGAAACAAGCACACTATTTATCCTTATACTTGTATATGATCATCATATAAGCCAGAATATTACTGCACTCGGTATACGGTTACATTTGTATATTTATGCAAGTAAAAATTTTGGCAGGGATTAAGCTTCCTGTATTTCAGATGGTTTCGGAACTTCCCTGAGCTGGATTGAGTTTTCATAGCAGTGATAGAAACCATAATGAGGGAATCTCTCATACCAAGTATCTTGCCTTACGTGTGTGTCCCAGTGTTCCCCACTGCTGCTCTTCCCGTACTTGTGAACCCATCCAGAACCATTGTGTTGCTCACCCCAAGTTCGATTCCAGCGCTCTCCATGCTTACCTTCCCACCAGGTCTCCCCCTGCTTGACGCCATGACCATTTAGATCAAAATTTTCATCCCATTTGTCACCCCATTTCTCCCATCCACCATCCTCTGAGCGCTCAGCCCATTTGTCAGTGTATTTTATGCTGCCACCATACCCGTCATATGTTTCACCCCACCTGGCAATGGCACAGCACGCTTAATCCAAGAGGGACAAAAATGGAACATAAAGATGAAAAAATAACAAGAAGGGGAAAAGAACAAGCTGTCACTCTTTCTTATTGCTTAAGTTGAAGTTTCATTCACTCGCAATCTCTTCGTAGGAAAGCCATTTACATTCATCAAAATCTTGGGGCAGGTTTAGGGGCAGAGGGTAGGTTTGGAATAAGTCAAAAAGGGATGCAAAGTGGAGATTCGGAATTCTCTAAATGACATACAGAGCAGCTCAGTAAGAAACAGTGGGCAGAATTGAGTACAAGCAAAGAATAGAGGCCGCTCATATTACAACCTTTCACCTATATATCACGAGAAAATCAATCTTCAAGAATAAACCAAAACATTTTAAGCTATAGAGCCACATATTTATATTTAGATAAAACATATATAACTTTTTAATTTATTCTGATGAATTCATACATTAGAAAGAGTAAACATTATGACTATGAATATATATTTCCTTGAACTGATATAAATATAGTGCAGACTAACATTTTTGGTTTGATAGCAAGCAAAATATAAATTGAGTTCAAAAGCATTCAGTCTATTTCAGCATGTTAGAAAGATCACTAAACATTTAAAAGAATGAGGACTAAATACTTTCAAAAGAGGAAAACCTGGTCAAAGACCCCCCCCAAAAAAAAAACACTTTCAAAAGAGGATTAGAGCTCAAATTCTAATCTAGTTCTAGACTGTTACCTTTCATGCCAAACATGAGCATGTCCAGCTTCAAGGGGTGTGTTTGGGTCAATACTGCACCACTTGTGAGCCCATTTCTCTGCTTGACCAGAGGCATTGTAGTGTTCCCACCATTTTTCCTGCCACTCATCACCTTTACCATTCCTTCCCCACTTGTCTGCAGTTTTCTCAATATGCATAAGCCCATTTTCCTGCAAGTGAAAATCATACTCAGTATCATTTTATTAAAATACAAGTATTTGTTGTGGAAGAGACAAGAGTCTATGGGTCAGACCTATGAGTGCTGAGGCTGCAGCTACAGCTAATGCAATAGCAATTGGCAAGTAACACTTAAGACCAATTATATATAAGAGCTTAAAAAACAGGTGCCCAATTCCACACCAGAAAAAATGTGTTAATGAGGGTGGTAATACTGACTACTACAAATATGCTAATCTGATTTCAGCAAACTATGACACATTATAATAAGAAAGGCATTTAACTACAATGTATCAAATGTTGCTAACCTGATGCATGGATTCTCTCCAAAATTCATGCCAAACATTTCCATTTGCATCACGTCCAGATTTCTCAGAACCAAGTTCCTTATAGCCAAAATCATTAGCAGCCTCCCAGAACTTCTCTTGATATTCAACAGCTTTGTCAGCACTAACACCTCTGGTCATTGTCCATCTGCAAATTACACCATCAGGTCTTTGCTCGATTCCTGTCTCCTTCCACCACCTTGATCCATCTGGATTCACTCCCATAGGTGACGATTTATTGGCCTCATTAAGGGCATGAGCTGCTTCTGCTGCATGGCCAGAAGACAATGCACCGCGTCTCTGTTCCTCTTCCAAGGAAGGTGACTCTAGATTGAACGTGGAAGCTTCCATTTTTTCAACCTCTAATGATGACTGAAGGGGTGGAAGAGTAGGACTATGTTTGCTTTGAGAAAGTAAACTTTCAAACGGAATTGAGAGAAATTGCAGCGATTGTTCCTTCTCCACAATAGGATTGGGTAAGGTGGAATGAACTGAAGAGTTGGTATCTAACTGCAATCCACTGGCATCATCTGAAGGAACACCACTATCCAATGGGGGTGTCCATGACCAAAAATCAGGGCCCGGGACACCATTTCTCTGAGTTTCTGATTGTGGCACAAAAATACTCCCAGTCTGAATTCCTTATTATATTAAATTATCGAAAATGAAGAAAAGAATACAGCAACATATAAGAAATCACTATTATAAACTGAAATGTCTTCAAAAAAGAAATTGACCTGCTACTAAGATCTCTGATATGTAACAACCATTTAGAAATAAAACTAAATAAAAATTTCATTTCTCTGGGGATTAAATTTACAAATAATCTCAGAAATAGCATCTTCACAGTATGTCAGAAATTTCAAAATTCAAGCAGTTTACAAACCATGTAACCTCACTGTATAAAAATAAATAAATAAATAGAAAACCAACCAAAATTAATTGGCAAAATAAAACTATTGCTTTTATTATATGAGTTTTTCTAACGAGTTGACAGTGTTAAGGAATCCAAAATAAGAAGTTTTGAATGAAAAATAGAGTTTTTTCAATTCTCAATGTATTGAATACTTTACTTTTCATGAAAATCTTCCTAGTTTGGATCTGCCCTTACTCTTTAACAAAACCCTTATTATATTTTCTTACTGTTTTTTTGGTTCTTCATTACCAAAAGAAAGTGTCAGCATCATTATTCTCTGTTCTGTCCACTTCACTTGTATTATATTATATTCTAAATAAAGTAATACGTAGCATTGCCCCTACAACTACTAATTACTGTCCTTGCAACGTTCAATTAACCAAAATCATTAACAAATTGAAACCCTAAACCCATACTGAAAACCTTTAAAACAAAAAAGGTGTTACACTTAGACTACACTTCAAAGCACAAGAATTCAAAAGACCAAAGATTCCAAGGAAACAAAAACAATGCCGAAACCAAGTTACCATCTTGGAGGTTCCCCATTTCTTCCACGCCCCTGCTCTTCGAATCACCGCCGCCGTCGGAGCCGCCGGACCTCGCCCCGTTGCTCTCCTTAAGAATCGCCCTGGCAGCCGCGATTGCCGCCGCGGCCCGATCGACGACCTGCATCCGCTGAACCCTGTCCCGCTCTTCGCTGGAAACTTCCAGAAGCTTCTGGAACTCGAGGGTCTTCTTCTCCAAATCCCCCACACTCGGATTCCCACCATTGTATTCATTGCCAGCGGCATGGTCAGCGATTCTGTTGAAGTGAGTGGTCTTTCTGTCTCTCTCCACAGAATTCTTCCACATGTCAAGGTAGGAGTCCCCTCCTCCGGCGCCGGAAACCGTCGCTCTCAGCCGGAGGCAACCTCTGCCTCTGGTTCCCGTTCGCCACGGTGGTTGTTGCTCCTGCGGAAGGGGAAGGTGAAGGAATGGGTGAGTCGGTTCCGGTGAGGGGAGGTGCACCGAGCGGGATGGTGCACCCGCAGCACAGGTTCCGAGGTGAGTCGCCATTCATGGAGGATTGAAGAAGGTAGTGTGAGTGAGAATGGTGGAACTGGAAATGGTCGTGAATTACATTCGGATATTTATATGGTGTTGGTTGAAATGGGTTGGGTAAAATGATCGATGACTGAAAAAATAAAAAATATTCAGTATTTTTTTATTTAATAATTAACAAAATTATTAAAAAAATATGTTAAGAAGAACTAAAATTATTCATGTTCATGTACTTATTACTGTGTTTGGATTGTTTAAAACTGTTTACAATTAATATTTTTAAAGAATTTTTAATGAAAATAATTTTTGTTCATAAAAATAATCAAAATTAAACATGTTATTAATAATTTAAATTTAATTTAAATTTTATTATTTATATAATTTTTTTGTTTGAGTTGTTATTATTTATATAGCTGTACTGTTTATGTATTTTAATTTTAATAGATTAAATGTAATAATATTTTGAAAATACATAAAAACTTCTCGAATAAGTGCCATCCGGGTAGGTTGTTTGATAACGTTCTTTTTGAAAAGAGAAGATATTTTCGTGTTGTTGAAGGTAGGAACTAGCATCTAGGATGCAGGAAATCAGTCACTTTTCCACTTTTAACTGTTTTTAACTGTTTGCTTTGTCTGCATAAACGTGAGGTACGCGACACGTGACAACCAAGAACAAGGTGAACGGTGACAACTATGACCCAAATCCACTTTACGTAGATTTAAAAAAATAATTAATCCTCTTAATTTATCATTTTAATAATTATCTTAATTATTAAATAAAAAATATTAAATATTTTTTATATTTTTAAAATATTAATTATATTTAATTTTTTATTTAATATTTTTTATTAGATAATAAAATAATTATTAATAAAATATTTTTAAAAAATATAATAAAATTCTATATTTAACTCTATGTGAGTTCGATTTGTATATACTCTGGACAAATGGATTGGATTGGGTTATTGCATAACCCAATATAACATGAGCTTTATTGGATCAACATATAACATCTATTCCTTGTGTTGAGTTTGTGTCTCACTGTAATTTGCATTGGCACCAATCTCCATCATGTTTTTTTTTTTTTAATTACACTTTATCCTTCTTCACTCTAATGCTTTTTCAACTTACTTTTTTATATTATTTTATTTTTTATCATTAAATCCCCTTAGGTTTGGGTTAAAGTGAAGAACATCAAATTTCATTACCTTTAACATCTCAAAGGACATGTGACAAGCATGTGCCTTAAAAAAAACAAAAGAGTTAAATGACTACAATTTTAACCATGGCTAATTAATCTAAAACTATTACTAAATTATAAATTACCTAAAAATCACTTGACAAGATTGTGGCCAACTTCATCTATTTTATTCCACTTTATCTATTTCATCACGAGAAATATGATTAAATACTAGTGGTAGGGCTATGACTCTCAATCAACACTACTAAAAAAATCTTAGATTTGGGTTTATGCAAGTAATTCTAAATTACTTTGTTTAATTTAGACACAATTTTTAAGTTAATTAGTCACAATTAAAATTGTAAATAATTCATTTTTTTTAAAGTAAAGGCTGTGCTTGTCAAATGACCTATTGGAAGTTAAATGTTTACAGAATTCAAAGTTTTTCACTTTAACTCAAACTTCAAGAAATTTAGTATAAAAAAAAAAGTTTAGGAGAAGGTAAGTTGAAAAAGCATTAAATCACAAGAAGTAAAGTGTAATTTACCTCCTTGTCTCCTGTCTTTTTTTTCTTAATTATTCATGTTGATTTGTTTTCAGCAAAAAAATTGAAGTCTTTAAATTGCGATAGGAAAATGATTATTCAAACCAAAATATTCAAATGATGCCATTTAATGTGATGGCAACGCCTCAATGCCAATGCCAATGGGAATCTATACCTAATACAACTACAGAAAGCTTTTCATTACTATTTTTTTACTATTCATTTACACGTGTCAACTGTATATGCAACGTTGCATTTCATTTCATTTCATGCATGTTTTTAATAACATTTTCTCTCTCCTTCTCTTCTTCCATTTCACGTGATGCATCCAGATTTGTTTTTCATTTTTATCCTTAACTTTTCTTTGGTGATGCTATCTTGACCATCAGATCAAGGGTAATGTTGACTCTAAGAATAGATACCACATTTTACTACCAAAATAATTTTCTCTCTCCTTCTCTTCCCTTCCCCGAACTTCATTTGTTTATCTATTTTTCTCCTTCTACAAGCTTTGTAATTTTTTGCTCAATCAAAATGATTGTGCCTAGCGATACTTTATATATAGATGTTGGTGAAACTACCCATTGACAGTATGACCTCCAATGTACTTGGCCATTTCAATCAGCTGTATATAAGCATTTTTAATTTTTTTGTCTCCACTAATTGGTGCATCAAAACTTGTTGTTGTTGTTTCTTTTTTTTTTAATTTTTTTTGCAACAGTTGGTGGTTTTGGGTTGCTTGCGTTTAGGGGTAGAAACAAGTCAGGTCAAGCCAGGCTTTGCATTAAACAGGTCTGGCTTGTATCTCAATTATAAGACTTGAGCCTGACCTGTGAGTCTATAATAGGCTCATTTTTAAGGTCTGACCTGACCTTTTTAAAAGTCTAGCTTGACTTAAAAGCCTATTTGAAGGCCTACTTTGTAATAAGGCCTTTAAATAAGCTAACAGACTAACCTTTAAATAGGTCAACAAGCCTTTACATAGGCTAACAGACCTACTTTTAAATAATTCATATGCCTTTACATAGACTAACAGGTTTAAGCCTTGAAATAAGCCAATGGATCTACTCAAAGCCAATAGACATTTGTTATAATTTAACTCTCACCTTCTAATTTTATAAATGTCTACAACTTTCTTACTCTAATCTTTGGTCGATGTAGGATTTGGAGATATACCAAGTTGCTCACTTTCTTACTCTAGTCTTTTAAGTCCTACATCGACCAAAGATCAGAGTAAGAAAGTAGTGAGCATCTATAAAAGTAGAAGGTAAGTGTTAACTTATTATTTTCATTCTAATAAATATATTACATTAAATATATTAATAAATATATTATTTCTATTCTAACTTACTAACTTAAGTTTTAGTTATGACTTTTATTAAAATTTAATTAAAAATATATTAATATATTATAATAAATTAATAATTACAATTATAATTTATAATCATTTTAATAATTATAATTATAATTTATAATTATTATAATAATATATATTATATTATATATAATTAAATAGATCGAAGCCAACTGTCAGGGTTTAAGAAGGCCTATTATATGGCTTGAGGCCTGACCTTTTTAGTTAAAAAAGGCTTTTAAAAAAGTCTTAGCCTAACTTGTTTAGTAAACAGGTTAGGCTAGGCCAGGCCTCAGGCAGGCCAGGCTAGGCCTTAGGCAGGTTAGGTCATAGGCCCCTGATGGGCAACTTAGCCTATTTCCACCCCTACTTGCGTTGAAAATCATTGGCTAGTACAGAAGGTTGCACTGTTTTCTGGTGTGTTTTGAAGGAAGTAAGCTCAACCATTCTCGATGATGTTACTGAAGGTTGTAGTGTTTTCTCTCTCATTTTTTGTGATTTGAATTTCAAAATTTTGAGTCTATATATAGTTGTTGTTATTGTTTATTTTTTGTGTGCTCTTCTCCTTCTCACTACTTCCTTTTTTGCTAACCTTTTTACTGGTATTTTGCCTCCTGCTAGTCCATAATCCTCTTAAAATGGCTCCAACCTTTGATCCATTGAGTAAGATCTACCCACAAAGAGAGGCATGGAGGTTCAAGGTCCAAATCATCCGTTTATGGACCGTGTCAAGATTCAACAATCTTAACCAACCATTGTCTTTAGAAATGATGCTGATGGACGAATATATATGTGAAGTTTTTTTTTATTTTTGATGTTTTTCTTTGAATTTGAACGTGTTTTTTGGTATATTTATCTTAAATGTACATAAGTTATTATTTGATTAGTTGTTGTATGTGTGTGTGTGAGAGAAAGAGAAACTCATCACATTTAGTCAATGATAAAAAATTTGTTTCTCTCAATTCTTCACTTTCAGTTCTTCACTCTCGATTTTTCAATCTTAATACTGATTGACTTGCTTTGTGTCCAATGTTGGGTGACAAGATTCAAACATTTGTTAGTATACAAGTTTCTGCCTCTTTTAGTTGAGGGAGAGGTTTATAAGATGTGCTACTTCAGTGTTGCCCCAAATACTAGGTCATATTGGGTAACTACTCATGACCATCGGTTGGTTTTCACGTACAATACCAAGGTCGATCCATGTGAATGTGAATTGATTCCAACTTGTCGATTATCTCTAGTTCCTTCTAATGATATATTTAAGCATGAGGATGATTCACACTTTTTAGTAGGTGAGTAAATAATCCCCGTATATATGTTTTCATGTTTTGTATTACCTTCTAGTACATTGGAGTTTGCATACATTCAAATCATCTTTTGTGATTTATTTCATTTTGTCATTTGATTTTACTATACATGACTGATTTGTTGGTGGTGCCTAGATGTGATTAGGTTACTTTCTAGGGTATCTAATGAGAGAGAATATGTAAGAGATGGGAAGCTAACCAAAATGGTGGTGATTGAACTGACTGATTATGAGTATTTGTCTAAACTTTCTGCATTCAAAGTTTCCATGTGTATTGTGTTTGATATTCATGAATTTCCAATTATTCTTATGGTAATATTTGTTTTTCAATAAAAGGAAGCTGAAATGAGCACTGTTTGGAGACTATGTGGATGAGCTGAATACTTTTATGTAAAGTGGGAATTTGGATCAGCCTATTATTGTGTTGCAGTTTGCCAAAATCAAAATGTTTAGGGGTAATATGCAACTTAATCTTATTAGGAGAAGGTTAATATGTGATGTGTTTTTTTTTTCCTTCCTAAACTTGATGAAAGTAGGGAGATTCAAACTTTGGACTTCCTACTTTATTTTCTTACAAAAAGCTTTTTGATTCTTTTTATCAAGTTTTATCATTACTTCTATTTTTGCAACGATATGATATTATAACAGAATCGAAATATCAAAATCGAAGATAGCAAAGATTCGAAATCTATTTTGATTTTTCGATTCTTTTAAAGTTTTATCATTGCTTCGATTTCGATTTCGATTCTTTGCTATCTTCGATTTCGATCCTTCGATTCTTTGCTATATTGATTTCAATTTTTCAATTCTTTTCATCAAGTTTTATCATTGCTTTTATTTTTGCTATGCTGATACTATAACAGAATTGAAATATTGAAATAGAAGAAAAAAAGGAATTGAAATAAAAGATAACAAAAAATAAAAAAAAAACTTGATGAAAATAGAACCAAAGCTTGATGAAAGTTGAGGCAGCAAGTTGTTTAAAGTTCTATTTTTTTCCCTTCATAAAGTTGTATTTATCAAATTTAAAGTGTTGTTGGTATTAATCACTCTATTAGTAATATGCATGGCCAGTTGAATGGGGTTTATGTGTTGACTGAGACACTCTGTTGGTTATTGTTAGCCATGGCAACCATTACCCAAGAGGGGGGTGAATTGGGTAATTACAAATTTTAATACAATTTTGACAAATTATGCATTTTGAATAACTCAAATAATAAATGCAGCGGAATAAGTCTAATAAATGTACAACTATTGATGATTACTAAAATACAACTTGGGATATATGATGAACTAAGTGAATAAGCTAGATATCAAGTTGTAACAATCAAAACATCAAGATATGCAATAGATAAATATATTTCACCAAATACTGAATTTAAAGAGTGTAGGGAAGAGAGAATCAAACTCAAGAATTTGTCCTGGTTCAGCCACCAACCACTTGTGGCCTACATCCAGTCCCCAAGCTTAACTTGAGATTTTCTTCACTATCTCCTAGACTTCATGAGTGCTAGGAAAACCTTTATACATACAAGAGCACTCCTCACACCTTGGGATACTTCACCCTTGTGCTAGAGCCTCCAATTCTTCAAGCTTCACAGGTGCTTGATGACCTTTACAATCAAGAGCACTCACAACACCTTTGGGATACCTCACCCTTTGTGTTTGAGTCTCACTACAAGGGATACCTCACCCTTTTCTCTCTTGAGGGATACCTCACCCTCTTACAATGATTTCAAGATGAATAAAAAGAATAGAAACTCTCACAAGAGTAGATATACAACTTGAAGAACAAAGAATGGATAATAAGAAAACTCTCTCAAGAGTGGATAATACAAGTTGAAGCTCAATGGGTATAAAGGATTCACATTTTAAAGCTCAAAATATGATTTTGATAATTCAAGGATTAAACGAAGTGTTCAAGAGTTTTTCTTAAGTGTAAATGCTTCAAATATCACTTATATAGAGAGCCCAAATGATAAAATAGCTGTTGGTAGTGTTTAATAATGATTTTCTATGAAAACTAGCCGTTTATAGCCGTTAGAAACGTTACTGGGCACTTGGTAATCAATTACAAGCTTCATGTAATTGATTACAAGCTTTCTGGGTACTTTGTAATTGATTACACACTTTATGTAATCGATTACACGGTTTCTGTCAATGTTGTAATCGATTACATGACTTGTGTAATCGATTACACCATTTTTGGTTTTCAAAATCGACTTTAAAAGGTTATAACTTCTTCATTTCTTATCCAATTAAAGAAAATGACTACTAATTGGAAAGATCTTTGAGTTTATTTTCATATGAAAGAAGTTTCAAAACAAAAATCCAAGTATTTTGAAAGATATGATCAAAATAGTAACCAAAGGTCAGATTTTCAAAACTCAAACTTTAATTAGTCATAACTTTTTCGTTTCTTATCCGTTTAAAGCAAATGACCAGTCATTAGAAAGATCTTTGAGTCTATTTTCAAATGAGATAATTCAAAGTAAAAATCAAAGTATTTTGAAAGTTATGATCAAAAGAGTAACTATATGTCAGTTTTACAAAACACAAACTTAACTATTTTTTATATATTTGAAATACCACCAAGACTAGCTTTCCAAAACATTTTGTTGGGCATTTAAGCATTTTAGAAACACTTATAAAGATGTTTAAAACTTATTTGAGCTTAGTGTGATTCCTTTTTACCTTTATACAAGATCTAAGTCCTATAAGCTATTCTTGAAGAACATTGGGACTTGATCTTTTGCTACCATCAATTCTTGATGTAATCCAAGCTTCCAAAGAAAATCTTCTCTTCAAAACTTGCAAAAGCTTGGAACATCTTTTCATTCTCATCCTTCTTGAGTTGAGCATAGCTAGTTGCAATGCTCACTCTTGGTACTTGGACTATCTTATAAAGTATTGCTCACTTAAAACAAGCATAGTTAGTCCAAATTCATAACTTAATAACTTAATATGCATGATTCATAAATATATAACTCTAGTAAGTCTAACATGCATATAAGAATGTTGCATATATCTCATTGCATGATTATTAAGTGAAGTATAACTAAATAAAGTACATAATCATGCATGATCTAATATATCTCATTAAGCACATCTATGTAACATGATCAACATTCTTTTGTGATGCATTTATCATTTATTAAGCACAATTATAAAGCATAAGCATCATTCTTTTTGTCTTGTATTTGTCATCATCAAAACTTAACATATTAAATCATTGGGGTAAACCTATTTCTACAATCTCCCCCCTTTTTGATGATGATAAATCACTAAAGAAAAATGTGTTGAGCAACATAGAGAAATAGATATTCATGTAAGCATATCAAG
Organism: Ormosia semicastrata; assembly: GCA_029884595.1. Lineage (NCBI taxonomy): Eukaryota > Viridiplantae > Streptophyta > Magnoliopsida > Fabales > Fabaceae > Ormosia > Ormosia semicastrata. Next base: position 25,863,592 of record JAQQTO010000056.1, read on the forward strand.
CAATAAGCACAAGAACATATTTTTCATTCCAATTTTCACTCCCTCTATTTGACATCAACAAAAAGGCTTGGGAATGAAATATAATATTTTCTCCCCTATAGATAAAACTCATGTTGTCAAGAAGGGTAGGATCTTCTCAATGAAAGAATCAAAAGATATGAAGTTTAAGAAATTTTACTTTCTTTCATTGATAGAGAGAAAGACAATAAGAAATGATCTTAGTTGACATGTTGATAATATTAACAATAAAATATTTCATGTCTGACAAGAATGTAAGCTAAGAGATATAAGCAATAATTTAAGAACTAGGCTCCCCCTCAAAATATGGATATTATCAAAATATCAAATATAATGGTTTAACATAGTTATGCATATGTTCTTAGTCAACAAGGATATGAAAGAATGATATGTAAGATAAGTTTCCCCTTATTGAAGCACAAGATAGATAAAGGAAAATATGCATGCCAAGACCATATAAGCACATTACCATAAAGAAAAGTAAGGCATAGATACATATTCTTAATCCTTTAACCAAAATCATTTTAAAAACTTCTCCTCCTTTCAAAAAGAATTTTATAATAACACATTACATTTCCAAAAGTATTTTAGAAGGGTAGAAGGGTTTTATATTGAAACCACATATTCCATGAGAGTAATCAAATCCAAGTCAAAGGAACATTTGAAAGTACATCTCCTCTTTTTCTCATTAAACAAGAGCTTTGAAAAGATAATATATATATATTTTAAGAACAAGGCTTATCTTTTGAAGTATCAAGATGAGCTCTATAGAACATTTCAAAAGATTTATTTAGAAACTTTCTTAAATACTCTCTCAAGATTTAATAAACATTTCAAAACAATGAAGAGAGTACTACATTTATATCACAAATCGAATGATTTCCAATTTTTTTAAGACAATTAGGAGGTGATAATACTTTTAAGGTCTTAAGACAAGTTTAAAGGATTCTCAAGGATATGGAACTTGAAAAACTTCTTTCAAATATAAAAGAGATTTTGCTTCTTTTTAAAAAAAACTTTTTAATCAAACCAAAAATTCTTTTCAAAACAGGAGTATGATTCTCATAAGAGTTATATCACTAAGAAACCATAGATCAAGAGAATCATAAATATCAAACATTCACCTTTATGAAATATGCTATAGGGATCAAAGCATGTACATAACTAATATCATTCACCCTATATGCAATGACAAAACTAGCAATTTAATGTCTAATTAGGCACTTTGTCAATGCTAAGCATACTTCTCATGTAAGGAAAGCATATAAACTTTTAAGATCAATTTATTAACAAGTATCATATAATCCATAGCATATAGAATACCACAATAGTTTAGGGATAGAGATACTTATTGGGTTAGATAGAAAGTGATGCTCCTTTATAATGTTCTTCATTTATAGGTCCTTGTACTTTCTTCCATTGAGTATTTTATTCCATTGCACTTGAAGAAAGTCTCCTTATGTTCCTCTTCCTTCAACATTTCTCATTTATCCACATATGCTTGACATTTCAATATTTGATGACTATATTTCAAAAGTTCTCTAAAACATGGGTTAGCATCAAATATCATTTAAACTTATTTACAAACATAATTTAGGTTGATATATAATGTAAAACATGTACCACATTATCAACCATGAATTGTTAGCTTTAAAGAGAACAAAAGAATGATATATGCACTTGAATCTAAAAGCATAGTTTAAGCATTTTCAAGGCAAGATTCAAGTTTATCAAGAAACACATGATCAATATCAAAACTTATATAAGCATTTTGGGGTAAACAATGATCATGTAAGGCATGTAATATCAAGTAAGGAATTTTAGTATGCACACATGCCAATCAACAACAAGAAGTCTCTTATTGTAGTGAAAGAATTAGAAAATCGTGGAACTATAACTTTTGAAACCATTCATGATTCATTTCAAGATATACTTCATTAAAAAAAACATTGAAGTTCAAAGATAAGTTCAAGGAACAAAAAAAAATCATTTACTTCTTATTTTCAAAATATGAACATATCAAGCAATTTCAAATAAGAAGACAAATAACTTTTAACTATCCAATCTCTAAGTAAGCATATAAGCAAATTGAGCATCAAAGAGAAAGGATTAGAACTACTTATGAGCAAGTGAATTTATATATTTGAGCGAAGAGAATTGGTTACAAGCTCAAGAACAAAGATATTGCCATAACATGTCATTCTAAGCAAAATGTGTGCATATCTAACATGTTAGCATATATAAAAATATTTTTAAAACATAGTGCTAAAAAAGCACAACTTAAGGCATAATAAGGCATAAAAACAAATCTTTACTTATCCAAATATCACATGATATACAATTTAAAGTATAAGTAAGGATAAGAGATTGATATAACCAAAAGTGTCCTCTTTGAGTTTTTTTGTAGGTAACTCCAACTTCTATGCCTCAAGGCCCCTTGAGAATGTTGTGGTTCTCCATGTCTTTCTTTTTATGTTTTTCATTACTTTTGGAGAACTTGGACCATTTTAAGTTTTCCCAACCTCAAGTAGTACGGTTGTTTTTCACTTCATTTGCATGCTTGAGCTAATGGTCACCCTACAACACAATTCAAAGAAATTTCTTTGGTATCCACCAATTTTGGATCCATAGGGGTTAGTCATTGATTATTAATCCATTATGCTCTCATAAAAATCAATTTTTTTCATAGTATGTAAATTGAGCACAACAAATTAAACAATCAATTACCATTAAGCTCATAGCCAATAATATGCATACATTCATGATATATAGACAATTTTAAGTGAAAATGGTCATTCCAGCACTTAAAACCATTTTTAAAGCCTGTGTAATCGATTACCATGGGTGTGTAATCGATTACCAGCCCTCTGGAATCCTTGTAATCGATTACATGTTTTGTGTAATCGATTACCAACTTTCTGGGAACCTTGTAATCGATTACAGGGTTGGTGTAATCGATTACATGAGTTCTGGAAACATTGTAATCGATTACATATATGTGTAATCGATTACACGCTCTCTGACTTTGCTTGGAACGCTTGGCAGAGCCTTTGTAATCGATTACAAAGGTCTTGTAATCGATTACAAGCTTGCTAAATTCAATTTTTGCATTTCAAATAGTAATTGATCAATCTCAAAACCTTCAAATTAGTTCCAAAATGTCTCAAGGCAATTTCAAACATCATGCAAACATACCTAGGCATTGTAGAAGTTTATGTTACAATAAGAATAAACATAATCATATGCTAATCAAAATATTTAGATTTTACCAAGAGCACATGATTCTATTAATCACTTAAGGCCTACAAGGAATATATCTCAAATTTATTGACTTTACAAGTGAATGTTCATGAGAGATAAAAACTTTTGATACCTTGGCTTTGGTGATCAAGGAAACTCTTTTCCTTACCCATTGCTTCTCTTTTGGTGTTTTGAACTTTGCAAATTCTACATTTTGTACTTGAGAAGCTTTGGTTGAAGTCATCTTCCTTTTTTGATCAAAACTTCTACTAATGGGCTTTGGAAGTATTCCCCTTGATGATTCTTTTTTCCTTTGACCAATTAGGCCATCCTTTTGAGAAGTTTTCTGCATAATTAAAACACTAGGAGGACTTTTTGGTACCCACTTCATCTTGGGTCCTTGAATGTTAGTACTAGGACATTTAAGGTCTTTAGGAACCCATACCATATTATTTCTCATATAAGAAATTCTTCTATAATTGCATAAATGAGAAATATGTCCTAGATGACCACAAAAATTACAAACAAGTGAATTCAATGATGGCTTAGTCATTTGAAGATCATTTTTGAAAAACTTGAGCCTTTGGTTGTTATTACATTCTAAACTATTTTTGCCATAAGCCTTGCTTGAATTTTCATGTGAAATAACATTAATTTTATTCTTATTAACAAGCAAAGAATTTAAGCAATTAAAATCATTAGCCTTGGTAAATTTAAAAGATAAGTTCTCAACTTGATTTTCTAAATTAATGTATTTTTCACAAGAAGTTGAGGTTTCACATTTCAAAAACATTTCCTCATCAAGAAAAGCATAATCATTTTTCAAAGTCTCAATTTCATTTTCAATAGAGGAAATGTTTTCCAAACAAGATAAATTTTTATTTTCTAAATTCAACAAACCATCATATAATTCATCATATGCACATTGTAGCTCATCATAGGAAGGACTATAATCTAGTTTAGCATTATTTACCTCAAAGTCCCTTGTAGCCATATATGAAGTAGTCTCCATTCCTAGCATACTTGGCTCTTTAAGGAAATCATCATCTTCTTCATTATTGTCTTGCTTTGCCACCTCTTCAAATTGAGCATCATTTTGAGAATATTTTGCACAACAAGATTCCTTTAATGACTTTTCCTCTTCTTGATCTCTATATACAACTTTATGCACAAAATTATTATTAGCAAGATAGATAGAATCAAGAGCATCCCATATATATTTAGCACTAGAGCAATTCTTAATTTTAGCATAAGTATCATCATTTAAACCACTTCTCAACATTTGCATTGCTCTAATGTTCAATGAAAAGCATTTCTTATCATAGTCATTCCAAGGTTGTTTTGATTTGCAAGTAAATCCATCAAGCACAATATCCCACAAATCAATATCAATAGATTGCATATAAATTTCTATTCTAGCTTTCCAATAAATGAAATTCGCACTATCAAAGAATGGTGGTTTATTAATTTCAAAATCATTCATTTTGAAAAGCTTTTAATGGTTGCCAAACAAACAAGGAGCTTTAACTCTAAGCGGTTAAGCTTTCACCAGAGCACGAAGCTCTGATACCACTTGTTAGCTATGGCAACCATTACCCAAGAGGGGGGATGAATTGGGTAATTACAAATTTTAATACAACTTTGATAAATTATGCATTTTGAATAACTCAAATAATAAATGCAGCGGAATAAGTCTAATAAATATACAACTATTGATGATTACTCAAATACAACTTGGGATATATGATGAACTAAGTGAATAAGCTAGATATCAAGTTGTAACAATCAAAACATCAAGATATGCAATAGATAAATATATTTCACCAAATATTGAATTTAAAGAGTGTAGGGAAGAGAGAATCAAACTTAAGAATTTGTCTTGATTCAGCCACCAACCACTTGTGGCCTACATCCAGTCCCCAAGTTTAACTTGAGATTTTCTTCACTATCTCCTAGACTTCACGGGTGCTAGAAAAACCTTTGTACATATAAGAGCACTCCTCACACCTTGGGATACTTCACCCTTGTGCTAGAGCCTCCAATTCTTCAAGCTTCACAGGTGCTTGATGACCTTTACAATCAAGAGCACTCACAACACCTTTGGGATACCTTACCCTTTGTGTTTGAGTCTCACTACAAGAGATACCTCACCCTTTTCTCTCTTGAGGGATACCTCACCCTCTTACAATGATTTCAAGATGAATAGAAAGAATAGAAACTCTCACAAGAGTAGATATACAACTTGAAGAACAAAGAATGGATAATAAGAAAACTCTCTCAAGAGTGGATAATACAAGTTGAAGCTCAATGGGTATAAAGGATACACACTTTAAAGCTCAAAATATGATTTTGATAATTTAAGGATCAAACCAAGTGTTCAAGAGTTTTCTTAAGTGTAAATGCTTCAAATATCACTTATATAGAGAGCCCAAATGATAAAATAACTGTTGGTAGTATTTAATAATGATTTTCTATGAAAACTAGCCGTTTATAGCCGTTAGAAACATTCCTGGGCACTTGGTAATCAATTACAAGCTTCATGTAATCAATTACAAGCTTTCTGGGCACTTTGTAATCGATTACACACTTTATGTAATCGATTACACGGTTTCTGTCAACGTTGTAATCGATTACATGACTTGTGTAATCGATTACACCATTTCTGGTTTTCAAAACCGACTTTAAAAGGTCATAACTTCTTCATTTCTTATCCAATTAAAGCAAATGACTACTAATTGGAAAGATCTTTGAGTTTATTTTCATATGAAAGAAGTTTTAAAACAAAACTCAGTATTTTGAAAGATATGATCAAAATAATAACCAAAGGTCAGATTTTCAAAACTCAAACTTTAATTAGTCATAACTTTTTCGTTTCTTATCCGTTTAAAGCAAATGACCAGTCATTGGAAAGATCTTTGAGTCTATTTTCAAATGAGATAATTCAAAGTAAAACTCACAGTATTTTGAAAGTTATGATCAAAAGAGTAACTATATGTTAGTTTTACAAAACACAAACTTAACTATTTTTCATAGATTTGAAATACCACCAAGACTAGCTTTCCAAAACATTTTGTTGGGCATTTAAGCATTTTAGAAACACTTGTAAATATGTTTAAAACTTATTTGAGCTTAGTGTGATTCCTTTTTACTTTTACACAAGATCTAAGTCCTATAAGCTATTCTTGAAGAACATTGGGACTTGATCTTTTGCTACCATCAAATCTTGATGTAATCCAAGCTTCTAAAAAAAATATTCTCTTCAAAACTTGTAAAAGCTTGGAATATCTTTTCATTCTCATCCTTCTTGAGTTGAGCATAGTTGTGATCTTTTGCTTTCTAGTTGCAATGCTCACTCTTGGTATTTGGACTATCTTATAAAGTATTGCTCACTTAAAATAAGCATAGTTAGTCAAAATTCATAACTTAATAGCTTAATATGCAGGATTCATAAATATATAACTCTAGTAAGTCTAACATGCATATAAGAATGTTGCATATATCTCATTGCATGATTATTAAGTGAAGTATAACTAAATAAAGTACATAATCATGCATGATCCAATATATCTCATTAAGCACATCTATGTAACATGATCAACATTCTTTTGTGATGCATGTATCATTTATTAAGCACAATTATAAAGCATAAGTGTCATTCTTTTTGTCTTGTATTTGTTATCATCAAAATTTAACATATTAAATCATTGGGGTAAACCTATTTCTAAAGTTATCTTTTGTCAGGTAATATTGTTATACAGAATGTGTTGCATGCATCTAGGATTCTTTTCAACCCTAATATGTCTGAAGCTATGGAGTTCAAATATGGGTGGTTATTTTTAATTATTAAAGCTTAATTTTTAATTATTTTCCTCCCTCTATTGACATTTTTTTTCTTTGCATTTGTAGTCTAGCAGTCCATGGTGTAGATGGATCTCGGTCCATTAGGCTTCTTTCTGATGGGTCGAGAGTCTCAACTGATGATAATTTTATGAAATTGTTTCCTAAGAAGACTATTAATTAGCTGAATGAGATCAATGAGGTAGGGTTGGTTGTTTTTATATTTATGACACTTTATATTTATTACATTTGTATGTAGTTGTTAACCTTACTTTGATTACATACTAATTACTATTGTTAATGTTGTTATTTTATTAATATTACCCTTTTGTTATTCACATGCTATGCTCTTATTACTGATATCTAAATAAGTAGATAGTTGATTTCCAGTGCTAAGGTAATAGTTATTTCTTGGCCTGAGTTATCATTATATATATTTGTCCAGTTAGATTTTAATTGACCAATACAATGAGTTGTGTTCATCATCAATGATTAACTGCTACTTTTTTTTTAGGATGGAACTTTGTTGTCATGGTCATTGTCAATGGTGTTATGGATGAAGGGGGTGGTGGTATGCATCTTGCAAATGTCACAGGGCGGTAACACCTGATTCGGGCATGTACTATTGTGATAATTGTTACCATCATGTTCTTAATGTCTTGCCAAGGTTTTGTCTAAGTTGCTTGAAATTTTTCTATAGTTAATAGTTATAAGTTATTTATGCCTTTTTGCTATTTGAATGTTTATTGTGTATGATCTGTGTTTAGCAATTGGATATGCATGCTAATTTATTTGAAACTCTGTGTCAGGTACCGAATCAAACTAGATGTGGTGGATGACAGTGGGTTTGCAGTGTTTGTACTTTTTAACCAAGATGGTCAGCACATGCTTAAAAAACCATGCATTGATTTGGTGTCTGAGGTCCAAAAGGTATACTTATTTTGTGCTATTTAATGAGTGTTATCCATCAGCATAGCAAACAATTACTACTGACCTCATTGTTTCTTAATTGTTTAGTGGGTTATTTGTGAATATGGTAGGCTGGAGATTTTCTAACTCTTCTTGCTAAGATTAAAGAGTTAGTTAGTAAGACATTGTTATTTAAAGTAAAAAAGAAGTGTGAATTCAGTTCCAACTTTGGTGGTTCTTATCAAGTGAAAAGAACATGTGATGATGAGACTGTTATATCCATGTTCAAATTGGAAGGCACTGATGTGACCCCATCCAAGGTTTTGGCACCACTCATTTTTTTAATTTGTTGTGTATGTACTCGTTGTCAAATTATATCTTTTTCAATTGAGGTTATAAGTTTTTGTTCTAATTTTGTGATAGTTGCAGTTATGATGGAATCGTAGGCTGTTATCAAACCTGCTTTTAATGAGGTTTGTAATCTTGATTATGATGAGGAGGAATTGGAGTCTATTAAGACTAAAGTACTTCTTAATATAATACCTTTGTCTTATCTTTTGTTTGTGGATTGTTTAGTTACTAACCATTTCATTTTTTACTTTTTAAGGAATTTCTATCACAATTAATTATGAGCCCTGCATCCTTTGGATCTGCAAAGCTTTTTGTGGATTCAAGTTGTAATCTCTTGAAGAGAAAGTTGGATGCTAAATTTAAAGCTTCGGTGGATGTTGGCAATAGCATTGTCCTGAAGGAAGTGAAGATAGAGAATGAATGAACTCTGAGGGTGTGAGGCTTTTTTTTTGGGTTGTAAATAGCTAGGTTTGGTGTTTGGGATAGTTATTTTGGAACCATCAAAAGGCCCAGTCCTTATGTGTAGTGTGCCAATGAAAATAATACTTGGTGTCCCTTTTTCTTTGTTGGACTAACATATTTTGGTTGTTGTGGGCAGTAAGTTTTTGGGTTGTGAAGTTGAATTTAGTTGGGTTTACATTTGTTGTAATCCATTGTATGCAACCTTTGTAATATACTAATGGTTGGAATGAAAGAACTCCTTTGCTGAAGATATTTGTGTTTTTATACTTTTTTTCTATTTGGCTTGGTTGTTGTTTTTACTGCCACTTTAATTTATTACATTACATATTCCAATAGGTTTATCTGAAAAGAATTTGAGTCATGTTAGATAGTGATGTTTATAACTCAATTGGAAGATCTTTGCTCTTGCAATTTTGTTGTTTCAATTGGGAATAGATGATTATGTACCAAGATAAGCTAATTGCTGAATATGTTTGTATCTACTGCAGATCCTTTTCATTCTAATGATTCATGCTACAAGTCAATTTGGAATTCTCATAATTATTTTAAAGGTGTACATTGAGTCTAAATTTTTTTGTCATGGTTGTTACTTATCATGGTTTATTAAGTCTTAGCCAACATTTTCCTTTGCATGCATTGCAGATAATTTGTCAAGTTAATAGGCTGGGGATAAATTATTGTCTAGTGTCAGTGGTGCAGGCATGTTAAGAACACCATCCTTTGCTTCTTTTATGAGGAAACACAATTTTTTTTTATTTTGGTTGAATGTGATTAGCTCTAGACCTCTTTTTTTTTCTTCTAGCTTATTATGGAGAGTGAATGTGTAGAGGTGGTGAATGTTTTATCCAATGATGCACAACAAGAGTTTTCCACCATGTATACAGAGGTACAACAAGAGTGATCCAAACATAAGCAGAAGAATTGAAAGATCAAAATCTAAGATTTATCATTGCTTCTATTTCTTGTACACCCTGATATAATAACATAAGCAGAAGAATCAAAAGATCAAAATCTAAGATAGTAAAGAATCGAAATCGAAGAAAAGCTTGATGAAAACAGAGCCAAAGATTGATGAAAGCTGAAGCAGCAGATTGAAGGAGAAACTTGATGGAAGAAGCAGAAGCTTGATACGAAAAAAAGAGAAAGAAGTGAAAGCAGGGTGTTCGAACTTTGGACTTCATACTTTATTTTCTTACAAAATGCTTCACTAAAAACTCTTACATTGACGGAATGAAAGCATGGAGGTTCGAACCTTGGCTATCTTTGATTTCAATTCTTTGCTATCTTTGATTTTCATCTTTCGATTCTTTTCATCAAGATTTATCATTGCTTCTATTTCTTCTACGCTCTGATACCATAAGCAGAGGAATTGAAATCTAAGATAGCAAAAAATCAAAATCGAAGATAAAAACAACTCGAAGAAAAGTTTGATGAAAACAATCAAATTTTGATGAAAGTTGAAGCAGAAACTTGATGGAAGAAGCATAAGCTTGATACGCAAAAGAAAAAAAAATAAAGTGAAAGCACAGAGGTTTGAACCTTGGCTATCTTTAATTCAGATTCTTTGTTATCTTCGATTTTGATTTTTCAATTCTTTTCATTAAGATTTATCATAGTTTCTATATCTTCTATGTCTTGATACTATAACATAAGCAGAAGAATCGAAAGATCGAAATCTAATATAACAAAGTATTGAAATGAAAGATAACACGAAATCGAAGAAAAGCTTGATGAAAAAACTTGATGGAAGAAGCAGAAGTTTGATACAAAAAAAAGTGAAAGTAGGGAGGTTCGAACCTTGGCTATCTTCAATTTCGATTCTTTGCTTTCTTCAATTTTAATTTTTTTATTCTTTTTATCAAGATTTATCATTGCTTTTATTTTTGCTATGCCCAGATACCATAATAGAAGCAGAAGAATCGCAAGATTGGAATCTAACACAACAAATAATCAAAATCGAAGATAATAGGAAATTAAAGAAAAACTTGATGAAAACAACTAAAGCTTGATGAAATCTAAAGTAAAAAGTTGAAGCAGAAACTTGATGGAAGAAGCAGAAGCTTGATACAAAAAAAAAAAAAAAGAGAAAGAAGTGAAAGCAAGGAGGTTTGAACCTTGGACTTCCTACTTTATTTTCTTACAAAATGTTTCACTGAAAAGTACTACATTGATGGAATGAAAGCAAGGAGGTTTGAATCTTGGCTATCTTCGATTTCAATTCTTTGTAATCGTTGATTTCAATCTTTCAATTCTTTCCATCAAGTTTTACCATTGCTTCTGTTTCTGCTACACCTTGATACCATAACAGAAGCAGAAAAAATGAAAGATCGAAATCTAAGATAGAAAAGATTCAAAATCAAAGACAACAAGAAGTTGAAGAAATTTAGTTTTAGGGATCAAAGTGCATGCTTAAAATAGAGATTCAACCCATCAAATTAGTTTTAACATTTTCTTCTATTCTTTAAAAAATAAACAATATCCAATATTTATTTACATATTAAAAATGAAAAGAACAACACTTTAGTAACCAAATTCAATCCCAACAACTATTGAGATGTGTCCCACACTCTATGCTACTAAAACACTTTAAGTCATTAGTGATTGCTTACTTTTCTTTCTGAACACGCTTACTCCTCCTCCCTTTCTTTTCCTTTTTTATTTTTTTGTGTCCATCTTCCTCCCTATTCTATATCCATTGCTTTCAGAGTGCATAACCTCAGCTACATTCATTCATGCGATGGGGTGTGCAAGAGTATTTTAAGCTGAAGTTCAAGCATAATGGACACATTAAAATGTATTTTCCTCAGGTAAGGTTTTGAATTCTGATGCATTTTATATTTTCATGTTAGGGAAAGGATAATATAAACGAACAACCTGCTAAGATTATGGTTATGCTAATTTTTTTAAAATAAACTTAAAACCTTTGGCTTTTTAGTTTTAGTTTTACTGCTGAAAAAATCTACTCTCACTCTAAATTGCACTAGGAAACTTAGCACCTCTGTCTTTGAGATTTCAAGCTCTTCTTGGAAACTAGATAGTTTAATCCTTGGTGAGTTTCAAAATCTTTAATAAAATTTAGGACATATCTATTTAACACCTTTGGCTTTTAAGGTTGTTGAGGACCTCAATTGATTGTTTGTACAATTTCCTTCCTTCCTCTTTATCATACATGCTTCTCCTTCCAGTGTCTGGGATGGTCGTACACCAATAGTAACCGAACATCATCACTATAAATACCAAAGCACAAAACCTACTCACCAATTTCATCCATACTAACCTCCAGCCTTGCACTTCGCAGTTGACAAAGTTTTGCACAACCAACTTATGTCTACGTTTACTCCTACCTCTGCAAAAAGCTGCACGGAAATGCCATATGAAAGAGAAAGGTAAAAGAAAATTGTCATATCTGTACTGCAAGTGGAATTTTTTTATGCTTTTATTACATTATTGTTATTCATGTTATCTATTACTATTTTCAGTTGAAAATGATAAACATAATATACTTATCAGGTGATTAATATAATAAAATTATTGGATCAATAGGTAAAGAAAATGTGGAAAGTTTCAGTTGGTGCTCGCTACATCCTCCCAAGCGAATTTGCCAAAGTGAGTAATAATTTAACTATGGAGTTTAAACTTTTGTTATTTTGCTTAGTACTATTTTAAAGATTGATTACTTGCTATATAGTTCTAAACCTTTTTGTAAGTTTGATTACTTGCTATGTAGTTTTAAAAGATTGCTTATAATGTGTAGTGAAACCGTGGAATGTTATAGGTGAATCAAATCTTTTGAACCAAACAATTAGTTCATTGTTGTCATAACCTAGTATTGTACATTCGTTGATGTACAACAATCAAGTTCTTTTAATGCATGTTTGAAATTTACAGAAGCAATTGAGCATGAATTACTACTTTTCCATTTGGATAATTCGATCACAATATTTGCACCTTCTATTTTTTTTTTTGTCATTTTACAGTTTTGATATATTAGTATACATGATTTTTTCCCTTTTTGGTATTTAAGCCTGTTTGTTTTTAACTTGATCAAATAGTGTCAAAGATTGGAAATAAAATACTTTCCAGTTTCATGTTTATGTTGCTTTATGGTTGTTATTCACTTTTCTATATAATATGTTTTATGCAGTTTGGCAGTTCGATTTTGAAGCCCGTAGTGTAATGTCTTAATACCAATACCTCAGTATATCCGAAATATACAAGGGTAACCAGTATTAGCCACATCACTTCTAACTTAAAAAAAGAAGACAACATTCTAGATTCATAATAACCATACACATTGTTATAAAGAGCTAAGAGGGAAAGAAAAGATCATATATACAACATTTGCCTCAAAAGGGCATAATATAATACATAATACTTTATACAAACCAAAGCAAATATAATAAAATACAAGTTTTGTTCAAAAGCAGATAAAAACTATCTATTTTATTCGCTTCTTCTTCTTCCCTTTGGAAGAGTCTCGACTTGGGTTTATCATGGAAAACAACAAATGGGGTGAGAATTCACAATTCTCAATAATATATACACATAGACGGCATCATGATAACTCTAGCTACTTTGAGGAAAAACAAGTTACTCAAAAACATATAGAAATATGGCAAAAAGCAAAAATTATTACTTTTTCTTCCTGAGGCAGAAAGTCCAATTATTCATAACTATGGCTCAATTATCACATAATTAATCATTCACAATGAATAAACTGATTAATGATATATTATGATTGCAACAAGTAAATGAGTTATTACTCAATAACATAGGAATATTAACATACTCTTTCTATATAATATTCACAAAACAATCCATAATCTATATCCATAATCCTTAACCTTTTAAAGATAAAACAATTGCCATACAATTGTTATTGAAATGCTAATGCTTGTACATGCTCATGCCTAAAATATGCCCTAAGGTAATGATTATGAAATGTGCTATAATAATGTTTTTAAAAAACTTCCATAGTTCAACTTTAACAAATAAAGGAACCAAGCTAAGTAAACATCCATGGCTCTATAACAGAAGAACTAAGCTCAACTTATATCCGTGGCTCAACAAAGGAACCAAGCTTAATATCCATGGACAAGCTAAACATCCATGGCTCAACAAAGGAACCAAGCTTAATATCTATAACCATTAGATGCACAAAGGCTTAGTCTTTAACACATATGTTAGATGATTATTTCCTTTATGAAATATCCCTAATAGTGTCTTAATTCACACTAAAAAGCATGCATAAAAGATCTCAACAAATAAGGAACTCTGTCTTCTAAAAAAGAAACACATGGAACAATATGTCCTTGGGCGCTTAGTCGCTCACTTTCCCAATGCTTAAACTCCCTATGACAACAAAATTCACCCAGTCTTTCTGTCATTGGGCGCTTTGTCGCCCAATTTCTAAGCGATCAAGTGCTCAATACCAGACCATTTTGGCCTTACATGTAATATCCTAATACCGGTAACCTAATATATTTGACATATATCTAGATAAATAGTATTAGTTATGATACTTCTAAGTTAACATCAAACTTATCCATAACATTTATACAAATCATTATGGAGAGCCATAACTAAAAAGTCATACATATATATACATCATAGCCTCAAAAAGGCAAAGTGTTACATATACAACTTTGAACATACTCAAAGCGAATATAAAAAATTATATAAGCTTTATCTCAAAAGCAATAAAACTACACTACTCTAGTCTTCATGCTTTTTCTTCATTCCCTTTTTAGGGGTCTTGACCTGAATTTACATGGAAACACAATGCGGTGAGAAATCAAATATTCTCAGTAATGGTATTCCAAAATCAACACATATCCATTCACAATGAATAAGTTATTAAACATAAGATAATAAACATAATCTTAGATCATACTAATAAGACATGTTTACATACTCTACAAGGTTTAACTTTAAAAAAACTAGATAAACCAAGTTATACATACATTCATTCATACATACATGCTTAGATCAAATAAGAACCAAGATGTTTTACTAGAAACTCTAGTTTCTCGTGTTTACCTGTTGTAGAGGGTTAACCCTAACTCTTGGTTAGGAATGACTTGTTCCCTTAAGAACTTTTGATTGCTTTCCTTCTAGCCAAATGGCATTCTATCATGTAAGGTCACATTCATAGGAAAAATACTACCAGCCCATCCTAGTCTACTTGCATCTAATACACCAAATCATGACATCTCAAGTGATATATAAAGCAACACTAAGTTACCATTGGTGCTAGATACTTACCTAATGCATTCCTTTTACTTTTGGTTGTATTAAGGTTCATACATTTCATATACATACCAAAGGATCTTTCCCTTACCGAAATACCTCTAGTAGTATCTTAAACATAACCTAAGTTAATCCATTACTCTTGGATGTACTAAAGTTCATACTTTTCACATACATACTAAATGAATAGCAAGTGTGTGAAAGATGTAGTGCTATGTTTACCTCATACATAAACACCACAACATTTTATACCAAGTTCATTCATGCATTCTAACTCTACTTTTACTCTTAAGAGCACTTATGCACTAAGGCAAGTAATTACTGCCAATTGAACTCAGCTTACTTATATCTAGTGTACCCTATCATCATCACCTTATATGTGATTTCAAGTGCAACATTATGTTGCCTAAGGAACTAGATACCTACCTATGGAAACCCATAACTATTGGATGCTTAAGGTTCCTTACTTTCTTATATATGCAAGGTAATCATTTCATTTATGAAATACCCCTACTAGTGTCTCAATACACTTTACAAGGCATATATAAAAGGGTCTTAACAAGTAAAGAACTCTAATTCTTCAAGATAAAATTCCTTGTACTCATTGCCTTTGGGCACTTAGTCGCTCACTTTCTCAATGCTTAGGCACTGGATGACATAAAACACTACCCCTGTTGCTTCTGTCATTGGGTTCTTAATCACTCAAACTCTGAGCGCTTAATCGCTCAGTAATCGAGCCCTCTGAACTAGCGCGCTTAAGCGCTCACTTTATGGGCACTTAATCGCTGGCTTCCAAAACCTAAAATGAGCTCTCTAGCCTTGGGCGCTTAATCAGTCAAAAGTTGGGCACTTAGGCACCAAGCATCTAAAACTTCAGTTTCCAAACCATTGGTTTCCAAACTAGTTTCTAATGCTCTTAACTCTTATTCTAGATGTTTTCCAACATCAACCATGATCTTTAATCATGTCATAAACCTCATACATCTACTTTAGCTAATATAGGCATAGATTAAAGCCTTATCCTTCAACCTAAAACCCATTTCTCAAACTCATCCTCAAAGGTTCCTATGGACTTCTTTAAGTTCATAACTCATAAACTTATATAGAATAAGTCATAAACCACCATTTAAACCATTAAAGATAAATTCATCACTTGGAAGACATCATATTCTTATCTAAACCCATTTTCATTCCAATAGGCATACTTCTCTAAAGCAAAGATGGAGATGGGAAAAAAGATTCATAACACAAACACCCCTACCTCTTGGCGTAGATGATGATCTTCAAGCCTTGGCCTTTGGTCTCCTTCTTCCTCTCCTCTTCTTTCTCCTCTTCCTCTTCTTTCTCTCGTCTTCTTCTCCTCTATTTCAGCTCCACAACAATGAGAAAATGAAGAGAGAAACAAGGAAAAGTCAAATATAAGGATAGGAATAGTTGAAACTTAAGCCACTTGAGTTTCTATACTAAAACTTTATATCTCTTAGGAATACTTTGATCTTACTAAATCAAGTTTCCTAACTTCTATAGGTATCAAAATGAATCCTAAGATTCATCTAAATACCAATTTCACCATTTTCATAATTATCCATATCTGCTACAAGTCAATCCGACATTAAAACACATAATCAGTGTACTTAAAAATACCAAATCAACTTAGTTTATCTTAAAACTTTAACTACATCTTGTTTTATACATTTGTGACCTAGAAATAAATTATTCATATTTATCTCTCTCATCTTATCCTGTAAAGCCATCATCTGAATCGTTTTAAGCTACTTTTCACCTTCCGTGTTGTACCAAAGTGCCTAAACTAACTCAATTTGTCACAAAATTACATAAATATGTTAAGCAAGTATTAGGATATCTCTGTAACCATAAACAAATCTAGCATGTTATCGAGGATATTACATTACGCGCTTAGGCGCTCATTTCTTGGGCACTTGGGCGCTCGGCATGCTAGAGCTCTCTGGCTATGGGCGATTAAGCAGTCAAAATCTAGGCGCTTGGTCACCTAGCACCGGAGTTTACACTTCCTTTTACATTGAATTTCTAACCCCACTCAGACCCTCAAAAATAGATCCTAAGTAGTTTTCAACCACAAACATGGTCTCTAAGCATGTTATAACTCTCATGCACTTTCTTAACTTATTAAAGCATGGGTTCATAAACAAAGATTAAAACCTCTAATGCATATTTTTCAACTTCAATCTCAGAGGGTCATATGGACACTTCTAAGTTCATAACTATCAACCATGCATAGAATAAGCCAAGATCAAACCAAATCAATCATTGAAGACAAGAATTAAACACAAGAACCGTTGAACCCCTCTCAAACCCATTTATACTACACTAGTCATGCACCAAGCATTATGAAGTAAATAGGGAAAGAGATAAGTAAAAGAAAACACCGCTACCTTAAATCTCTAATGGATGGTATTCAAGTTGGCTTCCTTGTCTTTTCTTGGTTCTTCCTCTTCTTCCTTCTTCCTTTCCTTCTGCCGTTCTCTTCTTTCTTTTCTTTTTCAATTCCTTTCTGCTGCTCCAAATATGAGAGTGTGAGAAAAGAAAGGGAAAAGTCAAAGAAACAGAAAATAAAAGTGGTGGAATGAGTTGGTGAGATAAGGATGAGTTGAGATATTTTGCTGGAAACATTATATCTCTTAAGAATACTTTGATCTTACAAAATCAAGTTTCCTAACTTCCATAGGTGTTATATAAAATCTTAGGATTCATTTTATCATCCTATAATTGTACATATACCAAAAGCTGTCACTTAAGTCCTATTACTCTTCCTCAAGTTAAATTAAACCTAAGGAAATAAGCTAATAGGCTTTCAGGTATCTGTCTTATCCTGTACTCACTACTAGAAAATTCTTTATTCTTTACTTGATATCTTCACAAATTCTCATAATTTTTCAAGATATCTACCTATTTAATCTGATTCTTAAACACCCTCCCAGTGTTATTAAAAATACTAAACTAACTAGTTAGTTTTCCAAGATTAACCACATCACAATCTATTTATTTGTGACCTAGAAATAAATTCTTCATGTTTATTTCCTTTATCTAAGCAGTTTATGCTAAATTCTGAGCTATTATAAGTTATTTTTCACATTCAATGTTATAGCAAAATAGTCCAACTAACTAAAAAGGGTTATTAGTTAACAGATAATTCATACAAGGGTTACTGAACTTCTATAACCATGATTAAATTGTTCCATGAAGTGTTTTTAGCACTTTAAAAAAGTTATGTGAAGCTAAATTTTTTATTCAAATTCACATATACAGTTATATTATTTTTAATTACTAAATTGCGTTAATAATTTTTTTCTTTACCAATTTTGTATATGATATACCATTTTATTAGAATGTTTGAAGTTTGGTTATCGTTGATGGCTATCAAATTTCTTTAATTGTTTGTGATTTTTTATAATATAGATGGTCAGAAGTCATCAATACTTCAAAAAGAGATTTGTTTTGTAACTGAAAGAGTTAGGAAGGGCTTCAAAAGGAATTCAATATATTCTGGTCCATGCTGCTCAGGTTTTTTCATCTGCTCAATCCTTATTTTTGGGGTTTTAAAAATGCTAATTTTTTTTCACTTTTTCCTATTGGGTCTTTATAATATTATTAATTTTTTGTTGCTGCCATTTTTTATGTTGAACTATTATTTACAACTTCATTTAATAAAGCTAATCTGAGTGAAAATAATGTTTACTACTCAAAGAAAGCGGAGTCATCATTGTTCCAAGGATTTGAACTTGATAAAGGAGAAGGCAAGCTATAATGTTCTTTTCTTTACTACTTATTTATTTAATAATTTCATAATATTATTTTCCATTGTTCGATGTAATACAAAATATATGTTTAGTTGATTTATTTACTTCTTTGGTCCAATTTTTGGTAGGTGGGATGTCATTTCTTCAAGTCCCTAATGTGTTATCACTTGATATGGAAATAATACACTCGAATGTTATTATTGAGCATCCAATGTTTACAGATAGTGAAAGAGAATGTATTTCCAAATTTCATTTATATGATATATACATACACACACACACACATATATATATATTCTTCATTTGTTATTTATCTATTTTTACATTCAAACTTTATAATTTTAACTTTTTGAGTGTAGTTTGTCTAGATTTTTAGGATTGTATAATACAATGTTGAAGTTGTGGAGCATTTGTTTAGTACGAAGAATGATGATTACATATTTGATATATTAATAAGTCTTTATTTTTAGTCATTTACACTCTCCATGTACCTAATTGATTGAGTTTGATTATGTTTTGTAAGATTGGACTCAAATTGGACTTAATTGAATTTTTTAGCATAATTTACGCCTTACATTATTTCTATATTTGGGCTATATCTTGGGATGTAGGTGGCCAAAAATAAGGTGAATCTAGTGGCATTTTAAAGATAAGAGAGAGCTCTATAACTTTCATGAAGATCTCAAATGCCCAATTGTGACTGGCATGTATCTGATAAAGAATGTGTTTTGATGATAACAAACTCAAAGATGTTGCAAGATCAAGTCCAAGATTATCAAGATCATCAAGTATAGTTTTTAGGACTTCAATCATTTTTGTAAAGGCATATAAAGATTCACAAATAGCTTAATCTTGCGTTTCGAAATAGCACACAAGTTTTCAAGGCTTCAATATGGTTTTTTAACTTCCAAAGAATTAACCATTTCGTGTCCATAAACCTACAAGATCATATGGAATCAAGAGCAACATTTAAAGAAGGCTCAAAACATGTTTTGCATATGTATTATTCGAATAAGGGGTCCCTTATTCGAATAACACAAGTCAGAGATTCCAAATTAATCATTCAGGAAAGGATTTATTCGAATAAGCCATGCATTATTCGAATAAATGTTTCAAAAGTGATTTGGCACGAATAATTTATTCGAATAACAGAAGTGTTATTCGAATAACACATTTCAGGAAGTCAGTTTATTAATTGGTTATTCGAATAACAGAGTTATTATTCGAATAACAAGCATTTCAGAAAAACCATGTTTAAATTGGTTATTTGAATAATAGTGTGGTTATTTGAATAACATGCCTTTCAAATAAAACCATGTTTAATTGGTTATTCGAATAACATGATTGTTATTCGAATAACGAGAACTCAGAAGCTCATTTATTCGAATGAGTTATTCGAATAACATGAATGTTATTCGAATAACATGTTTTCCCAAAAACCAAACATTTAACTGGTTATTCGAATAACCAGGATGTTATTCGAATAATACATTACAGAGGAAAACACGCTGAAGCTATTTCAAGCGTTATTCGAATAAGAAATCTCTTATTCGAATAAGAGAGGTTTCCAGAAACAGAAATCAACGGATAGTTACGCATCATTAAATGCTCCAACCACCTCCCAACGGCTCAAAACTTCAATGACTTATAAATAGAAGTTGTTGGGCATTTATGAAGGTTAGACAATCAATCTGAAAAACCTTGGTTGAGCACTAAAAATGAGTTTTCATCTATTCCTCCATTAATACTCTGTTTCTGAGCGTAAATCGTGAATCATATACCCGTTGTTTTTCCAGTTGTAATATCTGCTCTTTGAAGAGAGTATCTACCTATTCAATCTCTGTAAATTCTGTAGAGAGGGTGAGGCATCCCTCTAAACTGTATTAGGGTGAGGTATCCATAGGAAAATAGAGGCTCAAGCATTAGGGTGAGGTATCCCAAAATGTTGAGTGCTCAAGGTTGTAGTGGTTGTCAAACACCCATTGAAGCTTGAAGATATAGTGGAAAATCTCAAGTTGTTGTTTGGGGACTGGACGTAGATCACAAGTGGATTGGTGATTGAACCAGGATAAATCACTGTGTTTGTTCTCTCTAAACCCTTCTCTTTACATTAAGCACTGTTTCATTGAATATCTTGAATATTGTTCTTCTTGATTATTACATTTATAAGTAAAAGTATTTATTCCATATATCCAATCAGTTCTAATCATCAAATAGCTTCAACAAAAATTATTTATCAAACGATTTGCGAAAGATTTGCGAATTTGTCTTATATACTCAATTCACCCCCCTCTTGAGTATTGAGGCCACTTGGTAACAAGTGGTATCAGAGCTAGACTCTTGTATAAAGAGCTTAGCAGCTTCAAGAGAAGTGATGGCTTCAAATAGTTTTTCAAATGAAGGTTCCTCTATAAATAGACCTCCTTATTTCAATGGGGATGGTTATGCTTATTGGAAAGAAAGAATGAAAATTTTCATTGAAGCTATTGACTTAGATGTGTGGGACGCCATTGAAAATGGTGCTTTTGTCCCAACACAAACTAAAGATGGTGTGACAATTAATACACCTAGAAGTGAATGGACCGATGATGATAAAAAGAAGGTTCAATACAATTTGAGAGCCAAGAACATCATCACCACATCCTTGGGGTATGATGAATTCTTTAGGGTGTCAAATTGTAAGACCGCAAAAGAAATGTGGGATACCCTACAAGTAACTCATGAAGGTACTAGTGAGGTAAAACGATCTCGAATAAGCACTTTTACTCATGAATATGAACTGTTTAGAATGAACCAAGGTGAGAGTATTCAAGATATGCAAAAGAGATTTACTCACATTGTTAATCATCTCATCTCATTGGGAAAGACATTTCCTAATGAGGATCTTATTAACAAAGTCTTGAGATGTCTAAGCAGGAATTAGAAACCCAAAGTAATGGCTATTGCGGAATCAAGAGATTTATCAACAATGTCTCTAGCCACCCTATTCGGAAAGCTTCAAGAACATGAGCTAGGACTAAATAGGCACAATCAAAGTGAAGAGCATGATAAAAAGAAGAAGGGAATTGCACTCAAAGCCATCTCTTCCATACTTGAAGATGATGATGAAGATGGTGAAGAGGATGCTGAAAATATTGAGCTAAGTGAGGAGAATCTTAGTCTCCTTGTGAGAAAGTTCGGAAGATTCTTAAAGAAAAAGGGATTTCAAAGAAGACCACCATTTCCTCAAAAGAAAGCTTATCACAAAGGAGAAGGATCATCTACTCCTCCAAAATGCTACGAATGCGGAAAACCGGGGCACATGAAAATGGAGTGTCCTATATATCTCAAGAAGACGGAGAAATTTGAGAAAAGACCCTCCAAGGAAAAGAAAGGAAGAAGAGCATATATAGCTTGGGAGGACAATGACTTAAGCTCTTCCGACGATTCGGAGAATGAAGAAGCCCATCTTTGCCTCATGGCTCAAGGAGAAGAAAGTGGAGAAAGCGATACCGAGGTAACTTCTTCTAGCCTAGAACCTCCACCTTCTTATGATGAATTGCAAGATGCCTTTCAAGAATTGCATGATGAATCTTTGAGGCTCACAAAAATGATTTTGACTTCCAATAAAATAATCTCCCTATTGACAAACAAAGTTTCTACCTTAACTAAGGAGTTAAATGAACTTAAAATTGAAAATGAGACCTTAGGACTCATAGATGCTAATTCATTATGTATGACTTGTTCCTCACATGATAATGCATCCATATCATTACCTTGTTTATCTTGCAAAGCTTTTGAAAAAGAAATTGAAGACTTGAACAACACTCTTGCAAAATTCACTTTTGGAAGAGACAACTTGAATGTGTTGTTAGGGAGACAAAAATGTGTTTTTCAAAAAGTCGGTTTGGGATTTAATCCAAACAACCATCAAAAGTCTTATAAGAACTTCTTTGTTTCCTCAAAAACTTCAAGTAGTCCCTTTGTTAAATGTTTTCATTGTGGTCGAAAAGGGCATAGTGCATCCACTTGCAATGTTAGAAAGAACATAAACACCAAGGTTGGAATCAAAAGGGTTTGGGTCCCTAAAGGTACCATACCTAATTCTAACACACAAGGACCTAAAACAATTTAGGTACCAAAGGTTAAATCTTGAATGTGTATTGTAGGTGTGCTTGAAGACCAAGAGCTCAAGTTGGTATCTTGATAGTGGTTGCTCCAAGCACATGACCGGTGATGGCTTCAAGTTCTCCTCCCTTACCCACAAGAAACATGGTCATGTTGTTACCAAGTGGCTTCCAGTACTCAAGAGGGGGGTGAATTGAGTATAAAAACTTTTTCGCAAAACTCTTTTTAAAATAAAATACAAATATAAACTTGATAAATAAAAGCACAGAAGGAATAAGAAAAAGAGAATAAACAGTAAAGAGCAGCGTAAAATAAATGTGCAGTAAATTAAATTGCTTAAATTAAAGAGATTAAGGAAAAGAGAAGCAGGCACAGTATTTATCCTGGTTCGACCACTAACCCACTTGTGGTCTACGTCCAGTCCTCGAAAGTCGAGATTTTTCACTAAGTATACAAGCTTCAATAGGTGCTTGCTACCGTTACAAAATAGAGCACTTTTCACACACAGGGACACTATACCCTTGTGCTAAAGTCTTAGCCTGCAGGGATACCTCACCCTTATACAAACCTTTGAGGGATACCTCACCCTCGATACAAATAATCAGAAAATAGAGATGAAGAGAAACTCTCAAACAGAGTGTGTAATACAAGTTGAAGTGCTAATGGAGCTCTCACAGTAATATCTCAAAGTTTTTAAGCAAGAAGAGCGTAGGGAAAAGTTTTCACAAAGACAGAGTAATCAGAAAAACATTCAGAACAATGGGTAGTGGAAAACGTGACCCAGGCTTGCTATTTATAGAGAGAATTAGGTTAAGCAGCCGTTGGGTGTAATAAAAGACATTAAACGCTGATTGAAAACAAATTTAAATTTGTCTGTTTCCATTTTCGTAAACTGAAGGTTCGTGTTTATTCGAATAGGCGTGACTTATTCGAATAAGGCTCAACGTGAAAAAGCTCATTTGAAAGGGTTATTCGAATAGCAAATTGGTTATTCGAATAACGTATTTAAAACGAAGTTCGATAAAACTTTTATTCGAATAATGAGATGAGTTATCCGAATAATTCATTTAAAACGAAGTTTCGAAAAGCTTAGTTATTTGAATAAACGAATGTTTATTCGAATAGCCACTTTGAAAACAGTTTCTCATGAAGACATTTATTCGAATAGGCAATGTTTTATTCGAATAATTCAAGTTAAAAACTGTTTTGAAATGGATTTTCAAAGATGCTGAGTTCAAAAACAAGTTTTAACTTTTCTTTCAAAAGACAAAGAGATATTAAATGTGAGCTCCGTACAATAGATCCTAAGTCCTAAAACTAATCAAACATAAACTTGGACTTGGTCTATTACTCATCTTCATTTAATCTTCTCGTTTGTTATCATCAAAACAAGTCTTCAATGGTAAGCATCCAAACACATTCTCCCCCTTTTTGATGATGACAAACTATTAAAGAGACTATCAAAGAGAAAAGCGTTAGTGCATATAATTGAAATTCACAAAAGGTATAAAAGCTTACTCCCCCTCTTTAATTATAAGAGGTAATGTATATCAGATATGTGCGTAGCTCCCCCTTTCAATTTGAATCCAATCTTATTTCAATTTTACCTGTCTTTTCTCAATTAAAGTCAAATGATCAAATAAATATTTCTCCCCCTTTTGTCATGAGCAAAAAGGAGGGGTAAAAACATAATAAGTCTCATAAACATACTCATGTCATTTAGAACAACAGGAAACTTTATTTATGCATTAATAACAGGAGATAGATTACAAGCCAGAAAACAAATTACACAAAGTCAAAAACATAAAAAACCTAAGAATTATAGTTCCTAAAAATAAGCATTCGGAGGTGGTGGTGAAGACGCTGGTGCAGAGGCAGGTGAAGCAGATCGGAGGGCAGCAACCTCACGTTCAACACCTTCTATTCTATCAAACAGAATAGAGAAGGTATGTTCCATGTAAGCTCGGTTATCTTGTAAGGTGGCCATAATCTGTTCTAGAGTGACCGGAGCTGGAGCAGCAGCAGGTACATCAGCAGGAGCAGCAGGGGCAGCAGCAGGGTCAAGCTCGTCCTCAGCAACCTCATCTGGGTACAACCAGCCTTCATCGGTTTGGATCATCTTCATCTTTCTTAAGGTGTGAGCTCCAAACACGTTGTGGTGCGTCAGGGCGATAGCTCGCTCAGTCTCTAGGACCTGAGGGTACTTACCCAACGGGGTAGTGACGAGGAAGCCATAAGGTAGGTCGATTTGTCCTTGCCCTTGGCCCTCATCATGTGCCTCATGATGAACACAGCCGTTGACTCGATGGCCATTCTTCGAAACCACAAGATGAAGACGTCTTCCTCGCCGAGATAGGCGTAGTTTCCACCGCGAGGGGCCGAATGTGAGCATAGGCGTAATGCGAAGCCTATCTTGGCTTTTCAAAGCATTCCACCCTTAAGACCTTTATCGAGGGGCCTGGCAAAGCTTCGGCAGGTTTTCAACCGCTTGAAGTTTGTTGAAGTCTTCAAGGAAAGGTGTGTCATCATGTTCAACAAGGGCGCCGAGGGAGAACGCAGCCCGAACGGCGTCGGCCCGGTCCGTGGTGTGATCACAACCCGCGATCACGGACCTCGAAAGAAGATTCGGCCGTCAAACGCCGGATGCGAGGAAGAACATCTTTTTACCGAGCCTGGATAGATGTTGGCCCGGTGAGAGCAAAGCGAAGAACTCCTTGGTTTTGCAAGTAGAGTCGAAGTCGAAGCCGCGGTGCCTTTGGAAGAAGGAAAGATCTAGATACTTGGGTTGAACCAAGTGCGTTCCCGTAAATGAGAGATGAAGCGTGCACGGTACTCATCATTTGAGGAGAGCCTTCGAAGATCAAGCGGGTTGGTGCCTGGAGCATTTTTCGTGCGAGGACGTTTCTTTGGAGGATAAAGCCATGGAGGAAGGTGGAGAAGAGGTGAAAAAAGACGCAGATGGTGAGACGGTTTGAGAAGAAGAAGTCGAAGTCGAAAAGAATAGAGAAGATGGAGGGTGAAAGACTTGGGCGCGTAGGGGTTATTTAAAGAACCCCGTGTTTATTCGAATAAACCGAGGTTTATTCGAATAAACCTTCTTGGACATGACTAAACAGACAAAGTGAGCAGAAACCGGAGGGTTGAAAAAACTACTAAGGTTTATTCTAATAGAAGAGGATCCATTCGAATAAAATAACTTGGAAAGCCAAACGTGTTGGCTAGCGGAAAGGTTTTATTCGAATAACTATGGAGTTATTCGAATAGTAGAGAGACCCATCAAAATCGATAAAATGAGGTTGAGTTATTCGAATAACTGCAGGGTCTATTCGAATAAGCGAGAGATCAAGACCGAGCCTAATAAAGAGGGACGCCGGTTATTCGAATAAGAAGGGGCTTATTCGAATAAGCAGAGGGCGAATGAGGCACCGATAAACACAGGTTTCTGGTTATTCGAATAAAGAGAAGAGCTATTCGAATAAACAGAGACGAGAAGCACACAAAGTGTAAAGCAAAGAGTCGAGTTTATTCGAATAAACTAAGTTTTATTCGAATAAAGCTGATGTTAAACACATATATTAACAAGCAGAAAGAATTTTATTCGAGTGAAGGCATGCTTATTCGAATAAAACTAACACAGATGCATACGTTTATAACATTTAAAGCATATAATCATGTGAAAACAACCAGCAATCAATCATACAATTTAAACATTAGATTGATCAATTATGCCCAATTCTCCTCGAATATAAAAGAATGCTTCTTTTGCTAAGGGTTTAGTGAAGATATCTGCAAGTTGCTTAGATGTTTCAACAAACTCAAGAATGCAATCCCCTTTTTGTACGTGATCTCGATAAAGTGATGTCTTATCTCTATATGCTTTGTTCTTGAATGCGATGTATGGGATTCTTAGAGATATTTATTGCACTAGTGTTATCACATTTTATTGGGATGCGATCAAGTCAAGACCGTAGTCTAAAAGTTGTTGCTTCATCCATAGGATTTGAGCACAACAACTCCCACTGCAACATATTCACCTCAAGAAGAGACAAAGCCACACTATTTTGTTTCTTACTATGCCAAGAAACTAAAGAGTTACCAAGCAAGTGGCATGTCCCACTAGTACTTTTTTCATCGTCAATTTGCACCCAAAGAAAATCGAGTCGAATAACCTATTAGGCTACAAGAGGCACCCTTAGGGTACCACAAGCCCATTTGTGAAGTGCCTACTAGGTATTTCATTATACGTTTAACAAAGACTTAAGTGAGATTCCTTAGGGTTTGCTTGATATCTCGCACACATGCATACACTAAACATAATATCGGGCCTACTAGCAGTAAGATAAAGGAGAGATCCAATCATACCTCTATATTTCGTTATTTCTACTGATTTACCTCCTTCATCTTTATCCAAGTAGCAAGACGTGCCCATCGGAGTGGCCATGTGTTTAGCGTTTTCCATATCGAATCTTTTGATCAACTCCTGCAAGATTTGGTTTGACTTATGAAAGTCCCTTCGTCCGTTTGTTTGATTTGAAGTCCGAGGAAGAAGTTCAATTCTCCCATCATTGACATTTCAAATTCATTCTGCATTGACTTAGCAAAATCCTTGCAAAGGGATTCATTAGTAGCACCAAATATAATATCATCCACATAAACTTGCACAAGAAGAACGTCATGCTTTTTATTTTTAATAAAAAGGGTAGTATCGACTTTTCCTCTTGAAAAACCATTTTCCAAAAGAAACTTACTTAACCTTTCATACCAAGCTCTAGGAGCTTGCTTTAAGCCATATAAAGCCTTTTAAGTTTGAAAACATGGTTGGGCGGCTTTATGATTTTCAAAACCTGGAGGTTGTTCAACGTATACCTCCTCTTGAATAAAACCATTTAAAAAAGCACTCTTGACATCCATTTGATATAATTTGAAATCCATGATGCAAGCATAAGCAAGTAACATCCTAATAGCTTCTAATCTAGCTACAGGTGCATAGGTTTCTTCATAATCTATCCCTTCTGCTTGATTATATCCTTTAGCAACCAATCTAGCTTTGTTCCTAGTTATTAACCCATTTTCATCAAGTTTGTTTCTAAAAACCCATTTAGTTCCAATTATGGGGTGATTATTAGGTCTAGCAACTAATTCCCAAACTTGATTTCTTTCAAACTGATTTAATTCCTCATGCATAGCCAGGATCCAATGTTCATCATCAAAAGCTTCATTTAAATCCTTAGGTTCAGTTTGAGAGACAAAAGCTAAGTGATTACAAGTATTTCTAAGGGAGTTACGAGTACTAACACCTTTAGATACATCACCGATGATCTGATCAAGAGAGTGATATTTTGAAGTCCGCCATTCTTTGGGAAGTTCCAAAGCTTGCGAATCTTCGTGTCTTTGTTTATCCTCTTGCTCCTTGATTTCTTTTTCTTTGCTATCCAAGTGAGTTTCCGCTAAGACTTCTGCAACATCATCAATAGCAAGATCCTTTCTCGATCCACTTGGGTCAGTTTCATCAAAAGCAACATGAATAGATTCTTCAATGGTCATAGTTCTTTTATTATATATATGAAAAGCTTTACTATGATTTGAATAGCCAAGAAAAATACCTTCATCAGACTTAGCATCAAACTTGCCTAAATTATCTTTTCCATTGTTTAAAACAAAACATTTGCAACCAAAAACATGAAAGTGTGAGACATTAGGCTTTCTTCCTTTATACAATTCATATGGGGTTTTCTTTAAAATGGGCCTTATAAGGGCCCGGTTCATTACATAACAAGTTGTATTTACAGCATCTGCCCAAAAGTATTTAGGAAGAAGAAATTTCATTAAGCATAGTTCTCGCCATTTCTTCTAAAGAACGTTTTTTCTTTTCTACAACTCCATTTTGTTGCGGAGTTCTAGGGGCAGAGAAATTATGATTAATGCCATGTTTATCACAGTAATTTTCAAAAACATTGTTTTCAAATTCGCCACCATGATCGCTTCTTATAGAAGAAATTTGAAAACCTTTTTCATTTTGAATAATTTTGGCAAGTCTTTTAAAAGCTAGAGATGCATCATTTTTATTTGCAAGAAATAAAGTCCATGTAAATCTAGAAAAATCATCCACAATCACTAAAGCATAGTAATTCCCACCAAAGCTCATAGTTCTAGAAGGTCCAAATAGATCCATGTGCAAAAGATGTAAAGGTCTAGTGGTAGAAACTATATTTTTCGCTTTAAAAGAGACCTTTATTTGTTTACCCTTTTGACATGCATCACATAATTTATCTTTTATAAAATTAAGCTTGGGTAGTCCAATTACTAGCTCTTTAGAGACTAACTTTTTTAAGTGATCCATGTGAATGTGTGCAATTCTCCTGTGCTATAACCATGAATCATCATTTTTGCTTAAAAGGCATTTCGCATCATTTGAAGATATATCATCCAGGCTAATCATATAGATGTTATTAACTCTCTGACCAATGAATTTAACATGCTTATCATTTTTATCTTCAATTATGCAACAGTTTGAATTAAATATTACCTTATTTCCTTTATCACATAATTGGCTGATACTAAGCAAGTTATGTTTCAAACCTTCAACAAGTAGCACATTTTCAATAGAGGAGTTAGGGTTCTTACCGACTTTGCCGATTCCAAGAATTTTACCCTTGTTGTTATCGCCATAAGTGACGTGTCCATGATTCTTGGGAATAAGCATTGTGAACTTTGAGTCGTCCCAGTCATGTGCTTGGAGCAACATTGTCGAGATACCAATTTGAACTCCTGGCTTTCAAGCACACCTACAACACAAGTTTAGGTTTTAACTTTTGGTACCCAAATTTTCTTGGGTCCTTGTGTGTCGGGCTTTGGGTATGGTACCCTTGGGAACCCAAACCATTTTTGTTCCAACTTTAGTATTTATGTTTTTCCTTGCATTACATGTTGAAGCATTATGTCCTCTTCTTCCACAATAAAAACATTTAATAAAAGGACTACTTGAAACACTAGAATGCACAAAGAAATTTTTATAGAGTTTTTGTTGATTTTTCGGGTTATAACCTATCCCGGCCTTTTGAAAAACCACTCTTTGTCTTCCTAATAAAATATTTAGGTTATCCCTTCCAAAAGTGAATTTAGAAAGAGTGTTTTTTAAATCCTCTATTTCTTTTTCAAGTATATGACATGAAGAACAAGATGAAGAAGTAGAAGCATGTGAGGAATGATTTGTGCAAGCATCAATGATCCCTAAAGTTTCGTTTTCAATTTTTAATTCTTCTATTTCTTTATTTAAAACAATAATTTTATTTTCTAAAGAAGAAATTGTTTTCTTAGAAGAAGAAATAATTTTTGTGAGTTTTAGAGATTCTACATGTAGTTCTTCAAAAGCATCTTGTAACTCATCATACGAGGGTAATAAAGAAGTAGTATTAGAACTTACCTCGTTTTCACTTTCTTCTTCATCTCCTTTTGCCATTAGACACAACTGAGCTTCTTCGCTATCTGAGGTCAGTTGAGTCTATGTCGTTTTCATCCCACGCTATGTAGGCTTTTCTTCCTTTTCTATCCTTGAAGGGCTTCTTTTCGAATTTCTCCTTCTTCTTTTGATAAACTGGGCACTCCATTTTCATGTGTCCAAGTTTCCCACATTCATAGCAAGTTGGAGTAGATGAAGCTCCTTCGCCTTTAAAGTGTGTCTTTTTCGGAGGGAAGGGAGGTCTCCTTTGCGTTCCCTTTTTCCTGAGAAATTTACCAAATTTTTTAACTAATAAACTAAAATTTTCTTCACTTACCTCAATGTTCTCTGGAGCCTTCTTCATTTTCTTCATCATCGTTGTGGAAGGTTGATGAAGTGGCTTTAAGAGCTATCCCCTTTTTCTTTTTATCATTCTCTTCACTTTGATTCAGTCTGCTCAGTTCAAGTTCGTGCTCATGAAGTTTTCCAAAGAGAGTAGCCAAAGTCATTGTAGACAAATCCCTTGATTCTGATATGGCTGTTACCTTGGGTTGCCAAACCGCTAAGACATCTCAACACTTTGTTAATCAAATCTTCATTAGAAAAACTTTTACCTAAAGATGCAAGATGATTAACTATGTGGGTGAACCTCTTTTGCATTTCCTGAATGCTTTCTCCTTGGTTCATTCTAAAAGTTCATATTCGCGAGTTAGAGAATTTATTCTCGACCTCTTAACTTCACTAGTACCCTCATGGGTAACTTGTAAAGTATCCCACATTTCTTTAGCTTTACAATTTGAAATTCTAAAAACTCATCATAACCCAAAGCAAGTAGTAATAATATTTTTGGCTTTTAAATTAAATTGAACTTTTCGTTTGTCTTCATCGACCATTTATTTCGAGGTGTTTCGGTCCTTACACCATCGATCTCATGTGTGGTATAAAAGCGCCGTTTTCAACAAAGATCCCAAACATCTAGATCAATAGCTTCGATGAAGATTTTCATTCTTTCCTTCCAATATGCGTAACCATCCCCATTGAAAAAGGGTGGTCGGTTTATGGAGGATCCTTCGAAAAACCATTTGAAGAAGCCATATACTCTTGAAGTCGCTAAGCTCTTTATACAAGAGTCTAGTTTCGATACCACTTGTTACCAAGTGGCTTCCAAGACTCAAGAGGGGGGGTGAATTGAGTATAAAAACTTTTTCGCAAAACTCTTTTTAAAATAAAATACAAATATAAACTTCATAAATAAAAGCACAGAAGGAATAAGAAAAAGAGAATCAACAAGAAAGAGCAACAGTAAAATAAATGTGCAAGTAAATTAAATTGCTTAAATTAAAGAGATTAAGGAAAAGAGAAAGTGCACAATATTTATCCTGGTTCGACCACTAACCCACTTGTGGTCTACGTCCAGTCCTCGAAAGTCGAGATTTTTCACTAAGTATACAAGCTTCAATAGGTGCTTGCTACCGTTACAAAATAGAGCACTTTTCACACACAGGGACACTATACCCTTGTGCTAAAGTCTCGGCATAGGATACCTCACCCTTATACAAACCTTTGAGGGATACCTCACCTCGATACAAATAATCGAAAATAGAGATGAAGAGAAACTCTCAAACAGAGTGTGTAATACAAGTTGAAGTGCTAATGGAGCTCTCACAGTAATATCTCAAAGTTTTTAAGCAAGAAGAGCGTAGGGAAAAGTTTTCACAAAGACAGAGTAATCAGAAAAACATTCAGAATAATGGGTAATGGAAAACGTGACCCAGGCTTGCTATTTATAGAGAGAATTAGGTTAAGCAGCCGTTGGGTGTAATAAAAGACATTAAACGCTGATTGAAAACAAATTTAAATTCTGTCTGTTTCCATTTTCGTAAACTGAAGGTTCGTGTTTATTCGAATAGGCAGCAGCTTATTCGAATAAAGCTCAACGTGAAAAAGCTCATTTGAAAGGGTTATTCGAATAGCAACTTGGTTATTCGAATAACGTATTTAAAACGAAGTTCAGATAGAAACTTTTATTCGAATAACAGATGAGTTATCCGAATAATTCATTTAAAATGAAGTTTCTGAAAAGCTTAGTTATTCGAATAAACGAATGTTTATTCGAATAGCCACTTTGAAAACAGGTTTCTCATGAAGACATTTATTCGAATAGGCAATGTTTTATTCGAATAATTCAAGTTAAAAAACTGTTTTGAAATGGATTTTCAAAGATGCTGAGTTCAAAAACATGTTTTAACTTTTCTTTCAAAAGACAAAGAGATATTAAATGTGAGCTCCGTACAATAGATCCTAAGTCCTAAAACTAATCAAACATAAACTTGGACTTGGTCTATTACTCATCTTCATTTAATCTTCTCGTTTGTTATCATCAAAACAAGTCTTCAATGGTAAGCATCCAAACACACATGTCACATATGGTGATAATAACAAAGGGAAGATTCTTGGAATTGGCAAAGTCGGTAAGATCCCTTCATCATCTATTGATAATGTTTTGCTTGTTGAAGGACTTAAACATAATTTGCTTAGTATTAGTCAATTATGTGATAAAGGCAATAGAGTTATATTTGATTCCTCTTGTTGCATAATTGAGGGAAAGGATGATAAGCAAGTTAAGTTTGTTGGTTATAGGGTCAATAATATATATATGATTAGTCTTGATGATATCTCCTCAAATGATGCTAAATGTTTTATGAGTAAAGAAAATGATTCATGGTTATGGCATAGAAGAATTGCTCACATTCACATGGATCACTTAAACAAATTGGTTTCTAAGGAACTAGTAATTGGTCTTCCAAAGCTCAAATTTGAAAAAGATAAACTTTGTGATGCATGTCAAAAGGGAAAACAAGTAAAGGTCTCTTTTAAAGCTAAAAACATAGTTTCAACTTCTAGACCTTTACAACTTTTACACATGGATCTTTTTGGTCCCTCTAGAACTATGAGCTTTGGTGGGAATTACTATGTATTAGTGATTGTGGATGATTTTTCTAGGTTTACATGGACATTATTCTTGGCCCACAAAAATGATGCTTTTCAATCATTTAGAAAACTTGCCAAAGTTATCTAAAACGAAAAAGGGTTTTGTATTGCATCCATAAGAAGTGAACATGGTGGTGAATTTGAAAATCATGAATTTGAAACTTTTTGTGATGAACATGACATTGAGCATAATTTTTCTGCCGCTAGAACACCACAACAAAATGGTGTTGTAGAAAGGAAAAATCGATCTTTAAAGGAAATGGCAAGAACTATGCTCAATAATGCCAACCTTCCTAAGTACTTTTGGGCGGATGCGGTTAACACCACTTGTTATGTTATGAATAGAGCCCTAATAAGGCCAATTTTAAAGAAAACCCCATATGAATTATACAAAGGAAGGAAGCCAAATATGTCACATTTTCATGTCTTTAGATGTAAATGCTTTGTTTTGAATAATGGAGAAGATAACTTGGGGAAGTTTGATGCAAGATCTGATGAGGGAATATTCATTAGTTATTCTATTCATAGTAAGGCCTTTAGAGTCTATAATAAACGAACTATGACTATAGAAGAGTCCATACATGTTGCATTTGATGAAACTAACCCAAATAAGCCGAGAAAGGAGCTTGTTGATGATGTTACAGAAATCTTGGCAAAAACACACTTGAAAAATCAAGAGAAAGAGTCTAAAAAGCAAGAAGAGAGACTCCTTGATCATTCATGGTAAAAAGATTCAAAAATCATGGATCTACCCAAGGAATGGAGGACTTCAAGATATCATCATCTCGACAAGGTGATAGGTGATGTATCAAAGGGGGTAATCACTCAAAACTCACTTAGAGATGCATGTAATCACCCAGCCTTTGTTTCTCAAGTTGAACCTAAAGACATAAATGAGGCCATTAATGATGAGCATTGGATCTTGGCCATACAAGAAGAACTAAACCAATTTGAGAGAAATCAAGTTTGGGAATTAGTTCCAAGGCCCAATGATCATCCTATAATTGGCACCAAATGGGTCTTTAGGAACAAACTTGATGAAATGGGGTTAATAACAAGAAATAAAGTTAGGCTTGTAGCTAAGGGATATAATCAAGAGGAAGGCATAGACTATGAAGAAACTTATGCTCCCGTAGCTAGATTAGAGGCCATTAGAATGTTACTTGCATATGCTTGCATCATGGATTTCAAACTTTATCAAATGGACGTTAAAAGTGCCTTTTTAAATGATTTTATACAAGAAGAGGTGTATGTGGAATAACCTCCTGGTTTTGAAGATTTTGAATTGCCCAACCATGTTTTTAAATTGAAAAAGGCCTTGTATGACTTGAAACAAGCTCCTAGAGTTTGGTATGAAAGGTTAAGCAAATTTCTTTTAGAAAAAGGTTTTTTTAGAGGCAAGGTTGACACTACCCTTTTCATAAAACACAAAATGCATGACATACTTCTAGTTCAAATCTATGTTGATGACATTATATTTGGAGCTACTAGCAACTCTCTTTGTAAAGAATTTTCAAATATTATGCAAAGTGAGTTTGAGATGTCTATGATGGGTGAGCTCAACTTCTTCCTTGGTCTCCAAATCAAGCAAACAAAGGAAGGAACTTTCATAAGCCAATCCAAGTATTGCAAGGAGCTGCTCAAGAAGTTTGAAATGGACAATGCCAAGCATATAGCTACTCCGATGGGCACCTCTTGCTATTTGGACAAGGATGAATGAGGTAAATCAGTAGAAATTACGAAATATAGAGGTATGATTGGCTCACTCCTTTATCTCACTGCAAGTAGGCCTGATATAATGTTTAGTGTATGCATGTGTGCTAGATATCAAGCTAATCCTAAGGAATCACACCTAAGTGTTGTTAAAAGAATAATGAAATATCTAATAGGCACATCACAAATGGGTTTATGGTATCCTAAAGGTGCCTCATGCAGCCTTATTGGGTATTCCGATTCTGATTTTGCTGGATGCAAAATGGATCGAAAGAGCACTAGTGGGACATGCTACTTGCTTGGAAGCTCACTAGTTTCTTGGCATAGCAAGAAACAAAATAGTGTGGCATTGTCCACAATGAAAGAATATGTTGTGTACCGGGAGTTGTTGTGCTCAAGTCCTTTGGATGAAACAGCAACTCTTGGATTATGGTCTTGAGCTTGATCACATCCCTATAAGGTGTGATAATACCAGTGTAATTAATTTGTCCAAAAATCCTATTTTGCAATCTAGGACTAAACATATTGAAATAAGACATCATTTCATTAGAGACCATGTTCAAAAGGGGGATTGCATACTTGAATTTGTTGAAATAACTAAGCAACTAGCTGACATTTTCACTAAACCCCTAGCAAAAGAAGCATTTTTCTATATTAGAAATGAACTTGGCATTTTGGATCAATCATGCATAAATTAACATTTTACTGCATCACATCTTATTGCTTTCTGCATAATTATGCCATTTTGCTGCATAATTTTTGAGCTATTAATCACATTTGAATCCAAAACTAACTTGAGCATCAGAGATTTCCCCTAAATCATTTTGCAGGTGCTCCCTCATAATCAAGATTCCCAAGCAACTCAATTACCTCACAATTTCACCAAAAAGGGTAAAATTCTTGGTAAAAATAGCATTCTTGAGTGATTTGAAACATAATAAGATAAGATTATATGCTTGTATGATGATCTGAATTGTTTTAAGGTGTTCTGGAATGGATCTGAATGATTTAAAGTTGATTCTATGATTGTTTGGAATTAAACTGGCATGTCTCTGAATCACATAGATGATAGAATGATTGATCCTCTATAATTTGCTGCATAAAACTGTCTTTTATCGTATGCCTTATTCGAATAAGAAGCCTTTTATTCGAATAAGAAGCCTGCTATTCGAATAAAACCTATCAGCAAAGCCCAGTTATTTTTCTAACATGCTTACATTATTCGAATAAGGATTCCCTTATTCGAATAACACCTCACAGAATATGTCATCATGCTGTATTTTTTAACTAGTTATTCGAATAACCAATTGGTTATTCGAATAAAGCATGGCAGTGGCAAAAGCCATTTTCATGTTATTCGAATAACAACATATGTTATTCGAATAACAAAAGACAGAATTTCACCAATATTTGTGCTATTACGTTGTTATTCGAATAACAACCTTGTTATTCGAATAACGCTTGGCAGTGAGCCACGACGCTTCAGGTGCCACTCTGTTATCCGAATAACGCCACTGTTATTCGAATAACACGCAATTTATAAAAGGAGTTCACGAGGCTCCTCTGTCATTTCATATGCTCTTTTTTTCCCACCCTTCTCTGTTTTCTCCTCTTCATATTCACCATCTCTTCCTTCTCTCCATCACCCACCACAATTCATCATGGCCTCCTCTTCCAAATGCCCACGTAGCAAAACCGCTCCCACCAACAACCCCATAGATCTTCGAAGACTCTCATCCAATAATGATGATCTCAAACGCTTCAGGGAGGAATTCTGGACCAGAGACATCATTCAACCCAAATACATGGATCGTCAGTTCTTTGAGGACGATGGAGGTTTTGACTTCCTCGATGATCTCTCCCATCAAGGCGTGCTCGAACTCTGCAGCTACAAGGACTCCATTTTCCCAGACTTGGTGAAAATGTTCTACTGCAATTTGAAGCTGGACGGTCCCAATCTCATCTCTGAAGTCAAGGACCAGGAAATTGTCATCACTCCTGCTGATTGGATGACCTTCTTCAACTTACATGCCACGGGTGCTGCAGTGGAGCCAGACAGCAGGCCCTACGTGAAGGCATATAAACGAGAAGAAGCTGTGTCCCTACTGGTGAAACCTGGAAGAGTCTGGTCCAAGGTTGGTCTGAAGAGTGGGATGCTGAAAAGCCAGGAAAGGCTGCTTCACTACTCATACGCCCACATTCTCGCTCCTCGTGGAGGCAACTACGCCTATCTGACTGAGGATGACATTTTTCTTCTCTGGGTGCTAAAGAAAAATTGGAAGATCAACTGGCCTAATTTCATTGGAAAATACATGATGAAGGTCAAGACCACCAAGAACTCTGACCTGCCATATGCTCTCATCATCTCAGCTTTCCTTAAGAAATACTCCCTGCTCAGACAGACTGAACTAACAGTGGATTTGAACCACTTCAACATCTTTGGGGAATTTACTCTAAAGAAGATGAAGATGGTTCCGGACGATATTGGAGGGTGGGTATACCCTGATGAGCTGGAAGAAGCTGCAGCAGACGAAGACATTGCAGATGCCCCTATTCCTGCTGATGACCCTGTTCCTGCTGTTTAGCCCACTGAAGCCCCTGCTCCTGCTCCCGTAACCCTAGAAGGCATTATGGCCACTCTGCTCGATAATCGTGCCTATATGGAACACACATTTTCTATTCTCTTCGACATAATAGAAGGTGTTGAACGCGAGATTGCTGCACTGCGAGTTGCACCTCCTGCCCCTGCACCAGACTCACCTCCTCCTCCACCAGACACCTATTTTTGATCATAGGACCTTAGTCTTAGTTTTTATGTTTTTGATGTATCTCCGGCATATCAATATCTGAACATTATAAATCTTGACTATCTCTAGCATATCAATATCTGAACATTGTAAATCTTGACTATGTTTGCCATAATTGAATAAGAATAATTTTGAATTTCTTGCCTTACAAAGTATGCTTTCTAGGTGTATGTTTTTCACTTTGCACTCTCTAAGCCTATTATTGCCTTCCAAAGTGTTTGCTTAATTCTTGTCAGTTCTGAGTGTATGCATCTCTTGCCCCATCTTTTTGATTATGACAAAAGGGGGAGAAGAACAAGAACAAGTTAAAAGTTAATAAGTTAACTCTGCCCATTTGTGCTTAAAATTAAAGATAATCACTTCTGACATTTTTTGGTTTTGGAGATTGTGTTGAGTAAAGACAGATCAAAAAGATTCATTTGAAAAAGGATCAAGAGACTCCAAAAGAAAGGGGGAGCTGTGCTTGGCTCTGATAATTTATGCTCCTCTTACAAAATAGAGGGGAGTAAGTCTCCATGATTAATACTGTGATTTCCAGTTTACAAATGAACTAACTTTTTCTCAATGGTTATTTGTCATCATTAAAAAAGGGGAGAATGTGACTGGCATGTATCTGATAAAGAATGTGTTTTGATGATAATAAACTCAAAAATGTTGCAAGATCAAGTCCAAGATTATCAAGACCATCAAGTATAGTTTTTAGGACTTCAATCATTTTTGTAAAGGCATATAAAGATTCACAAATAGCTTAATCTTGCGTTTCGAAATAGCACACAAGTTTTCAAGGCTTCAATATGGTTTTTTAACTTCCAAAGAATTAACCATTTCGTGTCCATAAACCTACAAGATTATATGGAATCAAGAGCAACATTTAAAGAAGGCTCAAAACATGTTTTTCATATGTATTATTTGAATAAGGGGTTCTTTATTCGAATAACATAAGTCAGAGATTCCAAATTAATCATTCAGGAAAGGATTTATTCGAATAAGCCATGCATTATTCGAATAAATGTTTCAAAAGTGATTTGGCATGAATAAGTTATTCGAATAACAGAAGTGTTATTCGAATAACACATTTCAGGAAGTCAGTTTATTAATTGGTTATTCGAATAATAGAGTTGTTATTCGAATAACAAGCGTTTCAGAAAAACCATGTTTAAATTGGTTATTTGAATAACAGTGTGGTTATTTGAATAATAGGCCTTTCAAATAAAACCATGTTTAATTGGTTATTTGAATAACATGATTGTTATTAAAATAACGAGAACTCAGAAGCTCATTTATTCGAATGAGTTATTCGAATAACATGAATGTTATTCGAATAACGTGTTTTCCCAGAAACCAAACATTTAACTGGTTATTCGAATAACCGGGATGTTATTCGAATAATACATTACAGAGAAAAATACGTTGAAGCTATTTCAAGCGTTATTCGAATAAGAAATCTCTTATTCGAATAAGAAATCTCTTATTCGAATAAGAGAGGTTTCAAGAAATAGAAATCAACGGATAGTTATGCATCATTAAATGCTCCAACTACCTCCCAACGGCTCAAAACTTCAATGACTTATAAATAGAAGTTGTTGGGCATTTATGAGGGTTAGACAATCAATCTGAAAAACCTTGGTTGAGCATTAAAAATGAGTTTTCATCTATTCCTCCATTAATACTCTGTTTCTGAGCGTAAATCATGAATCATATACCCATTGTTTTTCCAGTTGTAATATCTGCTCTTTGAAGAGAGTATCTACCTATTCAATCTCTGTAAATTCTGTAGAGAGGGTGAGGCATCCCTCTAAACTGTATTAGGGTGAGGTATCCCTAGGAAAATAGAGGCTCAAGCATTAGGGTGAGGTATCCCAAAGTGTTGAGTGCTCAAGGTTGTAGTGGTTGTCAAGCACCCATTGAAGCTTGAAGATATAGTGAAAAATCTCAAGTTGTTGCTTGGGGACTGGACGTAGATCACAAGTGGATTGATGATCGAACCAGGATAAATCACTGTGTTTATTCTCTCTAAACCCTTCTCTTTACATTAAGCACTGTTTCATTGAATATTTTGAATATTGTTCTTCTTGATTATTGCATTTATAAGTAAAAGTCCATATATCCAATCAGTTCTAATCATCAAATAGCTTCAACGAAAATTGTTTAACAAACGATTTGCGAAAGATTTGTGAACTTGTCTTACATACTCAATTCACCCCCTTCTTGAGTATTGAGGCCACTTAGTAACACCAATCACACGAGTAGATAACTCAAATTGGGGTTGAAGTAAGAACTAGAGTACTGTTCCTGACAGCTTGACCTATATATACTATGCAGGCCATATTTCAGGCTAGAGGTTGTTAAATGAGCTAAAATTTTGATGCTGAATATTGAGACCTATATCTACAACTTTTATATTGAACACTTTTCTAGAATCTGAGGCCTAATGGGTGATATTAGGCTTGCAAGTCAGGATAGAGGAGTTGTGACTGGGCCTAAGCAGTGTGTAGTAATTTGAACATATCTGGAGTTATAGAAATGATATTGGACTCAAACTAAAGCCATTTGAAAGCTAAGATCCAGGCCTACAACTTTTATGAAGATCATGTTTGCTCATTCTGACGCATTCAATGACTTCAGAGCTAAATGATTTCAGAGACAAGGAATCTCCATAATTTTTCACTCACCAAAAGGCATTTGGCATTTTCCACTCATCCACTCACTAATGACTTAGCCCCCTTGTCATTTTTTATCTCTAATCTTCTATAAAAGGGGGCCTTGGCAGATCATTAAAGGTGTTAGATGTTAGGTACTAAAATGATGCTGGTTTGTTATTAGGTTTTCTTATAGTAATTTTCCTTTATTCTAAATTGAAGTCATGTTCTTCTTCTTCTTCTTTCTTTCTCTTTTCTTATCTATGAATAACTAAGTTTCATTTTTCTTGGGTGAAAGAATGAAGCTCTTGGTAATAAAATAAGGTTAGATTAATTTCTCTCTTGTGCTTAAATGATATATTTTCAAGTAGTCATTATACGTATTATATTTTGTTTCCAATTAATTTAAAAACCCTCCTTGTAAAGTGGAATTCTTGATTTGTTGTAGACAAGAGATTGACACAATGAATGCTTTAACCCATTTACAAGTAGTGGTGCTAGAAACTCTCCTTATAAAGTAAAGATCTTGATTTGTTGTAGACAAGATTTTGGCACAATGAATGCTTGATCCCATTTATGAGTGGTGGTGTTAATAGATGATTAAAGGAATCATAATATAATTACGTATATAATTTTTAATGAACTTTGAACATTGTATTTTTCGATTGGAACCTCCGTTATGTGTGGATTCTAATTGAGTTATAAAAGAATTAATCTTGTCTTTAATTTATTTACCAAGAGTGGATCTCCTAACCCAAGCAATTCATTTTTACTTGTGAACAATTTTATTTATCATCTTTATTGATGTAACAAAATATTTATTTTACTTTAATTAATTTTTCTTCATCAAATCTCTATGGTTCGACCTCGGACTCATCGAGAATTTATTACTTGAGATAACCTGCACTTGGGTTTGCAACTTAACTTTTAATCCCGCATCAAGTTTTTGGCGCCATTGTCGGGGACTTGATTTGAAGAACAAATTTATGGTGTAAATATTTTGTGTATATATTCTACTCTTTTATTTTTTTTTTGTACTTACTAACGTACTACCTTAGTGGGGGAAACTCTCCCTAATATCTCTGTAATCTTTAATCATTAATGAAATAATCTTTCTTCTTCTCTTCTCTCTCGTCGGAGCAAAAAATTGGCTTACCGATTCTCTGGTTTTCATATTTTAAATTTACTTTTTGCACTTTATTTTCTGTATTTTATGTTCAGTCATTTATTTTTTGTTATTTATTTTTTGTCATTTATTTATTTTTTGTTTACTAACTTACTAACTCTCTTACTAACTATCTAACTTCTTACTTTATCAGTTATCTAACTTTTTATTTTACCTGCTTCTAACATTTTAATTTACTTGTATACTAACTTTTTAATTTTTTTTGCTTATTAACTTATTTGGTGGTTGGTTTATACCACATCTTTGTTAATATTTAATGGACGGTTTATACTACTAGCTTGTACATTTTATTTTATATTTTAAGTTACTTGTTTATGCTTAATTGGTATCGTAATTTAAATTCTGATCGTTTAGTTAAAATTAATCCTAGTACTATACATATTGATTTGTTCGAATCACAATCACACACATCAAACACAATGGCTGAAAATGAAAGTGTGCATGATGAACATGAAAATCAACCGTTGCGGACCATGCGTGAATATTTGCAACCATCTCAAAATTCTAATCCATCATGTTTTATCTTTCCACTCAATGCTAACAATTTTAGATTCAAGGCAGGTATGATTTCTTTACTTCCTAATTTCCATAGTTTAGAATCTGAAAGCCCATATTTACATCTAAAAGAATATAAGGAAGTATGTACTGCTTTTCATGATCAAACTTGCACTGAAGAGGTTGTTAAACTTAAATTGTTTCTTTTTTCTTTAAAAGATAAAGCAAAAGTTTAGCTTAACACTTTGAAACCAAGATCAATTGGCATATGGCAAGAAATGCAAGGTGAGTTTTTAAAGAAATTTTTTCCAACACATAAAACTAATGCTTTGAAAAGACAAATCCAAATTTTTTTCCAAAATTCAAATGAAGCATATTTTCAAAGTTGGGAATGTTTTAAAGATTTGTTGAATTATTGCCCACATCATAGTTTTGAAAAATGGCGCACTATAAGCTTCTTTTATGAGGGGTTAACACCCGAAACTAAATAATTTGTGGAAATAATGTGCAATGGTGAGTTTCTTGATAAAGAACCTGAAGAAGCTTTAGACTATTTAGACCATTTGGCTGAAAATTCTCAATCTTGGCATGATACTAATCCTTCTGAAAATTCAATTAGATCAAACCTTACAAATGCTAGTAAAGGAAAATATCATCTTAGTCAAGAAAAAGATTTAAATGCTAGGTTTGCTAGTTTGGCTAGAAAGGTTGAAGCCATGGAATCAGGGAAAGTAAAAGAAATCAAATTTGTGCAAAATGAAGAAATTTGTGGCTTTTGTGATGAATTGGGACACTCAACAAATGAATGTCCAAAAATTCCTGTTTTTAAAGAAGTTGTGCATAAGTAAGTAAATGCAATGAACAATTTTAAAAAGCCATTCACTTCTTCTTTTTCAGATACATACAATCCGGGATGGAGAAATCACCCGAACTTCAGTTGGAGGACCAACAATCAGGCACAATTCATGCAACCACCACCTCCTCAAGCATAACAAGACTCTCAAAATTCTCGAGGATATGCACCTTATGTCCCACCATATAGAAAAGACCTTGAAGGAACATTGCATGCATTCATGGAAAAACAAGAGGCCATTAATAACCATAACACTCAAGCCATGATTGACATAAAAGACACTCTTACTAAACTTTCTTCTGCACTTGCCATTCACGAGAAAGGAAAATTTCCCTCTCAATCTCAACCAAATCCCAAGAGTCAGTACAACCTAAATGAGGGTAGTTCAGAAAGTCAAAAAATAGATCAAGTCAACTCAGTGATAACTCTTAGGAGTGGAAAGGTTATTGAAAAACAAATTCCTGACCTTTGTGAGAAAAATGATGAGTCAAGTCCTAAAGATGAGGAAGGAGTTGATAAGCCACCTAGCCAAAAGGAGACCAAACCCTCGCCTTCACTCCCATATCCTCAAGCATTAAACAATTCAAGTAAAGTGAACCATAAAAGTGACATTTTTGAAATCCTTAAACAAGTGAAGGTCAATATTCCTTTGTTAGATGCTATCAAACAGATTCCTTGTTATGCTAAATTTTTAAAGGACTTGTGCACTATTAAAAAAAAAATATAATGTGAAAAAGAATGCATTTTTGACTGAACAAGTAAGTTTTATTATTCAGAACAATAATGCGTTGAAATATAAAGACCCTGGTTGTCCTACAGTTTCATGCATTATTGATGAACATAAAATTGAACAAGCTTTACTTGATATTGGTGCTAGTGTTAATTTGCTTCTATATTCAGTTTATCAGCAACTCAACCTTGGTGAGTTAAAACTAACTTCTGCAACTCTTCTACTTGCTGATAGA
The DNA here is from genome assembly GCA_029884595.1 of Ormosia semicastrata. Classification (NCBI taxonomy): domain Eukaryota; kingdom Viridiplantae; phylum Streptophyta; class Magnoliopsida; order Fabales; family Fabaceae; genus Ormosia; species Ormosia semicastrata. The sequence continues at coordinate 25,907,631 of JAQQTO010000056.1, forward strand.
TCAATTAAAATCCCAAAAGGAATAGTGGAAGATGTGTTAGTACAAGTTGATAAATTCATATATCCTGTGGATTTTATTGTCTTGGAAACTGAACCTATGGTTGATAGTTCTAAGTCAGTTCTTGTTATTCTAGGTCGCCCATTTTTAATAACATCTAATGCTTTAATAAATTGCAGAAATGGAGTGGTGAAGCTAACATTTAGAAATATGACACTGGAGCTTAATGTTTTCAATATGTGCAAGCAACCACATGAAGTTATGATGATAATGAAGAGATTGAAGGGATTGAGACCATTATAGATAATCATTTTCAAACCAAGAGTTCTTCTGACTCATTAAAAATTTGTTTAATTAATTCATTTGATTCAGCTACACAATTAGACGATGATGTTGCTGAAATATGCTCTTTACTTGACTGTACACAGGAAATGGAATACAAAGGAAGGAAGCCAAGATTCGAAGAGCTAAAACCCATGAATGATGATACCCATGAAGAAGTACCCACACTGGAACTGAAGTCATTACCTGCTAGGTTGAAGTACACATTTTTGGGAGAAGAACAAAGCTTTCCAGTGGTAATTTCCTCATCCCTGACCAAAGAACAAGAAGGTATGTTGATAGAAGTACTTAAAAGGCATAAAAGTACAATTGGATGGACATTAAAGGACATAAAAGGCATTAATCCATTAATTTGTACACATATAATACATTTAGAGGATAATGCTAAAACATCTCAACAACCTCAAAGAAGATTAAATTCACACATGAAAGAGGTAGTTAGAACTGAAGTTCTTAAATTACTTGATGTTGGAATTATCTATCCTATCTCTGATAGCCAGTGGTTAAGCCCTACACAAGTTGTGCCTAAGAAATCTGGAATAACAGTGGTTGAAAATAAAAAAAGAGAATTAATACCTACCCAAGTCTCATCTAGTTGGCGTATGTGTATTGATTTCAGAAAATTGAATGCAGCCACTAGGAAAGATCATTTCCCTTTGCCATTTCTTAATCAGATTCTAGAAAAAGTAGCAGGACATCCCTACTATTATTTTCTTGATGGTTATTCAGGGTATAATCTAGGGATGGCAATTTTTCGCCGCATGGTACCATGGTACCCATGGTAATACTGTCAAATTTCCCCCACGGATATAAATACCCGTTTAGTATTATCCCCATTTAATAAACGGGGCGGGGGCGGGGTGGTTCCCCCGCACCATGGTATCACAAAAATTTTATATAAATATTTTATATAAAATTATTAAAAAACTTAATTATATAAATTTAAATATTATAAAGTTATATAAATTAAAAGTATTTTAGGTGTTTGACATTATTTTTAGATTAAGTTGTATTAGAAAAATTTTGAAAAATTATAATATTATACTTTTTTTTTCATTTTTTATATATTTTTTTATTTTTTTGAATTTTTTTATAATTTATTGGATACCGGATATCGCATGATACCCGCGTTACACCGCGGGGAAAGATAAACGGGTACCCGCATAGATATGGAGGCGGGGGCGGGGGCGGATATTATTCGCCGGGGCGGGGGACGGGGGGCTACTACTCGTCCTCGCCCCGCCCCGTTGTCATCCCTAGTATAATCAAATACCAATTGCATTAGAGGATCAAGAAAAGACCACTTTGACGTGTCCTTTTGGCACTTTTGCATATAGAAGAATGCCTTTTGGTCTTTGTAATGCTCCAGCAACTTTTCAAAGATGCATGTTAAGTATTTTCAGTGACATGATTGAGCATTATTTAAAGGTTTTCATGGATGATCCGACAGTTTTTAGAAATTCTTTTAAAAATTGTCTTGATAATTTGAAAAAAGTTCTTCAAAGATGCGAGGAAAAAGGATTTGTGTTAAATTGGAAAAAATGTCATTACATGGTTACCTCAGGAATAGTGTTAAGTCATATGATATCTTCTAAAGGAATTGAAGTTGATAAGGCCAAAGTTGAATTAATTTCTCATTTGCCTTCCCCAAAAATAGTCAGAGAAGTTCGTTCCTTTTTAGGACATGCTGGATTTTACAGAAGATTCGTAAAAGAATTTAGTGTCATATCTAGACCTTTATGTAATCTTCTAACAAAAGATGTACCATTTGATTGGACCCAAGATTGTCAGAAATATTTTGAAAAATTAATCGATCTTTTGACTTTTGCTCCTATCATGCAATCTCCTGACTGGTCTTTGCCTTTTGAGTTGATGTGTGATGCTAGTGATTTTGCCGTTGGTGCTATTTTAGGACAGAGAAAGGAAGGTAAGCCTCATGTAATTTATTACGCAAGTTGAACTTTGAATAGTGCACAAATGAATTACACCACTACTGAAAAAGAACTACTTGCTGTAATTTTTGCATTACACAAATCTTAAGCTTATTTAATTGGTTCTTCCACTATTATTTTTACTGATCATGCTACTATTAGATATTTGATAATTAAGCAAGATTCCAAACCTAGGTTGATACGGTGGATCTTGTTGCTTCAAGAATTCAATATCACAATAAAAGATAAGAAATGAGCCAAAAATGTTGTTACAGATCATTTATCCAGACTTACAACAGGCTCATCTTTTAATAGCACACCTATCAATGATTCTTTTCTTGATGAATTTTTATTTTCTGTCAATTCTATGCTTTGGTTTGCTAACATTGTCAATTTTCTTGTAACAAGTAAGATGCCGCCTCAATGGACACACTAAGACAGAAAAAAGTTTTTGATTGAGGTGAAAATTTTCTATTGGGATGACCCATATTTGTTCAAATATTGTCCTGATCAAATCTTTCAGAGATATGTACCCGAAAGTGAGGTAAGTAGTGTCATTAAATTTTGTCATTCAGAAACATGTGGAGGTCATTTTTCTTCAAAGAAAACAGCTGCAAATATCTTGCAGTGTGGATTTTATTAGCCCACATTATTTAAGGATAGCTATATTTTTTGCAAAAGTTGTGAAAGTTATCAGAAATTAGGTTTCATTTCTAAAAGAGATATGATGCCTTTGAGCCCTATCCTTGTCATTGAAATTTTTTATTGTTGGGGAATTGATTTCATGGGTCCATTTCTATCATCATTTGGATTTGTGTATATTTTGGTTGCAGTTGATTATGTCTCAAAATGGATTGAGGCGATTCCATGTCGACATAATGATCACAAAACTGTTTTGAAATTTTTTAAAAAAAATGTTTTGAGTCGATTTGGAATCCCTCAAGCTATCATCAGTGATGGGAGAAAACATTTTTGTAGTAAATCATTTGAATCCTTAATGAAGAAATATGGTATCACACACAAAATTGCTACCCCTTATCACCCTCAGACAAGTGCACAAGTTGAATTAGCAAATAAGGAGATTAAACAAATTTTAGAAAAAATAGTTAACTCAAATCGTAAAGATTGGTCTTTAAGACTAAATGATGCACTTTGGGCTTACCGTACTGCTTTCAAAACATCTTTAGGCATGTCACCCTATCGGTTAGTCTATGAAAAACTTTGTCACTTGCTTATAGAATTGGAACATAAAGCATTTTGGACCATTAAAACTTTCAACTCAAATCTTAATGATGCTTCCAAGTTACGTAAATTACAATTGAATGAACTTGAGGAATTGAGAAATGATGCATATGAAAACTCAAAAATTTATAAAGTTAGAACAAAAGCTTTTTATGACAAATCAATTTTGAGAAAATCTTTTGAAATTGGTCAAAAAGTTCTGCTTTATAATTCTCGTCTTCACCTATTCCCTGGAAAATTGAGATCTAGGTGGATTGGTCCTTTTATTGTCAAACATGTGTATCCTTATGGGGCCATAGACATTGAGAATCCTAGGAATGGTAATGTTTTAAAGGTCAATGGACAAAGACTCAAACCATTTCTAGAACATCAAGTTGCTGAGGTAAAATTCATTTCCCTTTCTAATCCTTGTTATGAGTAGAATTTATTTTAAGTTTCTTTCTTTCTTTTTGCAGTTCTGGTTAAATGGCAGATAACGGTACTCTGTGACTCTCAAGTTGGTTTATCTTTCAGTTTCCCATAATAACTGATTCTTTCTCCTTCAAAATGGATGTCATCCTCTCAAATCTAAAAAAATATTTCCCTTTTGTTCCTAAAAATGCTCTAACCAAAATCTACAAAGCTAGGTGTGAAAGACTAAGACTGTTAATATACAAGGGCATCCTAGAAGATATACGCTGGATAATCGAAGCAAAGGTTCGTTTAGCTGGTGAATCTTCAGATTCATGTCTTATACATGCCTGGTCTCGGTAAAAGTTCATTTTCAAAAAGGAGAAGAGCAAAAAGAATGCAAGTTTGTTACAAGTGTGCAGGATGGAATTACAACACGCGATGTCACTCTTTGGGGATGGTTTCTGTAAACAGAGAAGATAAAATATTCTTCATTAAGAATGGACTGAGTAAGTGTAACGCCCCTTTTCGGATGGGAACGTCACATTGTCAATTACAATGCGGAAACAAGATTATATAAATTAAGACCTAATTTCTTCTTAATATAGTATATATTTTCTTGATTATAGTTGGGTAATTAAATTGGCGAATATATTTTTTTTATAATAGCAATAATTAATAACCACAGAGACGGAACATCAATGGAAATAAAGAATAAAGGCAGAAGTAAAGCGTACATTGGAATTAGCATTTCATATTCATATATACTTATCAAACTGTTTAGTTACAAATCCTGGTATACCAAAAAGCAAAACTATACCTGCCCCCAAAGGATTATACATACACATCCCCACGGTATCAGAATATATAGCCCACGACAGTCAAAACATCAGGCCCCCAAAATAAAATACTGGTAGCCCTCAGTAGCTACAAGTAAAATCAGTCCCTCAAATGAGGAGGAATCGTGTCAGGATCCTCCTCGAGGTCGTCCTCAGGGACCTTCTCGGGATCTTCCTCATCAGAGGAAACCACCATCGGAACCGTAGAGTTACGGGATGGGGCCTGAGCTGTGGAATGAAAAGAGTCTTCCTGCGGGGTGTAATAACGGTCACCCCACATCTCACGTATAGGAAGATGAAATTCCAGACGTAGGCTAATACAGCAGGTGAAAATAGGCGGCTCATGGCGCCTCCAGGCTAGAGATATCGATACATCTCCCAAGTAGACGCAGCGCTCGGAATCAAAGTTAATGTGCCAGCACTCTGGCCCTCCTAAGAAGGTCAAGCGCACATCCCCCAGAAATCTGTGCGTGCATGCCTCCATGCTCTTCAGCAGTCGCTAGTCGAGGTGAGGCCAAAAATCGGGGAAATCGAGAGCTTCCGTTTCCTTGCAGTCATCTTCGATGGAATGTGATATACAGATAAACAGTAATGGAGAAACAGAAAAGAGGTAAGACATCCTACCATCATTACTAATTATAGCATCAAGAAACCAAACGACGCAAAGCGCCCACATAGCATCTCTAAGTAAATATCATAAGCATTAGACAGCAGAAATAACCCAAATAAGCAGTTCCAGGAAAATATATATATATAACAGAAAGACAACAATTCCAAATTATGATGACGAATAAATGTCAGATAATGCATCGACTCATTATGCACATGCGTACAATGGTCAAAATCCTACTCCATGGAGCTAGACACAAAACAGTGGGAGAAAATGATCAGGGAGACATGCCAGTATCTCGCCAGCCACAAAACAAGTGCTTTCCAAAAAATAATTAGTCATTTTGCGCAACAAGGCTTTATACAGCGGCATTCCCACAAGATCTCGATATAGGACTGTGTCCAGTCAGGATTGTCTGTGCGTTTGCATCGGTCTGTCTCATGGTCCAGAGGGGCTACCACTGCCCGCTGTGAGGCGCCCGCACCCCGACGCCCTCAAAGTCAACTACAGGACCACACATGTCTATTTGCACCCGCACTAAGGTGTGATTCAACTCCTAAGCAACTCGGCCTTAACAATGTCCAACGGACGTTCTCTTTCTTTTGTTCAATGCATGACTCAATCATGCTCCTCATGACAAACTAGGTCAATCATGCTTCAAATGCATGTCATATCATTTAACAACAAGGTTTGATCCCATTCACGGATCCACATCAAGCCAATAGCACATCCTAAGGATAACCACAATTCCATTCATAGTCATGATAGAAGTCAACCATTAGGTTCATCATGTTCCTCACAACCTCACCCATACTCATGTTCTTTCTTTACTCGAAATTCTCACTAATTGTAATGGCATGCCCACGTTCCTTGTTTTTCCCTCTTTATGAATCCTTAATTAGTTTCTAGTCATCCAATTATTTACGATCAACATGCTTATATTAGTCCAAAAGCCTTGAGTCCAGGAAGATACACGGCCAGAATCACCAGCAATACCACTAATTTAATTGCTAGGTGTTAGGTGATAAATTACACTCTTGAATTCGACGGAGGCAATGTATCTTGTATAAAATTGAAGCTACCTTTCGACGGGAATTGACATGGCTGATTGATGAGAGATAGGCGAACATTATTTCACAAGAATGGCAAAGAATAAATTTCTGTCGAATGGGGATTCTGTCGAATGGGGATAAAAAATTGTCGAATATACTAGAAGGCCAGCAGAAATCCTAATTCGATGGACGGGTGTTGACGTTGGAGAAGTTTCTATTCAATGGTCAAAATTTTAACTCGACAGATATTGGCACTCGGACTCGACAAATCTTGACATCCTATTTCGACGGATATTGACATTGTACTTGATGGTCAGGAATCTAAACTCATTGGATTTGGTCAGAAGATCAAATTCGACGGATATGGTCAAGAGTCTAAACTCGACGGATTTGGTCAGAAGATCAAATTCGACGGATATGGTCAGGAGTCTAAACTCGACGGATTTGGTCAGAAGATCAAATTCAACGAATTTGGTCAGAAGATCAAATTCGACGGATATGGTCAGGAGTCTAAACTCGACGGATTTGGCATTCTAACTCGACGGATTGGGCATTGGAGAAGTTTCTCCCAAGTGGTCAGAAACTCTACTCGACGGATATGTCACTCGACGAATATTGACATGGTGCTTAATGGTCAGAAGTTCAAATTATTACAAGTGTTCACCAAAAATCCCCAAACTTTTGGGCTCAAAACCGTGGCCATCCGAGAACCAATCCGACATCATTTCCTTCCATATTATACATTCCAATTCAATCCAATATATATCAATATACACAGACAGACATTCCAATAGCATAAACACCTTACAAACACATGCAAACAAAGGATGACCCTCAATGGGGTTCCCTCACTATCAATCACAGATAACGTTCCTAAATGCTAATAGAGGTTGAGGAGGAGTGTCTTCCTCTTACCTTAGAGAAGCAAAAAGAAAGGCTATTCCTTTTTGGTCAGAAATTTCGTGCTTAGCTTCCTGGAAGTCCTAGAACATTCAAACTTACAAAATCAAAACCAAATATTGAAATGGATACCCATGGTCATCAAAATGACCGTGGGTCACGAAAATGAGAAGAGAGGAAGAGAAAGTTGAGAGCTTTACCTTAAAGCTCCAACCTTTAAGCTTCAAAGGTGGAAAAGAATGAAATGGTGAGAATGGTGAACTCTTGAAGATGACTCCCTCAATGATGGTGGTCCTCCAAACACAAAGATGGTGTAAGGAGTGTGACAGCTTGAAGATAAAATGGAGGTGTGGGTGGTAATGGTGTTGCTGCTGTGGAGTGAAAAGAGAAGGGAGAAAGAGAGCAGACGTGAGGGAGAGAAAATAAGAGAAATGAAAATGAAATATCCTTTGTTGCCAACCGTGCAGCACCAAAAAGGAGGAGAGAGAAAAGTGGTTGGGAAGGAAGCTTCCCTCAAAGCTTCCTTGAGAAGTTTCGCGTGCTTCTCGATAAAGTGTATAGTAAGCTTGTCTCCTTAATTAGATACATTCGACAGGTGATTAATTACACTGTTAGAATTATTTTCTCAATGAATAAAAGTCACAATTGATGAAAATAATATTTTATTGTTCATCAGATAGTTTTATGACACAACAATTTTACCTAACAGATAAAATCTCAAAAAATACAAACCTCGCAAACTGTGCCCTACCTCGAGTTTAGTAAGATCCCTCGTCGACACATTGACAGTTCAAGGTTTACCAGCCTTATAGAAAATATTCTATTTTTTCAGCTCTGCTCGGTGTGCACGTAAAATGAAGAATATATTAAAATATTCATCATTTCCAAAAAAATCTATAAAAATTCCTAAAAATCATAAATATTATAAAATGATTATTTATAATGAAGTAAAAAATTTTCGGGATGTTACAGTAAGGAGTCATTAGATAATATCTTATTGACTCTTGAAACGCATTCTTATGGAGTTGTGCAGCGTGAACTTCTTAGTTTGTGGAATATCTTCAAGGACGAGCAATAGCATTATAGTCTTAGGAATCTGACTCAAAAAGGCCCTGTTTGCCAATTTATAAGAAAATTGGATGGGAAGCTTATCCTCGACTCATAGAAGGCGTTTAAGCCGTTTCTGGACGTGAAACCAGAGGAAGATGTGAGCCACAATCACAACAACATGTATATATTATCTTGTACATCTTAAAAAAAAAAAAAAGAAGACAAAAAAGAAAAAAAAAAAAAAAAAAAAAAAAAAAAAAGAGGCGAAACTTCGATTGTACTTGATCTTTAATTAGATTAGGAGCACCTGCCAGTGGCAGACCCGTCATTGACTCAGGTGGACCTTTGTACGCCGGTCGATAAATAAGGTTCGTGTGCCATTATCTGTAGAGAGTCGCGCAAGTATTCCCAGGTTTTAACCGTAGGTTCTACTTGCTGATGGACAGAAAGAAGCGTCCCGTGTTTGCATTCTCGCGTGACAATGCCTCTGAGCTGGATCCTATGATTTAATGTCATGGGCTCTTTAGCGACCTCTCACTGGCTGTGGTCACTGGTCGTCGTATTCAGATTTTCTCTCTTTAACTAGAGGGACGATACATTGGCTTAGATATCCCACAAGCGGGAGGGAAAAGAATGCCCAGATTGGCTGAGCCATCTTGGTATTACTGCACTCATGACGTGTAGTATAAAGATACGCCATGAAACCTGTACATGAAGCTCATAATCATTCAAAGAGAGTGTGAGTATAAAAATGGAGGGAGCTTCTTCTTCTGTTCGTAGATTTGTCAGTATCTGTATATTTTGTGGGACAAGTTATGGGAAGAGTTTAGAGTTTGTAAACGCAGTAAGCACTATTGGTAGAACACTTACTTCGAGGAACATTCGTATAGTATATGGGGGAGGTTGCCTTGGGTTAATAGGGACTGTATCACTTTCTGCATTTGTAAGAGGTGGTCAAGTTTTAGGTGTCATTCCTGAACTTTTAACTCAAAGGAACATCGTTGGAAAGACAATTGGACTGGAAATTCAAGTATCATCTATGCATGGACGAATGAAGGCAATGCTTGAAAACTCTGATGCATTCATTGCCTTACCTGGTGGTTTTGGTACTTTGGAAGAAGTTTTTCAAATTGTCTCTTGGGCCCAACTAAACATCCATCATAAACCCATAGGTTTGTTGAATGTTAATAATTTCTTTGATAATTTGTTATCTTTTGTTGACCATGCTGTGGAACAGAAATTTGTCACACCTTCAGCAAGACGACTCCTTATCTCTGCTTCCACTGTTGATGAGTTGATTAATAAATTAGAAACTTTTGTTTATGAACCTGATTTAGTAACAGCTCAGATAGATTGGTCTGAAGGAAGCGGTGAGAGAAGCAGAATGAAAAGAAAGTCAGCCAAGACACTCCAACTATTTAAATAATTACAAGCTTTGGTTTTATTTATCGTACTTTGTTTCTGTTTAAATTTGTGTAAGGTTTTTCTTTTCAGTAATTGCAGCAACAAGTAATATATTCTATCATTTACCTATCTATATTTTGACATTGAGGACAATGTTGTGATCTGGTTGGGGGGAAGGATGGTTGTGAAAAAAAACTAAATAAATAAAACCCAAAATAAAAAAATAAAAAAATTATGAAGTGTGTTTGTTAATATGTTTGTTGTGTTTATATTAGGAAGGATGAAAAAAAAACTAAAAAATAAAAAATAGGAGTGTGTTTACTAATTTGTTGTGTTTGTCATCAATTTATTAATAACAAAAGTAATTAGGGATGGCAGAATAAGGAGTAAATTATTTACTCTTGAAACGCATCAAAATTGATGGCAAAGTAAGGAGTAATTGGGTAGACAACTAGTTTGTGTGGAAGTAGCAATTCAAATTCAGGAAAATTTGCATGATTGAGTTAATTGTCTTCTTTCTTAAAAATCACATGTTTGGTTATGGATATTGAATTGGTGGACTGAGAATGATAGAATTATGCCTGGTGAGATTTTGAGCCTATTGATGAATGGATTGAACATTTGTACCATTCTCTTCTTTCTCGTGTGAATTTCACCTATGGAATTGTTACTCTAGATCTTGCTTTGATTCTTTTTGAGACTACATTTTCATATGCATACATAAATATGATTGAGGTATTTTTCTTGAAATAGCTACTTTAATCAAATAGCCAACCTTGCTTAGCAGCCTATTGTCTCAATATGACATCAAACACTCTTATGACTTCTTAGAAATTCTCTAATTCCTACCAACGTAAAGCATTGGAAATGACCTATTTTCCCTTGCTTAACCCCTTTGAGCCTTTTGACCATTCTTTGTTTCAAACTCATTATGTGTCTTAAATGAAAAATTATGTTCTTACTTAGCCTTAGGGAATAAGAGAACATTAGCTTTATCATTGGATGAGTTCTTGAACAAGTGTGGGAGTGTGTGTGCAGAATGGTGGAAAAAATATATATATGATGTTCTTTTTGTAAAAAAATAAAAAAATCAAAAATCAAAAAATCAAAAATCAAAAATAAAAAAATGTAAAAAAAAAAGAGTGTCAACAAGGCAATAAAGAAAAAGAAAAGAATATGTAAAGGGAATTTGTATTTGGTGGAGTTGGGATGAACTTTCATGTTTGTTAATTGAACTCAGCTTTCATACTCTTTTATTCTCTTTGGTATTTAACTTGTCATATCTATATTACCTTCTCTTTTACCTTGACCCTATTACAACCTTGATTAAAGTCCTCATTATTTGTGTGTACATGTGTTCTGAGTAGTGGAGAAGTAGAAGATAAGCAAGCTTATGGTAGTGCAATTTTCATGGGATGAATTGAGTGAAATACCTACCTTTTAAACACTTGAGGGATTGAGAGTGAATCTTGTGAAGATCTATCATTCTTGACTCATGCTTTTCAATTGAAATATCATTGCTTATTGATTTGAGATGTGAAGATATGTTACCTCATGAATGTTTTGATTACTTGAATGATTGGTTGCTCTTCATTTTTAAATATTATTAGAAATTGAGTCTTTTAGAGTGTTTAGCTTTTGCGTCTGTTTTGTTTTTTTAGTAAGTGGTCTTATGTGTTTTGCCCAGGAGTGCAAAAAGCTAAGTGTAGGAGAATTTGATGGTCACATATTTGATACATTAATAAGCCTTCATTTTTAGTCATTTACACTCTTCATGTACTTAATTGACTGAGTTTGATTATGTTTTGTAAGTTTAGACTCAAATTGGACTTCATTGAATTTTTTAACATAATTTATGTCTTACATTATTTTTTATATTTGGGCTATATCTTGGGATGTAGGTGGCCAAATGAGGTGAATCTAGTGGCATTTTAAAGATAAGAGAGAGCTTTATAACTTTCATGAAGACCTCAAAGGCCCAATCACACAAGTAGATAACTCAAATTGGGGTTGAAGCAAGAACTAGAGTGCTATTCCTGATAGCTTGACCTATGTATACTGTTCATACCATATTTTGGGTTAGATGTTGTCAAATGGGCTAAAATTTTGAAGATGAATAGTTGAGACCTATATCTACAACTTTTATGTTGAACACTTTTCCAGAATCTGAGGCCTAATAAGTGATATTGGGCTTGCAAGTCAGAATAGAGGAGCTATAACTGGGCCTGAGCAATGTACAATAATTTGAACGTATCTGGAGTTATGGAAATGATATTAGACTCAAACTAAAGCCATTTGAAAGCTAAGATCCAAGACTACAAATTTCATGAAGATCATATTTGCTCATTTTGACACATTCAATGACTTCAGAGTTAAATGATTTCAGAGACAATGAATCTCCATAATTTTTCACTCACCAAAAGTCATTTGGCATTTTCCACTCATTTTCTACTCATCCACTCATTAATGACTCAGCCTCCTTGTCATTTTGTATCTCTAATCTTCTATAAAAGGGGGCCTTGGCAGATCATTGAAGGTGTTAGGTGTTAGGTACCAAAATGATGCTAGTTTGTTACTAGGTTTTCTTGTAGTAATTTTTCTTTGTTCTAAATTGAAGTCATGTTCTTCTTCTTCTTCTTCTCTTTTTCTTTTTTCTTATCTATGAGTAACTAAGTTTCATTTTTCTTGGGTGAAAGAGTGAATCTCTTAGTAATGAAATAAGGTTAGATTAATTTCTCTCTTGTGCTTAAATGATATATTTTTAAGTGGTCATTATACGTATTATATTTTGTTTCCAATTAATTTAAAAATCCTCCTTGTAAAGTGGAGTTCTTAATTTGTTGTAGACAAGAGATTGACACAATGAATGCTTTAACCCATTTACAAGTGGTGGTGCTAGAAACTCTCCTTATAAAGTGGAGATCTTGATTTGTTGTAGACAAGATTTTGGCACAATGAATGCTTGATCCAATTTATGAGTGGTGGTGTTAATAGATGATTAAATGAATCATAATATAATTACATATATAATTTTTAATGAACTTTGAACGTTGTATTTTCTGATTGAAACCTCTGTTATGTGTGGATTCTAATTGAGTTATAAAAGAATTAATCTTATCCTCAATTTATTTACCAAGAGTGGATCTCTTAACCCAAGCAATTCCTTTTTACTTATGAACAATTTTATTTATCATCTTTATTGTTGTAACAAAATATTTACTTTACTTTAATTAATTTTTCTTCATCAAGTCTCTGTGGTTCGACCTCGGACTCACCGAGAATTTATTACTTGAGATTACCTGCACTTGGGTTTGCAACTTAACTTTTAATCTCGCATCAAAGAACGTTCTGAGAAGTCAATCAAACCATCTAATCCAGAGTTCTCCATTTGTTGTATTAAAGGGAAGGTTAGACTACAATTTTTGGATAGGCCTCCTGCTTTGTTATGGAATTTATTCATGGGTTTGATCAAAGAGGAGGTCATTTTTTGGAGAATATTCGTTTATACAATAGTATGTTTGCATTTACCTGAATTAGAGGAAAGGTTGAAAATTCTTTGAATGATGGCCAAGGTCCTCCTCAGTTTATTTTGAGTGGTCAAAACTATCAGAGAATAGGAAGTTTGTTGCCAGTTGAAGGAGAAAGGCCAAAATTTGCGCAACTATATATTTATGATACTCAGAATGAGATCTTTAATCGGATGGCTCCATTCAAGTATTGTTCACAAAATATTAATTGTTTAATATACTTTTATTCATATAGTAGTTTAAATGTGACAACTTTGGTTTGATTATTTCTTATCCAGTATTATATGATGGTTAGGTGAATATATCTATGGATACTATATAGTTATCTCATTATTTAGAGTGTTTGTAAATTAGTATACATGTTTGTTTCTACAATGAAAATGACAGTAGTAGTAGTATTGATGCATCATTAGTCATAGATTTAATGCAAATGGTTGACTCATACAATGTTATGACGAAGTCATTTAGAAGAGTTAGAGATTGTCTTGAACATAGTGAAGTATCTCAAATTATGCTTAGATTGTTTAGAAGTCGAGTTCCTGATGCTCGAATGTATAACCTTCCAAATGTTGATGAAGTTGTTGCTTCGGTAGTTGGGGATTTTGATAGTTCGGATATTGACAGAGATATTATCTTGTAGTATAGGATAAGATATTTACAATGAATTCATGAGACTCATACTGCATATATTCCATTACAATATCCATTATTGTTCCTTATGGTGAGGATAAATATCAGGAGAATATCAGTAGAAAAGTTATTGCTAGATTTGTTTCAATTTAAAAAAGGGTTCGAATATTACCAAGGGAGTTCATTGCATTTAGGCTTCATGAGCGTAGCAGTGAATGAGGTATTGTATTGAAAAGTCGAAGATTATTCCAACATTTTATGGTTGATTGCTATTCTATGATTGAAACTCAAAGATTATCTTATATTCGACAAAACTAAGGAGTGATTAGGGTATAATTTTTGAAAGGATTAGAGGAAATAATTGATTGTGGTGATATTCAACCATCATCAATTGGCACATGTATTGTGCTATCTTCTTCTTTCACAGGTGGCAAGTGTTACATGTTTAATAATTGTCAAAGATGTCATGGCATTATGTAAGAGATTTGGATATCTAGAAATTGTTTGATATGTTTTTCACAAAGGACTTTCAGTAGATGATCGTTCAAACATTGCATGTATAATTTTTCGTATAAAGTTGGATTAGATGATGAATGATTTTAAGAAAGGAGTTTTTTTTGGAAATGTTGTTGTAGGTAAGAATTCATTGTCTTTTTTGTTAGTTGGAATTTTTTTAAAGCAATGTCTTTTGTGAATTTTATTGTGTTTGCTTTTTTCCAATTTGGTTTACGTTTCCTTTTTCTATTTTATATAGGTATGTATACCATGGAATTAAAAAAAAGGGTTTATCGCATGCTCATATTTTGTTGTGGTTGAAACAAAAGATAAATTACAATATGTTGATTTGATTGATCCAGTGATATCTGTCGAACTACCCAACAAACATAGGTTCCCAAAGTTATACAATGTTGTTTCTAGTTTAATGATTCATGGACCTTGTGGGTATGCACGAATGAATTCTCCTTGCATGAAAGATGGTAAATATACAAAAATTTATCCTAAGAGATTTGTGGATAAGATATCATTTGATGATGAAGGGTATCTAATATATTGTAGAAGAGATACTGGTGTTACTACTTTCAAAAAGGATGTTGAGCTCGATAATAGGTATATTGTTCCTTACAATCCTAAATTGTTGATGAAGTATCAAACGCATGTGAATATTGAATTTTGTAATAAATCCAACTTCATCAGGTACTTACAATCGTAAATTGTTGACGATGTTGATGAAATTAAGCAATATTATGATTGTTGGTATTTATCTCATTATGATTCTGTATGGAAGATTTTTGCTTTTGATATTCATCATAGATGGCCTCCTGTTCAACGATTAATGTTTCATCTTCCCCATGAGCAAACATTTGTTTTTAATGATAATGATATGATTGTTGATGTTGTTGACAAGAATAAAAATAAACCTACTATGTTTTTATCATGGATGGAAGTTAATAAAAAATTTGTTGAAGGTAGAGATTTGACATATGGTGAGTTCCCAATACGATTTCTATTTGTATTAGTTAAACAAGAATGGAATCTATGAAAGAAGGGTCAGTCCATTGGTACGTTAAATTTTGTGCCATTGGACACAGTGAGTTATATTATATAAGGTTACTTTTGAATATTCAGAAGGGTTGCACAAGTTATGAAGATATACGAACTATTAATGGTGTTACATATGCCTCATTTCAAGATGCATGCCATGCAATAGGATTGCTAGCTGATGATAAGGAGTTTGTTAATTGCATAAATGAGGTAGCGGGTTTGATATCAAGGGCTTCATTGAGGAGGTTGTTTGTGTGAATGCTTATGTCCCTAAAGCATGTCAAATAGTTTTTGATGATAACAAAGGCCAAAGTGAAGATCAAATGCCAAAGTGAAGATCAAGCGCAAAAGGAAAAATCAAGATCAAAGAAAGAAGTCAAGAGATTTATTTAATTATAAGACTTAGAACATTAATGTTAAATGCTTTCAAGATTTCTCAAATGGTTTTTCAATATATCATTTCAAAATAAAGTGGGAAATTTCAAAGTTAAACATGGCTTCTCAAGAAACTTGAGTTTCAATCTTAAATCTAACACTCTTAAAAGGATTTATGTTTAATCAAATGTCTTGAGGTGTTAGAAATGGCTTACAAGCTTTATTGGACTTGAAAAATGTGTTTAAAGGCCAATGTAATCGATTACATGATATTTGTAATCGATTACACAGCAAACAGAGGCCCTATAATCGATTACATGAGTAATGTAATCGATTACAAGCAAGTCAGAGGCCATGTAATCGATTACACAATATATGTAATCGATTACAATAAGCCCAGAAAGGCAAGAACACGTTCAAAGAGTCATGTAATCGATTACATAGATATTGTAATCGATTACACAGCAAGTTAGAAGTTATGTAATCGATTACATGGATATTGTAATCGATTACAAGCAAAGTCAGAAGCCATGTAATCGATTACACCAATAATGTAATCGATTACACATAGCCCAGAAAGCCAAGAACACGTTGGAACAATAATGTAATCGATTATATATGTTGTGTAATCGATTACACGCACCCTGACAACGTCCAACAGCTATATTAAATGCATTAAATGCATGTCCAAAACCCCCCAACGGCTCCATTTATTGAGAAACTTATAAATACCAATGTTGGGTCTTCATTTGAGGTTGACCTTGAACCAAAAACTGATTACCAATACTTTCAAACATGAATCAATCCTCAAATCCATTTCTTGCTCTGTTTTTTGTAAAAACGTGAAAAATCTTTGAGAGCATATTAGAGCTTCAATTTGTAATCATCTACTCTAGTAAGAGCTTCATTCAATCTATCATTATTGCTTTGTAAAGAGGGTAAGGCATCCCTCCAAAAGTGTAAAGGGTGAGGTATCCCTTAGTTGAAGAGTCTCAAGCTCCAAGGGTGAGGTATCCCAAAGTGTTGAGTGCTCAAAGTTGTAAAGGTTATCAAGCACCTATTGAAACTTGAAGAAATAGTGGAAAATCTCTAGCGGTTGCTTGAGGACTGGACGTAGATCACAAGTGGATTGGTGATCGAACCAGGATAAATCATTGTATTTGTTTTCTCTAAACCCTTCTCTTTACATTGAGTACTGTTTTATTGATTTGCTTGAATATTGGTACCTTTGGCTATTGCATTTATAAGTGAAAGTGTTTATCTCTTGTATCCAATCATCTCTAATAATCAATAAGCTTCAACGAAAATTGTTTATCAAACGATTTGCGAACTTAGTTTTCATACTCAATTCACCCTCCTCTTGAGTATTGAGGCCACTTGGTAACAATTTGTATTTTTGTTATTGTCAAACTCAATGAGTAAGCCAGCACATGTGTGGGAGCAAACATGGATTTCATTATCAAATGACACTTTGTATGAAAAGAGGAAATTTGTAAGATGCCCAGGTATTATTTTTTTATCTACTAAATGCTCTTACTTTGTTCTAAATCATATATTTTCGCACTCAACGAATGTGTTACAAGTGAAATTTATTAATTTCTTTCATTTTGAAATAGATCTCCATATGTCAGATGAAGATCTAAAACACTTATGCTTGATTGAAATTGAAAGATTATTGCGATCGAATGAGAAATCTTTGAAGGATTTTTTTGGAATGCCTTATCTTGTTAACTCTAATGTGAATGAGTTTAATAATGTTATGTTGCTTAATGAATTTAGTTACGACAAAGATGAGTTAAGCAGAGAACATTTGATGTATTTTTTGTCCTTCACAGATGAGCAGAGGGTTATTTATGATGAAGTTGTAGAAGTTGTTAATGTTTAAAAAGGAGGTTTTTATTTTGTATATGGATATGGTGGAACAAGAAAAAAATTTGTTTGGCAAACATTGTCAATTTGTTTAAGATCAGACGGTAAAATTTTTCTAAATGTTGCTCCCAGTAGTATTGCTTCTTTACTTTTACTAGGTGGGAGGACTGCACATTCTAGGTTTGCTATACCATTGCCATTAATAGAGGACTCATCATGCAATATTAAGCAAGGTAGTGCAAAAGCAGAGTTACTCCAATACACAAGTCTCATTATATGGGATGAAGTGTTAATGGTTAACAAATGGGCTTTTGAGGCCTTAGATAGAACATTAAGAGATATTATGAGGTTCTCAAATGTCAATAGCATGAATGAGACTTTTGGTGGGAAGGTTATTGTCTTAGGTGATGATTTTAGGCAAGTTTTACTAGTTATTCCCAAAGCAAGTCAGGCTGACATTGTTATGGCAATTGTTAATTCATCCAAATTGTGGAGTCATTGTAAAGTTATGAAGCTAATTAGGAATATGAGGCTGCAATCTGGTTTGGTAAATTCCAATGTTAATGAAATGGAATAGTTTGTTAATTGGATTCTTATAATTGGAGATGGGAAATTGGGAGGAAATAATGATAAATAGGCTGATATTGATATTTTAGAAGATCTTTTAATTGTTGATTCTAATGATCATATCGTTGACATTGTTTCCTTCACATTACCTAACTTACTTCAAAATATGAATGATTGTACATTTTTTGAAGGGTGTGCAGTACTCGTTCCAACCTTGAAAGTTGTGGAAAAGGTTAATACTATAGTTTTGACATTAATTCCAAGCGAGGAAAAAGAATATCTATGTTCTGATTCAATTTGCAAATTAGATAAAGATGTTGGCATAGATGTTGAATGGTTTACCACTGAATTCCTTAATGACATTAAATGTTCTGGGCTTCCTAGTCATGTTGAAAAAATGTGTTCCTATGATGTTGTTGAGGAATATTGACCAATCTGCTGGTTTGTGCAATGGAACAAGGCTTATTGTGACCGAGTTGGGATTGAATATTATTGGGGCAATACCAGCCAATGGCAAACATATTGGGGACAAGATCTATATACCACGAATGAATTTGATCCCATCTGATCTAGGATTGTCGTTGAAATTTAACCGAAGGCAATTCCCATTATCCCTTTGCTTTGCTCTGACTGTAAACAAAAGTCAAGGTCAAACATTATCTCACGTGAGTTTATATTTGCTTCAACTTGTCTTTTTCCATGGGCAATTGTACGTGACTATTTCTAGGGTTAAATCTAGGGAAGGTTTAAAATTTTGATTAGCAATGATGATGGGGAATTATGTACATCCACTAAGAATGTTGTTTTCAAAGAAGTTTTCTAAAATATATGATGTTTTTTTTAATGATCATATGCAACTGCTTTCTTATTATTCCAACTTTTATCATTAACTTACTATGTTACTTATGTATCTATATATGTTTATTATATTCAATATTGTAACAATTATATGTTGTTGTGGGTACATGATTTAATAACTTGGTTACTATATAATCAAGCAGTAATAAAGCAACAATGTTAAAGTAGAATTGTTCGGTTATTCTGTTGTAAGTCGGATATAGAAAATCACGTTCAGTGAATATACCTTAATAACTTTGGTAGAATACTTGAGTTGGTATGGTCTAAAGAAAATGGATTGATTTATATCAGTTTTCCTCAATCCGTTGTATAATTCCATTGTACCTCAAGCCAGCATACATTTCACAATTATATATATGTGTTGAAAGTTCCTCATTGGGATTGAATTACACTCACAAAAATAATGTTCTCAAACTTGTTATCAATTATGATAGTTTATATGAATAGATAGTTGAAATATGAGTTAATCTTCTTATCGCGTGCATTGCATAGGTGAATGCACTAGTAATAGAACAAGAGACAACCATCAAGCACTCCGAACATGTGGTGCATATTTATCCACCTATTCAGTGTGATGTCACCAAGTCTTTTGTCTTTCTCTCTCACCACGTAATCCTTAATAACAACCCTCACCTCCATTTTCAACTCTCTTTCCTTATTCCAATGGATACTTGTCTTGTATATATGATATAAAACTATCATGAGCTAGTGTACATCTTGGTTCTAGTAATCTACTTCCATACTCAAATCCAAAATGTGCTATTCACTGAGAGTATTATTAGTATTTCTGCAGCTTTTTCTCATTGGTTATCAGTCCATGGGCTCCCTAATGCTCAATGGAGCTAAAAATCTAAAGCTCATTAGTGGCTTAGCACCACATGGGTTAGGCACAGTGGGTCTTAGTCTTCACAACAGGTGCTTCTTCAAGAAGGGTGTACAGTCTTGTGGTAACAAGTGCAGGGTCAAAAACTTGACACCTAGATGCAGCATCTCAGCATCTAGGCCTGCTTTTAAGCCTAGGTTAATCCAACACAAAAAAAAAGAGGCATTTTGGTTCTGCAGGTTTTTGTCCATTGTAAATGATCATGTCATCAACCCCGGGCACTGGAGCCTGCGGATCTCTATGATCGTAACATGAGAGTGGTGGATGGTGAGGGAGGAACTAGGCTCACAACTCTTGGTATAGTGAAGTATGCGGATGCTAAGAATGTTACAATTCTTGACCGGTCCCCTCACCAGCTGGCCAAGGCTAAGTAAAAAGAACCTTTGAAGGAATGCGAGATAATTGAAGGTGATGCAGAAGATCTCCCATTTCCAATTGATTATGCTGATAGATATGTTTCTGCACGAAGGTAATAATTTAATATCTCTGGCACTTCTTTCTTTTGAAGGCCTCTGTGTCTTTCTATTCTTTAAGATTTTAGGCTTAGGTAATTTGTCTTAATGTTATTAAATTGACTCTTAATCTGTTAAGAATTTGGACCTCAACTTTAAGGTATCTTAGTTGATTAATTAATTTAATTTTTTGCATTTAAACTGAGATGTAATTTTAATGACAATTCATATAATAGGATAGTACATAGCATACTACATACTACATAGGATTAGCTGGATGCCCAATTGGGCTTGAGTAAGTTAAGCCATGAGTAAATCCTAGTCTACATGATCATTAGCCACGAAATGTTGAAAAATCAGTCTTCATGATGATAAGTTAGTTTCTTTTACAACTTGGCTAGTGTTATCTATGTTTCTTGTATAGCTCTCTCTCCCCTTGTATATTGTTATGACTCATGATTGTGTTCTTCTGTATTGAATACTGGCCGGACCCATTGCGTGGCATTAAGGAAGCATACGGAGTGCTGAAAATAAGAGGCAAAGCTTGTGTTATTGTCCTACATACCCAACGTTTTGGTTGTCTCGGTTCTTTGCAAATGTGTGGATGCTCTTCCCCAAGGAGGAATGGTTTAAAAGGCCTGGTTTCAAATATATTAAGCTAAAAAGGATAGGCCCACAATGGTATCGTGGTGTACGTAGGCATGATTTGATCATGGCCTTTATCAGGGGACTCTCCCCGAAGGTAATATATTTTCACTCTTCTCCTTTTTGAGCTTTAAACCCATCAAGCATGAGTCCTGGACAACTTCAGATTTGCTTTTTGTCTAAAACAAGTACACAATTACTATGCTCAGACAGTCAGACCCTTATTGTGAACATGTGATGATAATATTATTTGCTGTGTAGTAGGATTAACCTTAGTTCATTGATACGGAATAATTGTTAATATACATCTGACATATTTATGGTTATCTTAAAAAAGACTCAGTTATTGTTGATTTGGGAATTAGACTATTTTAAGATGTTACTTAAAGAGTTAAAATCTTGAAAAGAATTAGTTTGCTCTAGTCCTATAGGCTTTTATTAAGAGTTGTCCCATTCCACAGTTCAGATATGTTTGTTCAGAAGTTGCAAAAGCCTTGTGGGGAAAGTGAGAGGACTTAGTTGCTTGCTTTTGCCTTGATAAGAACAATGCTTCTTTTTAGTTGGACTGGGTGATTTGAATGTTAATATCCTTTGGATGGAGCAGCGGAATCAAGAGAGTTCCTGGAGAAGAAAAATTGCTAGTCAGACAAGAACTTTTTAATTTGAAATGATTGAATTGATCAATGATTGTGCTTTTATGTTAAACTTCTGTTGTGCATCACTACTGCTTTGCACTGCTCTTTTGTATTCTCTTATAGATAATAGATGTAACAATTGAAAGGGAAGAAATTGTGTCTAAATCAAGACTAATAGAAAAGGACAATTAATGGAGAAAGCAACCCTATTTTTTTACAGTTCTGAATATTTGATTCTCTTAACAAATATTTTGCCGCCAAAGTAAAGATGCTTTGAGTAACATTGAGAAGCACTTATTTTAGTTATAGGTGGTTAATCATGTAGCTTTCTAGTAAATTTTGTAACTAGATACATTTTCATTGGGAGGCTAGTTTCCAAAAGTAGCCATTAGTGGCTTCAATGTTCAGAACCAGTTTAGTTCCTCCCTTCAAGTCCCTTTTTAGTTATCATCAAGTCATCAAGTTCAGAACCAGATTATTTTCCCTACTTTTAACTTTAGTACAATATTTGAAGTACGTGTATATATGTCTTAACGCAGCTTGGTCCTAAGGTTGAGGATGTAATGAAGCCTACAAATCCTTTTGTGTTTCTATCTCGGATTGTTGGTTCATTCTTGGTACAATTGTAGCCACTTACTTCGTACTAGTGCCAATTTACTTGTGGATCAAGTACCAAATTGTTCCAAAGGGAGTGCCCATCTAAGATTGGAGGAAGGAATTGGGGAATGATGGCCAAATTTTGCACCTGTATATCACTAAAACAACTGTTTGTGATTGTTGACATTTATTTTTCCTTGCATCTTTCCATCTTGGCAATATATTAGGGAAGAGTTGCTTCAGGATGAGATTCTTGCTTCAAAAATCATTAGCTTGTGTTACTAGCTAGTTTGAGTTGTTTAGTTGGAGGGGATGCTATGCCTGCTGCAGATATTGTAGAGAAATATAGGATGTGTGTGGGCTGCCTCATGATTCATGAGCCATGTCACGACAAATCATCCAAATATTGCGCTTCTTTTGCCTTCTTTGTGCCAAAGGACAAGACAGAGTAACTATGATGACTACACTCCAATATGATTATTTTAGTTTATATGTATGTGTCTGTGTGTGTCTGTGGTGATTTCAACTACATTTGAATGTGTCTTGGTGATTTTTGTTTTATTTTTTTTTATCCTCGAAACATTTTTACCCTTAACAAGAATTGTTCAATGGAGAAGCACGAATTAGCCTTTTCATATTGCTATCTTGAGAGTGAAGTAAGGTATTTTAAATCATTATTAATTAGTATAACCATGATAGTTGTTTTCTTTTAGAATAGAATACAATGTTTTTTTGTGAGATAATACTAAATTGATTAAGAGCACCTTTATTGTGAAGAGGATGTATTAATATTATTGTTTGACATAAACACTGCTGATATTTCAAAGGTGTTATTTTTCCTCACTCAAGATAAGTTTTTTTTTTTTTTGTTATTTCTTTCTTCGAAAAGAACCAAAGTAAATCGAAAACTTCTAGTCTGTCTATGTGATTTTTCGTCATATTCTCTAAATTATGTGAAAACAAGCATATAGTTTATTTTTCTCAATTTCTAGCAGCTTCTATGGAGAATTGAGAATGACACTAAACGAATATAATTAACCTCTAACTGACGTCCAAAATGGACATGACTCTTAATCACTAGTGACTCTTGATTATTTATGTCTTATTTTTTATTTTTTATTTTTCATTAAGAATATTTTTTTTTAAAAAAAGAACAATGTTAAGTTCATTTAACACCTTGACTATCTTTTCCTTGTATCTTGTGTTTTCTTTATTTATTATTTTTCTCAAAATATTGTTCACGCAAAGTAATTTTCATAGACATATTTTATCAAGCAAGATTCTGACCATTCTGTGAGTTGTGACCTCATTATGAACATGTTTGACACCTGACGTTACCAAAAGGAAAAGAGGCGTTTATGAAATAAGTGTTCAGGCTGAGATAAGAATATAGAGGCCTCCACACCACTAAATGCACGTGTGCAAAAGCAGAATCACTTTTAAAATCAACTACAACATCCAAAGAAATCATGACATGAACACTACTCAAAGCAAACAGGGTAGCTGCAAACTAAGAGAAGACATTCCCTTTCAAGTCATAAATCTAAGCCATATCCCCTCATTCTCTGCTTACACAATCCAAACCTAAAACCCTTTCCCTGTGTAAACTAGACATAACTTGAGGGAAGACATTTACAATGCTCTTAAAATTTTTTTTAGCACCAATGCTATGTTGACTTTACCTATTATAACAAGTAAAAACTTTTGACCATTTCCTTCTCTCTCTCTTTTTTCTACAACTCTCAACTCAAAATATTACCTGTTATTATAGTTACAGGTAAATCACACCAACTGTTGATCAAGATTTACACAAGTTCAACAGTGTTTGATGCATGGAGAATCTGTGCTCCCAGATATTTTAAAAGCATTGAAAACGTTTCCTAACCTAAACCCCTTATTCATCCTAAACTCATGCACAACTTGAACCCTCTTTATAACTATGACCCTCTGTCCCAATCATAGGCTCAAAAATCAAAGCTACCTAGAATATAATATACGAATGTATGAACTTAAATTTATTTATCTATTTATAATATATAATTTTTTATGCGCGCAATTTTTAGAATTGTCACATCAGCTATCTATCTGTCTTTTCAGCTTTCTTTATTTTTGTTTCATATCCACAATGTCTTCTCATATTCTTAGATTCCACACTCAATCCTTTCGATTTTAACATGTTTTAATACTAAACTGTTTTAAACCCTTGATATCCTATTATTACAATATGTAATTAATGACTTTTATGCTCATTATGCACTTCTTTTCTTAGCCAAACCAATTTTTTGTTCTTCATATTAATCTCCTTCTCATACACACTATCTACCACCTTTTTTCAGTCAGTTGTTGTCATCTGTAATTTTTGTCCTCAGCTTCTTTTTGGTTTATGTGGATATATGGCTCATCTTTTACTTTTACTTTTACTTTTGTTCATAACCAAGGTTAGACCCAATAAGGTCAATCCCATTATCTAATAAGATAAGGACCTCACTCACCCAACAAAGGGAGTGCTCCCTTAAGGGAACCAATGATTGGTCAATATATAGGCCAAAGAAAAATATTGGGAAGCTCACTACTTGGTCTCCAAGACACTCTCCCTCTCATAAAATAGCTCACTGTACCTTCATGGTAATGATCTTTTTCCTCACTCTCTACCAACTTAAGCCCTAGCTTACTTAGCATTGGAGTGTCTTGTAAGTACCTAACCTCCTTGCTTCAACACTTGAAGGAAGCCACTGTAATGAGAATATTCTTTTTAGGGAGTTTACAATCCTCTCTTGCACCAGGACAAAACTTTGGCGGCATCTATAGGAATACGATAAATTGTTATTCCCTCCTTCCCTAGGGCAAACACACATAGAAGAGCAACCACCAACCACGAGTGGCCATGGGATAGAGCAGAAGCCTCCTTAATAATAAGCTAAGCTCAAGACAGGCCACACTCTGCTCCCCACATGTGCTCTATGGTTGAAAGAGTGAAACTTAGCACTCAACAACTTCCGCCCATTCTCACCTTAATTTCTCCCCCTAAAGGTGCAAGAACTTTAGCATAACCAAACCTAACCAACCAGGAGCTGTATTAGATGCTAATTACACAATAGCAGTAGATAGAAAACCTCCTCCGCACGATGAACTGGGAAAAGGTAGCTAAAAATGATGTAGGAGTTTACGTGGATCTCAGACCTCGGGTGTAAAGACAGCCCCAGGTTGACAGGGAACCGCAAAGAAGGTGATACTTGCTAATTTTATTGTTTATTGGATGTCACGTTCAACTCTATTACTTGCTTTACTTGTGTGAGATCTTGTTGAATGTTGAATTATTGAGAATTCATTCCCATATTAGATATAAGAATTCTTGCTTCCTCGGGAGTCTTATTAACTAAGGATCCTCCACTTGCGGCGTATATCATGCTTCTTTCTATAGGCAAGAGACCTTTATAAAAGTATTGAAGAAAAAATTGTTCACTAATTTGATGATGTGGACAACTTGCACATAGCTTCTTGAAATGTTCCCAATATTCATATAGAGTGTCTTCAGTGATTTGCTGAATACCACGTATTGCTTTATTGATGTTAGTAGCTTTAGATGCCAGAAAGTACTTCTCTAGAAAGAAACTCTTCATCTCATTCCAAGTAGTGAAGATAATAAAGCCATTTGTTTGCACTATATTCTAAAGAAGACAAAAAAGCTCTCAACTTTACTTTCTCTTCTAAAATATCAGTTGGTTTCATACTTGAGCAAACAACATGGAACTCTTTTAGATGTTTATTAGGATCTTCTCTTGATGAGCCATGGAGCTTTAGTAGTAAGTGGATCATTCTAGATTTAAGCTCAAAAGCGACGTCAAGATTAGGATATTGAATGCACAAAGATTGTTGATCCAAGTCCGGTGCTGCCAATTCTCTAAGAGTTATATTGATTTGAGCCATCTCTTCTCCTTCGGTATTAGACTCACGCGATTGGGATAAGTTCTTGTTAGTTGATTTCTTGATTCTTCGAGATTGGAATTCATACTTGTCCTCACTCATAAACCTACGCGAAATACATAAAAAGAAAAGTAAGAAACAAAAAATTAAAACAATGTAAGGTAAGCAATAAAGAATAAATGCACAATCCCCAGCGACACGACGCCAAAATCTTTGATGGGTATCATTAGTTCCGCCAAAATTAACCTTGCCAATTATTGTAGTATAGATATGATTTGGTAGTTTAGTGGTAAGCAAGGGTCATTTCTGCACAAGATTGAGATTTATAGGACTTACCAAACACAAATACAAACATAAAAAAGGGGTTTCGATTAGCAACAAGAAAGTAAATAACATAAACTAAAGAAAACTAAATTACAAAACAAATAATAAAATAGTAAACAGTAAAGGCAATTGTCGATGTAGAGTTAGTTAAATAATAACGATTAAGTTGGTTAAATGATTAATCTCCACCACTAGACCAATGACAGGATAAGACATATCACTTATGATTACTTGGTTTTAATGTTATTCTCTACTCCCTAACTGAAACTAATAATTGTAACATCCTCTTTTTAGTATGTTAGACTTGTATATGATCACAGAGGTATAAAATGACTTAGATCAAAGTTTAGGTACTTTGTTACAACATAAAATGTGAAAAGTAGCTTAAAATGACTCAAATAATGGCATAAATTGCTTAGTTGAGGGAAATGAATATAGATAATTTATTTCTATGTCATAAATATGTGAAAGAGAATGTAGTTAAATTTTAAGAGTAAACTGAGTTAGTTTGATATTTTTATGTATACTGAGTGAGTGTTTTAATACCAGATTAACTTGACACAGATATGGAAACTTATGAAAATGGTGAAACAATAATTGAGATGAATCATAGGATTTATTTTAATACTTTTGAAAGTTAGGAAACTTGATTTAGTAATATCAAAGTATTCCTAAGATATATAAAGTTTCTAGTAGATATTAGAGTCATTTGGTGACTCACGATTTTGGTTGATTCTATTTGACTTTGAGTCCTTTTTCCTCTCATCTCTCACCCAATCTCTTATTTTTCTCTTACGGTTGGATAGTAGCAACAATGGAAGGAGAAAACAAAGAAAGAGAAAAAGAGGGAAATGAGGAAGAAGAGGAAAGGAAGAGGAAGACAAAGGGGAAAGCCAAGGCTTGAGGTTCACCATCCAAACAACTTGAGATAGGGGTCTTTGCTCTTAAACTCTCACTTCTCTTATTCTCTCTTCGTGTTGTAATATGTATGATTTGGTTTGGAAAAATGGGTTTTTGTATGTTTTCCATGTTTTGGATTGAATGAGTTGTTTGGAAACTTTTTTTGTGGTTTCTTTTGTATTGTTACATGCATGGTGGTTGTTTTGAAGCTTGTTGACATCCTTGAAACTACACATCCAAAAGTTTAGAAAATGAATATTTGTGGCTGATTGATTTGATCTTTCTCCATGATTTAATGTGTAGTACGTGTGTTTGATAGTTTCATTGAGCTTAGTAACCATGTATGGAGTTAGAAACCTTGTGGAACCAAGATTTGAGGGTTGAAATTTGGTTTAGAAACCAATAGCACAATAGTCATGTTTCTATGGAGTTTTCTGGTGCAATTGGCGCGCCCACTGACCAGAGCATGATTGGTATCATGCATAGAGTCTGGCACCTAGGCGCCTCCTGCCCAAAACCATCATAGCATAATGTTGCGAGCCTGGCACCTAGGCGCCAGTGTTGGGTGCCTAGGCACTAATCGCAGGGAAAAATAGAGTAGGCTTTCTTCTAGGACAGCGCCTAGGTGTTGGAGAGCGGACACTTAGGCACCAGGTCCAGAGTTTGCTAGGACCTTTATTTTGATGAAATGGAGTTTCCTCTTTGGTGGGATCCTCCATATATGCTTCCTTAAGTATATTAAGACACTTTTAGGGATATTTCACAAAGGAAATAACCACCTAGCATATACAAGTTCGAGTTTTAAGCATTTCATAAGTTATGAATTGCCTAAAGTAGGTATCTAGGACCTTGAGGACACTAGTGTGACATATGTTACCATTTGTGGTGTGATAATAAGGCAAGCTAGATGCAAGTATTATAAGTATGTTTTACTTATCTAGATGCATGAATTACTCTCTTGAAGTTAAAGTTGAGTTGATTATGCAAGTTTTTAGAGAAATGCTCTATTATCTCATCAAGTTGAGTTGAAATGGAGTGTTAGTAAAGAGAGATTCCTTTACTTGATAATGTTGAACCATAACACAATATGAGTGGTGAGACAAGAGAGTGAAAAAAACACATTGTCATGATAAAGATATGAGTAAAACACTTTACCAGGGGTGGTAGAGGAGTGAGATATGCACTCTACCACAAAGTAGTGAGTTAAGCTCTTTGTCTAGGAACATGGGGAGTGAGAAAAGCACTCATGTAAAAGGTAATAAAGTGAGAAAAGCTTATTACCAAGGGCAATAGGATGATTTAAGTCCTATGCTAGGCAAAGGAGTGAGATAAGTACTTTGCCAAGGAATAATCATATTTTACAATTGTATGAGCAGTTGTTTAATACCGATAAAATGTTAATATGTTTATAATTTATAAATTTTCCTTTGTGTATTTTTATAATAATACCATGATATATATGTTTAGTTACTGGGAATTTTCATGTTCTCACCTCGTTCTGTGTTTCATGAAAAAAGCAGGTCAAAACCCTCCAAAAGGGAAAAAGAAAAAGAAGAATAAGCAACAAGATGAGATAGTTTTAGTTTATGTATTTATGAGCAACTCTTGTATATTTTTAATTTGAGTTGTATAAAGTTGTATGTATGACACTCTGCCCTTTTTGGCTATTGATGTATATATGTATAACCTTTCCTTTATAGCTCTCCATAATTAATTGCATAAATGTTATGGGTTAGAATGTTGTTTAAGATAGAAGTAGCATGACTAGTACTACTTATCTTTGTATATGACGAATATATCTGTCGTTATAGAGATCTGCGATGGGAGTGGCAAACAAATGGGATTTTAAAAAATAAAAATATGAAAAATGGAGTCGTCATCAATTTTATTTGAATTAAGAAAAAAATTGAAAACCTTTCTTAGAAAATAATCTTTGAAATCAGATTGAATTTGAGAGTCAATTATGTATAGAAAATGGTAGAAATTTAGTCCCACAGCATCCCTAACACATCCATCCTGAGACTGTACCTTAAGTCAGTTGTGCAAAACTTAATAATTCTAAATATATTATTTTACTTCTTTTAAAAAGCATTGTAACTTTTTTTTAAAAAGAAATTAAAAAAACCAAATTATGAAGATTTAATTTTTTGACTTGACAGAAATGAATTTATGCTCCTACGTATCCCTAAGTGCAGTGAGGAGGTCAAAGTCATATCATTCTTTAAAAAATAATTGTGGTCTGATTAATTTTAATTATGAAAATAATTTTTTTGAAAAAATTTTTTGTTTGAAAAGTAAATCAATTCTTGCACAGGGTTCAAGTTAGTACTAGGTTACTCAATAAACCCTTATGATCCAAATGATATTGAATATAACATCTGCTATTCAATCATTATCATTAGTCATTGCATTGATTTAAAAAAAAGGGGTTTTCTTTTCTTTTCTTTTTTTAAAAAAATTATTTGATCATGGTTCACATAAAATAGATAATAAGCAAGACAAGAACCAAATGAAGAAAAAAATATCTTATTTCATTTTTTTTCTTTTTTCTTTATCCTTGTTTAAATCTACTAATGTTTAATCATAATTTCTATTTTTTCCCTTTAAGTTTTTTTCATTTTTCATTTTATTTTTTAGTAAAAGGGTTTTAATAATAAAAAAAACCCTAGAAATAGAAAAACAGAAGAGAACGAAAAAATAGAAAACAACAGGGACCTAGGCTTCAACGCAGAGGCACGATGCAAAGGATGACCTAATGGTGGCTGGTGGTGCATGTTGGCTGGATCTGCTCATAGTGGTGCTGTTGTGCAACGGTGAGGTATGAACGGAGAAGCTTTAGGCGACGATGGTGCAAGATGACACAGACAGAGGCGTTAGCAGTTTTGGAATGGTGAAGGGTAGTGTGCAGAGGGGCTTGGGTCACCAGCAATATAGTGGTTGATTCATCTCGATGGTGGCTTGTGTGGGTATTGTGACATAGGGTCTTTGGTCTTGGTTTTGAGTAGGGTTTGGTTATGGTGGTTGTGGTGTGTTTAATGGTGGTTGATGGTGAGGAAGGTGGTGAGTCAAGAGTTAAAGATGTTGGTTTTGGTGTTGGTGATGAGGTAGAAGATGAAGGTGGCCTGGTGCTTTAGTTGGTTGTTGAAGATGAAAGTTGAAGGTGGTTTTAGGACGTGGTGAGAGGTGAAGATGGTGAAGGTTACATGGTTCTTTGCTTGGTGGAGAAAAAAAGGTCGTGAGTTGTGGTTATTTGGGTGGTTGAAGATGGTGGTGAGGATGGCTTAGTGGTTGTTGAAGGGTAAATGGAGGTTGAAGATGGTGAATGGTTTTGGAGGTTGAAGATGGCTGTATTGTGAGGAGGAAGGCTTCAGGAAAGGAGGAAAAAATTTGGCTAGGGTGTTAGCTATGAATTGTGTATGTCTCTGTTTGAATTTATGTCTTTATTTCTATGTCTAGGTTATGGGTTTTTATTGGAAGAAATTAGAGTTTAGAGAGTGATAGTGGCTAGGATTTGGGATGAGTCTAATGGTGGCTGTTAGGATTTCTTTGAGTGTTAAGTGACATATGGGTCATAGGTTGGATAATGGGTCAATGGGTTAGGTTATGAGTTTATGCAAGAAAGTTGGATCATTTTTTATTATATTTATTTCCTTATTTTTTTCCTTTCTTTTTATTTTTTTATTTTTTTAAATAAAAGGGTGTTAATACCCTAACCAAAATTGGGTGTTCACAGTTGCCCTTCTTTACTTGTTTCTTACTATATAAAAAGAATAACCATAATTTTTTTTATTTTATCATTGTAAGGAATGAGTAAAGACATGAACTCGAATTTTGTTCAAGAATGCATAAGGTGATATAAAAAAAACAATGCGAGAATAATAAAATGCGAATAGCAGATGTGCTCAAAAGTAAATGACAAGACTTTAGAATGCAAAGAGCCGATGCGCTCAAAAGTAAATGATAGGAAAAGTAAATGCAAAGAGCCGATGCACTCAAAATGACAGAAATTTAAATTGTATGGAACCGATACACTCAAAAGAATTTAAAATGTCGGGAGCTGATGCACTCAAAATAAATGATAAAAATTTATAATGCATGGAACTAACACGCTCAAAAGAATTTAAAATGCAAGGAGTCGATGTACTCGAAATAAATTATAGAAATTAAAATGCATTAAGCCAATGTGCTTAAAAGAATTTAAAATGCATAAAGCGATGCATTCAAAAAAAATATAAAATGCAAGGAGCTGATGTACTCAAAATAAATGATAGAATTTTAAAATGCATGGAGCTAATGCGCTTAAAAGAATTTAAAATACATGGAGTCGATGCGCTAAAAAAAATTAAAATGCAAGGAGCAGATGCGCTAAAAAAATTTAAAATGAAGGGAACCGATGCGCTCAAAAGAATTCCATGCGCTGAAAAGAATTTAAAATGCATGGAGCTGATGCACTAAAAATAAAATAAAATGTAGGGAGTCGATGCGCTCAAAACAAATTAATATGCAGGGAGTCGATGCACTCAAAATGAAAGAAATTTAAAATGCAGGTAGTCAATGCGCTTAAAAGTAAATGAGATGAAAACATTTGTGTTAGTTAAACATGGAATTAAAGTCATTTGAACCAACAACAACTTTAGAAAGCTTTGACCAATTAAACCCTTGTTCACGAGTTTTTCTTTATCAAACCCTTAGGTGGGATTGGAATCATCTTGACTTGCTCATTTTCCTTCTTCATTTCTTCATTCTTTTCTTTTACTTCGACCCCCATTTTCTTCTTGGCAATGAAAGCTTATGTCTCTTGTATTGTAATCATTTCCAACAAATGCCACATTGGTTCCTTATCCGTCATCTAATTGATTTCCCAATATTAGTTCTTTGTCCATCATCTAATTATTTCATTGCAACTACTTGATAACTCAACGGATGTCTTTGTTGCTACTTCTTTCAACACATCTTCTCCTTAATCCTTCAAAAAATTTGCCCCAGTATGGCCAATTGAATGCAAACAAAGTTGTACCTATGTAGTCAATCGAACACAAATAAAAAAAATTACCCTAGTTTGGTGAACCCTTCAAGGAGTTTCAAGCCATCTTTCTTTGAAAAATTTCTTATTTATTTACCCTAACTTTTGCTTAGGCCACCCTTTCGAGTTTTGAACCTAATGGGCTTTCTCTTTTTTATTATTATTGTTGCTCTAACTTTTACTTAGGTCGCCCTTTTGAGTTTTCAACCTAACGAGCCTTTTTTCTTTTCTTTTTCTTATTTTTAGGCATAAGATATATTGACAACATCAGTGTTTATAGGCCTTGACAATTCTTCTCTATCCATATTCTACAAAATTAATACTCCTCCTAAAAATGCCTACTTGACTATGTAAAGGCCTTCATAATTGAGAGCCTATTTTCCTTTGACATCCTCTTGATTAGGGAGAATCTTCTTCAAAATCAAATCTCTAGAACAAAATTCTCTGGGACAAACTTTCTTGTTAAAGGCTCTGGCCATTCTGCTTTGATACAATTGTCCATGACAAATAGTCATTAGTCTATTTTCTTCTGTCATATTCAACTGCTCATATCTAGTCTTCATCCATTCGGATTCCTCCAACTCTACTTCCATCAAAACCTTTAGAGAAGGAATCTCAATTTTTATTGAAAAGACAACCTCCATCCCATATACCAAAGAGAAATGTGTTGCCCCAGTGCTTGATTGTATATTGGTATGATATGCGTGCAAAGCATAGGATAACATTTCATGTCAGTCTTTGTAGCTTACTACCATTTTAGCAATAATTTTCTTGACATTCTTGTTTGCTACTTCAACTGCACCATTCATCTGAGGTCTATAGGGAGATGAATTATGATGCTTGATTTTGAAATTTTCACAAACTTCTGAATCTCAGCACCATTGAGATTAGTAGCATTATCTGTGATTATCCTTTCTGAAATTCCATATTTGCAGATAATATCCCTTTTGAGGAATTTCAAAAATACTTCTGAAGTGACATTTGATAATCACATATTTTATACATTAATAAATCCTCATTTTTAGTCATTTAAACTCTCTATGTACTTAATTAATTGATACTTGGTCATGTTTTGTAAGTTTGGGCTCAAATTGGGTCTAATTGAATTTTTCCAGCATTATTGAGTTTTGATGCTATTTCTATATTTCGACCATAACTTGAGTTCTGGATATCTGAAAATTATGCATTTTACCTTTTCGGAAAGCTGAAAGAAAGATCTACAACTTTGATGAAGAGCTTGAAGTCTTAATCGGATGTCTAATAGACCTAATTGGGCCTGGAAGTTTAGACTCGGGTTTGGGGAGCATATGACATTAAAGTGAGCGTATCTTGGTCAATTTAAATCCAATTCAAATGAGACTTAGGCCATTATATTCCTACAAGGCCTAGCTGTGTTTGGGAAGTATAATGAGGCATTAAAGGCCAATTTAGGGGGCAGTTGTAGGTTTAGAAAGGGGGAGTCTAAAAATATACTTTTCATTCTACACTTTCATCTTCTCTCTAGAACTCTCTTCTCCCCCTTCTCTCTAGATTTTCATTTTTTGTTCTTTACTTTTTCTAAGTTCTTCCCTCCTATTCGTGGAGGGTTAGAGTACTTAATTAATCCAAGAGATTGACAATTTCATGATTAATCTTGAGATTTTGTTTTAATTGTTAAATATTCATCTATTAATCAAGCTTCTCTTTCTTTTCCTCTCTTTGTTAATTCTGGTTGAATGCTTAATTTGATTAGAATTTTTGTATGTTAATTACTTAATTACCGTGTGCAAAGAGATGATTTCAGAGACTAAATAGTACATGGAAGATGTTTGATGAAATGTTTGGCTTGGTTCGATCTTGATTTTTAAGTTAATTTCAGTTTTGAATGAATGCTTAATTTGTCTAACCTTAATTAGTTGAATCTTGGAAGTGTTTCTTGTAGAAGATCCATGGATCATTAAGAGGCATCTTGATGTGATCTAAGACCAAGGGTTTGGTTAATAGTTGGATGGATCTTTAGTAATCAAGGATGAATTAAAATCAAGATTGGTTAATTCTCTTAGATTGATTGATTCTTAATTCTAATTTCTTCCATTTATATGAATTCTGTTTCTGCGTTTTGATTCTCCATTTACTTGAAACCCCCTTTTTTGCTCCTATTTCTGTTTGCATAATTCTTTTCCTATTTTGAAATTCTGTTTCTATTTGCATAATTCTTTTTCTATTCCATTTTCTAGTTTTTGTTATCTAATTCTATTTTCTCATTTTTATCCATTATTTTGCTTGATCTGATGCAATTGCAGTCACAATCCTTGAGAGACGATCCAATGTTGACTCCTATGCTATAAGCCATAGGTATAACTCGGTTATAATTTTGATTAAGTTCGGCGCTCGTCAAAATTTTGGCACCGTTGCCGAGGATTTTTAATTGTAATATGATCATATTAAGTGACTATACTAACTTTTGTTCTTGATCTTACTAACAATTAACTCTTGTTCTGTCATTGCATTCTGGCATTGAATTCTGATCATAACTGCTAGATTGCATTCTGCTACATTGCTATTACTGTTACATTGGTTATTACTGTTGTTAATCATTCTTTTGCTACCTTTTGTGACAATTGCATAGCAAGATCTCCTTGTAAGTGTCATTCACTCATTTTGGACGTGTTCCTAACTGTCTAACATTGTTTTATACCCTGCTAGCACATTTTCACCATTTTTTGATTTTTTCAAGTGCAGGGGCAGACTAGTGTTAATTTGACTGTGGAGTTTTGAGCTGAGACTTGGTCCCCAAGGTTTAATCATCATTTTGAGCAAGGAGATCTCTAAAGATCATTCACTCGAATTTTAGCCAAATTCCATCATCTGATAGGAGTTTTGAGAAAATTAGGGATATAATAGTAATTTTTATAATTATTTTGGTATCCCTGAATGACCTGATTTTTGGTCAGTTGATAGGAAAAAATCTAAATACCTCATCCAGGGAAGGCAACCTTGGCTATGCTCCATTTTCCTAAATTCCATCGTTTAGATCACTTTTTCAATTTTTGAAATATTTTCGTTGCATGATAATTTTCTAAATCAGTGTAGTTTTTCATTTTGTGGTGGTCCTATGATTTTTAAAATTCATTTGATATGTTTTTTTTTATTTTTTCTAGCTATTTCTATAGTGTAGAATTGCATGTTTTTGTGTTTTTCGCATTTTGACACCAAAATAGCCTTGATTGGTGCATGACTAGGTCTAATCCTGATAACTTGCTTGATTTTGATCCTGAGATTAATAGAACATTGCATAGGTTGATTAGAGCTCGTAAGCTAAGTGAAAGAATTGTTTCTGAATTTAATTATGACATTGAATCTGTTAGTGCATCTGAGAGCTTAAGTGATTTGGAAACCATGGCTGACAACATGCATAATAGGAATCTTAAAGAACTTGCTGCCCCTGATGTCACTTACTAGTCTTTATGCATTCAATATCTTGATCTTGATGCTAACTTCGAGTTAAAATCTGGAATGATACAATTGTTGCCCAAGTGTCATGGTCTTGCAGGTGAGGACCCTTATAAGCACTTAAAGGAGATCCATGTGGTTTGTTCAACCATGAAGCAGCATGGGATTCCTGAAGAGCACATCAAGTTGAGGGCATTCCCTTTCTCTATTACTGATGCAGCCAAGGATTGGCTATTCTACCTTTCACCATGTTCTGTCATAAATTGGGATGATATGAAGAGGTTATTCTTGGAGAGGTTCTTTCCTGCATCCAGGGCAGTTGCCATTAGAAAAGACATCTGTGACATAAGGCAAATGACTGGTGATACCTTGCATGAATATTGGGAGAGATTCAAGAAGCTGTGTTCAAGCTATCCCCACCATCAAATCAATGATCAGCTTTTGATTCAATATTTCTATGAGGGCTTGCTGCCAATGAACAGAAGTATGGTGGATGTTGCCTCTAGAGGTGCTTTGGTGGATAAAGCCCTACTGCAGCAAGAGATTTAATAGCAAATATGGTAGCCAATGCTCAACAATTTGGCATAAGAATCCTTACCTCAACCAGAAGAATCAATGAGATTTAATTGTCTTATGTAGACAACAGAAAATGGAACACAGACTTGATAAATTGACTTCTTTGATGAGGCAATTAGCAGTTGGTCAACATGTACCAATTTCTATACAAGAGCCTGCAAGGGTGTGTGGAATTTGCTATTGTCCATCTCATCCTACAGATGCTTGTCTAACACTTCATGAAGATAATTCTGCCATACAAGCTTATCCTGTTACTGTAACGGGCATTTTTCCTCGTAGACCACAATATCAGCAGTCCCAGCAGCAGCCAAAATATGATCCATTTTCTAATTCTTATAACCCTGGCTGGAGGGACCATCCCAACCTGAGATATGGGAATTCTGGTCAGCAACAACAGCCCCAGCAGCAACTACAGTAGTAATTTAGATACCACATTCAGATAGCAACAACCTGTGTAGTAGTCTATCCAGGCTACTCCAACCGAGCCATCATTGGAAGACTTGATGAAACAGATGGTCACAAACAATATTCAATTCCAGCAAAATGTCATTGCCACCATTCAAATTCTATAGACTCAGATTGGGCAGTTGGTAACCACTGTGAGTGAGCTAAAAAGTCAAGGGTCGAGCCAATTGCCTTCACAAACAGTTACTAATCCAATAGGCAATGTGAGTGTCATTTCCTTGAGAAGTGGCAGAGAAGTTAATGGTCCTAGTTTACCGCAACCAGAGCTTCCAGTGCAGTAACTAAACATTGATCAGAAACAACAAAGTTTGCACAAAATAAATAGCTCAGTCCAAAAATCTGCGACACAGAAGAAATGTGCAGAGATTCCAGACTTGACCATTCCATTGCCTTTTCCAAATAGGGTCATACAGTCTAAGCAGATAGCTTAAGTAGAAATGGAAAGAGAAGTCGTGGAGATATTCAGGAAGGTGGAAATCAATATCCCCCTCCTGGATGCAATCAAGCAGATTTCAAAGTATGTCAAATTCTTGAAGGAGTTGTGCACTCATAAGAGAAGGTTGAAAGGAAATGAGAAAGTGAGCATGGGAAGAAATATTTCTGCCTTGATCCAACCAAACATACCCCCTAAATGCAAGGATCCTAGAATATTCATCATTCCTTGCATAATAGGCAACAAGCAATTTCCTCATGCAATGTTGGACTTGGGTGCTTCGATCAATGTGAAGCCACAATCAGTTTTTGAATCTTTGCAGCTTGGAGAGTTGAAGCCAACCAGAGTAATAATTCAGCTCAAATATAGGAGCATGACTCATGCTGTAGAAGTGCTTGAGGATGTTTTGCTAAGGGTAAATGATTTAATATTTCTAACAAAATTTTATGTTTTGAACATGGATGAGGAATTTGCATCTAATCAGCCACCATTGATTTTAGGTAGACCCTTTTTGAAAACTGCAAAAACTAAGATTGATGTGCCTGTTGGTACCCTTTCCATGGAATTAGGGGATAACCTAGTTCAATTCGATATCTTTGATGCCATGAAACTTAATTTCTTGAAATTGTGAAATTTTTGGATAGTGTTGATTTTCCTGGATGTTCTGGGTGTGATGCGACTAGTATATGTGCTGTATGTTCTAAAATTTTTGCTATTGTGGGAAATGATACTGTATTATCTGAATTTCCTCCTTCTATGAGATATGGTCATGCTGTTTTGGAATATCGTATACACATTACAAGTGATGTTGTCGTTAAATCAGTAGAATTGATTTCAGTGCAGTAACCACCTACCCTTGAGTTGAAAGCCATTGAAGAATTTTCAGAAAAGGGAGAAGAAGAGCACCAGATGGCGGTCACTACTATGGTGGATTTTGTTTTTGAGCCATAGTCCAACATAAACAAGGAAAATGAAGTTGATCAAGTACATATATTGCATTCTAGTGGTGTTGACATGGGAATTAAGGAAGACCAATGGGACCCCGGTGGCAACTCTCCTACTTCAAGTCATGTTTCCAGTCATGCTTCAAGCTTCACTTAGTCTCGGTCATTACACTTCAAGCAATGAGATCCTGGTGGAAGTTTCTTCACTTGATAAGGATGTTTCTTTTCTTTCCCTCTCCTTTATTTTACTTGTCCTTCATTAATTGCTGATTTTGATGGATGTTGTTTGTCTTTTGAGCTTTACATTGAGGACAATGTCAAATTTAAGTGTGAGGGAGGAATTTTAGCATTCTGTTTTTGTTGCTGTTTATAATTTTAGTGTTACTATTTTATTTTTCTATTTCTATTTTTTTTGTTTATTTTTCTATTTTTTTATTTTTAATTTATTATTTTGATGTTTTTGATATTTTTGTATCTGCTATTACTATTTTTCTGTTAATGTTTTTATTTCTGTCATTTATGTTTTTATTGTTGTATCTATTAAATTTTTTTCTATTTTTGATTTTTTTTGTTGCTAAATTTTGTTGTTGCTAATTAATTTTGTTTTAGCATTCTATTTTTGATTTTTTCTTTGTTTACTATTTCATTCATCGTCTTGTTTATATTTTTGTTTCTATTTTTTATTTTTAATTCTATTTTATGTATTCTGTTTTAAATTCTATTTCTGTTTTAAAAAAATTGTGTTTTTAATTACTTTCCAATGATGTTTTGAGATTTGTGAAGTTTATAAGTTTGAAGCAATTAAAATTCAAGGTTCATAGCATGATTGAATAAATTTTCTTCTTTCTTAAATTTCACATGCTTAGTTTTGGATATTTGATTAGTGAATTGAGTTTGATATATGCATACCTTGTGAGATTTTGAGCATTTTAATTGATAGATTTAACATTTATGTCATTCTCCTCTTTCTTATGTGATTTTCACTCATACTAATTGATCACTCTAGAACTTGCTTTGATTCTTTTTGAGACTACATTTTTCACTTCCATACATAAATATGATTGAGGTCTTCTTTCTTTTATTAGCTACTTTGGCCAAATAGTCAACCTTGCATTATTTCCCTTTGATTAACCCTCATGAGCCAATTAGCCTATTCTTTGTCTTAGCTCATTATATGTTTTATGTGAAAAATTATGTTTTACCTTACCTTAAGGAATGGGAGAGCATTGGTTCATTTTCATTGGAGGAGCTCTTTTGCTTATGGGTAATTAATAGTTCAAGTATTGGGGTTGTGTAATTTGATGTGCAATATGCAAGGTGTTTGAAAAAAAAAGGAAATGAAAAGAAAAAAAAAGAGAAAGAAAAAAAATAGAATGTAAAAAAAAAAAGAAAAAGTATAAATGCAAGAAGGTTGTGAAAAAAAAAATTAATAAGAGAAGGAAAGAGAAGGAAATATGTAAAGAGAATGTGCATTATTTGGAGTTGTGGGATAAAATTTTATTTCATGTTTTATCAATTGAGTTCCTTCCCAATGCTCTTTTATTCTCTTGGGTGTTTAACTTGTCGTATACATATTGTTTCCTTCCTTTATCTTGGCCCCATTACAACATTGAATAAAGTCCTCTTGATTTGTGTGTGCATGTGCTTAAGTAGTGAAGAAGTAGAAGATAAGCAAGCTTATGGTAGTGCAATTTTTAGGGGTTAAATTGAGTGAAATACTTACCTTGTAAGCACTCGAGGGATTGAGAGTGTATCTTATGAGGATCTATCATTCTTGATTCATGTTTTTTAAATTGAAGATATCTTACTTGTTCAAATTTAAGACGTGAATAAATTGTACCTCATGAATGTTTTGTTTCCTTAAATTTTTGGTTCTCTTCTTGCTTGTAAACTTTTGCATTCTTGAATGTTATTATAATTTGAGTCTCTTAGAGTTTTTAGCTTTTGAGTTTGTGTTGTTTTCCTTATTCCCTAGTTTTGGTCTTTTGTGATTTGCCCAGGAGTGCAAAAAGCTAAGTGTGAAGAATTTGATAATCACATATTTTATACATTAATAAACCCTCAGTTTTAGTCATTTACACTCTTCACGTACTTAATTAATTGATTCTTGGTCATGTTTTGTAAGTTTGGGCTCAAATTGGGCCTAATTAAATTTTTCCAGCATTATTAAGTTTTGATGCTATTTCTGTATTTCGACCATAACTTAAGTTTTGGATATCTAAAAATTATGTATTTTACCTTGTAGGAAAGCTAAGAGGAAGATCTACAACTTTGATGAAGCGATCAAAGTCTTAATCGGATGTCTAGTGGACCTAATTGGGCCTAGAAGTTCAGACTCAGGTTTGGGGAGCATATGGCATTAAAGTGAGCATATCTTGGTCAATTTAAATCCAATTCAGATGAGACTTAGGCCATTATATTCGTACAAGGCCCAGCTATGTTTGGGAAGTGTAATGAGGCACTAGAGGCCAATTTAAGGGGCAATTGTAGGTTTAGAAAGGGGGAGTCCAAAAATACACTTTTCATTCTACACTTTCATCTTCTCTCTAGAACTCTCTTCTCCCCCTTTTCTCTAAATTTTCATTTTTTGTTCTTTACTTTTTCTGAGTTCTTCCCTCCTATTCATGGAGGGATAGAGCACTTAATCAATCTAAGAGATTGACACCTTAATGATTAATCTTGAGATTTCATTTTAATTGTTAAATATTCATCTATTAATCAAGCTTCTCTTTTTCTTCCTCTCTTTGTTAATTCTGGTTGAATGATTAATTTCATTAGAATTTTTGTAAGTTAATTGCTTAATTACCATGTGCAAAGAGATGATTTCAGAGACTAAACAGTACATTGAAGGTGTTTGATGAAATGTTTGGCTTGGTTGGATCTTGGTTTTTAAGTTAATTTCAGTTTTGGATGGATGCTTAATTTGTCTAACCTTAATTAATTAAATCTTAGAAGCATTTCTTGTAGAAGATCCATGGATCATTAAGAGGCATCTTGATGTGATCTAAGACTAAGGATTTGGTTGATAGTTGGATGGATATTTAGTAATCAAGGATGGATTAAAATCAAGATTGGTTAATTCTCTTGGATTTGTTGATTCTTAATTATGATTTCTTCCATTTATTTGAATTCTGTTTCTGTGTTTTGATTCTCTATTTTGATTCTCCATTTACTTGAAACCCCCCTTTTTTCCTCCTATTTCTGTTCGCATAATTCTTTTCCTGTTTCAAAATTCTATTTCTGTTTGTATAATTCTTTTTCTGTTCCATTTTCTAGTTTTTGTTATCTAATTCTATTTTCTCATTTTTGTCCATTCATTTGCTTGATCTGATCTAATTGCAATTACAATCCTTGAGAGACGATCTGGTATTGACTTCTATGCTATAAGCCATAGGTATAACTCAGTTACAATTTTGATTGAGTTCGGCGCTCGTCAACATTGGCATACGAGGAAGCTTCTATCCATTTGGTGAAATAGTCAATTGCCACCAAAATGAAATCATGACCATTAGAAGCTTTGGAGTTAATGGGCCCGATGACATCTATTCCCCACATTGAGAAAAGCCATGGAGATACCAAATTATACAAGGGAAATAAAGGTGTATTGACTCGATTTGCATATATATGGCATTTTTTACACTTTCAAACATATTCTATGTAGTCTATTTCCATGGTGGACCAATAATAACCACTCCTTAGATTTTTTCGTGCCATCATATGACCATTAGCATGAGTTCCACAAATTCCTTCATGGACTTCAATCATGATTGTACGACCTTCACGAGTATTCACACATCTAAGCAAGGTGTCATCATGACTCCTCTTGTACAAAACCTCCCCGTTCAAGAAAAAGGCTATTGTCAATCTACAGATAGTCTTTTTATTCACGTCACTTGCCTCAGTTGAATAATCTTTATGCTAAATGTTCTGCTTGATATCATGATACCAAGGTTTACCATCTGGATCGCCTTCCACATGGGCACAATACGTAGGCTTACTGTGTATCTTCACTTAGATGGGTTGGACATTATTGTGAATATCCAACGTGGTCATTATAACCAAAGTGGCTAAGGCATCTGCAAACTGATTCTTGTCTCGAGTCAAATGAGAGAAGGTCACCTCCTCAAACTTCTCAATCAACCGGGTCAAATACTTTTGATAAGGAACCAACTTTGGATCTTTAGCTTTCCATTCACCGTTCACATTATAAATGATGAGTGTTGAATCTCTAAATACTTTTAGCTGCTTGATCCCCAAGTCGATTGCAACTTGTAAACCACTAGCACCGGGCTCATATTCTACATCATTATTGGTGCATTCAAAATCCAGCTTGATAGAAACTGGGTATTGCTTTCCAGTTGGTGAAACAACCACGACTCCTATGCCATTACCATACATGTTGATTGCTCCATCAAAATATATTTTCCAAATAGACTTATCCTCTTCTTCTTCTTCTCCTTCCACTGTCAATATTTCTCAATTAGAGAATTTAGATGTTACTAGTTGTCCACCCTCAAGATGGTTTTCAGCTAAATGATCTGTAATTACACTTCATTTAATGGATTTTTGAGTCATATACTTGATGTTGAATTTTGATAACATCACCTTCCATTTTGAAACCCTTAATGAAACGTGAGGGCTTTCAAATATGTACTTCAAAGGGTCCATTCCGAAGATCAACCAAGTGTTGTAATACAACATGTACTGCCTTAGCTGTGTTGAGGTCTACTAGAGCACAACAAGTCTTCTCAATAGCCATATAATGGACTTCATAGTCATTAAACTTCTTACTCAGATAATAAATTATCTACTCATTCTTTCCTAATTCATCATGCTGGCCCAGCATTGCTCCTATTGAGGTTAGCAGTACAATTAGGTACAATATCAACAGACGACCCGATGTAGGTGGTACCAAAACTAGAGGATTCATTAAATAAGCCTTTATCTTGTTAAAAGCTTCTTAACATTCTTCATCTCATTCACCTGACTGATGCTTCTTCAACAGCTTGAATATAGGCTCCTGGTTAAGTTAGCAATGAATCTTGGTTAAGTTAGCAATGAATCTAGCAATGTAGTTAAGTCTCTCGAGAAAACTTCTCACTTCACGCTCTATCTTAAGAACAGGCATCTCCTGTATTGCTTTCACCTTATCTAAATCCACCTTTATTCCTTTTCTACAAATGATGAACCTTAGTAACTTTCTAGTAGTTGCTCCAAAAACACATTTACCAAGATTCAACCTCAGCTTGTACTTTCTGAGTCTTTCAAACAACTTATACAAAATCGCCACATGACCTTCCCCTTCTCTAGAGTTGGCGACTATATCATCCACCTACACCTCAATCTCCTTATGCATTATGTCATGAAATAGTGCAACCATAGGATGTTGGTAAGTAGCCTCGGCATTCTTTAATCCAAACGGCATCACTGTGTAGCAAAATGATCCCCAAGGAGTGACGAAAATGGTTTTTTCTTTGTCATTGACATTTATGGGGATTTGATTGTACCTTGAGTATCCATCCATAAATGAAAACTTATGATTCTTGGAAGTGTTATCAACCAGAACATCGATATGAGGGAGTAGGAAATCATCCTTTGGACAGTCTTATTTAGATCGCTGTAGTCCACACACATTTTGACTTTTTCATCTTTCTTAGGCACAAGCATAATATTGGCTACCCAATTTAGGTGTCTTAACATTTCCACAAATCATGCTTCTAGCTACTTAGTCACCCTTCCTTGATTTTTAGGGATATATCAGGATGTATCCTCCTTATCTTCTGCTTCTTTGCCTCAACATTTAGGTATAGTGGAATTTTATGTGACGTTATCTTTGGATCTTATCCTAGTATACCCCGATAAGAACAAGCAAAGAAATACATATACTCTTTGAATAGTTCAATCATTTCTTCATGCTCAGGGTTTTCCACCATTTTC
Organism: Ormosia semicastrata; assembly: GCA_029884595.1. Lineage (NCBI taxonomy): Eukaryota > Viridiplantae > Streptophyta > Magnoliopsida > Fabales > Fabaceae > Ormosia > Ormosia semicastrata. The sequence goes on from JAQQTO010000056.1 coordinate 25,951,926, forward strand.
AACCCCTTTTTCTTTTCCTCTATCTCCATGTTAATTACCTCTGCTTCCTCGCCATTCAAGTCAAATCTCTTCTCTAAATATTCTAGTAATTTAGTAAATTTTTTGACAACTTCCTCCTCTTCACCGGATCCAGGGTCTTCTTCATCAAATGTCGTAGGGAAATCAATTTATGAGTTTTCAAGGTCCCTTTCATGAGGTGAACTTTCTACAATACTTAGATCCTGGGAAATAATCATATCAATCATTTGTTTGAATTTCCAGTTCTTCAGTGGCTTCTCATCAGTAAAAGGACGGATTGCCTTGCACTCTTCTGGGCCTTCTTCATGCAATGCATTAATAGTGAAATGACATCGGGGACAAATGACATCTTTAGATATGATTATCTCGGCTAGTGCTGGGACCGTTTCCTTCAGGTGAGGAATGTGCTTTATCTTACCCTTATCATTCTTTTTTCCAAGAGTCATGCTCCCTATTATTTCCTCCAGAGATGCTACGTACCCCAACCCAAACTTGTCTAACTTTTCTAGGAATGACACTAGCGACTGAGTACCTTGCAGTTGTAAGCCCAAGCTTTTTCCTTCCTGGTATCCATTATTAACCATAATCCTTTCAACAATGGGAGCAGCGAACAAATGGGATTTTAAAAAATAAAAATAGAGAAAATGAAGTCGCCACCAATTTTATTTGAATTAGAAAAAATTGAAAAACTTTTTTTAGAAAATAATCTTTAAAATCCGATTGGATTCGAGAGTCGGTTATGTATAGGGAAGGGTGGAAATTTAATCCCATAGCACCCCTAACACATCCATCTTGAGACGGTACCTTAAGTCAGTTATGCAAAACTTGATAATCCCAAATATATTTATTTTACTCCTTTTAAAAAACATTGTAACTATTTTTTTTAAAAGAAACAAAAAAATAACCAAATTGTGAAAATTTAATTTTTTGACTTGATGGAAATGAATTCCCGCTCCTACGTATACTCGGGTGTAGTGAGAAACTCAAAGTCATGTTGTTCTTTAGAAAATAATTGTAGTTTGGTTAATTTTAATTATGAAAATAATTTTTATGAAAAAAAAAATTGTTTGAAAAGAAAATCATTTCTTGTACAGGGTTCAAGTTGGCACCAAGTTACTCAATAAACCCTTATGATCCAAATGACATTGAAGATAACATCTGCTATTCAATCATTGTCATTGGTCATTGCATTGATTTAAAAAAAATGTTTTCTTTTCTATTCTAAAAAAAATTTGTTTGATCATAGTTTACATAAATGAAGAAATAAACATCTTATTTCATTTTTTCTTTTTTCTTTATCCTTGTTTAAATTTACTAATGTTTAATCATAATTTCTATTTTTTCTTTTTATGTTTTTTTATTTTTTTATTTTATATATTTTTAAAAAAATGTTTTAAGAACAAAAAAAAAAATAGAAACAGAGAAACAAAAGAGAATGAAAAAATAGAAAACAACAGGGACCTAGGCTTCAACGCAAAGGCACGACATAGAGGACGACCCAATGGTGGTTGGTGGCGCGTGTTAGCAGAATCTGCTCGCGATGGTGATGCTATGTGATAGTGAGGTATGAACAGAGCAGCTTTAGGCGACAGTGGTGCAGGGTGACACGAACAGAGGCATTAGCATTTATGGAATGGTGAAGGGTAGTGTGTGAAGGGGCTTGGGTCACTGGTAATGCAATGGTTGGTTCATCTCGATGGTGGCTTGCGTGGGTATTGTGATAGAGGGTCTTTGATCTTGGTTTTGAGTGGGTTTTGGTTATGGTGGCTGTGGTGTGTTCAATGGTGGTTGATGGTAAAGAAGGTGGTGAGTCACGAGTTGAAGATGGTGGTTTGGTGTTGGTGATAAGGTAGAAGATGAAGGTGGCCGGGTGCTTTGGTTGGTTATTGAAGATGAAAGTTGAAGGTGGTTTTAGGATGTGGTGAGAGGTTGAAGACGGTGAAGGTTACGTGGTTGCTTTTTGGTAGAGAAAAGAGGGTCGTGAGTTGTGGTTGTTTGGGTGGTTGAAGATAGTGGTGAGGATGGCTTAGTGGGCTGTTGAAGGGTGGATGGAGGTGAAGATGGTGAGTGGTTTTAGAGGTTGAAGATGGTTGTGTTATGAGGATGAAGGCTACGTGAATGGAGGAAAAAATGTGGCTAGGGTGTTAGCTGTGAATTGTGTGTGTCTCTGTTTGAATTTGTGTCTGTATTTCTAAGTCTGGGTTATGGGTTTTTATAGGAAAAAATTAGGGTTTGGAAAGTGATAGTGGCTAGGGTTTAAGATGAGTCTAACGGTGGCTGCTAGGGTTTCTTTGGGTGTTAAGTGACATATGAGTCATGGGTTGGATAATTGGTCAATGGGTCGGGTTATGAGTTTATGCAAGAAAGTTGAGTCGTTTTTTATTATCTTTATTCCCTTTTTTCTTTTTTTTCTTTCCCTTTTTTGTTTTTATTTTTTATTTTTTAGTTTTTTATTTTTGTTTATTCTTTTTATTTTTTTTTATTTTTTTAATCAAAAGGTGTTAATGTCCTAGACAAATTTAGGTGTTCATAATATCAAGATATTTGTATTAGGGTGTTACAATAACCATAGATAGTTAAGTTTCTACCCCGTACTACTACCTCCATTTTTCTTTGATTCATTGTTAAGCATGAGTTTTGGTCACTACCTAATCTCTAACAATAAACACCAAGTTTATCTAGACTCATTCATTAAGTTGAGAAAGATATTATGTTATTTTAAACAACATTCACTAGGAAAATGAATATTCGAATTTATGTTGTGTTCCCACCCAAGGATGGATCTGTTGGAGGAAAACTTAAACACACACACTCACTAGTTGCAAGAATGAACAAAGAAAGAATAGGAAAGATTAATAGAAAACTTCTGTATTCAAAAAGATTATTTGATTACACATGGCATACTCTATTTATAGAGTCATAAAAGAATACAAACTAACTACCACTTACAACTAACTTCTAACAAACTTATTAACTAATCATTACTTGAATTAACTACAACACTTCCCCCTAATTCAAGTATCTAAACATATCATGCCCAATTCAGCTCTCAGTTTTTCAAACCTGTCTTTCTTTAAAGACTTAGTTAGAACATCAGCAATCTGCTCTTCAGTTGGGCAATAAACAAGTTCCAATCTTCCATTGTTAACTTGTTCTCTTAGAAAGTGGAATCTAGTCTCAATATGCTTGCTTCTGCCATGTGATACCGGGTTCTTTGCTAGATTTATAGCTGACTTATTGTCAACTAATAACTGCATAGGTTTTTTAACATCCACTGCCATTTCTTTTAAGACTGAATCAAGCCAAATGACCTGACAAGCTGCATAGGAACCCGCAATGTACTCAGCTTCACAGGATGATAATGCCACAACTGGTTGCTTCTTAGAGCACCAAGAGATTGGTGCACCTAAGAATTTGAACATGTAACCAGTAGTGCTCCTCCTATCACTCCTATCTCCACACCAATCCGAATCTGAGTATCCCAACAAATCAACTTGTAGTTGATTTTCATTTGGAAATAACACTCCAAACTTCAATGTACCTTTTATGTATCTTAGTACTCTTTTGGCAGCAAGTAGATGTGGCTTCTTTGGATTGTTCATAAATCTACTAATTAATCCATGACAAAAAACAAACATCGTGCCTCTTTGTTACTGAGAGATATCGCAAGGAGCCAACCATCTGCTTGTACAATGTGCTATCTACAGCCTCCTCCTCTTCATTTGCATCTTCAAAACTGATATTTGTCTCAGCTGGAGTTATTGCAACATTACAGTCTTCCATTTTAAACTTCCTTAGTATTTCTATAGCATACTTTTGTTGATGAAGCACAATTCCTTTGGGAGTTTCAACAAATTCCATTCCCAAAAAATATGCCAACTTGCCTAAATCTGTCATTTCAAATTCAGACATCAGCAAGACCTTAAACTTCTCAATTTCAGCAAAGTCACTTCCAGTAATCAACAAGTCATCCACATAAAGGCATAACAGCAACACATTATTATTCTGTTTAAGCTTCACATAGACACCATACTCAACAGAACACTTCTGAAATTGATGCTGCAACAGGAAGGAGTCAATCCTTTTATTCTAGGCTCTAGGAGCCTGTTTCAAGCCATACAAGGCTTTATTCAATTTGTAAACTTTGCTTTCACTCCCTTTGATCTCAAATCCAGGCGGCTGTGAAACATATACTTCCTCCTTAAGTGGACCATTCAAGAAGGCAGACTTCACATCAAGCTGAAACAAGGGCCATCTTTTTCCACTTGCTAATGCCACAACCAATCTTATTGTCTCAATTCTAGCCACAGGAGCAAATACTTCTGAATAATCCAGACCTTGTTTCTGTAGGAATCCCCTAGCCACCAATCTTGCCTTGTGCTTGATAATTGATCTATCAGGATTGAGCTTTAACTTAAACACCCATTTAACATCTATTGATCTTTTGTTAAAGGGTAATTCAGTTAAACTCCAAGTCTGATTTTTCTTTATGGCCTGCAACTCTTCTATCATCGCAGCTCTCCAAACTTCTTGCTTCATAGCTTCCTCATAATCAATTGGCTCTGCTTCTGCTAGCAAAGCAAAATGTATCAAGTCACCTTCAGCTGTCACTGCATCATCTGAGAACAGCTCAAAATCTGCATATCTTCTTGGTAATTGTCTCTGCCTAGGCTGTCTCTGGTGATGAGTAGGTACTGCTGCATTCAAATTCTCAGGTTAAGCTGATTTGCTCTTGTATCTTCCATTAGTACTTGGAACAAAGGGATCTAAGGCTACTGCTATGAGTTATCCAGTCCTATGATTCTGCTTCATTCACAATCACATCTCTGCTAATGCATATTTTCTAAGTTGCTGGATCATAAAGTCTATAGGCTCTTGTAGAATGATATCCTACTAGGACCATAGGCTCACTTTTATCTTGTAACTTCCTCCTTCTTGCATCTGGAACATGTTTGAAACACAGCGAACCAAAAATTCTGAGATGATTCACTGTTGGTTTTCTGCCAAACCATACTTCTTCTGGCACCTTCTCCTTCAGTTTCTTTGTGGGGCACTTATTCAGTATGTAGGCTGCAGTAAACACTGCTTCCCCCCAAAATGAATGTGGTAACTTCTTTTGCTTTAGCATAGTCCTTGCCATATCAAGAACTGTTCTATTCCTTCTTTCAGCCAAGCCATTATGTTGTGGGGTGTATGGAGCTGTGACTTCATGTTGAATGCCATGCTCCTCACAATAGGACTCAAATTCATTAGATGTATACTCTCCACTCCATCTATTTTGAGTATCTTCAGTGCTTTCCCACTTTGCTTCTCAGCCATGACTTTAAATCTTTGAAAGATTGCAAATACATCACTTTTGGCCTTTATCAAGTACAGCCACATCATACGGCTATATTCATCTACAAATGAAATGAAATATCTGTTTCCTCCAAGAGAAGACACTTCAAACGGTCCACACACATCAGAATATACAACATGCAATAAATTGGTAGCTCTCATATGCATATGTGACTTAAAAGCATTTCTTGGTTGTTTGCCAATGAGACATTCTTCACACATTTTATCAGGCATGGCAACTTCAGGGAGTTCAATTACCATTTCTTTATCAAATAATTGTTTTAAACTATTGAAGTTTAAATGACCAAACCTCATGTGCCAAAGCCAACTGGCTTTGTCAATCACATCAGCTGCGAGGCATTGAACTTCAACAGTTTGGAGTCTGGTTTGAAATGTCCTGTTCTTTTACAAAGGAGATTTCAACACCAACCTCTGACTTGAATCATATAATTCGAGCCAATCATCTTTCATGGAGACAGAAAAACCCTTTTCAACTAGCTGTCCCACACTTAACAGATTACATTTCATGCCTGGCACATATAACACATTTTCAATCAGTGCTGCCTTGCTTCCCTTTCTTTTGATCACAATGTCACCAACTCCTTATGCTGCTATGGTTCTGCTATCAGCAAACCGAACCTTGCTTTGTCTGCTTGTATCAAGATTAAAAAGCCAATTCTTGTGGCCAGTCATATGATTGGAACATCCAGTGTCAAGAAACCAGCTCTCTGAATGAGATGCATCATCTTGAATAGTGACCATTAGAAGCACAGGTTCATTATCTGAATCATCCTGAGCTATATGAGCCTCATCATCATTGTTTCTTTTCTGTTTACCCTTGCTATGCCAACATTCACTTGCATAGTGACCCCATTTCTCACAATTATAGCATTGAACCTTTCTTTTATCTTGACCTTTCTTTCCACCTCTACCTCTGCTAGATCCTCCTCTCCCATTTCTGTTTGAGGATTCAGTTTTATCATTATCATTAGACTGATCTTGGTTCGAAGACCATCCTTCTTTACTGGATCTGCCATTCTTCTTGCCTTTCCTCCATTTCCCTTGATCTGCACCCCATTTCTTTGAAACCTGAGCTTGCAGTGCCTGCTCTACAACAGCTTTTCCAGCACTTCTTTCGTTCAGCTTCAGCTCATGAGCCTCTAAGGAACTTTGAAGCTCCTCAACCTTCATGTTCTCTATATCTTTGGATTCTTCAATTGCAACAGTAATGTGATCAAACTTAGGGGTGAGTGTTCGCAACACCTTTTCCACCATCTGCTGGTCTGTAACAGACTCTCCACAGGATCTCATTGAATTCACTATCAATTGCAGTCTATTGAAGTAATCTGCAGTGGATTCTTGCTCATTCATAGACAGTAATTCGTACTGTCTTCTGAGGGACTGCAACCGCACCTTCTTGGTCTTCTCAGCGCCCCCATATGCTTTCTGCAGGGTGTCCCAAGCCTCCTTGGCTGTCTTTGCTTTGGAGATCTTCTCAAAGTTGGCAAGATCCACACATTGGTGGAACAAACATTGAGCCTTGTAGTCTTTCTTCTTGGCAGCACCATCATCCTTATCTGAAATCCCATCTTTCACAATTTCAAGGATTTCTTGAAAATCAAGAATGGCTTCCATTCGTATGACCCAATGATCATAATTCTTGCCATCTAAAATTGGCATCGATGGAATGAAACTTCCATTCCCATTTGGTGCAGCAGCCATACTCGCAGCACACATATATCAGCACACACTCACAGGCCCTAATCTTTTGCTCTTTGATACCACTTTGTTGGAGGAAAACTCAAACACACACACTCACTAGTTACAAGAATGAACAAAGAAAGAATAGGAAAGATTAATAGAAAACTTCTGTATTCAAAAAGATTATTTGATTACACTTGGCATACTCTATTTATAGAGTCATAAAAGAATACAAACTAACTACCACTTACAACTAACTTCTAACAAACTTATTAACTAATCATTACTTGAATTAACTACAACAGGATCCATGAATCAACTAATGAAGGACCTAAAATAATAAAAGTCAGGAATCAAGATATTTAAAAGGAAAATTTGTAAGTTTAAAAATTAAATGCATCATACATTTATCAAAGTTGAGCATGATGCTCCTCCATATCATAAAATTCATCAATGATTGAATTTGTGGCAAACTTTTCAGCAAATTTTCTCTCAATATAAGTGATTAAACAATGAGCTAAAAAATCATCCTCCATCTTGTTTTTGTGCTTGTTTTTGATAATTTCCATAGCTGGAAATAATCTTTCACTAATAGTAGGGGTTATTGTCCTTGACATGTTAAAAATACTACATGTGTGTTAAAAATTTAAATAAAAATGGGAGGGAGTACAACAACTGTTTATCCCCCTAAGTTCGTCCATGTTCCCACCAAAGATAATAGACAACTCCTCACTATCATTGATTTGCTACCAGGGTTAGGAAAATCGAAGGTCCATTGGTTAGTGAATTCCCAACTTAGAATTAGAAACATATATAGATATATTGAGTTGTATATTCTAAATGAATCAAAACATGAATAATAAACAATACACATGGAAGAACACAAACAATCTCAAATAAGAAGGGGAAACAATATCTGTATCAAACAAGCATAGTTAAGTCTAGGATGAGGACATCACCCTTAGCTAAAATTAGATCTAGCCTAGCATAGTGAAAGTAAACACAGATACAACCATTAAGCATATGATAAGAAATTCAAGAGACAAAAGTATAGAAAGGTTAGTATAGTTGCACTGCAAGAAATTCATGAATTTTCGGTCAATAATTTGTCAAAATTCGTAGGAAATTGAAGTTTCTATCTGATTTTCTGTAGATTTTTGCTCCCTAAAAAAACCATTGTCGGAAATCGCCAAAATTTACTAGCGAATTAGGTTACTAGAAAAAAATATGACAATGTGTCAAAACTAGGTCCAGGTGATTTTTTCGCCAGAAATTACCTAGTACTACATTTTTTTTGGCAGAAAATTTGCCGAAGTTCGCTAGAATTACTATATAAGTGACTTTGAGTAGTCCAAGATTTGACTATTGTACTCATCTTTCATCTTCCATTAATAATGAGGATGATGACTCTAATAATAAAATTTTCAAGCGGTTGATATGATCGAAAGTTTGCATAATGAAAACGATTCCACCTCTTATGATGATGAGGACAAGATAAGGTAATGAGATATAGAAAAAGGGAGAGGAAAAAAGAATTATAGATTATAATAATGAATTTACTCGATTTTATGAAGTAATTTTTCTGACGAATAAAAGCCTCTTGGTGGAGAAGTAGGGGAATAAGAAAGAAACCAAAAGCAAACAAATTTTTTATTAGAATAATGACACCAATGAAAATGACAAGTGAAAGCATATATTTTTCTCTTATTACATGTAATACAATATGAGCTCAAGAAAAGACTATCCAAATTTAACGAATCAGTCTAGAAACTAGAAGTGTCAATATAAAAAAAACTATTTTTCTTTTAAGCTCTTGAATCGATTGCGCTCATGTATTTAAAAAAATATTGTGTCAATTTTTCTCCTAATGAATTGGGATATCAATCTTGCTCACTACAAATTGAGAAGCACAATTTTTCTTAAAGTAGTGTTCATTGTAAAATATATCAATCATCATCATTGTCTTTAAATATTAAATATATGAATTTTATTAATATTATTACGCATGCTCTTCTAGATAATCGATAGTAGTCAAATCTTACAGAAGTTAACTTATATGCATCTTTAATTCAAAGATCTAGACCATACTACTTCTCTAATCCAAAGAGGTCTCTAGATTGAAGAAGACATATGTATTGAACTTTACAATATAACTATCATCAAGTATAAGGAAAAGTGCAAAAATGTTAATAAAATTCAAGTATTTGACTGTTGAAGACAATGATTGATGTCTTTCATAAGGAACATTACTTAGAAAAAAGAAAGTACTTTTCGAATAGTTGCTAGCATTTCTATCCCAACTTACTAGGAGAGATCCAATCCAAAAATCTTTTAACACGAGAAAAAGCAATTTATTAAAGATCAAACGAAACTTTATTTTTCTTGATATTGATACTCCTAGTTCTTAAACTCATTCGTTAAACATGGATAGTCTTCCCTTGAGTTCTAACTGTATTATATGTAATAAGAAAAATACATCTACTCTACTTGTCATCACAATCACTGTCAAAACCCTAATCCTAACTTCAGTCAAATACCCGTGAAATTATTTTTCTCTCAATTACTCTCCAAAACTCGATAAATGAGTGCAAGGAGACACATACTTTCTATGTCACCAATAAGGGCAATAGTCTAGGTACTACCTACCCAACTTTCTCAATCTTAATGATGTCAAGCTCACGATTTTATCTAGCGTATCCTCTCCACAAGACTATTGTATAACATCATTTTTGTTGTTGAAATCACTCTTTATATCAATTTCATTTACTTTCAATTTTTGTCTTATTCTTCGAATGTTCCACCATGCGACTTATGTCCATAAGAAAATCTACTTCTCATAAGCTTATAAAATTAATTTTTTAATCCGCAATGTTTTTTCTTCTTCCTTTTCTTATACCACCCTACCTAGTCTTCTACTTATCATCATAATAGGTGGACTCATGTAGTACTCAAACTTTCTATCACATTTATCATTTGATAGTCTTATCACTAAAGTCTTCATCCTCACAACCAGTGGATGATAAAAGATAAGTTACTTGAGCAATCAAATCTCAGACTGCTCAGAGCCAGTTAACCTATCATGCAAAACTAATATTGTCTAGTTTAAGGTTTAGAGATTCCTAATTCAATAGAGCATTGATTATTTCAACAATTCGAACACAACAACTTGCATGCAAATAAGTGTTAATAACAATAAAATATTACTACATTACGCAATTCATATCACCGTAACAGAGGGCTAATATATATTAGTCATTTCACTTAGTAGTTTGATGTCATCTTTCATCTGCAAGATCTATCACACATTCCCTCTTAGTTAATTAATTAATTATTGATTTGTTCTAATTTTTTAGTTTCTATAATTTCATTTTATATTATAATTATAATTTTTTATACAATTTGAAACTTATAGTAATTGATACATCTTATATATTTGTCATTACTCTTAATTAAAAAGAATAATGATCATATTACCTCAAATAGTGTCCACACCCATTTTAACACCACATGAAAGTTGATTAATGAAGTATAAATTGTTAGTTAATGGATATGTATAAATATGTAACCCTTCCAGCTTAGCGCCGTTAACTAACTTATATATGTCATTAATCATGAATTTGTACTTCATTAACTAACTTTATGTGGTGTGAAAAATGGTATTGTTAAAAATGAATAAGATTATCAGGATTGAATTTGAAACCATCATTCGGTTGCAAGATCTAACACATTGCCTCATGTCTCTAAACCATGCGTATACATTATTCTTTTGACAGTTGGGCGCACATTTATGAAATTTATCATTCTCATATAATTAATAAATTATTATTTATTTAATTAAGTATATATAATTCATATTTTTTAATTTTTTTGCTAAATTATATTTTAATCCACTTTATTAATTTATTAAAATTAAAATTTAATAATTATTTTCATTTAATATATAAATTATTAAATTAATTAATTAAATAATTTATCAACCTCTTCACTTAAACTTTTTTAAAATTAATATTTAATATTTCATATTACTATTTTATCACAATTTTTTAATTTTAAAATTAACACATTAGCCTATAATACTATATTATTATTATTATAATAAATTAGTATTAGTCTTATACAATGTCAAGTTATTAATATCTTATAACATCATAACAGGGAATTATCTATCATACCAAAGACATAAGCATCAACAAATAACAATTATACTATACATATAAATATGCATTTAAAATCAAATATACACATAAACAAATATATATTCAAAATATAAATACAATATATATACATATTATAAACAAATATAACATTCAAAATAAAAAATAAACAAAATAAACATTCCGGTGAGAAGCCATGCACCCATCTCCCATGCACCATGTCCACCCCTATGCACCATCCACATACAAAGAAGAAACTAAAAGAAACCATCAATGTGGTGAACGATTTGGTAGAGGAGGGAAATGGGGTTACCTTTTCTCATGGTTCATGTGTTCTCTCACTCGTGGTAGCAGTGAGGAGGCACACGATTACTGGGTCACAACTTGCATGGTGGATGGGTCATAACTCGTACAGTGGCTGGGTCACATAGTGAGGACACAAAAATGGTCTCAGCAGTGAAGGGGGAGAGGAGGGAGAAGGTGGAGAAGAATGAAAAGACTTTCATAGAAATGGAAGGGAAGCCAACCTCACTTGGCTCTTAATAAAAAAAATTTGGTAAATTTGGATTCGCCAAAAATTTTTCTAATGAATTTTTTAAAATTCTCAATAGATAATCAGTTAGAAACCTCAAAATATGTAACCAACTTATTACTAGAGTATCTGACATGTTATTTTCAATAGAAAATCCACCAAAAATTGGTCGGCGCTCCTTATCAGAAGTTAGAGGAATTTTTTATAGAATTAATCCTATGGAAAACCTCGAGAAAAGAAATCGATGAAATTACAGGTGGATTATTCACCGGAAATAAAAAATTCCTCAATTTTTTTTTGCTGGATTATTCTGCTAGAAATTTTTTTTTTTTTATGGTGATGAGTTTTCTGACAAAAATTTCTACTAGAAATCACTAAGATTATTGGCGGCTCTAGATTCCTTGGAAATTGCCGCAGCTAAAGACTGAATTTCTTGTAGTGTTGGCTTTCTGAATCTCTTTGCTTGGCTTCTGATCTTTGATACTTTGGCAATATCTTGCTCTTGGCTATTGCAATTGAAATCTCAAGGTGACCACTCGCAATCCCTTTGCTCATGCTCGTGCCTTCTTGCTTCACCACTCCTTTCTCACATGCCTCTCACTTCTTCGTGTAGTTCATCGTTCACTCCTATTTTTTGTTGACATATGACTTAATAGTGTTTAAATATGGAACACTTATGTTGTATTTTGGGAAGGTGGTACCCTAAAAATTAGTTCATGAATAATTTAACTCAGAACCTAACTTAAATCACACTCCATAGCTCATATATGGATCACACTGCCTGGATTCATGGCCACAATTTCACACTCTAGCATCAACACCATCATCTTGTTCAGCTATTTTCATAGCATAGATTCATGAATTAGCCAAAGTAGTAAACATGAAAGTTGTAGTCTTATGTCTTAACTTTCAACACCATCAAAATCACCTAGATTGTACATTTATAACTCGAGATATTCCCAAAATACTGCACAGAGGTTAGACAATGAAATTATCGAGATTAGATTTGATTGTGTTTCCTATTTCAGTTTATTGATTCCCCTATAAAATCAAATAAGATTAATGAGATACCATACATATAAAGCCTTAATAAATCTTAGGGAAAACTTTAAAAAAAAAACCCTTGTACGATGTGCACTTTGGTCATGTTACTTCAAAATGTGAAAAATGGACTTGTTACTTTGCGTTTTGTGCAGAGAACTACAAAATCATAACAGATGTTAGTTTTTGGATGGAAACACGCACGTGGATGAAAACACGCATATGCAACTCATGTGTACATCTCAATTTTTGAGTGTCAAACGTAATCTTCTTCTTCCTCTCACCCAACTCTAAACCCCAAAACTCCATAACTAAAAGGTTGAAAAATTGGGGGTGAAAGGTTGAAAAATTGGGGGTGAAAAATTGAGGGTTTCAATTTTTGTTGTCTAATCTCAAGATTTAGGGCTTGAAAAATTTGGGATTTCAATTTCCACTGTCTAATCTCAGAAAACCTACCAAAAATTTCTGATTAGAGCTTGGTCATCTGCCATTAATGACAAATCTGCCTTTTCTGGGTCAGATCTGCTCTTGTTGCTGGTTTATTTTCGCATGAAATCCAACAAGATTAGTGGTTGTTTCAGCCATTGCAATTGAAACCCACAAGGTGTTTCCTCCATGACTATGTTATATCATTATGAGGAAGAAGAAGGAGCTCGTCTCCTTGCTTGTGAGATGTAGATCGTGATGGAGGTTTCGATTAGATCTACACGTGTTTTCTGGTGAGGACGAAGATGTTGGGTGAGATGAGCTAAAACACGAAGGTGTTTCAAGTTATAGAGTTTTAGGGTTTAGAGTTAGATGAGAGGAAGAAGAAGACCGCATTTGACACTCAAAAATTGATACATGCACGTGCGTTGCACGTGCGCGTTTCCATCCAAAAACTAATGTCTATTACGATTTTGTAGTTCTCTGCACAAAATGCAAAGTAACAGGTTCATTTTGCACATTTTTGAAGTATGTAACATAACCAAAGTGCACATCGCATATAATACAAGAGAGTTTTTTTTTTTTTTTGAAATTTTCCCTAAATCTTATTATTTACAATTAAAAAATAAGTGAGAAAGTCATCACATTAATTATAAGATATATCACCATAATAAGCACATTTATGACTTACCAAAATGGGATCAAATCTAACATTTGCAATTAATGACTAATTTTTGAAAATTAAGCAATAAATTAAAGCAAGTCAACTAAAATAGTGATTAAATAATAATATTTATTAAAAGGAGTTAATTAATTATAATTAAGATTAAATATATTATTAATTAAATACCAAAATTATGCATTATTTACAAACTATCATGTACCTTCATACAAGTTAAATTTGCATTTTCTTTTAAAATTTTAAAACATAGAACCCCCCAACTAAAACTTTTCTACTTCCATCTTAACTGTAAGGTTGAACTTATCACTAAAGTGAGTAAGTAATGATATACTTATTCTTCAATTATTTAGTAAATTTAAAATTATAATACACTTTAGATTAAATTAAAGTTTGATACACCCTTACTTACTATATAGATAAATTCACTTAAATTTTTTTTTTGTCAAATAATTGGTATTTTGAGAAGTTTGTTTTTGAAAAATATCCTAAACAGGTTAGTTGAAGTTTAAATATTATTTAGAACTATCTAAATGTTTTCATAAACATATTCTGATACCATATTATGTGTTTTAGGTTTGAACAATTGTTTTGCTGCTTAAGAGGATCAAAATTCTGTTGCTTGACTTAAATTCGATTCCCATATTTAAGAGGCTTTTACACTTATTGATTAGCTGATCTGATCCACATTGTTTGAATTTAACTCCGTCTCACTTCATAGAGTAAAGTGAGCTCATCTTAACCATTACAAAATTCAACGGTTAAGCTGTCAACACATTAAAAAGTTTATCTTTTCAATTTGAAAAAAAAAAAAAAACCTTCTTATAGAGCGTAAATTTTTTTCTTCATCTTTCTTCAATCTTTTCAACCCAAACCTTAATCTTGGGATTGGCTAAATCTTAATCTTTCTGGACAAGTTTTTTTCTTCATAATGGGGTACAATTTTTTAAGAGAAATATCACCTATTGTAAATCATCCATGGCTTAATAAGAAATTGAAAAGATTCAATATCCCGAATGCAATTCAACACTAACTTCATGTTTGAGGTTAGTTTTATATAGTCTTTCTTTCTCTGTACTCATTTCTTCAACATTCGTGCATCATTCACCAGTAGCTGCAAGGGCTGCAAACTTGCTTATCGCCTTGAAGCATTGTGACACTACCATTAACGTTTCAAATTAGGTCACATTTAGGAGTGTAAACCAGTTGAGTTATTTATGAACTATTCGAGTTTGAATTGTTAAATGTTCAATCAAGCTTGTTTATTTAACAAAACAACAAACTCTAGTTTGAATTTAGGCTTGATTATATAAATGAGTTAAACTCAAACTTTATAAAGTTGACATTAAAAGCTCGCAAATAGCTCGTATATGTGTATATGTATATGTTCAATCACAAAAAAATTTAATTATATAAGAAAATGAATAAATAATAATTTATATGTTACTATTACTTAATAAATTATAATTCGATATAGAGAGTAATTTATATATATATATATATATATATATATATATATATATATATAACTGTAATTTATATATATATATATATATACTCAAGGTTCAAAGCTCAAAGACTCTCCCCAAGAGAGAGGAGCAAGAACCAACAAACATCCAAGAGAACAAAACACAAAAGAAGAACACCATAAACAACAAATAAGAGGCAATCAAGAACAAAACCAAGAAATTTTATGCACCTCTAAGATAACATCACTCTTAAATCCAAAAGATTCTTAAGGCCTAACTAACCTTTTCTGATGCATAAACCGCAAGTCCTTGAAACATCTCTTGATAGACTGGAACTTGTTCAAAAGGAAACGCATCTTCCATGGCACAATCTTGTCATCACCCACCCACGTCAAAGCAAGCAAGGAACCAGAAGCAAGCAAGATCGGATATTGTAACACCCATGTTCTTTGAAAAGACACTTCAAGAGCAAAGACAATGGCCATAAAGTCAGCTTCATTAACATCACAACACTCCACAATTTTAGCACAACGGCACATAATCTTCTCACTCACATCCTTAAGATTACCACTAATAACAAACTTCCCCAACATACTTCTAACCAAACCTTCTAAACACCAAAAAGAACACCCATAATCATAGGGGACCCTTTAATAACCATCCTACTTCTCGAACCAGGGAGCTTCCATTTTCTAACATCTTGTAAATTAGACTTCAAAAACTCCAGTGAAAACGGAAAATCAGCGCACCATCCCTTAGTCCAAAACCCAAGTCTTAACTTTACTTGAGAGTATATCTGCTCCCAAATTGGTTCAATTTTATCAAACATCATCCTGTTTCTAACTTGCCAAATCGTCCAGATAACAACAAAGAATAAAGTCACCTATAACTTTTTTTGAAAACCATACAAACCAATATCCACCCACGAATGAAAGAAAGTGCGTGGGTTAGAAGGGGAAGACTAAAAAAGCTCCACCAATCCAGACAAGTACACCATAATTTCCAGGAGAAAGAACAAGTGAAGAATAGATATTCAATACTTTCCTTACCATCAATACAAAATGGGCAGCCATTGTCACTAACCTGAATTATGTTGAACTTTCTAAGGCGATCTTTGGTATTCAATCTTCTCAGCAACACAAACCAAACAAGCATTTCAGCCCTTGGAGTAGCTAGGCCCTGCAAGACACCTTTTGTAAAATTACTAGAAAGACACATGGAGCCTGATAGAGAAGCTTCAACAAACAAGAACGATTTAACCGAAAAGGACCCTTTAGAGTCAAATTTCCAGAAAAGTTTATCTTCAGTCTCTTTATCAAAGGAGGCTTGGAATAGCAAAATATTCAAATTATTAAGTTGCTGTAACTCCCATACAAATAATGACCGTCTCCAGAGAAAGTTCCACCTCCAGCTATACCCATCCCACACACCAAACTCCGCAATTACCTTATTTTTTTGCAAGGAGATAACAAACAACCTTGGAAATTTATCTTTGAGGCACCCATCACCAATCCACTTATCTTCCCAAAACAAAGATTTCATACCATTTCCCACATTCATCCAAAAACTATACTGGATAATTTTACTTATTTCTTTTCTAGAATTTATAATATTATAAACATCTGCCCAAGGACCCCCTCTACAAGATATGTGTTGATCAACAAGCGGTCTATCCATTACTAGATTATACTTTGAGCACACTACCAGCTTCTATAAGGGTTTATCTTCAACTGAAAATCGCCACCACCATTTGAATAGCATAGCAGAGTTTTTGATAATCAAGTCTCCCACTCCAAGCCCTCCCAACAATTTTGGCTTTTGAATATCACTCCATTTGATAAATGGCAGCCCTCATTTATTAATATCACCATTCCAAAAAACCTACTTTGGATTCTTATAATTCTTTTAACCACTGCCACCAGAATTTTAAAGAGCCCAAGATAATATAAAGGTAAATTATTAAGTACGAACTTAATCAATACAAGTCTTCCTGCTCTGGACAAAAGCCTCGCCTTCTAAGAAGCAAGTCTCTTTTCAATCCTATCCACTATCAGCCTCCAAGTGACTAGATTTCTCGGACTTGACCCAAGAGAGATTCCCAAATACTTTATTAGCAATGAAGCAACTGAGCATCTTAACCTGCTACATATCCTATCAACCCACTGCCGCGAGCAATAAAAAGGAATGAGAGCCAATTTTGTATAGTTTATGTTCAGCCCAGACATGACACCAAAACAATCCAGCAATCTTCTATAATTAATAATAACTCGTTCCTTAGCAGGGCAAAAGACTACTATGTGTAACATCCCAAAAAATTATTTATTTTATCATTAATCATCATCTTATAATATTTATAATTTTTGAAAATTTCTGCGGATTTTTCCAAAAATACTGAATATTTTAATATATTTTTCATTTTGCATGCATACTGAGCAGAGTCAGTGTAACACATCGAAAATGATTTGTTTCATCATGAATAATCATTTTTCAATATTTGTGATTTTTGGAGATTTTTCTGGAATTTTTCAGAAACGCTGAATATTTTAATATATTCCTCGTTTTGCATGCGCACTGAGCAGAGTCAGTCAAACGCCCCGGAAAATTGTTTGTTTCATGACAAATATCCATTTTCTAATATTTTTAATTTTTAAAAATTTTTGTGGAATTTTCTGAAAATATCAAATATTTTAGTATATTTCTCATTTTACGTGCGCGCTGAACGGAGTCAGGATAACGAAATGTTTTCCCTGAGGCTGGTAAACCTTGAACTGTCAACGTGCCAATGGGAGATCTTACTAAACCAGAGGCCGGGCACAATTTGTGAGGTTTACATTTTTTGAGATTTTATCTGATAAATAAAACTGCTGTATCATAAAATTATCCGATGAATAATAAAATATTATTTCCATCAACTGTAACTTTTATTCACTGGAAAAATAATTCTAACAGTGTAATTAATCATCTGTTCAGGAGTATTTAATTAAGGAGATAATCTTACTTTACACTTTATTGAGAAACATGCAAAGCTTCTCAAGAAAGTTTCAAGGAAGCTTCTAGGAAATTTCCTCCAAGCTTCCCAAGGAAGCCATGCACTTCCTCTCTCCTCTCTCCACACTCACGGCTACAACACCTTGGGAGCACAAAATTGTGCTTTAAATTCAATTAATCTAATCAATTCAAATTTCAAAAACAAACCCTAAGTATTCATTCATTTTCCTATGCACTTTCTCTCTCTACCTTCTTCTTCCTTTGAATTTTTTCTCCTCCTTCTCTCTAAGGACCACACGGCCAACAATCCCTCCATGCTTCATCCATCACAAAAATTTCATCCAACCCCATTTTCTTAATCCTCTCCATCATCTAAACACTTCTCTAGTTGGTGAATCTTTGAAAAGCTCTCATCTTCACCATTTTCTTCAAGCTTCAAGCTTAGGGTTTTTGGGTAAGCTTCTTGATTCTTCACTTTCTTTTACCCATTTTCATTTTTATGGTCTCCTTTGTGACCATCCATGCCTTATTTTTCAAGCATTGGTGTTGTTTTGATGAGATTAAAATTTCTAGGGTTTGGTTTAGTGCAAATCTGAAATTGCAAGGAGCTCTAGGAGGGCTTCTCTTGTTTTCTTCTCTTAGGTAAGAGGAAGACACTCCTCCTCAACCTCTATTAGCAATAAGAAACATTGTTTGTGATTAATTGTGAGAAAATCCTATTGAGGGTTATTCTTTGTTTGCATGATTAGCATGTTTACATGTTGTTTGTAATTTATTTAAGCTATTGGATTGATTGATTATGTATATTTATATGTTTGAATGGATTGGAAGGCATGAAATAGAAGGAAATAATTTGGATTCCCTCTAGGATAGCTCACGGTTATGGGGGCCCAAAATTAGGGTTTTTGATGAACAATTGTAATAAGTGGTAGACATAATTAATCAAGTGTATAATGTGTAATTAATGGAATGAAAAAAATTTGGGAACTAAATTCCCCAGGGAGGCCATGGCCTCTAGGGCCATTTAGGGCTTGATTATGCAACTTTGGGTAACCTTGGAACTTAAATAATCAAGTGATTAAATTATTGGTAATAGGATGGAAAAATTAGTAAATTGGAAGATTAGAATATAATTTGAGATTCATAAATTTTAAAGAACTAAGAATGAAATTTATCATAAGACTTAGGGTAATTTTAATTAGGGAAAGAACAAGAGAGTGTGAGACTTCAAGACCCTTAGAATAACTTTCTAAGTGTATGAGAATAAATTATATTAGAGAATTTAATTAGTTAAGAGAATTCCTCCAGAGACGAACTTTGTAAGAAATGCTAAATTTAAGTAAGAATTCATAATAAACCTTAAAAATATATTAATTCATTTAATTCTAATATTATGATGTTGTGGGTCCATGTGAGTGACTAATGATGTGTTGATACTCAGTTTGGTCAATTGTGGCATATTGTGGAAAAGTATGTAATGATGAACATACATGTTTATGCATAGAGTTATCATGCATTGTGAAGTTCGTTGGACTGTTGTTAAGGCCATGTTGCCTAGGAGATTGAATACACCTTTGTGCGGGTGCGAGTAGACTAGTATAGGTCTTATTGTTAACTATGGGGGCGTCGAGGTGCGGGTACCCCACAATGGACAGTTGGTAACTCTTCTGTCCGTGGGACAAACCGATGCAAACGCACCGATGATCCTGACCGGGCACTGTCCTATGTCGTGATTTAGCGTAGACTATCTGTACAATGCCTTAATGTACACATGGATAAACTGATGAATTATAGCACTTTGGCCGCGGCAGCTGAGCTACAGACGTGTCTCCTCTTTCTCTCCGATTGTTTGTGTCTAGCTCCATGGAGTAGGATTTTGACTATGTATGCATGCGCATAGTGAGTCCATGTATTATCTAGAATATATTTATTGTAATTGGAAGTTTTGTATTACTGATATATAAATAACTTCCTGGAACTGCTTGGTTGTTATTGCTGCTATTTAATGCTTATTATTATTATTGCCGTTGAAATGCTATGTGGGCGCCTTGCACCGTTCTGTTTCTTGCTGCTATAACTGGTAATAATGGTAGGATGTCTTACCTCTTTCTTGTATTTCTATTATTCTCTATCTGTATATTGTGTCCCATCGAAGACGATGGCAAGAAGGTTTGAGCTCCCGATTTCCCCAGCTTCTGGCCAAGTTACGATTAGCACCTACTGACGGATCATGGCAGCACGCCCGCGTGGATTTCTAGGTTATGTACGTCTGACCTTCCTTGGAGGGCCAGACTGCTAGTACATCAACCTAAATTCTAAGCGTTTTATCTACGAGGGAGAGGTGTCGATTTCACTAGCTTGGAGGCGTCATGATCTGCCCATCTTCACGGGCAGCATCAACGTGTGTTTAAAGTTCTACTTGCCCATCCGAGAGATGTGGGGTGATCGCTACTACACCCTACAGGAGGATTCTTTTGTTTCCACTGCTCGGGCCCCGGCCCGTCATTCAGTGGCTCCTATGTGGGTTTCCTCGGATGAGGAAGACCCCGAGGAGGATCCCGGGGAGGATCTCACAGAGGATCCTGACACGATTTCTCCTCATCTGAGGGACTGATATTGCTCGTAGCTACTGATGGCTACCAGTGTTTTATTTTGGGGCACGATGTCTTTATTTTGGTGAAATTTGTATATTTCGATATCTTGGGATATATATATATATATATATATATATATATATATATATATATATATATATATATATATATATATATGATCCTTTCAAGGCGGTATAGTTTTACTTTTTATACATTGGGCTTTGTAACTAAACAGATTCGATATAAATATATATATATATATATATATGATTATGCAATGTTGATCAAATGTATGCTTTACTTCTATCTTGCTCTTTACTGTCATTTATATTTTGTCACTACATTTTATTAATTATTATAAAAAAAAATTATTGCCATTTTTTTTATGCAGTTTTAACCAGATAAATTTAATTGTAATCAAAAGAATCGGGTCTTAATTTATCATTTATATTTTTTGCATTGTAAATGACAATGTGACGTTCCCTCCCAAAAAGGGGCGTTACACTGTGTCATCCACAAATTGGAGGTGAGACAATTCCACCTTATCCTTTCCAATGTAAACACCTTCTATCAACCCAGCTTCCTTGGCTCGATACACCATTCGATTAAACACCTCCGCCACCAAGACAAATAAGAAAAGGGATAGGGAATCACCTTGTCTTAGGCCACACTGCATATTAAATGGCATTGTTGGTGAGCCATTCACCAAAACTGACATAGATGCTGTTGAAATGCATTGAGACACCCATCTTCTCTATTTCTCACCAAAACCCGTGCGCTTTAACACATGATCTACAAAGCTCCATCTAACTGAATCATAAGCTTTCTGAAAATCAAGTTTCATTATCACTGCTGAATTTTTTTGCTTCTTGAACTAATGCACTGCTTCTTTTGCAATAAGAGCCCCATCAAGAATCTGCCTTCCACTAACAAAGGCTGTCTGAGTCTCACCCACTAAGTTTGGCAAGACCTTTCTTATTCGTGAAGCTAAAATTTTTGCAATTGCCTTGTATATACATCCAACCATACTAATAGGTCTATATTCTGACATACAACTTGCCCCTTCTACCTTTGGAATTAAAGCCACCCAAGTCATATTAACCTTTCTTGGAAGAGAGCCTAATGAAAAGAAGTCAATAATAAACTTGGAGAAATCTTCAACAATAACACACCACATACTCTTAATGAAATTTAAGTTGAACCCATCATACCCGGGCGATTTTGTAGGCTTACAACACTTGACCGCATTTTTTTTATCTCATCCATAGTTAGCAAAACTTCAAGAGCCAACGCTTGTTCTTTATTGATACACGGCAACATACCTTCTTGGATTTCAATATTTGGAAGAGGCTTCTGTTTATAAAGATCCTTAAAGAACTTTCTTGCCACTTTTTTAATATTCTTTGGGTCATGAAAAACCCTTTTTCCCAACTTCAACTTCAGAATCAGTTTCTTCCTTTTCTTAGTAGCAGCCATAGCATGAAAATATTTCATGTTTTTGTCTAACTCCTTAAAGTGTTTTTCATGAGATAACTGCCTCTAGTATTCTTCTTTCCTTCCATACCATTTTCCCAAGTGACTTAAGAGAGCATTCCTCCTAGCCATTTCCACTTCATCCAGATTTCCCACCTCAACCAGAAGGTTAATTTTGGATAACTCTAACTCCAGACATTTAATTTTGTTATCAATATGACCAAAAACTTCCTTATTCCATTTTTTAAAGGAATTTTCAGTCCCTTTAATTTCTCCTCAACTGATTTATTACCCAGATTCTTCCATTCCATTTCCACCATTTTCGTAAATTCCTTATGTGAAAACCAAACATCCAGTGACCTAAAGGGCTTAAGCCCCCAATTCAAGGTCTCCGAATCTAGAAACAAAGGCGAGTGATCCGAGACTGACCTTTTTAGACCCCATAGTTTAAGGTTCTGAAATATTACTAACCAATCATTCTCCACAAACATTCTGTCCAGTTTATTGTGTGACCTTCCTCTTGACCAAGTATATTTTCTCCCAATAAAAGGCATGTCTACAATTCCCATATTTTGGGCCCATTCAGCAAAATCTACCATACTTGGAGACATAACACGTCCCTCTTTTCTTTCCTCAGGAAGAAGCACCTCATTAAAATCCCCCATAATGAGCATAAGGACCAATACCACTTGCTTCAGGTTTAGCAATTCTTGCCACAATGTGTTTCTTTCACAACGGCTATAGGGACCATATACTACCAAAATAGCACAATTGAACTTCTGCTTAGATATAATTCCTTCCATGCATACCCACTTTTGGTAAAATAAGATATGTTTTTTCTTAAAGATTTCTTTCTCCCAAATACAAATTAAACCCCCCACTGTTTATTGCCTCTAAAGAACACCAATCAAAGTCAAAACTACCCCACAAACTTCTAATTTCCTGGTCAGTAAGTGTGAACACCCAATTTTGTCCGGGGCGTTTTGTAAATAAAAAAAAAGATAAAAAATAATAAACTTTCAACCCATTGGCCCATTAACCCATTAACCCGTAACCCATAAACCAACCCGTTAACCCACAACCCATCAGTTATCCTCACACTTAAACTCATCACTTATCCTAAACCAACCTATCCTAAACTAACCATTACTCATCCTACCACAAACTTATCCTAAACCAACCTATCCTAAACTAACTCAAACTCATCCTACCACAAACTTATCCTAACATAAACCCATCCTATCTCAAATTCATCCTAAACAAACTTATCCTAAACCTCCCATCACTTATCCTAAACAAATTCCTAATCACATTCTAACTCAAACACCTCACCTAATCCTCTCCTACAAAACACCTAACCCATACATCGAACACATACTAAGAACCTAACATACTCTCACCTAGCCTCACTTACACACTTCGCCTACATAGCCATATTATTCTCTCCATAGCAAATTTTTGCAAAGCAATTAGCAAAACACCCTCTCGCCACGAAGTCATCACCTTCCTCCGCCAAATACCCCTCGTCACGAAACCACCACCAAATCCTCCATTAAACCAAGCCTCCATCATTCCACAACCAGCTGCCCCTTCACCGTCGAACCACACCGCCCAACCACACGATCCGGTGACCATCAAAGCCCAAGACCACCGCACGCCACTCGTTGCGCGAATCACCGTGAAAAGGCGAACCCGCGCCCCTTGCCGGCCGTCCCACGCACGGGATCCGAGCCCGTCGAACTCAGGCGCGCCACCGTTAGGGTCGTCGGAGCCGCTCCTCCCCTCTCTCGGTGCTCCTCCCCGTGACCGGCCGCATCTCTGTTTCTCTGTAAGAAAAAAACGTTCTAAAGCAAAAAGAAAACCCCCTCTTCGTTTTGCTTTTCGTAAGGCCCCAATTATTTTTTTTTTCGATCAGCTTTTTTTTTTTTTAAATAGTAGGGTCATTGGGCTAAAAAATGGTAAAAGTAAAAATAAAACAAAATAATTGATTTCTTTAAAAATAATAATAATAATAATATGGGTTATCGAGTTTGCGACATGACTTGCTAACCATTGTATTTTGTAAACGTCGAGTTGCGGCAAACTTGATGGTTTACATTATCATTATCATTATTATTATTATTATTATTATTATTATTATTATTATTATTATTATTATTATTATTATTGTTACTATTATTATTATTTATATTATATTTAAATTATTATCATGTTTTTAATTTTTTAAGTTAAATCGCTAATTGATAATCTTAAATAAAAATTTCAGTAACAAACTTAATGAATAATGGGTGACGTCTCTAGCGTGGTGTGAGCTTCACCTATTCAATCCTTAATTTAATTAAGCGAGTCGCGACGACTTGTTAAATCAAATTTTTTAAATAATTAAAAATAAAATCAGCCATTAATTGATAATTTTAAATAAAAATTTTGTAACAAACTTGATAATCAATGGGTGACGTCTCTAGCGTGACGCTGAGCTTCACCTATTTAATTCTTAATTTGAATAAGCTGAGCGCGCATGACGGCTTGTTGATTCAAATTTTTAAAGTTATTTTTTATAATAAAATCAACCAACCCGAAATATTTTTTAAAGAACTACGTGACTTTGAATTTCTCATTGCACTGAGGATACATAGGAGCGGGACTCAATTCTGTCAAGCCAAAAATTAAATTTTCATAATTTATTTATTTATTTTATTTTTTTTACGAAAGGGGTAAAACAAATATTTTCAAGAATTATTAAGAATTTGCATAATTAATTTAAGGTACCGTCTTAGGATGGGTGTGTTAGTCTTTGTGGGATTAAGTTTCCATCCTTCCCTACACATAACCGACTCGAATTCAATCTGGTTTCAAAGACTATTTTTCTTGGGTTTTCCAATTTTTCCTAAAAAAAATAAAATTGGTGGCGACTCCTAAACTTAATTAATTTTAGTTTAAGTTGCTATTTCGCCGCTTTGATTAAATCGGTCGCGACAGGATGGCGACTCACTGGGATACTTGAGAGTCAAGCCTATACAAGTTGGTTATGCGAATATTGTGATCTTTATGTATTTGTTTTACCATTTTTTCATTTTTTTATTTGATTTTTTTTAATAGTTAAGTGTTTTATTATCTAAACTTTAGGGTAGAAAACTTTTGGAGTTTGTTTGTTGCTTTGTTTTGCAGGATATGGGTAGTCTTAAGATTGTAATTATTTATATGCTCCTTACACCCACCGCATTTACACGTTTATCACACACATTCGAGTGGGGCCCTATACCCGGGTCTGAGTGAAGCCTAAGTTAAGTAGAGGTTGCGTAGTGGTAGCCATTTTGGATGTACTTCCTGTTTGGTTATCGTGAAAACCTAATCTAGAGTGTGCCTTTTTCATGAATGTCCCACACCTAGTGGTTTACCCACTATTTCGTGGTCAACATTCTGAAATAGGACTTGGCTCTAGAGACCTTTAGAACAGAAGAGCCACCCAATGAAAGTTCTCACGGATCAGAAAGACTCTTAGATCTTTAGGATATAGTCTCAAGTTTAAGGCAATCCCATTAGGACACAAAGGGAGCGTACTTCTTCTTTCTTCATGCCATCCATTCTTGCATTAAAAAAAAACTTAAAAAAATACATTATCTTGCATTTTCATGTCATTCCTAGCATTCTTAAAAAAAAAAATCATATTGCATTCCTAGCATTCTTAAAAAAAAAAATAAAAAAATCATGCATTTTCATGGCATCATTAGCATTTTTTTTAAAAAACATAAATCATGCATTCTCATAAAAAAATCATGCATTTTCGTGGCATCCTTAGCATTTTTAAAAAAAATTAAAAAATAAATCATGCAAATTTATTACATTAATGCTTCAAGAAAGTTAACATAAGTTCAATATCACTGATTACTTTATGACAATCACTTCAAGAGTTATTGACGATACTGGGTCCAGCTACTTCTTCAATGTCAAGCTTCCCATAAGCAATTAGCTTCCTTACTAAAATCTTGAAGGATTCACAATCTTCAATTGAGTGCCCTGGGATGTCCCTGTGGTATTTGCAAGTTAAATTTGGGTTATACCACGTTGGGAATGGTGGTTTTAAGGGACATACAGGATTTCCAGATATGAGGTGGGCATCAAATAGTCTTTGGAATAAGTCTGCATTTGAGATTGATAGTTTTGGGAAATGGGGTAGGTTTTGGGGACGAGAACGGCCTTGATTTTGGAAGTTTGGTCGAGGCTGTGGGTGATTTGGGAAATTTTGTGAAGCTACAGGTGGATATTGGGTATAGGTCGGGCGACTTGGTACATATGGCTGTGGAGTGGGGACATTGTTGATTTGGAATTGTGGAGTTGGGGTGATGTTCATGGGAAGAGTAGTTAGGCCGGTATATGAGAAGGTGCAAATGTCTGATAAAAAGAGTAGAGGTTTGGGTTATATGGAGGGGCTCGATAGGCAGGGTAAGACGGTGGATAGCTAGATTGTGAAGGTTGTTGGTTTTGCACATAGCTCACCTCAGGCTCCTTTTCCTTTTTCGGCTGGAATCCTTTCTCAGGAGCGGTATCCTCTGTATTGTTATTCAAGGTTCTTCCCACAACAGGCATCTCAGTAGTGATCACGGGGTTTGTTCCCATAGAAGTAATATTCAGTGGGTGCGAATGTGCCCCAGTTACTCCTGTACTTCCAGCTGCCCCCATCAAGGTGAGGGTCTCCCTCATGGCTAACAACATTTCCTCCATTCTTCTTTGAGACTCTGTCACTTCATTCATCATTCCTTTCACTTCATCCATTTCCAAACTTAGGTTCCTGCCTTCATTTTCAGCTGCCATCACTGCAAGCAACTTTGTTTGAGCCCTTGTATTGTGAACACGGGTTTGATTGGTGTCTTCTTTCCTTAGTCGTGCAATGGTTCTTTGAAACACGGTAACATCATACAAAGAATGAGAGGAAATGAATGAGATTAATGTCATGCATAAGATGAAATGAAAACATTTTTTAAATGCTTGGAATGAAAATGCATGATTTATTTTTTTTTATTTTTTTAGAATGCTAAAGATGCCATGAAAATGCATGAAAATTTTTTTTTATGAGAATGCATGATTTATTTTTTAATTTTTTTTAAAAATGCTAAGGATGCCACGAAAATGCATGATTTTTTTATGAGAATGCATGATTTATGTTTTTAAAAAAATGCTAATGATGCCATGAAAATGCATGATTTTTTTTTATTTTTTTTTAAGAATGCTAGGAATGCAATATGATTTTTTTTTTAAGAATGCTAGGAATGACATGAAAATGCAAGATAATGTATTTTTTTAAGTTTTTTTTTAATGCAAGAATGGATGGCATGAAGAAAGAAGAAGTACGCTCCCTTTGTGTCCTAATGGGATTGCCTTAAACTTGAGACTATATCCTAAAGATCTAAGAGTCTTTCTGATCCGTGAGAACTTTCATTGGGTGGCTCTTCTGTTCTAAAGGTCTCTAGAGCCAAGTCCTATTTCAGAATGTTGACCACGAAATAGTGGGTAAACCACTAGGTGTGGGACATTCATGAAAAAGGCACACTCTAGATTAGGTTTTCACGATAACCAAACAGGAAGTACATCCAAAATGGCTACCACTACGCAACCTCTACTTAACTTAGGCTTCACTCAGACCCGGGTATAGGGCCCCACTCGAATGTGTGTGATAAACGTGTAAATGCGGTGGGTGTAAGGAGCATATAAATAATTACAATCTTAAGACTACCCATATCCTGCAAAACAAAGCAACAAACAAACTCCAAAAGTTTTCTACCCTAAAGTTTAGATAATAAAACACTTAACTATTAAAAAAATCA
This sequence comes from Ormosia semicastrata, assembly GCA_029884595.1. Classification (NCBI taxonomy): domain Eukaryota; kingdom Viridiplantae; phylum Streptophyta; class Magnoliopsida; order Fabales; family Fabaceae; genus Ormosia; species Ormosia semicastrata. Next base: position 25,980,160 of record JAQQTO010000056.1, read on the forward strand.
AATAAAAAAATGAAAAAATGGTAAAACAAATACATAAAGATCACAATATTCGCATAACCAACTTGTATAGGCTTGACTCTCAAGTATCCCCAGTGGAGTCGCCATCTGTCGCGACCGATTTAATCGCGGCGAAATAGCAACTTAAACTAAAATTAATTAAGTTTAGGAGTCGCCACCAATTTTATTTTTTTTATTAGGAAAAATTGGAAAACCCAAGAAAAATAGTCTTTGAAACCAGATTGAATTCGGGAGTCGGTTATGTGTAGGGAAGGATGGAAACTTAATCCCACAGCACCCCTAACACACCCATCCTAAGACGGTACCTTAAATTAATTATGCAAATTCTTAATAATTCTTGAAAATATTTGTTTTACCCCTTTCGTAAAAAATATAAAATAAACAAATAAATTATGAAAATTTAATTTTTGGCTTGACAGAATTGGAGTCCCGCTCCTACGTATCCTCAGGTGCAATGAGGAATTCAAAGTCACGTAGTTCTTTAAAAAATATTTCTGGGTTGGTTGATTTTATTATAAAAAATAACTTTAAAAATTTGAATCAACAAGCCGTCGCGGCTCAGTTATTCAAATTAAGAATTAAATAGGTGAAGCTCGCGTCACGCTAGAGACGTCACCCATTGATTATCAAGTTTGTTACAAAATTTTTATTTAAAATTATCAATTAATGGCTGATTTTATTTTTAATTATTTAAAAAAATTTGATTTAACAAGTCGTCGCGACTCAGTTAATTAAATTAAGGATTGAATAGGTGAAGCTTCGCGTCACGCTAGAGACGTCACCCATTATTCATTAAGTTTGTTACGAAATTTTTATTTAAGATTAAATTAGCGATTTAACTTAAAAAATTAAAAACATGATAATAATTTAAATATAATATAAATAATAATAATAGTAACAATAATAATAATAATAATAATAATAATAATAATAATAATAATAATAATAATAATAATAATAATAATAATAATAATAATAATAATGATAATGATAATGTAAACCATCAAGTTGTCGCAACTCAGACGTTTACAAAATACAATGGTTAGCAAGCTGTCGCAACTCAGATAACCCATATTATTATTATTATTATTTTTAAAGAAATCAATTATTTTGTTTTATTTTTACTTTTACCATTTTTTAGCCCAATGACCCTACTATTTAAAAAAGAAAAAAAACTGATCAGAAAAAAAAATAATTGGGGCCTTACGAAAAGCAAAACGAAGAGGGGGTTTTCTTTTTGCTTTAGAACGTTTTTTTTTCTTACAGAGAGAACAGAGATGCGGCGGTGGTCACGGGGAGGAGCACCGAGAGAGGAGGGGAGGAGCGGCTCGACGACCCTAACGGTGGCGCGCTGGAGTTCGACGGGCTCGGATCCTGTGCGTGGGACGACCGGTGCAGCGCAGGTTCGCCTTTTCACGGTGATTCGCGCAACGAGCGGCGTGCGGTGGTGCTGGGCTTTGATGGTCACCAGATCAGGTGGTTGGGCGGTGTGGTTCGACGGTGAAGGGGCAGCTGGTTGTGGAATGATGGAGGCTTGGTTTAATGGAGGATTTGGTGGTGGTTTCGTGACAGAGGGGTATTTGGCAGAGGAAGGTGATGACTTCGTGGCAGAGGGTGTTTTGCTAATTGCTGCAAAAATTTGCTATGGAGAGAATAATATGGCTATGTAGGCAGAAGTGTGTAAGTGAGGCTAGGCTGAGAGTATGTCAGGTTCTTAGTATGTGTTCTGATGTATGGGTTAGGTGTTTTGTAGGAGAGGATTAGGCTGAGGTGTTTGAGTTAGAATGTGATTAGGAATTTGTTTAGGATAAGTGATGGGAGGTTTAGGATAAGTTTGTTTTGGATGAATTTGAGATAGGATGGGTTTATGTTAGGATAAGTTTGTGGTAGGATGAGTTTGAGTTAGTTTAGGATAGGTTGGTTTAGGATAAGTTTGTGGTAGGATGAGTAATGGTTAGTTTAGGATAGGTTGGTTTAGGATAAGTGATGAGTTTAAGTGTGAGGATAACTGATGGGTTGTGGGTTAACGGGTTGGTTTATGGGTTACGGGTTAATGGGTTAATGGGCCAATGGGTTGAAAGTTTATTATTTTTTATCTTTTTTTTATTTACAAAACGCCCCGGACAAAATTGGGTGTTCACAGTTGCCCCTCTTTACTTGTTTCTTACTAGATAAAAAGAATAACCATAGTTTTTCATTTTATCATGGTAAGGAACAAGTAAAGACATGAACTCGAATTTTGTTCGGGAGCGAAAAGAAACAAAACAATGCAAAGAGCGATGCGCTCAATGATAGAAACTTAAAAGACAGGAGCCGAAGCGCTCAAAAGCAAAAGACAGGGAGCTGATTGCCCTCAAGAGCAAAAGACAGGAGCTGATGCGCTCAAAAGTAAAGGACAGGAGCCGATGCACTCAAAAGCAAAAGATGAAAATTTAAAATGCATGAAATGCATGGAGCCGATGCGCTCAACAGAACTTAAAATGACAATGGGCAATTGAGTCCCAAAATTTAAATGACAATGGGCAACAGAGTCCCGAAATTAAAAAAGACAATGGGCAACAGAGTCCCAAAATTTAAAAGACAATGGGCAACAGAGTCCCAAAATTAAAAAGACAATGGGCAACAGAGTCCCAGAATTTAAGATGACAATGGGCAACAGAGTCCCAAAATGAAAAAGACAATGGGCAACAGAGTCCCAAAATTTAAAAGACAATGGGCAACAGAGTCCCGAAATTTAAATGACAATGGGCAACAGAGTCCCAAAATTTAAAAGACAATGGGCAACAGAGTCCCGAAATTATAACGATAATGGGCAACAGAGTCCCAGAATTTAAAAGACAATGGGCAACAGAGTCCCAGAATTTAAATGACAATGGGCAACAGAGTCCCAGAATTTAAAAAGACAATGGGCAACAGAGTCCCAGAATTTAAAAGACAATGGGCAACAGAGTCCCGAAATTAAATGACGATGGGCAACAGAGTCCCGAAATGAAAAAGACAATGGGCAACAGAGTCCCAAAATTTAAATGACAATGGGCAACTGAGTCCCGAAATTAAAAGACAATGGGCAACTGAGTCCCGAAATTTAAAAGACAATGGGCAACTGAGTCCCAGAATTTAAAATGACGATGGGCAACAGAGTCCCGAAATGAAAAAGACAATGGGCAACAGAGTCCCGAAATTTAAAAGACAATGGGCAATTGAGTCCCAAAATTTAAATGACAATGGGCAACTGAGTCCCGAAATTAAAAGACAATGGGCAACTGAGTCCCGAAATTTAAAAGACAATGGGCAACTGAGTCCCAATTTAAAATGACGATGGGCAATGAGTCCCGAAATGAAAAAGACAATGGGCAACAGAGTCAGAAATTTAAAAGACAATGGGCAATTGAGTCCCAAAATTTAAATGACAATGGGCAACTGAGTCCCGAAATTAAAAGACAATGGGCAACTGAGTCGCGAAATTTAAAAGATAATGGGCAACTGAGTCCCGGAATTTAAAAGACAATGGGCAACAGAGTCCCAAAATTTAAAAGACAATGGGCAACAGAGTCCCGAAATTATAACGACAATGGGCAACAGAGTCCCAAAATTTAAATGACAATGGGCAACAGAGTCCCAAAATTTAAAAAACAATGGGCAACAGAGTCCCAAAAGACAAATTTTAAAGACAATGAGCATCTTGACCCAAAAAGATCTCCTTCTTTTTTTTTTTTTTTTCTCTCTTTTCTTTTTTTCTTTTTTTTTTTTTTTTTTTCCTTTTCTTTTTTTTCTTTTTTATTTTTCCTTTCTCTTTTCTCTTTTTTCTTCTTTTTTTTCTTCTTTTTTTCCCTTTTTTTTTCTTTTTCTTTCCTTTTTTTCTTTCCCTTTTTTTATTTTTTTTTTTTTTCTTATTTTTTAAAATTTTATTTTAAAAAAAAATCATTTGAACCAAGGACGACTTTAGAAAGCTTTGACCAATCAAACCCCTCGTTCACGTGCTTTAGCCCATTAGACCTGATAACTTCGGTCCTCATCCTTTCTTTCCTTTTTCTTCTTCTTTCTCTTTCCTTGTTTGCCACTCTCAACTCTCCTTTTGAGGAATGAAATGATCATCTCTTGTCATGAACCCTTGCTTGGCTGAGTCCTTGAGAGAAAATTTTACTCCAGTATTTAACTTTGTCTCTCATCTAATTAATTCTCTGCTTTGCTTGATTACTCATATCTTCTCTTTAATACTTCAAAAATTTTGCCCCAGTATGGCCAATTGAACAAAATTGCCCCAGTTTTTGGTTAAACCGCCCTTTCGAGTTTTCAGTCTAACGGGCTCTTTTCCCTTTTTGCTTAGGTACCTCTTGTTTTTGGATTATCCCCTGGGATATCATTTTTCCCTTTAATTAGAACTTCTAAGTTCTTTTCGATTTGAATTGTTCATCAGGCAATTGCCATTAGATTGTCAAATCATAATCTTTGTACTCATGTTCACCTTACTTGAAGCATTACGTAATGATAGACATGGATTCAAAAGTACAACAGAACAGAAATTGACTAAGTGAACAACTTCTAGATTGACCTTGGAAGTTTGACTACACCAAAGGGTATATATGAAAAAAGACACAAATGATGGTATGTGACTCAAAGAAGAGTTGCCTTGATATGGATTGGTTTGATCCTCATGAAAACAATCTTTAGTTGCTCACTAGACATTATGACTAAGTATTTTCTTCTACTGAATATCTACATCAAGTCAAATTGAACCAAGAAAAATTTGTCCCAGTTTAGGATAGAATAAGGCTAACACTCACTCTAGTGACCGAAAGATTTATCCCAGTGTTGGTCAACCGAACCAAGGAAAAGAAAAATTGCCCCAGTTTAGAGTCAAATCGAGCAGGGTAGACACTTGTCCTAGTGTAGGTTAAATTGAACTAGGAAAAAGAATGCCCCAGTGTAGGGTCAGCTCGAACATGGCAGAAACTTGCCCTAGTGAAAGTCCCTTTTTTTTCTTTTTTTCTTTTTTTTTAAGAGCAATGAACTAGACACTTAGATGAGTGTAACATTTGTCTCAAAATTAAAGTTAACGAAATGACAACAACCCTTCATTGATCAGAATGGACTTTTTGAGGCTTGTAACGTGGTCAAGGCTAGGGGTTATGAAAGGAAAGATATAAAGCTCAAACAAGTGTTTAAGGGTTGAATAAGATTAAGAATCCTTACACTTTCAAAATTGAACTTTGTCAACTGCTTTTGCACTTTTAAACACATTTTTCTCTTATTGCTCTCAATTTCTCCTCATTTCATTTCATTTTCTTTCATTCCCCTTTGTCATGACCCATTTCATTTCATTTTCTTTCTTTTTTCTTTCCCTTCTCTTTTTTTTTTTCTTCTTCCTTTTTTTAGTTTTTTTTTTTTACTTCTTGCCCCTTTCACCTTTTCTTTTTTCATTATGCTTCAAAATAGTCACCATGACAATCAACCTTTACTTTGTGTTGTCCCCTAGTGTAGGGGCGATCCTTATCCAGGGTTTATTAAAGAAATTTTCAAGCTCAAAAGGGGTAACGAGGGATAAAAATGATGAAATTTTGTAAAAGATAGAGAAAAATGGCCAGTCTTCATTTTCAAATCATGATTGTTTATTTTCAAAACTTTAATTTTGAGACAAAAAGATAGTGCGCACCAAGTGATTACTTCTTTGCTCCCTTTTTCCTTTTTGATTCTTTTTTTCTTTTTTCTTTTTTTTTTCTTTTTCAAAAGACACTTGCACTCGAGGACTTTATTGACGTCTACCAAACCGGGGATTGCCAAGAGTTGGATAAAAGGAAGACACTTTGCAGAAATGAAATATCATAAATGTCAAGAAAGATAATGTGATGGAAAAGAAAAGAAACAAGAAAAGAAAAGAAACAATGTACCCATGCAAATTTATTACATTAATGCTTCAAGAAAGTTAACATAAGTTCAATATCACTGATTACTTTATGACAATCACTTCAAGAGTTATTGACGATCAGGTCCAGCTACTTCTTCAATGTCAAGCTTCCCATAAGCAATTAGCTTCCTTACTAAAATCTTGAAGGATTCACAATCTTCAATTGAGTGCCCTGGGATGTCCCTGTGGTATTTGCAAGTTAAATTTGGGTTATACCACGTTGGGAATGGTGGTTTTAAGGGACATACAGGATTTCCAGATATGAGGTGGGCATCAAATAGTCTTTGGAATAAGTCTGCATTTGAGATTGATAGTTTTGGGAAATGGGGTAGGTTTTGGGGACGAGAACGGCCTTGATTTTGGAAGTTTGGTCGAGGCTGTGGGTGATTTGGGAAATTTTGTGAAGCTGCAGGTGGATATTGGGTATAGGTCGGGCGACTTGGTACATATGGCTGTGGAGTGGGGACATTGTTGATTTGGAATTGTGGAGTTGGGGTGATGTTCATGGGAAGAGTAGTTAGGCCAGGTATATGAGAAGGTGCAAATGTCTGATAAAAAGAGTAGAGGTTTGGGTTATATGGAGGGGCTCGATAGGCAGGGTAAGACGGTGGATAGCTAGATTGTGAAGGTTGTTGGTTTTGCACATAGCTCACCTCAGGCTCCTTTTCCTTTTTCGGCTGGAATCCTTTCTCAGGAGCGGTATCCTCTGTATTGTTATTCAAGGTTCTTCCCACAACAGGCATCTCAGTAGTGATCACGGGGTTTGTTCCCATAGAAGTAATATTCAGTGGGTGCGAATGTGCCCCAGTTACTCCTGTACTTCCAGCTGCCCCCATCAAGGTGAGGGTCTCCCTCATGGCTAACAACATTTCCTCCATTCTTCTTTGAGACTCTGTCACTTCATTCATCATTCCTTTCACTTCATCCATTTCCAAACTTAGGTTCCTGCCTTCATTTTCAGCTGCCATCACTGCAAGCAACTTTGTTTGAGCCCTTGTATTGTGAACACGGGTTTGATTGGTGTCTTCTTTCCTTAGTCGTGCAATGGTTGCTGAACACGGTAACATCATACAAAGAATGAGAGGAAATGAATGAGATTAATGTCATGCATAAGATGAAATGAAAACATTTTTTAAATGCTTGGAATGAAAATGCATGATTTATTTTTTTTATTTTTTTTAGAATGCTAAAGATGCCATGAAAATGCATGAAATTTTTTTTTATGAGAATGCATGATTTATTTTTTAATTTTTTTAAAAATGCTAAGGATGCCACGAAAATGCATGATTTTTTTATGAGAATGCATGATTTATGTTTTTTAAAAAAAATGCTAATGATGCCATGAAAATGCATGATTTTTTTATTTTTTTTTTAAGAATGCTAGGAATGCAATATGATTTTTTTTTTAAGAATGCTAGGAATGACATGAAAATGCAAGATAATGTATTTTTTTAAGTTTTTTTTTTTAATGCAAGAATGGATGGCATGAAGAAAGAAGAAGTACGCTCCCTTTGTGTCCTAATGGGATTGCCTTAAACTTGAGACTATATCCTAAAGATCTAAGAGTCTTTCTGATCCGTGAGAACTTTCATTGGGTGGCTCTTCTGTTCTAAAGGTCTCTAGAGCCAAGTCCTATTTCAGAATGTTGACCACGAAATAGTGGGTAAACCACTAGGTGTGGGACATTCATGAAAAAGGCACACTCTAGATTAGGTTTTCACGATAACCAAACAGGAAGTACATCCAAAATGGCTACCACTACGCAACCTCTACTTAACTTAGGCTTCACTCAGACCCGGGTATAGGGCCCCACTCGAATGTGTGTGATAAACGTGTAAATGCGGTGGGTGTAAGGAGCATATAAATAATTACAATCTTAAGACTACCCATATCCTGCAAAACAAAGCAACAAACAAACTCCAAAAGTTTTCTACCCTAAAGTTTAGATAATAAAACACTTAACTATTAAAAAAAATCAAATAAAAAAATGAAAAAATGGTAAAACAAATACATAAAGATCACAATATTCGCATAACCAACTTGTATAGGCTTGACTCTCAAGTATCCCCAGTGGAGTCGCCATCTGTCGCGACCGATTTAATCGCGGCGAAATAGCAACTTAAACTAAAATTAATTAAGTTTAGGAGTCGCCACCAATTTTATTTTTTTTATTAGGAAAAATTAGAAAACCCAAGAAAAATAGTCTTTGAAACCAGATTGAATTCGGGAGTCGGTTATGTGTAGGGAAGGATGGAAACTTAATCCCACAGCACCCCTAACACACCCATCCTAAGACGGTACCTTAAATTAATTATGCAAATTCTTAATAATTCTTGAAAATATTTGTTTTACCCCTTTCGTAAAAAATATAAAATAAACAAATAAATTATGAAAATTTAATTTTTGGCTTGACAGAATTGAGTCCCGCTCCTATGTATCCTCAGTGCAATGAGGAATTCAAAGTCACGTAGTTCTTTAAAAAATATTTCTGGGTTGGTTGATTTTATTATAAAAAATAACTTTAAAAATTTGAATCAACAAGCCGTCGCGGCTCAGTTATTCAAATTAAGAATTAAATAGGTGAAGCTCGCGTCACGCTAGAGACGTCACCCATTGATTATCAAGTTTGTTACAAAATTTTTATTTAAAATTATCAATTAATGGCTGATTTTATTTTTAATTATTTAAAAAAATTTGATTTAACAAGTCGTCGCGACTCAGTTAATCAAATTAAGGATTGAATAGGTGAAGCTCGCGTCACGCTAGAGACGTCACCCATTATTCATCAAGTTTGTTACGAAATTTTTATTTAAGATTATCAATTAGCGATTTAACTTAAAAAATTGAAAACATGATAATAATTTAAATATAATATAAATAATAATAATAGTAACAATAATAATAATAATAATAATAATAATAATAATAATAATAATAATAATAATAATAATAATAATAATGATAATGATAATGTAAACCATCAAGCTGTCGCAACTCAGACGTTTACAAAATACAATGGTTAGCAAGCTGTCGCAACTCAGATAACCCATATTATTATTATTATTATTTTTAAAGAAATCAATTATTTTGTTTTATTTTTACTTTTACCATTTTTTAGCCCAATGACCCTACTATTTAAAAAAGAAAAAAAACTGATCAGAAAAAAAAATAATTGGGGCCTTACGAAAAGCAAAACGAAGAGGGGGGGTTTTCTTTTTGCTTTAGAACGTTTTTTTTTCTTACAGAGAGAACAGAGATGCGGCTGGTCACGGGGAGGAGCACCAGAGAGGAGGGAGGAGCGGCTCCGACGACCCTAACGGTGGCGCGCTGGAGTTCGACGGGCTCGGATCCTGTGCGTGGGACGACCGGTGCAGCGCAGGTTCGCCTTTTCACGGTGATTCGCGCAACGAGTGGCGTGCGGTGGTCCGGGCTTTGATGGTCACTAGATCAGGTGGTTGGGCGGTGTGGTTCGACGGTGAAGGGCAGCTGGTTGTGGAATGATGGAGGCTTGGTTTAATGGAGGATTTGGTGGTGGTTTCGTGACGGAGGGGTATTTGGCGGAGGAAGGTGATGACTTCGTGGCGAGAGGGTGTTTTGCTAATTGCTTTGCAAAAATTTGCTATGGAGAGAATAATATGGCTATGTAGGCGAAGTGTGTAAGTGAGGCTAGGTGAGAGTATGTTAGGTTCTTAGTATGTGTTCGATGTATGGGTTAGGTGTTTTGTAGGAGAGGATTAGGTGAGGTGTTTGAGTTAGAATGTGATTAGGAATTTGTTTAGGATAAGTGATGGGAGGTTTAGGATAAGTTTGTTTAGGATGAATTTGAGATAGGATGGGTTTATGTTAGGATAAGTTTGTGGTAGGATGAGTTTGAGTTAGTTTAGGATAGGTTGGTTTAGGATAAGTTTGTGGTAGGATGAGTAATGGTTAGTTTAGGATAGGTTGGTTTAGGATAAGTGATGAGTTTAAGTGTGAGGATAACTGATGGGTTGTGGGTTAACGGGTTGGTTTATGGGTTACGGGTTAATGGGTTAATGGGCCAATGGGTTGAAAGTTTATTATTTTTTATCTTTTTTTTTATTTACAAAACGCCCCGGACAAAATTGGGTGTTCACAGTAAGGGTTATGTGTTTCGTTTCAACTAGACCCAAGAAGGAAACATATTTTTCAGCCACCAATTTTTTCACAGCAACACATTTCCCCCATCCCCAATACCACTAATATTCCAGCATAAAATGTGCATATTAAAATAGAAAATGGCACACCTGTAAACCAAAGAGCTCATAGACTCCTTCTTGATTCCCTTTTCTTTGAAGCTTTCCTGCTCCTTTTCTTCTTCGATTTTCTAGCATTTTGGAGTGCTAGGATTGTCTCCTCTTCATTTGAAGCCACCAAGCCTACAATCTTTCCCACATTCCAAGTTTCTTGAGCCTCCTCAACACCCTCTGCATCACTTCCTGAGCACGACTCTGAGAATCCTCCAGAAGTTTGGTTATCAGAATCATTCTGATTCAAGCAAACCACGGCATTGTTTATCCATGATTTCTCATTAACGTCTGCTGGGTTAGGGCCAAAGCCAGGGGGATATAGATATGTGGGCTCTGCTTCGTCACACCAAATGGGCCCATGACCCATTTCACTTTCTTTTCTACCACATATTAAAACTAAAGTTATATTTTTAGTTAACGTGGGCCTAGGCAAACCCAATTGTACTTCAACAAGTACCTCCTCCATCCTCCTATCTTTAATAAAAGCTATTGTGTGCATTCTAGTAGGAGAATTTTTCAGTCTATGGTATTAAAGGGCACTCACTAAATGAACATTCAATATCATCATGTTGTCCACCCTATGATAAATGATCTTTGTCTATTCCCAACATATCATTAAACACTGAAACCTCACCGACCACCCCTTGTCCTTCCCATTGAGCCTAGTCTAAAATTATAGTCGGAGACCCTGCTTCGCCTTCTCTGGCATCATCATCTCCAGCCTCCGGTGAAGATGGATCCGACGAGTTCCTCTCCTTGCTTGGGTCAATACCACATTTCTTCCACACTTGCCTAGCGTCCCTTCCAACTTCTCTGACGGAAACATCAAAGCCCTTACCATCTATGGATAGGTATACCTAGCCACCAATCAAAGGCCAGTATATCGTATCTATTAGCAATCTTGCAACCCCAAGGGACAAGGCAGATTTTGTTTTACTATCAAAACAAATGACCTCACCCCAACACTCACCAATCTTCCTGAAGTTATCACTAGACCAAGCATGGATAGGAATACCAATGCATTCAAGCCATGCTCTCCTGGTTAAACAGACTTCTTCCTCTAACCATCTTCTATAATCCTCAAAATAATTCTTCAAGAAATCGCCCCCCGATGAAATAGCTTCCTCTATATCTTCCAAAGACATAAACGTCAAAAGGATTTTGTGCTTACCCATGTCATGCACATTTGTTACTGATGGCCATTCATTAATCAGCTTCACTGCTAGGGTGTCAACATCAATTGGAAATGAGGTCTCCCCAACGATACTTCTCCTTAACCAATCCAGATTTCCTTCACATACTTCACCTTTAACCACCTTCATCTCTTCCTCTGGGAATTCCTCAGCACTCTTCACCATTTTCATGACCTTCCTTCCACCACCACTAGCAAACTTTCCTCCCCTGGTTTTCTGATGGTGTGAAGAGTCTCTGTTTTTCTATTCAAATACAGAGTTTGTTGCAACAACGTCTCTATATGATCTCTCGTCCCTAAGCTTCATCCATCCTCGCTTATCATGTACTTTCATCTCCTTCTATTTTTTTTCTTACATTCCACAAATGCGTTTTGATCACAAGTTCTCGAGTATGCCGCTTCCTGCACCTTCATTGCACAACTTCTAATCATCATCCCATCCAATCTCTCAATAGCTCTTAAGGCCTCCCAACGCTAATAGAATCTAACGAAGCCAAAGGGAGTTCCACAAGATCTCCTTTGTTTCATTGAAACGTAAACATCTTCAATTTTCCCTTCATGCTTGAAAATCTGCCACAACCATGATCCTGTCATTGACGTGGGTAAATTGTCAATAAATAAAGTGGTTGTGGATTTCTCCACCGTTTGGAAGTGAAACCTCCGATCAGCACCATCACCCATCTTCCACGCCCTCATGCTGCTCCTCTCTCTGTCGTCGTCGCTCCACCTCCCTCTCACGTCATCGCTCTGCCTCCCTCTCATCGTCACTCTGTCGCTCCGCCTCCCTCTCATTGTCGCTCTGTCGCTCCACCTCGCTCTGTCTCTCCACCTCGCTCAGTCGCTCCGCCTCGCTCTGTCTCTCTGCCTCGCACTGTCGCTTCGCCGCTCTGTGTCACTTCGTTGCTCTGTGTCACTCTGCAATTTTATTATTGAGAACTGTAATTTTATTTCTTACTATCTATCACTTACCTAACTTCAATTATCAAAGAGTCTTTTACTCTCTTTCTATTTTTACTTTATCTTCTAGTATAAAGATATCTATTAAATACTAAATTAATAAATATAAAAAATACTTCAAGAAAAAATTTGATAAAAAGAAAAAGAAATAATCAAGTTTTAAATGAGCTAAACAAGTCAAGTTCAAGTTTCATATTTTTAAATAAGATAAACCTAAGTTTTAAATTTAGCATGTTTAAATAAATGAATAAGTTTGAGTAATATCTTTTTTTCATGAGTCAAGCTTGAGCTTCAAATACTTTGTTTGACTTGACTCATTTAACAGGACATGGTCGATGGAGCTGGTTCATCATGAGATTGAGAATTTGCTGGGGTTTACCAAAGAAATGAGGAGAAATGAGAGAGAAATCATAGAACCATTGCATTTTTTTCCTTTTTTTTCTGAAATATTTTAAATAAAATTTTAATGAGTTGTAAAGATCTTAATCATTAATAATATGAATGGTAAAGATGGGCTCACTTTTACCATCTAAAGTGAGAAGCCTCACTTTAGAAGAACCAGATCCACATTGTTTTATTGTCCAATTATATTATTAAGGAAAAAATCATTAATTAAAATTGAATATATATCCGAAAAGATAGCTTTTCATTATTTAAAATAAAAGAAAATACAAATTTTAAAATGAATAAAATTTAACTCCAACTATTTTCCTTCAATCCTTCCCTCCAACTCATTTAATCACCATCCATGTATCTATTAACTTAATTAAGTGGGGTTAGAAATAACAAATAGAATGTGATTAAAGGGGTTAGAGAACAAAAATTAGAGCTAAGTTTTGTTCATTCAAAATAACAAGTATAGGAGATGCCCACTATCGCTTCCAACAAATTAAAAAGGAGAAACGACTAATGCCCATTTTGGCTCTAAGAACCCCCTAAAACTGCATATAGGCTATCAAAGAAATTATCAAAGGCTAAGGGACGTCATATTTATCCAACGAGGTGAAAGTGTAGTCTATATGCCGTGCAGACTGACGTGCCTTCACCATGTTTAGCCAAGGCAAACCCTCCCTTTATCTTGGCACACTTCCTCAAGAGCATCATTTGAGGAGATTATATTCAAGGACAGTGTTTATGGATTCGTTTTAGCTTTGGCTTTGTCACTTGGTTTAAAGCTCTTTATATAGCCTTCTTCAATGCAAACCTTAGGCCTTTTTTGCTAGGAAATGTATGATAAAAGGAGTCAAAACTGTAAGATTCCTGCATGGGCTTGTTAATATAAAAACAAGAAAAACACTCAAAAATAGAGAATCAAAGCAAGAAAGTAAACGAAGAATATTGCCATCTGAATGATAAGGGTAGCAGCCCCCCCCCCCCATATAAAAAAATACAAAATATAAAGAGATTAAAGTATCAAGAAAAGGTTAGAGAACACCACACAAAAAAAAAAAAAAAACTACAGCTGACTCGAAAGAGAACACCACAAATATATTAAAATTAAAATAGAATATTTATTCATTTTGCAACAATTATTTTGTTATGATCAATCAGCTCAAATTTTATTCGATCGGAAGTTTTGAATTTTTGTTAACGTAATCTGTTTCCTTCCTCATATCATAAATAGTTACTACATATATACATGAGAATATAATTATATGAACTTTTCATCACGAATGAAACATCATTATCTTCAGATAAATCTCTAGAACAGATGGATTTTTCCTTTTAATTAAATCTTTGGAACAGCCGTGTGAATCATGAGGGATGGATCTGATTAGTAAGTAATTATTTAGATGAAGACCTACTGTGTTGAGTTTAAATAAATCAATACACCCAAAATCAGAAATCATTGAACTGATAATTAAAATAATTGAAGGGGACGGCGTACCGTATGTACCTACCATGACCGAAAGAGAAAACCGTGTGGACAGCCGTGCATATTTATGTCACTCGTCTTTAGTCTGGTTGGTGATCAGTCAAATACTTATCACATGAAACCTAAAGTTTCAACTATATATCATCTATCACATTATCTTTTAAACCATTCATTTGACAAATGACGTATATAGAAATATTTCTTAAAAAGTATGTAGTTTTAATATAAGTCACACAACTTTACATATATTTAATATTAAATTAGTTGTTTATAGTAGGGAGTGTCAACTCAAAAATTAGTCCACATGAAACCCACAACGTGTCTTTAAGTAATAAGCAGTTGAAAAAAAGCTCCTTTAAATTAAGTAAATAAAGGTTTTGGTAATTTTAACCTTAAATAGAATAGAAATGTGATTGCTGAATTTAAATTTTCCTTAGTTCATGAAAAATTGTGTTTATTTACATACACTTTTGTCATACTTAATTATAAGTTAATTTTACCTTTTTTAATTACATTTTATGAAATTAATGAATTTATTTTAATACTTTAACAAAAAAACTCATGGATTGATGTGAATTTGTAAGTATCAAGAGGATTGCAATGCAGGAAAAAGCATGGAACTAGAATGAAAGGATTCAGAAAAAAAAAGTATAAAAAAGAAGAAGAAAGAATTGTGGAAATGCCACGCTAATGCTTGGCAGCAGCACATCAAATTGGAGGGCCATAGTCTTGCAAATGTTGCCAAATTGGCTTTTATTATCACGCAGGTGCATGGTGCATTTCACGCATTAGCGCGATTACAAGGAGCATCAGGCCACAAAATTTTGGTCGAGAATATTATGTATGTGTGTGGGAAATGCACATTTATGCGTGAAGGCATGCAACTTCAGGGTCATTTAATTGGCCGAGGATCTCACGCAAATGCGCTCATGCGTGGTGGCATCGAACGAGGATTATTTGTCCCCTATTCCTATTTTTCTTCCTATCTCTCCAATTAAATGTTGACAAATTGTCCCCTATTCCTAATTTTCTTCCTATCTCTCCAATCAAATCTTGACAAATGGAAAATACTATACATGTCATTTATTATCAAAATTGTAAATTCTCTAATTTTGTTTAACTCTGTTTCTCTAATCCTCGTCCTCGTTGTCACTGTCACCGCCGTCCTCTACCTCTGCTGCCTCGCTGCCATCCAACACCAACACCACTGCTCACCGCTGCCCTGGGTAATCACTGTCATCCTCTGCCTCTGCTGCCTTGCTGCCATCACCAACACTACCTCTCCCCGTCACCTCCCCTTCCTTGTTCTTAGTCACAGCCACCATCGTCACCCATTGAACCAAAGCTGCGCCGCCCTTTGTCCAGCTCGCAGGACCAATCTCGCCACCACACTACAGTAATTTGGATTATGTTTCTTTATCGCTTGTTTGTCAAGTTCTATTCTAATTAGAGAACACTTGCTTCAGAACTATATTTTTTTTCTTATTTTGGCATATATAATGAAGGGCTCCACCAAATTCGAGTGTATAAAACTTAAGTGTTAATCACAGTACTCCCATTCTTTTTGCTTCCTCTATTTGGGTTGCCTCAAGTAGTTGAGATGGGAGTTGAAATCTTTTTCCACTCAAAATTATATTTTCCTTAACAGTGGGAATATAGAATCACCCCCTATGTTATTCTTAACCCAATTACCCAAAGAATTGTTACCGTAATTTGGATTATGATTTTTTATGAGTATTTATGTTGAGAGCTTTGGATCAACATAGGCTTATTGTTCTTAATTTTATTTGATAATTTTGATGTGGACAAGAGGTTAGATATAACTTGTAGGTTCATAGACTTTTTAACAGCAGTTTTACTATGAACGAGTATCGTAGTAAAACTTAGGAATATGAATTTTACTATCACTTTGACACAATACTAGATCTATATGATTATTGGGGTGGCATTTTGTTTTTCAAGTTTTCTCTTGATCCTATTTCAGATATACTACCATCTCCTACTCCTCTTGCTTTTAAATGTGAAATTCAAATAGTGATTAGTGTATCCGCATCAAAAGTACCATAATGTAAGATAAAATTATTTTTTGCACAAACGAGCCTTTAAGGATAGAAAAATGATCATCTTACCATGTACAGTGCACACACCTGTTTTAACACCGTAGGCCACATCAGATAAAATTTGAGATTTGGCTTGCCCTTTTTTTTTTGTTTCCCTCTCCCTCTCATTTCTCCCTCTTGTTATCCCCTCTCCCTCTAATTTGTCCATCTTTCACTGCTTCCATTTCTCCATCGCCCACATCCGTCTGTCTGCACACAAAGCTCCCACCGCTGCCTCTGTAGCTCAGTGTCGGTGCCGTCTGTCGCTTCATCAAGGTACTTGCAACATTGAAATTGTAATAAAGAATGCCAATGAAAATCTGTCGCACTATTTAATGCTTATCATGGAGACAAGCTAAATGCCCCATGCATTTCGAACATGAAAACGAAGATTTGGCACCTGTTCTGTTGGTGAACATCTCAAAACTTCCTCTTTAACACCAGGAAATTTGAGAGGAATCATTGTTAAGGTTTCAACCTTTCCGAATCTTTCCATTGTTTGTTATATATCATATACCTGTTGAATAGATGCTTTGCATTATGTTTAGTTTTGGTAGACTTTGGCTACTCTATCCGTCCCTTGCTGATTGACTTCATCATTTCCTTTTTTCATTTATCTATAATATATTCTAGCAAAAATTATGCAGTGATTACATGTTCCTTTTCTCTGATGCTTATATGTACATGTAGCTCACCTTTTACATATCCTTTTTAAGTCTTCTTGTTCTAGCTGTGTCCTCTAGTGGATGCCTTTGCTTTTTGATTATACTGCCTATATTGCCATGTTCACAGTTAAACCATTCAGATTTTTCCCCTTTTTTTTGTCATTGTTAAAACATTTTGATAAGTGCTGGCAAAAATATTTTGGAACCTTGTATCTTAGACACAATGGTTATTTGAAGAACAAACAAGAGAAAGAAGCAAATATTTGTATAGGACTGATTCTAGGAAGAGAATATTGTCCATCAAAATTGGCTCTTGTATGTGAATTTCACTCATGAACATATTTAGAGCTTTGCTTATATTCATATCATGTTTTTTGCTTTTGTTTTTACTAGCCTATAGAATTGGTCTCTTGAAAGACATGACAGATAATGGTGGCCTTCAAAAATACTATAGATGTGTGTTTAAACCAAACAATAATGTTGAAAGTGGAAGCATGCTACTTAAATAAGTGGTGACACAAGGCCCCAAGCAGAGGTGCTTGCTTACAAAAAGTTTTCTGTAAAGCTGTTACCCCTCACACACACAACTAGAGATGCTGAGAGAACCAGAAGTATTGGCTTTAGTTGTAATTCCTTATAAACTATTGCTTATTGGTTGCTTGTGTTTGTTGATTCTATCACTTATCATGCCATTTTTTTTACACTATTTTGACCTCTTGGTTAACGAGGTATAAATTTTTGGTTAATGACGTGTATTGGATGGTTAACGGCTTAACCATTGACCATGAATCTGCCCAGTAATCAACATATACACATTATTAACCACAAATTTCTACCTCGTTAACCAAGAGTAAAAAATGCTGTAAAACAATAGTCATATTTTGTCTTTTTTTTTTAATCCAAGCCTTAACACTTCCACTCATTTCTCTTTACTATAACTCTAACTCATACATAAATGTAAGAGCATGCCTTGATTCACTATGGAAAATCTGCTGACCATTGATAGCTAAAATGCTTTCCACTTGTTGAATTTTTGGATGGTAACATGAGTTTTGCATGTGCAGGTTAATGGAATTGGAAATAGGTGCTTATATAGAGGATGAAAATACTGTCAATGGTGGTGGAGTGTTAGATGATGCTGGTGGCGGTGCTGAATGCATTGAAGAAGCAAATGAAGCTTAGTTAACTATGAGTGACAACCTCGATGAGCAATCTGAACCTTGTGAGCCTGTAGCAGGCATTATATTTCCTTCGGTGGATGCCGTTAAGTTATTCTATCGGCAGTATGCTATTGCAAAGGGATTCGATTTCATCACTAGGAACTCAAGAAAAGGAAACGATGGAGAGTTAAAATACTTCATTCTAGCATGTTCACGAGGAGGGAATTGTGTGTCAACAATACCAACTGATTTGAATACATATCCAACAATCAAGAATAACTGTCAAGCGAAGATAACTGTCAGTTTGAACAAAAATGGACTTTGGTACATAAAGAAAGCTGTACTTGACCACTCTCATGATCTCAGCCCAGTGAAGGCAAGGATGTTCCACAGAAACAGAAACATCAGCATGCACGTGAAGAGAAGAATACAGATCAACAATGAAGCAGGCGTGAGGCTGAACAAGACCTTCCGTTCTCTTGTTCATGATGTAGGAGGGTATGAAAATTTACCATTTGTTGAACGAGACGTGAGAAACTATGTTGGGAGGGAAAGACGCGCGATTGGGAAGGAGGGTGATGGTAAGGCTCTAAGGAGTTATTTTTCACGGATGCAACAACAGAATAGTAATTTCTTCTATTCTATAGATTTGGATGATGACTTTCATGTGAAGAACGTTTTTTGGGCTGATGCAAGAAGTAGAGCTGCATATGAATCGTTTGGAGATGTTGTGACATTTGACACAACGTATTTGACAAATAGGTATGACATGCCATTTGCTCCATTCATTGGTGTGAATCATCATGGGCAATCAATTTTGATAGGATGTGGTTTACTATCTACCGAAGACACTGATTCATTTGTGTGGCTGTTCGAATCTTGGCTTAATTGTATGTCAGGAAAGGCTCCAAATGGGATAATCACTGATCAATGCAAGGCTATGAAAAATGCAATCCAGATAGTGTTTCCTACTACTCTCCATTGATGGTGCTTATGGCATATCATGAAAAAAATCCCAGAGAAGTTGAAAGGCTATGGTGAATATAACAGTATGAAAGATGCAATGAAAAATGCAGTTTATGATTCCTTAACAGAGGCTGAATTTGAAGGAAAGTGGGTTACTTTCGTGCAACAATATGGCCTACAAGATAATGAATGGTTGAGTGGGTTGTACAATGAGCGGTATAAATGGGTCCCGATATTTTTGAAGAAAGATTTTTGGGCTGGAATGTCAACGACTCAGAGGAGCGAGAGCATTAATGCATTTTTTGATGGGTATATAAACTCAACAACAACTCTGCAGCAATTTGTAAGGCAGTATGATAATGCTCTCCACGATAAGGTAGAAAAGGAATATGAGGCAGATTGTCAATCATTTAACAACATTATTGCATGCGGGTCGAACTCTATGATTGAGAGGCAATTCCAAGGTGAGTACACTCATGCGAAGTTTTACGAGGTTCAAGTTGAATTTAGGGGTAAAATGAATTGTTCTATTTGCATTAAGGGTGTTGTGGATGGAATTTGTACTTATGATGTGTTAGAGGAGATTGTAGTAGTTGGAAGTCCGAAGGAAAGTACATTTGAAGTGGTATTTAATCGTGATAATCATGATGTTAGATGCAAATGCTTGTTATTTGAATTTAAAGGTATTATGTGTAGATATTCCTTTGCCGTTCTAGCGCAAGAAAGGGTGAAGGAAGTGCCTTCAAAATATATTTTGCCAAGATGGAGCAAAAATATAAGAAGGAAACATGCATACATCAAAAGCAGTTATGATGTGAAAGAGTTGCAGCCTCAGATGCAAAGATTTGATAATTTGTTGAAAGAGTTTTACGAGGTTGCCGAAGTTGCTACGGAGTGTGACGATGCTAGTGATTTTTTACTCCAACCATTGCGTGCATGTAAAGCCAAGGTGCAGTCGATTGCCACATCGAATGACAGTAATGTCACATGTCATAAAGGTCAAGACACAACAGGTAATGTGATTGCCACTGGCAGCAGCCAAACGAAGGAGTCATCGAATAAGATTCGTAGTCCATTACGTGTAGCGCGTAAAGGCCGCCCTCGATCAAATAGGAAAGTATCAAAAGTTGACCAAATTGTGAGGAAAAAGAGGAAGACAACACATCAAAATCCACACATGTTCACAATTCATGTAAGTGGATTTGGATATATTTTGTTTGTGTATGGAACAACTATGTACTGTTACTTATTTTGGAAAGAGCGTATATATTTTGGAATGTGTTAACTTGTTTCTGTTGGTTTATGTAGGAGTGTATCGAGGGAAGCATGAGTCACATCAATGGAAACAAGTTACATGTATGCCAATCTGTGGAAAGATTGACTCTTGCAGAACGAGATGTTGACTGTACCGTGGTGTGTGTACGCATGAAAATTAAATTTAAATTGTAATGAGTGTTAAAATGATTGTTATGTTTCGGGGTTGTATTGATGAAATCATTCTTATGTGTAAACTTTTATAGGAATTTATAATTTAACTTTGGTTATATTCTTCCTTTACAGTCAACAGCTGTTGACCTGGACACAAATGTTGATGTCTATAAAGATAGATGTTGGACTTCGCAGCTGGCAGAAAGTCCAGCACAAAGTTCTCTATCATTACTTGAAGATTTTGAATATAATGTCATTATTGGGCAAAAGGCATGAGAAACATATGCTAAATTTTAGATTCTATAATTGATTGTAGTTGACTTATTGAAATGTTTTTTTCAGGCTGCTAGTAGTGAGATTCCATTCATGAATTTTGCCATGAGTAGTCATTCCAGGCAATTTCAAGAAACACGGGTCGAGGGACACTGACGTTGTACTTAACTCATTCAATTAATTATAATTTATCCTATTTTTATTGGGGTTAATGTTTAGGGTGAAAGACTAAGGCAATTAACTTTGGTGTTGCAGGTGTATGGGGCAACCGTTGATTTACTTGTAATGGGTCCAAAGATTAGTGCTAGCAGAAATTGCATGTTTTTTGCCGACTTTTGATGACAAATGTGGTGGTGGCAAAGGGTGAACTCTGATGACATAGCATATATTACATCTTTTTTATTATTCCAAACATTTATTTTGTTGTAAGTAAAGCAACGTACCTAGGTATCTTTTTGGAATAGGTTGTATGTGTAGTTTAGTAAATGAAATAGTACTTATAAAGTGTACATAATCATATAAGGTTATGTAAATGGTCAGGTAGAATTTTTTCTTTTTGGTATAGGTTTATATGGTGTTCAATGAACATTTTATGTGTATGAAGCACACTTATACCTTATGGTACATGTAATGTGAATGTATTTATTTGGTTATTTTTGTTTGATTGGTAATGTCATTTTTTATTACAAAATCAATTTTTCAAATATCCAAAGGAAAATACATTTTTTGTTTCTAAACTTGTAAGAAAAGTTGGTTAATGAAGAAAAAAATGGTGATTAATGAAGAACAAATATGTCGTTAACGACCTACATAAGTTGGTTAACGGGGTAAAGGCTGGATGTGTTGTATATTATGTGCATGCCTATTAACCAACTGTCATAGATCATTAACCACTTTTTTTGTTCTTCATTAACTAACTTTGTTTCGACGCTTATTAAACAATTATTAGTGTTTGAAAATACATTTAAACATACTTTCACAATAATGATCCAAGTAGGGTTCGATATTAGAAACTTAGCTAAACGATGACAATTAAGCACAAATGGAATCCAATGATGCGTATTACAAGGCGTTTAAGATATAGGAATAATCAACAGATGAACGAACAAAAAAGTGGTTACTGACCTTTGGAAGTTGGTTAATGGGCATGTACAAACCATGCAACCTTTTCAGCCTTTACCTCGTTAACCAACTTCTATAGGTCATTAACCACCTTTTTACTCTTCATTAACCAACTTTTTTCACAAGCTTAGAAACCAAGTTGGTTAATGACGAACAAAAAAGTGGTTAATGACCTTCGGAAGTTGGTTAATGGGCATGCACAGAATATGAAACCCTTCCAGCCCTTACCCCGTTAACCAACTTCTGCAGGTCGTTAACCATCATTTTGTTCTTCATTAACCACCCTTCACCCCGGCAACCTGGCCTTTATTGCAGGTCCTTTTCCATTTCATTGGGCAACCCTTTTTTGCTCTCTTTATCTTGTTAACTGATGAATCTGCATAATATGTAGATTTATAGGTTAAAAAGGGTTGTGGTTATGTGAATTTTTAATAGAAGTTGTTGATTTTAGATTTAGGATCAGTGTAAATAAATCTCACATAAATTGTTCTCACTTATGGTAATTTTCTTGGATTTGATTAACTTTGGAAAACCATCCTTTATAGGAATTCAAGACTATCAAGTTCATGCTCAGCGCAGATTCTCCATGCTTAGTGCAAAAGGAAGATTTTGAGGCTATGCATCATCCGAATGATAAGGGGCAATGTTTTCAAATGGATATGGTTGATGTAATGGTTAAGGAAGTCTTAGGACAGCAGCAACCTTTTACTGCTCTTGAAAAGGTAATTGTTAATTCTATTGAAAATCTTTATGATGAGGAAGAGAAGGAAGTAGAAGAATGTATACGAAACTTGGAGGCTCAACAAGTTCAGTTGGCTGTGGAACCCAAGAAGGAAGAGCTAAAGAGAGAGGAAGTACAAGAGAAGCCCAAGTTAGAGCTCAAGTCACTCCCTCCACACTTGAAATATGTTTTTCTTGGCAATAATGATGAAAACCCTATCATAGTGAGCAATGAGTTGTCCAAGTCGGAGCAATGAGGTGTCCAGCTAATGACTTTAAAGAAGCGCTACTTGGGAGGCAACCTAATTCTTTTATGTTTTTGCATTTGTTCATTAATTTCTTTTTAGTGTAGTTGTGTTGGATGTAACTTGGTCAACTTCTGAAAGTTTGATGCAAGTCATTTTTGTTTTAGGTAGTATCCTTTATGTTGTTCAAGTTGAGTGAAGAGAAGAAAAAATTCTTCAGGATGGCACCAAAGCATCTCAGGCATTCTATAGATTTTTCACAGATCAAGGTTTCATGCTGAGCGCCAAGCCCTCATGCTGAGCGTAATTGACGAGGTCAGCCACTGACTTCATCATGCTGAGCGTATCAGGAGCATGCTGAGCGTGAGTTGTCCCTGGAGCTATTGTTCGAAATATGCTGAGCGCCAAGCCCTCATGCTGAGCGTAATTAAAGAGGTTAGCCACTGACTTCATCATGCTGAGCGTATGAGGAGCATACTGAGCACAATTCGGATTTATTGTCACTGACTTAGTCATGCTGAGCGGGACGTGGTCACACTGAGTGCAATCTCAGTTTTTAAAAGCCCCTTGCAAAGAATTGTTCATTGAGCGTGCTTTCAAGTTCAGTTGCTCTAAATTTCAAATCTCTGTTCTGCATTCCTCGTTTCCAAGCTCTGTGTTCATCTACGATTTTCCTTAAATTTTCTTTCTTTAGTTTGTCATAATACCTCCCCACTTCAAGTATATCTTCTTTTTCTCTTTTCTTTTATTTTTTTTCTTCGGTTGCTTGTTGCTACACGAGATTCATTCTCAGGTAAGGTAGGAATTTGGGAGATGCATTTCCGGTTTGGCTGTATTGGTGGATATCCGTAGCTTATTGTATGTGTTAGGATGGACGTTCTATCATTGAAATGAATTTTTCTTTAATTGGGTGATGTGCATCCTACGTACTTGACAGAATGCCCAAATGTTCCATATATTAATACGTTCTGTTGTTTTAAAAGGGGATATGCAAATTGCTAGTTGGTTTTGGCTCGGTTATGAATTTGGTTCTTGGGTTTTCATGATCCCTTGCATGAGTGTTAATGTTTTTGTGTACTACACATGAGTGTAATGGCTTGTACATTGTTAATGTTGTTAAAATTCTAGATTGGGGCTGTGACAGCATCACACACATCATTGCCTTAATTTTAGTTTCTTTGTAGTTTCATAATGCTGCTGACTTATGCCTCTCTTTGTCTTGTTGCCTTACTGAATTGTTTCTAATTTCACAGGACTATGGCATCAAAAGCTAAGGCTGATAAGAAGCGAAAGACTCCAACCTCTAAATTATTCAATGCTGACCTTTTCAAGTCTTATGACCATCAACAGCGCTTCGAGTCAATTACCAGGCAAAAGAAAATTATACCGGAGAAGGCTTTTGAGCTCTATGATGATGAGTATCCAGAAATTCAGCAGAACATTGAGGATAGGGGCTGGAAAACTGTGGTGACATTCCCGAAACCGGCTTGCCCTGATATTGTACTTGAATTTTATGCTAACGCATATGCACAAAAGCTGGAAGACAGGTTTGTCAGTTATGTTCGAGGAAAAATAATCAAGTTTGATTTTTGCACTCTGAATACCCTATTGGGAGTTGCGGAGATTTCACCATGTGCATATGAGCAGAGAGAGAAAGCACGTCCCGATGCGGTAGATATTCGTGAAGCTTTCTGTAGACCAGGGGGCAATGGACTTATGGTAGTGATGGAGCCCCGAGAAAGATTCGTTCTTCAGACCTGAAACCAATTGCAAGGGCCTGGTCCACTTTTGTTCATCACACTCTTCTTCCGTGTGCTAATGTCTCCGACATTAGTGTGATCAGAGCCCAGTTAATTTGTGCTATAGTAAAGGGCGAAGCTGTGAATGTGGGGCGCGTGCTCTCATTAGACATTCAAGCCACTGCAAATGACACTCATGCCACATTATGCCATCATTCTCTCATCTGCCTTCTCTGTAGTAAGGCCGGTGTGAAGCTGCCAAAGAATGTGATGGTACTGAAGCCAATGATTTCCATCACAGCCAAGTGGATTCGACGACTTCCCACTGAAGATATTGGAGCATCTTCCTCTGCCCAGCCACCAGTGGGTGACCAGGACACTCAAAGGCAAGACCAGCCAAAAGATTTGCAGGATAGATTGCTGAGGCTAGAGGTTACTGTAAACCAGATGAGGCAGGATCAGGTTCGACTGATAGCGGGTCAAGCTCGTATTGAGCAGAGCATCCAGGCATTATTCAGGGTGTTCACTGTTGCACGAGAGAGATCAGCAGTAACTCCGATATCTGAGCAGGAGCTGATGCAGTTAATAAATTCTCATGGTCGTGCACTTGGAAGTGTGCACAGGTGATCTCTGGGACGACCACCCCTATTTTGGAGGAGCAAGGGAACGAGTCATAATGCACTATTGCATTTTGTTGTCTCTTTTTCTGCTCTTTTGGTTTTCTAATTATTTTGGATATTTTCTTTGGGATGTTTTGTGGTTGTTAGTATTTGTTTAGTTTATCTTGCCCTGTCATTACTTCATTCTTGTTTTACTTTTGATTTTACCCATATAGCTACTCACTCACCTCTTTCTGTGTAGACCTACCTTCTTTAGTAATTGCCATCGGATTGTGACGTTACTAGAAGTTCATCCATGGTTTGCTTTGACGGAGGGAAGTTTCTTTCCCTTACTCATATTTCTGTTCATATTTCTATTGGGACATGGTTGGGTGATATATTTTTGGATGCATGTCATTTTGTTAGTTTTGCATGGGTGTGTATCAATTGTTCACTGTCCATGAATTCCTTGTTTAGTTTTTTTTGAGACCTTGTGCAGTTTGTGGCTGCATTGCATGATTCTTTCACTGCTTCCTTGTTGGAATGTGCACCAATTTATGTTGGTATTGACTGTGACACTTACTGGTTGTGATTGTTTCCTTGATACACTCAATTACCTGTAAGGATTTGAGCTCAAACAGATGCATTTTCATTCATGTGTGTTTAATTCATCACTTGCATGTTTTCTTCAGAACTTGACTTAGTTCTTAATCATTTTTGTTTATCTTGGGCACACACACATGATTGAGGCAAAGAAAATGTGGGATTGAATAAAGTTGGGAGTGAAAAAAAAAGTTTATAAATGAGGAAAAGTTCAAAAGAAAGGAAGTCTCATTGATTGGATCCTTTAATTCTAATTAGAGTTAGCTTAGATCCTTCAATGTACCTACCTTCACCTTAGCCTCATTACAACCCAAAGAAAGACCTCTTGATATGTGTTGTTCTAGAAAGTACAATTTTTATTTGAGAATTTTGTCAAGCCTATGGCAGGAAATTGCATGATGATGATAATGTTAGAGAGTAAACAGACCTTAAACAGTTGAGTGGGAGTGAAACACATAATCTGGTGAGGAGTGTGAAAAGGAGTCAATCACATTTACGAAAGTCAAGGTCCAATGCTCTCTTGAATTACCACAATTGGGAATCATGAACTCAAGGGAGTAAGTGCATGGGTTGTGTGATGCATGTTACATTGTGTGTATTGATCAAGACTTGAGCTTAGCATGGATGGATTGGTGTGAGGTGAAACTGACCCTTGAGAATTCAACCCGATCCCTGTGTGATTCTAGTTGTTTGCTTGGGGACAAGCAAAATTTCTAAGTTTGGGGTTGTGATGAATCTGCATAATATGTTGATTTATAGGTTAAAAGGGGTTGTGGTTATGTGAATTTTTAATAGAAGTTGTTGATTTTAGATTTAGGATCAGTGTAAATAAATCTCACATCAATTGATCTCACTTATGGTAATTTTCTTGGATTTGATTAACTTTGGAAAACCATCCTTTATAGGAGTTCAAGACTATCAAGTTCATGCTCAATGCAGATTCTCCATGCTTAGCGCAAAAGGAAGATTTTGATTCTGACTTTGACATGCTCAGCGCGGATTTCTTATGCTCAGCGTAAAAGGATGATTTCAATTCTGACTTCCACATGCTCAGCGCGGATATCTCATGCTCAGCGCAAAAGAACGATTTCAATTTGACTTTCGCATGCTCACAAGCAGATTTCGCATGCTCAGCGCAAATGGGGAATTTTCATTTCTGACCTATTTGCACTCAGCATGAATTTCTCATGCTGAGCGCAAACGGTTATTTCTGATACTTTTAAATAGGATGTCAGCTCATTTTTATGGGAGAGCTGATTTTTCTGAGCACAAATTAGAGGATTCTCATAGAGTCTTAGGATCTATTGGTATTCAAGTGCTTTTGGAAAGAAGATTTGAAGATCCAATGCAATCCTCATCCAATTTCTCTTCTTCTTCTTTTACTTTTCTCAATTTCATCATGTGTAACTAAACTCTACAGGTTAGAGTAGGATGAATTTTAGTTCAAATCTTGTATACTTGTTGTGATCTTGAATTCAATAATGATTCATAGTAATTGAGTAAATTCTTCTACTCTTAATGCTTTCCTTGACTGGCCATCATTGGAATTGCTCTTGCGACTTGATTGTTCAATTGGAAAATTGACATTAGGTTAGATCTGAAGAAATTTACCATGAATTGCATGATCTTAGGAATAGGATATGGAATTTATGCATTTGTATGAATTCTTATGCTTATTGCTTGGTTTAAATTTAGAGCACCTAAGGGATTAGGTTTCTTAGTTAAGACTAAAGGGATTATTTGCCAAGGAATTGGGGATAATCTGAATTTGTGAATTTAAATGTCAATTGCTTGAGTTTAAATTGAATTCAGAATAGAATTAAGGCATAAGAGAAGAGCTAAGAGGATTCCGAACTCTAACCAATTTTATTCTAAAAATCTCAATTCACTTGTGTTGTTTGATTCTAGGATAATTCATTTCATACTTTCAGCATAATTTATAATTCATCATTAGTTTTACTTACTCCAATCCTAAGTTCTATTACAATTCTAAACTCAAATACATGTTATTCATTAGTTCAATTAGTAATTTCTTAGTTTACGTTGGTAATTGACACACAATCCTCGTGTGATCGACAACCTTATTCACTCTTTATTACTTGTACGATTTGGTATACTTGCCAATTCATTAACATTAACTAACTTTCATAGAGCATTAACCACAATTTTGTTCTTCGTTAACCAACTTTGTTTCCCAACCATTGACACAAAGTTGGTTAATGAAGAACAAAAATGTGGTTAATGCCCTCTACAAGTTGGTTAATGGGCATGCACAAATAGGCAACCATTTTGCTCTCTTTACCTTGTTAACCAACTGTCATAGAGAATTAACCACATTTTTGTTCTTCGTTAACCAACTTTGTTTCACAAGCATAGACACAAAGTTGGTTAATGAAGATCAAAAATGTGGTTAATGCACTCCACAAGTTAGTTAATGGGCATGCACAAATAGGCAACCCTTTTGCTCTTTATCTTGTTAACCAACTTTCATAGAGCATTAACCAAATTTTTATTCTTCGTTAACCAACTTTGTTTCTCAACCATAGACACAAAGTTGGTTAATAAAGAACAAAAATGTGGTTAATACCCTCCACAAGTTGGTTAATGGGCATGCACAAATGGCAGTTTGCTCTCTTTACCTAGTTAACCAACTTTAATAGATAATTAACCACATTTTTGTTCTTTGTTAACCAACTTTGTTTCACAAGCATAGACACAGTTAGTTAATGAAGAACAAAAATGTAGTTAATGCCCTCCACAAGTTGGTTAATGGGCATGCACAAATAGGCAACCCTTTTGCTCTCTTTATCTTATTAACCAACTTTCATAAAGCATTAACCACATTTTTGTTCTTTGTTAACCAACTTTGTTTCACAAGCATAGACTCAAAGTTGGTTAATCAAGAACAAAAATGTGGTTAATGCCCTCCACAAGTTGGTTAATGGGCATGCACGAATAGGCAACCCTTTTGCTCTCTTTATCTTGTTAACAAACTTTCTTAGAGCATTAACCACATTTTTGTTCTTCGTTAACCAACTTTGTTTCACACGCATAGACACAAAGTTGGTTAATCAAGAACAAAAATGTGGTTAATGCCCTCCACAAGTTGGTTAATGGGCATGCACGAATAGGCAACCTTTTGCTCTCTTTATCTTGTTAACCAACTTTCATAGAGCATTAACCACATTTTTGTTCTTCGTTAACCAACTTTGTTTCCCAACCATAGACACAAAGTTGGTTAATGAAGAACAAAAATGTGGTTAATGCCCTCTACAAGTTGGTTAATGGGCATGCACAAATAGGCAACCATTTTGCTATCTTTATCTTGTTAACCAACTTTCATAGAGCATTAATTACATTTTTTTTCTTCATTAACTTTGTTTCACAATCATAGAAACAAAGTTGGTTAATGAAGAACAAAAATATAATTAATACCCTATGCAAGTTGGTTAATGGCCATGAAGTTGGTTAATATCCTATGCAACTTGGTTAATGGCCATGCACAGAGAAGCAGCCCTTCTGGCCATTTACCCTGTTAACCACCTTTTGTATGTCATTGGTTATACTTTTTTTATATTCATTAACCTACTTTTCCCACCAGTATGCACAAATATTACTGAGCTCTATTTATTGGGAATCGAACTTTCAATTACGATGATGACATTCAACCACATGAATAGGGAGATTTTTCAGTTTCATTTTTCATTGTTACATGAAATCACAAATCTAATAATAGTGCAAAAACTAAATTCCACATTGTCAAGTTAACGGCAAACTTCTCAAATGAGCCACCTCCACTCAAAAATATCAAACATGGTACACACAAAATCATTGGGATCAGCTACTAATTACACTACACAGTTCACATCCTACTATCTATTAACCATCACCAACCGATTACATCCGTGTTCTCTTCCTTCTTCCTTAGAGATATGATGATTACACGTGCAAGTTGGTTGTTAATGTCCTATGCAACTTGGTTAATTAGCTGCAGATAGAAGCACCTTCCGCCATTTACCTCAATACCACCTTTTGGAGTTGAGTGGATGCACTTTCCACACGCTTCCTCGGTTGGAGTTTTGCTCGCGTGGCAATGTTAGATGGTGGCTTATCAGTGGTAACTGCCTCAACATCAGTTTCAGCCTAGACATTATTTCCATCTGTGTAACAAACAGACCTCATGTTACATGTTACATGTTACACAAATATATGTATATAAAAGGCAATTGGTAATGGAGGCAGTACAAAAAAGGTTTGCACAATTACCTGCATTATTATCTTGAGGCAGGTTTATGAATTATACACCTGAAAAGCCAGAATAAACAGCAATTTAATTACACAATTTTCTAGAATTGTATTAGTATCGTCTAAAATTACTTACTTTCATATTCCACTATATAATAGACAGCAATTTAATTAGTGTTAAATCTTTCATGCAATTCTAACGTTAATCAAACATCCCTCACTGTCATTCCGAGCAGCAGTATGACTACGAAGACGTGGGCTTCCTACTGTCAAGGGTGATGCACGACCAGGTGTTTGTCGAGAACCGGCTTCATACCCTTCACTGTCGCTATGGAGAGGCGTCACAAATGAAGCACTTTGTCGATGTATGTTTAGAGGATGATTCAGGGCAGCAGCTGAAGTTGAAGGCGCTGCCGCCGCTGGACGCTGAAGCACAATTTGTTTCAACATACTCAGTTCTTGCTCGAGAAAGGTAATCCTCTCCTCAAATTGCCTATTCTCTACCACCACCTGACGAAGTTCACTAGCATGGTCCTCCATATCAAAAGACCTTGCTTGCTCATGCCCAAACTGGGGGTGTGCCTCGTCCAATGCTTCCTTGACTATGTCAAACTGCATCTCTTCAGTCGTTGCTGCCACATCCTCGATTATCTGCTAACGCACAAAATACACCAGATGCACAAATATGAAATGTTGATGGAAGAGTAACATACAAAATTGTGTTTCTTACTAAACATGTTATAGGAAGACTAATTCAACATGCTTACCAAATTGTGTCGAAATACCCGATCAATCTTGTCCTTGCTGCTGCCAACGTTTTTCCAATTCAAATATCGTGGAAAAGGAAACATGCGGGGGTTCCTGTCTATTTGCCACATGGACAGGTGGTCCAAAGCCCAAATCTGCATCAAGCAATTGTCAAATTTAAGTACATAGTTTTACTACGAAGGTTAACATGCTTGTAAAATTCATGTATACGAAAAAAAATTACTATAATTTGAGGATGGAAAGAGTGTATACCTGAAGGATAGCTGCACATCCTGTTATGTGTCTTTGGCTTGAATTCTCACCCTTTTTCACAACAGAAGTAGCCACGCTTAAACTATCAACCAAGAAATCGTATACTGCTAAACCCCAGCAGTAATTACCAAGAATATCCAAGTCATCCAACATTTTAATCATGCCGCTATACACATATCTCCCTGTTCTTGGAAAATAGAACACGCCAAATGCAAGGAGTATGTACAGCCTACAAAAATCATCCACCTGATGGTCACCTCGATACGCATGAAGCAGTTGGATAATTCTATCAATGGTGACAGCTGCACCCCCAAACATATTCAATGTTTGACATTCCCCTTCATCATTAGTTTGTACCCGTTCACCTCCGATGCGTAGTCCAACCGCAAAACATACATCAATGGGATTAAAACCAACCACTCGACTTCAAACCCTGAACCCCCTACTTCGGTTATCCCATCGGCAAGCTAATTCCCACAATAGTATGCCAGAGATTTGTAAATTTTGTGGCATATTTACAAGCGCTTTGAATGGAGTGGCCTCGATTCGGGTTCTTTGCGCAGAAGTCAAATTGTTGTTGATATCAACCAACACATTGGGTACACAGGCATGCCTCAAACGTAACTGAAAAGTGCAACAATAAAGTTCATGTTAGTAATAAATAAATAGCAGTCATGTAAATAGTTAAAGTATTGCACGTGTTCTATACATTTTGCTTATTTGAACTTGTTGACCCCTCCTTCCTTCTTGATGGTGCCATGCTCCAATTTTTGCTTTGGGCAACACACTTTATAAACTAAACAACAGCACCTGCAAAAAGATGAAAAGCATTTTAGATATCAATGGTAAAAAGAGTTTTCAGATTGAATTGACGTGAATTGAAATGATTTGATGCTAAGTGATTTGAGTTCATAATTTGACAATGTGCAATAAGCCTTTTTCGAAAACCTATTCGTGAATTTTGAGGGTCCGTCAATATATAAAAATAAAAATGTATTACATAAAAATATGAGTGATTATTATCTTAAAAATTAAAAAAGCCATTTAATATTTTTTATGTGACGTGTCATTTATTCTCAGCTAAACTAACTTGTGAGACATGGAAGGATGGCCACATAATGTAACAAATTCCAAAGTTGTGTTAGTCTGCTTATTTTTGTTTTGGCTAGAGAAGGATGACTTATATCTTTACTAATAAAAGGAAACTTGTAGAAATCGAAGAGGATTTTTTTTTTCAATTGCTTATTCTGTTGGAGTGATGTTAATATAATCAGTTCACCGCCTTCCCTTTCAGAAACAATCAGGTTTTGCAATCCTCTAAGTTTTTTGTTTTCTATCTCCTTAGTTTTTCCCTATATGTGATTAATGGTCTATGTCCTTTGTGAAAGGGCTACGCCATCTTAGCACAAATCTAAAGTAGTATGCCTGTGTTCTGTGGTAGTATATATGTACTGTGATAAAAGAATAATATACTTAAAGAAAGAAAAGAGAGAAAATACATTTGAGAGGATAAGAAATCCAATCTCTTTGCATATTAGTAATGGAAATTCCCTTTAAACAACCATGAGCAATGGACCAAATAGAAACCATGAACATAATACTATCCATAATAAAAAGTAAGGGTAAACAAACATCCTTGAACTTACAAACACCCCTCTCGAACCAAATACACCCGAGAATTGCATATATAGCATAGTTACATAAAATCATAGTTCTTGCCAAATATAAAGTCTATACCAAAAAGAACACTGAAAGATGACACCATAAGATGATAGTTTGTCCATAAATATTATGACCAGAAAGGCACAAACCTCTGTCAAAATTGGTAGGTCAACAACTAGGCTTGTGACATATCGCAGAACAAGGCCAATGACCCCCCTAGCTACAAAGGATGATCCAATATCCACATCAATCTGCATAATATAGAAAATTACAATGAAAGTGTAATTTACCAGATAATATAAAAATAGCAACAAAATGGCATGTATACTGAAGCTCAGTTATATGACCAACTAGCATATTATTGCACACAAATTAAACAACAATGTTGAATTGGGAATCTTCAATGACTAGAAAATTCAAATTAAACAATTTAGAAGGGATGTCAAGTTCCATAAGCAAGAGCCAGTAGTTGATGGTCAATAGGGCATGGAATTTACATAGGACACCTAAAATAAAGTTGAGATTATCTATATTTATATTAACAATGTATTCTCATTTGGGATTGGTTGGTTGCATTCAGGGAGAGGATAGGCTACAGGATGCTCAGATCTATAACAATGCCCAAACTAATTTAGCCTTATGACTACCATTAAATTCAGCTCCTCCCCTTATTAAACATAGTGAAAACCAAATCAACCAACAAAAAAAAGTTAGCAAGCACATACCCTCCCCTATAGCCTCCAAAAATCATATGAAAACAAAAGCCACAGTTTTATTGCTTCCTCAGCCTATAGATGGATATTCAAGCTTCAAAGACATTACCAATAATTTTCCCTTTTGGTGACTCAATTTACCTGGATTAATATAGAATAAGTTGGGCACCATTCACACAATTATTCTATATTATTAGTTGCCATCCCTCATTCTTTCACTACCTGGTATTTGTTGTTAAATCTTGGGTCTAATGGGTTTTCTGAAGTTACTTTTTCTAATATCTTGGTAATAATTTATTAAAAACCAGAAGAGAAACAAGGAAATAATGTCATTATTAAACCCACTCAATGGATTAATTAGCTATGTAACAGGAAACTTAACTGATTTAGTAAATAATAAATTTAATGCTATTACAACATTAAGAGATGAATTATCTGGAGTAAGAAGAAGATTTGATGAAATAAAAAAATCGAAAAATCAATCCTGAAGCCTCATCACAAGGCTTAAAAAGGATTTAGATGAAATCAAAAAATTAATACAAGAAAACAAGGAGATCCTCAATAGGACCAAAATTAGACTACATAAATAACAAACTAGACCAATTAAGCGAAAACAACTACATTAACACTCGACAGAAGAACAAATAATTAGAAAGGCAGTAGAAGAATGTAATGTGCAAAAGAATTAGAAAGGAAATTATCAGACCAAATTAGGAATATGAATATACCCACAGTAACTCCATCAGGAGAAAAACTGACAGACTTTTCACATTTAAACTCAATTTGGGAACCAACCTCTAGAATAGACAAACAACCTCATCAACGAAAAGACTTTTTAGAAAATTAAAATGGAAGAATATAGGAGAAAATGTGCGTTTGAACTTGCAGCTATGATGGCTAATCATTTAAACTAAATTTTGTTCACTGCATGCTGATGTTAAATTTTTGAATAAAGGTTGGGTTGTTAGGAGAAAAATTGCAAATCTATACAGCTAGTGCATCAACTAAAGTTCAGTGGCAAAGTTTTCAAAGCTCTACCAAGCCACTCACATGGTATCAGGTAAATTATCATCATTAAAATTGTTTGTTCCATTATATTTTTTTCCACAATGCATAGATAATTTTGGAGGGAATCCAACTAAATATGCTAAAGGCCTTATTTTTTCTGTTTCTCCTACTACTTTGTGTTCCGCATTTAGCTACAACTTTATTATTCTAACACTACACAAATATTTTATTTCCCTGCTGATTGACAGACCACATTTGATGCACCAGTGAGCAACAATCCTGTAGCACTTAACCTTGGATCTATAGGAAAGGGAGTAGCTTGGGTTAATGGCCAAGGTATTGGCCGATATTGGGTATCTTTCCATACGCCAAACGGGACTCCTTCACAGAAATGGTACGCTCCCATGCCACCATTTTTATTTTATTTTATTTCTTTCATCTACTTCCCAAATTAATTTGTGACAAAACACAACAATTGAATATACATAAAAACTAAGGGATAATGATTACAAGGACCTCCCCCCCAACAACAAAAATGATTATAATAAAAAATAATTATGCAATTATTTAAAAACAGAAAAGATAACCATGATAGATGCATTTTTTTTTATAAAACATGAAAAGCATAACCACTTTTTAATTAAATAAGTAAACTCTTTTTCACAAAAAAATAAGTACAATTGTTATAATTGTGTAGCCACTTTTCATAATGGGTAACCATATTTGTGAAAAAAAAAGGATAATTTTTTTTACTATACTCTATTTTTCTTCACCTTATTCTTGTTTGCAAGTATTCATTGCTGAAATTGCATTTTGATCTGTAGGTTGATGTGTTATCCTTTGGCATAGTGTTATGGGAGATTCTAACCGGTGAGGAACCATATGCCAATATGCACTATGGTGCAATTATAGGTAATATCTTGTTCTTAGGCTCCTCTTTTATCTTTTCTGTGGTAGAACCTAAATTAAAGCCTTCTTGCATCCTCTTGAAATAGATTTCTCCTTTGTATTGAAGTAACGATACATTAGATGGTAGAGTCTTTTTGTTTTCATTTCTCTTTTCTTTCTTTGCTCTAAAAATAGAGGAAAGCTTCTATTGAAGGCTCTTTGAATCATGCCTTGTCGCTCTTGTGAAATTAGCAATTAGAGTTAAGATTTAGGTGGGGAGAGGTTGGGCTTTCAAAAGAACTAGCAGATATCAGATAAAAATGTGGTTAAAGAATCAAATTAGAGAAGCAAAAAAGGAGTTAGGATTTACACCTAGGATTTTTATGCATCACACCAAGAGATGTGTTAGTTTCTGTGTAATAAGCCTTGCATTAGAAACTCTTCATATATAAATCGTTTGAACTGATGTAAACATGATTAGACTGAAAGGTTAACTCTTAAGACAGGCCAGCCTCTTCGTTTCTCCTAATTATGATGTTATCCATTATGTTTGGACCCTCTTTTTCCATGTTATTTTCCAAATTTTCCAGTTATATTGAGTGCACCAGTAATACCACTATATTATGTAGAATCAAAATTTCCAGCCTTTTATCTAGATCATACTTTCTTTGTCTTTTCCTTGTTGATTTTTTTGTGCTTAATACAAGAACCAAGAAGAAAAGAGACAGCAATACAAGGAAAATAAAACCATAAACTCAAACACCGAAGATAACTGCTTTGCTCTCTCCCCCACACCAGAACCGAACCCAAACAATCAATCAAATGGTATGGCAATGTTCAATGATTAAAATGTACAGAGAGAGAGAGAGAGAGAATGTTACCACAAAGATTCCAACGATGAGGGCAGCAACACAGGCAGCACAGCGGAGTGATGGAGTGGACTGGGAGTGCCTCGCACGCACGCCAAATGGAACCTCGCACGCTAACTGGGAGTGCCAACTGCAACCTCGCACGCCAACTGCGCCTGCGTGGTCTCCGACGGACGAAGTGACAATGCCAAACGAGAGGGACGACTAGATGACAGAAAAGGGAGAATAGGGGAAACAGGGAGAAAGGGAACGAATAGGAGCAATGCCAAATGAGAGGGACAAAGGGACAGGAGAAAGTGACAACTCCGGGGTTCACAACTTGGGGAAATAGGGAACGAAGATCAGCGTAACAGATGGAGGGGGAAATTTGGAGAGAGTTGAGGAAATTTTGAGAGGGAGAAAAGAACGTCAGAAATGGGAAATGGGAGGGAAATGAAAAGGCTAAGGTAGAAAGGGAGAGATACGGAGCTTTTTGAGAGAAATATGTATCACTGACGTCAGCCAAATTACGGTGTGGAGAATGGTGTTTTACTATTCGCGGTAAGAAAATTGGGACTGTTAAGGATAAGTTCATGTAATTCTCAGCCACCACCAGTACCCTATATACCCAAACATTTGTGTACTTGAATCAACTTGTTTATGTGCAATTTCTATTAGTATTGTGAATACAACTACTCTCTAGTACAATGACAGGTCTTGCTGATTGGTTTACTTATTTATGTTATTATGTACAGATCCACTTCTTTTCAAGGTAGATTATTGAAGCACAATCTCGATACAGAAATTGTGGATGCTTTGAAGAACCTAAGGCAAAAACTATCTGAAAATGAGTTGAAGTAGAATATCAGGTTAAAATTATAGTCACATAGTTTAGTTTGACAGGTGAATTCTCTACAATATAGATTTTAATAGTTTATCAGGTGCTAGATGCTTTTCATTTTTAAGCATGCGGGCATGCATTTATTATTTATAACAGTAACACTAGA
Organism: Ormosia semicastrata; assembly: GCA_029884595.1. Lineage (NCBI taxonomy): Eukaryota > Viridiplantae > Streptophyta > Magnoliopsida > Fabales > Fabaceae > Ormosia > Ormosia semicastrata. The sequence goes on from JAQQTO010000056.1 coordinate 26,017,386, forward strand.
GTCCTTCACATTTTGGTTGGATCATATTTTGACATAATGACAAATAATAAACTATTGAACATGACACTTGTTGTGTCAACCAAAATTGAGACATTGTATTCACTGATACAATCTAAACTATAATGTCTAAGTAATCTATAAAGTGTATGATCAACAACATAACTGTACAAAGACAGTTTAGATACATTTTTGCTCAGGAAAAGTGCAAAATCACTCTACTTTAGGATAGTTTAGCAAATCTACTTCTTTATTTCCAAGTAAGCTTGCTACGCAACATGTGCTAGTGTTGCAGAATCCCATCAATTTTTTGCTATTTATTTTCTATAAGATAAGATGAAGGAAAATAAAAAAGCTAAAATTGCATGCTTTTTTCTTTAAAACATTAAAAAGAAAAAGGAATAGAAGCACCTGCAAAAGTTTTGTGTAACACCTTTATATTGCATCCAGATTTAGCTCACATGTGATTTTACAATACCTACGGCCAGACCACTTTTTGTGTAACACCTTTAGAAGCACTCACTACTAGAAATTTTTTATTTAGAGATGAAATTTAGAGACGGACAAGATTTCATCTCTATTAGAGATAGAAACAGAGACGGATTTGATAATTTAGAGACAAAAAATAAATTTTATAATTTAGTGACAGAATTTAGAGATGGAAATTATCCGTCTCAGAATTTTTCATCTTTAATTTTGTCTCTGCATGGTCAATGTTGGGTTTTAAAAAAGTCAAATTAATTTAGAGATGGGAAATAAATTTTATAATTTAGAGATGGAATTTTGATATGGAATTTAGAGATGGAAATTATCCGCCTCAGAATTTTTCATCTTTATTTTTGACTCTACAGGTCAATGTTGGGTTTTAAAAAAGTCAAATTAATTTAGAGACAGAATTTAAAGACAAAATTTCCATCTTTAATGACATTTCAATTTTGTCTCTAAATATTTGGTATAATTTAATTAATAATTTTTTTATAAAAGTTAGAGACAAATTGTTTCCGTCTCTAATTCCTTCAAATTTACTATCTTTTTGAAACCTTTTTCCTATCTTTTTTTTTTCATTCCCTCTTTCCCCCCTCTTCCCCTTCTTTCTTTCGAAGCCCTAGCCCTATATCCCCTTCTCTCTCTATCTCTCCATTCTCTTTTTATTCTCATCCCACTGCTCCAGTGCCATCAATGACTGTTCTCGCTGTCACTGGCCATCATTTCAGCTCCATCATGATGCCAGTGCTACGTTTCTCCTCTGACGCTGCTGGTCTTGCTCCTTCAGCATCCTTGCTCGCTCGTCACCACTGCTAAGCTTAGATCTAGCCGCTTGCACTCAGATCTCGTCACTAATGTGCCGCTGCCGCTCTGACCGCATCGGCACCTCACTACTGCGCCCTACCTCGAAACATTCTTCCCCTTTCCTTTTCCTCTATTCTTCCTTTTTATTATTATTTTTTTTTTGCTTTTATGCCTGCTGTGTTGCCAAAATTTCCTTCTCCCTTGTTCAAGCTAAGCACAAGGTTTTCTGAGTCATTTAGTTATTCTTCTATTCAATTTTATTACCACACGTGATTATTTGAGACACTTTGGTTTTTCATTGTTATTTTCTTGGCAATGGCATTTTTTTCAAAATTTAAATATTAATAGGGATTATTTGTTAGTTAAAAGATTTATTCTATGACAACACAAAATGGCTTTATGCTCTTGTGCATTAGTTTTATGACAACACAAAACTTTTGTTAAGAGGACATTGAAGGATCTCTCTTCGTTGTTAAGAGGTTCATTTTCTTCTTCTTTTCATTTACTTTTTATAGTTATCATATCTCACGATTCACAATTTCAATGATCCAATTGTTCAATTTGGAATTTTTTTTCTTTTTTTTTTGGAGGGGGAGAAGCTTACAGGAAATTATTGTTTAATTTCAGGAACACACAACCACGATTTTAACTTATTGTGATGAACCGTTGCAATACTGGTTAGTGAGTCCATTTGATTTTGTTTATTGGCATCATTTCTTTTGTCTGAAAAAACTCTGTTGTTTGTTGGCAACTGGGCATAATGCATAACTCATATTCAGTAATAGGATGAATCTATGACACTTGATAGTGTGATTTTTGGATTTGGTTTTGAAAACTTGTCATTTTGCTTCCAAGTGTATGCATCAATCTTGAGTCTACTAGATTCAGTTTGTAAACTAGTTGTCTAGGGGCTGAACAATAAATATCTATTGTCTGCATATATAAAATGCTTCAATAATTATATGACAATAAATGTACAAAGATTTCAAAACATAGGGCACTTAATAAGGATTAGGAGGTAGCCAAACAAGATTGAATTAACTTGCAATACATGTAGTTCTCTCTCTGATTTGTAATTTCTGAATGACCTTTACTACTTGATAGTGACTGCCTATATAATAAATATATATAAAGCTTAAAAGGCAGCTTCGTGCCTAAGACTGAAACAATGTATGATATATGCTTGGCTAAATAGTGAATTTCTTGAAGTGTTAGTGCCTTTGTTCCCTTCTCAAGCTGCTGGTACACTGTTATTTGATAAAATTGCATTTGAAGAAAAAGAATTTAACTTATTTGAAAACCCCTTCACTTCCAAAAGGAATGCATGCTAATTCTATATAGGACAAAAAATAGTGGCAAAACTCTAAAAAGGGTTTTCTTAGATTTCATTTAATTGTTAAGTCCCTTTGCTTATCCAAGATTATAAAAATTATTTTAGCCACCAATATAATTAATTCCAGTTGGTTTCTTTTAATATAATTTCCTATATATGATCTCATTCTCTAGATTTGATATGATTTCAGTCTTTCTGTCCATTTAGCTTATTGACAATGTTCCAATACTGCAAATAGACATGGTATGGTGCTACTTTATGATACAAGATATCAAATGGCTCTCAGATGCAAGAAAATGTCTTAAAATGGCTAGGGCAGGAATTGAACATGCTCATGGGAAGGATTCTCTCCGCCTCAGAGTCGTACAAGGAGGTTGCTATCCAGAACTTGCATTGTGAGTTGATTCTGAATATTGTTCAGCTTTTTTTCCTTAGAAATTCTCAAAAGATTCCTAGGATGCAATTCAAAGTAGTTTAATTTTTAGTACTTGTTTCTTGAACTTTTAAGGAGATTAATTTTTAGGACTTTGCACATAGGCATTTGAGACTAGAGCTGCTTGAAGGGGTGGTGGCATATCATACTAGCTAATTAGAGAAATCAAGAAAAGCATTAGCTTCTGCAAAAGAAAAATTTGTCCAGGTTTGTTGAACTACTATTGCATATTATGATAACATGTTAAAAATAAAACTCAACATTTTTACACATATTGCTTCTATTTTTTGGTCTCCTTGTTTGATCACTATGTTAGTTGGTTGATGTCACATATATTATAATCTTACTAGATGCTAGTTAAAAGAAATAAAGATTAGCTGAAGCTCAAGCTTCTGTAGCATTAAGAAGTCAACATCACTAATTGTAAATTTTGAAGGTGCCAGTAGATATTGAGCATTCTTCTGGCTTCAGATGTTTTGAATTTGATTGATATAGCTATTTTTGTTTGCTTGTCTATGCCACCCCTGCCCCTTTTTTCTCTTCCAAAGAAGAGGAAAAAGAACATAGTCTAGCTGAAGAGTTTGGCATAATATGCATTACTTTTGACTCTCTCATTGTAAATAATGTCCTATTTTATTGCGGCTACAAGTGCCAGATGAAGCCTTATCACTTGTTATGAGCATGGGCTTCAAAGAACGTGATGCAATGAGAGCATTGCGAATGAACAATCAAGATGTGCAGAGTGCCATTGATTTCCTTGTTGAGGAGAGGACTAAGAAAATGCAAAAATTGGAGGAAGATATCCAAAGAAGAAATGAAATTAGGTGGGTGCCACTCTATGTTTATTGACTTATATTTTTTTATGGTATCTCTCTTGGTTTCTAAATAGCTTCCACCCTAGGGAGCAAACGTAGTATGGGATGACACCCTCAAAGAAAGTTATGGATCCAGAGAGATTAAAAGAATTGGTCTCTATTGGGTGAGTGTTATTTTGCAACTTTATTGTTGGTATTGGTATTTGGTAATGTGTGAAGTGGATACTTCTTCGTGATTTAAAATAACATCTTTGGCACATAACTTCAAGAACTTTTCAGTACCTATTATATGCCACTGCATATGCTACTTATAATTTATTAATGTTATGCCATCTTCCATTGCACGGTTGCATTTCTAACATGGACAAATCCTTAAATTTCTTCTTGCCAGTCTCTGCTAGCCAATAGTCTATTAGACTAAAGTTATCTTGTACTATGACTATTTGATAACACTAGTTATTAGATTCAAAATGACACTAGTTATTAAACAGTGTACTTTTAATGTTTTGTTGTTCACACTATAAAAGTTATGGATGTTCTTTTTTATTGTGGATTTAATGAAATATATTTTGCTTTTTAGTTAAGTTATGTCTATAACTGTGGATTTCTCTTGCTAATATTCTTATAATGCATGTTTCATTTACTTTTGCTTATTGCTATATATTGCTATAACATTCATCATAGAATTTGGCTGCTCTTACCATTTCTTTACCCTTAACACTTGTTTGTAGTTTCTATAGATTTAGTTATAGTTGTTTTAGTGATAATTTTGTAAATTTAACAAGTTAAGTTTTATTTGTTATGCATGGTTTATTTTAATATCTCTAATGAATACAATGCAACAATACTTTATTTTCTCTTCTCATAAACCCACAGTGCTGTCTCAAAGTTTTGGTCCTTAAAAAGTGTCAACTTGGGCTTGCTGGAGTTCTTCACATAATTGAGGCATTGTCAGGTAGGCATTAAATCATATTTGGTTTCTAGTTCCTTGTTTTAAAACTATTACAGTATGGTTATTTTGTTTTCTTTTATCAAAGAACAGCTGTTTGGAGGAGCTTAATCTTACTAGTAATTCTATTCCAAATGAACTTTATGCTCTATCAATAAAAGGATGCTCACAAATGCAGGAGCAGAAAGTTGATATTGTGAAAGTTGATGACAATCAAGAGGTCCTTTGCTCTCTAAACACTGATTGCCATCAACTTGAAGTTGCTGATAGTGAAGATATTCCAGTTATAGTAGAAGCTGTTGTTTCTGGAATTGATGACAGCTGTGCTAGTTCATGTCAAAGAAATTCTTCATCTCCCGAGTGCCATTTCACTAAACAGTAGATCCTTTGATTTTTTTTATTTAACTTTAAGTTTCATTACTTGTAATTGTATAAGTTAGAGAGAAGTCTACTTGCAAAATGTAATAGCAATTAATAGTATGCATAAGATATTGTAACTACTTCATATACTTACAACTATTTTGATATCTTTTATAGTTACTTGGATAATTATAATGATCGATTATTTATTATGATTTTTGGTAAATTTTGATTTTGGATAATTATATGCATAGGAAAATAGAATTTTTTTTATAAAGTGAAGGCATCTAGTTATGGCAAAACTTAACTAGATGCCTAATTTTTTTAAATATTAGAGATGGATTTAGAGATAGAAAAATTCATCTCTAATTTAGAGACAAAATTTTTCCATCTCTGTTTAAAGAATTGAAATGAATCTTATAACTGATTAGTAATGGAATTTTAAAATTTAGAGACAGATTTTATAGAGATGGAATTAAATTTTCTGTCTTTAACAATCGGAGACGCCACTTTTAGCAATGAATCAATTTTCGTCTCTATTTCCGTCTCTAAATATTTAGAGATGGAATTTTGCTCATTTAGAGATAAAAAAATTTTGTCTCTAAATCTGATTTTTTAGTAGTGACTTTCGCCTAGACCAGGTTAGAATCAAATAAATTGTTCAATGATTTTATAGCAATTTTGTCATATTCCATCCATAGTTAATTTGTTTATAAAGCAAGTTTGAACTGTATTACTAAAGCAAAAACAAATTTATCTTGCAGTGAAGAATGGCTCAAAAGAATGGATCAGAGTATGACTTCCATCAACATATGGCAAGGATTCAGCTATCAAGTGGACTACCTATTGGAGAACATTCTGATTTTGATAGTTATGATGTAATTACAAACTCATAGGAGACTGTGACTAGTACTGATGACCCATGCATTCAGAAAGAGCAAAGTGAAACAAACAAGAAATCAAGCCCAATGGTCTTATGTTATGTAAAGCCAGCAAGTACAATCTCTACTATTATATAAAGCCAGAGGCCAATATATATAATTTTTGCTTTTGATTTGTAAAGCCAGTATAATCTTTGCTTCTCATTTGTAAAAGCCAGCTTTAGACCAGCAAATACAGTCTCTACTGATGTATTTGTAACTGTCAACAATAATACAAAGATTGAATAAAATTATTCTATTATTGTATTTATTGTTTTTCAATAACAATTACAAATATGAAAATAAGATGATTCTACTGTACAACCATAACAAGACTGATAAGACTAAATACTATAATCTCTATACCACAAGTTAAAAAAAATGTCATGTGCAAAAATATTTGTAGCACAAGTGAAAAAAAATACATGCAGCTAAAATTTAAAAGTAAAACTAAGATGCTTTGGCAAATTTTGAGGATCATCAATATCCAATAACACCAACATGTTAAGTTGCATCATGGATGGCCTTATTGATCTTGACTTTGCAAGTTGATGACATCAATTGCTACTTGTTTAGTAGCTAGTAATTGTGCCTATGAATATATTTTTTGTTTTTCATGTTAAAGTAAAAAATATGTTAGACTAAGATAAAAATAAAGAAATATTACAATCGTTTATCACCTATAGCAATTCCATCATGCTCATGTTGTTATAGTAAAACTGCAGTTAGAAAGTCTATGAACCTGCAAGTTATATCTAACCTCTTGTCCACATCAAAATTATCAAATAAAATTAAGAACAACAAGCCTATGTTGATCCAAAGCTCTCAACATAAATACTCATAAAAAATCATAATCCAAATTATAGTAACAATTCTATGGGTAATTGGGTTAAGAATAACATAGGGGGTGGTTCTATATTCCCACTGCTAAGGAAAATATAATTTTGGGTGCAAAAAGATTCCAAGTCCCATCTCAACTACTTGAGGCAACCCAAATAGAGGAAGCAAAATGAATGAGAGTGCATTGTGATTAACACTTAACTTTTATGCACTTGAATTTGGCGGAGCCCTTCATTATATATACTAAAATAAGAAGAAAATTTCAGTTCTAAAATAAGGGTTCTCTTATTATAACAAAACCTGACAAACAAGAGATAAAGAAACATAATCCAAATTACCATAGTGTGGTGATGCGACTATTCCTGTGAGCTAGGTAGAGGGCGGTGCAACTCTAGTTCAACAGTGATGATGGTGGGTGTGACTAAGAACAAGGAAGGGGAGGCGACGAGGAGCGGTGGTGTTGGTGTTGGACTGTAACTAGGCAGTAGAGGCAGAGGATGGTAGTGACGACCTTGGGCAGCTTTGAGTGGTGGTGTTGGTGTTGGACTACAGCAGAGGCAGAGGATGGCGGTGACAGTGACGATGAGGACGAGGATTAGAGAAACAGAGTTAAACAAAATTAAAGAATTTATAATTTTGATAATAAATGACATGTATATTATTTTCCATTTGTCAATATTTAATTGGAAGGACAGGAAGGGAGACAGGGATAGGGGATAGGTGATCCTCATCTGATGGCATCAAAGCATACAAGTTAAATTTGGTCGAAAACTCCACTTTTAGGCGTAGAAACTCACGTATTGGGTTCTTTTTTTAGTACAACTGAAAAAATAAGAAACAGAAAAGGAAACAACACTAAGGCCTAATGAAAAGGGATGCTCATTGCATCAACAAGAAGCATTGGACTTATCTCTCGAGGAGGTAGTGTCCAGTTCTTAAAGTTATCAACATTCTTCAATCCATCCTTTGCAAACCAATCAGCGTAGGAATTGTCCTCCCTCAAAGTATGCTCCATCGTCACAGACCAGTCCTTAGATAATAAGAACTTAATATCCTCAATTATGCAAGCATATTTATGGAAAATAGAAGTTTCCTTAGCTATCAAATTAAGAGCCTCTTGAGAATCAGAATGATAAACAAGCAATCTAAACCCCTGGTCCTAAGCTAGACGGAGACCTCTAAAGATAGCAAGTAGTTCAGCATGAAGATTTGTGAAGGTTCCAACAAAGGAAGAGAACCAGCAAATCAATTCACCATCTCTGTTTCTGATCAGCCCACCGCACCTAGGCCTCCCTAGATTACCTAATGAGCTACCATCAACATTCAACTTAATAAGATTATGTAGAGGTTTAACCCAACAAACCAGGTACAAACTACGAGGAAGGTTGACACCTAGACTACAAATAACAGTACACAAGTCCTCCCTCATCATAATTATTTTCTTGATAAGCTTATACTCAGTCCAAAAAGAAGATAAAAGTTCATCATTTTGAATGTGCCAAATCCACCAAATACCAGCAAGAAAAATAATCGAAAAGGAACCTTATAAAAAAGAACAAATCCATTTTTTTTCTATTAGGGGAGAGAAACACATTAGCTGTAGAAAGACCCAACCAATCCCAGATCCTTCTAGCCTTAGGATAGTCATGAAGACAGTGAAGCACGTCTTCAACTGGGCAAGCACAACAACCATAGGATGGATTAGAATTCAACTTCCTACTCACTCTCATGGAACCTGTAGGAAGAGCATCATGCCAGATCAACCAAAGAAAAACACACAATTTTTTCGGAGCATGGATCCTCCACAGCCAACTCCAACTTTCTTGTTCATATTGAATAATGTTATCTCAATGTAGGAGCCAAGAATAACCCAATTTAACAGTATAAATACCTGAAGTTTATGCAACCCAAACAATCATATCCTAGATGCAACAATCAAAGGCCATCAGAGTTGTATCAATGAAGCAAGATTATGAGGAATTATTATAGATAACTTGTCTAGCTGCCAAAACTGGTTAACAAACACATTAGAGATCAGAATATGAGAATCCTGAATATCAACAAAAGGGACTAGATCAAACAGATGCCCCTCCTCAAGCCATCTATCAAACCAGAAAGAGCTAGACTTATTTCCCAATCTGTACTGGTAACCATCCTTAAACACTTCAATAGTCTTTGTTATAGATCTCCAAGTATAAGAATCTTCATTCCTGCCCACTGCTGCCAAAAAAGAGGAATTACTGAAATATTTATTAGAGAGGATTTGAACCCAAACTTTGTCTTTCTTGTAGAAAAGGTTCCAAACCAACTTGCCTAGAAGGGCAAGATTACAAAAACGAGCTCTTTGAATTCCAAGACCCCCCATTTTCTTGGGTTGGGTAACTATATCCCACTTTACCAAAGGGAAGCTATAGGTCTGGTCATAACTCTTTTGCTAGAGGAACCTGCGAGCAAAAGTATCAATTGCATCACAAATACTGCTAAGAATCCACATAATTTGCATCAGGTAATAAGGCACTGTAGAAAGCACTCAGTTAATTAAAGTAAGGCGACCAGCCTTATTTAACAGCAAACTCTTCCAGCCTGCCAATCTAGAGTGCAATTTTTCCATAACATAAGTGAAGTCTTGCTTCTTGATCCCACCCATCAATAAAGGAAAACCAAGATACTTTCCTAAATTTGTGGTAAAATGGACAGGCGAGATGGTCGTGAATTTCTTACACTTTCTTCTAGAAACATTCCAAGAACTTATAGCTTTAGATTTGTTAAGATTCACTTTAAGACCAAATGCAAGGCAAAAATCATTAAGAGCATTAGTAACAAGCTGGACTTGAGAAGCTCTAGCCTTAACAAACAGTAAGCAAACATCAACAAAAAAAAGAGAGGAGATATGGCAGGACCCCTTTTAGATATCTTCACCAGAATCCAAGCACCAGACTTAATTTTCTTAGAGATTAACAGAGCATGTTTTTCCATACACAAGATAAATAAATAGAGGGAGAGGGGGTCACCCTCTCGAAGCTGCCTATTCAGGGAAAAGGCTAGTAACCTGGATCCATTCCACACCATGGATAAAAAGGAACACAGTGCATAATTAAATTGATACAAACATCAGGAAAACCAAATTCATTTAAAGTGATATGTAAGAAGTCCCAATTAATTCTATCATAGACTTTTTCAAGATCCATTTTAAAAAGAAGAGTACATTTTTTTTTATCTTTAGCACACTGCAAGTAATGAATCACTTCCTGGGCAATAATAGCATTATTAGCAGTTCCTCTGCCTAGAACAAAGCTACTCTAGAGGGGACCAATAACCTCATCCAAGAAGGGGTGCAACCTATTGACTAGAACCTTGGTTACAAGCTTGAACACCACATTACAAAGGCTAATCGGTCTAAGCTCTTTAAGGCGGGTAGGTGGCTTAACCTTAGGAATTAAGACAATTCATGTCTCAGCAAGCCTAGAGTCAAAAGTTCATGTGACAAAAGCCTTCTTGACCACTTTCCAAATATCATCCCGTACCACATCCCAATATTATTTAAAGAAAAAAGGCTAGAATCCATCTGGACTCTGAGCCTTATAAGAGTCCATGCTAGATAAAGCATCAAAAACCTCTTTCTTAGATATTGGCCTCAATAAATCATTGCAAGCAGCAGAGCTATGATGTGGTACCATAGAACATTCAAAGCATTCAGCTGGTATCTCTCATTCGAGCAAAAAAAATTTGAAATAACCATGAGCCTCCCTTATTAGAGTTTCATCATCAAGACTAAGTATCATCAATGAAAAGACTATTGATGCGATTCCTACATCTTCGGATAATAGTTTGAGCATAAAAGAACTTCATGTTCCAATCACCAAAGTTCACCCATTTCGCACGAGAATTTTGATACAATAACAACTCTTCTTGTCTCAAAACATCTTGATAATCCTTATGGAGATTTCACTCAAAAAGAAGAAGGTTAGAAGAATTTGAAAATTCAAGCTGTTGCTAAATTCCCCTTAATCTATCTTCAAGATGGCGCTTCTTTCTGAAGATGTTCCCAAAGATCTCCTTGTTAAACTTAATGGAAACATTTTTAACTAGCTCAAGCTTATTGGCAAAAATAAGATGATTATTTTGCCAAGCATGATCAACTATACTATGATAAGCAGGATGCATAGACCAAGCTGCAACAAACCTGAAAGGACGATTACTAGCATGTAAGTGAGTTCCCCCGTAGTGAAGCAAAATAGGATTATGGTCAGAATAAACCCTGCACAAGTGCTCCACAAAAGCCTCGGGAAAACTAAGGCTCCAATCACAATCAGCAATACCACGATCCAACCTTTTAGAAACCTGGTTATTACCTTTGCAGTTTCTAGTCCAAGTAAATTTGCTCTCAATTGCACCTAAATCAACAAAATTACACTTCTCAAGAACTTCAGAAAACTAGGCAGCTCGAGAGAAAACAAAATTCCCACCCCTGATTTTAAAGGGTAATAAAACTTCATTAAAATCTCCCACCAAGAGCCAAGGCAACTGAATAAGATTTCTCAACTGATTAAGATGATCCCAAAGCAAGCTGGGAGTAGCAGGAACAGGACTAGCATAAATGGCAGAACAAAACCATTCCCTTTAAGCCAGACCAATTTTAACAGTAACTGATTGGGAAGTTTTAGCAAACACACTAAAAGAAAAACCACCTTGGGTTGTAAGAATCCAAATATCACCAGCATGACCATGAGCCTCCTCAATAGCAATTGGAGTATAACCCAAACGTTGCAAAAAATGCTTCACCCTGGTAAAAGCAACATGAGTCTCCAAAATAAAAAATAAACTTAGTTTGTATTTCAACACCAAATGGCAAACTTGCCTCTTGATAGTGCTATTAGTAGCTCCCTTGATGTTCCAGGAGAGAATAGACATGTCTTTAAATTCAATCATAAGAAAGAAAAATAGAGAATAGCGCACGCCTAGGAAGAGAGCATTTCCATGGCTTGATGGCAACCACCTTCTATGCACTCTCTTTCAATCATGGGAGTCTCTTCCAGTGCTTCTACGAGCTCAACTTCTTCCATGACCCTTTCCACCATGGGATCCAAAGCCCCTTCTATGATACCACAGTCAGGGTGCTCAGATCTCGCACCCATCACCATCTTACTGCACTCTTGCGATCTCGAAGGCGAGAACCTTGTGGGTTTCGTCGCCCTTCCTCCACGCACAGGAACCACCATTTCAGCTGGAATAGATTGCATGAACTCACAATTTTTTTGGGCAAAGACAGTAGCTAGAATCTTTTCCAATGAAGGAGACTGAATAAGGGTGAAAGAAGAAACCTCTTTACGGACCCTCTTTTTCATAGGCAGAGCAGAAGACCCATGTGGGCCAATTCTATCCAAATTCATAATCTGATTAAAAGGCCCACTCTTGGAGACTTTGGTGGACCGTGCTCACATATGTGCCTCTTCTTTACGCACATGCTTGCTTTTAATACCATTATTACCAATAAAAGTTATTCTCGCTCCATTCGTCTTGGACTAGCATATTGGTGAATGTGATCTTTAATTTTTCCTTGCCGTTATGCTTCTTCCTGGAGACAACGATCCATTCCCTATGCAAGGCATCTGAAGATTCCTCTACCTCAACTCCATGGTTCTGGGTATGAATTGGACCAAATCCTTGCAATGGTTCTGCTTCACCACCAACACCAGCCAGAGGGGCAGATGCATGAACTTTTTTGCTTAAACCATCATCAACTGCTTCTTTTCGAATAACAAAACTACTATGTCTACCAAGATGCCGATAATGACCACAAGAAGAACATATGTGATGGAGACCCTCATATTCGACCTTATACTAATGCCCTTTCAACCAAACCATACCCACAACAAGTTTAGTTAAATTAACCACAGCATAAACATGAGTAAATCTCCCTCTTGTAACATTTAAAGTGTTCATATCCACTTTTATTGGAACCCCCACTGCTGAAGCTAGAGCCATCAAAAAAATTTCATCATAAAAAACAAGATTCATTCTTGGAAAATGAATCCATACCAGGGAATGATCAATTTGGGCAATAGGAGAGACAAAAGCAGGTGTCCAAGTCTGCACCGCTAAAGCAGTGATCAAAGAGTATCCATGGACCTCCTCCATAACTTTTACCCTATCCACCTCCAAGTCAAATTTCACCATGAAAAAACCATTGCCTACATCCATCAATTCAAATCCTCCTGAAAGCTTCCATAACATCTTAACTCGATCCCTTATCGTAAGAAAGCCGATATTCTTACCTAGGAGCTTAATCACTAGAGCATCATACCATGACTGAAAAAGGTCCTAAAAGACTTGGTCATCCAAGAAAACTTTAGACTTAAGCCTATTGCCATCCTCAAACTCCACACATGCAAGGTTCTTCTTTATAAAATATGTTTTCTCTCTGGGTGGTGGTGGTTGTTTGTCATCTATAACCTTGTCCCTAAAAGAGATAGCAAGCTTGCCTAAAACATAATTTTACACTAAACCTCCTGCACTGTCTGGAGCCTTCCCCATTGGAGGTTGTGTGGCTAAACCATTTGCAGAGAAAACAAAACCCTCCATTCCACTCTCATAAAAGAGTATATAAAGCAATAAATGTAACGCTTGTTCATGCATTGGGTTCAACATGTAATACGCATAGCTTCAATATAAATATTTTCAGAAATTGACTTTGGGGACTTTTCACTTTGAGATCCATTTTTTCTCTCATCTTCGTTTTCTCTCACTTTCTCACCAATTTTTAGGAGTTTGGAGTTTCAACCCAATGATTCAAGTTAAGATCATTATCATCATCATGGATCTATGTGTTTATTATTTCTCTCTTTCCTTCTTCTTTTTATTTTCTTCCATGGGTAACTAAATCTCCCATAACTAGAAGGAGAAGTAGCTTGACCCAAACTTGATGTAATTGGATCTTGATGTTAATCTATGTTTTCTTCTTCTTAATTAACCATCAATCTCTGTTCTTAATGTTTTTATGACTTGATCAATCATAAATTGAATTGTTGGGTAATTAATAGATTAGAAAATCCTTTTTTGCTGCTTGCTTCTTATGATTGATGCAATGATCTAGCAATATTTAGAGATAAGTTTTGTTGATTGTGTGGTTTTCTTGAGAACCCCATGCTTAATTCTTCTAATTACATGAATTGACTAAGAAATTAGTAATTGGGTAATTAGGAGAACATTATCTCACCAAGGAATTAAGTATTAATCAATTAAGTGAGTTCTTGCCACCAGTTAATATATTGAAACTAGATTAACATAGATTCAATGAAATCAAGTAAAGGTTAAGTAAAATCAATCCCTAACACTTTTACCCACTTGATTTTCACAACACTTCTTATCTCTCTAAAATTCCAAAAATATTGTCCTTTGTTTGTTTTGTGATTTTTATGCAAATTATATGTTTCTCATCCAAATTGATAGTTTAGACAGTAATTTAACTTGTAAAATTGATAATTGATAGTATAATCTCTGTGGGACGATACTCTTTCACTTTATTACTTTTACGACTTAGTATACTTGTCAACTTTGCAACATGTACACCCATCATTGATTTAATCTAAAGTATATTATGATTTTAACTCATAAAAATTTAATACTGGATATACCCTTACTTGCTTACTTTAGAGACAAACATACTTTAAAAGAGTCTTATTCAAATAGTTGAGGGCCAGAAAGTACTCGTGTGGAAAAACCTCCTAAAACAAACAAATAAATAGACAAATAATACTTTTTTTAATCAAAAGAGGATATGCAAAGGCATCACTGTAGGGAAAGGCATCCCAGCAAGCTGGCACCCCAGACCCAACCAATCATCTGCAGCATATCAAAATATATATATAAAAAAAAAGAAACGAGAATACAAAAACATGGGGGGGCATAAACTAAACCCATGTAAAAAGGCCAATTATTTGAACCTATAATGAGGGAGACCAAATCTATTACGGATAAAGTCCTCACTAATAAAAACAGGAATTGAGTCCCACCAAAAGAAATCCTGAACGGAAAGACCTCGAGAGGCTAATTTATCTGCACAAGAATTGTCTTCTCTAAAAATGTGAGAAACTACAAAATTCATTTGCCTAGTTAAAAGTAAACAATTATTCCATCGGTTTCTGAGCTTCCAAGGAACCCTTTTTGCACATTTGAAGGCAGCAACAACTAGCTGGGAATTGCATTCTAACCACAAGTTGTGCCATCCTTTTTTAAAAGCCAATTCAGTGGCAAACATTGCTCCAATGAACTCGGCATGAAGGGAATAAGAAATACCAAGATTAGCTACAAAACAACCGAGAAATGTAGCCCTGAAATCTCTAAAGAGACCCCCACAAGCCGACCACCCCGGAGCTCCTCTAGCTGCCCCATCCGTATTACATTTGACCCAATGATACAGAGGAAGAAACCAGTTTACTTGTATAATGAGTAGAGCTTTGTAGGGATGCCCAGCAATAGAAAAAGCCTTCAAGATGGTGAACTCAAAAATAGAAGAATGCATGGATCCCACAGAGAGATTCCCTATTAATGATGTAGCAGCAAGGACCAAATTAATAGCCTAAAAGCAGGAAATAATTTCGTTATCAAATCTAAGCTTGTTTCTGCAATGCCAAATGACCCAGATTACATTAATGACAGCTGCCAGAATAGTGTCATGCAATTGAGAGCTCCAGCTTCTATTGCACACTGAAAGAATTGACTGGAATGAGGTAAGATCAAAAGAACATTGAATGATATTGCTTAGCCAATTCCAGATGTCCTTAGCAAACTTGCATTGCAGGAAAAGATGCTTAGAAGACTCATAATCCATTTTACAGAGGCTGCACATTGAGACTGTAACACAACCTCTAGACCATAAATTCTCATCCATTGGCATTTTATTATGAAGCAGTCTCTAGCATAAAAAAGATCTAGAAGGGGGGATGGATTGGTTCCAAAGAACATTGCACCAAGGGTCAACCTGCCCTCTAGGATTTAAAAACATAAAAGCTTCTTTAAAGGTTAGTAAACCTGTATCAGAGTGAATCCAAACAAGTTGATCTGGAGTAGAAGATTTTGGTATTATGATCTTCTCAATGTTAGCAACAATAGCAGGATACTTTGAAGCCACTGAAGAAGGGATGGACCACGAGTGATTTACAATAAAGTCACTTACTCGAGAGTGAAGAGATTGGTGAACACTGGTAGGAATATTTAGCAAATTCACAATAGTGCTAGGAAGCCACTTATTTGTCCAAAAATTAATATCAGAGCCATTACCTAATAACCAGATAGTGTTGTCAGCAATTGTGGGCAAGCATCTTTTTAAAGCAGGCCAAATTGAATATTTTACATAGGATGATCTTTGTCTTTTATTCTTTAAGAATCTAGCTCTGAGGAAGCAAGCCCATTGGCATTTAGAAGTGAGGAAATCCCAACAAAGTTTCAATGCTACAGCTTCATTAATAGCACAAATAGGTCTAACTCCCAAACCACCTTCTAGAAAAGGAGAGCAAACTTTATTCCAAACAACAGTCATAATTTTCCTAGACATAATATCCCTAGACCAAATGAAATTACGAATCCATTTATCAATAGTTTTCAGCAGAGAAATAGGCCAAGAGTAAACATGAAAACTGTAAGTAAGAGAACCATGTACAACAGATTTGACAAGCTGAATTCTTCCCATAATGGATAATAAAAACCCTTTCCAAGCTGCCAGCTTCACTTTTATCCTATCTTCTATAGGTTGCAAATGTAAAATTTTTGGCTTGCCCTTGAAAAGAGGCACACCAAGGTAAGTAAAAGGAAGCCTCCCAGCAGAAAACCCAAGGACAGAAGATATTAAAGCTAATCTTCCAGAGGAAACTGAACCAGCATAGAACTTACACTTGTCAGGACTGATAACTTGACCCGAGGCCTCTCCATAGTCCTTAAATAAATTCATAATGTTCTGCAAATTCTTCTTAGTCCCTCTACAGAAAATCATAATGTCATCAACAAAAAGAACATGGCTAGGAGTATGGCAACCCCTAGGACTTGTCATATGCTGGAGTTGGCCACTGTGCACTAGTTTAGAAATACCTCTGCTAAGAACCTCTTCAGCAATACAAAAGAGAAGAGGAGATAAAGGGTCCCCTTGTCTAACCCCCTCGTGCAACTAAAATAACTAACTGAATGACCATTAATAGAAATGGAAAGCTTAGCTGAATGTAAGATAACCTTGATCCAATTACAAAATTTATCATCAAAGCCAAAAGTACTAAGAACTTTGAGTAAAAAGTCCTAATCCAATGTATCAAAGGCCTTTTTAATGTCAATCTTCAAAGCTAAATTACCTCCAAAAGCCTTGTTGTCTAGCATGTTAACAGCTTCAGAAGCTATGCAAACACATTCTGATATTTTCCTGCCCTTAAAGAACCCTTTTTGGTTTTCGAAAATGATTTTAGGAGCCACAATAGCTAGACGATCAGCTAGCACCTTAGTAATGATCTTAAACTGATAATTAGCCAGTGCAATAGGCCTAAATTGCCCAATTTTATCAGCACCACTAACTTTTGGAATAAGCACTACCAAATTGGAATTCAAGCCAGGCAGGATCCAACCCTGTATAAAAAAACTGGATAACAGCATTAAAAACATCATCACCAATAAGGTCCTAGTAGTGTTGAAAGAAAAAACCCCCAAACCCATCAGGACCAGGAACACCACAGGCATTCATAGAAAAAATAGCATTTCTAACTTCTTCATAGGTAGGAAGATTAGTGAGCATGAGATTATCTTCTACACTGACCATTGGAGATATAACAGAATTTATCAAGTCATTGGAGGTACAATTATTTTCAGAGGCAAATAAGGTCTTATAATAATCTAGTACATGATGCTCAATGATTTCCTGCTGATCCAAAATATGATCCCCCTGCTTAAGCATAGAAAGTCTTTTGGAGGCGTTTCTAATTATGGTGACTTTGTGGAAAAAAGTAGTATTTCAATCTCCAAAAGAATGCCAATTAAATCGAGACTTCTCCCTCCAGAACTCCTCTTGACATTTTAGAGCTTTTTGTAACTCCATTTGAGTATCTTTCTCTTGAAGAATTAACTCTTCAGAAAATTCAAATTCATCAGCTTGCAGCTGAATATGATCCATAGTCTTCATGGCTGAATCAACTCTTTGGTGAACATCCCAAAAAATGTCCCTATTGCAAGATTTGAGTTCCAACTTAAGAGCTTTAAGCTTAAAAGCAAGAATAGACATTGAACAACCAGCAACTGGCCTTTTTCAAACCTCTGAAATCAATCTATAACAATCAGGATGGTTAGTCAACATTTTTAGAAATTTGAAAGAAGAGGGACAAATTTGAGAGTCATTCTTCATGTTTAACAGGATAGGAAAATGATCAGAATGCATTTTAGTCAATGTACAATAGGATATACTATTCCAGGAGGAAAACCAAGCATAATTGCAGATAGCTCTATCTAGTCTTCTTTTAGAAAAAGAGCTTCCTCTTCTACGATTGGACCAAGTGAAACTAGCACCCCTAGTTAATAAATGAGTAAGATTGCAGCAATCTGACCAAGCCCGAAATTCATCACAAGAAATTCTTAGAGGCAAGTTACCTCCTCTGGACTCATGAGCACCTAAAATTGCATTAAAATCACCAATAAAGCACTAAGGCCTTGAATGTCTTTGTTGAAGGCTGGCCAAGTCAGTCCATAGAGATCTTCTTTGTTGATAGGAAGTGCAGACATAAACTGCAGAAATATGAACCAACTGATTCTCCCAAGAAATCAAAAAAAAGACTTGTTGATTAGAACAATCAAGCAATTGCGGGAAAAGGTTACAGCACATAAACACCATAAATTAGGAATGAGGGATGGTCTAACATTAACAGCAAAAGGCTTCATATTCATAGAAGACCAAAAACTAGATGGAACTTGATCAATAGAAATCCAGGGCTTAGATATGAATAAAAAATTAGGCTTATTGTCAAGACAAAGCTTTTTTAACACTAACCTAGTGCCAAGATTGGCTAAACCTCTGGCATTCCAATAAATCAGCTTCATTATGCATGATTATTGGGACCAGCCCTAGAACGGGTTTTATAAACAGTAACAACTTGTTTCTTTTTCTATCTCAACTTTTTCTTCTGAGATTTAGACAAAACAACTGAAAACTGTTTTCCAGCATCATCTGTATAAAGATCACCTTGTTGATCAGGATCCAAATTAGTATTTGGCAATTCATCATCCTCAGCATCAGCCTAGAATTTGGATAAGATTCTGAGGTCTTGTTGAACAATTAGATTATTGGGAGTCTGAATATTAGTGTCACTAACAGTATCCGAAGCATGATTCTCAAAAGAATGAGAAACATGATTAGTCTCAGGAGAATTTGAAATTTTCTGGAGATGATTAGTCACACAAGATGGAGAGCCAGGATGCAAGGTCATCATAAAACGAATCTGTATCTTCCTCCACAGTATTATTAACCAATTTAACAAGCTCTGAAGAATTTAACTGCTGCAACACAAAATTAGAATTTTCCTTAAGAGATGCATTCATTTCAGCCATGTCTTCATCATTTCCTATGGTTGTAACTACCTTATTGGAAACATCATTAAAAAGAACTGGAGCCTCAGTAGCAACCTCATCAGCTTCATTAGTTGCAAAAACTAGATCCTCAATAGCCACTGTTTTATTAGCTTATACTGATTCCATTTGTTTAAGAGCAAAAATGGCCTTACTTTTGAGGTGAACTTTATCTTTGCGAGACCTAAACTCAGAGGATCATTCTTTCTTTCTACATTGATCAACAGAATGACCAATTATTTGACAAAAACTAGAAAAATTTGGAAGCTTCTCATATTCAATACTAATAAAAAAAGCATAGTCATTTCTTTCCACTATGATTTCGGTAGGCAGTTTGCTGGTAAGATCAATGCCAACCAAGATTCTTGCAAAATGTCCAAAGACTTTGTTTCTTGTGGCTTCATGTAGAGAGGTTGGAGTGCCAATATCCCCTGCTATTTCAAACAGGATTTTAGGTCGCCAATACTCCTGCGGCAGATCATGAATCCTAATCCATGATTGGACATGGGTCTGTTTTGATTATTAAGACTGAAATCCGGACACCATTGAGAAAGCCTTAAAAGGCCAGGATTAAGATTCCATGAGCCTACTGCCCAAACACAACGAAGATCTTCAGGGGAAGAGAAGTTGAACTCATAATATCCTTTTCCTAGGGGGATCATTCTTCACGGGCCAATAGGTTTCCACAATTTATAGAGTTTTTCTCTAAGATCATTAATTCTGATAGGAGAATTATCTTTTGCTAATTAAAGTCTTTCGTGCAAATTGTTTTTACAACTATCAAGCCCTTTTTTATATTCATCTTCTAAAATCTTGATCGAAATTGAATCACCCTTAACGCAAGGCCTTGGTAACTGGCTTAAAGAAATGTCAAAAGAATTACTCAGAGCTTGAGCAAATGTTCTGTTTTGAGGAGGATGAAGAGGAGAGTCGGAAGGGGGGAAGAAGGCGAATCAAGAAACTTCCATGGACATATAGGATTGCTCACATCTGAAGCCATGACATGTAAACCCTAAAAAACCATGCAGATACAAACCCTAGCAGAAGAGTTTCCAAACTCAATATAAATAACTGTATTTACTTCTGTTATCAAATCAATAGACAAATAATATTTATTGCATAAATCATATAGAAAAAAAAACCTCTCACATTAATTTTCTTATACCATTTTTACATTAATTAATAATGGGTAAAATTTTTATTAACAACATCTATTGATAATTGATTATTAATCCATCAAATAAACAACACATATTATTAACAAAATATTTGCACATTATTAATTGATGTAAAGGTTATCTAAGAGAATTGGAAAAAGCTCTTTTGATTCTAAAGTGAGTAACGTCATTTGCATAAGCAAGGAACATGTTAGAATATGTTACAAGCAAATCTTAAAATTAAATATATATTATATATATATAATATATATATATATATATATACAGATGAAGATTATAACCTATGCAAGAAATAAATATTAAGCATTAATTCATGAAACAAATGAATGTTCAATATAATAAAGATATATACATTAAATGAAATAATAAGCACTAATATTAATGCAAACACAACTTAACTTAAGCCCTCTATATGACAATTTGGCCTCACTATCAATTTGAGTCTTCATACTCCTTCTCTTCCTCATCCTTATATTGGGAATCCTCCTATTCGTTATCCTGTACTTCGTTATCTGTCTCTTTCACATCACTTTCTTCATTGGTATTTTCCGTTTCATTGTCCACCAGAGTTGCATCAACAAACTCACCATCATTATCTCGCAAAGTTTCAACCTCATCCATATCAACACTTGGAGAAAACTGAGACATAACATCATTTTGGAATTCAGTTTCCAACACACCTTCAAGCTCCATGTAATTCATGGGCTTAGCCTTTATAATTACCCACCAAGTAATCTTGTCCTTAACCCTTTCTGGTCAGGGAGCATAATACACCTGTCTTGTTTGTTGAGCAATGATAAAAAGATCATATCTCTAATATCTTCTTGCATGTCTCACCTCCATAATTTAATAATCCTCATGCACCCAAGTTCCTTTTGATTAGGTTAAACCATTTACATTGGAAAAAGATAACTTTGTTGGTTGATTCCCAAGATATTCTAACTTAACAATATCTTGAATTACCCATAATAATCTTCTTCTTCACCATCAATTGATCCCTTAACAGAAACCCCACTGCTAATCATCTTTCGTCATTATAACCATGTAAAAGTCTGAAATCTATACCCATTAATGAAATACTATGAATAATATTTCACTTTTCTACTTGGGCCATGAGCAAGATCACATAGGCCATGATTAGTAACCATAAGATGAGGTTCATGAACCTACATATCATGAATATTTCTTATTTAGTGCCAACATTGTCCATCAAGAAATTCATGAAATAACTACTTAAGGTTAGGTTATCTACTTACATAGTATTGGAACCATGTCACAAAGTCAGCCTCTATTCCCTGGTGTGAATGTTCTTGTGGAATATTGAAATGTTCCACAAACATACTAATCATGGTCCATAAATGACAAATGTTAGACATTATATACTTAAAAATTTTGGTGTAATGAAATTTAAAAAGCAAGTAGAGTTACTAACTTTATAAATGGCTAGACCTCTTCATAGTTAATTAAGACGTGTAGTGCAGCAGACTTAAACTTAGCATCATTCAACCATTTAGTACTAAAAGCTCTAGTTGATTGGTCAAGTTGATTGAATACTGATACAAATGGTTTTGAGACATCATTTTGACACCCATCATCATTACGCCCCACTCTTGTTCTCATACAATTGACAATAGGTTCAAAGTAGAATGAACAAAAGTGTGTAGTCTCATCTGTGGTATACCATTTACATATTACACCTTCCACTTATGATTTATTCTTGACTGCTCTTTTCAACTTATTCATATACCTTTCAAATGGATACATCCAGCTATATTGAACTAGACCACCTACCCTTGCTTAATAAGGCAAATGAATTAGCAAATGCTCCATAGAATTAAAAAAAAAAAACCAGGTGGGAATATCCTCTATAATTTGCATAAAATGACAGGATTTTTTTTTTAATTTCCATTAAGTCTTCTTTTCTCTTCTCATAGTATTTGAGCACTAGTCTTTAAAGAATAGACTTATTTCTGTTAGAGGCTTCCAAACATGTTTAGGAAGCAAATGAAATGCAATTAGCAATAAAGACACCATAAACACATGACATTCATGACGTTTCAACCCAAGAAAATACAACTGGTTCCTATCCATGCATCTAGCCAAATAAGAAGCATAGCTGCCATACAGTTTCAAATCCTTAACCCATAAAATCAACGTGCTCTGCTTCTTGTTAAGCACATAATTTGCCTTAGGTTTCAACAATATACCATTCCCCTTATCAACAAGTTCTAAGTCAGGACATTTTTAATACTCTTTCACATCTATTAACGCCTTCTCATTATCTTTTGTTTTGCCCTTGATATCCATTACAGTATTAAACACATTGTCAAATAGATTTTTCTATATATGCATAATTTCCAAGATGTGGCTTATCATGTTATCCTTATAATACAGCAACTCCCAAAAAATATTTTGTTTTGTGCAGTTATAATTAACACCACATCCAAGCTGTCTACTTCCACCACCCATTTCTGTTACTTATGGTAAGGTACTGAAAATTTCCAACACAGCTTGTCCAAATCATCTATGTGAAAGGGAATCATGATCAATAGTTCTCCTCTTAAAAGAATCCTTATTCTTTCTAAACATATAGTCAGCATCCAAAAATTGGCCATGATAATCAAACCAAGAATTCTTCCTACCATGCTTCAAGGTAAATGCCTTCGAGTGTTCCATGCAATAAGGACATGCTAGTTTACCAGAAATCATCCAACCATAACACATACCATACGTAGAAAATCATTAATTGTCCACATTAATGCTACTTTCATAATATAACTTTGTTTCACTGACACACACTAAGTTTTAATACCACACCATAAAATTTCAACTCATCTATCAACAATTACAAGTAAATATCAATATTATGTTTCAAATTATAAGGACCAGGAATAATGCATGTCAAAAACATAAATGGTCCCGTCATAGACATTTCTGGGAGAAGGTTGTATAGGGTGACAATGACAAGCCAAATAGAATAAAGCGTAGATGACTACCTAAATAGATTAAACCCATCATAACACAGACCAAGCCTCATATTTCGAGGGTAATGTGCAAAATCTTGATGTATCTCATCGAACTGATTCCACGCCTCTCCATCCAATAGGTGACACAAGACCCTATCTTGTCTCCTATTTAAATAATGCTACCTCATGTATTCAATAGAACTCATAGAATCATACAATCACTTAAGCCAAGGAATTAGAGACAAATAATGCATTTTTTGCTCAGGAACACTTTTTTATTTTGACTTGTAACTGAATGAGGCTTATATCATTCAGCACCACAAAATTTACACTGCCTCAATTGCTTATCCTCATCGATGTAGAATATAATGCATCCATTAACATGATAATCATATTCAACTGATTTAATCCCTAATTTAGCAACTAATTTCTTTATCATATACAAATTATCAGGAACAAGTGATCCAGTAGGATTTTTTTCCTTTATTAATTTATTAATCTCATTACAGCATTATAAGCATTCTCAGATAAGTTATGGTCAGATTTAGTGCTCAACATCTGAAGAGCAATGGATAATTGAGAGTGTCTTTCCCACCTAGGCCACAAAGATTGCGTTGCAGCATTTAATAAATTATAAAACTACTGGGTCTCATCATTTGGGGGTTCCTCTACTCTATCTTGAGAAAGGCCACTAAAACTAGGAATCTTTGCTCTAGCAGCATCGTATACTAGTTGTTGATAGTCATTAACAACATTTTCATTACTAACTTTAGGGGTAGTAAAAGTATCAACACCAACATTGTATTGAAACTGAAGCACAATTGGGTCAAACTCTCTATGATCCAACAAATATTAATAATTTGGTTGGAATCCGTTCTTATACAAATATAACCTAACTATGTTAGGGTCTATTAGGTTTCCACTATGACATTGCACACATAGACACCTAATTGTTCCCTCAATTTCATACTATGAAGACCGACATACAAAACAAACAAATTCTTCAACCCCATCCAAAAATTCTTGTACAAAACCCTTCCTACTAAGACGAAGCCTATTATACATCCATCGACGATTTTCAAGGATATCCATCTTCTATAATTCACAACAAACAACATTCTAATTTAATTTTAAACCCATAAAGACCTAAACCATTACATTTAACATTTAATTTAAACTTTTCAATAACGAATTCAACTACAAGATTAAAATGTCTTAACAATAAAAATACATCTAAATTATGACTCAGTCTAAAGCTTGCATTCATGATTTTAATGGAATCAACAGCACACACCACCACTAACCACCATCCAGCCATCACATAGTAACCATTCAAACCCACCACTACCCTAATGCTATGTTTGGGTGGATGGTGACAACTGTCGAGATTACCAAATTTAAATTAATTTATAACCAATTTACCAAAACTACTTGCAGCATAAGGTAACACCGGGTCGAGCCCATAGATCACTCTAATTATGAAGTCAGATTAAGAGGTTAATAAACAGGGGGGAAAATTTTGCAAGATTAAACAATAAAGAGCAATTAAAATGAGTAAACAAAATTAAGAAAATAACCAATCCAATAGAATTAACCAATCTTGATTTTAATCCATCCTTGATCTTTATAAATCTGTTCAACTATCAACCAAATCCTTGGTCTTAGATCACATCAAGACGCCTCTCAATGATCCATGGATTTACTACTAGAAACGCTTCTAGAATTCAATTAATTAAGGTTAGACAAATTAAGCATCCATCCAAAACTCAAATAAACTTAAAAACCAAGATCCAACCAAACTAAACATTCATCAAACACCTTTGATGCATTGTTTAGCCTCTGAATTTATCTCTTGGCACATGATAATTACGCAATTAACATATGCAAATTCTAATTAAATTAAGCATTAAATCAGAATTTAATCAAGAGAAGAAGAGAATGAGAAACTAGATTAATAGATGAATGTATAGCAATTAAAATAAGATATCAAGATTAATCATCAAGAATGTCAATCTCTTGGATTGATTAAAGAAGTTTAGCTCTCCATAGCCATCACCATTGGAGAACCTTCAAGAACCATACAAAAATGAAAATAACAAAGAGAGAGGAGGAGAGGAAAAGAAGAAGAGAAGTCTCCAAAATCCAAAAACTAAAACTACAATCACACTTCTACGTAGAAACTCTCCATTTTTTTTTCACAAATCTGATTGCTCTCCTCTTAATCATTCACTAAGAGTCAAAAGTGGTTCACCCACTTTTGTTAATTATTCCTCCATTATGAAAGTGTGTCTCCCACCTTCCAATGAATTATTTTTTAATTATGAAAGTGTGTCTCCCACCTTCCAATGATTCCTCCACTTTTTCCATGTTTCCATCTTTTGGATTTCTATCACAATCTCTAATTCAAATCAAGTCCATCAAATAGCCTTTGAAGTAAGCTTTCCAAGGAGTGCTCATATGCTTAATTTGGGCTTGAAATGAGTGAGATATGCCCAAAATAGTGAAGGTGTGTCCAGAATTCGTAACAGTACCACTGGTCCAACTTCAAGGCTATATTTGACCATGTAAACATCCGAATCTTCCAATTTAACATTTCACAAAACTTGTAGATCTTTTTCTCATCTTTCCTAACATATAAAGAACATCAAAATCAGAAATCTACAACTTAAGTTATGGTCAAAATGCTGAACTACTATCAATATGCATTAAAATCTGAAAATTTTGCTTTAAAGCCTAATTCAACCCAATGATTTAAATGAGTGCTAAGATCACTTAATTACAACCTAGACATCATTAATAAGGTAATTGTGTAGATAATCAATATGCTAAAAATCATAATTATCAGATGGCAATGGAAGGAATGACAAAACTTAATGAAAGTGTGTTTGGGAGTTATTTTAAAGGAGGAAGTGAAATAGCAAGGGAGGGTCAAGGAGTCCTTCCCTTGCCACTGAAAGCCTCAAATTTTTGTCCCTCTAATTTCAGGAGTCAAGGAAGGAATGACTTGACCCCTCTCTCATTAAACTCATTAAACATCCAAACAATAGAGTGACATGGTCTATTATGTTCCATTCCTTACCTTTCTATTCCATTCCATTATGACCCAATCATTTCCTCCCTCTTTAAAACTCTCAAATATAGCCTAAAGCTTGCATTAATGATTTTCATGGAACTCATCAATGATTCAATATGTATAAAACCTATGATGACCTCAGATTTAAGTTTAAAACATGCAATTTAAGTTTAAAACTAATAACGAAATTCTTTAAATTTTACAACATTGACATCACAATTAGTAGTTAACCATAAAAAAAAAATTAATCCACATTGACAGTCATAACAAAAAATTACTAACTTAAATCATAGATTGCAGAATAGACCTATATAAAAATTGAATATGATAGAAACTTACATTTGCTACTTATGTCAATTACTAACTTAAATCATGCAACTAAAGTTTTTAAAACAGAAAATAGTAAAGATCAAATAATAAGAACCTACCTGCAAAGGAAGGCAGCATATGCGCAGAGGAAGAGGCAAAGAGCAATGTTCGCATAGCAATGGAGAGTAGCAGCAGTGCAGCGCAACGATTGACAATAGAGGCAGCAGTAAGAGGGAAGGTGATGGCGTGAGAGAGAGATGTAACATCCTCCCTAACCTATTAAACTTAATGATTGTTATAACACAGGACGTGGAAAATAACTCATATTAACTTAGAACTTAGCATAAACTACTTAGATGATAAAAATAAATATGATAAATTTATTTCTAAGCCACATATAATTAGAATGAGTTGTGGTAATTTTTGAGGAATTATATGAATTAGTTTGACATTTTTAATAAAATAGAATAAGTGTCTAAAGGTCAAATTAAATAGGTGAGTAGCTTGGAAAATCATGAGATTTTGTGGAGGTATCAAATAGAGGATGGAGATTATTTTGGGAATGATTACAGGTTAAGGCAAATACTTGTAAGTGTATTAGTTTAACTCCTTAAGTTTATCTTAACTTAAAGAAGAGTAATAGAGTTTAATGGTTTTTAATGGTGTGTATAAATAGTTATTAAATGATGAGTATAGAAACTAAATGAAGTCCTTGAATTTTCTATGACACCTATGGAAATTAGAAAACTCATCAATGAAAGATCAAAGTATCCTTAAGAGATAAATCTCTTCCACCTTATGATGATAATACATTAACTTTCAATTTCATGCTTATCTCTCCATTAGTTTTCCATCGCCTCTCACCCTTCACCACACTTCTCAACTCTTCACTCTCACATGATTAGCAAAAGAAGAAGGGAGATAATAAAGAAAGAAGAAAGAAAAGAGAAAGATCAACATCAATAAGGAAGCAAAAGAGGAACAAGTAAAAGGCAAGAAGCACCATCAACAAAGGAGTATAGGTAGGAGATTGTGCTTCTTTACATACTCCTTTCTCCTCTTGTTTCCTAAATCTTGTGTTAGAGAATTAGTTTGAGAAATTATTTGATGTCAAATGGGAGAATACCATGTCTTGCAGATCATTCTGGTTGTGGAAATGCATTTGATAATTGATTATCAAGTGGTGATAATGGATTATCAATTCCAGAATGCTATGTTCATGGGTGATAATCGATTATCAACTGGTGATAATTGATTTTCAATATCCATAATGTTATGTTCATGGGTGATAATCAATTATCCTATGGTGATAATCGATTATCAACTTTCAGAATGCAAATAATGGCATGTGGTAATCAATTATCCAGTGGTACTAATCAATTATCATCTTACAGAATGCTAATGCTAGTATATGATAATCGATTATCTAGTGATGATAATCGATTATAAACTTACAGAATGTTACTACTAGACAACAATAATCAATTACCAGAATATGATAATCGATTATTAGTCCCATGTTTTGATAAAAATGAGTTCTCTAATACATAAAGACTCAAATGGATACATCTATATTATGTAATATAAAGAGAATTTGATTAAGTTCACTAAATGAAGTGACTCATATTATGATATTGTGCACTTGATGTATCTATATGATTAGATAAAATTATGATGTACACTTGTTATGTTTACAAGATGTACTAGAAAATAAATTGTTCTATTAATTTGTTAAGGTTGAGCTTGTATTGAATAATGAATTATGAATTGCTCCTTTAAATAGTTAAAGTTAAGTTAGTATTGAATAATGAATTGTGAATTGCTCCTTTAGAATGTTAAAGTTAAGCTAGTATTGAATTGACATGTAATGTGCTCAAAGTTTAAAAGATATTGGATATGATCCTCGTATGGTGGTGATCCTTAGTTACTATTCCCTTATAAAGGGTAGCCTATGGATTGAATTGGCCAGTATTGGATTTTGGAAATGATCCTCATAGGGGACGTGATCTTAAATCCTTAGATTGATTCTTTAAGGGTTTGGCCAGGGTTACCTGGGGTAGTGCTACGTAACGAAGTTTTGTTACGTGTAGGATGAGTACTCAAGCCTGATAATAAGACTATGACCGAGTGTTCAGTAGTGTAAGGATGTGACATTTCCTCCCTACCTATAGATATAAAAGACATGGTCTTGGGAATATGCTTAGAAAGATGATAATTAATGAGCACTAAAGAAATATTTATACATGATGAGCATTTCCACATCAATATGAAGATGTTATTTATATAAATCATAGATTTGATAATGAAGGTTTGCATCATGAGAGAATGTATTCTAGAGATAGTGAGTTATGGTTTAAACTTGATATATTCTTGATGGAATCTATGATTTATTGATGATGTGTTGAGAGTAGTTATATTATTTGAATATATATTGTTGATCAATGATTAAAATTGAATTTCTACCTTGGGAAGAGAAAGGAATCTTTTTGGTATTAGCCACCTTTCTATGAGATATTTTAAGAATTGATTTCATTTCCCTGAAGCAGCTGGAATTGTTATGATGACACATATATATTAGAGCTATTGAGAATTTCTAGAATTCTTACCCCTTTTTATCTTTTCTTTCCATGATAGTTTTAGCACGAGATCCACCAATGGAGTAGAAGCAAGGATGCTTATGTAGTATAGGATTATCTATCATTTTTTACCATTGCCTTGTATTTATAACTAAGCACTGGTTTATTTATAGTTTATATGTACATATGCCTATAAAGGCTTAGTTTGTATCACTTGAACACTAATATACTAGATTATATGGACTATTAATGTCAGTATGGTTTATACATATCAAGTATATAATCAGACATTTTAGATGTATAATTATACTTGGAAAAATTATTTTCCCTCAATAGGCTCAAATAAGTAATAGAATTAGTATATTTAATTATCAAGGATAATAATAGTTTGATTGTAACATGCTTAATCCTAAATATTTATATGTAATCTGGATATACTTATAGTATTAGTTTTGAGGCTTTACATTTAGTGGCATTAGAGCAGTTCATCATGTTGAGCCTAGGGTATGGACTGACTATGCTTTTGGCATGATTAGATGTTTTTGTTATATGTTATGCATTTTCTTATCTTGATGATGAGATATATGATAGAATTGTATAACAGTCTTAGGTTTAGAATTTCAATTACTAAATTGTATTTCACAAATGGATAACTGTACCACTTTAAACTCAAAAAACTAGTTTAGTATATAAACCAATTTTGATAATTCAATTTTTTAAGATGTGGCTTAGTGCAGTTTAGCAATTTGGTTTGGTTTATTGGTTCTTTGGCCCACCCTTTACTAACACGAGCAAATTATAGTTTCTCTTCTTCACAGCGTTCATGATCAACTTCAAGGAATCAATTATGGCCGCCTCATCATTATTTTTTTCAAATAACGCTATAACCCAACTTTATTATATTATGCATGTCATAATTTGGGGTTAAATTCACTGAGGAGTTTTGGATTATTATAATTTGGTTTTGAATCAAATTTCGATCACTTGGAGAATGAGATCAGTAATCTTCCTTCATGCAAACATTTTTATAGATATATATAACATCATAGCATTCCAAATCCTTTGTATCCTGGTTTATTAGGTGAGAAATCATTCCAACCTATTGATTATGTGAAGGATCAAAAGGAATTCTAAAGTAAATTAGACCTGAAAACCATGCGTTTTTGACACATGAACATTGATTTCATCATCAATATTCTAAAAAACACATTTTGAGAATTCACCTACCTTAACAAGACTTCGTCAAGCCCTATTGTTTCATATCTTGCTTATAAACAAATTGCATGATGAAAATATTTTCCAGTCGGAGGTTTATATAATATAAAATCTATTGGGTTGTACCAACTTCAACCCTTTTAATTAGGCAGCAATGGTTCAGAGCCAATTTTTATAATTTATGTTAGTTTTTTTTATACTTTTTTGTGTAAAATAAAAGTTTAGGATAAGGTGAGGCTTTTCTCATTCGAAGGCTAAGATAAATCACTGATTTTAGTGAGGATTTGTAGTATAGGATTACAGATCACAAGATTCCTCGATTTAAACTCAAATCATATTACAATCATGAGTGAAAATCGACCAAATGAGCTAACACCATTGATTATATTTGGTAATTTTTGTCTATATATATACACACACAATTGAAGAGTGTTTTGAATTGGGTTTTGGGTCCATGGGTCTAGAGCAACTTGGTTCATTAGAATAAAACCCAGACATTATTATGCATTCATAACTGCCTATTTGCTAGGTGTAACTCCCTCAAGGGATATGAATGCTAGTCATATCCAACATAAATAGGGATTCCAACATAAGGAATAATGGTCCTCCAGATCATATGTAACAACATTCAATCTGCATTGA
This sequence comes from Ormosia semicastrata, assembly GCA_029884595.1. Taxonomy (NCBI): domain Eukaryota; kingdom Viridiplantae; phylum Streptophyta; class Magnoliopsida; order Fabales; family Fabaceae; genus Ormosia; species Ormosia semicastrata. The sequence goes on from JAQQTO010000056.1 coordinate 26,048,870, forward strand.
ATGCTTAGATTCTCAACGCCCTAAGATGCTCCTACATATACCTTGCAAGGCAAAAAAGTACAGATCCAATCCCCAATTCTACACACTACCCACCTGCGCACATACTGACTTGAGCGTCAGAGTGCCTTTTATAGGTAGCCATCTACTCACTCCATTATTGTTGCTACTACGCCACGGAGGAATCCACCATCACTTACCTTCTCAAGTAACCCTCAAAACCCAATTTTGAACATTAGCACCATCTGTGGGAAAAGATAAATTTCTACTTCCAACACTACCATCATCACTCCCATTACCACCATCATCATGGTTGACACAAGGATAATGTAATACCCTTGTGGTGATCTCACATTTTTAATGCAAGAAAATAAAATCAAATAAAATTCTTACCCAAGTTGTAAAACGTTTGGTACATAAATAATATTAGTGATAAAATTTTTTCTTTTTTATATTTATTAACGTTAAATAAAATAACACGGAACACAAAATAAAGCAAAAAATAATCACACCATAATATACATATGATTTTGTCTGAAGTATACAATTAATTTACAACTACAAATATTTAATAAAGCAGTAAAAAGTCAGTATATATATTAAAACATAACACCTAAGACATGAGTCCTTGTCAGAAGACAAATTTCCTAGTTGGGAATGTCTTGACCAATAAAAATTTAACCCAAAAATATATCAAAGTTCTCTCTAGGAGTGTGGTGAAATTCATTCCACAACTCCCTAATAGGTAAAATAACCTCTACGAAAGCAACCATTTAAAATGAAGTAACGATCCCATGTCAAGTCCTACTTACTGATAAAGTAATGTCACCACTATATTCTATGTGTCCTATGTCCCAATGGACATGCCAAGCCTCAGCACCTTCGAGAAACTGTAGTCTAAAGAAACCTAATTGACCTCTCCTTGTCGCCCTTGTAGTCTTCGAAGATATAAACATAAAATAGAAACAGACAGAACAATACAGTAAAGAAGTGAGACAATCTACATCATTACCAGCATGGCAATAAAGAAAATGACAATACAAACAAATATCATATCACAATAATTACATACCATCATATCATATACAGAATATCAATTTAATACATCATACATTCGAACACAGACTATAGTAAACATTAAAATGCAGATCATGAATGCTAACACACACTGACTCGTTCCTACTCCATGAAGCTAAACAAAGATATTAGAGAGAATGATTTAAAAAGAACTATCAGTACCTCAGGCTGCCCAACCAAACTATTACACTGTCCAACGTCGTGTCTATAGTCCACAGTCCAAAACATCGTGTAGTAGTACACAGTCCAAATACATCGTGCACTACAGGCATTGTACATAATAGTCTCCACAAGATCTTGATTAAGAATAGTGTTTGTCGAGATTATTAGTGTGTTACCCGTTACCATTGCCCAGAGGAGCTACCAACTGTCCACATGTGGAATTCTTCGTACACTAATGCCTCCAAGTTCAAATAATGAACCACACTACGCCTATCACACCCACAACACAGTGTAATTCATCTCGTCAATCAATTGCCAATTATCAACCAAATTGACATGACTCTCAATGCATGATTAAGAATCACAATTACAAAAATACCCTTAATCTCAATATATTATCATATTTACAAAAATACACTCAGTCTCAATATCCAAAATATAGTATGTCTCCACTTGACAGTACTATCTCTCAATATGTCCGAGTCCACCACTTTGGCCCAATAGTAAAACTCACTGTTCCATTTAGTCGCGTAAAAATTTTATCACATTTTCATAGTTGCGTCACTTTTGCAAACATTTTTAAATCGCATAAATATATTTTGACATTTTTAAATACTGCGTAATGTTTTTAAATCATTTTCTCCATCACGTAAGATTTTTAAATCATTTTCTTAACCATATAGCTTAAAATCTTCATTCTAAAAATGCATAAGCTATTTCTAGTATTTTTAAACTACATAGAATATTTTCTTTACGTTATAAACATATTATGGAACCTTCTCTTTTATTTATCCAATTTTAGTCAATTTTGATAGCATTTCATCTAGAAATTTATTAAATGGTATTTCCTATATTTTTATCTAAATACTGTTCATTTTAACTTCAACCATTATTTACATGTTGAAACTTGCTAACGCACTTCAAAACTCAGAGAGTGAGCTCTACGTTAGTACTTTTCAAGTGTTCTCTTTAATTCTTACTTATAACGAATTCTTCTAATTTAGAATTCTAATTAACTATTTAACCTACCTTAGAAAATAACTTTGGAATTCAAATGTACATTAAATGGCATGTTGGCCAAAATTAACCTATCCTTCATCATTAATCATTAAATCATTTTCTAACTTTTAAATTATTCTTAAATTCATTGTGTCACCTAGATTCATTAAATCATTATTTTAGAAAATGGTTGAGAACATTCTGGTTCTCTTTTTCTTGGAGAAGCTGTAAGCCTCTTTTGTGTTCTTTGGAACACTCATGCAATCCTTACATGTTATTCACATCCTACTTATACAATTAATAACACATGTAATATATTTTAAAGCTATAGACATGCATACAATTAAAATCAATCACAAATAGGAAAGCATACAAACAATCTCATAAATGAATCCTTATGGATTCTTCACACACATACAATCCATTTTCTCATCACCATACAAGGTTGATGAGATTAAATCTCCTTCTTACCTCTTGAAGACAAGGATCCCCTAGTCTCCTCCTCCTCTTTGATTTTCGTATAGCTATCAAAATAAATCCCTAGAATTCTTAAACAATAAGTAAAATCACAAACAAGGCTCAATATTGAAGAACCATGGAACAAACATGGTTTAGAAAATCACAAACTAAATTTTAAACCATAAAATCAAAAGTTTACCCTTAGGGAAGTAAACAAAAGCTTGGATTTTGAAGTAGAAGGAGTAGGTTTTTGACAAAAGCTTCTAAATGAAAAATGTTTAGGAGATAGTTTAGGTTTAGGAAAAGCTAAGAGATAAAATTATAGAAGATAGGTGGTGGTGTTTGGTGCTTGGGCCAAAAATTAGAGAGAAAATAGAAGAGAAAGGATGCTTGGTGTTCTTGGTATTTTGGGAGAATAGAAGGCTTAGATTTAGGTGAGTGAAAAGTGAATAATGAGAGTGATTTAGTGTGGTGCAACCGTGAGGTGAGTATAGAAGAGATTAAAGAGATAGACTTTGATAGTAAATATCCATTTGTGTTCACATTTGCATGGCACATGGCCTATGTCACCTATTGGTCATGTAATGGTCACTTGGATGGACCTAGAACATAATGGAACTTGATGGAAAAGGCCTCTTGGCCGTGGAACACAAGGGCACTTATTGTCTTGTTTTGACTTCAATTAAAGCCTAATTGCATGTTAATTAAATAGCTAATTAATTAGGTTAGATTTCCTAATTACACTTAATTAACATTCTAATTACATAACTAATTAATTAAATATGTAATTGCATATGTCATAGCTTCTAGATAAAATTAAGATATCTAATTAGTAATTAGATTATAACTAATTAGTAATTAAGTTAGTCCACTTAGTTTTCCTAATTAGGCAATTAAAATAACTTAATTGGGTTTACTTAGTTAATTAACCAAGCCACTATATTTGACTCAATCCTAACCATTGAATTTAACTTTGTTTTCTATCCACTGATTTAATCTAAGGTGGATATCACGTAGTGATTTAATTAGGATTGTTCTCATACCATTGATTTGATCAACAGTTATGATCAAAAGCATCTTAATCAAACTTTTCATCCAATGGTCCTTAATGAAGTCCATGCCTCTTTATTTGACCAATTCCTATTAGTTTAAAAATTTCAAGCCACTTTCGTTGACTGTTTCCTATTGGCTTAGAATTCAGTCCAGTCAAAATTGTTGAGTGCTACTCTAAACTTGGGTCCCACAGACTTTTCAAGGTCCATGGTCATTTTAGAGCAGATTTCTACTGTTTTTAAGACAGTAGGTACTGTCAAATAAAATAATATTATAATAATATAAAATTATTTTATTAGACAGTTAAATCCTAAAAATTAAAAGATTAATATATATATCACTCGGAATTGGGTTTAGTAAGATCCTCCAGTTCCGAATAATTAAAATAAGATTTTTTCGGTCAAAAAATTATTATTTTCTTGGCTCGGAGCAAATCACACATAATAATCAAAAACAGTATCGGAACATTCAAATTATTTTTTATATTGCACAGAAAACACAAAATAGTGTAATTCTGTCAGTTCTGTAACATAGTCTAAAATTTGGGGTGTTACAGATAAGGCAAGCCTCAATCAATCAAAACTGTGTTTCTACTATGCGCAACCCACCATCTACAAATCATCGTCCAGTATCTGTCCCTACTGCTTATGAACCAATCTTGGAACCAGTTGTAGCTTGACCGAAACCTAGGCAAGACGGTAGGAGACTTCTTTCACTGGAGAGTGTAACACCCACCGTAGGGTATCACATTTAAGACTAATCCTAATATAACTTACCTAAGTTATAAAAGAATTAATCTTGTAAAAATATTAATTTTAAAATTTAATTGCAAAAAAGTGAAAATAAATAAAATAATTAAAAACCATAAGTACAACTTGTAATCGAAATAAACATACTAGAATATATATAGATATTACAAACTTTGTTCCCAAATAATTTACATAAATATATTACACTCCAAAAGATAAATATGTACAACATATATATCAAAACATAAACTGTCTAACTAAAACTATTAAAGACTAAAGATTTGAGCCCTTGGAAAGATCCTCCTCCTCAATATCATCAAAGAACCCAGGCAGGTACATCACTCGCCTGATGGGGTTTCTAGCCGAAGACACTACAGAGTCCTCCTATGGGGTATAAACAGTACCACCCCAGAGTTCACGTATTAGCATCGTGAACTCCAAACGAACAGATAAATTCATCGTCATAACTGGAACCCCATCCCTAGTTCCACTAAGATTCAGAGTCAAATCCCCAGTATACACAAAATGTTCATTATTCAAACTAAACCTCCATGCATCAGTTCCCCCATAGAACTGTACTCTAACAAAACCCAGCACTTGGAGCCTTGCTGCCATTCAAACTAATAAAGAAAATGGTCACTGATAGAAAGTAGAATTTCTAGTTTCCTCGTCTCCTCAGTCTTCATCAAATATACACAATAAAATAGATATAACACCATAAAGAGGAGAGATCCCCTACATCAATACCAATTTGGCAGTATAAAAAATGACAGTAAATATACAGATACAATATTAACACATTAAATCATATTATCACATCACAGATAAAATATTAGATAAACATAATTATCATGTCAATGTGCTGACCAACTATGCATATGCACACAGACCCATTCCTACTCCATGGAGCTAATCACAATTTCAGAGAGAAAGATAGAGAGTACATGTTGGCACACAGACCCATTCCTACTCCATTACCAACGCCCTTTTCCCCAAGCACCAGGGTAGCTCAAATACTTAGTGGTGGCCCTTGATTATTTCACCACGTGGATTTAGGAAAAACCATTGGCCACAATCATCTCTACGCGAATCCAAAAGTTCACTTACAAGAATATTAGTAGCAAATTTAGAATCTCAGAGTCAATTGTTATAAACAACGGAACCCAGTTCAATGATTAGAAATTTAAGGTTTTCCTGATCGGGCTCAAGATCAAACAACACTTCACCTTGGTAGAGCATCCAAAAATGAATGAACAAGTTGAGGCTGCCAACTGAGTTATACTTAGAGGGAAAAAGAGACTTGATGACACTAAAGAAAATTAGGTGGAACAAATTGATCATGTCCTATGGTTATATCGGACTATGCCACATTCCATTATAGGAGAAACCCCCTTTAAGTTGACTTACAGTTATGAAGTTATGATCCTAGTGGAAATAAGAGAGTCAAGCTGGAAGAAATAAAACTTATCTAAAGAAAGCAATCCAAACCTCATTTTCCAAGAGCTTGATTTGCTTGAAGACCAACACCGTATTGCCCACATTCAAGAAACAACCCTCAAGTAGAAGATTGTCACGCAGTACAACCCCAAAATGGCCCCGCGTCGATTTAACCTCAATGACCTCGTGCTAAATTGGGTGGACATTAGAGGAAAAATGCAAAAGATTAGAAAATAGCTCCTAACTAGGAAGGACCGTACATAATTACGTCCAAAACCAATATAGAAGCCTATACCTTAGAAACCCTATATGGCAAGGAAATCAAGAACTTCTAGAATGCGAACAAGCTGAGAAAGTATTATAGTTGAGAATTGTATTAAGTTGTTACTTTGGGATCATGTAAGAAACATCTTTCAGTATGATATGAATAGATCAGTCCTTCCCCAACATTTGCTCTCTCTGCTCTCTCTCTCTCTGTTCATTATGTAATTACTATCAATTCTGATGTTACAACCCCTCGAAAGAGATCTAAGGAATACAAGGTCTAAAGAGGACCCGCTATTCCAACATCAACACATGACAGCCAAACAAGGGAATCCACTTGACTACCCTCTGGGGTCAAGCAGCGCATTCAATGATTTTCACCTGTATCTTTTTTAGCCTAACCTTAACCCATAAACTGACCATGTTTAAGAGGTTAAGCGTATTTTTACATGATGGTCAGACAGGGGAATTCACTTGATTATTAACTGAGGTCAAGCAATGCAATCAAGGATTTTCACTCGTACCCTTATGGTCTGGCCTTAACCCATAAACCGACTAAGTTTACAAAGGTTAAGTGTATCCAACCATAGCTTAGGACTGTGGACTCCATACTAAGAGGTTTCCATGTCACTCTCACCTAAAGTTCAACTATGTCAACTATTCTTAAATGAACTCGACCACTGAGATCGAGCTTTGGACTCATCTCAATCAGGCAAAATGAGTGTTCATTAAATTAAATGAACCCAACCACCGAGATTGAGCTTTGGACTCATCTCAGTCAAGCAAAATAAGTGTTCATCAAACTAAATGAACCCAACCACCGAGACCGAGCTTCGTACTTATCTCGGTCAAGCAAAATGAGTATTCATCAAATAAAGGAATGAATACTGAGATTAAGCGTTTGACTCATCTCGGTAAACAATGCGAGTAGATTGCTAAGTGTAAAATGAATACCTAGATTGAACTTTAGACCCATCTCAACATTACAAGGGCTAAAATTCGACCAAGCATAAAAAAGCCACTGAGATTAAGCGTTGGACTAATCTTAGTGAAAGAAAGAAGACACCAATATGAGGAAATACTAAGTATCAATATTAAAGAAAAGACGCTCAAGATCGAGACTTTCCTATAAAAATCAATAAAACTCCATGCAAGGGGCAATGAAACGAAAAATAAAAGATAGGAATTAAAAGGTGGGGCTTGAATTTTTGGACCCCACAAACTACACATGGGGGAAACCTACTACTTATAACACCCTAAAAAACATGATAAACTTGTATATGATTACAGAGGTAGCTTAATACCTGTTTATCAAGCTTGTTAAGTTTTGTGACTTTTTGAGCATGTTTAGTTACATTGTTGTAATACTATATGTGAAATATAGTTATTATTTGCTCTGGAAATGGCTTAAACTACTCAGTTAATGGAAATAAATATGAAAAGTTTATTTCTATGTCACAAATGTATGAACTGTGCTATAGTTAAAGTTTAAGGCTAATCAGAGTTAGTTTGACATTTTTAAGCATACTGGTTATGTGTTTTAATGTCGGTTTGACTAGCAGCTGATATAAAAAAATAGAGAAATGGTGAAACAGTATTTTTAATGAATCTTAGGATTTATTTTGAATATGTTGGAAGCTACGAAATCGGATTTGGTGAAGTCTAAGTGTTCTTAGAAGATTAAGGTTTTTAGTACCTATCTTACACGTGGCAAAATGAAACTTTGCTACTCTTATATCTCACAGCTGAGAGTGAGAGAAGCAAAAAATAGAAAAGAGAAAAAAAAAGAGGGAAATCGTGAAGAGGATAAAAGAAGGAGGAGAAAAAATAAGAAAAGGAAAGAAGAAGGGAGAGCTTGGATCTTCCATGGCCCATCATTGGCTTCATCTTCATCTTCTTGATCTTGAGGTAGAGGAAACCTCCTTCTTAACTCATTTTCCTACTTTCTCCATCTTGTTCTTAAGTTATAGCTTGATGTGGTGATTTTAGGTTTTGAGTTATTTTTGGTTATTTTGGCTTGAATCATGTTAAAGAACTTGAGGATGGCTTGTTTATAAATTGTTGGGTGCATAGAAATGGATTTCCAGCCCTTGTATACCTTTAATTCTTTTTGTGTTAAGATTTGGGGTTTTAAGTTTTGAATTAGATGATTATCCATGATCTTTGGTTTTAAGTGAAATCAAAGTGGAATAAGAGTTGCTATATGTAGTTGAACCTTGTGAAAGGTTAGAAATCACTTAGATATAAAGTTTGAGTGATTGGAGGAAGGGAAAGAACTAATGAAATAGTACCACGGTTCTACAGAATTTGCTGCAGTATGTCTGATTAAGAGACACGGCTCATGTCTGAAAACACGGGGGGGGGGGGGGTCATGTCCCTCTTTACCTGTTCTAATTTGTGAAGCTGTGCTTTCACAGCAAGACATAGGGGGCATGTCATTAGACATGGCCCGTGTCTGAGGCCAGAATCTTCAAAAATGTCATTTTTTTATGTTTTTAAGTTCTTGGCTAGATGGAATCATTAGTATATGTTTCCTAAAGTATGTTAATGTACTAATGGGAGTACTTCAAGGAGGAAATCACTACCTAATTTATGTGAGAAAAATGTGAGTCCTTAGGCAACCAATAGGTTGGAAATGCCATAAGGTAACACTTGGATTTTTGATCCATATGGGATTGTTTTAGTATCTTTCGTGATGCTGTATATGATGGGAATGACACATAGTATGAGTATGTGGGTATTCCTAAATTAATAGTTGGAAAGCCTTGTGTAGGAGGATATTCAATGTTACATTTAAATATGATGGGAACGACACATAGAGTGAGTATGTGAGTGTTTTTAAAAGAATGTGTGGAACCCTTGTGGAGAAGGATTTTCTTACAGGTGGAAGCATTGGGTACAATCTCGTGTAAAAGAATACTCGGTGTGGTATTGTGTGTGCTTTATAAACCACTTTACATGATTTTCTCACACACTTACTATTTTTATGTATCTGCGAATGGTATATTAGATGGTGAACACCCATTGTTGAGAGGTGGAATAGTTCATTCATTGCCAGGTGGTATATGAGATGGTGAACACCCATTGTTAAGAGGTGGAGTAGTTCTTTCACTGTCAAGCAGAGTTAAATGGTTGGAACCATACTACTCAGGTGACATACAAGGAATGGAGTTCCTAGAAATAATCGAGTTTCATGACATTGCACTAACACTATTTTAATTTCATTCCATAATTATTGTATTAGGACATGTTAGGCATAACATACCACATAACAAGCATTGCATTTGCATGTTAATTGTATGGGCAGTTACCGTAATCAATGATATGTACGATTGTATGGGCAGTTGTACAATTTCATTGGTAGTTAATAGGATGAGATAGTGGTCATAGCCACTAGTATGATAGTGGTTGTAGCCACAGTTGTGAGTATCTATGAGATGAAGATTGTTGTGATTATATCTCTGGGATAGAGATGCTGTGTTTTGTGAGCATTTTGATTGCTTGAAAACTATTTGTGATAAATGAGTTTTTTTATACAAACTTATAAATGAGAATCTATTTCGAGAAGAGAAAGGACATGGTTTTGGCTTTTGCCACCTTTCTATCTTGATGTGTATGAGACTTGAGTTTAGAAAGATGCCTTTCCCCAAAATAGCTGGAATAATTGTGATGACATATTTTATGGATTATACTACTGAGAATATGAGATTCTCACCCCACGTGTGTGTTTCCATGATGATTCCAGGGAGGAAGTCTTATGCAAAGTGAATACAAGCAGGAGCTTGGAGTGCTTAGCTTAGTATAGCTAAATAGTTTCTTTTGAAATGATGTACGTATAGTATTTATAAGAAATATATATGTTGTGTATTATTTATACATTCATACCTCATATTTTCTATATGATGTTGTTATGTTATATTGGAAATTGCATAGCTATATTAAGTAACATGCTTGAATCTAATCACTGTAGTATACTTTAGTTATATTATGGTTATTAAATTTGGGATGTTACACTACTGACCCTGGACAATGGTATAATGACTTAAGCAAAGCGATCTATCACGGATTCCAATTTTACTCATTAATCTTGAGGGAACACTATGATACACCATGGACCTTGGCCCTTTGGAAAAACATTGTCAAATTTGATGTTAACACTATAACTCGGATCCCTTTGACCATCGCGCGTTGTGTGCTCCTGTTGAACTTATATATTGGCACATAATTGTCCCATCTAAGCGCCAAGGTGGGCGCAACTATTTTGGATTGGGTTTTGAGTCCATGGGTATGGAGCAACCCAGCCCTCCAGAATAGAACCCAGACATTACTACGTTCATAACTACCCATTTGCTTGGCATAACTCCCTCAAAGGATATGAATGCTAATTATATCCCACATATAAGGATTTCGACACAAGGAAAAATAGTCCTCCAGATCTTATGCAACAACATTTAATCTGCATTGAATGGTTAAATTTTCAATGCCCTAAGAGGCTCCTATATATACTCTATACGGTAAAAAAGTACAAATTCAATCCCTAATTCTACACACTACCTACCTTGCACACATACTGACTTGAGCATCGAAGTGCCTTTTGCAAGTACTCACCACTCACTTTATTGTTGCTGCTGCTGTGCCATAAAGGAATCCACCATCACTTAACTTCTCAGATAACCCTCAAAACCCAGTTCTAAACAAAGAACAAATACAGTTTAGGATGATGTTATACAAGATATAAAGAAAAAGAAGTATCATTAAAAATATACATATAATTTAATACATATTAATATATATATATATATATAATTGATACATATATATTGTTCAGAATCGAGTTCGAGGGTTACCTGAGAAGATAAGTGATGGTTGATTCCTCTACGGTGCAGCAACAACAGCAATGGAGCGAGCGAGTGGGTACCTGATAGCTATTGAGACTATCAAAATATATCAATGTAAGTCGATTCACCAAATTACTTGTACTATAAAGCATAACTGAGTCGAGCCCTTGGATCATTCTAATTAAGTAATCATCTTAAGAAGTTAACAAATGGGGGAAATTAGGGGTGTTCGTGGGTTAGTTTGGGTGGGTTCAGCAGTGTTTTTGGACTCGACCCTCTCACTAGAGCAGTGGGTTGGGTTGGATTGGGTTAGGTTGGGTTGAAGAGATTTTTTCGTTCACCCCGACCTGACCTAACCCGCTCAAGAGTGGGTTAGGTTGGGTCAAGAGTAGGTTAGGTTGGGTCGAACCCGTAGATCCGATGTGTTTTTTTTTTTTAAAATCCTAAAAAAAAATCAAAATACAAAATCTAACAAATTAATACCATAAGTCTCAATCTCAAATAAACTAAACACCATAAGTCAACAAGTGTATAACAAACTAATAACTAACAAGTCTTACTAAGTTTAAAATAAATTAAATAAAGTTAGTCATAACTCAAATAACAAATTAGTCTCAAACACATATAATTGCATAACATCTCTACCAACAATTTGTCTAGAAGGAATTTACAATTGAGGTTGCATAACTTGAGCAAAACTTTTAAAGCCTTCATTTTCAACAAATTTAAATGGAAGCTCATCAATGATAATCATTTTAGAAAATGCAATCCAATACTCCAAACTTATTATTCTTCTTCTCCAGCTATACTACATTCATTGTCTGCCCACTATGCTCGTACTCATAGCTCTGCTGCTTGCTTTTCCCCCTGTAGCTTACTTGCCAGTACAGTGTAACTATACTATACCCAGTTGCATTCCCTCTTATATTCCAAATTTACATGAAAAGAGCAGAGGAATAAGGCTTACCTGTTGGAGCTGCGTGGTGCAGAAAATTGAAAAAGTCGCAAGAGGAAAGAGGGACACATGGTTGTGTGGTGGCGTGACTAGTTGCAGAGAACGACTAGGAGATTGAGTGGGAGAAGAAGTAATGGTCACGGATTCACAGTGATAGCGCAATCATTGGGACTAGGAGATCGAGTGGGAAAAGAAGCAATGGTCACTGATTCAAGGCGCAAACGTTGGGAGCTTGGGAGAACGGCTGCACTACGAAGAACTAGTTACAGAGAAAAGAGAACTATTAGTTACGCTGGGGCCAGTGGAGATGAAGTAGATAAATAGGATTTTGATGTCTTTTTCTCTTCCCACTTTGGCCTCTATTTGTTAGCGTATTTACATAGTCTAACATTGTTCCTAGCTATATCAAAGAGGATATTTACGAACCTTAAAGACATTTTTCATGTAAAATGCACACTCTGTCTAGGTCAATTTCTTTTTTAAAAAAAAGGTGGGTGGGTTGGGTTGGAAGTGGTCCGACCCGCTACCCGACCCAACCCACGAACCCAACCTAACCCGCATTTTCTGGGTTGGGTTGGGTCAAACTCGTAAGTTCATGGGTCGACTCAACTCGCTGGACACCCCTAAGGGGAGTTATAGAATTAATTAAATAAAAGCAATTAAAAACTGTAAACAAAATTAAGTAAACAGCCAATCCAAGGAAATCAACTAATCTTGAATTTAATTCATCATTGATCACTATGAATCCATTCAATTACTAACCAAGTTCTTGGTCTTAGATCACATCAATAAGCCTTAAGATGATTTATGAATTTTCTACTAGATAAGTATCTAGAATTTAATAAATTAAGGTTAAATGAATTAAACACTCATCTAATCCTAAATTAATCTTAAACTCAAAATTCAACGAAGCTAAACAATTCTACAAACAACTTTGATGTATTGTTTAGTCTCTGTAATCCTTATTAAACATATGCTAATTATGTAATTATCACATCAACATCCAAATAAAATTTAGTAATTCAATTCATATTTAACAAAACCAAAAGAAGTAGAAGAGAAACTTGATTAACAAGTAAGAGAGAAACTTGATTAACAAGTAAAAGAAAAACTTGATTAGTAATTAAATGTAAAACAATCAAAACAAGATCTCAAAATTAAACATCAAGATTATCAATCCATAGAGTTGATTGAAAAGGGTCTAGCCCTTCATGGATGGAAGGAAAAAATAGAAAAGAAAGAAACTTAGAGAGAAAGGAAAGGAAGAAAGATGAAGAGATGAAGTGTAAGTAAGAGCGGTTAGGAGAAAATTAAGGTTGAGTTTCATGGTTATTACTACTACTTAAATAACTATCTCTAAAATTAAAAATCCAAATTTACCCTCAGTTTAAGGTTAATCTTCTTCCTCTTATATTTAATTGAACACCTAATTTGTATAATTTGGGCTTAGGATAGGAGAGTTATGCCCAAAATATTCTTAACAGCTCTCTGAACCTGTCATCTGAATTCAAAGGGAAATAACACCATCAAATCATTATAGTTTTGATAAGTGATCTTTAAAAAAGTTTAAGATATGTGTCTTAGCTTTCACATGGCACTAGTTTCAGCTCCATATGACACCTACAGCCCATATTATGACCCAATCTTTACAGATAGTCCAAGTTCCAGCAACAACAACTTCATGGCCCAATCTGACCTAATAGACATCCGATTCAGGCTTGAGATATTCATCAAAGTTGTAGAACTTTCTCCTAGCTTTCCTACAAGGTAAAATGCAAGATTTTTAGATGTCTAGAACTTATTTTATACCCAAAATACAGAAACAATGTAAGATTCTAAAAAATGCTGCAAAATACAATTAAGCTCAATTTGAACCACACAAAATACACTCTCAATCCTTCAAGTGTTTACAAGGTAAGTGTTTCACTTAATTCAAACCATAAAAATTTGTACTACCATAAGCTTGCTTATCTTCTACTTTTTCACTACTCAAAATACATGCACACACAAGTCAAGAGGACTTTATTAAAAGTTGTAATGAGGTCAAGGTAAGGAAATGGAATAATATAGAGATAAAAAGTTAAATACCTTAGAGAATAAAATAAGAATGAGAATCAGTTCAAATAACAAGCATGAAAGTTTATCCCAAGTCCATGTAATGCAAATTCTCTTTACATATTTTTTTCCCTTTTTTTATTTTTTTAAATTTTTCATTTTTTTTTTCAATTAGTCATTCTTTCCTTTTTCACCGAATATTTTGCATACTAATTAGCATATCCCTACACTTGTTCAAAAACTCTTCCAATGACAATGTCAATGCTCTCCTATTTCCTAAAATTAGGACAAAACTTGATTTTTCACTTAAGGCATGTAATGAGCTAAAAACAAGGGATGGTCAAATAAGCTCAAGGGGGTTAATCAAGAGAAAATATGCAAGGTTGGCTATTTGGCTAAAGTAACTAATTCAAGAAAAATACCTCAATCATATTCTTGTGTGCATATGAAAATGCAACCTCAAAAAGAATCAAAGCAAGTTTTAGAGTAACAAATTCCATGAGTAGAAATCACATAAAAAAAATAGAATGACACAAATGTTCAATCCATTCATTAAAAGGCTCAAAGTCTCACAAGATATGATTCTATCAAACTCAATCTATCAATTCAATTTCTATTACCAAACTAGTTAATCTTAAGATGAAAGGTAGTTTATTCACTTATATTGTAAGCCTTTAACTTCAATTGATGTATGCTCACAACGTTCATAAATCTCAAAATTTCATTGGAAAGTAATTAAAAACACAATTTCTTATATATCTATATTTTCAAAACAAAAAAAAGAAAGAATTGAAAAACTAAACAAAAATAGTAAAATTAAAACAGAAACAGAAAATAGAATATAAACTCCTCTCCCACACTTAAATTTTACATTGTCCTCAATGTAAGACATATAAAATATCAAATCATCAATATCCAATTAAAATCATCAACAAATTTAAGACAAGTAAAATAAAGAAAAGAAAGAAGAAACATCCTTAACAAGTGATATACCTCCTTCATTGTGTCCTCTTGAGCTCCCTTATAGAATTGCTTGAGGTGATGTTCATTAACTTTGAAAGCTTTGTTAGTTGCCTCACTTGTGATCTCCACTACACCATAAGGAAAAATCTTAATGACTATAAAAGGACCTAGCCGCCTAGAACGAAGTTTACTAGGCATGAGGTTGAGGCGAGAATTGTAAAAGAGAACTTTTTGACTAATCACAAATTCTTTTCTTGCAATCATCTTATCATGAAAGGCTTTGGTTTTTGTTTTGTAGATACAAGAGTTCTCATAAGCTTTCAACTGAATCTCTTCAAGTTCTTGGAGTTGGAGTTTTCTTTGGGATCTAGCTTAGTTCAGGTCAAGGTTGCATTCTTTACCGCCCAATAAGCCTTGTGCTCAATCTCCACTGGAAGGTAACATGCCTTACCAAAGACTATCCTATAGGGAGACATGCCTAAAGGAGTCTTGAAGGCAGTTCTATACACCTACAATGCGTCCTCAAGCCTCTTGCTCCAATCTTTTCTATTCAGTTGGACTATTTTTTCCAAGATTTATTTCAACACCCTATTCGAAACTTCAGCTTACCAATTGGTTTGTGGATGGTAGGGAGTTGACACCTTATGCATCATATAATATTTCTTTAGCAATGCCTCTATGTTTTTATTACAAAAATGGGAGCTTTGGTCACTGACAATGGCTTTCAAAACTCCAAACTTGCAAAAAATGTGAGACTTGACAAAGTCTAAAACAACATGAGAATCATCAGTCTGAGTGGCCTTTACCTCCACCTACTTAGATACATAATCAATAGCTAATAGAATGTAAACAAAACCAAAGGAATTGGGGAAGGGACTCATGAAATCAATGCCTCACACATCAAATATCTCACAAAATAATAATGGTTGTTGAGGCATCTCATTCCTATGGGAAATGTTACTTGTTCATTGACATTTTTCATAATTCTTATAATAACTATAAGCATCATGAAACAAGGTGGGCCAATACAATCCAGAGTCTAAAATCTTTCTAGCAATGTGTTGCAGTCCAAAGTGACCACCATAAGCAAAAGTATAATAAAAATGCATAATAGACTGAAACTCATAATCAGGAACACAATGTCTAATCACTTGGTCACTACCCAGTCTCCAAAGATAAGGATCATCCCATACATAATATTTAGACTCACTCTTAAGCTTATTAATCTAATGCTTCTTAAAATAAGTAGGCAACTCAGATGCAACTAAATAATTCACTAAATTAGTATACCAAGGGTCCTTACCTCACAAAAAATTGCTCATCTGATAATGCCACCAAGTTCTCTACTACACTCTTATCTCTTATCTCAATGTCAAACTCCTACAAGAGCAATATCCACTGAATGAGTCTAGGCTTTGCCTCGGGCTTCTTCAGTAAGAACTTCAAGGCTACATGGTCAGAGAAAACAATAACTTTAGTGCCCAGAAAATAAGAACAAAATTTATATAAAGCAAAAAAAATTACTAAAAGCTCCTTTCGAGTGGTGGTGTAATTGGCTTGGACAGAATCCAAAGTATGAGAGGTATAAGATATAACCTGAGGTTGCTTGCCAAATCGTTGAGAAAGGATGACACCAACTACAAAATTGGAGGCATCACACATGATAATCACATATTTGATATATTAATAAACCTTTATTTTTAGTCATTTACACTCTCTATGTACTTAATTGATTGAGTTTGGTTATGTTTTGTAAGTTTGGACTCAAATTGGACTTAATTGATTTTTTCAGCATGATTTACGTCTTACATTATTTCTGTATTTTAGCCATATCTTGAGTTCTAGATGTCAACTAATTATGTATTTTACCTTATTGAAAAGATAAGAGAGAGATTTACAACTTTCATAAGAGCTCGAGATCAAATTCAGATATCTAGTGGAACTAATTGGGTTTGGAAGTCAGAATATGAGTTTTGTGATTGAAACTTGAATAGTATGCAGTAATCAGAGTATAACTCAGACTATAAAATCTGGATTAGGCTGAAATTTTGATATGTGCTATTTGAGACCCATATCTACAACTTTAATGAAGAACACAAAACCCGGATCAGACTCCTTGGAGGTCATATTGGGCTTGCAAGTCAAAATAGAGGAGCTAGAACTGGGCCTGAATACTATGCAGTAATTGGGACATATCTTGGGCTATAGGTGGCCAAATGATGTGATTCTAGTTGCATTTGAAAGCTAAGATCCAGGCCTACAACTTTTAAGGACCACTTGGTTCAAAAATGATGAATACAATAACTTTAGAGCTAAATGATTTCGGAGACAAAGAATTTCCATAATTTTTCACTCACCAAAGTCATTTGGCATTTTCCACTCACCAATGACTCAGCTCCCTTGTCATTTTGTATCTCTAATCCTCTATAAAAGGAAGCCTTAGTAGATCATTGAAGGTGTTAGGTGTTAGGTAGTAAAATGATGCTAGTTTGTTACTAAGTTTTCTTGTAGTGATTTTCTTTTGTTCTAAATTAAAGTCATGTTCTTCTTCTTCTTCTTCTTCTTCTTCTTCTTCTTCTTCTTCTTCTTCTTCTTCTTCTTCTTCTTCTTCTCCTTCTTCTTCTTCTCCTTCTTCTTCTTCTCCTTCTTCTTCTTCTTCTTCTTCTTCTTCTTCTTCTTCTTCTTCTTCTTCTTCTTCTTCTTCTTCTTCTTCTTCTTCTTCTTCTTCTTCTTCTTCTTATCTATGAGTAACTAAGTTTTATTCTACTTAGGTGAAAGGGTGAAGCTCTTGGTAATGAAATAAGGTTAGATTCATTTCTTTCTTGTGCTTTAATGATATATTTTCAAGTGGGTATTATACGTATTGTATTTTGTTTTCAATCAATTTAGAAACTCTCTTTATAAAGTGGAGATCTTGATTTGTTGTAGACAAGATTTTAGCACAATGAATGATTGATCTCATTTATGAGTGGTGGTGTTAATAGATAATTAAAAGAATCATAATATAATTATGTATATAATTTTTAATGAACTTTGAACGTTGTATTTTCCGATTGGAACATCCATTATGTGTGGATTCTAATTGAGTTATAAAAAAAATTAATCTTGTCCTTATTTTATTTACCAATAGTGGATCTTCGAACCCAAGTAAGTCTTTTTTTTTTTGTGACCAAATTTTATTAGTTTTATTGTTGTGACAAAATATTTACTTTACGTCAAAGAATTTTTCTTCATCAATTCCTTGTGGATCGACCTCGGACTTTCAAGAATTTATTACTTGAAACAACCTGCA
Organism: Ormosia semicastrata; assembly: GCA_029884595.1. Classification (NCBI taxonomy): domain Eukaryota; kingdom Viridiplantae; phylum Streptophyta; class Magnoliopsida; order Fabales; family Fabaceae; genus Ormosia; species Ormosia semicastrata. The sequence goes on from JAQQTO010000056.1 coordinate 26,067,170, forward strand.
CTTGGATTTGTAACTTTTAATCCACATCAAGTTTTTGGCGCCGTTGCTCGGGATCGAACCCGGGTCGCCCATATGACAGGCGGGAATACTCACCACTATACTACAATGACCAATCAAGAGATTGCATGATAGGAGCAGAAGTCAAAAGACTAATTAATTTTTTAAAAGATTTCTGACAATCTTGGGTCCAATCAAATAGTGCATCTTTTGTTAGAAGATTACATAATGGTCTAGATATGACACTAAAGTCTTTTACGAATCTTCTATAGAATCCTGCATGTCCTAAAAAGGAACGAACTTCTTTGACTGTTTTTGGGAAAGGCAAATGAGCAATTAATTCAACTTTAGCCTTATCAACTTCAATTCCTTTAGAAGATATCACATGACCTAACACTATTCCTGAAATGACCATGTAATGACATTTTTCCCAATTCAACACAAATCCTTTTTCTTTGCATCTTTTAATAACTTTTTCCAAATTATCAAGATAATTTTCAAAAGAATTTCCAAAAATTATCAAGTCATCCATGAATATCTCTAAATAATGCTCAATCATGTCACTAAAAATACTAAGCATGCATCTTTGAAAAGTTGTCAGAGCATTACAAAGACCAAAAGGCATTCTTCTATATGCAAAAGTGCCAAATGGGCAAGTAAAAGTGATATTTTCTTGATCCTCTAATGCAATTGGTATTTGATTATACCCTGAATAACCATCAATAAAACAATAGTAGGGATGTCCTGCTACTCTTTCCAAAATTTGATCAAGAAATGGCAAGGGAAAATGATCTTTCCTAGTGGCTGCATTCAATTTCTTAAAATCAATACACATACGCCAACTGGATGAGACTCGAGTAGGCATTAATTCACCTTTTGTCATTTTCAACCATTGTTATTCCAGATTTCTTAGGCACAACTTGCCACTGGTTATCAGAGATAGGATAGATAATTCCAACATCAAGTAATTTAAGAACTTTAACTCTAACTACCTTTTTCATGTGTGGATTTAATATTCTTTGAGGTTTTTGAGATGTTTTAGCATTATTCTCTAAATGTATTCTATGCGTACAAATTAATGGATTAATGCCTTTTATATCTTTTAATGTCCATCCAATTACACTTTTATGCATTTTAAGTGCTTCTATCAATATACCTTCTTGTTCTTTGATCAGGGATGAGGAAATTACCACTGGAAAACTTTGTTCTTCTCCCAAAAATGTGTACTTCAACCCAACAGGTAATGGCTTTAGTTTCAGTGTAGGTACTTCTTCATGGGTATCATCATTCATGGTTTTTAGCTCTTCGAATCTTGGCTTCCATCTTTTGTATTCCATTACCTATGTACAGTCAAGCAAAGAGCATATTTTAGAAACATCATCATCTAATTATGTATCTAAATCAAATGAATTAATTAAACAAATTTCTAATGGGTCAGAAGAACTCCTGATTTGAAGATGATCATCTATAATGGCCTCAATCCCTTTAATTTCTTCATTTCCATCATAAACTTCTTGTGGTTGCTTGCACAAGTTGAAAACATTAAAGCTCCAGTGTCATATTTTCAAATGTTAACTTCACCACTTCATTTCTACAATTTATCAAAGTATTAGATGTTGCTAAAAATGGGCGACCTAAAATAACAGGAACTGACTTAGAACTATCAACCATAGGTTCAGTTTCCAAGACAATAAAATCCACAGGATATATGAATTTATCAACTTGTACTAACACATCTTCCACTATTCCTTTTGGAATTTTAATTGATCTATCGACAAGTAGAAGAGTTACAGAAGTTAGTTTTAACTCACCAAGATTGAGTTGCTGAAATACTGAACATGGAAGCAAATTAACACTAGCACCAAGATCAGGTAAAGCTCGTTCAATTTTATGTTCTCTAATAACGCATGAAATTGTAGGACAACTAGGGTCTTTATATTTTAACTCATTATTGTTTTGAATAATGGAGCTTACTTATTCAGTTAAAAAGGCATTCTTTTTCACATTATGTTTCCTTTTAATAGTGCACAAGTCTTTCAAAAATTTGGCATAACAAGGAATCTGTTTGATAACATCTAACAGAGGAATATTGACTTTCACTTGTTTAAGGATTTCAAAAATGTCACTATTATGGTTCACTTTACTTGAATTGTTTAATGCTTGAGGAAATGGGGGTGAAAGCAAGGGTTTGGTCTCCTTTAGACTAGGTGGCTTATCAACTCCTTCCTCATCTTTAGGACTTGACTCATCATTTTTCTCACAAGGTTCAGGAATTTGTTTTTCAACAACCTTTCCACTCCTAAGAGCTATCACTGACTTGACTTGATCTGTTTGTTGGCTTTCTGAACTACCCTTATTTAGGCTATACTGACTCTTGGGATTTGGTTGAGGTTGAGAGGGAAATTTTCCTTTCTTGTGAATGGCAAGTGCAGAAGAAAGTTTAGCAAGAGTGTCTTTTATGTCAATCATGGCTTGAGTGTTTTGGTTATTAATGGCCTCTTGCTTTTCTATGAATGCATGCAATGTTCCCTCAAGGTTTTTCTTATATGGTGGGACATAAGGTGCATATCCTTGAGAATTTTGTGAATCCTGTTGTGCCTGAGGAGGTGGTGGTTACATGAATTGTACCTGATTGTTGGTCATCCAACTGAAGTTTGGGTGATTTCTCTATCCCGGATTATATATATCTGAAAAAGAAAAAGTGAATGGCTTTTTAAAATTGTTCATTGTATTTACTTGCTCATGCATAACTTCTTTAAAAATAAAATTTTTTGAACATTCATTTGTTGAGTGTCCCAATTCATTACAAATGCTACAAATTTCTTCATTTTACACAGATTTGATTTCTTTTACTTTCCCTGATTCCATGGCTTCAACCTTTCTAGTTAAACTAGCAAACCTAGTATTTAGATTTTCTTCTTGACTAAGATGATATTTTCCTTTACTAGCATTTGCAAGGTTATATCTAATTGAATTTTTAGAAGGATTAGTACCATGCCAAGATTGAGAATTTTCAGCAAAATGGTCTAAATAGTCTAAAGCTTCTTCAGGTTCTTTATCAAGAAACTCACTATTGCACATTGTTTCCACAAATTGTTTAGTTTTAGATGTTAACCCTTCATAAAAAAAGCTTATAGTGCGCCATTTTTCAAAACCATGATGTGAGCAAGAATTCAACAAATCTTTAAAACGATCCCAACTTTGAAAATATGCTTCATTTGAGTTTTGGGAAAAATTTTGGATTTGTCTTTTCAAAGCGTTGGTTTTATGTGTTGAAATTTTTTTTTTAAAAACTCACCTTGCATTTCTTGCCATGTGCCAATTGATCTTGGTTTCAAAGCGTTAAGCCAAGTTTTTGCTTTATCTTTCAAATAAAAAGGAAACAATTTAAGCTTAACAACCTCTTCAATGCAAATTTGATCATTAAAAGCAGTACATACTTCCTCAAATTCTTTTAGATATAAATATGGTCTTTCATATTCTAAACCATGGACATTAGGAAGTAAAGAAATCTTACCTGGCTTGAAAATAAAATTGTTAGCAGTGAATGGTAAGATAAAACATGATGGACTAGAATTTCAAGATGGTTGCAAATACTCACGCATGGTTAGCAACGGTTGATTTTCATGTTCATCATGCACACTTTCATTTTCAGCCATTGTGTTTGATGTGTGATGTTAGTGATTTTTCTATTGGTGCTGTTTTAGGCCAAAGAAAGGAAGGTAAGCCTCATGTAATTTATTACGCAAGTCAAACTTTGAATAGTACATAAATGAATTACACTACTACTGAAAAAGAACTACTTACTGTAATTTTTGCGTTGGACAAATTTTGGGCTTATTTAATTAGTTCTGTAACACCCTAAAAATTATTTATTTTATCATTAATCACCATTTTATAATATTTATAATTTTTGAGAATTTTTGTGAATTTTTTCAAAAATGTTAAATATTTTAATATATTTCTCATTTTTCGTGCATACTGAGCAGAGTCAGTGTAACACCCAAAAAATGATTTGTTTCATCATGGATAGTCATTTCCCAATATTCATGATTTTTTGGAGATTTTTCTGGAATTTTCCAGAAATGTTGAATATTTTAATATATTCATCATTTTACGTGCGCACTGAGCAGAGTCAGTCAAACGCCCCGAAAATTTATTTGTTTCATGACAAATATCTATTTTCTAATATTTGTGATATTTAAGAATTTTTGTGGATTTTTCTGAAAACGTCGAATATTTTAATATATTTCTCATTTTACGTGCACGCTGAGTAGAGACGGGATAACAAAATGTTTTCCCTGAGGCTGGTAAACCTTGAACTGTCAATGTGTTGTCGGGGGATCTTACTAAACCCGAGATCGAGCACAGTTTGTGAGGTTTGTATTTTTCAAAGTTTTATCTGATAAATAAAATCGCTGTATCATAAAATTATCCGATGAACAATAAAATATTATTTTCATCAACTGTAACTTTTATTCACTATGAAAATAATTCTAGCAGAGCAATTAATCATCTGTTCAAGATTATTTAATTAAGGAGACAAGCTTACTTTATATTTTATCGAGAAACGTGCGAAGCTTCTAGGAAATTTCCTCCAAGCTTCCCAAGGAAGCCATGCACTTCCTCTCTCCACACTCACGGCTGCAGCACCTTGGGAGCACAAAATTGTGCTTCAATTCAATTAATCTAATCAATTCAAATTTCAAAAACAATTCCTAAGTGTTCATTCATTTTCCTATGCACTTTCTCTCTCTACCTTCATCTTTTTCAAGCTTTTCTCCTCCTTCTCTCTAGCCATACCCCACGGCCACCACTCCTCCAAGCACTCCACCTTCACTAAAAAATCAATCAACCCCATTTTCTTAATCTCCTCCATCACCTAAACACTTCTCTAGTTGGTGATTCTTTGAAAAGTTTTCATTTTCACCATTTTCTTCAAGCTTCAAGCTTAGGGTTTTTGGGTAAGCTTCTTGATTCTTCACTCCCTTTTACCCATTTTCGTTTTTATAGTCTCCTTTGTGACCATCCATGCCTTATTTTTCAAGCATGGGTGTTGTTTTGATGAGATTAAAATTTTAGGGTTCTTGGTGGTGTCCAATCCAAAAATTACAAGGAGATTCTAGGAGGCTTCTCTTGTTTTCTTCTCTTAGGTAAGAGGAAGACACTCCTCCTCAACCTCTATTAGCAATAAGAAACCTTGTTTGTGATTAATTGTGAGAAAACTCTATTGAGGGTTATTCTTTGTTTGCATGATTGGTATGTTTACATGTTGTTTGTAATTTATTTAAGCTATTGGATTGATTGATTATGCATATTGATATGTTTGAATGGATTGGAAGGCATGAAATGGAAGGAAATAATTTTGGATTCCCTCTTGAATGGCTACGGTTTTGGGGGCCCAAAATTAGGGTTCTTGATGAATAATTGTAATAAGTGAAAGACATAATTAATCAAGTGTACAATATGTAATTAATGGAATGAAAAATTTGGGAACTTAATTCCCTAGGGAGGCCACGGCCTCTAGGGCCGTTTAGGGCTTGATTATGCAACCTTGGTAACCTTGGAACTTAAATAATCAAGTGATTAAATTATTGGTAATAAGATAGAAAATTAGCAAAATTGGAAGATTAGGATATACTTTGAGATTCATAAATTTTAAAGAAGCAAGAATGAAATTTATCATAAGGCTTAGGGTAATTTTAATTAGGGAAAGAATAAGAGAGTGTGTGACTTTGAGACCCTTAGAATAACTTTCTAAGTGTATGAGAATAAATTACCTTAGAGAATTTAATTAATTAAGAGAATTCCTGTAGAGACGAACTTTATAAGAAAGGCTAAATCTAAGTAAGAATTCATAATAAACCTTAAAAATGTATTAATTCATTTAATTCCAATATTATGATATTGTGGGTCCACGTGAGTGACCAATGATGTGTTGATACTTAGTTTGGCCAATTGTGGCATATTGTGAAAAAGTATGTAATGATGAACATACATGTTTATGCATAAAGTTGTCATGCATTGTGAATGTCCGTTGGACTGTTGTTAAGGCCGAGTTGCCTAGGAGATGAACACACCTTAGTGCGGGTGCGAGTAGACTAGTGTAGGTCATATCATTGACCATGGGGGCGTCGGGGTGCAGGTACCCCACAATGGACAGTTGGTAGCTCTTCTGTCCATGGGGCAAACCAATGCAAATGCACCGACGATCCTGACCGGGCACTGTCCTGTGTCGTGATCTAGCGTAGACTGTCTGTACAATGCCTTGATGTGCACGTGGAAAAACTAATGAATTATAGCACTTTGGCCACGACAGCCGAGTTGTAAACGTGTCTCTTGATCTTTCTCTCCGACTATTTGTGTCTAGCTCCATGGAGTAGGATTTTGACTTTGTATGCATGTGCATAGTGAGTCCATGTGTCATCTGGCATCTATTTATTATTATAATTGGAACTGTTGTATTACTGATATATAACTGCCTGGAACTGCTTAAATGCTTATTACTACTATTTAATGATTATTATTATTATTGCTGTTGAAATGCTATGTGGGCGCCTTGCGCCGTTCTGTTTCTTGCTGATATAATTGGTAATGATGGTAGGATGTCTTACCTCTTTCCTATGTTTCTATTATTTTCTATCTGTATATTATGTCCCATCGAAGATGACGGCAAGGAGGTTGAAGCTCCCGATTTCCCCAGCTTCTGGCCCAGTCACGATTAGCACCTACTGTCGGTTCATGACGGTGCGCTCATGCAGATTTTTGGGTTATGTGCGTTTAACCTTCCTTGGAGGGCCAGACTGCTGGCACATCAACCTAGATTCTGATCGTTGTGTCTATCTGGGAGACGTGTCTATCTCATTGACTTAGAGGCGTCATGAACTGCCAATCTTTACCTGCTGCATTAGCTTACGCTTGGAGTTTTATTTGTCTATCAGGGAGATGTGGGGTGCCTGCTATTACACCCCACAAGAGGATTCTTTTGATTCCACTGCTCGGGCTCCAGCCCGTGGCTCGATGGCTCCTATGGAGCTTTCCTCGGATGAGGAAGACCTCGAGGAGGTTCCTGAGGAGGATCTTGCGGAGGATCCTGAAGAGGATCCTGACACGATTCCCCCTCATCTCAGGGATTGATATAGTTGGTAGCAGCTGATGGCTACTAGTGTTTTATTTTGGGGGCCTGATATATCTTTATTTTGGTGGGCTGTATAATTCTAATATCTTGGGGATATACATGTATAATCCTTTGGGCAGGTATAGTTTTATATTTTGTACATCGGGCTTTGTAACTAAACAGATTTGGTATAATTATATATATATGATTATGCAATGTTGATCAAATGTATGCTTTACTTCTGTCTTGCTCTTTATTGCCATTTATGTTTCGTCACTACATTTTATTAATTATTATAAAATATATATATCACCATTTTATTCATGCAGCTTTAACCACATAAATTTAATCGTAATAAAAAGAACTGGGTCTTACCTTATCATTTTATTTTTCACATTGTAAATGACAATGTGACGTTCCCTCCCAAAAAGGGGCTTTACAGGTTCTTCCACTGTTGTTTTCACTGATCATGCTACTGTTAGATATTTAATGTCTAAGCAGGGTGCCAAACCTAGGTTGATACAGTGGATCTTGTTGCTTCAAGAATTCCAAATCACAATAAAAGATAAGAAAGGAGCCAAAAATGTTGTTGCAGATCATTTGTCCAGACTTACAACAGACTCATCTTTTGATAGCATACCTATCAATGATTCTTTTCCTGATGAATTTTTATTTTCTGTCAATTCTATGCCTTGGTTTGCTAACATTGTCAATTTTCTCATAACAAGTAAGATGCCGTCTCAGTGGACACACAAAGATAGAGTAAAGTTTTTGATTGAAGTGAAAATTTTCTATTGGGATGACCCATATTTGTTCAAATATTATCCTGATTAAATCTTTTGGAGATGTGTACCCGACAATGAGGTAGGTAGTGTCATTAAATTTTGTCATTCAGAAGCAAGTGGGGGTCATTTTTCTTCAAAGAAAACAACTACAAAAATCTTTCAGTGTGAATTTTATTGGCCCACTTTATTCAAGGACAGTTATACTTTTTGCAAAAGTTACAAAAATTGTCAAAATTTAGGGTCCATTTCTAAAAGAAATATGATGCCTTTGAACCCTATCCTTGTCATTGAAATTTTTGATTGTTGGGGAATTAATTTCATGGGTCCATTTCCATCATCATTTGGGTTTGTGTATATTTTGATTGCAGTTGATTATGTCTCAAAATAGATTGAGGCGATTCCATTTCGACACAATGATCACAAAACTGTTCTTAAATTTTTAAAAGAAAATGTTTTGAGTCAATTTGGAATCCCTCGAGCTATCATCAGCGATGGGGGAAAACATTTTTGTAATAAACCATTTGAATCTTTAATGAAGAAATATGGCATCACACACAAAATTGCTATCCCTTATCACCCTCAGACAAGTGGACAAGTAGAATTAGCAAATAGGGAGATTAAACAAATTTTAGAAAAAATGGTTAATCCAAATCGTAAAGTTTGGTCTTTAAGATTAAATGATGCACTTTGGGCTTACCGTACTGCTTTTAAAACATCTTTAGGCATGCCACCCTATCAATTAGTCTATGAAAAACCTTGTCACTTGCCTGTAGAATTGAAGCATAAAGCATTTTGGGCAATTAAAGCTTTCAATTCAAATCTTGATGATGCTTCCAAGTTACGTAAATTGCAATTGAATGAACTTGAGGAATTGAGAAATGATGCATATGAAAACTCAAAGATTTATAAAGTTAGAACAAAAGCTTTTCATGACAAATCAATTTTGAGAAAATCTTTTGAAATTGGTCAAAAAGTTCTGTTTTATAATTTTCGTCTTCACCTATTCCCTAGAAAATTGAGATCTAGGTGGACTGGTCTTTTTATCGTCAAACATGTGTATCCTCATGGGGCCATAGACATCGAGAACCCTAGGAATGGTAATGTATTTAAGGTCAATAGACAAAGACTCAAACCATTTCTAGAACATCAAGTTGTTGAGGTAGAATCCATATCCCTTTCTAATCTTTGTTATGAGTAGAATTTATTTTAATTTTGTTTCTTTCTTTTTGCAATTTTTTGTGTTCCCAGTTAAATGGCGGATAACGGTACTCCGTGACTTTTAAGTCGGTTTGCTTTTCAATTTTCCATAATAACTGATTTCTTCTCCTTTTAAAATGAATGTCATTCTCTCAAATCTAAGAAAGCAATTTCCTTCTCTCCCTCTAAATGCTCTAACCAAAATCTACGAAGCTAGGTGTAAAAGACTGAGATTGTTAATGTACAAGGATATCCCAGAAGATATACGCTGGATAATCGAAGCAAAAGTTTGTTTAGCTGATGAATCTTCAGATTCATTTGTCCCATACATGCTGGGTCTCAGTAAAAGTTCATATTCAAAAAGGAGAAGAGCAAAAAGAATGAAAGTTTGTTACAAATGTGCGCGATGAAATTATAATACGCGATGTCATTCTTTGGGAATGGTTTCCATAAACAAAGATAAAATTTTCTTCATTAAGAATGGACTGAGTAAGGAGTCATTAGATAATATCGTATTGACTCTTGAGACGCATTCTTGTGGATATGTGCAGTGTGAACTTCTTAGTTTGTGAAATATTTTCAAGGATGAGCAAGAGCGTTACAGTCTTGGGAATCTGACTCAAAAAGATCCTGTTTGCCAATTTATAAAAAATTTGGATGGGAAGATTATCCTCGATTCATAGAAGGCATTTAAGTCATTTTTGGACGTGAAACCAGAGGATGATGTGAGCCACAATTACAACAACTTGTATATATTATCTTGTACATTTCTTTAAAAAAAGAAAAAAAAAAAAAAAAAAAAAAAAAAAAGAAAAAAAAGAAAAAAATAGAAAGAAAGAAGGGCGAACTTTTGTGTACTTTGTCCTTAACTGGATGGAGAGCCCCTAACCTTAAGGGTTCAAATCAAATGGAGAGCACTTAATCTTAGGGCCTCAGATCAATTCCCTAAGGGTTAGACCTGTCATTGACTCAGGTAGACCTTCGCACGCTAGTCCGTAAATAAGGTTCATGTGTCATGCTCTGTAGAGAGCTACGCAAGCATTCTCAGGTTTCAACCGTAGGCTCTGCTTGCTGATGGACAGATAGAAGCATCCCATGCTTGCATTCTCGCATGACAATGCCTCTGAGTTGGATCCTATGATTTAATGTCATGGGCTCTCCAGTGTCCTCTCACTGGCTGTGGTCGTTGGTGGTGGTTGTTAGATTTATGCACTTTAATTAGTTGCGTCGTAGCTCAATCCAAAATATCCCACAAGTGGGAGGGAGAAGAATTCTCAGATTGGTTGAGCCGTCTTAGTATTACTACACTTATGACGCGTAGTATAAAGATACGCCATGAAAAGTGTACATAAAAGGTATGCCATCATTTGTTGTTTTAATTTTATCTTTATTTGATTTTGTTGTATTTTGGTTTTGGACAGACGATACTTTGGGCAGGGTCCTTCAGGGGTTTCTAGACTTCTTTACCTTGATGGTTTTCTTGAAGTCTAAAAAATAATAGTAATAATAATAATAATAAATAAAAAATTAAAAAAAAGTTTCTTATATTCAAACTTTTCTAACAATAGCCAACTTACCTATATAGGAGATATTATTACTTTTTCTATTCTCTTCCCTATTTAAACACTACATTCTCTTCACTTTCTTGCAACTCATAATCATTTAAAGAGAGTGTGAGTGTAGAAATGAAGGGAGCTTCTTCTTTAGCTCGTAGATTTATCAGTATCTGTGTATTTTGTGGGACAAGTTATGGGAAGGGTTTAGAGTTTGTAAATGCAGCAAGCACTATTGGTAGAACACTTGCTGCGAGGAACATTTGTGTAGTATATGGGGGTTGTATCACTTTCTGTACATATAAGAGGTTGTCAAGCTCTAGGTATCATTCCTGAGCCTTTAACTCGAAGGAACATCATTGGACAGACAATTGGGCTTGAAATTCAAGTATCATCTATGCATGGACAAATGAGGACAATGCTTGAAAACTTTAATGCATTCATTGCTTTACTGGGTGGTTTTGGTACTTTGGAATAAGTTTTTCAAATTATCTCTTAGGCCCAACTGAACATCCACCATAAACCCATAGGTTTGTTGAATATTAATAATTTCTTTGATAATTTATAATCTTTTGTTGACCATGCTGTGGAATAGAGCTTTATCACACCTTTGGCAAGACGACTCCTTATATCTGCTTCTACTATTGATGAATTAATTGATAAATTACAAGTTTTTGTTTATGAACCTGAACCAGTAATAGCTCAGATAGATTAGTCAGAAGGCAACAGCAAGGGAGGCAGCAACAAGGGAGGCAGTAAGGAACAAAAGTGTGATCTGGCACTTCATCTATAACTTTTCTTTTTTTTTAGTTTTGTTTATCGTACTTTGTTTCTGTCTTAATTTGTATAAGGTTTCTCTTTTCAATAATTGCAACAACAAGTATTATCTTCTATCATTTACCTATCTATGTTTTGACATTGAGGACAATGTTGTGATCTGGTTTGGGGAAATGATAGTTGTGTAAAACAAAAAAACAAAAAAAAAATAATACAAAAAAATTAGAAAGTGTGTTTGTTAATATGTTTATTGTGTTTACATGTTTGTCAACAATTTATTAACAACAAAAGTAATTAGAGATGGTAGAGTAAAGAGTAAATTATTTACTCTTGAGACGCATCAAAATTGGTGGCAGAGTAAGGAGTAATTGGGTAGACAACTAGTTTGTGTGAAAGTAGTAATTCAAATTCAGGGAAATTTGCATGATTTAGTAAATTGTCTTCTGTCTTAAAATTCACATGCTTGATTATGGATGTTGAATTAGTGGACTGAGAATGATAGAATTATGCCTTGTGAGATTTTGAGCCTATTGATGAATGGATTGAACATTTGTACCATTCTCTTCTTTCTTGTGTGAATTTCACTCATGGAATTGTTACTTTAGAACTTGCTTTAATTTTTTTTTAGACTACACATATGCATACATAAATATGATTGAGATATTTTTCTAGAAATAGCTACTTTAATCAAATAGCCAGCCTTGCTTAGCAGCATATTATCTCAATATGATATCAAACACTCTTATGACTTCTTGAAAATTCTCTGATTCCTAATATGATATCAAGCACTCTTATGACTTCTTGTAAATTCTCTGATTCCTGCTAACATAAAGTATTGGAAATGGCCTATTTCCCTTTGCTTAACCCCTCTAAGCTTAATTGACCATTCTTTGTTTCGAACTCATTATGTGCCTTAAATGAAAAACCATGTTTTTAACTAGCCTTAGGGAATAAGAGAACATTAGCTTTGTCATTGGATGAGTTCTTAAACAAGTGTGGGGGTGTGTGTATAGAATAGTTGAAAAAAAATTGTTTAAATGTATATATTATGTTCATCTTTTCTAAATAAAAAATAAAAAAAAATTGTGTAAAGAATGGTCAATAAGGCAATAAAGGAAAGAAAAAAAATATGTAAAGGGAATTTGTATTAGGTGGAGTTGGGATAAACTTTCATGTTTGTTAATTGAACTCAACTCTCATGCTCTTTTATTCTCTTTGATATTTAACTTGTCATATCCATATTACCTTCTCCTTTACCTTGACCCCATTACAACCTTGAATAAAGTCCTCATGATTTGTGTGTGTATGTGTTCTAAGTAGTGGAGAAGTAAAAGATAAGCAAGCTTACGGTAGTGCACTTTTCATGGGTTGAATTGAGTGAAATACCTACCTTTTAAACACCTGAGGGATTGAGAGTAAATCTTGTAAAAATCTATCATTCTTGACTCATGCTTTTCAATTGAAGTTTCATTGCTTGTTGGTTTGAGATGTGAAGAAATGTTACCTCATAAATGTTTTAATTACTTGAATGATTGGTTGCTCTTCATTCTTAAATATTATTAGAAATTGAGTCTTTTCAAGTGTTTAGCTTTTGAGTCTGTGTTATTTTTTTTTGTTTTCCCTTGTTTTAGTCTTGTGTGTTTTGCCCAGGAGTGCAAAAAGCTAAGTATGAAGAAATTTGATAATCACATATTTGATATATTAACAAACTATCATTTTTAGTCATTTACACTCTCTATGTCCTTAATTGATTGAGTTTGGTTATGTTTTGTAAGTTTGAACTCAAATTGGACTTAATTGATTTTTTTAGCATGATTTACGTCTTATACTATTTCTGTATTTTACCCATATCTTAAGTTCTAAATGTTTAATAATTATGTATTTTAATTTGTTGGAAAGATAAGAGAGAGCTCTACAACTTTCATGAAGAGTTCAAGATCAAATTCGGACATCTAGTGAAACTAATTAGGCTTGGAAGTCAGAATATGAATTTTGTGATTGGAACCTGAATAGTGTGTAGTAATCATAATATAACTCGGGCTGTAAGATCTTGATTGGGCTGAAAATTTGATATGTGCTAATTACGACTTATATCTACAACTTTTATGAAGAACACAAAACACAGATCGGACTCCTTAGAGGTCATATTAGGCTTGTAAGTTAGAATAAAGGAACTAGAACTAGGCCTAAACACTATACAGTAATTGGGATATATCTCGGGCTGTAGGTAGCCAAATGAGGTGATTATGGTGGAATTTGAAAGCTAAGATCTAGGTCTACAATTTTCATGAAAGCTACTTGGTTCAAAAATGATGAATGCAATGACTTCAAAGCTAAATGATTTTGAAGATAAAGAATCTCCATAATTTTTCACTCACCAAAGTCATTTGGAATTTTTCACTTATTTTCCACTCATACACTCACCAATGACTCAGCCACCTTGTCATTTTGTATCTTTAATCCTCTATAAAAGGGTGCCTTAGCAGATCATTGAAGGTGTTAGATGTTAGGTAGTAAAATGATGCTAGTTTGTTACTAGGTTTTCTTGTAGTAATTTTTCTTTGTTCTAAATTGAAGTCGTGTTCTTCTTCTTCTTCTTCTCTCTTTCTTTCTTTTTGTCTATGAGTAACTAAGTTTTATTTTACTTGGATGAAAGGGTGAAGCTCTTGGTAATGAAATAAAGTTAGATTCATTTCTTTCTTGTGCTTTAATGATATATTTTCAAGTGGTTATTATATGTATTGTATTTTGTTTTCAATCAATTTAGAAACTCTCCTTGTAAAGTAGAGATCTTGATTTATTGTAGACAAGATTTTGAAAAATGAATGCTTGATCCCATTTATGAGTGGTGGTGTTAATAGATGATTAAAGGAATCATAATATAATTACGTATATAATTTTTAATGAACTTTGAATGCTGTATTTTTTTATTGGAACCTCCATTATGTGTGGATTCTAATTGAGTTATAAAAAGAATTAATCTTGTCCTTATTTTATTTACCAAGAGTGGATCTCCTAACCCAAGTAAGTCTTTCTTATTTGTGACTAAGTTTTATCAGTTTTATTGTTGTGACAAAATATTTACTTTACGTCAAAGAATTTTTCTTCGTCAATTCCCTATGGATCGACTTCGGACTCCCAAGAATTTATTACTTGAAACAACCTGCACTTGGGTTTACAACTTTTAATCCGCATTAACACATCATCTCAAAAGGAAGTCCTAATTTGGTGGCTAAATAATGGAGAAGAGGTTAGGTTCTTCTTCAACTGATCGAATGCCTTCTTGCAATGCTCATCAAATTCAAACTCTAGAAGGGAAATTTTACTAAAATTCCTAATGAAATACCTGTAGAACCCTTCAAGAATAAGAAAAGAACGCACTTCCCACACACAAGTGGGGTAGGGTAAAGAGGCAATAACATCGATCTTTGCTCTATCTACTTCAATGCCTTTGCTAGAAACTACATGCCCTAAGATTATACCTTGTTCTACCATGAAATGACATTTCTCAAAATTAAGAATAGATGCATCTCAATGCACCTATCAAGCACCATAGTAAGGCTGTCTAAAAATGCATCAAAAGAAGATCTATAAACTATGAAGTCATCCAAAAAAACTTCCATGCAGTGTTCTAATAAGTCAAAGAAAATTCTCACTATGCATCGTTGAAATGTACCGAGGGCATTACAAAGCCCAAAAAGCATCCTCTTGTAAGCAAACATGCCAAATGGGCAGGTGAAGGTTATCTTCTCTTAGTCCTCCGAGGCTATGTGAATCTGAAAGTAACCTAAAAATTCATCTAGTAAGAAATAGTGTGATTTGCCAACCAACCTTTACAACATCTGATCAATGAAGGGCAAGGGAAAGTAATCCTTCCTAGTGGCTTGGTTAAGCTTCTTGTAATCAATACAGACTCTCCAACTATTTTGTACTCTAGTGGGGACCAGCTCATTCTTCTTATTGATAACCACACTCATCCTAGTCTTCTTGGGAACTACTTGCACCGAACTCACTCACTTGCTATCTGAAATCAAGTAGATAATGCTAACTAACAATAGTTAGCTCACTTCTTTCTTCACCATATCCAAAAGTGTTAAGTCTTCTTTGAGGTTGCCTCACTAGTTCAGCTTCCACCTCCAATAAAATTTAATGTATGCATATGGAGGGGCTAATCCTCTGAATATCTGTGTGCATCCATCAATTGGCTTTCTTACGCTACTTTAAGGTCTGCAACAATTTCTCTTCTTGTTCAGAGTGCAAAGTCTTTGCTATTATCATTGGTAGCTTCTCATCTGCTTCCAAGAACACATACTTCAAATGTTCAGGTAAAAGCTTTAACTCAAGGGTAGGTGATTATTGCAGTGAAGGTATCAATCTGATTAAAAAAATTAATTCTGCTGATTTAACTGCAATATCACTTGTAATCAGTGTACAATCTTCCAAAATAGCATAATCATATCCTATAGAATCAGATTATTCAAAACATGCAGTATCATCTCCCATATACGCAGAAATCTTAGAACATGTGACACACATACTGATCTCATCACAAATAGAAACAGAACATCCAAAAAAATCAATAGTATCCAAAAATCCTATAATTTCAGGAAATTCATCTAGCATATCAACATGCATATCATCAACAAGCAAATCAATGACATCTAACTGAAAAACAGAATACTTTTCCAAAGGATATTTCATGGCATCATAGATATTAAATTAAACTATGTTATCCCTAAATTCCATGGAACGGGTACTAGCATACACATCAATCTTAATTTTTGTAATTTTCAAGACGGGTCTACCTAAAATCAATGGTGGTTAACGAGATGCAAATTCATCTCCCATGTTCAAAACATAAAAATCTTCTAGAAATATTAAATTATTTACTCTTACCAAAACATCCGCAAGCAATCCTGTAAGATGAGTTGTGCTCCTATTTGCTAGCTGAATGATAACTCTAGTTGGCTTCAACTCTCCAATTTGTAGAGATTCATAAACTGATTCTGGCATCATATTAATTGAGGCACCTAAGTCTAACATTGCATGTGTAAACTGCTTGTTGCCTATTGTGTAAGGAATGATGAATGTTCCAAGATCCTTTCATTTAAGAGGCATATTTGGTTGGATCAAGGTAGAAACATTTCTTCCCATGCTCACTTGCTCATTTCCTTTCAACCTCCTCTTATGAGTGCACAATTCTTTCAAAAACTTAGCATATTTTGAAATCTGCTTTATTGCTTCTAGGAGAGTTATATTAACTTCTACCTTCCGAAAGGTATCCATAATCTCCATGTCCAATTCAGTGCATTTATCTTCTTTGATTGAGTCATTCTGTTGGGAAAAGGAATAGGAGTGTTGAGAGCATATTTTTATGTATAATTTTTCATTAACTTCTAATTTTTCTTTGAATTCTCTACATGTTTTATATTCCGTTGTATTGAATCTTCTGCAAAATTCTAGTCTGCTGGATCTGATTTTTCTACATAATCTATGGCTGGAGTTTGGTTGGACCACTAACTTCTTTGCCACTTCTGAAGGTTATGGCACTCACATTGCCTACTGGATTGTTAATTCTCGGGAGGGCAATCGACCGAAACCTGAGTCTTCAACTCATTGATGGAAGTTACAAGTTGACCAATTTGAGTCTCCAAGTTCTGAATGGTGGTCTCAGTTCTTTATTGAAACTGAAGGTTATTGGTTGCTAACTACTTCACCAAGTTTGCCAAGCTAGGTTTTGAATTGCTACTTTGCTGCATAGGCTATTTCATTTGTTGTTGAAATTCTTGCTTGCTCAGGCCTATTATGTTTTATCTAGTCTGTTGCTATTATGGCTGAAGTTTTCCGAAATTATTGCCATATTGTAGATTGGGATGATCTCTCCATCCAAGGTTATATGTGTAAGGGTCATACTTTGGCTGCTGTTGGTATGGTCTGCCAAGAAAGATTCCAACCACTGCTTCACTGCTTTCTTGGAGTGCAGGATACTGGTATATTGGGTGATCTGGCAAAGGAGCATATTTCACAAAGTTTTGCTAGGGAAGTTAGCTCCTCCTATTTGTTCTCAATTCTCTGCTAATCAGCATCAGAAATCCTTACTTTATTGACTCCTCTAGTTGAGGTAATGATTCGTGTTCCAAATTAGTGTGCATTTATTGTGATGTTCACTATTAAATCTCCTGTTGTAGCAGGGGTTTTGTCCACTAAAGCTCCTCCAAAGGTAGCATCTACCATACTTCTATCCATAGGTAAAAGTCCCTCATAGAAACACTGTATTAGCAACTGGTCACTAATCTAGTGATGAGGATAGCTTGCACACAACTTCTTGAATCTCTCTCATTACTCATGCAGAGTTTCTCCTAATATCTACCTTATGCCACATATACCCTTCCTAATGGCAGCAGCTCTGGAAGTAAGGAAAAAATTTTCTAGGAACATTCTCTTCATATCATTCCAACCCGTTATGGAAGTTGGCTGCAAGTAATACAGTTAATCCTTGGCTACTCCATCCAATGAGAAAGGAAATGCTTTCAATTTGATGTGTTCTTCATGAATGCCTTGTGGTTTCAAGGTGGAGTGCATCACATGGAACTCCTTCAAGTGCTTATGGGGATCCTCACTAGAAAGTTCATGAAACTTTGGCAGCAAGTGTATCAATCCAGATTTCAAATCAAAATCAGCATTTAAATTAGGATATCGAATGCATAAAAATTGGTAATTCACATCAAGTGTAGCCAGTTCCTTAAGAGTCCTATTATCCATATTATTAGCCATGTTTGTAGTGTTATTTGTATTCTCATATTCAGTTTCAATTTTACTATTATCAGCCATAGTTGTAGTGGTACTTATATTCTCAAGTTCAATTTCAATTTCAAAATTTATCCTTTCACTATGTCTACGAGCTCTATTAAGTGTATGCAAAGTCCTCTCAATATCAAGGTCAATGTCAAGTAAATGAATACTAGAAGACCTAGTCATAAAACATGCAAAAGTGCAAAAACACAATATAAGCAAAAAGGACTACACAATACTAGAATTTTGTTAAAATAACACTACTTACCCTACCTACACAATTTTTAAAATTATGGGACCACCACAGCGTGAAAACTACTCAAAAATAGTACCCAAAAATATAATACATTTTTTTTTCAAAAAATAGAGAAGTGGTATAAACGATGGAATTTGGCCAAAATAAGGTGGACCTCACTGCCTTAGTGAGCCTTGTATAGTAAACCATTTTCCTTCAACTGACTAATTTTCAAGCCAATCTAACACTATTTTTTTGTACAAAATTCTACTTGGAGGCCTAAATTGAGTTGGAAACTACCTGAAACAAGGAAAACAAGGGTTAATGAAGAGTTAGTAGCTAATTATACTCTTTATATGATTGATTAAACTTAGATTGATCCATAGTAATGGCACCAAAATTTGATAGCTGTCAAGACTATCAAATTAAATCAATTTATAAACTGATTCACCAAAATACTTATACTATAAGGCAAAACTAGGTTGAGTCCTGGGATCACTCTAATCAAGCAATCAAATTAAGATGTTAACACAGGGGAAAAAAAGGTTACAAAATTAATTAACAGAAAATAATTAAAAATTATAAACAGAATTAAGTAAATAACCAATCCAAGGAAATCAACTAGTCTTGAATTTAATCCATCATTGATCACTACTAATCCATTCAATTGCTAATAAGATTCTTGGTCTTAGATCACATCAAGAAGCCTTAAGATGATCTATGGATAAGCATCCAGAATTTAATTAATCAAGGTTAAACGAATTTAGCACTTATTTAATCCTAAATTAATCTAAAACCCAAAATTCAACCAAGCTTAACAAACAACACCCAAGAAGCCTTTGATGCATTGTTTACTCTCTGTGATCCACATTAAACATATGGTAACTATGCAATTATCATATCAACATCCAAATCAGATTAAGCAATTCAATTCAGATTTAACAAAATCAAAGAGGAACTTTATTAACAAGTAAAAGATAAACTTGATCAACAAGTAAAAGATAAACTTGATTAGCAATTTAATGTAAAATAATCAAAACAAAATCTCAAAATTAAATATCAAGATTGTCAATCCCTAGGATTGATTTAAAAAGGTCTAACCCTCCATGGATGGAATGCAAAAATAGAAACGAAAGAAAAGTAGAGAGAAAGGAGAAGAAGAAAAATAAAGAGAGGAAGTGCAAGCAAGAGGAGCTAGGAGAAAATTAAGGTTTAGTTTCGTGGTTGCTACTACTACTTAAATAACTATCTCTAAAATTAAAAATCTAAGTTTTTCCTCAGCTTAGGGTTAATCCTCTTCCTCTTTGCTTTAATTGGACACCTAATTCGCATAACAAAGTTTAGGATGAGAGAGTTATGCCCAAAACATTCTTAACAGCTCTTTGTACTCGTCAACTGACTTCAAACAGTTAAAACACTATCGTTTTGATAAGTATCTTCATAAAATTGAAGATCTATGTCTCAGCTTTTAAATGACACCTATTTCAGCTCCAAATGACATCTACAACCCAAATTATAGCCCAATTTTCGCACATCATCCAGGTTTTAGTGACAACATCTATGTTTTGACTACGTGGCCCAATCTGACCTACTAGACATCTAATTCAGCCTTTGATCTCCCACGAAATTTGTAGAGCTCTCTCTTAGATTTCCTACAAGATAAAATTCATAACTTTTAGATGTCTAGAACTCAAGTTATGTCTAAAATACAGAAATAGTATAAAATTCTCAATAATGCTAAAAAATATAATTAAGGTCAATTTGAACCCAAACTAATAAAATGTAGCCAAAATCAATCAATTAAGCATATAAGAAGTCCAAGAGACTAAATATGAAGGTTAACTAATATATAACAAATTGTGTAAATCACAGATCTCGGTGATCGCTTTATACTTAGTGATTTGCTCATGTAGTTTACCAAGATGGGTCCAACGCTCAATCTTGGTATTCGTTCTTTTGACGAATGCTCATTTTGATTGATCGAGATGAGTCCAAAGCTTGATTTCGCTGGTCGAGTTCGTTTAGTTTGACGAAACACTTATTTTGCCTAATTGAGATGAGTCCAAAGCTCAATCTCAATGGTCAAGTTTGTTTGGGAATAGTTGACACAGTCGAACTTTAGGTGAGAGTGACACGGAAGCCTCTTAGTATGGAGTCCACAGTCCCAGGCTATGGTTGGCTACGCTTAACCTCCATAAACTTAGGTAGTTTATAGGTTAAGGTCAAGCCATAAAGGTATAAGTGAAAACACTTGAATATGTTGCTTGACCTTGGTTAATAGTCAAGTGGATTTCCCTGCCTGGCCATCATGTAAAAATATGTTTAACCTCTATAAACTTGGTCGATTTATGAGTTAAGGTCAAGCTCAAAAGGGTACAGGTGAAAATCCTAGAATACGCTGCTTGATCCCAAAGGGTAGTCAAATGGATTCTCCTATTTGGCTGTCATGTAAAAATACGCTTAACCTCTGTAAACCTAATCAATTTATAGGTGAAGATTGTAACGTCCTAATACCAATACCTTAGTATATTCTGAATATATAGTAGTAAATAGCATTAGACACATCACTTCTAACTTAAGAACAACATTATAGATTCATAATAACCGTACAAGTTATTATATGGAGCCAAGAGGGAAAGAAAAGATCATATCTACCACATTAGCCTCCAAAGGAATAGTGTAATACATAAAACTTTATAAAAACCAAATCACATATAATAAAATACAAGCTTTTTTCAAAAGTAAATAATAGAAAAAAAACTATTTATTATATTTGCTTCTTTTTCTTCCCCTTGGAAGAGTCTCGACTTGGATTTATCACAGAAATAATAAACGGGGTGAAAATTCATAATTTGCAGTAGTAAATACACATATATGACATCATGATAACCTTAGCTGCTTCGGGGAAAACAAAATCATTCAATATCATCTAAAAAGGTGGCAAAAGCAAAAAAAAAATTGTTCCTTTCTCTTCCAAAGACAGAAGGTCAAATTATTTATAACTATGGTTTAGTTATCACATAATTAACCATTTACAATGAATAAACTTATTAACAATAAATTATAATCGCAACAAGTAATTGGGTCACTACTCAATACCATTGGAGCATTAATATACTATCTCTATATAATATTCACAAAGCAATCCATAATCTATACCTATAATCCTTAACTTTTCAAAGATAAAACAATTTCTCTTACAATTGTTATTGTAATGCAAATGCTTGTGCAAGTTCATGCCTAAGATATGTCTTAAAGTAATGAATATGAAATAAGTTGTGATAATGTTTTTAAAACAATTCCATGGTTCAACTTTATCAAATAAAGGAATCAATCTAAGTAAACATCTATGGCTCTACAACAAAAGAGTTAAGCTCAACTTATATCCATGGCTCAACAAAGGAACCAAGCTCAATATCCATAACCATTATATGCACAAAGGCTTAGTGTTTTACATATATGCTAGGTGGTTAGTTTCTCCATGAAATATCCATAGTTTCTTAACTCACACTAAAAAGCATGTATAAAAGATCCCAAAAAGTAGGAAATTCCATTTCCTCAAAAAGAAACATATGGCAAATTCTGCCCTTTGGCGCTTGATTGCCCATTTTTCCAACTCTTAAGCGCTCCATGACAGTAAAACCCTTCCAATTTTTCTGTCATTAGGTGCTTAGTCGCTTAACTTTTGAGCAATCAATCACTCAGTACTTTCACCGCCCTCTGCCCATGCATGATTAAGCACTCACCTCTTGGGTGTTTAGGCACCAAACACGCCTCTGCTCTCTGACCTTGGGTGATTAAGCGCCTAGCACTAGACTCAGATGTCCTGTTCCACTAAGTTTCTAACCAATCATTGACCCCCAAACACAAGTCTTAGATGGTTTTCAACCTCATACATAGTCTCTAAACATGTTATGACTATCAAGCACAACCTCAAATGAACAAATCATGGATTTATGAACAACAAGTAAATCATTCAAACCCATTTTCCAAACTCACAATCATGAAGTTATAAGGATATTTACAAGTTTCAAAACCACAACCATACATGTATTAACTCAATACAATTCATATCTCAAGTTCCTAATGAGTTTACCCAACTCAAACCATTGAGAAACACTTAAAAACCTATCTTTTACCCAAACAAGCACGCATCATGCATCAAGAGGGTGTAGAAAAGGAAGGAACTAAGTAAACAATCACCCTTATCTTAAGTTGTATAGTTGATACTTAAGCTTTTCTCTTGTTTTTTCTTGATATCTCCTCTTCCTCCCTTTGCCTTTCTTTCTTCTCTTCTCTTCTCTTCTTTCTTTCCCTTTTCTTTTCTCTTCTCTTTTTGCTGGCCAGAATGTGAGATGAGAGAAAATGAATGGAAAGTAAAAAAAAAAAAATAGAAGATAAGGATGGTGGAAACAAAGGGAAGATAAGGATGGTTTAAGATATTTAGGTGGAAACTTTATATATCTTTTAGGAATACTTTGATCTTACTAATCCAAGTTTCCTAACTTCCATAGGTGTTATGAAAATTCTAGGATTCATCTCAATCCTATTCTTACCATTGCATTATTGTTCACACACCTACAACTATCACTGAAATTCTATTACTCTTCCTTAAGTTACATTAAACCTAAGAGAATAAGCTTATAGGAATCTACCTTAACCTGTTCTCATTATCAGAAAAGTCTTCATTCTTTACTTGATATCTCCACAAATTATCATCATTTTTTCAAGATATCTTCCTATTTAATCTGCCTCTTAAACACCCACTCGGTATTATTAAAAATACTAAACTACCTCAATTAATTATCCAAAATTAACCACATCACAGTCTATTTATTTGTGACTTAGAAATAAATTCTTCATATTTATTTCCTTCATCTAAGCAGTTTATGCCACTCTCTGGGCTATTAACAGTTATTTTTCACATTCAGTGTTATAGCAAATAATCCAACTAACTTAAAAAGGTTACCAAAGTTAACGGGTAACTCTTACAAGAGTTATTGAACTTATATAACCTGATTAAGACTAATGGGTTAAGCAGAATGTTACAAAGATCAAGCTCAAAATGGTACGAGTGAAAACCTTTATATATATATATATATATATATATATATATATATATATATATATATATATATATATATATATATATATATATGAAGTACTTTGTGGACTCAAAGTCACGGCCGAGATACTGGCTTTGGATAATAATGAACCGAAGTACTCGTAGACCCAATGTCACTGTCGAGGTATTGGCTTTAGATAAGACAACAGTTAGAAAAAATGATTTATTGGTATCCAAAGATGTTTATTACACAACAAAAATAACAATTACAAAGCATTACCTAATTGTCCAAGTTACTTCAGTTGGATGCCGATTGTCCTCCTAGTTGTTATTCAAGTTACACCTTATCTTGATTTTGGGTGTTAACCCGAGGTGAGCACAGGCTGGGGTTATCATTCCTGGCTAGAGAACATCTTCTTTGGTAGGGAGGAGAAGGACTCTGAGGGCTATAGCTTCATTTTCTATAATATCCTCCCCTCTGATTGTTGCTCCGAGTTTGGCATACAAACTAGTCTAAATGCTTGTCTTGAATGAGAGACTCAATGGCATCTTGGAGGTTGCTACAATCCTCCATGTTGTGACCATGACTATCATGCCAAGAATAATGCTTGGATTTGTCCCTCTACGACTGATTTTCAAAGGCGGAGGTCTCTGTACATCCCAAAAGGTGGAGGTCTCTGTACATCCCAAAGCTCAATGTTCATGACCTCCTGGGTAGATCTAAGCCTGAGATGCATTGAGGGGAGTATAGTTCTCACACTTCCCTTTGAAAGGTGGCTTCAAATTCCATCCCTGTTGGTTTGGTTGCTCCTCGGACTTGGGTTTGGCATCTTCTTTTTCGAGATGTTTTCTAGCTCGGAGAACATCTTTTGCATTGATATATTTATTAGCACTGGCACAGAACTCATCCATGGTCTTGGGCTTTTTCTTTGCAAGTGAAAAGGAGAATAGTCCAGGACAGAGCCCTTATCTGATGTAGTACAATCCAAGCCTTTTATCCCAATCACGCACGTTCACAATCTCCTTGTTAAATCAGGATATAAAGTCTCGGGAAAGACTTCTCCTTTCCGTACTTGATCTGGGAAAGGCATGAAATAGATTTAGGTTACACCTTGCTAGTGGTGAAGTACAACAAAAGTCTCGAGGATAGGCCAGTTCCGTTATCAACAAACTTTGGGGCTAAAGTGGTGAACCATCTCAAGGCAGCTTTTTCAGAGATAGAGGGAAATCTCGACACATCAGAAAGTCATCACCCCCAGTGAACAAGAGTGCAAAGATGTAGCCATATAGATGTTCTTGAGGGTTTGTGGTCCCATCATAGGTTTCAATGTTGGCAGGATACTTGAAATGCCTAGGGATCTCATAGGCTATCAATTTATCAGAGAAAGACTGGTTTTGTGAAACTAAGCTCCTTACTCCATGTTCCTGCTCCCTTACATGGACGGGTCCAACATTATGATCAGGATTTGCGATCCTAGAATTTTTTGGATGGCAGTCATCCTCCTAATCTTTGTCTCTATTTTCTCAATTCCTTCTTGGAAATCGGTTCTTGCCTTAGTATTCTCGGTTAGTAGCTCTCTCTAGGTTATGAATCCTTTCTTCCTGGAGGTGAATTCTTTCATCTTGAAGTCTAAATAGAGAGAGGAATTCCGCTCTGGAAAGCTCCTAATGATCAAATTTAGCATGGTGAGACTAGACTTCATTCTCCACTCGATCTCCAGGGCGTTGCAGCGTTGATACTTGTTGTCCAGCATCCCAAAATGTGCCCTTTATGGACTAAGGAATTGCCTCACTAGAACTCTCGGGGAAGGAGGGGGAGATTCTCTCCTGTGAAAGAAGTCTCCTACCCATCCTGCCTAGGTTTCGGTTGAGGTATGACTGGTTCCAAGGCTAGTTCATGAACAGTAAGGATAGATGTTGGACGGTGATTTGTAGATAGTGGGTTGTGCACAGTAGAAGCTTAGCTCTTGTTAGTTGAGGCTTATCTCCTCCTTGTGTTTATCATGATGATGGTGGTAATGGGAGTGCTGATGGTGGTGTTGGGAGTAGAAATTTGTCTTTTCCCACAGATGGCGCTAATGTTCAGAACTGGGTTCTGAGGGTTACCTGAGAAGGTAAGTAATGGTTGATTCCTTCATGGCACAACAGTAATAGTAATAGAGCGAGGGGATGAATACCTATAAAAAGTACTTCAACACTCAGGTCAGTACGTGTGCAAGGATGGTAGTATGTCGAATTGGGGATTAAACTGTACAGTTTTGCCTTGTACAGTATATGTAGGAGCCTCTTAGGGCGTTGAGAATCTGAGCATTCAATGCGGATTGAATGTTGTTGCATAAGATCCAAAGGATCGTTATTCCTTGTGTCGGAATCCCTATTTATGTGGAATATGATTAGCATTCATATCCCTTGAGGAAGTTATGCCTAGCAAATAAGTGGTTATGAACGCACAGTAATGTCTGAGTTCTATTTTGACAGGTCAGGTTGCTCCAGACCCGTGGACCCAAAACTCGGTCTAGAACATATATTATTTGTCTGATACTATTTTGTGGAACTTATAAAATTTTTAAAAGCATACATTTAATTAAATTTCAAAAGTAATTACATTTACTATATCAACAAAATCAGTTTTTCTAAATTAATTTTGAAATGTCATTTACAAACATAATATATCCTTTTAACATTAAATTTTTTCATAATCAATTCATTAACATCAATTAATTTAAAAATCAATTCAACTAAAATCGAAACTAAATTAGCTCGTAGTCGATATATTAAGAAGGATTTCCTTTGAAGCAACTTCGATATTCCGACCCAATATTTCTTAATATTGATGGTTGAGAATATACTTTTGTTACAAATATTGGAATATATGTATCATCAACATCAACATAGAATACATTTCTAAATTCTTTGTACATAGATTTTTCCCTAATACATGCTTGTGGGGATAAATTTGTCCAATAGATAACAGAAACATATTAATTCCCTAAAGAAATTATTTACAACTGAATTTATAGTATAATAAGAGAGAAAATAATAGAAAGAAAAACTATATATACATAGGGGAGAAAAATGGCTCTCATGAAAAACTTTGCAGGAAGCCATGCTTGTTCCCATCACTACTAAACTCTTGAAATAATCTTCATATCTATTACTAATTAAACCCTTGGAAATTAATTTTCCAAAATAAAATAATTTGACATATCTATAAATATTTCTTTAACTTCTTGTTAAGATTTGTGGCATGCTTTGACTTTAAAATAAGACAACCTAAATTTTATTTTACCAAAAAAAAAAATCTGACTTATGTTCACTTTATTTTAAACCAAAATAATAAGTGATATACTCCTACACCATATATTATATAACATTTAATTTTGACCTATTGTTAGCACCAAAACTTATATTATATAATCTATGCATGTATTTTCATATTATTGAAAGATTAATTTGACTATAATAATAAAGTTTAGTTTTATTTAATATTGATGTAAAAATAATTAATTTAACATTATCACCTAATCATATATTAATACATTATCAAATGTGTTATTTGTTCATCACGATTTAAAGTTGGGATAGATCTACAATTTCTGCTTAAGTCGAGAGATTAATGTGCATAATTAATATCTCAAATATAATAATACTCAATACTAATGTTTCCTTATAGAGAAATACTATATAATCCTGGAGAAGTTTCTTCCTCTAGAAGGATTTCTACCTTAAAATTTTGGTGGGATTGTAGATCTCACAATGGCAACCATATACATCCAAGGATTGGTATTCACCTAAAAAGAATAAATTATTTAGATACAAGAAATTCTCCTGCTTATATTTGCATTAGAACATTTTCTCTCTTTTTGGAAAGCAACGCCTAAGGAAACTTTAGGGCCCATTTGGTGGTCAGGATAGGGGAGGTAGGATAGGATAAGCTATCATATCCTACTTTAATCTATAGTTTGGTGAACCAATAGGATAGGATATGGTTATCCTGTCAGCCTATCATATCCTATTCACTAGTTAAAATTTTATCCTAGGGGTGAGGCTGGGTTAGAAGCAAGTAGGATAGGATATCATTTTTCTTTTCCACTCCAGCCCTCCATTACGAACAGAAACGTCATCTCCCCCTCTCCATACGTTTCTTCTTCAGTTCTTCATCTTCTTTGTCTGTGTTCGCTACCTCCCTCTCCACACCTGTGTTCGCCACCTCCCTCTCCACACCTGTGCTTGTCTTCTTCGTCTCTTCATGTGGTCATTCTCCTTCATTTCCTTCTCAAATCACCAGGTAAACATTCTTTACTTCATTCTCCTTCGTCTCTTTCATTTTTTGGTATCAAAATTAAGGATTTTTTTGGGGTTAGGGTTCCTTTTTTTGGGTATCAAATTTGGGGATTTTTTTGGGATTAGGGTTCTTTTTGGGTATCAATTTGTTCATGTGCAAAATCTAAATTTTGGATCTCAATTTTTTGGTGTTACAATTTATATGTTTATTTGAGTAGGTTGTCTTGAGTATTAGGATTATTTTGTATAGTCATAAATAACTGCAGAATGTGTTAATTTTGATGTAATTGTTGACATTAGTTAAACTTATTTACACATTTTATTTTACCAAAAATCAAAACAATATATACGGTTAAGATCCTGTAACTGCAGAAGATCCAATTCTAATCTTTTAAATTTGAATAATACGTACAAATCTCTGCTGTAACATCATGATTCTTCATGCAATAGATAATTTTTCTTTGCTCTTTACGTGACCATGTCAGGATAATGTGAGATCTTATTATTGGTTTGAAGCAGAACACTTGTGAGTTGAAGATTGCGTCGATATTAATTATGGCTTGTTAGTTGATTTGAACCCCCTTTTGGGGTCTGATTGCTTTGGCCTAGTCTTAGATATATTAATGGGTTTTATGAAGGATTCATTCAACTTATGTGCAGCTATCAGCGCTTGACTAATGCTTATTACTAATTTATGTTAACGCTTTTTTTTTGACCTTTTGGTTCATGGAAAGTGGACACAGTGTATAAGATAATAACAAAGGCAATTGAGAAGGAAAGGAAGGAGGGGCGGGGGAGAGAAAGAAAATGTATTTACTGGTTAGTGTGTGAAATGAAGCTTTTGTATTTACTGGTTTTGGGCATAGGTGCTAGCTACTATCTTGTTTGGTTTTGGGCATGTATTTACTATTTTTTTCCTGAGTTTAGATCTTTCTTTATGTAGATCTATTCCCAAGAAATTCATATTACATCCTTATATGGATATGGAATATTTTCAATGTATTTTATAGATAAAAGTATGGATTCAGCATAGCAGCTTCAATTTATGTCATATCTAATTTTGGAGGAAATATTTTTAGAGATGGTTGGGCTTTGCTTTGCAATTTTTATGGCAGTGAGTCATGCTGCACTATGGTTTTATGAAAATTAAAGTCTAAGGCAACAACCAATGGATAAAGAAGGTTTAAGGGGAGAATTTTTAGATAGGTTAATAAGACGTGATGATGTTACAAGTGTTGATCAACTTCATATGGATGTTAGGTCCTTTCGCTTATTATGTGCTCTCCTTCGTAATGAAGGTAAATTAAAAGAGGATGGACTAGTGAGTATTGAAGAACAAGTAGCTATGTTCATACACATATTGGCACATCATTCTAAGAACCGTGTTATTAAGTTTCTATTTAAATGATCAGGAGAAACAGTTAGTAGGTACTTTAATTTAGTGTTGAATGGTGTCTTACGATTGCAAGAAACACTTCTTAGAGCACCAGATCCTGTCCCGGAAGATTGCTTGGATGAAAGATGGAAATGGTTTAAGGTACAATGTTAGTGTATTGTGTTTTAGAATCTATTTTACGATGTGTTACAAATGTGTTATATTTTTTCCTAAAACATTTGCTTTCTATTTGGATTTGCTTATAGAGTTGTCTTGGGGCATTAGATAGAACACATATCGAAGTTAATGTACCAGCTATTGATAAGCCCCGATATCGTAATAGAAAAGGGGATATATCTACCAATGTCCTAGGAGTATGTTCCAGGGATATAAAATTTATATATGTTACCTGGATGGGAAGGATCAGCATCAGACTCAAGGGTATTGAGAGATGCCATTTGTAGGAGGAATGGTTTAAATGTTCCAATAGGTAACAAGAATCATTGGGATTTTATTGTAATAGTAAAAAGTGTACAACAGCTATGTTTTAATTTGACAAATATATTTTATTATAAGGTACTATTATCTTGTGATGCTGGGTACACAAATTGTGAAGGATTTCTTGCTCCATATAGAGGGTATCGATATCACCGTAGTGAATGGAGACGTGGATACACACCAACATGTAAAGAAGAGCTCTTCAATATGAGACACTCTATGGCAAGAAATGTGATAGAAAGGACTTTTGGATTGTTAAAAATGCGTTGGGCTATACTTAGAAGTCGGTCTTTTTACCCAATCAAAATTCAAAATCACATTATAATTGCTTGTGGCCTTTTGCATAATTTTATTAGAAGAGAAATGCCTACTGACCTAATGGAAGAGCAACTAGGTGCAGAATTGGAAGCACAACTACACAATGAGGACATGGAACATATTGGTCCTATTAATAAAATTGAGGCTACTGATGAATGGTCTTCTTAGAGAGAAAACTCAGCAACACAAATGTGGAATGCGGGGCCTTATTAATAGACACATGAATTGACTATTTTGTTATTAGTTTGGTTTGTTTGTAATTTTATTGGTGACTTTGTATTTTATAATTTGAACTATATCTTGGTTAATGACATCATTCTATCTTGGTTATGCTTGTATTTCATTTTTTTGGAATATTTTGTAAAAGTTTTGTGATTTATAATTTGATAATAAGATAGGAATGTAATCTGAAAGCATTATGCAACAAAGTAGCAAGAAAAAAAGAGATCGTAGGCAAAGGTCCAATGAGGAGGATGAAGCATTTCTTGATATCTTGATTGAAGCTGTGAACCAAGGTCAAAGATGTGATAATGGCCAATTTAAAGCACATACTTTGAAAATGGCTAAGATAAAAATAGAGCAAAAGTTTCCTGGATGTGGAATTAAGGTGAAGCCACACATTAAGTCTACAATGAAAAGGCTAAGGACAATTTATGGAATATTTTATGATATGCTAAATCAAAGTGGGTTTGGTTGGGATGATGAGAAGAAAATGATTAAGGTGGACAGTGATAATGTGTGGAATGAGTATATAAAGGTTAGTATTTATTGTTTTTTTATCTATAATGAATTATTTTGTTTTAGTTTCTAGTTATGAATAATTAAATATTTTTTATTTGTATTCTTGTGTAGAGTCATCCAAATGCTGCAAGCTACAGGAATACATCGGTCCCACTTTTTGATAAGCTTGCTCTTGCTTTTGGAAAAGACCGTGCTACCGGTAAAGGAGCTGTTACCCCTGCTGATGTTGTTGATGAGTTAGATAAAGAAGAGGAAGAACAAAATGATGATAATGATGTTGTATATTTGATGCAGTCAACATCTATCAATCAATCTAAAAGGAAGCATGATAATGAGGGAAGTTTACCGAGGAAGAGAAATAGAGGATCAAATGTGATTGCTAATAGCATAGCTGAATTAGGAAAAAGTTTTGGGAAGTGGCTAGAAACAAGCTCAGATAGATTGGGTGAAGCTATAAATCGTCTTGGAGTTGATAAAGATGTGTTTGATGATTCCAAGAGTGTCATGAATGAACTGAAAAAATGGATTTAACTGACCAAGACCGTCTTGCTGCAGCAGAAAAAATTCTATCTGTGCCCCATCAATTGCACATTTTTTGGGGGGCTGATGAGGCAGATCGTGTTACATTTGTTAAGTCGTTAATATAGTGATTTCTATAAATGACTTAGTTTATCTATTAGTTACATTTGATGAACTTTGTTTATACTGTTTAACTTTCTAGATTGTTTGGTGAAACTTATCTATGACAATGACAAGAAACATTTATTTATGTTGATTACTATTTCTAATGAATGAAGTTTTATGTTTAAAAATATTTCCAAGACTTAGAGCTCAAAGTGTTGCATTGAATCTTTGAGTTGGAGGAAATGAAATATTTTACAGGTCTAACAAAAGTGCTTATACTTTAGTCTATTGTTATGTTATGTTACTGCAATTGGAGGTAGTAATGCAATTCTGTTTCCGAGTGTTTTTTTTTTACAAAAGAAAACTTAAGCAATTTCATTAATAATGGAGAACACAATACGGTAGTAATGTATTAGGGTGCATTTTGAACAATGGTTAATTTTTAATTGCAATTTAATCACCCCGTTTGTACAAAATGTTAAAAAGAAAAATTATAAGATTTTTTATATAATTTTTTATAATTTAAATGTACAAAATGTAGAAAAAAAGTTATTTTTTTAAAAAAATATGTAATTCTGATATAAGGGTAAATTTATCATTTGCATATAATTTATATCGTATCCTGACAATATCTGGTTTACATCAAACACAAGACAGGATAATATAATGCTATCCTGTTGGTTATCTGGTGAACATCAAACATCAGATAGGATAATAGTTTATCCTACTCATATCCTATCATACTCCTATCCTGCTCTCTTATCCTATATGTTCTTATCCTATCCTGACCACCAAACGAGCCCTTAAAGTGTACATGGACACTAGTAGTAAATAAACTATTTTGGTAAAGGAAAATGATTCTTTTACACCATTTTTTAATATTATTTTTACATCGATTAATGATGTAAAAAGATTTCTAAAATAATGAGTAAAACAAAAGTTTTACCTTGATAAAATATTGGAAAAGTAAAAGTTTTATACATAAAAAGTCTCACACTTAAGGTGTAAATTAGTTCAGATAATCGACTAACTCGATCAATCCAAATCGAACTAATTAAATTAGTTCGGTTTAATTTGGGTATATTGATTGGTTCGGGTAAAATCCAAACCAATTAAAATTTAACTAGTTTGGTTCTCAGATCTAAAATTTCAAAACTGAACTAAACCGAACCAAACCAAACCATATATATATATATTTTATTTTAAAAAAAATTATGCTACAATATTTTTTGGCTACTACTTATTTTTTTTTTATTTTTTGTAATACTTTCTCAGTTTCCAATCCCTAAAACATTATTTTTGTTCAACACAGAAGGCTAGAAAACTCCTCTGCTAAAATGTTCGATTCTGCTCACCGGTACTGCAATTCTGGCAAGGAATATGCTATTAAGTGCTATTCCAAAAACTCTTGGAGAGGTGAGAGGCTTGAAAACTTTGGATTTTTCTTTCAACCAACTCTCTGGATCTATTTCTATTGAACTTCAAAAACTACATGTCATTCAGCTTTTGAACCTCTCTTATAATGATTTAGAAGGAACCATTCCTAATGGTGGAGTTTTCCAAAATCTTTCTGCTGTCCATTTAGAAAACAATAAAAAACTTGCTTGTATTTTGCATGTGAGCATCATGGCCATGGAAGAAGGCATGTCAGACATTACATCATCATAGCCACAGTGATAACACTGATACTATGTCTAACAATTTGCTTGCTACTATACATAAAGAACATAAAAGTGAAAGTAACAGCAACAACATCATCTAAACATGGAAGCTTGGAAATGATGAATTGACTTTAAATGCTCTAGTATTTGATGTGTGTGAAATAACATCATATTTTGTTCTTGTTTTGCATGCATTTTGTAGGCATTTTAAGCATTTTAGTTTCTTTTCGTATTTGATTTTCTTTTAGTTTGGATAACTGCGATGTTTTAGGTGTTCTTATGTAGGATTAATGCTGAATTAGCCTTGGATTGAATGGAATGCTTGCATGATTGAAGTTGGAGTTTAAAGGATAGCAAAAAGGTGCAAAAAGACCATTCCAGAGGGATCCACAGTCTGCCCGTGGATCAAACCACGACCATGGATCAAGGGGCAACTTGAAGAAGAATAAGGAAATTTGCAGAGAGTTCCACGGCCGTGGAACTCAAATGACCCAGAGATGGCTCGTTGGCAGAATGATCCATGGCCTGTTGGCGGAACCATCCACGACCGTGGATCGCAGTGCATAGTAGTTTTTAATTTTTAATTTTTATTTCTTTTGGGGGCTTTTTAGCCAATTAAAACCCTAGGTTATATATAGATGTTCTAAATATAGTTGGGGGGTTCGAATTTAGTTTTCAAGGAGGCACATTAGAGGCTTTGGTTCTTGATCTTTCTTCCCTCTTCTCTCTTGGATTACGGGTTTGGATGTTTATGAATATGTTTTCTTGTTCTTCTTCTTCTTTATGTCTGAGTAGTTTCTTTGTTTCTAGGATTAGGCAATGCCCTTTGATACATTAATAATGATTAATTGACTTTGTTTCTCCTTTTATTAATCTTGAATGTTCTTTGATTCAATCCTTATTGCTCTTATTCATGTGAATTTACTGGCCACTTATTTGCATCTCATAGGCATTTAGGGATGTACTGAGAGGTGAACCTAGGTGTTGGAACCATAAGAATTGAACTTAAGGTCTAAATCACGAGAGTAGTTTTAGCCTTTCAAAGATTCAATGAATTACCACAAAGCGTAATGGGTTCAATTTAAATTCAATTACCACGAGAGTAGGAATTGGTTTAATTGGGCACGGATCTTGTATCTTGAGAAAGAACATTAACTAATTTAGGGTAATTCACCTTCAATTGAATTTCAGATTTAATAAAAGGGTTGCCAATTAGGATTTGTCTTGTATCATTATGGTACCCCAATCTTGGAAGCTTTCTTGAATTTGAATACCATTCTTGATAACTTGCTATTTTTATTCTAAATTTTACACTTTGATTTTTATTTATTTAATTACTTTGTTATTATGTTCTTCTTAATCAACAATTATATTTCCTTTTGTTTAATTTAATTGAATGAATTAATTAATTAGTATTCATAGACACAGTCCCTGTGGATTCAATTTTTTTATTACTTGACGACAAAATCGTACACTTGCGGATTTCACACACCAAGTTTTTGGCGCCGTTGCCAGGGACTGTGTTTTTCTTGAATACTAATTTAATTTTTAATTTAATTATTTTAAACCTTTTTTTCTTTTTATCTGGTTCTTACGTCCTTGTTTTTCTTTTTAACTCTCTGCAGGTAATTTCTCTTGTTTATACAAAGTACTAGACTCTTGTTGAAGCAGATCCTGAAATTGAAAGAACTTTACGTAAAAGGAGAAGACAACAAAGGCAAAGAGTAGGAGAAATACCTGAACCAACACTTGTCATGGCTGAAGCTGAGGATAATAGACCACTAAAAGAGTGTGCAGCCCCTAATGCTTAGGGTTTGCGATCTGGAATTGCTCGGCCAGACATCGAAGCTAGGCACTTTACCATACCTCTTACCTTACTGTCTATGATAAGGCAGAACTAGTTTGGAGGATTGCCGTCAGAGGATCCTAATGATCATGTGGACATGTTCTTGGAGTTTTGTGAGACCCTCAAGATCGAAGGCACCTCTGTTGATGCTATTCATCTCCGCTTGTTTCCATTATCTTTGAGAGATCAAGCAAGAGCTTGGTTGAAGTCTGTTCCTACTGAGATGATAACTACTTGGGACCAATTGGAGCAAGCTTTCTTGGACAAATTCTTTCCACCTTCCAAGACTGCTCATCTAAGGACCCAAATTATAAGCTTTGTTCAAAAAGATGGCGAGTCATTGTCAGAAGCTTGGGATAAATATAAGGCTTTGCTGGAAGCCTGCCCACACCATGGGTTAAAGAAATGGTTGATCATCCACACCTTCTACAATGGTTTGGAATATTCTTCGAAGGTGTCTCTTGACTCCGCAGCGGGTGGAGCTTTGATGAATAGAAGGCTCACAGAGGCTTATGAGATAATTGAGAGTGTAGCCTCAAATCATCACCAATGGGCTAATGAAAGAGGCCATAACCCGAGAAAGCTCTCGGGAGGTAAGTTTGAGGTAGATGATATTGATTTAATTATGTCAAAGTTTGATTCTTTGAATAAACGTTTTGACATGTTTGAAAAAACTCATGCTAATGCCATAGGTACCTCTAACAATTTTTGTGAGATTTGTGGAGCACAGGGACATATAGGAGCTGAATGCCATGTTAGAATTGGATCCTCGCATGGTGCACCGGTGGAGCAAGTGGAATCATGCCATAATTTCCATGACTTCAACCAAAAGGGGAGGAATGATCCGTATTCTCAAACTTACAACCCTGGTTGGAGGTCACATCCTAACTTCTCTTACCAGAATAGTCAGTACCAAGCTGGGCAAGGTAATGCTAAACCCTCTTCTGGAATCCCACAGGTACAGAAATCTAGACTTGAGTCTCTTCTTGAGAATTTTTTTGAGAGCCAGTCTAAGCAAAATGAGGAGTTAAGGCACCATAGGCAAGTAGTGACTAAGGCAATTAAAGAGTTGTCAGCTAAGGTTGACAATTTAGCTATTCATAATAAGATATTGGAGACCCAGATTGCCCAACAAGCAAGTACTTCTCATAGGCAGCAAGGTAAGTTTCCTGGTCAACCTGAAGTCAACCCAGGTAATGAATAATGTAAAGCTGTGAGTTTGAGAAGTGGAAAGAAATTAGAGGATTCCTTGGGTAAGGGGGAGAGTGAAAAAGATAAGGGAATTGAGGATAAAGAGACTAAGACACAGCCCTTAGAAGAGGAGGACACTACTGAGAAGGTGTCTAAGTATGTACCCCCTGAACCTTACCAACCCCCGGTTCCTTTTCCTTAAAGATTGGCTAAGGCGAAGTTAGATAACCAGATTGGGAAGTTCCTAGAGGTCCTTAAGAAATTTTACATTAATGTACCCTTCATTGAGGCATTGAAACAAATGCCTACCTATGCTAAGTTTCTTAAGGACATCTTGTCTAATAAGAGGAAGCTAGAAGAATATGAGACAGTAGCTTTAACTGAGGAGTGTAGTGCTTTAATTCAAAATAAATTACCTCATAAGTTAAAAGATCCAGGTAGCTTCTCTATTCCTTGTTTGATTGGCAACACAAATTTTGATAAAGCTCTGTGTGATTTGGAGGCTAGTATTAGTCTTATGCCTCTTTCTGTGTGTAAGAAATTGGAGGTGGGTGAGCTAAAACCCACAACTATCTCCCTTCAATTGGCGGATTAGTCAGTCAAGTACCCCGTAGGCATCTTGGAGGATGTTCCTATTAGAGTTGGTAAGTTTTATAAGCCAGTGAATTTTGTTGTGCTTGACATGAAAGCTGATGCTAAAATACCGATCATACTTGGGCGTCCATTCCTTGCTACTGGAAGGGCGATCATTGATGTCCACGAAGGGAAATTGACTTTGCAATTGAATGATGAGGAAGTAGTTTTTGATGTTTTTAAATCTGAAAAAAATTCTAATTCCTCAAATTCATGTAATTGCATAGATGCTACTAATGTTGTGGATAGTGTTGTGCTTTCAGGTGTGCAAGAGTTAGTGACTGATGCTATGCTAGAAAAGACTTTGCCCAATGGTACTACAAAATTTAAGAAGTCCAAGCCCTACAAGAAAAGACCTAAGAAGCATAATGACAAGTGTGTCGAGAAGCGTGAATTTAAACTCGGGGATAAAGTCCTTGTCCATAACTCGCTTCTACGTTTCTGTCCTAATAAGTTATGATCAAAATGGTCAGGACCATATGAGATTGTTCGAGTTTTATCCTACGGTGTGCTTGAGGTGAAGAAAGAAGGCCATAAGGTTTTCATGATAAATGGTTAGAGGGTGAAACACTTTGAAGGAGTGGGGACTGAGCACTACTCCGTTGACATCACCTGAGCACAGAAACCAGACCAAAGTCAAGCTAATAACTTTAAACAAGCGCTTCTTGGGAGACAACCCAAGCTTCTTTGTTCTTTATTTTACTTTTTATTTTTTTTCTTTTGACTTTGTGTGTTATATTGCTAGCTTGATCTTTATCTCATGGATCCTGTTTAGGTTTAACCATTTTTGAAGTTTAAATTAGAAGGAGAGTGAAGTCAAAAAGTTTCACACCCAGCCCATGAAAAATTCCATGGCCATGGATTGAACACCAGAGGATTTCTCACCACCGCAGTGAGTTCATTTTTTTATCCCTTCTCTAGTTAAAGATTATTACATTGGGGACAATGTAAGTTCTAAGCTTGGGGGGGTAATTTCATTTTCATTTTAGATCATTAGTTTCATGCATTTTCATGTTTCATTTTGCATTGCATCTTCATGTTGCATTTTCACACCATCATATCTCTCAGCTTTTTGGTTGAACTTGTGCCTCTCTCTTTTGGAGATTTTTGATATGGTATTGAATTGGAACCCAATTTGTTGATTCTTGTGGTAGGCAATAGGTATTGTTTTAATTGATAGTAGATGTGATCTTTGGATAGTTGATAATTAGCATATGTTCTCTAAATTTATGTTTTTCATTGATTTTTAAACCTCTAAATGTGAGTTTTGAGCCTGTATGGGACTTATGCATTGTATGATTTTTGCTCTCATTCTTTGTGTTGAGTGATATTCCTCATTGATTTTGTACTCTAAAACTTGATTTGAAATCATTTTGAGACGAAATTTTTAGTTGCATGCTTGAATGTAATTAAGGCATCTTAGGTATTTTTCTGGCCTTCTGAAATTGTTACACTTTCATCTACTAGTTGCCCATTTTGAGCCTATTGCATAATTATTTTTCTTGATGTCTATGATGATATATTGTTGGTAATCATTTAGAATATTAAATGGAGCAAATTGGGTTTGAAAGTTATGTTGGGAATCATATGTATTTGAGCTTTCTCTTTCTGAAATGAAAAAAAAAATTGATATAAAAAAAAAGAAAGGAAAATAAAAGAAAAAAATCATGAGATGAAAGCTTGAAAAGAAAAGAAAGGAAAAAAATACTTGGAAATGAGGAGTTATGATCTTATTTTGAAAAATGCCTTTGCTCCATTGATGTTCTATTGAATTTCTTGTGCTTATTAAAAAATTTGATGAGCCCTTTGTGTATACCTTCTTTTCTTTACCCTACCTAACATTATTCCTATGGCCCCATTACAACTCTTGAAAGACCTTTTGATTCTTGCATGCATGCTGATTATTAGTGAAATTTTGGTTTCTTATCAAGCATATGGATGTGCATTTTCTTTGAAGGATTTTGAGCATATGGTTTTCACCTTTAAACATTTTAAGTGTGGTTAGTGGAGTGAACTTAATTCGATCAGTGAGGATGCATGATTTCTGAGAACTTAGCCTCTAATTGGACTTGATTTTGATTACTTCTCAGATTCTTGGATTGCCTTAGCCTATTACTTGGATAATTGTTTTCTTGGGTTTCTTATTCATTATTGTCTTTTGATCCCACTTCTTAGTTTGACATTAGTTATTGCTTGGGGACAAGTAAAATCTTAAGCTTGGGGGGATTTGATGTGTGTGAAACAACATCATGTTTTGTTCTTGTTTTGCATGCATTTTGTAGGCATTTTAAGCATTTTAGTTTCTTTTTGTATTTGATTTTCCTTTAGTTTGGATAACTGCGGTGTTTTAGGTGTTCTTGTATAGGATTAATGTTGAATTAGCCTTGGATTGAATGGAATGCTTGCATGATTGAAGTTGGAGTTTAAAGGATAGTAAAAAAATGCAAAAAGACCATTCCAGAGGGATCCATGGCCTGCCCGTGAATCAAACCACGGCCATGGATCGAGGGGCAACTTGAAGAAGAATAAGGAAATTTGCAGAGAGTTCCAAGCCTGGCCGTGGAACCATCCACAGTCGTGGAACTCAAATGACCCAGAGATGGCTTGTTGGCAAAATGGTCCACAAAATGATGGCGGAACCATCTGGTAGTGGATCGCAGTCTGCAGTGCACGAGCTTTTTAAGTTTTTATTTTTATTTCTTTTTGGGGCTTTTTAGCCAATTAAAACCATAG
Source organism: Ormosia semicastrata (assembly GCA_029884595.1). Lineage (NCBI taxonomy): Eukaryota > Viridiplantae > Streptophyta > Magnoliopsida > Fabales > Fabaceae > Ormosia > Ormosia semicastrata. Next base: position 26,106,592 of record JAQQTO010000056.1, read on the forward strand.
GTTATATATAGATGTTTTGAATACAGTTGGGGGGTTCGAATTTGGTTTTCAAGGAGGCACATTGGAGGCTTTGGTTCTTGATCTTTTTTCCCTCTTCTCTCTTGGATTACGGGTTTGGATGTTTATGAATATGTTTTCTTGTTCCTTCTTCTCTATGTCTGAGTAGTTTCTTTGTTTCTAGGATTGGGCAATGCCCTTTGATACATTAATAATGATTAATTGACTTTGTTTCCCCTTTTATTAATCTTAAATGTTCTTTGATTCAATCCTTATTGCTCTTATTCATGTGAATTTGCTGGCCACTTATTTGCATCTCATAGGCATTTAGGGACGTACTGAGAGGTGAACCTAGGTGTTGGAACCATAAGAATTGAACTTAAGGTCTAAATCACGAGAGTAGTTTTAGCCTTTTGATGATTCAATGAATTACCACAAAGCGTAATGGGTTCAATTTAAATTCAATTACCACGAGAATATGAATTAGTTTAATTGGGCACGGATCTTGTATCTTGAGAAAGAACATTAACTAATTTAGGATAATTCACCTTCAATTGAATTTCAGATTTAATAAAAAGGTTGTCAATTAGGATTTGTCTTATATCATTGTGGTACCCCAATCTTAGAAGCTTTCTTGAATTTGAATATCATTCTTGATAACTTGCTATTTTTATTCTAAATTTTACACTTTGATTTTTATTTATTTAATTGCTTTGTTATTACGTTCTTCTTAATCAATAATTATATTCCTGTTTGTTTAATTTAATTGAATTAATTAATTAATTGGTATTCATAGACACAGTCCCTGTGGATTCAATCTTTTTATTACTTGACGACAAAATCATACACTTGCAGATTTCACACACCAGTATTGAGTTTAAAAACAATGAATTTCTGGTTCTAGTTTATGAGTGCTTAAGTAATGGGGCTTGGAAGATTGGATTAAGGGGAAGAGAAAGCATGCAAATAAAAATAAGTTGAACTTTATGGAGAAACTGAATATAGATATCGATGCTACTTGTGCATTGGATTACCTATACAATGATAGTGAACTTCCTATTATGCATTGTGATTTGAAGCCCAACAATATTCTCTTGGATGAAAATATGACTGGAAAGGTTGGAGACTTTGGATTCACTAGGTTGCTGATTCAAAGTTCAACTAATCAAGTATCTATTAGCTCCACTCATGTCCTTAAGGGTTCAATTGGTTACATATATACCTCCAGGTTAGTAGGCTCACAACTTTCTCTTAATTGAATAGTAGTAGTATACAACTTGTCAAGTTAAATCTCTCTTAAAGAATTTTTTTAACTTATTCAAATATAATTTCTTAATACAAATATCAATATGTTTCTTTGTTCCCTTTTTATGAACTTTTTAATACACATTCTGAAATATGAAATAATTATTAGTGTTCAAATCAATAAGTTTGATTCTATTTCTAAAATTTTTTTATAGGTTTATTATGTATATTTTTTTGTTATGAAAAGCTAATTATTTAGTTAATTTTTGTATTAAAAAAATGACTAACCCGATCATCTGAACTAAACTAATTCATAGATGTTTGATTCAGTTTGGTTCAGATTTGGCTATCAAAAAATACAAAAACTGAACCAAACTAAACTAATTGATTTTGATTTATTCGAATTTATTTTCTCTCAAAAACCAAACCAAACCACCCACTTACACCTCTACTCACACCTATATTAAATTACAATGAAGTGCAACTATACATACAATATGCTACATAAACCACGTGCTAGCGTGGCGCAAGTACATAAGGGCCCTTAGCAGGATACACTTGGCACTTGGACATATGCCACGAGGATGTGTGGTGGTAGCTGTTATCTAGTAAAAAAATTTTACAATTATAATCATTTTTTGTTTATTGTTATAATAGTTATTTTTTGAAGAGTTGCTTCTGTTCATGGTCCTTCATACCAAAAGAGTTATATCACTTCAGGAGATGCCTCTTAACGTCTATAGAAGACAAACTCAACCAACATTCATAATGAATTCAATTTGCTTACATGTTTTTCTTCTATGCATAGGAAGCATGGCTGAAGATTATCATTATGTAAAATATCACTAGTGTTATAGGCTTGATTATGGTAATGCAAAATGAATCAAGTGTTGTTGATTGTATCGTGCAGGAAATTCACCAGTTGTATCTAGTTTAGGAACTGGTGATAGCGAATTAAATCTAAATTAAAAGTGTAAAACACACCTTAAAGTTTCTGTACAATTTTTTAGTTTGGCAATATATTCTCTAACAAACGATGACTACTTACTGGTTAACAAAGCGTGTAGGTTGGTTTAGAGCTAATCTTTACCTAGTTCATTAACCATTTTATATAGTTTATTAACCAACAATTGAGTTATTGCTAACCGATGTGAAAACTTTTGTATACAAATAACATAGATTCAATAAATAAATCTTCATCTATCGATCATGAAATTAAATTCTCACAGTGAACAACATAGGCTCTGTTTTGAATGGGTTTCAAAGATGTCGTACTTGACTTAATTTAGAGTGGTTGTAGAAGGTGGATTCCTCCATAGCACAGTGGCAGCGATGGTGGTGCAAATGGTGGGTACCTGTAAAAGGCACTTCAATGGTCAAGTTAGATCGTGCAATAGGTGAGTAGTGTTTGGAATTAGATTCATATCTTTATGACTTTGTCTGCTATTTATAGAAGCATCTTAGTAGATAAGAATTATGTTTAAATCTGCATTAATGGATAGTAAATGTTATTAATTAGGATAAAAATCTAATAAGATCATTATCACTTATAATTGATTCCTCTATTTATGTGGGATTCTATAAGAGATTTACTCATCATAAATAGGTATATTTACTTGTCTAATAGTGCTCATAAATATCTGGGATCTAATTCTAGAAGACTGGGCTGCTCTTGAACCACTAACCTGGAACCCAATCTAAAATAGTTGCCCCTAGCTTGACGATTAAATGTGATAGCTGATTGTCAATATATCTAAGATTATCAAGAGCAAACGACACACATGGGACAAAGGGGTCCAAGTCATGATATAGATGTTGGATCTCGCGATGTCTCTAACGAATGGCTGAAGTCTGTGATGAAAAATAAAAACTGAGATGCCCTCAATATTGATGAATTAGGCCCAGATTCGATATAGATCACTCTGCCTTAAGTCAATACGTTGTTATGCATGATTCATATTGAGTTGCTCTAATACCAATTTAGGCAGTGGGACCCGTTATTAATTCTGAAGATAATTTGAAGATGAAATCATAATTCGTATTATGATTTTATAATAACATCAGGTGTTAATCCATGGTCCGACATAAATATCATCTTGCCCTATCATGCATTGCTTCTATTCTGACTGCAATTCTTTCAACTATTGTGTCAGGTGTGTTTTGCCACATGACAAAAAGATAATGGAAGCCGCCTTTTGATCTTTGTACCGCCATGATTGCTGTTTTCAAATTTAATGCAAAAAGATCATTTTACCCCTGTATGTGGTGATTTTTGGGGGGTACCCCGGTAGTTATAAATAGGAGTGGCGAGTTCCCCCCTCCCCTCACTTTCTCTTTCTTCACTATTTCTACATTTTCCTTTGACGAACCAAGCAATTTTTGGTAAGCTTTCAGTGAGTCTCCAGTAGCTATTTCCATCCTCTCAACACCTTTTCCCTCCTCAAACACAAGATATTTTCTTTTGCCACTTTATTTTCCTTCAATAAACATCATGGTGAGAGTGAGAACATTGAACAGTAGCAATGAAGAGAGTAATTCTTTAGAGATTTTGAGTGCCACACTGTCTCCGCCGCTATTCGGGATGGACATCCTGGAAATGATACTGAAGGCGGACAATGCTAGGGAGCTTGCAAGGCAAAGACCATCACGTTCACTCTTTGTACTCATGAGGGAGTTAGAAAGTTATGATGAAACCTCTTCTAATTCTAATATGTGTACGGTCTCCATAGGTAACACTAGTAACACAAAGATAGGACAATGAAGAGCGGCCATGTCAGAACCAAATGAATACATCTTTCTAAGAAATGTCGGTCTATACCAATGGTTGATCGGGAAATTCTAGGAACTTCGTCCAACATTGAGACCTCGGAGGATGCCAATGCTAAATAGGAATACCTGCATCTCACCAAAGATCGACTGCAGGATAAAGAATATGTAATCCAAGCCCTATCAGATTGAGAAAAGGTTTGCTCGACTAGGACAGAGGGCGATCACTTTATCTACATGTATAATGTGCTATTCACCAGCATCAGAGTCTACCTTCCATTCTCCGACTTCAAAATTGGAGTCCTAAACCACCTACGAGTAGCTCCAACTCAACTTCATCTGAATGCATAGGGCTTCATTAGGACCTTCGAGCTCATCTGTCGAACCTTTAGATGGTCGTACTCCGTGGGTTCTTTCTTTTTCCTTTTTATATGATTTTCACCCTTCGAGAATAACTTTCAGAAGGGTTTGGGTTACTCTATGCACATAAGGAGGGTGCAAAGTTTTTAAATTATATCAAGAGTCCTTCAAGAATTTCAAGAAAGACTTCTTCAGAGTAGAAGGTACTCCGGGGTTAATGCCTTTTTATGTTACCCCAGAAGGCAAACTATGGATGTACTAATAGTAGATACAAGTAGTTTGGGACCAGAGTCAGGATGAAATAGAGACTCCATTGTCCTTGATGATAAAGAGCAAGGTCGACTTCCTCAATTTTTTTGTTGAGTAGGCCGACAAGAATGGGGTCATCTATTGTAAAGATGTTCTGGATAAGCCCTATAATTCTTTAAGATCATTTTTAGGTACCCTATCTTGAATTATTGATAAACTTATGTTTCATAATCTTTTCTGTGTAATAACATATTTGTTTCTTGTTTACAAAGAGTATAGCACTCCCAGTGGGCTTTAAGCTCTTGCCCTGTGATTGGCGCAATGAAAGGCTGGGACATCAAGATTCAGATCCTATCCATCGGTAGCATTTCCTCTTCCCTAAACTCAACTTATCACACAAGAGGTAGATGTCAATTCCCCTACCAACCTCTTCGGTTGAGAAAGAGGAAAGGGTACAATCATCGGGAATAGAGAAGGAAACATCTAATGACTGAGGTTTCCCCTATTGACCTCAAAACTTGTTGGGAGTCTAAAATCCTGGAGGGCGTCCCACTCCAATTTACTACTACATCCATATAGGGCAGAGGGGTTGATCCAGTTTAGATTATTGACAGCTCCCTCTTGACCCAAGTTGACCAAGACGTCCTGATAGAGCAAGACTTAATTGAAGTTATCAAGGAAACCCAGGTTTAGGCTCTTTATAACACCTTGGTCCTCTAGTTCCTGGAGTCTACTTTAGAGTCTGTTCTTAAGACTTGTGGCTTAGAAAAGGAATTGGATGCCCTCCATGGTGAAAAGAAAGAACTCGAGTTGGTGGTGGCCCAGAAGGATGGGTAGCTAGCTCAAGTCAACAAGGAGCTCAGTCTATGGAAAGTCGACATCACTGATCTCCAGAGAAAGGTGGAAGAGGTCGAAGCTCGGGAAAAGGTCTTAGAAAATTATATCTCTTCCACTGAATTAATCCTGACTGTGCTCCACATGGAGAATGAGATTCTAAGGCAGTCTGAGGCTAAACTAAAGAATGACATCATATATCTTAAGGACGAATGGGCCGCTTCAGTGGAAGACTCCTTCGCCAACGCACTTTCCCAACTACTCTTCTTAAACCCAAAGCTCATTGTTAATGGGACCAAATCACAGAATGTGGTTTGAGATGGTTGCATCATGGATGTTATCTCTAAGGCCACTTCAATGATCTAACTTCCCATTTAAAATGGTGGCAAGGAGGAGGACGAGGAGAGCTCAGAGGACAGCTAAGCGAAAGAGGCAGAGGTGGAGGAGGTTAACCAAGAAGAGCCCAACTCGGATGCTTGATTTCATTATGTTTCTTTCTGTTTACCCCTATGTGGGGTTAATTTTAAATTTGTATGGACAAGTCTCAGATTTCAGGAATTTTTAACTTTAAATACTTAGAATATTTTCTAGCATTTCTTGCATATTTTTCTTGCCTTTGTTTTTTCCAACTGAGATGGGTCCAATGCTCGATCTCGATAGTTTTCTCAATTGACACTCAATAAGTCTTTCCTGTTTGATTGTATAGTAGCCCGTCTTTTGGGTTTCACTTAAGTTATTTACCATATTACGATTCATGTTCTTCGTTGGAATTTTCAACACTTAGCTAAGTTTCTAAGTCTAAAACTCTAAAGTGTGATTTTGACACATAAGCCTCATGGGGTGGTATCCTTTGTCGGACCCCAGTCGGAAACTCTTAACCACTTTAAACTTACTTTAAGTTTATAGGTTAAGGTCAAGCTTATTAGGGCATAGGTTAAAACCCTTGAACTTGCTTCTTGGCCATGAAGTACTCGAGTGGGTTACTTTTTTTTACCTTCATTTGTGCATGAAAATATCTAATCCAAGGTGGATCTTGTATTCCTCGGATTTCTCCAAGGTGCGATAACATTGTGGGTTGTAATAGTTACAAATGTGTAAAATAACTAAGTACTAGAAATGTAATCACTAATTTATTCATGTCAGAACTTGTCACTTACATGATAAAAATATAAACTGAAGACAATTAGCTATAATATTTTTGAGTTTGTCAACATTCTAAAAATTGTTGATGCTTTTTCTAGAGAGGGTTTCTAGGTATAGGCTCCAGACGTGATCTGGGATGGTCCTTCCCAATTAGGATCTAGTTTTCTTTCCTTTGCATTCTTGCCTCTGATATTCGCTCTATGTAGAACGAGATTACTTAGAATAAACCTTCATAGAGAATGTGGGCAATGCAGTGTTGCTCTTCTAATAAATCTAAGTTATGGCAGATGAAGTCTGGGTTGGCCTCTTTAGAGAAGTTTTGCCTCCTCTAATTCAGTTCTCCTATCTCGACCAGAATCATAGCCTCGCAACCATAAGTTAACTTGAACGGAGCCTCTCTTATTAAAGAGTAGGACATAGTCTGATATGCCCATAGGACGTGATCAAGTTATTCCACCCAATTCCCCTTAGCTTCATAGAGCCTCTTTTTGATCCCTTGAAGTATAACCTGGTTGGTGACCTCAGCTTGCCCATTAATTTTCAGGTGTTCTACCAAGGTGAAATATTCTTTAATCTTGAGTTCGGCTAGAAGGTCTCTGAACTTTTGGTCAGTGAACTATGTTCTGTTATATGTAACAATGGATTGCAGAACACTAAATCTACTGATAATATTCTTATAGGTGAACTTTTATATGCACACCGAGGTGATAGTGGTATTGAAAGTATCTGGCTTTTGAAATAGTTGACGAATTGGCTAATCCGTCTTCACGATCATGAGATGGCATTGAAAGTATTGTACTAATCTTCTAGTAGTGGTTAGCAACGCTAGGGCCAATTTCTCAATCTTCTGATAGTAGAGCTTGAGGCCTTGTAAGACCCTGCTCACAAAATAAATTAACTTCTGACCTTCGTTGGTTTCTCTTATCAGGACTGAACTAATTACTTTGTTGCTAACTGAGAGATAGGCATATAAAGTCTCTCCAGGATCTAGTCTCGTTAGGATTAGTGGTGTTGCTAGCATCTTCTTTAACTCCTAAAATATGGCCTCGCACTCCGGGGTCTACTCAAAGTCTTTCCCCTTCTTTAGAATTTGGAAAAAGATAAAAGATTTTTGGGCGGCCTTAGCTAGAAAAAGAGTGAGGGTCGTTATTCGTCTTGTCAATTGTTGCACTTCTTTAACATATTATGGGCTACACATATCAAAAACGGCCTGACATTTCTCTGAGTTGGCTACAATGCCTCGATTTGTCAATAAAAATCCTAGAAACTTCTCGACTTGTACTCTGAAAGTGCACTTTTCAAGATTTAATCTCATATTATGTTTTCAAATCTGAGCGAACACTTCTTTCAAGTATTTCACATAGTTCCTGGTCTCCGTTGTCTTGACAATCATGTCATCAATATAAACTTCCAACATCTTGCCAATCTATTCTTCGAAGACTTTATTCATCATATGCTTTTAAGTTGTTCCTTCCCTTTTTAACTTGAATGACATAACACAATAACAATAACCTCTCATCTCAATTATGAATGCAATTTTATCTTTGTCTTCCGAGTTCATGGGAATTTGGTTATATTTGGAATAGGCGTCCATGAACAAGAGAAGTCAGAATATGGATGAATTGTCCACCAGTTTATCTATGTTGGAAAGTGGATAAAGGTCATTTGAGCATGCTTTATTCAGGCCAATGTAGTCGACGCACATACGACATTTCCCATTAGCCTTTTTTCACTAGGACCACATTGGAAGGCCAAGTGGTTTAAAAAATTTCTCTAATAAATCCAACATGCAGAAGTTCTTTTACCTGTGATGCAGATTAAAAGTTGTAAACCCAAGTACATGTTATTTTAAGTAATAAATTCTCGAGAGTCCGAGGTCGATCCACAAGGAATTGATGAAGAAAAATTCTTTGACATAAAGTAAATATTTTGTCACAACAATAAAAGTGATAAAACTTGGTCACAAATAAAAAAAAATTTACTTGGGTTAGGAAATCCATTCTTGGTTAAAAAAAATTAAGAACAAGATTAATTCTTTTTATAACTCAATTAGAATCCACACATAATAGAGATTCTAATCAGAAAATAAAACATTCAAAGTTCATTAAAAATTATATATGTAATTATATTATGATTCCTTTAATCATCTATTAACACCACTACTTATAAATGAGTTCAAGCATTCATTATGTCAATATCTTATCTACAACAAATCAAGATCTCCACTTTACAAGAATGATTTCTAAATTGATTGGAAATAAAATACAACACGTATAATGACCACTTGAAAATATATCATTTAACCATAAGAAAGAAATGAATCTAACCTTATTTCATTATCAAGAGCTTCACCATTTCACCCAAGTAAAATGAAACTTAGTTACTCATAGACAAGAAGAAAGAAAGAGAGAAGAAGAAGAAGAAGAAGAAGAACATAACTTCAATTTAGAACCCAAAGAAAGCTACAACAAAATAAACAAATAACACAATAGCATGATCTTGATCTCTAGGACCAAGACTCTTCAAATGATCAGTCAACGCTCCCTTTTATAGAGGATTAGGGATAAAAAATGACAAGGGGGCTGATTCACGAGTGAGAGGATGAGTGAAAATGAGTGGAAAATGCCAAATGACTTTTGATGAGTGAAAAATTATGGAGATTATTTGTCTCCAAAATCATTTAATTCTAAAGTCAGTAAATGCATCAGAATATTAAAATATAGTCTTCATGAAAGTTGTAGGAGTTTTTCTTAGCTTTTAAATGCCACTAGAATTACTTCAAAAGGAAACCTACAGCCCGAGATATGGCCCAATTACTACACAGTATCCAGGCCCAGTTATAGCTCCTCTGTTCTAACCTCCAAGCCCAATATGACCTCAAAGGAGTCCAAATTGAGTCTTGTGTTCTTCATGAAAGTTGTAGATATGAGTCTTAACTTGTGGATACCAAAATTTTAGCTCAATCTAGATCTTAAAGCCCTAATTATACTCTAATTATTGCACACTGTTCAGATTCTAATCACAAAACTTGTATTCTTCCAATCTCAATTAGTTCCACTAGATGTCCGACTTTGGCCTAGAACTCTCATGAAAGTTGTAGAGCTCTCTCTTATCTTTCCAACAAGATAAAATTCATAATTAGTAGACGTCTATAACTCAAGATATGGCCAAAATATGGAAATAGTGTAAGACGTAAATCATGCTGAAAAAATCAATTAAGTCTAATTTGAGTCCAAACTTACAAAACATAACCAAGCTCAATCAATTAAATACATGGAAAGTGTAAATGACTAAAAATGAGGACTTGTAATGTATCAAATATGTGATTATCAAATTCTTTCATACTTAACTTTTTACACTCTTAGGTAAAACACACAAGACCAAAACTAGGAATCAAGGAAAAACAACACAAACTCAAAAGCTAAATATTCTAAAAGATTCAATTTCTAATAATATTTAAGAATGAAGAGCAACCAATTATTCAAGGGATCAAAACATTAATAAGGTAATGTTTCTTCATATCTCAAACTAATAAGCAAGGAAACTTCAATTGAAAAGCATGAGTCAAGAATTATAGATCTTCACAAGATTTACTCTCAATCCCTCAAGTGTTTAAAAAGGTAGGTATTTCACTCAATTCAACCCATGAAAATTGCACTACCATAAGCTTGATTATCTTCTACTTCTCCACTACTCAGAACACATGCACACACAAATCATGAAGACTTTATTCAAGGTTGTAATGGGGTCAAGGTAAAGGAGGAGGTAATATGGATATGACAAGTTAAATACCAAATAGAATAAAAGAGCATGAGAGCTGAGTTCAATTAAGAAGCATGAAAGTTCATCCCAACTACATTTAATACAAATTTCCTTTACATATTCTTTTACTTTCCTTTATTGCCTTGTTGGACTTTATTTACACATTTTTTTAATTTTTATTTTTTTTTATTTTTTTTATTTGAAGAAGAAGAAGAACATAATATATACATTTTTTTAAGTAAATATTTTTTTAACCATACTGCATACACACCCCCACACTTGTTGAAGAACTCATCCAATGACAAAGCTAATGTTCTCTTATTCCCTAAGGCCGGGTAAAAACATGATTTTTCACTTCAGGCACATAATGAGTTCAAAACAAAGAATGATCAAATAAGCTCAAAGGGGTTAAGTAAGGGAAAATAGGTCATTTACAATGCTTTACGTTGGCAGGAATCAAAGAATTTTCAAGAAGTCATAAGAGTGCTTGATATTATATTGAGACAATATGCTGCTGAGCAAGGCTGCCTGTTTGTGCGCTAGTCAATCTTGACTATTTGGTTAAAGTAGTTATTCAAGAAAAATGCCTCAACCATTTTTATGTATGCATGTGAAAATGTAGTCCCAAAAAGAATCAAAGCAAGTTCTAGAGTAACAATTCCATGAGTGAAAATCACACAAGAAAGAAGAGAATGGTACAAATGTTCAATCCATTCATCAATAGGCTCAAAATCTCACAAGACATATTTCTATCATTCTCAGTCCACTAATTCAACATCCATAACCAAGCATGTGATTTTTAAGAAAGAAGACAATTTATTCAATTATGTAAATTTTTTTGAATTTGAATTGCTACTTCCTCACAACAAAGCTGTCTACCCCAACTAAGATGCGTCTAAAGAGTAAAAAATTTACTCCTTACTCTGTCATCCTTAATTACTTTTATTGTTAATAAATTGCTAAAAAAATATATAAATACAATAAACATATTAATAAATACACTTTCTAATTTTTTTTTATCTTTTTATTTTATTTTTTTTCTCACAACTATCCTTCCCCCCAACCAGATCTCAACATTGTCTTCAATGTCAAAATATAAATAGGTAAAGGGTAGAAGATAGTACTTGTTGTTACAATTACTGAAAAGAAAAACTTTACACAAATTTTAACAGAAACAAAGTACGATAAATAAAACCAAAACTTATAATTATTTAAATAGTTGGAGTGTCTGATCTGGCTTGTTTTTTATACTACTTCCCTCACCGCTTCCTTCTGACTAATCTATCTGAGCTGTTATTGGATCAGGTTCATAAATAAAAGCTTCTAATTTATCAATCAACTCATCAATAGTGGAAGTAGAAATAAGGAGTCATCTTGCCGAATGTGTGATAAATTTCTATTCCACAGCATGGTCAATAAAAGATAACAAATTATCAAAGAAATTATTAACATTCAACAAACCCATAGGTTTACAGTGGATGTTTAGTTGGGCACAAGAGATGATTTGAAAAACTTCGTCCGAAGTACCAAAACTTCTCGGTAAGGAAATGAATGCATTAGAGTTTTCAAGCATTGCCTTCATTCGTCTATGCATAGATGATACTTAAAGTTTCTGCCCAATTGTCTTTCCAGTGATGTTCTTTCGAGTTAAAGATTCAGGAATGATACCTAAAACTTGATCACCTCTTAGATGTACAGCAAATGATATAGCCCTCATTAACCCAGTGCTACCTCCCCCATATACTACACGAATGTTCCTCACAGCAAGTGTTCTACCAAGAGTGATTACTGCATTTACAAACTCTAAACCCTTCCCATAACTTGTACCACAAAATACATAGATACTGATAAATCTACGAACCAAAGAACAAGCTCCCTCCATTTCTACACTCATACTCTCTTTGAATGATTATGAGTTGCAGAAAAGTAAAGAAAATAGAGTGTTTAAATAAGGAAGAGAATGGAAAAAGGTAATGATAGCACCTATATGGGTAGGTTGGCTGTTGTCAGAAAAGTTTGAAATTAAGAAACACAAAATTTTTTTGTTGTTTTTCTTTTGTTTTTGTTTTTTTTTTACTTCAAGAAAACCATCAGGATAAAGAAGTCTAGAAACCCCTGAAGGATCTCGTCCAAAGGATCGTCTGTCCAAAACCAAAATACAACAAAATCATACAAAAATAAAATTATAATAATAAATGATGGCATACCTTTATATACAGGGAATTGGTGGCATATCTTTATACTGCGTGTCACTAGTGCAGAAATACCAAGACGGCTCACCCAATCTGAAAATTCTTCTCCCTCCCGCTTATGGGATATTTTGGATTGAGCTACGATGCAACTAATTAAAATGCATAAATCTAACAACTACCACCAATGACCACAGCTAGTGAGAGGCCGCTGGAGAGCCCATGGCATTAAATCACAGGATCCAGCTCAGAGGCATTATCACTCGAGAATGCAAACACGGGACACTTCTATCTGTCCATCAGCAAGCAAAGCTTACGGTTAAAATTTGGAAATGCTTGCGCGGCTCTCTACAAAGTATGACACACGAACCTTATTTACGGATCGGCGTGCGAAGGTCCACCTGAGTTAATGACAAGTCTGTCACTACCAGGGGCTCCTAATCTAACTAAAGACCAAGTACAGCTGAAGTTTCACCCTCTTTTTTTTCTTTTCTTTTCTTCTTTTTTTTCTTTTTTTTCTTTTTCTTTTTTGAAAATGTACAAGATAATATATACATTGTGATTGTGACTCATATTTTCCTCTGATTTTACGTCCAGTAACGGCTTAAATGCCTTGTATGAGTCGAGAATAAGCTTCCTATCTAATTTTCTTATAAATTAGTAAACAGAGTCTTTTTGAGTCAGATTCCTAAGACTGTAACGCTCTTGCTCGTCCCTGAAGAGATTCCACAAATTAATAAGTTCCCGAAGCACAACTCCACAAGAATGTGTCTCAAGAGTCAATAAGATATCATCTAATGACTCCTTACTTAGTCCATTCTTAATGAAGAATATTTTATCTTCTCTGTTTATGGAAACTATCCCCAAAGAACGATATCGTTGTTATAAGAAAATTGACAATATTAGCAAACCAATGCATGGAATTGACAAAAATAAAATTTCATCGAGAAAATAATTATTGATGGGTGTGATATCAAAAGGTGAACCTGTTGTAAGTATGGACAAATGATCCACAATAATATTTTTGGCTTCTTTCTTATCTTTTATTATGATATTGAATTCTTGAAGCAACAAAATTCATCATACCAACATAGGTTTGCAAAAACTTGTTGAGAAAATCGACAAGTGCATTGAATTGTCAAAGTAATAAAGTTGATGATTAAGAGGGAAAAAAAACTAAAACACATGAAATTAAGAGGGAAAATAGAGAATAAAGCACATGAATGCAAAACACATTAAGGATGTAAACACATGAAATCAAAACACTGGGGATATGACTTCACTTGATTCAATAATCTATCATAGACAATAGAGTAGCTTTGGGACCTTCATTCTAATTAGTTTCTAATCATTCAATTGATGGGGAGAATCCAGTAATTAATTAAAACTCAATTCCTTAGTCTAAACCTTAACTCTTAAAGGCATGACCTTTACTCTATGGATTCTCATGGAAATGCTACAATTCTCCCACACAACCTATAACCTGCATTCCTAGATGATTATAAATCATGACACTTATTATTTATGGTCTAAGTCATATGTAAACCTTCCGATTCTACATACATCTCACTAGATTAATTTATGAGTAGTCAATTCATAAAAATATTAAGAATCATAATAAGCACTCAAATTGAATAAAAAAGAAATTAATTAAAATTCTAATCTTAATACATGTCGATTGAATCAAGTTACGTCTTCACCCTAGAAACACACAAATTTAACTACACATGACAAAAGAGAAAAAGAAATAGGAAGAATAAAATAAAAATATATACAGAGCTCAACCTTCTATAAAAAAAAATTAACAAGTAGGTGGTAAACCTGCCATGATAAAAAATAATAATATTATTAACAAGTAGGCGGTAAACCTGTCATTAAATATTAACAAGGATGTGGTATAAACCAGTCACCAAATAAATATTACAATGGTATGGTATAAATCAACCACCAAATATATATTCACAAGGGTGTGATATAAACCAACCACCAAATAAGTTAATAAGCTAATAAATTAAAAAGTTAATAAGCTGATAAATTAAAAAGTTAGTAATAAGTAAATTAAAAAATTAGTAACAAGTAAATTAAAATACTAGAAGTAGGTAAATTAAAATGTTAGAAGCATGTAAAGTAAAATGTTAAAAAGTTAGAAGGTTAGAAAGTTAGTAAGAGAGTTAGATAGTTAGTAAGTTAGTAAACAAAAAAATTAAAAGGTTAGTAGGTTAGTAAGTTAGAAATAAAATATAGAAAGTAAAATACAGAAAATAAAATATAAAAAATAAAGTATAGAATATAAAGTACAAAAAATAAAGTGCAGAATATAAAGTATAAAAAATAAAGTACGAAAAGTAAATTACAAAAAATAAAGTGCATAAAGTAAATTTAAAACATGAAAATCGGAGAATTGGCAAATCGATTTTTTACTTGGGAGAGAGAAAAGAAGAAGAAATATTATTTCATAATGATTAAAGATTATTGAAGCATAAGGGATAGTTTCTCCCACTAAGTTAGTACGTTAGTAAGTACAAAGAAAAAAAATTAAAAGAGTAGAAAAAAAAAAAATATATATATATACAAGATCCACAGGAAAAAAATATAAAATATATATATATACAAAATATTTACACCATAAATTTATTCTTCAAATCAAGTCCCCCGACAACAGCGTCAAAAACTTGATGTGAATTAAAAGTTACAAACCTAAGTGTAGGTTGTTTCAAGTAATAAATTCTCGGGAGTCCGAGGTCGATCCACAGGGAATTGATAAAGAAAAATTCTTTGACGTAAAGTAAATATTTTGTCACAACAATAAAAGTGATAAAACTTAGTCACAAATAAAAAAAACTTACTTGGGTTAGGAGATCCACTCTTGGTAAATAAATTAAGGACAAGATTAATTCTTTTTATAACTTAATTAGAATCCACACATAATGGAGGTTTCAATCGAAAAATAAAACATTCAAAGTTCATTAAAAATTATATACGTAATTATATTATGATTCCTTTAATCATCTATTAACACCACCACTTATAAATGGGCTCAAGCATTCATTGTGTCAATATCTTGTCTACAACAAATCAAGATCTCCACTTTTCGAGGAGGGTTTCTAAATTGATTGGAAATAAAATACAACAAGTATAATGACCATTTAAAAATATATCATTTAACCACAAGAAAGAAATGAATCTAACCTTATTTCATTACCAAGAGCTTCACCCTTTCACTCAAGTAAAATGAAACTTAGTTACTCATAGACAAGAAGCAAGGAAGAGAGAAGAAGAAGAAGAAGAAGAAGAACATGACTTCAATTTAGAACACAAGAAAAACTACAACAAGATAAACAAATAACACAATAGCATGATCTCGATCTCTAGGACCAAGACTCTTCAAATGATCAGCCAACGCTCCTTTTTATAGAGGATTGGGGATATAAAATTACAAGGGGACCAATTCATGAGTGAGTGGATGAGTGAAAAATGAATGAAAAATGCCAAATGACTTTTGATGAGTGAAAAATTATGGAGATTCTTTGTCTCCAAAATCATTCAGTTCTAAAGTCAGTGAATGCATCAGAATATTGAAATATAGTCTTCATGAAAGTTGTAGGCTTTTGTCTTATGCCACTAGAATCACTTCAAAAGGCCACCTATAGCCCGAGATGTGACCCAATTACTACACAGTGTTTAAGCCCAGTTACAGGTCCTCTTTTCTGACTTCCAAACCCAATATGACCTCCAAGGAGTCCAAATTGAGTCTTGTATTCTTCATGAAAGTTGTAGATATGTGTCTTAACTTGTAGATACCAAAATGTTAGCCCAATCCAGATCTTACAGCCCGAGTTATGCTCTGATTACTGCACACTGTTCAGGTTCCAATCACAAAACTTGTATTCTGACTTCCAAGCCCAATTAGTTCCACTAGATGTCCGACTTTGGCCTAGAGCTCTCATGAAAGTTATAGAGCTCTCTCTTATTTTTCCAACAAGGTAAAATTCATAATTAGTAGACGTCTATAACTCAAGATATGACCAAAATATAAAAATAGTGTAAGACGTAAATCATGCTGAAAAAATCAATTAAGTCCAAAATAAGTCCAAACTTATAAAACATAACCAAGCTCAATCAATTAAGTACATAGAGAGTGTAAATGACTAAAAATGAGGGCTTGTTAATGTATCAAATATATGATTATCAATCTGCTTTTGTATTATTTCTTATCTTCCAGGTCCAACTTTTCTTTTTCGTTGGGCTACCAACTTCACATCCTTTTTTATAGAAAGTTCGTGGCAAATAAACTCGGGATCTAACCCCAGCATATCTACAGATGTCCAGGCGAATAGATCATTTTTCTTTATAAGAAACTTGATTAGCCGGGATCTTTCCTCCTAGTTCATATGTCCTCTAATCTTGGTTACCTAGTCTAGCTTGGCACCAAGTTAAAGGGCCTGAAGATCACCATTAGGTTAAGGGCTTGCACCACAGATTTCTTCACAACATCTAGTTCAGTTAAAAGGATGTTGACGGGGTCTATAATGACTGAGGATGAATTATTGTATAGGCCCGTGGTCTATGGTTTCTTAGTAATCTCCAAGCCCTCATTATACCATTTCATAGCCTGGTCTCTTTTGACTATAACGACCCTATCATGTTGGTTAAGGGACTTCATGGCCTGATGGGGTGTGGAGATCACAACCCCAAAAGCATTGAGTGAGGGGTTACCCAGGATGATGTCATATGCAGAAGGACAATCCACCCTGGGAAATTTAACCTTGGGTGTCTTAAATAGAGAATCCTTCTCCAAGGTCAATTGAGTCTCAACGTATCGTATCAAGGCGATCTTGTTACCTATGAACCCAATCAATTCATTGATATACGGAATTAAATCATTCCTTGAAAGTCCTAGTTTTTCAAAGAGATCCAAGAGCATAATATCAGCTGAGCTCCCTTGGTCAACAAATATACGTCGAGCCTCAGTGTTAGTTATTATCCCAGAGATCACCATGGGATCATTGTGGTTCAGGATAGTATTACCATAATCTTCATCAGAAAAAGAGATCAATGGGGTCTTCCTAGGTCCAGCTTTTGACTTTGATCCCAAACGAGAGCATATGCTTAACACAACTTGGAGAGTTTTCTTTTTTGCATTCCTTGATTTGTTGCCACTTGCGAAGCCTCCTGAAATGGTATTAATTATCCAGGTTACTTCTGTATAGCATTATTCGATATCTTGGTTGGGGTTATCTTGGGATTGTGCCCTTTTGGTTTTGGGCATTATCTCGAGATGAACCTGTACCCGGATTGTCATTCCTTGTAAGTGACCACCTTCTCTGATATGGAGATGGGCTTCTCCGAGAATTGTAGCTTCTCTTCTTATAATTTCTTCCTGCTCTCTTATTATTGTTTCGTGATTAGTGAATATAGCGACCCAGATGACCATCCCGAATTAGGAACTCGATAGCATCTTGGAGGTTGATGCAGTCCTCAGTGTTATATCTATAACCTTCTTGAAACACACAGTGTTTAGACTTACCATTTTGTGTATGTTTTCTTAAAGGATAAGGTTTTTGCACATCTCTAAACTCGGTAATCATCACTTCTTGGTACATCTAAGTCTGAGGTGTGTTGAGGGGGGTGTAACTTTCATACTTTCCTTTTAATGGTGACCTCGAATTTTAGGTTGGCTTGGGAGCCTATCTGGGTTTAGGTTTGACATCTTCTCCTTTCTCCAGATGCTTCTTGGCTCGGAAAACATTATTCACATTAATATACTTGTTAGCTCCTCATCTTTGGCTCTTTTTTGCCCAGTGAAAAGAAAAATGTCCCAGGGCGGAGGCCTTCCCTCATGTAATGTAGGCCAAGTCTTTCATCCCAATCACAAATATTTATTACTTCTTTGTTGAACCAGGATATGTAATCTCGGAGGGACTCCTCTTTTCCTTACTTAAGATGGGAAAGACATGAAATAGATTTTGATTGCACCTTACTAGTGGTGAAGTGCAGCGAAAGTCCTGAGGATAAGTTTTCCTAATCAACAATGAATTTAGGAGTCAAGATAGTGAACCATCTCAGGGCAACCTTTTTTAAGGAAAGAGGAAAAGCATGGCACATGAGTAGATCATCCCTTCTAGCAAATGCTAAAGTAGAAATGTAAGCATCTAGGTACTCTTGAGGGTCCGTGGTCCCATTATAAGGTTCAATATTAGTTGGATACTTGAATGAGTCTAGGGATCTCGTAATCCATCAATTCATGAGAGAAAGGTTGATTCTACTTAACCGACTTTCTTTGCCTTTGATCCTGCTCCTTATTTTCACATACCGGGTTCTTAGCTCTCTGTCTTGGTTCTGTGATCTATGAATTTTTTGGATTATATACCCCATCACTGGCTGGCTCCCTTTTGTTCTCATGATTTTTATGAGGAACTTGGCTTTTATCCTCCTTCCTGATTAAAAGCTCTTTCCAAGTCTTGAATATGCTCATCCTGGAGTCTGACCAGAGAGATAAGTTCCTCTCTGGATAACTCCAAGAGACCTGATTCGCCTTGGTGGGATTTGTAATGTCCTAATACTATTACTAATGACATATCCAGAATTATGCATTAGCAATCATATTAGAGAGCATCACTTAGATCAATATCAAATTTTTCTAAAGAAAAATACATCTAATATACAAAATATGAGCCTAAAGCGAAAATACATAATACATATCTAAAGAACTATATATATACAAATTGTACACCAAGGAACATTGAGGTCTATCAAATACATCATATACCACGAAGGCCCAAAAATCAAATATAGAGATGTACAACTATGTCAACAAAAGAGATAAATCTTCTTAAGAATAAGTCCTTCTTCATCTCTATGATCAGCAGGAAGTCGTTTTGGAATCATTATGGAAAACAAAGAAATGGGGCGAGAATCTCACAATTCTTAGTAATCATTTTAAAATCATGTCATCATAATCATTCCAGTTATTTCGAGGCAAAATCATTTCAAATCATTATAATATAATCAATAGAAAGGTGGCAAAAACCAAATCAAGTCCTTTCTTTTTCCGAAACAGAGTTTCAATTATATCCTGAATAATCAAATCAATCATCAAATCTTATCAAGATCTCAAAATCATATCAAGAAATCCATTCATGATAGACTTATAGAATAAGTTATCTCACAATGGTAATTTATCAATCATCATTATCAATAATCATCATTTTTTTTAAAGGTGGTATGGAGGGAATTATCCGTCCTCACAACACCATTCATTTGGTTGTAGCCTGCTTTCAAGTTGGCGCACTTCAACCTATTTATGACGATCTATTTGCCACACAGAGCTACTCTGAGTAACCCAAATCAAGTCCACAACAAATGAGGGAATTATCTGTCCTCAAACAGAGTTGTGAGTAGAGAGAGAATTATCTGTTGTCAACTACTTTGATAGGGAGGGTATCATCCTTCCTCACACTATCTCTAATCCAGGAATACCTTAAGTACAGAGGGAATTATTTGTCTTCAACTACATTTCATCCAGGGAGAGCACAGGTAAAGAGGCGGGAATTATCCGTCCTTAACCTCAATAACTCAAATGGTAAAGGATTATCCCTCCTTAACTACCATTTCCAAGTTTCACCCTAGGACCAAGGATATCCTAGATAATGGGTTAGTCATAATAATCATATCTCATTTTTGAGTCATTCATCTCATTCATCAATTTATCAAACATGCAATAATATGCATATGAAGATTTCTCTTATTATCAATAATCAAACTTATCATTTAATCTCATTTTTATGCAATAACATCATAAAAATCATTCCTCAAATTATTTAGATGCATAATCATATCACATTTAATTAAATCATAATATTTTCAATCTAAGGTTTAAGGTTTGCATTTAGGTTACATGGGATAAAGAACTCTGTTTCCATCATTTTTAGACCAAAATCCTCAATTTAGGGGTCTGATAATCGATTACCAAGCCTTGGTAATCGATTATCAGCTTGGCAGAACCCTAGTAATCGATTATAAGGATGTTGTAATTGATTACCACTCATCTAGAAGCCTGGTAATTGATTACAAAGGTTGTGTAATTGATTACTAGCTGCCCATAAACTTATCTCGTAGCTCCAGAAGCTTGGTAATCGATTACCAACTTGTGGTAATCGATTACCACGTTGAAATTTGTAGAAAATAGAGCCTTTAAGCCATTCCAACCCAACCAAACCATTAAACATCAATATCAACATCAAAATCACCATATTCAAGCATCCAAAACACTTTCAAAGCAAGGAATCAAATATGGGTTTTATACCCATTCTCATTTCTCAAAGTTTAACATGAATCAAAATCAAAGTTTGGAAGCTTGAACTTATCAACAAAAACACAAGAGCATCATCTTTATTTATCATCCAAAACTTCCACAAAAATCATGAATCCATCATTTTCAAATAGAAAGAAAAGATGAACAAAGTGAGGAAAACCCCTACCTCAACTTGTCAACTTCTTCCTCTATTTTCCCTTTTTTCTTTCGTGGTTGCTTCCTCCTTCTTCCTCCCTTGTTCCTTTCTTATTTTTCTTGTTGTGTTTTCTCCCTTCCATTGCTGATGTGAGAACATGAGAGTGAGAAGAGTGAAAAATGAGAGAAGATGAAAAGGAAACATGAGAAATGAGGGAAATGAGAACTTAAGTCAAATGTTAGGTGAAATGGTAGCAGAATGCAACAGTGGAGACGTGGGAAAACTTTCCAAAAGGGAAATCGATCTAATAAACTTTTATCTGCTAAGAACACTTTAATTTTTCAGAAATGAATTTTCTAACCTTCATAGGTATCATAGAAAATTCTAAGATTTCATCTAATTCTCTGCTTTACCATTCCACTAATTTCATTATACTACATTATTACTCTCTAAGCTTCATTATTATTTTCCTTGGTTAAATTAAACCTATGGAATTGAATTAAGAAGTTTTTAGATATCCACTTTAATTGTTCATAACTCAAATAAATGTTCCTCATTTATTTTTATTTTTTCTGCCATTTTCACAAAAGTCTAAATTTTATAGGAGTTATTTCTTACATTCAGTATTGTAGATTTATCCTCAAACAACGCCATCTAGTTACCAGAATTAACTAGTGTCCTATACCAGTATTATTGAGCTTCTATAACCCTGATTAAGTCCATTAGGTTGGAGAGAATGTTACAAGATTGAGCTTCATCGTTGTTCATCCGTGCTCCTAAGCATTGTAACGCTGATACCCGTTGTTTGGTTTCTCCTGAGGGGGTTCCATGTGGACCAAGTCATTGTGTTACCAGAACACATTGCGACTGAGGGGAGAGATTTTCACTAGTATGCGAAGTCTCTTCTTCATCTTGCCTGGGATCCAGTTGGGCAACAATTAGATCTTGGAATGGAGCGGAGGTCGGAAGGCGGCTAGAGGAGGGTTGATTTTGAGTTGTAGAAGCGTGATTTTACTTGGTAGTGACCATGATGGCGATGATGAGAATCGAAGTTTATCGTCCTCACAGATAGTGCCAATGCTCTAAACGAGTTTCAAAGGTATCGTACCTGACTTGGTTCAAAGTGGCTGTAGAAGATAGATTCCTTCATAGCACAGTGGCAGCGACGGTGGTGCAAGAGGTGGGTACATACCAAAGGCACTTCAATGCTCAAGTTAGTCCATGCACAAAGTGGGTAGTGTTTAGAATTGGATGCATACCTTTGTAACCTTGTGTGGTATTTATAGGAGCATCTTAGTAGATAAAAATCATGTTTAAATCTACATTAATAGATAGTAAATGTTGTTAATTAATATAAGAGTCTAATAAGATCATTATCACTTATAACTGATTCCTCTATTTATGAGAGATTTTATGAGAGTTTTACTCCTCATAAATAGGCATATTTACTTGTCTAATAGCACTCATAAATATCTAATATCCAATTCTAATGGATCGAATTACTCCTAAACTGCTTACCCGAAACTCAATCCAGAACAGGCTCTAATACCTTTAAGGTGCAATAATGAATCAATCAAGTACGATGGGCATGGATCAAATCCAAGTTATGTTAATATATGTGTTTGTATGAATGTAGCATGCTAACTTCCTTTTTGCTCTTGGATTAATGTTTGATTTATTGCTTCTGACTGTGCCTATGTGTTTCTTTTTTTATATTATGAATTTTTGTTTCTTGCATGAATTGCTTGTGGTTATGCATATGATGTTTCACTCGCCCTCTCTCCCCTTCCTTTCAAGTAAATCATCATTCCTTCCCATGGCTCCTCAGCATTCCATTATCTATCATGTTAGAAATAGAGAAACAAAGACACGAAAAAAGTTTAGAGAAGGTTTTTGTATATTCTATTAATTATTTCTAAATTATTTTCTGAATTAATCAGTGTGTACAAGAGAATTCCCTATTTATAGGGGAGGGAGTCTATATAAAGAAGAAAATACAATCAAATATAATTAAAATAGTATCTCTAATTATGTGTGAATCAAATTCCTAAAATAACACAAAATCAAGTCTAATTTAATCTCGAGATATGTTTTAAATATTCTAACACTCCCCCTCAAGCTAGCTTGTTGCAATTAGACACATGAAAATAAAATAAACTAAAAATATTCTAAAAATACAACGTCGAGATCTTAAAGAAGCTAAGAGATCCAAATTGCATTTGGGATAGAACCATCTGCATTTGAAAAAATCTATAATGGGAATGGAGTCAAACTACATCTGGAATGGAACTAATCTACATTTGACTAAAACAAAGGAGACAATATATCAAACAGAACTGATTGGAGGCTGGAGCAACGGAGACAAAGTCAATCTTTCAGGCTAAATCAGACGAAACTGATCGGCGAAACTAAATAAAGATGCATATTTGAGATGCTGGATTAGGCGAAAATGATCGGAGATGCGGGTTCAGGAGGAATTGATCGGGAGCGCAACAAAAAAAGACGTCATTGTAAGGGCGCACAATGGAGAACGAAAGAGAAGCCGATGTAACGGCACAACCAGAGAGGGGCATTGCTAGAGGATGCACGGCAGAACATAGCAAAACTAAAAAAAAAAGGAGATTGAGAAGAGACAGATGAATACACAACAAAAGAAGAAATTCTCCTCAAAGTAAATACCATGTTTTTGATACTATGTAAAAAATAGAGAAATCGAGACACGAAAAAAGTGTAGAGAAAATTTTTGTATATTCTTTGAATTATCTCTGAATTAATCAATGTGTATAAGATAATTCTCTATTTATAAGAGAGTCTATATAAAAAAGGAAATACAATTAAATATAATTAAAATATTATCTCTAATTCTGTACAAATCAAATCCTTAAAATAACACAAAATTAAATTTAATTTAATCTCAAGATATATTCTATATATTCTAACATACCACTAATCCAAACAAAAACCTAGGTTAATATACTAAAATTTTACACTTTAAAGCTTAAACTCTAATTCCACCCGCTTTCTTTCCTTTTTGGCATAATTCAAACGCAAGAAGATAACTTTTCCATTTTATCCCTTACCTTACCAAATATCCAGTTCCTTCTACTCCATTTTTCTTTGAAATTTTCAAACTTAGCCTATGAGTTTAATTCCGATATCATTCGTATTTTTTTTTTATAAAGATATGCTACAAAGATTTACTTATTACCTCTTCGAAACTGACAAAAGTGATAGTAAGTATTTATTAAGTTAATAGTTTCATATAATTATCAAGACTCAAAACCAAGGGCAAAAATGATACTAATATGCAGTACTCTGCAAGAAATGTCCTTAAAGGGGGCTGAGATTCAAATTAAAAGACCGTATTACTCAATCTCTTAGACTAAAACACTGGAACATTTCACAAACTCACACCCATCTTTGAAATTTATCAATGCCCTGCCCTCTTAGGTCATCAAAAAAAAAAAAAAAAGAGACAGGAGTGAGGGTGAAGGAAACGAAGAGAATGAATAAAACAAAAGCGAAGCAAATTAAGGTTCTACTTCTTGAGTCTTGACCCCTTCAAATGAGAATACACTCTCTACACGTACATGCCATTTTTTTCCTTCGGAAAGTACAACACAGCGCGTTATTTTTTCATTCTCGAAGCGCGTTGACAGTGATCCATCGCATATTGGTATTATCAAATACATATCAGGGCTTAAAGAAAACTGCAATTCTAAATTCTAATCTTCTGGGTCTCATCTCGTGCAAGCAAACCAGCGTGGTCTTTGGGGGTGTGGTGTTGAAATTTGAAATTCTTGAAAACAGAGGACTGTACACACCTCCCCTTAGTCCAGAAGTCCATGCCCTCTTCTCTCTTACCCTTACAATTAATGCATTTTGTCCCCTAAACATCAAACCCTTCCAGCTGTCCAAATTTTCTCCCCATTATATTATTCAAATTAATATGTACAAATATTAAAGAAACAAGAAAGTCATTTAAATCTGCATGCCCCACCCTCACCTTATGTATTTTGGATAGAGATCAAGGGGTTGCAGTCTTATACTTTTCCCATAATAAAGCCCCAGCTGCAACTATCACACCAAAATACAGTCATAAGCGTGATTTGACTCTTAATATTAAATTAAAATTTAAAAAGAAATCTTGCTACTCTTTCCACGTTGAAGTTCTACATATAGCCCAGCTAAGATTGAGCTATACTCAACACATTTCCCAACCCCTCTTTCTCTCTCTATATCTCTGTGTCTCTAGCTTTGTACACCATGGCAGATGTTCTGAGTGAAGAACAGATTGTTGAGATCAAAGAAGCCTTTGGCTTGTTTGACAAAGATGGAGATGGTGAGCAAGTTTTCTCCTTTTTGCAGTATATATGATTTTATCCCTTCAGAAACACAATGTTTATATTGATAGAATTGTCATCAGTATCACTCACACACTCATATTCATCCACACATGGTGGTTATTTATAACTTGTGTGTATCTAATTGAATCTTTAATAGGGTGCATTACTGTGGAAGAACTGGCCACGGTCATCCGGTCATTGGATCAGAACCCCACTGAAGAAGAGCTCCAAGATATGATAAACGAAGTTGATGCAGATGGCAATGGAACCATAGAATTTGTTGAGTTCTTGAAAATGGCCAAGAAAATGAAAGTAAATTATGCTCTTTCTTCCATTCTTTATCACTATATATACCATAGTTCTAATTCATTAATATTGCATGCGTTGCCAATGCTTAATATCCCTCTCGTTATATAATAGCCAGAGTCTAACTTCAGTTCTGAATTCTTTCTCATTTAGGAGACGGATGCAGAGGAAGATCTCAAAGAGGCTTTCAAGGTTTTTGACAAAGATCAAAATGGCTATATATCAGCTAGTGAGGTATGTAAATTTTATTCCTTTCTATTCGTTTTTTGTTGTAACTTTCTTTCTTTGACGGCAATGACAATTCAAATACAAGTTTGACAAAGTGAGAGTTTCTTCAAAAGTGAATACAGCAAGTAGGGCCAAGATGTTCAAAAGTTGCGTTTGTGACATTTATGACACTAAAGAATTATCCTAACGTAATTTCTTTTCTTTTTTTTTTCTTGAATTTTTATATGTTATAACTTCTTTGTTTTTTGATTGGGATATTTATCCATGAAATTTAAGCATATACATGCAATTTTAGTGATGCATGCATACACAACCATTAACAGAATTATTTACACAAAAATATTTGGATGCATACACAACCATTAACAGATATTAATTTAATATTAATTTTTTTTTATTATTTACATGTCCAGCAGCTGGAGAGAATCCGTTTCCAAAATATTTATATAACCCAGTTCAATCAGTAAAAAATTGTTTATAGCTTGATCACTCATAAATTATTTTAAAAACTTATAAACCTTTGATATTTTAATATAAATCATAATAATCTTTTAAAATTAAGTAACTTCTACAATTATTTGCAACTGTAAAATTTTATAACTTGTGTATATGAAATTATAAGTTAGATTGCTTATGCAAAGGGAAAATAAGTTACATAATTTTTTAATGATAAAATTTAGATAAAAATTTTTAGGTGATAGCGCTATTATTCCTTAATAAAGTTACATTTTTTTTTATACATTATTTATAAAAAAATTAAAATAGAAGATGAGGTGGTTAAAAAATTACATATATCATCTTTTTATTAAAGAAAACACTACATACACTTAAAGAATTTTATTTTTTTTTGTTATTTTTTATATAAAAGTTGAATTTTTTTATAAAATTCAAAAATTTATTACTTATTTTATTAATATTATACATAAAATTATTGATACATTATTTTTTATAACGCAAAGTATGTCGTGCCAATGCATAATTTTTATTGAATTTTTTTTATAATTAAATATGTTTAACTTATTTTTATCATATTTTTATATAAGAATGTGTTAAATTAAATTATATGTGATTATAATATTTTTATAAAATATAATATAAATTTATAAGTGAAGTAAAAAAAGTTTTTGAAGAATAATAATATCGAATGTTATTGTACGAAAGGGAGTATTAGAGTAGGAGGCATGTATTAAAGAAGAAAAGGATATCATGTACGTTAATTTAATAATTTTGATTTTTTTATATATATTTTTTATATTATTTTTAATACTATTTATTATTATTTTTTTATTTTTTATCATTTATTCGCATTCATTTAAGATAAATATAAAAATAATAGTGGGGTAAAAAATAATTTAAGACTATCATTTTTCTTAATTTTATTACATGCACATCTAGGACAGTACTTTGTACCTCTCCGCAACCGATGAATACTAGCTGTTTGATTAAAAAATGATATGGGGTTTGACATTTGAAAATTGAAGAGAATCTTGGTTTTAGGGATTTGTGAGAGTATTTTTTATTATAGGAATTGAGAAGAATAAATTTTAATTATTAAATTTTATATAAATAATTAAAATTAAAATATAAATATATGAAAAATTTTAAATAATTATATAATTTTTAAATAATTTTTAATTTTAATAATTTATATATAATTATATAATTAAAATTTATTTTTTTATTTTTTATAATAATTCTAACTATACACTTTTACTCTTTTTTTTTTATATTTATATAATTTTTATCATTTAATTATATTTAATTTTTTCTGATTTTTATTATATAATTAGATGTGAGATATATATTACTCACGTCACTTAAAAGAGAAGTGTATATAACTTTTTTCTTTCGGTTTTCACTATGTCTTACTTATTATTAATAATTAATAACTATATTTATGCTCAAACACATACACGTGTACTGACATATTCAATTCATTCTGCTGCGCAGTTGAGGCACGTAATGATCAATCTGGGTGAAAAACTAACTGATGAGGAGGTGGAGCAGATGATTAAAGAAGCAGATTTGGATGGCGATGGTCAAGTTAACTATGATGAATTCGTCAAGATGATGATGACCATTGGATAAAACTCTCAACCAACAGATTTTGTTATTCAAATTCATTTCGCTCCCACCTCATTTCATTCCCTCATAAGAAATAAGTGTCCCTATTATTGTTTGCTGTATTCTACTTGTAGCCCATGACGTGAATGACCAAAGCATTAGGAGTGACATCTCAGCCACACCATTCGATTTGTTCAACATCAACCCATAATTATTCTTTTAATTCTAGTTCAGTATTATTATGTTGCTCTACTTGGAAAATGGACCTGCACAAATTAAATGATACATTATATTTATGAAAATCAATTGTGGGTCGGCATCTCACTTTTAGAGGAGGCATATTGTGGTTGAATGGGAACCCTTTCGGCTCATATTCTTGGACTTTGACCCAAAATCAATGGTTGGACCAGGGCACGTGATTTATTATCCGAAGTCTTATGGTGTGTTTGTCATTTTCTTGACTTTTAGCAATAGCTGACTAGTTCTTTTCTATCTTTGTGAAGTAGCACATAAACAAGTCCCCTTCATATTAGTTGTTACACTAACTTTATATTTACAAATTTTCTCCAAAGATAATAATACCAACAAGTCATAAGACCGCGTGGTTATATGGCAATGCCATTAAAAAAACACAGTTGAACTATAGAGAGCTTGCAATTAGCTGTCTTCTTGGGATGCAGCCGGTGACACATTAATATGTTTCTAATGTTTATAGTGTTCTGATGTGTCATAACAGCAGAGGCCAGTTAAATCTGACGCCTTGTTGCCCTGTAAGCCTTTGATTTTTTAGTTCTTCTTTAGCTACACTTTGTTTGAGTATTGTTAATTCAGGGCCCTTAGTATGACACAAATCCAGGTCCTTATAATACGTGGATGATTTCAGATATCAACCATATTGAGCAAGTGACATCTACCATTAGTGAATGAAAAGAACAATGTGGTGGACTAGTAGGAGCAATGCAATCATGTGGCTGACAACTGAACTCCATTAACTACTATAATCTTGTGGCTTAGATCTCTAAAATCATTATTTTGTGGATCTTGAACTATTTTTTTTATTTGTTCTCACAAATCTACTCATGCATTATCAGGGAAAAGAAACATAGATTAACAAGGAGAATGTAGAATACTTAGGAGCTAACTCAGCTAAACAACATAACGTGTGAAACTTCCTGTCTTACTCCCTCATTTTGCAGAATTAATTTCACAGGTACGAAAAATGCCCTCTTGTTTTGAAATAAAATAAGACTTAGAAAGTTTAAAATGTTGTATACCCTTAAAATTCCACGAAGTCTTGCTATGTGGCATCTTGTAACTTAGCTAATTGATGTCAATGCACATTTATGCTATTTAATATCTATGTCACTTTAAAACAAAAACAAAAACAAAATGTTAACGAATTTCTAGAGGCATATTGGACTCCAAGAATGCATTTTGGCATAGTACAAGAAAATCTTGGGCTTTACTATAATTATTTATATGATGCAGGTAGGTAGAAAGTAAAAGCCTTTATATGCAATCTGCAGGCATTCATTCTTCTTCGCCCCCACGTATATTTATGCATTTCATGATAGAAAATTTTAATTCAAAAGAATTAGATAACAACGTATCAAAATTCCTATATGCACTTGATCTCAAATTATGACATGCACAAAATATAATAGACAAAATATTAGGTTATAAAATTGCCTAGAAAATACGAACATGAGGTAGTTATTCTGGATCGTAATTCGGGATCCAGCTGATCGGCTCAACCCGACCTGGCATAAGTATAATATAACCGGACTCCACCATGGATGACGTGGCTAAGGACTTAATTGCAGTCCGGATCTCGGAGCCCTACTTACTAAATGACACCGGACTATAATATCAAGATTTCTAAATATGAGCAAAGGATATATTCTTAAATATTTGTAATTATCAATCATCTACTTACAATATTATAGGACTCATGACAGTCTCGGATGGATACGCAACTTTTATATTGGGAATTCCTAACTTATAGAGATCTATCCCAATTATAGAAGGAAAGTAATCATTTCTAGGATACTAATCCTAAATACCTGCATTCAATAACAGATCACACAAGGATTTTATGCACGTTCTATAAATACAAGGTTAAGTATCTTAAAACAGGTATTAGTAAATTACTCAATACACTCCCCCTACTTGTACACAGCCTGACTTGAGCGTTGGAGTCTTTTGCAAGTATCCATCCCCAGACTCAACACGCTTGATCGCTGCTGTCAAAGAAGGAATCTACCACTCACGTATCTATCTCAGGTATCCTCTGAATCCATTTCAGAACATTGGCGCCGTCTGTGGGAAATAGTAAATTTCTAATCCCACACCAAACATGGTGAACACAAGACAATATTCCAGGAGAAACACTGCGTAACCTCTTGCCGATCAAGAGCGGGAGCCAGCAGCCCAACCTCCTCCTTGGTTACTTCCACCAATCGCGGCTGAAGCTTCGGCCGTTGGAAACGGAGAACATATGCTTCAAGAAGGCAACGAGACTTCAATTTCTGACGAAAGTCCGCATCCTCCGTGCAGGACATCCGTGTTGGATAGACTTGCTCGCCCCGGAGAAGGGGCGAATAGCACTATACTGAGACCTAAGGGCTCCGTGCAATCACGCCTAGGTCCTCGAGACAACAACAATGCTATTCATCCTCCTAGTCGAGGTCCTACTATTTCAGAGGCAACCAGAAACCGTCTTCACGAGCTGGTTGTAACACCCTTGTGGGGATGCCACATTTATGATGCAATAAAATAAAACAAAATAAAATTCTTACCCAAGTTATAAAACGTTTGGTACATAAATAATATTTATGGTAAAATTTTTTCCTTTTATACTTATAACATTAAATAAAATAACACGGAATATAAAATAAAGCAAAACATAATCACACCATAATGTACATATGATTTGTCTTAAATACACAAATAATTTATAACTACATATATTTAACAAAAGTGGTAAAAAGTCAGTATACTACTAAAACATAACATTACCCAAGTGCACCTCGAAAGATTTCTAACCCTCCGATGGATCATCTTCAGAGAGATCATCGAAAGACAGAACTCTTGGAGGTCCCACAGCTCTACGGACACGAGTCCGGACTGTTGACTCACTACTGAGCTCACTAGGCGCATGGAAGATTACTTCCCAATAACGCCTAAGAGTCAGAGGCAACTCTAGATGTAGATATAAAGTAGTAGTAAATATAACATCTCCATCAAACTCTCTACATAGGGACACAGTCAAATGTCCCACGTAGACTACAGATCCTCTATCCTCTCGCATACGCCAGGCCTCCGAACCTCCGTGAAACTCAAGTCTCACAAAACTGAAGAATCCCGGCAATGCCATGATCTCAAGATCAGTCTTAATGGTGAGGGTGATCTATCTATTCACCTTCCTCGTACAGCTCGCCCGGCTGGTGCTTGTCCGGATACTGTATCTCAAGAGGCTGTTCTTTTTCTTCCTCAAACTCCTTACGAAAATAATATAATAATAATATAGAGAAAAGCATATAGAGAGGTGAGATAATCTACATCATTACCAGCATGGCAATAAAGAAAACGATAATACAACAAATATTAAAATAACACATACCATTATATCATATACAGTATAGCAAATTAATACATCATGCATTTTATCACAGATTATGATAAGCATTAAAATGCAGATAATGAATGATACACACACTGAATCGTTCCTACTCCATGGAGCTAAACACGGATATCTGAAAGAATGATCCGAAAAGAACTAATAGTACCTCAGGCTGCCCAACCAAACTATTACACTGTCAAATGTTGTGTCTATAGCCACAGTCCAAAACATCGTGCACTACAGGCATTGTACATAATAGTCTTCTCAAGACCTCGATTAAGAACAGTGCTTGTCAAGATCATTAGTGTGTTGCCCGTTACCACGGCCCAGAGGAGCAACCCACTGTCCCTATGTGGAATTCTCCGCACACTAATGCCTCCAAGTTCATATAATGAACCATACTACGCTTATCACACCACAACATGGTGTAATTCGTCTCATCAATCAATCGCCAATTATCAACGAAATTGACACAACACTCTAAGCATGATCTAAAATTATAAAAATACCCTTAATATCCATATTTTATCATATTTACGAAAATACCCTTAGTCACAATATTCCAAAATATAGCCTATCTCCACTTGACAGTACTATCTCACAACATGTCCGAGTCCACCACTTTGGCCCAACAGTAAAACTCGCTGTATCGTTTAATCGCGTAGAAATTTTATCGCGTTTTCACAATCGCATCGCTTTTACAAACGTTTTAAAATCGCATAAATATATTTTGACGTTTTTGAACATCGCGTAATGTTTTTAAATCATTTTCTCAATCGCGTAAGATTTTTAAATCATTTTCTTAATCATATAGCTTAAAATCATCATTTTAAATATGTGTAGACTATATCTAGTACTTTTAAACTACGTAAAGTATTTTTCTTATGTTATAAATATATTATGGAATCTTTTCATTTTATTTGTCTGATTTTAGTAAATTTCGGTAGCATTTTACCTATAAAATTAGTATATGGTATTTTTGACATTTTTCTCTAATTACTGTCAATTTTAATCTTACCCAATAGTTACACTTTGAAACTTGCTAACGCACTTCAAAACTTATAGAGTGAGCTCTACGTTAGTATTTTTCAAGCGTTTGCTTTAATTCTTACTTAAAATAAATTCTGCTAATTTAGAATTCTAGAACTAAGTCCATTCCTTTTATTTTCTTAAAGATTCATTGGAATCAAATTCTTTTGTAAATTAATTACCTAACCTATCTTAGAAAGTAAAATGGCACGTTGGCCAAAATCAATCTAAATCATTCTCAAATTTATTATTTTACCTAGATTCTTTAAATCATTGATTTAGAAAATGGTTGAGAACATTTTGGTTCTCTGTTTAATGGTAAGGTCGTGAGCCTCAGTGTATTCTTTGGAACACTCATACAAATCGCTACATGTTATTCACATCCTACTTTCATAGTCATATAATTATCAACACATACAACTACAAACACATACAATATACATACAATATATTTTAAAGCTATAGACATGTATAGCAAATAAAATAAATCACAAATAGGAAAGCATTTAAACAACCACATAAATAAGAAAAACAATAAATAATCACACAAATGAATCCTTATGGATTCTTCACACACATATAATTTCATTTTCTCATCACCATACAAGATTGATGAGATTAAATCTCCCTCTTACCTCTTGAAGACAAAGGTCTCTTAGTCTCCTCCTTCTCCTTGCTTTCTTGAAAACCAACACAAAACCCTAATAATTCTTAAATAATTAGTAAAAGCACATACAAGGATCAAGATTGAAAAACCATGGAACAATCATGGTTTAGAAAATCACAAATTAAACTTTAAACCAAAGGATCAAAACTCACCCTTAGGGAAGTGAACAAAAGCTTTGATTTTGAACTGGAAGGAATAGGTTTTTGAAAAAACATTGTGAAGAAAAAGTGTTTAGAATATAATTTTGGTTTAGGAAAAGTGAAGAGGTAAAATTATAGAAGATTGGTGGTGGTGTTTGGGTGTTGGGCCGAAAATTGGAAAGAAAAGGGAAGAGAAATGTGTTCTTGAGTTTCTTGGAAATTTGAGAGAATATGAAAGCTTAGATTTGGATAAGTGTAAAAGTGAAATTTGAGAGTGTATTGGGAGGGGCCTACCGTGTGGTTATTGTGGGTGAGGTTGAGTGTTTAATTTGGATAGTAAATATCCATTTGTGTTCACACTAAGTAAGCACATGGCTTATGTCACTTGGATGGTTCAAGAACCATGTAGAACTTGTGAGAACTTGGTCATTTATCCTTCATGGCTGTGGGACTCCTTGGGTTTAGGGGACTTAATTTGATTTTAATTAAAGACTAATTCCATGCTAATTAAATAGGTAATTAATTAGGTTAAGTCTCCTAATAATATTTAATTAACATTCTAATTATGTAACCAATTAGTTTAATATATATTAGCATATATCATAGCCTCTAAATAAAATTAGGATATCTAATTAATAATTAGATTATAACTAATCAATAACTAGGTTAGCTTACTTAGTTTGCTAATTAAGTAATTAGATTAACCAAATTAGGTTTAATTAGCTACTAAGTAAAGTCAAGCCATTATGTTTGACTTAATCTCAACCTTTGATTTTAACTTTAATTCCCAGCCCTTGATGTAATCTAAGGTGGATATTGCTTAGTGATAAAACTTGAATTATTATCTCACCATTGATTTGATCAACGGTTAAGATCAAAGGCTTCCTAACTAAGTTTTCATCCAATGGTCCATATTAAAGTCCATGCTTCTTTCTTTGATCTATTCCTATTGGTTAGAATTTTTCAAGCCACCTTTGTTGACTGATTCTTATTGGCTCAGAATCTGGTCCAGTCAGAATCGTTGACTGCCACTTTAAACGCAGGTCCCACAGACTTTTAAGGGTCCATGGTCATTTTGAAGCAGATTTTTACGATTTTTGAGATAATAGGTACTGTCAAATAAAATAATATTATAATAATATAAAATTATTTTATTACACAGTTAAATCCTAAAAATTAAAAGATTAATATATATATCAATCAGAATTGGGTTTAGTAAGATCTCCCAACTCCAATTAATTAAAATAAGCTTTTTTCGGCCATAAAATTATTATTTTCCTATCTCAGAGCAAATCACATACAACAGTCAAATATACTCACGAAATAGTCAAATTCATTTTACTACACACAGAAATTACAAAATAGTACATTTCAGGACTATATTGTAATTAATCCAAAAGTTGGGGTGTTACACTGGTGGCCCAGCAGATGCAGTAACTTGATGAGCAGCGCCGCCTGTTAGATGTCCAGCGGCGTCGAATCGATGAGTTGGAATGGTCAGTACTCGTGGAGACTATCCACGAAAGAAGGAATGCTAATGTCCACCAGAGAAGATCTCCACGTAATAAAAACAGCCACGAAGTCGGCAAAAACATCCCATTGCCCGGCATTCAATTACAACCATTTTCGGAGGAGCTGATGGCGTACAGGGTTCCACGGGGCTTTAAGCCTCCCTCCAATCTGGAGCAATACAATGGCACAACGGACCCACAAGAACACCTTGATGCCTACGCCCATTCCATGCAGTTCCATGGAGGAACACCAAAATTACTATGCCGGGCTTTCCCTCTTTTTCTGAAGAAAGGAGCCCTCCGCTAGTTTTCTACCCTACAATTGTGGTCAATTACAAGATAGGATAACCTCTCACAGCGCTTCCTGTCACACTACACCACCACGAAGGAGTAACCAAAGTCAGTTGACTCCCTGTCCGCTATCCGACAGGGGAGCAACGAATCTCTTAAAGAATATATCAAGAGATTCAGCACCGCATTAGCCCACGTGGCCAGTCCTAACGACCGAATAACTCTTCACTATGCCCGAAGTGACCTCCAAGCTGATTTGGACTTCTTCCGATCGTTAGCTAAGAAGAAGTCGAAAACCATGAGCGAGTTCCATACTTGGTCGGCCAAATACATTGCGATGGAAGAAACAATCAAGGATAAGGAAACCTTGGAGAAAGGTGACCCCATCCATCAGAAAATCAACCAGGGCGCTAATCAACCACGGAACACTACCAAAGTTGACTCCTATCGCTCCAAGTATGCGGACTACACTCCTTTAAACACTTCACGAGAAAATATTCGCAAAGAGGTACTTCAGACGGAGTTCCAAAATATCAAAAGGCCGCCACCACCGAAGAAAATAAAAGATCATTCCAAGTATTGTAAATGGCACAAAGGCCACAGCCATGAGACTGAAGAATGCCGACAACTTCAGGATGTGATCGAGTCTTTTATCAAAGAAGGCCACTTGCAAAAATACATTGCTGGAATCCAGAATAAGAGTAATCTTGGAAGACAAAGGGAGAGAAGATGTAGCCGCAGCCCTAGACGAAGTCCTACCCCTAGGCAAAGGTGGAGAACCCGCAGTCCTGTTAGGAAGTCTCGAACTCTGCCTCGCCAAGAGAATAGAAATCGAGACCACGTAAACCGGGATACCCATAATAGGGCTAATAGAACCGATCGATTGGTCAGCACCATCTCCGGAGGATTTGCTAGGAGAGAATCTTCCAGTAACTTCAGGGAGAAAGTACTACAGACTGCAATATTGAGCGTATCAGGCTCTACACGCAGACCTCCTGCCAATGACGATGAAGAACCCCTGATCTCCTTAACTACTAAAGATTATGGTGATATCATCGGGATCATAACGACTTGCTCGTTATATTTGGAATAATGTCCAACGCAGAAGTTCACCGTATCTTCGTCGATCAGGGTAGTTTAGCATACATAATATTCATGGACGCTTTTCAGAAATTGGAACTCCCTTTGATCGAGTTAACTCCATATGAAGGCGAACTCACAGGATTCTCTAGTGAGAAGATTACCCCAGTGGGATACTTTGAAACGTTCCTAACCCTCGGGGATAATGGAGTCTACAGAACCATTAAGGTCAGATTTTTGGTTGTAGATTACATGTCTACATACAACATCATCCTAGAACGGCCCACCCTCAATGGCATCGCTACTGTAGTATCCACTGCCCACCTAACCATGAAATTCTTAAACAAGAACAATGAGGTGGTCACGGTTAAGGGCAACCAAATTGCGGCACGCAAATGCTATAACGACAGCCTCAAAATATGCAGGGTGCCCCAGAAGGCAAGAACACCCAGGGATGCTCAAGCCTTCGAACAAGTGAACATCCTCATGACTGAGCTAGATGTAAGATAAGAAGTCCAGGGGTACTAGACCTCAATCACAAGGAGAACTACTGCCCCTCCAACTGGGTGACATGCCAAACCAAGTCACCCAAATAGGAGCAGCCTTGGAAGAATAAGAGAAACGCCAGCTTATAGAGCTCCTTCAACGCAACAAGGACCTATTTGCATAGATATCTTCTGATATGCCAGGATTGGACCCCGCCTTCGTCTGCCATCGTTTATCCATTAAACGGGACGCTAAGTCGGTCTCCTAGAAGAAGAGAAAGATCAGCCCAGAAAGGCAGCAGATTGTTCAAGAGCAGGTCAAGGAACTGCTCAATGCCGGTTTCATCAAGGAAGTCTCCTACACCATATGGCTTTCCAATGTGGTGTTAGTGAAAAAGTCCAATGGAAAGTGAAAAATGTGTGTGGACTATACAGACCTGAATAAGGCATGTCCGAAGAACCCGTACCCCCTTCCGAACGTCGACAAGTTAGTCGACAGCTCATCCGATTTTTGACTTTTGTCCTTCATGGATACCTACTTAGGGTACAATCAAATTCCTATGTACCACGGTGATGAAGAAAAGACTGCCTTCATTACCAAGAAGGCAAGCTACTGCTATACCGTCATGCCTTTCAGATTAAAAAATGTCAGAGCCACTTATCAGCGCATGATGAACAGAGTTTTTGAAAGCCAAATAGGAAGAATGCTAGAAGTGTACATTGACAACATGATCATCAAGACCCCGAAGTGCGGATCCCATGCCGCCGACCTTGAAGAGGTGTTCGTAGAAGTCAGGAAGCACAATTTGAGACTTAACCCTGAGAAATGAACGTTCGGGGTCCGAGCTGGAAAGTTTTTGGGCTTTATGCTGACAAATCGTGGAATAGAAGCAAACCCGGATAAATATCAAGCGGTGCTTGATATGCATAACCCTCGGAATATAAAAGAAGTCCAGCAGCTTACAGGCTGAATCGCCGCACTCACACGCTTCCTTGCTAAAGCAGCTCATAAATCCCTCCCCCTCTTCAAATTACTAAAGAAGGGGACGGGTTTTGCATGAACCCTAGAGTGCGAGGACGCGTTCACATCCCTTAAAAGCTTGCTATCGTCTCCTCCCATATTGACCACACCAGAAGTCAAAGAGACGTTATATGTATACCTCTCTGTTCATGTAGAGGCTGTTAGCTCAGTCTTGATCCGAGAAACTATCGAAGGACAGAAGCCAGTTTATTTCGTGAGCAGGGTGCTACAAGGACCCAAACTCTGTTATCAGAAAATCGAGAAGATCGCTTTTGCTTTAGTTGTCACGGCCAGAAGGCTAAGGCAGTACTTCCAGTGCCACCCGGTAGTTATTAGGACAGACCAACTAATCCGCCAAATACTGCACAAACCAGACCTGGCAGGGAGGATGATTGCTTGGTCCATTGAGCTTTCTGAGTTCAAAATTTCATATGAACCCAGAACGACAATCAAAGCACAAGCACTATCAGACGTTATAGCTGAGCTCACATCTGACCCTGGCACCCGCGAACGAGCCTCTTGGATGGTGTTTGTAGATGGCTCATCTAATCTCAAGGGGAGTGGTGTCGGGATAATCCTAGAAAACCCAGGAGGCACAACCGTCGAGTGCTCTCTTAAGTTCGAGTTTCCCACCTCGAACAACCAGGCAGAATACGAAGCATGCATAGCCGGCTTAAAAATGGCTAAAGAGCTTAGCACAACTAGGATCACAATATGTAGTGATTCCCAACTAGTGACCTCCCAGATCTAAGGCGACTACTAAGCTAAAGATCCCCTCTTGCAGAAATACCTGGCTAAGGTACAAGGACTCCTAAAAGAGTTTGAAACAGTAAATGTGGAACACATCCCCCGGGAGCGAAACTCAAGAGCTGACCTCCTGTCTAAGTTGGCCAGTACAAAGAGCCCGAGGAACAACCGATCTGTGGTTCAAGAAACCTTAGTCCAACCATCAATCATGATGGTCTTAATTTCCCAGATTGAGGACTTAGAATCCACATGGATCACCCCCATTTTTAACTATCTACAATCCGTTATCTGGCTTGAGGACCCAAAAGAAGCTTCCAGGCTAATTAAGATTGCATTCCGGTATACCATCTACGACGGTCGATTATACCGACGAGGATTTTCCTTATCCCTTTTTCAAATGCCTAACCCCCAAAGAGGCAGAGTATGTCTTGGTAGAGGTCCATGAAGGGAGTTGCAGACACCACTTGGGAGGCAAGGTCCTGGCGCTGAAAGCCCTCAGGGCCGGTTACTACTGGTCCACCATGGAGGTAGACGTAATGGCTCACGTCCAAGTCTGCGACCAATGCCAGCGTCACTCAGATCATTACCATGCTCTACTTGAGGAACTGTCCACGATATCTGTACCCTGGCCATTCTACATATGGGGTATGGACATCCTAGGTCCCTTTCCCCAAGCTCCCGGGCAATTAAAATTCTTAGTTGTAGCTGTATATTACTTCACTAAATGGATAGAAGCCGAACCATTGGTCACCATCAGCTCGGCCAAAATCCAGAAGTTCACGTGATGCCACATCATTACCAGGTTTGGAATCCCAGAGTCCATCGTAACAGACAACGGGACATAGTTTAAAGATAAGGGGTTCGAAGAACTGCTCACGGGTTTGAAAATCAAACACCATTGTAGCGCCGTTGAGAACCCCCAAACCAATGGGCAAATCGGGTTATTGTATGTGGCCTTAAGAGAAGACTGGATGAGGTTAAAGGAAATTGGACCGAACAGCTGGACTATATCCTCTAGGCCTACCGAACTACGCCCCACTCCACCACTGGTGAAACTCCCTTTAGGCTCACTTACAGAGGTGAGGCAATGATTCCAGTAGAAATAGGAGAGCCCAGCTGGCGCCTCCAACATTTCTCAGCAGATAATAACCTTGGCCTGATCAAAGAAGATTTAGATATCTTGGAAGAAAGGAGATGCATCACTCACATACGCGATGCCGCTATAAAACAGAGGACAGCTGCATGCTATAACCTCAAGGTTATCCCCAGAAGATTCCAACCCGGTGACCTCGTACTCCGCAGAGCTGATGTCGGAGGGAAAAATGCCTCCCAGGGGAAGTTGGCCTCAAACTGGGAAGGCCCTTACCGTATCGTAGCTAGCACCGGCAAAGGAGCTTACACCATCGAGACATTAACTGGCAAGCCGGTGAAGAACTTCTGGAACGCAGGTAAGCTCCGAAAGTACTACAGCTAAGTGCCTCTTAAGGCCCAGTCTTAGCCTACTTCACGCTTAATATACATGGCAACGCTTTGTTAGGACCTTAGTCCTCCTTTTAATTAATAAAGCAAAGTGACATTTTACTTTACTTAAAGGATGTCCTATACTGGTAGATTAACACAGTTAGGGATGACAATTTTACCCACCTCCGCGGGTACCCGAGGATAATACCCGTGACGGGGGTGGATAATATCCGTCTAATTTTCCCTGCGGATATAAATACCCATTTTGTGTTATCCCCGTTTAATAAATGGGATGGGGGTGGGGATGGTTCCTCCGTACCATGGTACCCAAAAAAAAAAATTACAAAAATATTTTATATAAAATTATTAAAAAACTTAATTATATAAATTAAAATATGGCAAAGTTATATAAATAAAAAATATTTTAGGTGTTTGGTATTATTTTTGAATTAAGTTGTGTTAGACAAATTTTGAGAAATTATAATACTATACTTTTTTATTTTTTTATTTTATTTTTTTAATTTTGTTGATTTATTTTTTACAATTTATTGGGTGCCTGCAGATATATGTGGGTACTCGTTTACCTGCGGAGAAATGATAAACGGGTATCCGCACGGATATGGAGGCGGGGACGGGGGACGGGGGACGGGGGGCTACTACCCGTCCCCACCCCGTCCCATTGCCATCCCTAAATACAGTCCCCCTGAGAGCGTCTTATGCTAAAAGGTGGTGTAGTAGAAAAATCCCAAGTCCTGGGAAAATTCTCACACTAAACCATGCACATTAAAGACCCCGGCAAGGACCAATAATGCTAAGGTCGGGCGAGCTCCGGAACACCTCAATGATTGGTGATGGACCCTAGAACTAAGCTTCGCCTAAGTCAAAGTCAAGCAGGCTCTGGAACACTGACGAGCGCCGAACTCAGTCAAAATTATAACCGAAGTTATTACCTAAGCTTGTAGCACAGTGACAACACCGAATCATCTCCACAAGGATTGTAGATGTAATTTAATCAAATCAAGTGAAAGTTAGCAAAGGGGGGTTTGACAGTTTAAGATCGCACTTAACAAAATTAAAGGAAGAAATAATAATTAAAGAGCAGTCAATTTAGAAACCTATCCAAGATTGGGTAGATTCAATCATAGACCCTTCATAGAACACTTGAAGCGCAATTGAATTGTTAATTTGGATCTAACTGAGATCTCTGCATCAAATCCTGAATTCATACTAGACGATCGTCTAGAATTCAATTAACAAGTGATAAACACAAATCCGCAATCACAGCATTCATGAATATCTATGTTAATTTCAAGTACTAAATTCAATTAACTTAGGCACAAATCAGTAACCTAACCTTTTCAATTCTGTGATTATTTTAGATCAATCAGTTCTAAGTTTCATCACAAATCTCAATCTTCATTTATGTGATTAGTTTAGATCAATCAGTTCTAAGTTTCATCACAAATCTCAATCTTCATTTATGTGATTAGTTTAGATCAATCAGTTCTAAGTTTCATCACAAATCTCAATCTTAAACCAAGATCAAATCAGATCAACATAAATAGAATCACCATTCATGCATTCAAGATCAAGAAGAAGAAAAAGAAGAAGAAAAGAGGAATTCAATTACAAATCAAATACAATACATAACCAAGGTCTCAAGAATCCAAACCACAATCTCTTCAAGAGTTCTAAATTGACCGAAAGTAGCTTAGCCCTCCATTACCATGAAGGGGAGCATCAAAATATACAAAAGCTATGAGAAACTATGAAGAAACAAGAAGAAACTATGAGAGAAATGA
The DNA here is from genome assembly GCA_029884595.1 of Ormosia semicastrata. Classification (NCBI taxonomy): domain Eukaryota; kingdom Viridiplantae; phylum Streptophyta; class Magnoliopsida; order Fabales; family Fabaceae; genus Ormosia; species Ormosia semicastrata. Next base: position 26,148,387 of record JAQQTO010000056.1, read on the forward strand.
AGGAGAATACAACTTGTTCTTTTCATGATAACCAATGGTGCATTTTATAGAAGTCTAGGGTAATAAAATGACAAAGGGGAGTAGGTGGATGAGTGGGGTGGTTGCGTGGGTTGGTGAGTAGAGTAGTTGAGAGGGTTGGTGAGTGGAGTAGTTGAGAGGGTTGGTGAGTGGAGTAGTTGAGTGGGTTGGTGAGTGAAGTAGTTGAGTGGGTTGTTGAGGACGAAAATTTCTTGTCTGACTTGGAAGCCAAAAACGACTAACTATACTTCAGACCCATGAAAAGTACTCTTCATGAAAGTTGTAGATCTTTGTCTTGGCTATAACATGCATATCTGGATCGTCCAATTTGGCTTCCTACAGCCCAAGATATGACCCAAATACCGCAGGTTGCTCAAACCCAACTTCAGCACCTCTGTTCCGACTTGCAAGCTCAAACTGACCCATTAGACTTCATTTTTTCAAAAAGTGTTCTTCATGAAAGTTGTTTATTTGGATCTTAACTATGAACTATCTAAATTTCAGCCCATCTCCATTATTACAGCTTGAGATATGATTTTATGAGTGCACACCGTTCGGATTCTAGTGACAGAACCCGTATTCTGACTTCCATGTAAACTTAGGTCCCTTAGACATCTGTTTAGGACTTCGAGCTCTTCATCAAAGTTGTAGATCTTCCTCTTAGCTTTCCTATAAGGTAAAATGCATGATTATCAGATATCAGGAACTCAAGTTATGGCCAAAATACAGAAACAGTATTAAATCTCAATAATGCTGAAAATATTCAATTAGGACCAATTTGAGCTCAAACTCACCAAATCATACTAAACTCAATCAATTAAGAATATGGAGAGTGTAAATGACTAAACATAAGGGTTTCTTAATGAATAAAATATGTGATTATCAAATTCTCCCATACTTAGCTTTTTGCACTCCTGAACAAAACTCAAGACCAAAACAAGGACATAAGAGATTAACAAAAATTTAAATTCCAACGACATTCAAGAGCCCAAAATTTTACAATCAAGAAGAACAACCAAAGGTTCAAGGGATCAAAACATTCATGAGTTAACAATTCTCCATATCTCAAACCAACAAGCAAGGTATCTTCAATATGAATCGAGAATGATAGATCTTCACAAGATTCCCTCTCAATCTCTCAAGTGTTTAAAAGGTAGGTATTTCACTCAATTCAACCCATGAAAATTGCACTATCATAAGCTTACTTATCTTCTACTTCTCCACTACTCAAAACACATGCACACACAAATCATGAGGACTTTATTCAAGGTTGTAGTGAGGTCAAGGTAACAGAAGAGGATAAAATGGATATGATAAGATAAATACTAAAGGGAATAAAAGCAAATGAGGGCTGAGTTCAAATAACAAGCATAAAAGTTCATCCCAACTCTAATGTATATCCTTTTACATATTCATTTCCCAATCCTTTTCTTTTCTTTTTTTTTCTTTTTTTTATATATATATGAACATAACTATATACATACATTTTTCCTCTTTTTTTTTTTTAGGCACTCTTTCCTTTTTCAACAACCATTTTGTACACACACCCCCACACTTGTTCAAAAACTCATCCATTAACCAAGCTAATGTTCTTTTATTCCCTAAGGTAAAGTAAGAACACGATTTTTCATTTAAGGCACATAATGAGCTAGAAACAAGGAATTGTCAAATAAGCTCAAAGGGGTTAAGTAAAGGAAAATATACAAGGTTGGCAGGAATCAGAGAATTTTCAAGAAGTCAAAAGAGTGCTTAATATCATATTGAAAACAAGGTTGGCTATTCGGTTAAACTAGCTAATTAAGAAAGAGGGCCTCAATCATGTTCATACATGCAAGTGAAATGTAGCCTCAAAAAGAATCAAAGCAAGTTCTAGAGTGGTCATTAACATGAGTGAAAATCACACAAGAAAGAAGAGAATGGCATAAATGTTAAATCCATCCATTAGGCTCAAAATCTCACAAGGTATGCATCCATCAAACTCAATTTATCAATTCAATCATCCATCACCAAGCATATCAGTTCAAGAAGGGAGAAAAGTTATTCAATCATGCAATGAACCCTTTTTTTTTTTAAACAAAACAAAAAACAAAAAATGCTAAAATCTCTCCCCTATACTTAATATAACATTGCCCTCAATGTGAAAGAGAGATATAGAAAAGAGCAACACAACCCGATAAGAAGTGAATTAACGCTAAGCGAGTAAAAGAAGCACTTTGTCGGTCTTAGTATCGAGACCACGAAAAGAAATCAAATAATAAAATTTTAGTACTTCCACAATTTAATACTAATTAATTACTACCTAAAAAAAAAACTCCTTACTCTGCCACTAATTAAGATGCGTCTCAAGAGTAAAATTACTCCTTACTCTGCCATCACTAATTGGTTTAATAGGTCCATGACAATCATATCATACTTTCCAAACAAAACAACAACAATTTTTTTTTTGGTTAACTATCCTTCCCCCCCAACTAGATCACAACATTGTCCTCAATGTTAAAATATAGATGAGTAAAGGATAGAAGATATTACCTGTTGGAGAAAGTGACACAAATTTAAACGAAACAAAGTACAATAAAATCAAACCGATTAAAAAGAAAGTGTCGATCGGCTTTCTTTTCTTGTTACTTCCTTATTTGCTTCTGTTGACCAATCTATCGAGCTAATACCTTATCAGGTACATACTCAAAAGCTTCTAATTTATCAATGAGCTCATCAATAGTGGAGGGAGAGATAAGAAGTTATCTTGCCGAAGGAGTGATAAATTTATGTTCCACGACTTTGTCAAGAAAAGATAACAAAAGATCAAAGAAATTATTAACATTCAACAAACCAATGGGTTTATGGTGGATGTTCAGTTCGGCCCAAGAGACAATTTGAAAAATTTCTTCCAAAGTACCAAAACCACCTAGTAAGACAAGAAATGCATCAAAATTGTCAACCATTGTTTTCATTCGTCCATGCATGGATGTTACCTGAATTTCTTCGCCAACTGTCTTTCCAGTGATGTTATTTTCAGCTAAAGGTTTAGGAATAACACCTAAAACCTGACTGCCTCCTATAAAAGCAGAAAGTGATACAGCCCCCATTAACCCACGACAACCTCCCCCATAAATAAGATGAATATTCCTCGCAGCAAGTGATCGACCAAGAGTGCTAGCTGCGTTTACAAACTCTAATCCCTTCCCATAACTCGACCCACAAAAAACACAGATATTTTTGAGGTTACGAATAGAAGGCCCCATTCTATACTCTTCCTCTCTTTGAGTGTTTCTGAGTTGAAGGAAAATGGAGAAAATGGAGTGTTTAAATAAGAAATAGAATGGAAAGGGGAATAATTGCACCTATAAGGGTAGGTTGACGGTTGTCAGAAAAGGTTGAATTTAAGAAACACAGAATCTTTTCTTTTTTTTTTTTTTTTTTTTTTTTTTTTTTTTTTTTTTTTTTTTTTTTTTTTTTTTTTTATTTGAAAGATGACATGAAGAAGAAGAAGAGGATGATAAGTACAGATTGTTTGTGGATATGGCTCACATCGCCTCTCGGTTTAACGTCCAAGAATGGCTTAAACGTCTTCTATGAGTCGAGGATAAGCTTCCCATCCAATTTTCTTATAAATTGGCAAACAGGGTCTTTTAGAGTCGATTCCCAAGATGTAGCGTTTTTCTTCATCCTTGAAGAGATTCCACAATTTAAGAATTTCACGATGCACCAATCCACAAGAATGCGTCTCAAGAGTCAATAAGATATCATCTAATGACTCCTTACTCGATCCATTCTTAATGAAGAAAATTTTATCTTCTCTATTTGCGGAAACCATCCCCAAAGTACGATATCGCTTGTTACGGTTCCATCGTCCACATTTGTGACAGACTTGTAACCTTTTTGCTCTTCTCCTTTTAGAATATGAACTTCTTCCAAGACCTAGGGCATATATGAGTCAAATGAAATTAAGGACTCACACTGCTAATCGGACCTTTGCTTCAATTATCCAGCGTACATCTTCGGCATACCTTTGTGCATTAACGGTCTCAATCTTTCACATCGAACTTTGTAGATTTTTCTCGAGCATTTTGAGGAAGAGAAGGAAAATATTTGCTCGGGTTTGAAAGAATGACATCCATTTTGAAAGAGAAGAAGGGTTCAGTTATTTTGGGAAACTAAAAAATAAACCGACTTGAGAGTCACGGAGTACCGTATCCGCCACTTAACCGGTAACACAAAGAACTCAAGAACTTGGTTTTCCAGGAATAGTTGAGTCTTTGTCCATTAACTTTAAGAGCATTACCATTCCTAGGATCCTCAATATCTACGGCCCCAGAGGATACACGTGTTTGACAACAAAAGAACCGCGCCACCTAGATCTCAATTTTCCAAAGAGTAGGTGCAGATGATAATCTCAAAGCAGAACTTTTTTTACCAATTTCCATAGCTTTTGCAAAAGGTGTAACAGACCGTGCATAAAGTAGGCCAATAAAATCCATACTGCAAGATTTTCGCAGTTGTTGTCACTGAAAAAAAAAATGACCTCCACATGCTTCCGAGTGACAAAATTTAATGTCACTACCTACCTCATTATCGGGCACACAGCTATTTTTTTTCTTTTCTCTTTTTTTTTCTTTTTTTTTATTCATAATGCGGATGGAGAAGGTTCATCACCTCCATTTTTGCATTCTCTGGAAGTTCATGATACTGTTTGAGGCGGTGTCCATTTACGATGAAAGCTTTGGCAGTGACCTCACTTTTAATCTGAACAGCACCAGATGGAAAAACCTTAGTAACAATAAATGGTCCATCCCATCTAGACCTTAATTTGCCAGGCATGAGTCGGAGGCGGGAGTTATAGAGGAGAACTTTTTGACCAATCTCGAATGTTTTCCTCAGAATCAACTTATCATGGAAGACTTTGGTCTTCTCCTTATAAAGTTTGGAACTTTCATAAGCCTCCAAGCGGATCTCCTCCAATTGCTGCAGCTGTAGCTTCCTCTCCATACCTGCTTGATCTAGGTCCAAGTTGCACCTTTTCATCGCCCAGAATGCACGATACTCAATTTCCACCGGCAGGTGGCAGGCTTTTCCAAAAACAATCCGATACGGAGACATCCCGATTGGTGTCTTATAAGCAGTCCGGTAAGCCCATAAAGCATCCTCAAGCCTCTTGCTCCAATCCTTTCGTTAGGTTGAACGTCTTATGGAGTATCTGCTTGATCTCCCTGTTAGAAATCTCGGCTTGCCCATTAGTTTGGGGATGGTAAGGTGTAGAAACTCGTGCAAGATCCCATACTTTTTCATCAAAGCTTCCATGCTTCGATTACAAAAATATGAACCATGATCACGATGATGGCCTTCGGAACTCCAAACTGCAGAAAATCGTGATATAACAAAATCCACAACAACTTTGGAATCATCAGTCCGAGTAGCTTTCGCCTCCACCCACTTGGATACATAATCAACAGCTAGCAAAATGTAAACAAAACCAAAAGAAACAGGAAAGGGTCCCATAAAATCAATACCCCATACATCAAAAATCTCACAGAACAATAAGGATTTCTGGGGCATCTCATTCCTTCGAGAAGTGTTTCCTATTCTTTGGCATTGATCACAAGATTTACAAAATACATATGCATCATGAAATAGAGTGGGCCAATATAATCCAGATTCCAAAACTTTCCTAGCAGTCCTTTGGGGACCAAAATGACCGCCACATGCAAGTGTATGACAAAAGCTAAGAATAGAATAGAATTCATTATCAGGCACGCATCTCCTAATGACTTGGTCACTACAAAAATTTCCACAGATAAGGGTCGTCCCACACATAATATTTTGACTCACTCTTCAATTTATCAATCTGAGCCCTAATAAAATGTGCAGGGAAAACACCAGCAACTAAGAAATTTATCAAATCAGCAAACCAAGGAGTGTTACCTTGCAGCTTGAAAAGCTGCTCATCAGGGAAGACATCATGGATAGGAAAAGTATCTGCCTCCCTTTCAATTCGGCTTAGGTGATCAGCCACTAAATTCTCTGCTCCACTTTTATCACGGATTTTAATATCGAACTCTTCGAGGAGCAAAATCCACCTAATCAACCTAGGCTTTGCATTAAGCTTCTTCAGGAGAAACTTCAGAGCTGTATGATCTGAAAACACAACCACTCTAGAACCAAGCAAATATGATCGAAATTTGTCTAAAGCAAAAACAATTGCTAAAAGTTTCTTTTCAGTGGTGGTGTAGTTGACTTGTGCAGGATCTAAAGTTCTTGAAGCATAGGAGATGACATGAGATATTTTACCGACCCTTTGTGCAAGAACAGCTCCCAAAGCATAATTAGAGGCATCACACATGAGCTCTAATAGGAGTGTCTAATCTGGTGGCTGGATGATAGGTGTACTGGTCAATGCTTGCTTCAAGTGATTGAAGGCATCCTTGCATTTCTGGTCAAAATGGAACTCCACTTCTTTTTGTAGCAAGTTGGATAGTGGAAGAACAATTTTGCTGAAATCTTTTATGAATCGCCTATAGAAACCTGCATGACCAAGGAAAGAACGAACCTCCCGCACGCATGTGGGGTAAGATAGGCATGAAATAACATCTATTTTTGCAGGATCTACCTCAATACCCTTGCTAGATATTTTATGCCCTAAAACTATGCCTTGCTCTACCATGAAATGACATTTCTCAAAATTCAGAACAAGGTTAGCCTTAATGCATTTATGCAAAACCTGAGTTAAACTATCCAAACATGTATCAAAGGAAGAGCCATAGACAGTAAAGTCATCTATGAATACATCCATGCAATTTTCTAAAAGGTCAGAAAATATACTTACCATACACCTTTGAAAGGTGCCTGGAGCGTTGCACAGACCAAAAGCATCATTCTGTATGCAAATGTGCCAAATGGGCAAGTGAAAGTAGTTTTATCTTGGTCTTCGGGGCTATATGGATCTGAAAATAACCCGAATATCCATCCAAGAAACAGTAATGCGACTTGCCACTAGTCTCTCTAACATCTGATCAATGAAAGGTAATGGGAAATGATCTTTTCTGGTGGCTTGGTTAAGTCGTCTGTAATCAATGCAAACCCGCCAGCTGTTTTGAATTCTTGTGGGTAATAGCTTATTGTTCTGATTTTCAACTACTGTGACCCCAGATTTCTTTGGAACAACCTGCACGGGGCTCACCCATTTACTATCAGATATGGGATAAATAATGCCAGCTTGCAGTAGCTTGGTAACTTCCTTTTTTACCACATCCAGAGTCAGGGGGTTCAGTCTCCTTTGGGTCGTCTTGATCGGTTTAGTATCTTCCTCCAACAAAATCCTATGCATGCATGTGGAGGGACTGATACCAGGAAGATCTGCAAGTGTCCATCTGATGACTTGTTTATTCTGCCTCAAAACCTGCAGTAATTTTTCTTCTTGATCAGGTTATAAATTTTTAGCAACAATCACAGGCCGCTTCTCACCATCTTCCAAATATGCATATTTAAGATGGTCTGACAAAATCTTTAATTCTAAGGATGGAGGCTGTACAATGGAGGGCAGCAAGCTGTTTGAAACAACTAACTCAGCAACATTAAATTCAACATACTTCTGACTCTCATTTTCACATGATACATCATTCAAGTCAAGCGACTACATCACCACTCATAAGTGCATAAATCTCAAAGACATGCAAAGACATGGTACAATATCACAAACAAGACATGTTTCACAGTAACATGAATCCAAAAAATTAGCAATATCAGGAAATTCAGCATAAATATCAGCATAAGTATCGTCAACTAGCATATCAATCATATCAACATGGAAAACAGAATGCTCCTCTAGGGGATGTCTCATGGCCTCAAAAATGTTAAATTGTACCATATCGTCGCCAAATTCCATGAAAAGGGTGCCAGCATGCACATCTATCTTAGTCTTGGCTGTCTTGAGGAAAGGTCTGCCTAGGATCAATGGAGCATAATTTGTTGAAGACTCATCTTCCATGTTCAGAATATAGAAGTCCGCTGAAAAAATTAGCTCATTCACCCAAACTAACACATCTTCTAGCACTCCTGTAGGATGAGCAGTGGTCCTATTTGCCAACTGAATCACTATACCAGTAGGTTGCAAAGTGCCAATGTTCAAGGACTGATATATTGACATAGGCATGACATTAATTGAAGCACCCAAGTCTAGCATTGCATGTTCAAATTTGGAGTTACCTATCGTGCAAGGAATTGTGAAAGTTCCAGGATCTTTGTATTTTTGTGGCATGCTTGGTAGAATCATTGCAGAAACATTTCTGCCCATGCTTATTTTCTCAGTACCCTTAAGTCTTCTCTTGTGAGTATACAACTCTTTGAGGAATTTGGCATACTTGGGAATCTGCTTGATTGCATCAAGGAGGGGAATATTGATTTCCACCTTCCTGAATGTGTCCATGACTTCTCTTTCTATTTCTATTTGCGCGCAGTATGCTTGGACTGTGTGACTCGTTTGGAAAAGGTAATGGAATGGCCGATTTGAATTCTCTCGCACATTTCTTCCGTGTCGCGATTTTTGGACCGAGCTATCCACTTTCTTCGTTTCGGTCACCTTCTGGTTCTTTGCATTTGTAGTTCGGGTTGTGGTGGAGTAGGATCGTCAACTTCTCTGCCACTTCTCAAGCTAATGGCACTTACATTGCCTCTTGGGTTGTTATTTGTTTGTGAAGGCAATTGGTTTGACCCTTGACTTTTCGACTCACTCGAGTGGTTGCCATCGCCCAATTTGAGTTTGTAAATTCGGATGGTGGCATTGACATTCTGCATTGAAACCTGTTTCATCAAGTCTTTGAAAGGTGGCTCATTGGAGTGGTTCTTTGGAACAGGTAGTTGGAGGGGCCGTCTTTGCATGGGTGGCGGCGTTGATTGTGCTTGCCTAAATGCGGTGGTTGGTACTTGTTGCTAGGGCACTCGTAGCTTGGTATCTAAAGCTGCGATTCTTCTTGTTGGTAGGGTTGTTGTTGTTGTTGACCAGAATTTCCATATCTCAGGTTAGGATGGTCCCTCCAGCCAGGGTTATAGGTATTAGAAAATGGATCATATCTGGGCTACTGCTGTGATTGCTGATATTGGGGTCTACCAGGAAAAATACCAGCTGCTGCAACAGATTGCTCTGGAAAAATAGAACCACTATCCTGAAGTGTGGGACATGCATCAGTAGGATAAGATGAACAAGAGCAAATGCCACACACAGTTGCAGCCATCTGCATTAGTGCTTGTTGTCCCACTGCTAACTGCCTCACCAAAGAAGTTAATTCATCAAATCTGTGTTCCATTCTCTGTTGGTCTACATGAGATGATTGAATCTCATTGACTCCTCTGGTTGAGGTAATAATTCGTGTGCCAAATTATTGGGTGTTGGCTGCCATGTTTGCTATCAAATCTCTCGCTGCTGCAGGGGTCTTGTCTACTAAGGCTCCTCCAGAGGCAGCATCCACCATGCTTCTATCATTTGGCAGCAAGCCTTCATAGAAATATTGAATTAAGAGTTGATCGGTGATTTGGTGGTGGGGACAGCTCGAGCACAGCTTCTTGAATCTTTCCCAATATTCATGCAAGGTCTCTCCTGTCATTTGTCTTATGCCACAAATATCTTTTCTAATGGCGAAGCTCTAGAGGCAGGGGAAAATTTTCTCTAAGAACAACCGCTTCATGTCGGTCCAACATTCTTGAACCTGGTGAAAGATAAAATAACCAATCCTTGGTCAGTATCGCAAGTGAGAAAGGAAATGCCCTCGGCTTGATGTGCTTTTCGAGATCCCATGTGGCTTCATGGTTGAACAAACCACATGGAACTCCTTTAGATGCTTATGGGGATCCTCACCGCAAAATCGTGAAACTTGGGCAACAAATGTATCAATCCAGATTTTAACTCAAAATTAGCATCAAGATATGGGTATTGAATACACAAAGACCGGTTAGTTATATCGGGAGAAAGACAAGTTCCTTAAGAGTTCTATTACGTATGTTATTAGCCATGGTTTTTAATTATTCAAGATCTCAAGTTCACTCCCAATATTAAGATCAAATTCGAAGTAATTCTTGCACTTGGCCTACGAGCTCTAATCAACCTATGCAAGGTTCTATCAATCTCGGGATCAAAGTCAACCAAGTTATCGAGGCTCGGACCTAGTCATGCATCACACAAAAATAAATAAATAAGCAAAATATACTAGACAATGGATAAAAATGTTAGAAAAGTTAATAAAAAGCAAAAGTTAGTAAAAACACTTAAAATGAAAAGATTACACTTACTAATCCCCAGCAACGGTGCCAAAATTTTAACGAGCGCCGAACTCAGTCAAAATTATAACCGAAGTTATTACCTAAGCTTGTAGCACAGTGACAACATCGGATCATCTCCACAAGGATTGTAGATGCAATTTAATCAAATCAAGTGAAAGTTAGTAAAGGGGGGTTTGATAGTTTAAGATCGCACTTAACAAAATTAAAGGAAGAAATAATAATTAAAGAGCAGTCAATTTAGAAACCTATCCAAGATTGGGTAGATTCAATCATAGACCCTTCATAGAACACTTGAAGCGCAATTGAATTGTTAATTTGGATCTAACCGAGATCTATGCATCAAATCCAGAATTCATACTAGACGATCGTCTAGAATTCAATTAACAAGTGATAAACACAAATCCGCAATCACAACATTCATGAATATCTATGTTAATTTCAATAACCAAATTCAATTAACTTAGGCACAAATCAGTAACCTAACCTTTTCAATTCTGTGATTATTTTAGATCAATCAGTTCTAAGTTTCATCACAAATCTCAATATTCATTTATGTGATTAGTTTAGATCAATCAGTTCTAAGTTTCATCACAAATCTCAATCTTAAACCAAGATCAAATCAGATCAACATAAATAGAATCACCATTCATGCATTCAAGATCAAGAAGAAGAAAAAGAAGAAGAAAAGAGGAATTCAATTACAAATCAAATACAATACATAACCAAGGTCTCAAGAATCCAAACCACAATCTCTTCAAGAGTTCTAAATTGACCGAAAGTAGCTTAGCCCTCCATTACCATGAAGGGGAGCATCAAAATATACAAAAGCTATGAGAAACTATGAAGAAACAAGAAGAAACTATGAGAGAAATAAAGGAGAATACAACTTGTTCTTTTCATGATAACCAATGGTGCCTTTTATAGAAGTCTAGGATAACAAAATGACAAAGGGGAGTGGGTGGATGAGTGGGGTGGTTAAGTGGGTTGGTGAGTAGAGTAATTGAGAGGGTTGGTGAGTGGAGTAGTTGAGAGGGTTGGTAAGTGGAGTAGTTGAGTGGGTTAGTGAGTGAAGTAGTTGAGTGGGTTGTTGAGGATGAAAATTTCTTATCTGACTTGGAAGCCAAAAATGACTAACTATACTTCAGACCCATGAAAAGTACTCTTCATGAAAGTTGTAGATCTTTGTCTTGGCTATAACATGCATATCTGGATCGTCCAATTTGGCTTCCTACAGCCCAAGATATGACCCAAATACCGCAGGTTGCTCAAACTCAACTTCAGCACCTCTGTTCCGACTTGCAAGCTCAAACTGACCCATTAGACTTCATTTTTTTCAAAACGTGTTCTTCATGAAAGTTGTTTATTTGGATCTTAAATATCAACTATCCAAATTTCAGCCCATCGCCATTATTACAGGTTGAGATATGATTTTATGAGTGCACACCGTTCGGATTCTAGTGACAGAACCCGTATTCTGACTTCCATGTAAACTTAGGTCCCTTAGACATCTGTTTAGGACTTCAAGCTCTTCATCAAAGTTGTAGAGCTTCCTCTTAGCTTTTCTATAAGGTAAAATTCATGATTATCAGATATCAGGAACGCAAGTTATGGCCAAAATACAGAAACAGTGTCAAATCTCAATAATGCTGAAAATATTCAATTAGGACCAATTTGAGCTCAAACTCACAAAATCATGCCAAACTCAATCAATTAAGAATATGGAGAGTGTAAATGACTAAACATAAGGGTTTCTTAATGAATAAAATATGTGATTATCAAACACCTCAATGATTAGTGATGGACCCCAGACAAGGCTATACACCAAAGTCAAAAGGGACTTGCAAAGCCAGGTGAATTGGCAAGCAATCCCAGACATGGTTCCTATTCAATAAGCCGTAAAAGGATTCCCAAGTCTATGAAAGACTTAGGACCCCAGGCAAAGTCTCTATAGTGAAATCCAGGTTTTACAGGGGCACCACAAGTCCACAAAGGACGTTGGACCCCGGAACACGGATTTTTAACACCCACAAACTGCCTAAAGTACAAAACAAAGGGCGTTGGACCTAACGTAATCAGCCGACATGCAAAGCAAAACAAAGATTCATAGTAGAAACAAAATAAATTTAAGACTCCAAAAATCGGAGCATTTGTCCATAGGAAGATCAACAAACCCCATGCAGGAGGCATAAATAAAAATTAAAACTTTAATTCTCAACAGGTCCTTGATCAATGGCCGCTATAGATGAAGTCCCAGCAGTATTCGGATTAGCCCTGGGATCTTCCAGCCGTCCATCCTGCACCACCTTGCTACAATCCAGATTGCCCAAGACCAAATCCACCCCAGGATTAAAAAGCTGGACTTGATCAAGGGCGTTCTAAAATTGTTCTCCACTAATGTCGGTGCAGACTGTGACCAACTTCTAGACATCATCTCATAATTGTTTAATCTTGGTGACCGATTGTCGATCCTTGTCTCGGAGCCCTTCGTTTTCAACTTTTAGCACGGCCACATACCTCTTAAACTCGGCCAAGCTAGAATCCTTTTGCTTGCCGGCATCCTTCTGCGTGGCTACCTCCTGCCTCAGCTCTCGGACTTGGGCTTCAACTTCACTTTTCGCCTTGGTGACATCTTCCAAAGCCTTAAGAGTTTCGTTATGATCCCATTCAAAGGCCACCGCTTTGTCCACCAGCTTACGCTCACGCTCCTCGCAAACCTTTTCCAGGTACTGAGTTTCTACGGTAAGTCGAAGACTAAAAGTTTTGAACCATGCGAAGGTGTCTTTAGTGCTCCGAAGGGTGAGATGATTTCTGACCTGCTCATTAAGCAGGTTATAGTCAATAAACTCTCGGGGGCCAGACTCCCCAAGATACAAGCTGATCAGACTGTTGGTATCCTTGATCGCAGTCCTCTTATCCCGGCCGCTCGATGCCCCTTCTTCCGCCGCCTTTCTTTTCTGGCTCACAATAGCTTCAAGAGAGTCTTCTACCTCAATAGGCTCCCTGTCCACCCCTGGAACCTCGGTAGGAGATGGTGGAGAAATCGCAGTCACATGATCCAACAACTCCTCTAAAGTCCTAGTCTGAAAGCAGCGAAAATAGCCAAGGTATTTTCAGTCTTTGACATCTCAGCTAAGCTTTCTGCAAAAGGAAAAATAAAGGATCAGAGCTCAAAAATTGCAACAGGACATTACAAAAATACTAAACCCACGAGTTAACACTCAGGCCTGGACTAAACTACCTAGTATAGTAAAGAGAGTCTCGTCGTTCGAGGTATCCAGGATGTCTTTGGGACGAATCGAGCCTACTTCTTCAACCCACGTCTCAAAAAAGTTAACGCACTCTGACTCCTCATCACCCAGGTGGTACGCTTCCCTCTCGAACGACTGAGTAATGATGCTCCAGGCTCCCGGGTTCCAGTACACACTAAAGGTTGGCTCGCCATCACTGCCCAGCCAGAAGGGGTGCACACCATTTGCCACTTTTAACTTGAAGAACTTCTCCTTGAAATCCTTATAACTCTCAAGATATGAGAGAAAAATTTTACGTCCTTTGCGAGATCGGACCGAGAGCCAGGTCTTTGGAGCGGCACCGTCGCCACGAGTGGAATACCGAGTATGAAAATAGAAGAACACCCTGTCCGAGTACTGCAACCCGACCAACTGGCATATCCTTTCAAAGACCATGATATTGGCCCAACCGTTGGGATGAATCGAGGTTGGAGCAGCGTTTAAGGTCCGGAGTATAGCAATATGGAAGTCGGTGAACAGAAGCCGAAGTCCAACTGAACAAAGAAGTCCTCGTACATATACGTGAAGTGTTCTCCCTCCTCACGAGCCGAACACACCCTTTCGTTCCTCGGTGAAAGGACCTCAAACTCATGATCCCTACTCTTTCCCTCTGTCAACACTAGGTATCTTTTCAATTCCTCCAGATGTACTCCCGGTTGAAAGCGGGATATCTGACTATAAGTGTCATCCCTGACCCAAGGATAAACTGACCCCGGACCACGGCGAATACAGATTTCATCCTCCATAGCCACCTTTTCTTCTGGTTCACCTCCCTTTGCAACTGGGGCAACATCTGGTTCCGGCTCCTCAATTTTCACTACTCTCCTTCTGGCCATTGGAAGTTCCTGGACACACACACATACATAGACCGACCGTTAGAACCATTCAAGTTCAGGAATCCAGAAATGAAGGCAAGCAAGCAAAAAGCTGCTCACACCCACATACTGGCCTCTGCCCTAACCAAGATCGAAGCCTCAGTGGGACACCTCCGTCGCAGACCTAGCGACAGAGGAGGTGGTCCAAGAAGTAACATCACTTTCAGAGAGAAACCCTATTAAACCCTTAATGGCAGAAAGGGGCACCCCAATAACAGAGCGCAACCTCTTATAAAGTGAAATGAATCAGGAGAAATCAGAAGAAAGTAAGTACCTTTAGGGAAACTAAAGGTATTTGATTGAGCAAAGCACCAAGTAGAAGAACGCTGGAATTGCTTCTGAGAACTGCTAAAAGTTTCTCTAAAACCATGAGAGTCAAAGAAAGTGATAGCGAAGTGAGCAATAAAGGTTAGGGCCCTATTTGTAGAAGCTAGATGGTTGAGGGGCAATCCAGTCAGACTAACCCATGATTTGAAAAGATGTTCATCATGGCGCGCGAAGCTCTATGCACGTCTTTCCAGTAAAAATGTGCCACGAAGCGCATATAGTTACCAAAGTGATCAAAAAGGCAGTTGTGCAGTAATTCAAACGTCAGGCAACTCCATATCATCAAACTGAGGAACTCCCCGAGAAACTCGAGTTTGGTCGGGATACCCAAAAAGAAAAAGAACCCTGGCTACCACCGAGGAAATGAAGAAAAATGGCGAACAAGATCGCCAATTCAGGGAGCCTCATTCGTAAACTTTATATGGACCTCGGTGGGCAGAAATGTGGCTCATCATTTCGTAAATCAATGGTTAAAGTTAAACAGAATTGGGATTAAGTCGGCCATAAGGTAAGCGTTGGACTTACCCCGGGCCACGTAAAGCGAAAAACAAAAAAGTATAATATGATGGAAAGAAGAAATAAAAGAAGGCAAAAACTGGATGAAGTTCATAATCTGCTAAGTTTTTATTAATCACTTCTCATTCCATACATCATCTTACATCTATAAGAGAGGAAAAAAAATATTGAAACATGAAATGTATAACGAAAGAGCATCGGTCTCTGAGGAAGACCCCAGGAATGAAGTGGAGCAGGAACCCCATCTCTCTGAGGAAGGATCTGACACGTCCGTAAGAGAGCTTTAGGATGAGATGTCATGGCAGAAGCACCTCGTCGTGCTACCACATTTAGAGTCACATCCACAATTCCTCCATTCTCTTCCCTAGAACGGAATGAAGCCACACTAATTTCTTTTTCCCTACCTCCTTCACTGTGATAATAAAGACAGATCCCGGTCATCTCTTCGGAGCAGGTCTAAGAAAGGAACTTACCTCAAGTCCCTCCAAAAGGGTTTTCCTTCCCTGTGACCCGGCATTACTGCATATCTGGTCGTACTATGAAGAAGACTGGCCAGGTGCCTCCAAATGACTCAGGAAGAAGGTGGAGGAAGGAACGATGTGCTCCATTGAGTCCCCATGCAATGGAGGACGGAAGCATTATTCCATCCTAACAACACGTTGGATTCGACACCCTGTGTACGCCAGGATAGAAAGGCTTCCGTCTCCCTAAATGCATGGCTACTCCACTTTACGCCAAGAAAGAAAATCTCCTTTGAGGTAAGGAAACTATCAGATGAGAATCAATTACTTTCAGGAATTTTGAAAAGATTAAGAGAATGACCCTTATAGGGGGCAAAACTCTCCATATGAGTGCAAAGGATGAAGGGAAAATCACCCTCTCAGAAAAAAACATTTTTTAACAGAGCTGCCGAATGAAAGAAAGGTGATACCAACTTAGGTGCACACATTCCCTATTTATAGAGAAAATGAAGCACCCTGATTGGCCCCGTGAAAAGCAGTCTGATCATATGATGACATCCACGTTTAATGCTTCCAAGTTTCTGATATGTTGCAGAGTATCAGGTAGTTGGAAAACAATATCCTCATTAAAGGGTGTTTAATTCCCAATGAAGTCAGAGTAACAACTCCCCATGGAGTCATAGGCTGTTATAGACGAAATAGGCGTGGAAATCGTATAGGGAAATCCCAACAATTAATGCTTGGGGGCAGAGAATCTATATGACGTAACCGCATATCACAATTACCAGCATAATGCAAGGACCATCATAAGTCCAGGGTCAACTTGCCGAGGTCCCACGATGATCTTGTAACCGAGCGATCAGTTATAACTTGACACTTGGTTGTTCCTCCAAGTGCCAAGCTAGGGACAACTATTCTGGATTGTGATCCGGGATCCAGCTGATCGGGTTAACCCGACCCGGCATAAGTATAACCATACTCCACCATGGATGACGTGGCTAAGGGCTTAATTGCAGTCCGGATCTCGGAGCCCTACTTACTGAATGACACCGAGTTATAATATCAAGATTTTTAGATATGAGTAAAGGATATATTCCTAAATATCCATAACTACCAATCATCTACTTACGATATTATAGGACTCATGACAGTCTCAGATGGATACGCAGCTCTTATATTGGGAATTCCTAACTTATAGAGATCTATCCCAGTTATAGAATGAAAGTAATCCTTTCCAGGATACTAATCTTAAATACTTGCATTCAATAACAGATCACACAAGGATTCTATGCACGTTCTATAAATACAAGGCTAAGTATCCTAAAATAGGTATCAGTAAATTACTCAATACACTCCCCTTACTTATACACAATTTGACTTGAGAGTTAGAGTCCTTTTGCAGGTATCCATCCCCAGACTCAACACGCTTGATCGCTGCTGTCAAAGGAGGAATCTACCACTCACGTATCTATCTCCGGTATCCTCTGAATCCACTTCAGAACAGCAGCCATAATCAATATTGAAAGAGCAATCATGATCAGCAGCGCGTGTGTAGAAAAGAAAGAAACTACTCTCATTTCCTATATATGCACAAACCCTTGTGGTATCAATGGGACAATTACAATATATATAGGATAAGAAAAGATGTGTCTCGATGTGTTTACAATATGGGTTAACCTACCCATCATAGAAACTCATATACAAGGCCTACAAACCTAAAACAACATTATCCACATGAGTTTAAGTGTTTATAAGAGCCCAATAACAATTAATCAATATTTGGGCTAGAACAACAGATGCTTCATAATATTTAACATTCAATCAATCCAAGTTTTAGAAGATTAGTGATCATGCTAGTCCAACAAAATCTAATAATCTCCCACTTGGACAACATAGACACTTATTTTAAACAAAAAAGGTTTTCGAATGAATGTGGCCACAAGAATGCCAACTATGAGCAAACACTTCCAACCATTAGTCCAAAATGGAATTACAAGTACCTCAACAATGCAGAAAATCATGCTTGATAGGAGTATTGATATCATATATACAAGATACTTATAACCTGATGACCTAACAAAATGTGGAATGTGAGTTAAAGGGAAATCACAATAAAATTGCATGTCAAAAGTTTGATTAATGTGCAATTTCTACAAAATGGCCCAGCATCCACTCGGATGCTTAACTGAGATTCAACAAAATATCTCAGTACAACAAAATGAAACTAAGTACTAAAGTCTCTAATAATATGCCATATCAAGCGTGCAAAATAGTTAACAACATATGACAACAAAGTTTCAATAAGTCTCGATACAATATAGTTGTAGTGCACACTCCCACTAATCCAACATACCAAAACAAAACAACACTAATGTTAATAGTGAGACTATCAACTCTATGGTACAGTACTCAATGGTCTAAACCTTACCATCTCTCTTCAATAACACAAGTATCAAAATAGAAAGAAATACAATATTGTAAAGTTATCCAAAATCGTGGTCATAACAACAAAAAACAATATTAAGCTAAATAAATACAAAATTTGTCAACCACAGAGTTTCACAAAATTACTTGATTATTGATTACATACTTTGCTTTCAAAATTGAGGAGATCACAAGTATCTATATAATACTTTATAACAAGTCAACTCCTCTCTATCATCGCAAATACAAAACCATAATGACCATTTTACTAGCAGCAAAAGCACATGAAACTTATACTTAACCACTACTAAAGACATAACACAACACAAAGTCTCTATCTCCCACTATAACAAAGTCACAACATAAACAGGTAACAAGACTAAACTATATCCCAATAACAACAAACTTGTTCCTACTTACCTATAGCAACATGCATTGATATAAACAATGCAAACACTGAAACACATTAAGCCACATAAAACAATTTGACTTGCACTTAATCATATATTTACTTCAAATAATAGGTTATACACATATTATAAACTTTACATATTTACAACAAATACTTCAAAAGAACAATAATTACAAAATTCAATTTTCTTTGAAAAGTAAAGAACGCTCGGTTTATGTTAATTGTTAGACATTTTATAAAATCAACCTATAAATACATTGAATTTAGCATTCACACCTTTATGTAAGAAATGAAGTTGTGACAATTAAATGTCATAGGTATAAAAGTTTTAACTCAATATATATTTATCATAAATATATGTACCATCGACAAAAGAATTTTTAAGAAGTGGTTAATACAACAGTTTGGACTCAAAACAAAATCTCACAATTTGGGCAGACCATACTTAGAAAGAGCACTTTCATCACTATAATAGCCTTTGAATAACTTTGATCACTGAATTCACTTTCAAAATTTTGTCAAATCAAATGATTATTTCTCCTAAGGATCTTGATATTTTAAGAAGCTAGTGATTCGACACACAACTAGTAATAATACAAAACAAAGAAATTATTCTTGTTAGACTTTATAAGTCAATTTAAGATTCTAATATGTTGTTTTATAAAGTATTAGAGATTATCAACAATATAGGACAAATATCGATATGAGAATTCAACATATTAATGTAAACTTTAAGAGACTTAATGACATCACTAGTGTAGGTTCCAAATAATAGAGCGATGATAGACATAAAGAAAAAAGAAAACCATATCAAGAAAACACATATATGTAGACATAATTAATTAGTTTTCTCATGTTCAATTAACTGGGTAATTAATTGAACTAGAGCACTTGCATCATTGTGATCTCGCTTACGGGCCCCAGATCGTAATATACAAGTTTCTTCTACTTGATAGAACAAAATAGTTGAATCGAAATTATCATAATTATATACAAGCAATAAATTTAAAATTTTTAAAATAAATATTATAAATTATTTTATCTATCACACAAATGATTGTGTCAAATAATGTCATACCAAAAGGTATGTCCATTACTTACATAACCTAATAACAATTACAATTTGTTCAATAAATATTTAGAAATCAATATTTTTAAGAATAATATTGGATTGCTACAAAATACCCAATTATATTGTTTGTCAAGTTTGACAAAATAATACATGTTAGGAAGACTTTGGCAAGTATACCAAGTCGTGCAAGTAATAAAGAGATGAGTGGGTTGTCGTTCCCAACGAGGATCGTGACAAATACTAACACATAACACAACAATTACTATCTAAACGATGGGTTTGGAAAGAAAGGAGCTCAAACAAAAGATGATGAAATCAAAAACTAAAGGAAATAAGTCTTTTTGTAATTTTCACAAACACTTGGTGTGCACGAATGAAATTGAATTCGATTAACGCTGGGGTTAGACTTACTAATTCTTTCCCAAATGCAAGGACATGACAAACAATATAATCTCTAACTTCATTTATGAAAATCAATCCACTAATTACTCAAATTCTAATTCCTTAGATGAAAAGAGCCTAAATCCCCTAATTAAGTCCTAATTCCTTAGGTGACTTAAAGAGTGAATTTGCATTAAGATTAAGGATTAAAAGATTACTAATAGATCAAAACCTATTCCTAGATTCAAGACCTATTAGGTGATTAATTTCAGATTTAGACCTAGCATCAACTTTCCAATTGTTTACTAAATCAAGCATCAGGTCATGGATAGTCAAGCCACAACAAGCATTAAGCATAGAAATTAAGCACTCATTAAGAAGTAGAGAAATATATTGAATGATCAAATCAAATACATAAGAGATTCAGAAAAAGATACATCTAACCCCAACATGTGGAAGTTTAGCTAGACATGATCAAGGTGATACAATACAAAGAAATAGAGATAAGAGATGAAAACTCCATTGATGCTCTTGGCTCCCAGCCACGTCCAGAAGCTCTCAATCTTTGCTCTCCAATCTCTGTCCAGAATGTCCCTGAATGAATGCCCAACAAGTGCGTAATATCTTATTTTTAGGATTTCTTCCAGACACAGCAGTGCTTAGCGCAAAATTATCCACACTGAGCGCAACTTAAGTGACTATGCTGTTGCATCATAAGCAGTTGCGCTTAGCGCGCTCTTACTGGCGCTTAGCGCCACATGTGCTGAAGTGTATCACGCATCAGTCAATCTTCTGGCTTCTTCAGGCTAAGCGCCACAACCTTGGGGCTAAGCGCTGGCTTCCATACGTGAACTTGGGCTTCAGCTTCCAATTGGGCTTCAATGGGCTTCTATGATTTGCACCCAAACTACATAAAACACATCAAAACATCATTAACTAATCTAAAAAAAATTAATTAAGAAAATATTCTTAAAGACTCAATAAAACACATAAAACATGGACTAAAATGACATCTCAAGTCTTAAAAGAAAGATAAACAACCTCAATGTACACCTATAAAGGTATACAAATTAGGCATTTATCAAATTCCCCCAAACTTAAGACTTTGGTTGTCCCCAAGCAAAAGTAAACTAAAAAATAAAGAAAAACAACTCAACACACAAGTTAACTAACAAAAGAACAAAATTCAAAAGGAAATGAGATCCATCACTACTCAACAAGACAAAGCAATACAAACTCCACTGATGAGAAACTCACAAAGAAGATTCCATTCATAGCGAACTTGTATCCAGACTTTGCTCAAACAGAAGAAGTCATAGCAAAAATGTACAGTTATTTTCACTCTTGACAGAACAATAATAATGGCATTAGCAATACAGTCAAAACAATGAAAATTCAGCTCCTCACAAGATGTAGCTGTTTCTCTCAATCACTCTAGTGTATGGAGTGTGTGTTCCTCTCAAAATCACACATTAAAATCCTACAACTTCAATTTTGCTTTTCATCTTAATTCTCCTTACACAACTCACATGCATGCATAGTCACAAGGGTCTTTACTTGGGATGTAACTTAGTTTGGTCAAAGGAAAAGTGATGAAGGATAGGCAAGCTAATCACCAAAGAGGATAAGAGAATTTTTTTTTTGACATTCTATTTATTTACTTTTTCTTTTTCTTTTTTTTAAAACTGCACCAAATTTTTTTTCCTTCTTTTTTTTTTTGAATTTATTCTTTGCCATTTTTTTTTACTCCCCCAAACTTATGTTAAACCCAAACACAAGAAAATGCTCTCTTATCCAAAAAGGTGTAGGTAGAACATTGTTTTTCATTTTTTTTTTTGGCATATGGGTTATCCACAAAAATTAATCATTGTCTTTCAGCTCAAGGGGGTATCACAAAGGATAAAAAAAAATTTAGGTAAGCTTTTTAGTCAAAATGGCTAGTAGAAAAGAAGTGCCCTGATCATTTCTATGACATGCAAGTGAATTTTGAATTCAAATCAGATTCAAGCAAAATTAAGAGTATAAGTTCCAATGGTGCTACTCACAAAGAATTTATCATTAATGGTCCAAAGAACTCACACAGGTAAAGCTAAAAATTTCCATTGAATTTTCCAAATTTCCTTGCCATAGTCATTATTCACAAGAATTAAAACCAAACATCAAAGCTATGATATCCTTATGAAAACAAAATCACAGAAGCACAGCAACCACAAATGTCAACTTCAATGGAAGAGAAACAACATGAAAGAAATGTACTACAATGAAATTGTTAATAGTGATAATCTCAAAACTTTTTTTTTTAAAACACCACATAAGCACAAGACACTTTGACAAAAATAACAGAAAGAACATGGTACATTTATTCATTCAAAATTAAATTCAAGCAAAGTGAAGAGAAATTTAGCTCAAGGGTTCCTAGAGGAACCCTCTCCAATCTTCTTGCACCCCTTCACTTTCTTCCTCTTCTTTGTGTCTTCTTCTTCCTCTTTCTGCACTTGGGAAGTTTGCTCTTCTTCTTCCACCTCTTGAGGAGGAAACACCCGCTCCTTCTCCTTTTTGCACAAGTCCATCAGTGGTTGCAAAAACTCTTTGTAATCATCATCAATTTCCTGACCTTCCAAAGTCCAATTCTGATTTGAATAAGTTCTTGCACTTTCAAGACTTTCTTTCACCATGTCTTCGTTCATATAATGAACTGGAGGATTCGGTGTGGTCCTCTTAGGTGGCATCCTGTGGAAATCCATGAATGAAAATGAACCAATTAAAATCACACTCAAATATTAAAAAAAAATTATTTTTATTTTTTTAACTCAACCAAACACACTGAATTATTCTATCATAACTAAAACACCAAACAGCACATAAAAATTCAAAAACACAAACAAAAATTCAAATGAACAAAGTTTAACCCATAATGATGTCCAAACACAGAATAACAAAAACTAAACAAAATAACCAGGTCCACAATATAATGATAACAAAGTCACAAAGTCAAACATTAACAATTATTTTCAAAATCAAATTAAAGTTCTTCAAGCTCTACTCCTCAAAGCTCTACTCCTCTTCATCCTCCTCATCTGCTAGCTCATCCCCCTCTTGAAAAGCATCCTGGTCCCCAGGATGTTCTGGCCATGCAACATAAGAATCCACCTCACTAGCAGATGGAAAGTGGAATGACCCCTCAGGTGGACTGGGCAAATGAGCAGATAAGTCTCGCATCATATTCCATATCATCATGTCTGATCTGTGAAGAGCATCGAGCTTGTGGTGAAGCAGGCTATGAGATGATTCCAAGGCATCTACCCTTGTGGAGAGTGATCGGGGAGCAGGAAGAGTCGGTCTAGATGAAGCTGGTGCATCACTGCCCATACAATTTTTCTGGATGAACTTGGCAGTAATGGGGAGCCTGGGCTTAATCTTGGCACCCTGAGAGACATCCACACCAGCAGCTCAACACAATTCAGTAATCAGAGATGGATGACCCAGCTGGCCAACCCCCACAGTATCAGCAGCCTTCTGAATCTCAAAAGAAATGATCTCCCCCAAGTCCATGGTTAGACCAGCCATGATGGCATAGAGCATGAGAGATCTTCTTTCAATAATATCAGAAGTATAGGAGCATGGTGAAATGTTAGAGTGTAGGAACGTCATCCAAATCTGGGCCAGCTGAGTTAAGTCACCTCGGAGGATCTTCTGCCTTTGCCCTGATCTACTAGTGACATAGTCAGCCCCAAGCTTGCAAACAGTGGCTAAAACCTGCTGGTAGTCCTTGTTTCGATTCTTCCAATCTGTGTATCCACAGTCCAATGGGGCCCAAGGAGTGGGAGTGTCCAAAAACTGATTTATGGCCTGTGCATCAAAGGGAATAGCCTTGCCACGGACATAACTCCTGTGCTGTGGGAAACCTTCCTCCACAGTACATAGAACTCCCTTACAATGGCCACATTGGCGGATTCAGGGTAAGTGGACAGCTTAAGCCAACCGCGCCTCCGCAACTCAGCTTGAAATTCCTCATATTCCCAGGAGCAAGTACAACTTTGCGCTCAGTCAGAAGGTTTCGATTCTCAATGTCCTTATATCTCTGTTGGTGCTCGAGAGATAGAAACCTGTCAGCATCATACGAAGAAGATCCTTTTCTTTTCTTTGAGGTAAGCTTGGAAGGTGGAGCCATGACTGAAACAAGCAAGGAGCTAGGCTCAGCGCTGTACCACTTAGAAAATGTAGAAACACAGAGCACCAGCAAATCCCAAATACAAAAGCTTCAAATATACAGGGGAAATTACAAGTCACAAATGCTTCAAGCACAAATTCAGAGTAAAGCATGCACAAATCCGTGCTCACATGATTTAAGCAACCTATAGAGCCATAGACATATATGTAAACAGGCAAAACCTTGCTCCCCAGGCAGAATTCCCAAAATCCAAAATCATCAGAGAAGCATTTGCACACAGAAGCACATAGAATAAGACAGATGTGATAAACAGTGCTCAAAATATACAGGGTTAATGCCAAAAACAACAACTCCAACAGAGAAGTAGCACCAATGCAGATACAAACCCTAAACTCCCAAATACGTAACCCCTAAAATTATATGAAAGTCCAAGGTCCAGGCAATAGGCAGAGAACACGGTTGGAACAATAAAAATAAAAAGAAAGAGAAAAAAAAAAAAAAATGAAATAAAAGAAAAAAAATAAAAGAACATAAAGAGAAAAAAAAAATTCGGATAAAAGAAGGACCAATATCGAACAAGAAGTAACACCATACGGTTGAAACAAATAACAACAACAAAAAAAATAAAATAAAAGAAAAGAAAAAGAAAAGAAAGAAAGAAAGAAGAATACTGTGGGAGTGATAACGTAGAGGAGGAAAGATGGAGGTAGGTGGGTGTGAGTGGAAGTGGGTGAGGGTGAAAGTGAAGAAGAAGATATGGGTAAAAGAGAGAGAGAGAAACGTGCAAAGAGGAAAAAAGAATGGAAAATGGGGAGATGAATGGAGAAGAGGGAGAGAAAGAGATTATGCATGGAGAAGAGAGGAATGGGAGATTGGGGGAAAGAAGTGCGAGAGGGTGAGAGAAAGGAGGGTAGCGAGAGGGGTGGAGGGCGGTGGGAAAGAAATGGGGAAATGGGAAAGAAATGGGGAAGTGGGAAAAACTGACGCGCCTTTGTACGAGGGACCGCGCTTAGCGTAAAAAACTGCGCTTAGCGCCTTAAATTTTTTTTTTTGAATTATTTTATTTAATTTTTTTTTGTATTGATTTTGCTTTTTTTTAAAAAAAAAAAAAAGTGGCGCTAAGCTCAACATGATTGAGGCTAAGCCTGAATGCTTCAGCCAAGCCACTGAGAAATGGCGCTAAGCGCCTTAAAATGGGGCTAAGCGCCATAGTAACAGAGAATGGGATAAATTTGGCTCGCAAGTGGCGCTAAGCGCACATTCTTGGCGCTGAGCGTAAGTGCAACAGACAGAGCACTGAGAAATGGCGCTAAGTGCCTTCAAATGGGGCTAAGCCTGAAAGAAACAGAAAGCTGACTGATTCCAGCTCGTGAGTTGCGCTAAGCCCCCTATTTTGGCGCTGAGCGCCAGTTTAGCAGAAAGAACACTGAGAAATGGGGCTAAGTGCAAGAAAATGGGGCTAAGCCCCAGCGCATCAGAGAGCTAACTTATTCCAGCTCGTAGGTGGTGCTAAGCCCCCTATTTTGGCGCTGAGCGCCACATGCAAAAACAGCAGTATTTCAAAACCATCAGAATAACCCCCCAAACTCATGCATTTCTCTCAAACTCACCCAAAACCCCAAAATAACACTTGAACATGATAATTCAATCATGAAAGCTCCTAGAGAAAGCATGCAAAACTAAAATAAAATAACCTATCTAAACAACAAAAATAACACAAAAAGGGATAGAAATCCTGGGTTGCCTCCCAGTAAGCGCTAGTTTAACGTCGTTAGCTCGACGCCTTGTAAATTTTATGGTTTATGCAAGATAAGTGCAACATTTGCTCTTTCTACTTTCCCACCAAGATAAGGTTTCAATCTCTGTCCATTGACCCTGAAAGTCCTTTTAGAAGCTAGATCCTCCACTTCTATTGCTCCGTAGGATGTCACCTCCTTAACAGTGAATGGTCCTGACCATTTAGACTTCAATTTTCCCGGGAATAACTTCAGCCTGGAATTAAACAATAACACTTGTTGTCCCGGATAAAATTGTCTCTGTGAAATGTACTTGTCATGGTAGATCTTCATCTTCTGTCTGTATATCCCCATATTCTCATATGCATGCACACGCATTTCATCAAGTTCATGCAACTGATTAACTCTTTTTTCTCCACTCAAAGTAGGATCAAAATTCAAGAATTTTAAGGCCCAAAACGCCTTGTGCTCCAGCTCAACTGGCAAATGGCAAGACTTACCATAAACCAGCTGATACGGTGATAAACCTAAAGGAGTTTTGTAGGCTGTCCTATATGCCCAAAGAGCATCATCCAACTTCTTTGCCCAATCCTTCCTTGAATGACCAACTGTCTTCTCCAAGATTCTTTTTATCTCCCTATTTGATACCTCCACTTGGCCATTGCATTGCGGGTGATAAGGAGTTGCCACTTTGTGTCGGACATCATACTTGGAGAGAACATTTTGCGGTGATTGTTCTGAAGTGAGTGCCCCCATCACTGATCAACACTCTGGGAACTCCAAATCTAGAGAATATGTTCTTTTTGATGAATTTAAGCACTGTTTGAGAATCATTTGCAGGAGTGGCCATGGCTTCAACCCATTTTGAGACATAGTCAACAGCCACCAATATGTACTGGTTTGAATAAGAGGAAGGGAATGGCCCCATAAAATCAATGCCCCAGCAGTCAAACAATTCAACCTCCAGAATGGGATTCAAAGGTATTTCACTTCTCTTTGAGATATTGCCGGTCCTTTGGCATTTATCACAACCCTTCCAATAGTTGTATGCATCTTTAAAGATGGATGGCCAATAGAACCCCGACTGAAGTACCTTAGCAGCAGTACGTTCACCATTAAAATGCCCTCCACAAGGGGAATCATGGCAATGCCAAAGTATCTTCTGCCCCTCATCTTGTGACACACACCTCCTGAGAATTCCATCAGGGCCAATTTTGAAAAGAAAGGGGTCGTCCCAAATGTAATATTGGGCATCCCGAAAGAATTTCTTTTTCTGCTGCCATGTGAAATCTTCTGGTATAACCTTTGCAGCTTTAAAGTTAGCCATATCAGCAAACCATGGCCTTTCTTGCACCATCAGTAGTGCTTCATCTGGAAATTCATCCCTAAGCTATTGTTCTTTGGCTGTGATTTCCTCATTCACTAGCCTTGAAAGATGGTCTGCCACCACATTTTCACTTCCCTTCTTGTCTTTAATTTCAAGATCAAATTCCCGCAATAATAAAATTCACCTAATCAGTCTAGGTTTTGATTCTCCCTTAGTTAGCAAATATTTAATTGCTGCATGATCAGTGAACACAGTAATCTTAGATCCAATCAAATAGGAACGAAATTTCTCCAATGCAAATACTATGGCAAGCAATTCCTTTTCAGTTGTAGCATAATGAATTTGATTCTCATTAAGGACCTTGCTTGCATAATATATTGCATGGGAAATTTTATCCCTTCTTTGCCCCAATACAGCTCCTACTGCATAGTCACTTGCATCACACATAAGTTCAAAGGGGAACTCCCAATCAGGGGCTACAATAACAGGAGCAGAAATCAATTTATCTTTCAAACAATTAAAAGCATGCAAACACTCATTATCAAAATCAAAAGAAGAACTCTTAATGAGAAGATTGCACAATGGTTTTGTAATTTTTGAAAAATCCTTGATGAATCTTCTGTAGAAGCCAGCATGGCCTAGAAAACTCCTCACGCCCTTCACATTCAATGGTGGAGGTAGCTTTGCTATCACTTCAATCTTAGCCTGATCTACCTCCATACCGCTTGCTGAAATCTTGTGGCCAAGTACAATGCCTTCCTGCACCATGAAGTGACATTTCTCCCAATTTAAGACTAAATTGGTTTCCATGCATCTTTTAAGAACATTAGCAAGGTTAGACAAACAATGATCAAATGAAGTACCAAAAATAGAGAAATCATCCATAAAGACCTCTATATACTTTTCAATCATATCAGCAAAGATAGAAAGCATACACCTTTGAAAAGTAGCGGGAGCATTGCAAAGACCGAAAGGCATCCGTCTATATGCAAAAACTCCATAGGGACAAGTAAATGCTGTCTTCTCTTGGTCTTCAGGATTGACTGTAATTTGATTATAACCTGAGTAGCCATCAAGGAAGCAATAATAGGCTTGTCCGGATAATCTCTCAAGCATCTGGTCCATGAATGGAAGAGGAAAATGATCCTTAGGGTAGCTTTGGTTGAGCTTCGGTAGTCAATGCACATACGCTAACTCGGTGGATTGTTCTAGTGGGAATTAGTTCATTCTTGTCATTCATCACCACAGTCATACCTCCCTTTTAGGGACAACCGAACAGGACTCACCCAAGCACTATCTCGAAATGGGATAAATCATTCGGCTTCAAGGAGTTTCAGACCTCCTTTCTCACTACCTCTTTCATTGTAGGATTTAACCTTCTCTGCGGCTGCATCACTGGCTTGAATTCCTCCTTAAGTTTGATCTTATGCATACAAAAAGCTAGACTTATTCCTTTCAAATCAGAAATAGTCCATCCAATTGCAACTTGGTGCTCTCGGAGTACCCTTACAAGCTTCTCTTCTTCAAGTTTTGACAAAGAACTGCTGATTATCACTGGATTTGCATCTTGATCGTCAATGAAGGCATATTTCAAGTGAGATGGCAAGGGTTTCAACTCTAGTTTTGCTTTTTCCTCCACATTGTCATTCCTCAGCTCTTCTTTTATCTTGCTGATAGCACTCTTTGCTTGATTTGCTTCTAGATACTGCAAGCATTCCTCAATGATTTCCTCATCTACCTCATCATGATTCTCAATAGCATTCACAATCACTCTTTCAAGAGGTGTAGGTGGAGTATTGTGCTGAATAGATTCTGCAACTGTAGTATCAATCAAATCTACCCGATAAGAAGTTTCTTTATCATCCGGGTGTTGCATTGCTTCAAAGACATTAAAAGTCACTTTTTCATCTTGCACTCTCAACATAAGCTGCCCTTGTTGCACATCAATTAAAGCCCGGCCAGTTGCTAAAAATGGTCTCCCCAAGATAAGAGGTACTTCAATATCCTCTTCAATGTCTAAGATCACAAAATCTGCCGGGAAGATGAACTTATCAACCTTCACAAGAACATCTTCCATGATGCCGTAAGGGTGCTTGATTGATCTATCCGCAAGTTGTAGTGTCATCCTTGTTGGTTTCACCTCACCACCACCAAGCTTGTTCAAGATTGAGAGTGGCATCAAATTGATACTTGCCCCCAAATCACATAAAGCCTTACCAATAGAAATGCTTCCAATTGTGCAAGGAATTGTAAAGCTTCCAGGGTCTTTAAGTTTTGGAGGCAGCTTCCTTTGAAGGATTGCACTACATTCTTCCGTCAAGGCAACGGTCTCATCCTCTTTAAACCTTCTCTTCTTTGTGAGAAGTTCCTTCATGAACTTGGCATAGATTGGCATTTGCTCAAGGGCCTCAGCAAAAGGAATGTTGATTTGCAACCGCTTGAATATGTCAAGAAAGCGAGCAAATTGTTCTTCCTTCTCTTTTTTCTTGGTTGGGTGCGGGTATGGCAATTTAACATATGATAGAATCTCTTGAGGTGCACCTCCATCTTTCAAAAATTGACTTTTGCTCTTCCTCAATATAGACTCCTCATCCACTAACTTTTCTCTCTTCTTATTTTCTATTTCTTTTTCAGTTTCTTCCCTCTCAATCTCTTTGCCATTTTTCTCATTTGTCTTGCCTTTTGTTTTGTCACTTGACTCATTTTTTTCAATATCTCTCTCTTTTTCAGTCAAAGGCTCACAACACACATTCTCAAGGATTTTACCACTCCTCAATGTAATAGCTTTATAATGCTCTTTGGGATTGTTTAGAGTGTTACCTGAAAAACTCCCTCCTGATTGTTCTGCCAATTGCTTTGCAATTTGTCCAACTTGAATCTCCAAGTTCTTGATGGAAGCATCTGTGTTCTTCTGGTTGGACATAGACATTTGCATGAATTGATTGAGAGTGTTTTCCAAAGCAGAAGTCCGGTCCTGAGGTGGTTGTGTGGTTGGAGGTTTACTTGGTGACCCAACATCTTGTTTCCACCCAAAGTTCGGGTGATTCCTCCACCCTTGATTGTAGGTGTTGGAATAAGGAAAGTTTCCTTGCCTCCCATAGTTCCCCATATAATTAGCTTCCTTAAAAGAATTAGGGGTAGCCTTACAATTGCCATTGTCATGATCACCTCCACAAAAATCACATTTCATTACTTGTTGTTGTGGCATATTGGTGCTTTGCATGACTTGAATTTGCTGTGGAAGCTGCATAAGTTGCTTGTTAATGGCCTGAAGTTGCTGAGTCAACAACTTATTTTGAGCCAAAATAGCATCCTTTGAATCCAACTCCAACATTCCCCTTTTTGAGTTGGTGCCTCGATCATAGTGCATCAAGTAATAATTAGATGTCATAGCTTCTATCAATCTCAATGCTTCCTCTGGTGTCTTGGTGTTCATAGAACCTCCAGCTGAGGCATCCAACATGAGCTTGGTTGACAGTCTCAATCCATTGCAAAATGTTTGCATTTGGATAAGATCATCAAACCCATGATTTGGGCATCTTCTGAGTAATTCTTTAAACCTCTCCCATGTGTCATGAAGAGTCTCTCCCTCTTGTTGAACATAGCTTGTGATATCACCCCGTGTCTTCACAAATCTGGATGCAGGAAAGAATCTTGCTAGAAACTTGGTTTCTAAATCATCCCATGTAGCAATGCTCCCTCTTGGTTGAGATTGGAGCCAAGCTCTAGCTCTATCTCTAAGAGAGAAAGGGAACAACCTTAGGCGGATTGCATCCTCAGTAGCACCATTGATCTTCACCGTATCACACAGCTCAATGAAATTGGAGATATGAGTATTTGGATCTTCCTTTTCCATCCCTGCAAACTGATTTTGCTGCATAATGTTCAAGAGAGCAGGCTTGATCTCAAAATTATTGGCAGTGACCGGAGGAGGTACTATGCTGGAGTTATGCCGGTTTGCATTGGGGTTGGCATAATCCCCAAGTGTCCTCCGAGCTCTATCACCATTGCCAACCATCTCTTCTTCCACTTGTTGAACCAAAGTGGAAGATGGAGCTTCTTCTTGTTGTTGTTGTGTAGTCTTGGCTAACAACTTGTTCTTCCTTGTCTGACCCCGATTCTTCCTAGCTGTTTTCTCCACTTCCGGATCGTAAAGAAGTTGATCGGCTGGAGTTTTACCTCACATAAACAACACAAGCTAGAAAAAATTGATTAGCACACAAGGAGATTATCAAAAGCAAAAAGAATAGAAAAGAAAAATAAATTTGTGTCTAGATTAGTAACTGAAATGGTTATGCTAATATTGAAACACCGATCCCCGGCAACGACGCCAAAAACTTGTTAGGAAGACTTTGGCAAGTATACCAAGTCGTGCAAGTAATAAAGAGATGAGTGAGTTGTCGTTCCCAACGAGGATCGTGACAAATACTAACACATAACACAACAATTACTATCTAAACGATGGGTTTGGAAAGAAGGGAGCTCAAACAAAAGATGATGAAATCAAAAACTAAAGGAAATAAGTCTTTTTGTAATTTTCACAAACACTTGGTGTGCACGAATGAAATTGAATTCGATTAAGATAAAACGCTGGGGTTAGACTTACTAATTCTTTCCCAAATGCAAGGACATGACAAACAATATAATCTCTAACTTCATTTATGAAAATCAATCCACTAATTACTCAAATCCTAATTCCTTAGATGAAAAGAGCCTAAATCCCCTAATTAAGTCCTAATTCCTTAGGTGACTTAAAGAGTGAATTTGCATTAAGATTAAGGATTAAAAGATTACTAATAGATCAAAACCTATTCCTAGATTCAAGACCTATTAGGTGATTAATTTCAGATTTAGACCTAGCATCAACTTTCCAATTGTTTACTAAATCAAGCATCAGGTCATGGATAGTCAAGCCACAACAAGCATTAAGCATAGAAATTAAGCACTCATTAAGAAGTAGAGAAATATATTGAATGATCAAATCAAATACATAAGAGATTCAGAAAAAGATACATCTAACCCCAACATGTGGAAGTTTAGCTAGACATGATCAAGGTGATACAATACAAAGAAATAGAGATAAGAGATGAAAACTCCATTGATGCTCTTGGCTCCCAGCCACGTCCAGAAGCTCTCAATCTTTGCTCTCCAATCTCCGTCCAGAATGTCCCTGAATGAATGCCCAACAAGTGCGTAATATCCTATTTTTAGTATTTCTTCCAGACGCAGCAGCGCTTAGCACAAAATTATCCACGCTGAGCGCAACTTAAGTGACTATGCTGTTGCATCATAAGCAGTTGCGCTTAGCGTGCTCTTACTGGCGCTTAGCGCCACATGTGCTGAAGTGTATCACACATCAGTCAATCTTCTGGCTTCTTCAGGCTAAGCGCCACAACCTTGGGGCTAAGCGCTGGCTTCCATACGTGAACTTGGGCTTCAGCTTCCAATTGGGCTTCAATGGGCTTCCATGATTTGCACCCAAACTACATAAAACACATCAAAACATCATTAACTAATCTAAAAAAAATCAATTAAGAAAATATTCTTAAAGACTAAATAAAACACATAAAACATGGACTAAAACGACATCTCAAGTCTTAAAAGAAAGATAAACAACCTCAATGTACACCTATAAAGGTATACAAATTAGACATTTATCAATACACACATTCAAGGTTGCTTAAATCAATTTGACAAAATACTTGACAATGAGTAACATTAATTATATATATATCAATCACAACATTTGAGTTGTTACACCATAATAATTCCACCTAAGGGTCCCAGACTACAATGAATAAGCAAACTCTCACAAAAACATTAAATATTGTGTTCCTCAAACTAGTACTGAGAGGATACTGAAAATTCTAGGGACATAATATTCAATGCATCCAACAAACCATAAGAAATCATATTAATAAAGACAAATCGATAGGATAAATGCATTATTAACACAATTTCCAATGTAAACAACATCATCAACGACAAGATTATTTTGCCATGATTGGTCTTGCGAAGGCAAGTTCACAACTATACGAAGTCTCCAAAATAGTTGTAAAATTAATCACCAAAATTTTACAAATTGTTCAATAATTTTTATGAAATTTGATATCCAATAATGGGGTTTTTCATCAAAATCATAAATCATAACAATATGTAATATTCAATATAATTAATACCAAACCTTTATAACCACAAAACTATTCCAGAATTAACTCCTAGGATCATATTATACAACATTTTATAAGAGCACAATAATTTTCAACATATGTACATCAATTTTTTCAACATTTCCATAAGGCTTAATTATCTTTTTAGTCCCTCTAAATATAGTCATTTTTTGTTTTAGTCCCTCTAAATTTTTTTATGGTTTTGGTTCCTTTAAAACTTGAGACAGGTGAAAATAGTATCTGATATTATCTTATCTCTGTTAAGTGATGAAGTGACAAACGACACTCCACCTCAGTCTTATCACATATCCTGATCTCATTTTATTTATGCCATGTGGATGACAAGTCATCCACCTGGGTCCCACGTCACCTTCTTCTTCCTCCCCCTTTCTTGCCCAATGTGTAGCAAACCCTAACTTGCAGAGTCATTACTATTCTCCCCCTCCCTCACCTGTAGCTACAATTCCAACCTTAATTATTCCTCCCTCAACCCATTTTCTTCTTTCCCCACATTTGCCCTGTATTTTGGTTCACATTTTCTTCTGACATAAGGTTATAAGTGATCACCTCAGGAGTCCAATGAACAAAACACAAGGCTCACGTTTTCTTCTTTCCCAATGAACAACCTCATCAACCCATTCAAACAAACCACAAGAGCTTTCCTTTTGCAAAAACAAAAACAAAAAACAAAAACAAAAAAACAAAATACAAGTAAGGAGTTAGATATCTAGAAATCTCAAACCCAGAAATCTCATCACCACTTAACAAAGATGAGATAAGGACATGAACTAATTTCACCTGCCTCAAATTTTACAAGGACCAAAACTATATCAAAACATTTTATAGGGACCAAAACCAAAACTCACAATATTTATAGGGATTGAAAACATATTTTAGCAAACTCAGATATGCTTGTATCAGAAAATGGTTTTATGCTTACTCTCCAGTTATTCTTCACACTCTTTGAGATGAGATACAACATTACATATCCACAACTACAAAGTCTCCTTTGTGATGACATGGTTGGGGGTACTCCAAGTTGATGATGAAGATCATGAAACTCTAGCCATGGTAATGTCTCTGCAAATCAGAGGTGGGGGACCAAATATAGCAACAAATTGGTCACAAATGAGGAAGCACATGTGAGAAAAAAAGAAAACGGGTTGAATGAGGAAGAATCAAGGTTGGAATTGTAGCTACAGGTGAGGGAGGGAGGAGAATGGTAATGTCTCTGCAAGTTAGGGCTTTTTGCACATTGTGGAAGAAAGGAGGAGGAAGAAGGTGATGTGAGACTCAGGCGGATTACTTGTCATCCACGTGGCAAAAATGAAATGAGATCAAGACATGTGATAAGACTGAGTTGGAGCGCCGTTTGTCATTTCACCACTTAAAAGAAATGAGATAACGTCAATGGCTAATTTTACCTATCTCGAATTTTAAAGGGACCAAAACTATTAAAAAAAAAGATTAGAGAGACCAAAACAAAAAATAACTATATTTAGAAGGACTAAAAAGATAATTAAGCTTTTCCATAATATTATATCCATAAAATAGCATTAAAAATTAATTCATTGTTCAAACTACAAGTTTGAGAGTACACCAAATATAACATGTCCAATTTTATTTAAATATTATATTTTTTATAAATTATATTAACAACAATGTGCGCCATAATTTACAAGATTTATTTGATAATTAATCAATATTATGAGAACCCATAATAATTACTTAAAATACTCAAAATAATAATTGGTAAAATCAATTAAATATTATTTGGTTCTCAAATAATAATCAAGGTTAGAAGCATGACCCCAAACGGATTCATGAGTATGAAAACAAAACTACCACAAATGACAAATCTATATGCACTATATGTTCACCAAGAGCATGAGCCCAAACGAATTCATCGTCTTAAAAAAAAAAAACATGGCCTATTCGAGATTAAAAGGCACCTGACGATGCAAATCGATAGTGCCTAATTGCCTTTTATGTATCATTAACATGAATATCAATGGATTTCACGCTAAAATTTGTGATTTGATTATGAATTAAATAAATAGGTGAGAATTAGAAAACAATATGATAAAACGATAATATACCTTTCTTCAAATACAATGATTTTTTGTGATATCACTCAAGACATAAGCCATAAACAAGATCAAAGATGGCTTCGATGTCAGTTAATGGAATTTTAGCATGTAATTCAACCCACGATAATATTAAAATTCCTAAAAAAAAAGGGTGACATTCTTAAAAACAAGCCATTCAATTGAAATATTCCAATTTCAAGAACATGGAATTTACAACCATAATTAGGAATAAATTAGCTCTAATACTAATTGATAGAAAAATTTAATTCAAAATAATTAGATAACAACATATCAAAATTTTCATATCCATTTAATCACAATTATGGCATGCACAAAATATAATAGACAAGAGATTGAGTTATATAATTACTTAGAAAAAACGAACATGAGGCGGTCATAATTGACATTTAAAGAGTAATCACGAATAACGACGCATGTGTAGAGAGAAGAAAAACTACCTTTATTCCCTATATGCGCACAAACCCTTGAGGCAACCACAATATATATAGGATGAGAATAGGGGACTCTTTATGTGTTTTTAATGTGTTAATTTATTCATCATAAAAAACTCATACACAACACCTACAAATCTAAAATAACATTATCTACATAGGTTTAAATGTTTATAAGATCCCAATAACAAATTGATGAATATTTGGGTTAGAATAATAAATGCTTCATAATATTTGATATTCAATTAATCTGAATTTTAAAATATTAGTGACTTTGCTAATACACACACTTAATAAAAAAATCTAACATTTCAATTAAGTAAAATGTATCAATTTTTGTCATTTGAGTTTGTGGATCTAATTATAGGGCATCTACATCAAGGCGGGTGGAATTATAATTAAACTAACCAAAAATTTTCTAGTTCTTATCTAAAGCTAGAGTAATTTTTAGGTAGGCACAATTTACTATAGACACTTAAATCATTATTTGACATATGCAATATGATAGAAACCATCATAAAATTACACCAATCTTTAATAATACTTTTACACATGTCAAATAATAATTTAAATGCTTAAGAAATGATATGGTAGACCGTACCTACCTAAGAATTTCTCCTAAAGCTATTTCCTTTGAACAATTCTTTTTGTCACAAAGATGAAAATAAAAAATAATGATGAAGTTTTCTGAGTATAACTCTCCAAAATCATTGTGAAATAAACAAATGTTACAACTTATAATCAAAGGCAGAAAAGTTGCCTCTATTAAATCCCCACTGCTTGCTCTCTCTACATTTATGAAATCTCTCAAACAAAGTAAAATTTAACAAAGAATCACTTCATATTGAACTTACATCAGGGAATAATCACAGAAAACAAATGATCATGGCAGCTGCAATGCACTCACAGTTGGTTGATCTAACCATGCTGCCAATCAATATCACTCCAGATCAAAACTTCACTTTCAGTAAAATCAATTAGAAAAAAAGCTCACACGGAGAGAAGTAAAAGAGAAGTGTAAGTGTAATTCTAAAGGTTTTAATTTGCCACAGTCGCACAACACATGCAGCTGCTGAAGAAGGAAGACCTTGGTTTGCGCTTTTCTTTTCCTTTAGGTGAAGTAGATGACACTTCCTTCACTGGTTTCTTGCTGCCAGCATGGTTATCTTGTGTCTGTGGCATGACTAGAAGATGGGCTTCTTCTTCTTCTTCTTCTTCTTTTACGAGACCAATGAATGGAGCTTTAGATTTCTCAGAGTAACTTCTTTCCATAGTAACTATTTTCTCTTCCACTGGCATTTCTTCACTCTGTGACATGCTCTGACCATATTCTGCATGAGGCACTGAGTTGATAAGATTTACACTAGTCTGGTTTGGCAAGCTTTCATTTTCAGACTTATCCTTATAAAACAATGGAGTTTGATCTGATCCTTCTGGCCTTGCTTCAATTCGGAGGTTGAGATTGAAGCTTGGTGATTTTTGTATCTGAGAAGAGATGTTTGGATTATCAGGGTTTGACTCAGTACTGAACCTTGTTATACTTTCCCTTGTTTCATAATCACCATTTGCAAAAATAGAATTGTTTGAACATGGTTCACTGGACATAGTGGCTGCTGAAGTTGTTAGTTCTTCCCCTTTCAATGAAGTTGCTTCTACATATTGTGAATAATCTTCCCCTTCTTTCTCAAATGCTTCATCATCAACTAAGTCCAGAGATGGAACTGTTAAATTTGAAGAATCAAGCTTGTCAACTGTGGCACCAAAGTACTTGCTGTCATTTGTTTGCTTCCAATCTGAGTCTGGCATGCTGGTGGCAGTACAACTTTTGGTCTGCTTTACATTGCCCTGATGGCAATTATAGATATGTAACAAAGAAGAAGAATTCTGCAAAGTAAAAGATTCTTCCTGATTTATAGTTACCAGATCAGAATTGCATTGTTCTGACATTGTCCCTTCTGAAGTTTCTACCATGGCATATGAAGCTTCTCGCTTTCCATTGGTTTCTTCCATTTTGATCTTATAAATCTCCCCCTTTTCATGTCTGCAATCAACAACAGTTGACCCTACAACAAGAAAAACCACTTCAGTCTCAGGAACCACAGAATGTTTTTGTTCTGAAACAGCGCTGATTTCATCTGAAGCCTTGTTGGAGTTGTTAACACACGCATCAAATTGGAGTCCATTCTCAGTGACTCTAGGCTCTTCAACTTGATCAATGTTGGCAATCCCAGAGACATGAGAAGCAAGTACTATATTTCTTTCTCCATTACAGTCTCCATTAGACTCTATTGTTATATCATATGTATTGACCATTCCATCCTTAAACTCTGTCAGTGTCTCTTCCATGCATTGATCTGGGTTGTAAACATATGAATTCTCCATTGTTGATTCACTTCTGCTCATTTTGCTTTCTTCATAAATTACCTTGTAATTTTCCTCATGGTCAGACTTTAGTGCATCCACAACAAAAGATTCAGGAAGTGATATTAGGGAATCCTCAGTAGCATAATTGAATTTGGCCAATAAATTATCATTGCTCTTGTTGCCAATACTTGAGGAATCAGATGTTATTCCTGAAGTCCCTATCAAACCACTCCCAAACTCATTTCCATCTCTACCATCTGACTTGTCTGCGCATAACATTTTTTCTTGGGATTCCATTTCTTTTTCTAAAACACCATCCTTAATCTGCTGAAAATGAGAATTAGTTTCTAGAAAATTATCTTTTTGCAGTGATTCACTGTCTTGGAGTGATCGTTCAGGAACTTTGACCAGCTCATCATGATCAGAATGCACACTTGACGATTCTTGAAGTTCTGAATCATTTGACATAACCACAGCATTCATTGTTAAAACCAATGTTTCCCCTTCGCCTGCAAGAATTCAAAGCAAGACAATGAAGTGGTCTACAGTTTTCATCATGTTTACGTCTCGGATAATTTAGAATCTTATTTGTAAAATTAAAATCTAATAATGTTTCAGCAATTGGATCTAATCTGACATCAATCAAGTAAAGATGGATAAGGCTATCAAAACATTAACAGATGAAGTGTCCTAACCTTGTTTGATTGAAGGCTCGCTGTCAAGGTGATGATCAACCAATAGATGCTTTCTCAAGCATGACTCTTTTTGCTTCTTATATTCTTCAGTGCCTTCCAACGAAGAACTTGACAAGATCTCATAGTTTTCACCTTCAGCTTCAACTGATCCAGCATTTGGTGACTTTTCAGGTTGTCTTGCTTCAGTTATTTCATGCACTATAGAACAGAATTACAAATAATTCTTATACTAAGTTACTGTTAGTTATTTGATATGCATCATTCTGAAAGAAATTACTAACCTGCACCACCAAAAGAGTTTCTCAGATTCAACGGATCGTCAGAAGCCAAGATGGTAGTTTTTCCTTGAACATCTGTGCCATTGGAAATAGGAGTTACTACATTTCCATTTTGTTTATCTTCCTGAGGTTTATCTTGAGGTTCACTTGTTTTATCATCGAAACCCAACCTTGCAGCTATTTCCTGATCATCTTTGCCTTCAGCAGTTGGATGCTTTTGATGATCTACATTAACATCATCTGCATGAGTATCTCCTTTCAATAAATCTTTTTCAAGTGAACTTACAGTGTAATCGGAAGCCATTCCTGTAGCATTCTCCTGAACATCTTCAGCTTCAACTGTTGGATGCATTTGATTTTCCATATTCACATCACTTGCATGAGTATCTCCTTCCATTGAATCATTTTCAAGCATGCTTGCTGTATTGTTAGAAATGAGCCCTGTAGCTTTCTCCTGAACATCTTTGGTTTCAGCTGTTGGAATCATATGAATTTTCTCTTTCTCATCATCTGCATGACAATCTTCTCGCAGTGTAACTTTTCCACGTTCAATTGTTGAATCATCAGATGCCAGTACTGTACCTTTCTCCTGAACATCTTCAGCTTCAGCTGTTGGATGCATTTGATTTTCCATACTCACGTTGCTTGCATGAGTATCTCTTTCCAATGAATATATGCTTGTTGTATTGTTAGAAGCAAACCATATAGCTTTATCCTGAACATCTTTGGATTCAGCTGTTGAAATCGTTTGAATTTTTCCTTTTACATCATCTGCATGACTATCTTCTAGCCGTGTATCTTTTCCTAGTTCAATTGTTGTATCATTGGAAGCATTCCCACCTTTTTCCATAACTTCTTTGGCTATAGATGTTGGTATATTCTGATATTCTTCCTTGACATCGTCTGCATGAACATCTTGTGATATCCCATTTGTTAGTTCACTTGTGTCCTCTAGAAGAGTCTTGTTCTCGGCTTCACTTATGTTATCTTCCTCTGCAAAATGGAAAATGAAAATAAAAATAGGGAGAAAAAAATAAGGAAAAATACAACACCATCTCAACAAAATTTCTTCAGCATTCCAATAACAGAACCCAAACCTTTGATAGCAGAAGTGTTATTATTTCCCATTTCGTTGCCCATGCTCAGCTTTCCAAATCCTGCAATATAAGCAATGTAAGGAGATTAGGACACAATTCCCACACAATTGATTTGCTTCTAATAGAGCAAGATATATCAAAGAAAAGGACTCCAAATGCAAAATATTCAAGAACAAGAATGCTATAACATACCATGATTATGATGATGATATTCACATGCTGTTAGCTTTAAACATTTGAGGACAGCTTGATTTCTGTGAGATTGCCAGAGTGTTTATACTTGATTTGAACAGCCACTAACATGGTGTCGCTTACTGCATAAGCCTCATTTTGGGTCATCTGTCTGCCTAATAAGCATATC
Organism: Ormosia semicastrata; assembly: GCA_029884595.1. Classification (NCBI taxonomy): domain Eukaryota; kingdom Viridiplantae; phylum Streptophyta; class Magnoliopsida; order Fabales; family Fabaceae; genus Ormosia; species Ormosia semicastrata. The sequence goes on from JAQQTO010000056.1 coordinate 26,189,167, forward strand.
CTTAAAGTAATTGAACATATATAATACATCATCTCTTTTTTTTCCATCTGGCGTTACTAATTTTGATCATGAATGCTTTATAGTCTAAGAGGATAATGTGACCAAATAATGTTTACTTTCCGTGAGTCCATGATTATTTAGTAGCCTATCACTGGTCTGTCCATATGAATATGCTTTAAAATTTTCTTAAACTATTCTTGTTATGTAGGAAACTATGATGGTCTAGCTTAACCCTTCTAACAGACATTTGCAGACACCGACGAGAAGCCTGGGAGGATTACAAGTTATTAACTTATTATTATTATGATTCCTATAGTGCTTGTTGTTAAGCTTTTGAGAATACATATTAAACCTCAAACGGCTTTCCATGTGTTCTGCTTTTCTAAAGTAGAGAGTATCTGGTTCTGAACTGTCTGAAAGTGACTACCATGGACAAAGGACCCAGTGAACCATATATATGACAGATAGGCACTGGGGACATGTCCTTTAACAATTGGCATTTGGCAAGAATGAGGTTCACACAGCCGTAATCTATATATTCTATCCATTTCGGAAGAGAATGGTATGATAATCTTGATTAGGCTCAAGCAGGTGGGTCTATTGTTTCTTCATTTTTTTGGTTCTGAAGCTCATTCTTTAGATGCAAGGTGGCTTGGGAAAGACCATACTTTTAGTGTTGGGCTCATCATTTGTGTCCATTATTCTTTCGCACTCCCAACCTTTCTATATGATAAGAAGTTAACAACTCAGAACTTTCCCCATTCTTTATCTCTTTGAAAGGAACAGAAAGAAAAGGTTTTCTTACAAAAAATTAACCTTGAAATGATTGTAGCATATTGCATCCATCTGAGCCACTTTTCTCAGTTTATTTAATTTGATGACCCTGATTACAGACATTGCAATTAGAGATTGACGAACATTATTTGTTGTTTTTTAGAGATTTTAGGGCAGAATTTGTCGCACGGAACTAAAAAGCACATGGACAATCATGAACATTTGAACGGGCTTAAGAGGATTAGGACCCATTTATTATTGTGAATTTGGGACTTGTACCAATATTAACATGATATTCTTTAAGACATTATTGCAATAAAGTGGTTATTTATTGTGACAGTGATTAATTTGTTACAAAACTATAAATAGCATAAACAATAGTCTAATTTTTCAATTATGAGAAATAGCTATTCAAATGAAACAATTTTTTGAAAAAAAGGAAAATAGTCAAAATTGACACAAATGACAGAACAAGAATACCATATCTAATTTAGTATTTAATTTATTTTTTGTTTTTTGTTTTTATATCTGATGACAACGAAGGCCCTTCATTTTTTATTTTTTATTTTTTATATATTTGATGTTTAATAGAAACTATCCCCCTCTCTCACTTTGTCTTATCTCTCTTGGTAATTACTTCCCATTTTTTTTTCTAATAAAACGGGGTCAAAGCCCAAAAAGAACAGAAAAACTACACAGCGCACACACTCTGGGAATACTAACTCCCATAACACCTTGAATTAGAATGCCCCTCAAGTTACTTGAGGGTTCTTCCTAGTAGGCAACTTAAGTGTCTCGAGTTAAACTCATGGTTGCCCACCATGGACCAGCACATTGGTTACCTTCCCTAAAAATATGCTGAATTTCAACTTGCTACTCCCAAATCAACATGCTCGTAATCTGTTTGATCAAGTTTCTGGTTTCAAGAGTACCTTGTCCTCCTACACTCTTAAACTTGTAAAGTAACCAAAATTTTAGAGACAAGTTCTAGCTTAACACACCTATTTCCCAATTTCCAAGCCAGTTTAAGACCTTCAAGTGCACACCTCAAGCCTCAGCCACTAAAGAATTTGTGTTTCCCAGTTTTCTAGTGTAACCTCTGACCTAGTGGCCAAGACTGTCCTAGATTAAACCACCACAACCAACAGAAAATGAATCATTTGTGGCTTTGCAGGCTCCATCTGAACTAATCTTTATCCAAACCTCTGCAGGTGGATAACATCTATCATTAATAGTTTTACTTATCAATAAAAGGCATCTCTATTCAATTTTTTTTAGTCTCTGCTAGGGTTAGTCGTCACTTTCCCTAGGTAACCTTTTCTCCTTGTGAATTTCCTTCTCCTTCATGGAGTCTCTCTAGCATGTCTAGCTCATCACTCTCCCTTCCTGTAGTGGTTGAGCATGATCAAATCGTCATAGTCTACTTGTTGGATCCTTTTCACTAGTTCGTCTCCCCTCTCCTCATGTGCTTACTCTTGCTGCACCGTCATCTTCACTGATAGCCTTGTTTTGGCCTTGCTGCGAAGGTTTTGTTGTTTACTTGGTGATCATTGCAATTGGATTTGTCGCATCTGCACCTAGAACTACGTTCCTGCCATCGCTTCTTTCACCCTCCGATTAGAACCCACTGGCGGTGCTAGCTGTCATGGTATCATCCACCTCGAAACCGATCAGCGATGAAGAAAATGAGGATTTGATCTCATTGGATGGTGTGACCCTTCATGACCATGAGGAAACCTCCAAATGTTGTCTCATTGGTTAGTTATTCTCAAATCACCGCTAAAACCATGCCACACTAGTAACAGTGCTTATTGGGATCTGGAATAACCCCATGGGGTTTAGATGCAAAGAGATCAAGCCAAAAATTTATCGGTTCTACTTCGATGACGAAGTAGATGCCTACACCACTCTGAGAAGACAACCTTGGATGTATAAAGGCACTGCTGGTGGTCAAACGATGGGAATAGGGTCGTGACATTGCATCATATAAGTTCAACCTTATTCCTCTCTACATTCAATTTGGGGCTTGCTTGGAGAATACATAAATGCCGGAGTGGGTAGGAAGCTCTATGAGAAGAAGTGTACAGTCCAAGAAGCAGGCCTTTTTTCTACAAGGACAAGAACGACATCATCCCTAAGGCACTGACAAAAATAGATGTCAACCTCCCCCTGAAGCGTGGGATCAACCTCAATACCAACAATTCAGGTAAGGTTTGGATTGATTTTCGTTATGAAAAACTGTCAATATTCTGCTATTACTGTGGTAGAATAGATCATGAGGAGAAGACCTACTCTCACTTTTTCAAGGATGCGATAGAGGGCATTGTCAAAGAGCAAAAATAAACCTTGAAAGCATCGCAAGTGGGACAAGTGATCGAGAACTCATCTCAACCAAGTCCTTCTACTCAAGCCGCTACTCCTCCCCCAGCTGCTAACATCCTTTTGGGAGATCCAGTTCTGATGGATAAGATGTCACAACATCTCTCTTTCCTCTCAGTTGTTGACAGAGTAGGGGAAGCTTCCCTGTCACTAATTGTGGAAGGGCAATTGCCAAGTTACTTAGGTATCAACAAAGAATTGGTTGCTCCTCTCTTTGAAAAGAACCTCAATGCACTGTCTACCGAAAACGTTATCTTTCCAGTCAAAGGTGGAATATCTACTGAGGTTCGTCAACCCATTCCAGGTCCGCAACTTTCATCAACGGTGAAGGAGCCTCAGCTGAACTTTAGTATGGGCTCAACAAGTCTGACTTTTGTTACCATCAAAATCAAAAGGAAGTTCAAGAAAACAAGTAGCAAGAAAGTTAAGGACAAACTAAACTCCAACCTTGTTCAAGTCCTAGTTCTGCAAGCATCGCCAAGGAATAAAATAATGAAAAAGCAATACCTTGATGACAAAGGTGAGGAGATAGGGAAAAGGATATGTATGGATATAACTTAACCACCTTTGTTTGCACCTTGAAGCGCTAATAGCTACTCTTTGAGGCTTGTTGGAAGTCTTGGGCATATGCTCTTATCTTTTCTTAGAACGTTACTTCCTTTCATTTTACTATGAATAAAGTTATCTTGGGAAAATATGGAGAAAAAAAAAAGGGCATCTCAATTGGGGGATATGCAGAATTCAGATAGGAACAAACTAGTTGAAGATCACCTTGATATGGTTCTGAGGTCTGATAAAAGGATCATCAAAAAGCTCCTTATTCCTCCACTGCCACAGCAACCACATAGTGGTTCCCCAAAGACACCGCCAAACTTCTTGAATCCATACTACCAACCAAACTGATTATTCAAATTGTCACAAATCCAGTCAAACAGATTAGAAGAATAAAAGGCAATTCGATTATCAGGTCCAATAAAAACATTCCGAATGCTGGAAGCTAAAGAAAAATCCCTCATGAAATGCTGGTAATTGTTTCCTTTTGATTTGCATCTATGGATTGAGTTAATTGGGCCAGAATTTATGGAATGTAAGACATCAAACAGACTAAAGCCCAGACGCACATTCATCACAAATACAGTAGAAAGGGAATGAGGTAGTATTATAATTTATAATCAACATAAGAGCAAAGTACTGCACAGTTCGAGAAAAATTGGTAAAGCACCAACATGTGAAACATCAATGTACATGCTACCTGTTACCAACGGAATGTACGTAGTTATCTGAAATAATAAATTCCGCATTATAGAGATTCTTCTACTTAATAGAAGATGAACAGGCATAAGTTTACAGTAGGACGATAGTAATGAAAATGATTTTGCAGGGAGGTTGTATGCTTCCTGCCCTCAAGATTTATCTGCGATAAAAAAACCTTGGACAGCATACAGCAAGACCTGCGTTCTAAGTTCTTATATTCATCTGCAACATTCTGCATAGAGCTGTCAAAAAGGCCCAACCCACCCCATCAAGCCCCAGCCCACGTGGGTTAGGGCCAAAAAGCCCATAGGGCCAAAAAGCCCACAAGATAAAAAGCTCACAGGGTCAAAAAGCCCATAGGGCCAAGTGGGCTAGGGTTAGCCCATGGGCTGGCCCGCAACAAAAAAATAATAATTTGGCCTACTTAATTAATGGGTTGGCCTTGACCCATCCATGGGCTGACCCACTAAAAAAAACTTGACACGTATTTTAAATAGTTATATTAATCATGGATGAGATAGAGGCACGTTAACTAGTGCAGTTATAATAAATAATAATTAAACTAATTATGATGCCCAAAATTTTAAAAAAAAAAAGTCCAACCTTGAAAGGCTCATTGTTTGTTCTAAAAGCAAATACCACAACTTACAGCTTGGCAGACATGTGACAGAATTGACATAGGGAATTAATCATGACATCCTTCTTATCTTCAATAGCTTTTACTAAGTTTTCTTCTTTGTTTTCTCCTTGGTTTAGCTTCTTGAGTTCTTCTTGTATTTGAATCAGGGACACAGCTCCTACACAAGTAGTTGAGTTCCATTAGAACCTTCCAAATTTTAGAAATGCCCTTTGAACTTGATAGACTACCCAAATATTTAAGAATAAATAGTCTACTACCTGAGGCTGCCGTCACTTGTGACTTTATCCGGTGTCCTTTGTCTCGTACCCATTCTGCCAAAAAGGGAACATTCATATACCGTATATCCTTTCCAAGTTCTTTTGCAGCTCTTCGTGTGTAGATATAACCAATTGTATGTAGCATGGCCTCTCCAAAAGCTGAAAATAATGTCCGATATGAGTTAACAAATTTCCAGGGGAAGAAAAGAACCAGGAGTGAACAAACATATTGTTCCTGCATGAATTTTATTATTGCTAAGTCATCCTTCTTATGTGCACCATGTTGACTTTATCATTATTTGCCCTAAGGTTGCCAAAGGAGGGTTGATGGTTTGCTAAGTCGGGAAGAAGCCCAACCAAGGTAGTTAAAGGCGAAAGGATCTGGGAAGGTTGTTGAAGTCGTCTGTAAGACTGCAAAGAGATTGGCTAGAAAGGAATAGAAACGCACCTAAAAGGTGAGACTGTCATCCAAGCTATTGGCAGCATGTGCAGGGAAGGAAGGAGGACCAACTTAAGGAATGGGCAGATAAGAGGATGCTGAAGCTCCTAGAGGGTGCATATGCTCCAATAAGACCTTGGAGAGCACAGATCTGATGTGTGGAAGCCGTGGGTATAACGGGAAACTAGGATTCTGGTGGCCGGAGTCAAGGCAAACCCAATAGGGAAGGAGAGCATCAAAGGACAGAGACACTATGGGGAAAAGGACACCAAATAAAGGAGTTCAATATTTTAGGAGTTCAATATTTTGGGAACTTTTCCCATGTATATCTAATATATGTAATATGAATGTACATTCTGGGAAACAATGTTCAATTTTAACTTCTTCAAGTTTTGTTTGAGAGATAAAAATTGAATATGCACAAATTTAATAAGGATAAAAGTTCTCATTTTGTAAAAATTAATGTGGGTATGTTGGGAAAAATAATTAAATCTCATTCCATGGAGGATATGGAATCTAAATCCCATCTCTCTAGAAGGAAAAATTTTAAGGTGCTCTGAGATAATACTCCCAACGGTTAGGATTTGATCTAAATTTTATTATATGATATTTTAAATTTAATCCAATGACATCTATGGTTATACTGTCCACTTGTCATGTTTTTAGTGGAATGAGTATAGTATAAAAATCTCTCCTCTGGAAGTGAAATTCTGTTTAAGCTGTGAATATAAGAGAGGAGGTAGGGAGAGAAGGGCACACAAGGATTGGGCGTGGTTTTGTTTTGTGCAGGGAGGAAGCAGGCCCCTCCAAGTGCCTGCAGCATTTCTATCTCTTTTCTCTTGTTCTCTTGTTTTCTTCCTTTTACAGTAGCTGTAAACCCATTTTCTGGACTCATATCACATTGATATCAGGACAGGAACATATACAGAGTATATTGAGTGAATAATATATATTTCTGGTTCCAGTTTCTATCTGACTAATAATTGAAATTGAATATAGTGAAGACTGACGAGAAAAGGAAAAGTCAATGAAAGAGATTAAACAACTAGTTCAGAAATTGCATTCTGAAAGAAATCTAAATGACTTAGCTTACAACTGCAATGACAGAACTCCACCATTTGATGGAGATCAATTACTTGCAAGCTATTATTATAATTACTTTTCAGTCATATAAGGTTGTATAAACTTACTGCTGTACTCCTTCCTTTCCATGCTTATCATATGCTTCACGCTTCTCAGGATCACTTAAAACCTGGTAAGCCTCACCAAGTATCTGCGTATAGATACCAGACTTACAAAAGTATATTGAGGAAAAATAAAGGGAGAGATCCAAATGTAGAAATATTCTATGTTCAATACCGTCTTAAGTTAATTTTACAATCAAGCCAATTCATGGAAGAAAATGATGAAACAAAAGGTAGAAAATTATTAAATCTCGCTCCTTCATGCTACCAAGGAGTAATTGTAATTAATAGAGTTAAAACACTTGTATCTGTTCCAGATCGGACTAAACCTCTAATAGTAAAAAAGATGTAAATAATTTGTTAATACAATCCAGTAATATTATTTAGTATTATGAAGCCAAAACTCTGCTTCCTAGTGCTTACCTGAAAATTTTCTGCAGCCTTAGGATCCCCAGGATTTTTATCGGGGTGAACTGTTCTAGCCTGCAAAGGGAAGAGAAAGAGAAGGGGGGAGATATATATCACCAGTCATCAAAGTGACAAAGGAGGCAGTGTCAAGTGAAAAAAGAAAGGGAAAAAACAGATTCATTTGGGGGGGGGGGGGGAAGAAAAAGGAAAACAACAACATAAATGTAGTCTTCCTAAATATTCAATCTAAAAGTAAGCAGAAGAGAAAGAGCCACTATTTGTTTTACTTTTCCTACAATTCACCCAAACCCTTGCCTACAAGCTCAGATAATAACCACATGTTTAAAGGGAGCGGAAAAGTAACATTATCTCAGCAAACTAGCTCAACGATTAAGGTCAGCACCGCACTATGTCACCAATTAAGTGTTGTCTGATAAGAACATTTGCAGGTAGAACAAGATCACTAGGCAACTTTAGGAGTTCATTCTCTGGGAAGTGCTGAATTCCTCTCAGTTACAGAGTTTCCCTATTTTATCCTCATTCATGATTAAATCAGTTAAATCCACTGTTTTTGCAAGTTATACAGTTCAGTGACTTAATTCAATAATGGAGCCAAGGAGCATGCACAAAAGGGCTAGACATTTTCAACATTTAAGCAATTGAATAACCATGCTTTACCCTTTTTAATGATTCAATTTCAGGTTCCAATTCTGGCACAACAGAACCAAACAGAAAACACATTGGAATGTGCCTCTGATGATTTTCCGTTAAATTAGCAACCTTAATTCCCATTTAAGTGTTTTTTCCTTTTTTCCTATATAAAATTAGTACTGCATCCAATGGAATTAAAAATAGGGCAAGTCTACAAACAGCCACCAATCAAAACAAAAAAAAAGGGTTTGTTGTATACATGTTTAAGCCTTCATAGTGCTAACTGAGTAGCAATCAATGACAAAATACCACAACTAACACCAACATCAAGTACTACACTTAGTGCTATTTTAATCAAAATTACGTGAGAGAAATCTTGCATCATCAAAATAAATAAAAAAAATAGTTTAATCAAAATGACAGAGGGTTCAAAAACAGAGCAGAGGATCAATAAAGTGAGATTCTTAATCAATTATCACCTCGCATCCATAACAACCCAAAATAGAAACTATAAAACGAAGATTACAAATGAAAGCTTGATTCAATGAATACGAAAACTGAAACTATAAGCAACGAAAACTGAAACTATCTGACAAGACGAGGAAGATGTACCTGAGATTCACAGAGAGGAAGACGCAGCTAGAGAGAGAGAGAGAGAGAGCTACTCCATGCGAGGGCGACCAAGTGGGAGCTCCGGTACCGGTGGTGGACGGCGGGTCCGGTGAGATGCTTCAGGCACTGTCGATAATTGGAGTGAATTAGGGTTTTTTATGCATGAAATGGAATTGGGAATTGAAATTATGGTGAGAAATGATTAAAAAAAATTAAAATGTTTGAGATGGGGCTGACCCATTGTATAGCCCTACCCTAACCCACTTATAGACGGGGCTTTGTGGGTTAAGGGCCAAAAAGCCCTACTAGTGAATGGGCTAATAAAATAAATGGCCCCATTTAAGATTTAGTGGGTTGTCCCATGGGCTCCAGCCCATATTGACAGCTCTAATTCTGCACAACGTTAGCAGCCAAAGCAAAGAAGCCCACTAAATTGTCAACAATGAATTGAATCTCATATCACTACTATTTACAGATTGTTTAGGAACACGAAAATGTTAATAGAGGAAATTCATTCCAGGGCCTCAGCCTAAAGCTTCTAGGATAGATGAATACTTGACATGGTATCAAAGCGTCTTTTACCAAGTGATTTAGAGTTCAACCTTGCAGCCACCATTCTCTTAATCAAATTAAAATTAAGCACAAGGCAAGGTTGGGCTTGGGTTTGTCTGCACTTCAAGCCAAAAGGGCTTTCACATGAAGCGGCACGGTAGAGGCAAAAAACATTCTGGGACGGCCACCTAGGCGTGGCTACAATCTAAAGACCTGTTAAGACAGCTTCCAAACATTTTAAATTGCATGTACCATCAATCAGAAAAACTCAGGACAAAGTTTATAAATCTGAACAAGAAAAAAAATAAAAAGATCCATTGAATAATTTAACTATGCCCTTGATGAAAATAACATGCTGAACATATATTTTGAATAATCCTGAGCAACATCCTTCAGTTCACAGGTGATATTTGGTAAACTATAAGGCTCCATACTTTACGGATTATTTTGTTCATTATTAAAAAAAAAAAAAAACTGCTTAGAATTGGTAAAAGCTGGCAAGGGAAAATCAGGAATGGAACTTGGTTGTGTCAAGATATCTTCTAATTTCTCAAGGAATACAAGAATTAAAAGTTTAATCTACTTTTCATTTACTCCTTGACAAATCTCCCAATTGTTGCATCTAAATTCAATTATTTGAGCATCACGGGAGTGTTTGCTCAAATTCTATACTACTGTAAATTTAAAATAAATAATTGGAGAGTAGCACCAGTTTTCTTGATTATTGATCACTGGCATAAGTCTGAACATAAATTGAATTGAATGATTTGGTCCATTAAATATCAGCACTACCCTAGTTCAAAACATAAGAAATGAATCCCTGGTAATGCCAATTTTTCAAGATATTATTGAACTTGTCTGGATTACAACCAATATAATTAAAAACTAATAGCTGTAGATAAAAATACATGATGTTTATAGTTGAATAGCCAGATCAAGAATGCCAAAAGCTTCAAGCAAAAGTATATGCCTGTAAATTTTTATCAAGCAAAAGTATGTACCTGTATTAGGTCAAACTCTTCAGGAAAATAAAAAAAACAAAGCCTACCACCGAGGGTTGTGGTTGAAGTGGTCACTGCCTACACAAAGTTTATGGGGGTCCCGGGTTCGAGCCTTGGCTTGGACACTTTGTGGATAGGCATGAGAAAGGGTCCTTGGAGGGGTCAAACATGTCCCTGTCCATTCTGTGGTAGGGCTGGTGGTGAGTCGTAAACTTGGACATTGTCAACTTGATCTTGGGACAACGCCTCTGATGGGTAGGCGGGGGTTCGCCCTTGCCTTCCAGGCCACCACCTTGTAATCCACTTTATGTACCCAAAAGAAAAAAGCAGAGCCTGTCTGACATCAAGTTCTTCCCCACGTGAAACACAAGCAAAGGCATCCTATCCAATTCCATTATTATCAAAGTTATTGACAGTTGGACGCCCATCCATACACCACTTAAATAACAAAGACTCTTCAGATGATCGTATACTTTTGAGAAGTCCGTATAAAACTGTAACCTATTTACTAGACATTCAATTATATCCGTCCTTACTCCTTATACTCTCTTTGATACCATTATTCCCATCACTGATATCACTGGCCATATATCAAAATTCTTCTATTCTTCATATGGACATTACAAGAACAAATTCCTTTCGCATATGGTTCAGAGGCATGGGTGGAAGTTTTACCAGCCTTGACATGAGCAAGAGGCATTTAGCTGATTTAAACATAATCAAATGAGCAAACTTCAGAATGATACTGGGCAAATCTGAAAGATAGTTGCCAACAATGAGGAGACTCAAATGATTTGGTAAGATGAATAAAATGAATTGCACATAAGTTTCTCAAGGGCTCATTCATATCTATTACAGTGCTTGTCTAACTCTATCAGGCTATATCCTGCAGCGCTTTTCATTTCCTTAACATTTGTCATGTCCCTTATTTGGGCTACTTCATCCCATCTCCCCCCTTCCGCAAATATATTTGACACCAAAGCATAAGAGCCTGAATTATGCAGTTCCAGCTTTAACATCTGGTTCGCAATAGCCTCACCAATCTTTGTATCCCCATATAGTCTGCAAGCAGAAAGCAAAGCAGACAATGCAGCAGAACTTTGTGTTGATGGCATGCTTTTAACCAAATTGTATGCCTCTGTAAGCTGTCCAGCCCTGCTTAATAAATCTACTATACAACTATAATGAACTTCACATGGAACTATGGCATATTCCTCCACCATGATCCTGAAAACTCGTAGACCCTCTTCTACTAACCCTGAGTGACTGCAGGCAGTGAGTATAGATGTGAAGGTTACTTGATCGGCTCTAACTTTTCCAGATTTCATTTGATCAAAGAGTTTCAACACCTCTACATAGTTTCCATGCATCCCATATGCAGCTATCATTGCATTCCATGATGTGACAGACCATTCGGTCATTTGCTCAAATAGATATCTAGCCATATCTATCCTTCCACACTTAGCATAAGTAGTAATAAGAGAATTATTTGCAGACAACTCTCTGCCATGAAAAATTCGGTAAATGAAGCAGTGAACTTCCTTTACAGAACTTAGACATCCAAGCTGGGATAATGCCTGAAGGAGACTAATTAGAGTAATAGAGTCAAGATTTAGATTTTCTCTTTGCATCAAACGAAACAAAATAATGGCTTCGTCACTTTGGCCATGATGAACATAACCCATTATCATTGAAGTCCATGACACCAAGTCCTTATATCTTATCCTATCAAAGACTTCCTTTGCATAGAGTACATACCCACATTTTGAATATGTATTAATTATTTGATTTGCAATTTCTACATTCATGATGAATTCATGCCTCAATACATACCCATGGACAGACCTGGCTAATCTGATGTCTCTCATGTTTGATACTGCAGAAATTAAATTCAGAAACAAACCTACATTTGGACTAATGCTCATTTTGTCCAATTCACGAAAAACATTCATAGCCTCCACAGATAACTCATTTTCGAGATAACCAGCCATCATAACATTATATATAACAGCATCCTTATTCCCCACCCTATCAAACATTTTTCTAGCTTTGGTTACATCAAATTTAGAGTACAGATCAACCAAAGCAGTGCTAGTTACCAGATCAGGTTCTACCCCCATTCGTATCATGTATCCATGGATACTCTTCCCTTGATGCAAATAGTTCAAGTTGGCACAAGACAGAATTGCATTGGCTAATGTTAACAAATCAGGCAAAATCCTTCTACTTATCATTAGACAGAAAAGGTCAAAAGCTTCCAAACCCTGTCCATTATGAAGATAAGCAACCATCAAAGTGTTCCAAGAACCAACTGTTCTAACATCCATCTTGCCAAACACAGAGGCAGCCATCCCTACATCCCCGCATTTATGATACATATCCACAAGGCTCGTCTCAAAAACCTCGTCCGACAAGCCAATCCCTCTTCTAATTGCATAACCATGGATTGCGCAACCCTCTTTCAGTGCTCCCAATTTCGCTGCCGTGTGGAGCAAGCTAACCAACGTCACCCGATTCGGATGCAGCCCTTGCTCCTGCATTCTGCAGGCAATCCAGAAGGCCCCATAAGCACACGAGTCTCCACATTTAGCATAGGCAGTAATCATTGACGTATAAGCCACAATATCTTTGTTGTTAATTTCATCAAACGCCTTAAATGCATCCTCCAATTTACCAAATTTCGAATACATCCCAATAAGAGAAGAACCCACAAAACAATCTGAGTTCAAATTGAACTTAAAGCAATCCACGTGAACCCCTCTTCCATATTCAAACCTCCCCGAAGCAACACAACTTTTCAGACAGAACGTAACTGCTGAACCATCCACCCCAAATTTCCATTGCTTCGAATCCAAATACCCGTTAAGAACCCACCTAGAATCGGGTACGAGGCCAAGCTTGGCATAGCAATGCAAAAGCTTGGAGCCCAGAAAAGCGCTGTTTCCGAACCCGGAAACGAAGACGCGAGCGTGCAACTTCCTTAAAGAGAGAACTTGCGAACAACGATCCAATAACAATGCGAGTCGCTCTGAAATGCACATGTGCAATTAACATACATTCATTCACATGTGATGTTATGCTCCGTGTGTGTCTGAGTGTGTTAGAATTAGGGTTTCTTGCAACTCATCCATCAGTGTTGTTGCTGCATGCAACTTCTCCTATACGAAACGGCAAGCGTTTCGACGCGAAACGATTCGAATCCAAAACGCAGACCCGTTTGTGCCGTGATCGTGTCCAACCCGCGGTTGCTGCGTCCCCAACCTTGCCGGCAGCAGTGGTAACCGAGTCAGCCGACAGAGCTCAAGGATTAGTCAAACATAAAATAAAAAAATAAAAATTAAGTAAAATTCTTTAAGTATTTTTTATTTTTTAATAAAAATATGATATATATATATTTTTTTACAATTTATTAATAAAAATTAAAAAAAATAATTAAGTGATTAAAACTTAGATCACATATTATATTTTTATTAAAAAATAAAATATGTATCATATTTTTATTAAAAAATAATATTACAAATACATAAAAAAATTTACCTAAATTTTATCCAATAAAAAAATACTATATTACTGCAGATCAGAATACCTAAGTTTACTTACAGTTCCGTTATTTGTGGAAACGGATGCGGTAATCACGATAAGATGTGATTTAAATTATTTATATGATAGCTTTTTTCTATTATACAATCAGATAAAATTAAAATTTATCAGATTTTAAATTTTATATAAATATTATTATTTATCTTAAAAGGGTTTATTATATATAATGATCAATAAAGTTATAAATAATTATTTTTATTATTTATATGATAATATTCTTCTTTTTTCTATAATTTTGACATAATTAAAATTTATTATATTTTATATTAAAAATTATTATTTATTTTAAAATATTGTTTATTAAGGTGTCGCATTTGAATATATTTTTTTGTTTTTTAAGGAAGATATCCACTTTAGATGTATAAAAAAAAATTGTATTTACTAACAATATGAAAGATAAAGAGTTATAGTAATACCTATTTTTTAACCTATAGTAATACATATTATTTATGTAAAGTTCATTAATTTTGATTTTATGTCTTTTTTATTGATAACATAACATTTTTATGATAAATTTTATGATATCTTAATGGATTTGATACTTATAATAATTAAGTTATCAAATATTTATTAAATATTAAACTATAATTAATATTTAAAAATAATTAATATCTAATAAAATGCTTACCAACTCATCTTATATATCAAACTTAAAAAAAAAAAAAATAGTTACCATCAAAATCTCCTGCTCTTTTATTAGAAATGAAAGCATAGTAATCCTATTACTTCTTTTCTTTTTATGAATTAATCTAATTATTTGTATTTTTCATTAATTAATTTTTAAATATTTTAAATTAAACAGATTTTTATTTTGTATTAAATTTTAATTTATCTTTTATTTGTCGGTACACAACTTTTTCTTTCTTTTTTTATTGGTAACCACAACTTTTTCTTTTTTTGAAATAGTCAGTACACAACTTTACATTTAACTAAAACAGATTTAATAAAGATACAAATACAGGCGTTTTTGTCATAATATATTTCTTTTATTTATCATTTTAGGATATCTTTTAGATTATGTACTAAAATAAACTTATTTTATAACATGTTTAAAAGTCGATATAGGTGATAGTAACTTTTGATTTGTATAATTATTTTTTAATAAGTAGTTTAAAAATCGTTATAAGTGATGACAATTTTTGACTTGTGTATCTATTTATATTTTTTTATTAAGTAGTTTAGAAGTCACCATGACTGATGACGATTTTTAAACATTATATTTTTTAAAAAAAATTACATTTTGTTCACAAAAGTCGTCATCTATGAGATTATGCATGTAATAAATATAAATAAAATAAAATGCTCATAAAAACTGTCATCGTTCATGACGATTTTGTAGAAAATAAAATTAAAAGAAGAAGAATCTATCGTATAGCATGCTTCTAAAGACATTTCACTATGTGTAGCATGATTTGATTAACTACTTATTATTGTATTACATGCATTTACACAAGTTTCATTATGAGATTCTTTGAATTATTATGCGCATGATATAATATTCTTTCTAACCTGTTAGCCTTAATGGTTGTTATAGTAATTTATTAACCTTTGTGTGAATCATCTGTTAATTTGTGTGATTTTTTGAGTTAGTTTGAGCATATTGCTCTATCACAAGATATGAAAAATAGTTTAGAAATTAGCATAAAATATTTAAATAATAGAAATAAATATGAAAAATTTATTTTTAGGATATAAATAATTAGAATGAATTAAGATAATTTTTGGAGAATTAAATAAATTATTTTGGTATTTTTAATAAACAAACTAAGTGTTTAAAGACCAAAATTAAATAGTAGAGTAGTTCATAAAATTATGAAAATTTGTGAAGCTGTTAAATAGAGAATAAACTTTATTTTAAAAATGATTACGAGTTAAGGTAGATACTTGTAAACAAATACGGGTTAGAGTAAATACGTATTAGTTACTTTCTTAAAGTTATATTAACCTGAGGAAAAGTAATAGAACTTAAGTGGTAGTTAATAATGTATAAGAATGGAATGATAAGTTTAAGGACTAAATGAAGTCTTAAAATTTTTTATCATACTTATAAAAGTTAAAAAATTCGTTAATAGAATATCAAAGTATCCCTAATAGATATAACATTTTCATTTAATCATAAAAGTCAAACAAAGAATTTTTTGCTTCCTTTCATACGTAAATAAGGTTGCAGAAAGATATATGAACAAAAGAAAAAGAAAGAAAAGCAGAAAGAAATAGAGAACGTGAGACGGAGGAATGAAGGAAGAAAAAGAAAGAAAGAGTAGTAGAAAGGAAGAGAAGAAAGGAAGAAAAGGAAAACGAAGAAAGACTCCATCATTAAGAAAATTAGGTAGGAGGTTTATGTGCTTCTTTACCATGCTCCATCTATTTTGTTTCTTGAACACTTACAAAGATGGATAGAATAAGAGTTTCTAATGAATCTCTATATTGAACTAGTTATAATTGAATACATATAGAATTCATAGGATTTAATACGGTAAATTTTTTCCCTTTTAATTTTATCTTCTACAAAATTATTATGAACGATGACGATTTCTATAAGTATTTTGTTTTTATTTATTTATTATATACATAAAAGTTATCTTTATGGATGACAATTTTTGTGGACAAAATGTAATTTTTTTAAAAATATAATATTTGAAAATTATCATCAACTATGATGACCTTTAAGTTATTTAACAAAAAATATAAATAAAGACACAAGTCAAAAGTCACTATCACCTATGATAATTTCTAAACTTCTTATTAAAAAAAAAATTACACAAATTAAAAATTATCATCACCTATAATAACTTCTAAACATATTATAAAACAAATTTATTTTGAGACATAATCTTAAAAGTACCCTAAAATGATAAATAAATAAAAAATATTATGATAAAAACGCCTACAAATACAACTACAACATAATAGATAATGTATGTACTTTTAAATTCTAAAATAATGGAGAGTGGAATATAAAGAATCATAATGCCGTGTGTATTTGTTGGTCATAGAATCCTGCGGTCGACAAGATTTCATGGTACCGACGCGATTTATTGTTGTTGACGTTGCTTTCCGCGTCATGATGACTGTAGTGTGCTCAAAATTCCTTCTATGGCAAGTAAGTGGGCCAAAATATGACATAATAAAATCTCCCATATAAGCTTTGTAACCCAAAAAAAAAAACAAAAAGAAAAACCCCTGTAAGCAAGGAATGCACAGTTGCATTTCACACACTGGCACTCTTTTGAATATTGGAACCATCGTGAACCATCGTGGATGTTTCATGCATCTCTCTCGTGCTTGTATATAAACATCACATAAACCATAATGCTCTTCATCCCATTTACTCTTGTATTGTATTATATATAATCCACTGCTAAATCAGTTTTACTTATCATATATTGCTCCTCAATTGCTTGCTGCATAAGTATCTTGTTCGTTCTTCCTCTCTTTATACTTTTCGATTCTGTGTCTAGGTGTTTATAAAATTCTTTTTTGTTTATTACTTTGTTGCTCTAAACATGTCTACAAGTTTCTTCACAAATATGGAGCGCACTGATGCTTTACTCAACGGGTCCAGCACCCTTAGTGTAGCATGTAAAAGGTGGCACTATGCTTTTGTGGCCATCTATTGTTCTAGAGCTCTCTCGTCTCACTTCAAACCCAGCATTTTACCCAACGAAAAGAAATCAAACTTGTCTTCATCTTTATCCTCTTACACCATTGTTGATTTGAGCTCAAACCACTCCTTTCATGTAGATCAAGCAACTCTTACCGCCATTGTCCAAGACAAAAATCTAGAGAGCCTTGGAAAACTTGGTGGGGTGCAAGGGGTAGCTGCTGCACTTGGAACCAACGTTGAGTATGGAATCCAAGATGATGATGATGCCAACAATATTGCATGCCGACGTGAAGTGTTTGGTTCAAACACTTACCCCAAACCGCCTTCAAAAAGTTTCTTTCATTTCGTGGTGGAAGCATTCAAGGACCCAACCATTCTCATCCTTTTGGCTTGTGCTGCTCTTTCTCTTGGGTTTGGCATAAAGGAGCATGGCCTTGAAGAAGGTTGGTATGATGGTGGAAGCATTTTTCTAGCTGTTTTTATTGTCATTGCTGTGTCTTCCATTAGCAATTTTAGACAAAACAGGCAATTTGACAAGCTATCACAAGCCAGCAAAGATATCCAAATTGATGTGGTAAGAAGCGGGCGCCATCAACATGTGTCAGTATTTGACATTGTTGTTGGTGATGTAGTATGCTTGAAGATTGGTGATCAAGTTCCAGCTGATGGGTTATTTGTAGATGGGCATTCCCTACAAGTGGATGAGTCTAGCATGACAGGGGAGAGTGACCATGTTGATGTTAATGGCAACCATCATCCATTCTTGTTGTCTGGCACAAAGGTGGTAGATGGGTATGCCAAAATGCTTGTCTCCTCTGTTGGTATGAACACAACATGGGGCCAAATGATGAGCTCAATAAGCCGTGACACCAACGAGCAAACCCCTTTGCAAGCACGTCTCAACAAGCTTACTTCATCCATAGGAAAGGTTGGTTTGGCTGTGGCTTTTCTAGTTCTTCTTGTTTTGTTCATTCGTTACTTCATGGGGAAAACAACAGATGAGAATGGAAGTAAAGAGTTCAATGGGAGCAAGACAAAGTTCGATGACATACTTAATGCAGTGGTGAGAATGGTAGCTGCTGCGGTCACTATTGTTGTGGTTGCGATTCCTGAAGGGTTGCCATTAGCTGTGACTCTGACTCTTGCTTATTCAATGAAGAAAATGATGGCTGACCAGGCAATGGTGAGGAAGCTCTCTGCCTGTGAGACGATGGGATCTGCTACCACAATTTGTACTGACAAGACAGGCACTCTCACCCTTAACCAGATGAAAGTGACAAAGTTTTGGCTCGGCCAGCAATCTGTGGAAGAGGGTGCTTACACATCAATTGCTCCATATGTTCTAGGACTAATCCGAGAAGGAGTTGCTCTTAACACAACAGGTAGTGTTTACAAGTGTAAATTAGATTCGGATTCTGTATTTGAGTTTTCAGGTAGTCCAACAGAAAAGGCCATTCTTTCATGGGCTGTTCTGGATTTGAACATGGAGATGGAGCAGTTGACAAGGAATTGTATTGTACTCCATGTTGAAGCCTTCAATTCAAAGAAGAAAAGGAGTGGGGTTCTGATCAGAAGGAAAGCAGACAACACAATCCATGCACATTGGAAAGGGGCAGCTGAGATGGTGCTTAAAATGTGTTCAAAATTCTATGATGCATCTGGCATTGTAAAAGATCTTGACAGCACAAATACGTTGGTATTAGAACAAATTATTCAAGGAATGGCAGCCAGCAGTCTTCGGTGTATTGCTTTTGCACACACACAAGTTGCTGGTGAAGAGCATCAAGGTGAAGAAGGAAATAAGAAGGTGAAAGAAGATGGCCTGACCCTTTTAGGAATTGTAGGCATCAAGGATCCATGTCGTCCAGGCGTGAAGAGAGCTGTGGAAGCTTGCCAACAGGCGGGTGTAAACATCAAAATGATCACAGGTGACAATGTTTTCACTGCAAAAGCTATAGCAACTGAATGTGGTATACTCCAGATGAATCAAGACACAGTTGGAGCAGTGGTGGAAGGTGAGGAATTTCGCAACTACACACCTGAGGAAAGATTAGAAAAAGTTGATAAAATATGTGTGATGGCAAGATCCTCTCCCTTTGATAAACTTCTAATGGTTCAGTGCCTAAAACAAAAGGGCCATGTAGTTGCAGTCACTGGGGATGGCACAAATGATGCACCAGCATTAAAGGAAGCTGATATAGGACTTTCTATGGGGATACAAGGTACTGAAGTGGCCAAAGAGAGCTCAGACATTGTCATCTTAGATGATAATTTTGCCTCTGTGGCTACAGTTTTAAGGTGGGGAAGATGTGTCTATAATAACATCCAGAAGTTCATTCAGTTCCAATTGACAGTGAATGTTGCTGCACTTGCAATCAACTTTGTGGCAGCAGTATCAGCTGGGGAAGTTCCACTAACAGCAGTCCAGTTGCTATGGTTGAACTTGATAATGGACACATTGGGTGCTCTAGCTCTAGCAACAGAGAAGCCTACCATGGAGTTGATGGACAAACCACCTGTAGGAAGAACTGAACCTTTGATCACTAATGTCATGTGGAGGAATTTATTAGCCCAAGCATTTTACCAGGTAACGGTTCTCCTGACTCTGCAATTCAAGGGTGAAGCAATATTCAATGTGACTTCAAAGGTAAAAGACACCTTGATTTTTAATACATTTGTGCTTTGCCAAGTCTTCAATGAATTTAATGCAAGGAAGCTAGAGAAGAAGAATGTTTTGAAGGGCATACACCAGAACAAGTTATTTCTAAGTATTATTGGGATAACTATTGTTCTTCAGGTGGTGATGGTTGAATTCCTTAAGAAATTTGCAGATACTGAAAGATTAAATTGGGGACAGTGGGGGGCCTGCATTATAATTGCAGCTTTTTCGTGGCCAATTGGTTGGGTTGTGAAGTTAATACCTGTTTCAGAGAAGCCATTACTTAGTTTTCTTAAGATGAAGGGGCAATAAGGACTTGAAGATAGATAGGACACTGCTGCTGGGGTCTCATTCTTTCATATGTACATGATTAAGCAAATATTTTATCTTATATTTAGTTTAATTTGCTTTGAATTTATCTCTTGTTATCTTTAGTTGTTTTTATCTCTTCTTATTTTTATCTTATCCTATCGTTATCTTATGTAATCTATTTGCCCATATAATAAATACTTTAGCCTAGCTTTCATTGAGTTCATTCAACCTTTTATTCAAAACGTCTTCATGGTATCAAAGCCTACCATGGTTGACACCTTAACTCAAATATGACAAACATCTCCTCCACCTTCACCACTTTCATTAGTGGTGAAACGTCTGTACTTATGGAATGAATTGTTGCTCCTATAGCACCTAAAAACCCAGAGATGCGTTTGGATCCACCCAGTTCTGGCTACTTCCATTAGCGCTGGTCTGATAGACTTGTCCGTGCATGGTTAATAAGTTTCAATGGAAAAATGTCACATCTACCACAAGAATCTTTGGTAGCTTACTACAAGAAAAATTACGATTTGCGAAAGATAAATCTGCCGCAAATCACCTAAAATCCACTGCAAATTTACAATTTGAGGTGGATTTGCGGCGAATTCGTGACCGCCGCAAAAATGGTCGTTGCAATTTTATTTGCGGCAGATTTTAATAATCCGCCGCAAATCCGCCATAAATCACTCCGGCAACATGCCGGAATCGTTGCCGGAATGGTCTTATTTTGTGGCGGATTTGTCCGCTGCTAATTTGCGACAAATTTTGCAACGGATTTTTCCACCCTAAATTTGCGGTGGATTTTGCGACAGATTTGTCTGCCTTTCTACACAAATTGGTGACAGATTTTGCGGCGAATTTTTCCACCGCAAATTTTTTGGATTTTTAAAAATATTTAAAATAAATGTTCAATATCCACAATTATATTACTATCAATACATACAGCACTCAGACATCAATTTCAACTTGTCAATGCATTCAAAACAACACTCAAGCATTAATTTCAACTTATTAATACATTTAACCAATTCATAAAACAAACATAATAAATTATATTACTTAAACAAAGTTTCTTCAAAGACAAAGTTTAAAAGAACTATCAGAATTCATACAACACTCAAGTATCAATTTCAATTCATATGATCATTATCCTTGTCATCTTCATGATCATCTTCAGTATCCTCATTGTCTTCTTCTATTAGCGGTTGTTGTTGGCTTGGCTGAGAGCCAGCGGCTTGTAAATATGATTTCAGCATATTACCAATCATTTGTTGCTGTTGACGCTAGTATCGTTCAAATTGCATTTTCCACTCCGCCTCACGTTGTTGGTCACGTTGTTGGTTCTACTGCTCCATTTGTTGTTGAATCTCCTGAACCCGATCCAATATCTCCTCTTGCAACTGCTCATTAACCTGATTAATATATATAAATACCAATTCATCAATTCATTCCACAAATAAATTAATTAATCAAAAATAAGAAAAATGAAATGATTGACTACATCCATCAAAATACAAAAATCAATTAATAAAAAATGTTGAAGCTATTACTTAACTTGATTAATAACGTGCTTAGATACTTGAGAACCAAGGCCATAAACACGACCCTTCTTTATCCCGCCAACAATTTTAATCCAAAGCTCTCGATTGGTCATTTGTGTATAAAATGCCCATTCTTCATTTGAGCACTAAGAAGATTGTTCAGATTCCTTTGCTTTGAATTCCTCCTAAAGATGGAAATAAAAAACCTCTTATGGCTATTGTTATAAGATGAGTTAATATTAAATTTTATAATTTCAAAAGAAATACTAACATATAAATCCTTAGCTTTAGTAAAAACTCATGCAGTACGGTCTTCTTTCCTCAAATGTATGTAACGAAAAGTCTCATCAACTGTGGGATCTCTACCTCAAGCCTTAGCTTGTAATAATGAGAAAATAAGTTAATAACAAAATAATAAAACATATTACTAAACAACTAACGATGATAGTTACTAATTTTTACGCATGGGTGCCGATAGAAATGCAACCACCAGTGTGTTAGCATCCACCAGTGTCAGAAGCACGATTCATCTTTGCTTATTGACATTTCTCCTTATACATGCTACTAGCCCAGTGCCTGCGTAAGTCTTCCCATATAACTTCTCCAATCCAAAAAGGTCTTTCATTTAAGTTACATGCCTACCCTAGTAAACTTGATAGTCTCTTCGAACTACGACTATTATATGCCTTCCGCATATAGTTATGATGCTGAGACATCCATCAAACATAACCCTTCAAAAATATGTTGTAAATAACATTAAAGTTAAAAAAATTATACTATTACAAGACAAACAAACATAATTAAACAAATAAAAAATGATACATACTTGAAACTCTCGGAACCACATTTCTCTAGTATCATTGGGTATTTCTCCCTAAGATGTCCAAGGTTGATTATACCTAGATCGTATAATCTTTGTTATGACATCAGTAGTAGGTTTAGATGGCAGAAACCTACGATACAATTTAAAAAAGAAAATGTAAATATTCTCAACAAAAAATTTGAATGCGCATAACTATAAATGAATAACAAATATTTATACACATACCCAAAATCACCATCAGGCTCAACAAACGTCTTGTTACTTTGATTTGTTGCAGAAATGGGAACATTAGAATTATGGGTAGCCGGTGACTCATGGGTACCCGATGACTCACGGGTACTCGGTGATGGGCCAATAGTAGGTGACCCAGAATCATATGTTATACCATCCGGTGAATGGGAAGTATGTGACGGACGTTGGGATCCAAGTGTGGGTATCATAACGTACTCAGAAGATGGTGGTTGAAGCAAACTTGTAGTGGGTGATATTGTAACTGGGGGTGGAGATGATCCTGATGTTTGCCCCCTAGGTGGCCTCCCTATATTGATTCTAAGACGTCGAAGTTGTTGCTTCTCCTTCTCTTCCCTTTGCCCTTATCTCCTCGTGACGATGACATCTGCACAAATAATAAAAATATAATGTAAATATAATTCCAAACACAACACAATAATGTATAACTAGTAACAACAACATATTAATATAATTCTATACTCACAGTTATGAGGAAACATTGTCATCATCACTATTTGTTTCATATTCATTATTGGAAGATGTTTCATCATCGTTGTCATTAAAACTTTGTTCTTCTTCATCATTTTCATCATGTCTACTAGAACTAACATCTTGAACTACATCATAAACCTCATTAGTGTCTTGCAAGTGGTCAATGAGATCCACATCAACAATTAGATCCACAAAAGTCATAGTATCATCTTGGAATACAATTTCTTGGGCACTTTCAATTTCAACTCGACCTCTTGCCTTGGTCTTTATTACCATCTACCATTGGACCTTATCCTTTTTCTTTCTAGGAAAAGGAATGTAATACACTTGTCTTGCAGAGGAAATAAGGATAAAAGGATTAAACCTCTCATATCATCTAGTGTGTCGAACCTCGGTAATCCTATAATCTTTGTGAACTCTTGTACCTTTATTAATCATAGGATCAAACCATTTACATTTAAAAAGAACAACGTTTTTTTGGGTTCCCCAAGATATTCTAACTTAACCACATTTTTTAGTATTCCATAATAATCATTTTCATGCTCACCATTAGTTGAGCCTTTAACACACACGCCACTATTGATTATTTTTTTCCCATCTGACTAAGCATCTATGTGAAATTTATATTTATTGACAAAATACATTGGCCAAAGTGTCACACATCTACTAGGCCCCCATGCCAACTCATGCAAGTAAGAATTATTACCATATTTTGTGGATTGTGAACCTAGATAAAAATATAGTTAATGTTAATGATCTAAAACATATATAATGATTGAGAAAACCAATCCTTAGTAATGTTTAAATACTTACATAAATTCTGAACCACTCTATAAAATCTGCATTTATTCTTTCATTTGAATGTTCCTCAGGAATGTTGAAATATTGTAAAAAAAATACTGAAAAATTGAAAGTTTATGATTTGATTGTTAGTGAGCAATACATTTGAAATTTAAATTAAATTAATAGTACTACTTACTTGAGGTATAGTTTAACTTCTTCACAATTTAGCAAGATGTACAATGTCTCAAATTTCATCTCAACATCATTTAGCCACTGTATTTTTTATGTTCCATAACCTCGGCCGGGTTGATTAAAAATTGACAAAGTCGATTCCATTAACATATTTTCATCTGTATCATCATTTCACCTAACTCTAGTTCTCATTAACTTAACATGAGGCTCAAAGTAAAATAAATAAAAATGAGATATCTCTTGAATCAAATAAATTTCACAAATAGAATCTTCAACCTGAGCTTTGTTCTTGACTATTTTTTTATCTTGTTTAAGTACCTCTCAAATGGATACATCTATCTGTACTGAACTGGCCCCCTACTCTTGCTTCATAAGGTAAATGGACTGGTAAATGTTTCATGGAATCAAAGAAACCCGATGGAAATATCCTTTCCAATTTATACAAAATCACCGGAATGTTCTGTTTCATTTGGAGCATGTCTTTTTCCGTCAAAATCGTTAAGCACAAGTCTTTAAAAATTGACTCAATTCAGTCAATGGCTTCCAAATTTGATCTGGCAATAAAGAAAAAGCAACTGGAAGCAAACTCTCCATAAACATGTGACAATCATGACTCTTCATTCTAAACAATCGTAATTGATTCATGTCCACACATCTAGCCAAGTTCGAAGCATAACCATCTGGCATTTTTAAATGCTGCACCCATTCACAAACAATTTTCTTTTGCTCTTTTGTAAAAGTATAATTAGCCTTTGGTTTCATGATCTTAAAAAGTCAATAAGCTCCAATTATTGTCATTGACAATATTCTTTTAAGTTCATTCTTGCCTTCATATTATCCTTTGTTTTGCCCTTAACATCCATAACAGTATTGGATATGTTATCAAAGACATTTTTTCAATATGCATGACATCTAAATTATGCCTAATTAAATTATCCTTCCAGTATGGTAACTCTTAAAATATGTTCTGCTTAATCCAATTATGATAAACACCATACTTATGGTATTTGCACGACTGCATTTCAGTTACTTTACTAAAGGCACTAATAATCTCACTTAAGTTATGTCCAGATAATCTTGGTGGAGACAAATCATTCACTACAGTTTTCTTCTTAAATACATTTTTATTTCTTCTAAACATGTGATCAACATGTAAGAATTGACGATGGCAGTCAAACCATGAATTTTTTCCCCTATGCTTCAAAGTGAATGCCTTTGTTTGATCCATGCAATATGGATATGCTAATTTACCAGCAGTCATCCATCCAGACAATATTTCATATGCAGGAAAGTCATTTATTGTCTACATCAATGCAGTCATCATCATAAAATTTTGTTTGCCTGACACGTCATAAGTTAAAACACCCACCCATAAAATTTTTAGTTCATCGATTAATGGTTGTAAATAAACATCAATCTTGCTCTTGGGATTGTCAGGACCAGGAATAATGCATGTTAGGAACATGTCTGGGGCAGTCATACACATTTCTAGAGGCAAATTATATGGAGTGACTATCACAGGCCAACAAGAATAAGGAGAAGCAGATTGATTGTAGAGAGTGAAACCATTGGCACACAAACCAAGCCTAACATTTCTAGGATCAATTGCAAATTCAGGATATGTCCTATTAAAATGCTTCCATGCTTCACCATCGGATGGGTGAGACATCTCCCCCTCTTTCTTATTATTTTCAACATGCCATCTCATGTGTGAAGATGAGCTCATAGAGGAATATAACCTCTTGAGCCTAGGAATAAGAGGTAAATAATGCATTCTTTTCACCGGAACTTCATTATTATTTCCATTACTGGTTTTACGAAATTCTATCTTTTAGCACCACAAAACCTACATTATCTGGCATTATCATAGTATAACATATAGCCATTTACACAACAATCTATTTTTCTTCAAGCAAGCCTGAGTTTAGCAACCAGTTTCTTTGTTCTATAGTAATTCAAAGGAATTCATGTTCCTGGTGGAGCAACATCTCTTAATATCTACATAAATAAATCAAAGCATGCATGCGTTACATTATAATCAGATTTGAGCTTAACATTCGAACTGCCAAGGATAACTCAGAATGAGTTTCGAATCCAAGCCATAATGGCTGACTTAAAGCATTTAATAGATCATAAAACTCTTCGGCCTCTGGATGTGGAGGCTCCTCAATACTCTGTTGAAAACGACTCCTAAAATCCCCAAAGTCTGTTCCAGCCGCATCACAAACCATCTTTTGATATTTATCAACCACGTCTTCCTCCTCTAATATAGGACTATGAGTAGTGTTCACATCAAAGTTTATATCTACACTAATTGGATCAGGCTCTTCCTCTCCATGATCTGTCCAATATCAATACCTAGGTTTGAATCCTTTTTTATACAAATGAACTTTCACAATCTTGGGTTTCAACAATTTCCCACTATAACACATCAAACAGGGACACTAATTGTTCTTTCACTTAAGTAATGGGAAGATTGACATGCATAATTCACAAACTCTTCAACTCTATATATAAACTCTTGTATAAGTCCTCTACGACGCGAATGAGTCCTATTATACATCCATCTACAATTTTCTGGAACTACCATTTTTCGCAATGATATTTTACACTTAAATCAAAATACAAAAATGGAAAATGCACAACATATGTTGCATAATTTATCTCACTTTTAAAATTATACTTGTATAAATATTTCAATCCAAATAACTATTATTTTCAAATTCTTCATCTCTCTTAACATAGTATGGCCCTATCCCATTCAAGAACTGCACTTTTTCAGCACTTGATTAATAGTACTCATATGATTCAATCACATATGATTCAATATCATCATGAAGTCATTTCTCAAATTTGTTTGGATGTACAATTTTTTCACAATCTAATGAATTCTAATCATTCGATTCAAGGTTTAAAGTTTGCATTTAGGTAACCTAGGTTAAAGAATTATGTATCCATCAATTTTAGATCAAAAATGTCATTTTTAAAAATTTTGGTCTCAGACACGACCTACCCTGTGTCCTGCTCTGTGAACGTTGTTCACAGAATTCTTCTAGCAGAGGAGAACACGGCCCCACCTGTGTCTTTAGACACAAGCCATGTTTCTGGGTCAGAAACTCTTCATCTCACTTTGAAGAGTTGTGACACTATTCCTAAAGCCAAAATCTTAGATTTTGGCCACTCCAATCTAACTTCTAAGTGATTCCAAGTACCAAACAAGTTCATAAACCTAAAAGAAACTTAAAACACTAATTTATTTCATAAAAAATGGATCAAAACACTAAATCCCTCATCCAAAATCACAATTCAAAAGTGGGTTTAATACTTCCTTTTTGAATCTCAAAACTCACCCAAAATCAAGAGGGGAAAAATCAAGTTCTCATGTCATGAATCAAATAAAAACACATGAATCTTTCATTCTCAATTAAAATCTCATCATTTCATCAAAAATTTAGTTTGAAAGAAAATGAAAATGGATAGGAAAGATGAGAAAAACTCCCTACCTTAACTTGGTATCACTTTCTTCGTGCCTTTTCTATCCTCTTCCTAGGTGGCCTTGGTTTGATTCTCTTCTATTCCCCTTGATTTCCTTCCTTCTCCCTTTGTTTCTTCCTTCTTCAGCCACTAACGAGAGAGAAAAGAGAGAGAGCAGAATGAGGGATTTTTTCGCTGCAAATTTATTTTTATATTTCGATAGTTTTTTTGCAACGGATTTTTCTGTCGCAAAAATTTTTTTAATATTTTTTTTACAAATTTTGTATTACGTTTACAATTTTGCAACGAATTTTTTCACCGCAAATATATTTTTAAATTTTGGCAATTTTTGCGGCAGATTTTTTCGTAGCAAAAAATATTTAATTTTTTTTACAAATTTTTTATTACGTTTATCAATTTTGCGACGAATTTTTTCATCTCAAATTATTTTAAAATTACGGTAATTTTTTATGGCGGATTTTTTCGTCGCAAATTTTTTAATATTTTTTTACTTTTTTTATTACGTTTATCAATTTTGCGGCAGATTTTTTCATCACAAATTTATCTTTAACCTTGCTGGGGATTTAGCGGCAGATATTTTTGCCTAAATTTTTTTTAAATTTTTTTATTTATTTTTCTCCCAAATTTTTTTATTATATTTATTAATTTTGCGACGGATAGTTTCGCCGCAACCTTTTTTAACCAACAAGAAAAAAATTTCACTGTAAAAATGTTGTCGGAGCCCTATTTGCGGGGGACAATCCATCGCAAAATTTCACCACAAAATCTGCCGCAAATTGAGACAGATTTTAATCTGCCACAAATTTGTTGTTTTCTTGTTGTATATATATACACACACACATACTTTTTAACAGTTAAGAATTATGAATTGTTATTCTCACCTTCCAGGTAAGCTTGGCAATAAGGCAGGTAGGAGTAGGTTTTTGCTCAACCTGATCCCACTCTGCACCCTTAAGATTAAAACCTGCACCTACCCCATAAGAAAAAATATTAAAATCCACTCGCATCTATGAATATTTTACATTAAGTCTATATATAATATTTAATCTCAATCTTAAAATTAATCATTCATCTCACATAAACTAAAAAATATGTTCAAGATAAGTGTTAAACTAGTGAAGATTAGTTAATATAATTAGCTTAATTAGTAACTAAATTAAACATAATGTTTGTTAATATGCGGGATGTGGAGCGGGGTAGGGTGCATTGACCAAAACCTGCACCTGCCCTGTCCTGCCCCGTAGCAAAGTGGGTTTTAAACCCGCCTCATGCAGGTTGGGGCGTGTTGGGTACTTGCGGAGCAGGTGGAAATTGCCAAGCTTACTCCCCGGTGAAGTTGGCACTAACCACAAGAAGGTGGAATGAATTGTGGTCTTTTTTTTTCAAACTAAGTAATTTCTAAAATTTAAGTAATTGAGTCTGCTCAATTCTTACTCAAGTTTAGAACTTGGTACTGAGTAGACTCACAATAATTTCTCAGAGATGATGAGTAGATTGAGAACAAATGTACTTGTATGAGAAATGATTAAGATTGATAGAAATAAGATAACAGTAGTGAATCTTATATTCTAAAATGAAATTTTCAAACTTCCAATGAGATTAAAATTGAAATGTATCAGTGCAGGAACTGAGTAAGGTTTGAAAGTCTTTTAGAAGTGATAAGATCTATGTGTGTGAAATGCACTCAAGTTGAGTTTATAAGAAAATGTTTCTTTATTGGTTTTTCTTTGAAATGCTTCAAAAGTTTTGTCACCAGATTAATTCAAAGATGAAAAATGATTAATGCAACTTAAGTTTTAAAAACAAATGCAGAAGCTTAAATCAGAGAAGTAGGGAAAGGAAAACTTAACACAAAAATTTATCATGGTTCACCTCCAACCACTTGAGGCTACATCTAGTCCCCAGCTACTGCTAGGATTTTCTTCACTATCTTGAGTATTTTTTGTACACCATAGCTGCTCCCAGCTATAAACCAAGTATTTTTTGTTTACAACAGCCACTCCTGGCTTCTAAACTCACTTCTCACCGTGGATAACACACACCACTAGTTCACCACACTCACCACTAGAGTATAAGTGTACAGACAATAGGATTTAGAAAAGATTTATCTCTCACAACACTCTTAGAGTGGATAAACTTAGTGGAAGCTTAGAGAATAACACCTACAACAAGTTATATCATAATGCTTTGGTAGGCAGAGAACATTTGAGTAAATTAAAAAGGCTTTTTATAAGAAGATAGAATTCTTGCACTATTATATTGGTTAATCACTATTATAACCTTTCATTCTTCATTATGAAGTCCTTTTATAGCCTTCTTTAGACTAGCTGTTGGGTTTCTGCTGTTCCTGGCACAACAAAAACAAAACTAGTTGTTACTTTACTGTTTTTCTTGTCTGGTACAGTTTTGTCTTTTAGCGCCATGAGTAGACTGAGTTTGATGAGTCTGCTCAACTCTTGTTACTCAGTTAAACGTCTCCAATCTTTGCAGGTGACTGTTTCTAATTTAACATCATAGAATGATGGATTGTCCGTGATGAAAACACTAAGAAAGAGAGTTCTTGGAGATGCCTTTCAATTTTGGTGCATTTTCTTGGAGTTGTGTAAGGCGAGTGCTCTTCTTCGAATTTATTATCTTAATTAGTCTACTCATGGATTTTTTGAGTCTTCTCATAGATGTTCACAACTTTATTGAATCTTCTCATATCTTTCTAGAGTCTTCTCATGTCTTCATTGAGTTTTCTCATGACTCCCTTGAAGCTTCTTTACTTTAGAACATGTCAAATCTTTAATCTTTGATGATTCCCCTTTAAAGACCTATTAAGCTCAAAATCTATAGATCAAACACAAAATGACCATAAACCAAGTTAGTTTATCTTATCATTATGAGATCATGTTTTCAAATATGGTTTGTTACTCATCAAAACTCATCACAAAAGGGACTTAGATCTAACACTTGGTCCTTTCTTGCTTTAGATGGAGACAAGAATAAGAAAGCATTTAACTTTCCATTTTCCTTAGTTACCACTTCTTTTGTTTCACTTTTATCTTTCTTTTATCTTTTATTAAATTTCTTTTTTTTTCTAAATTTCATGTGATCTTAAAAATATATTTTATCAAAAAAAAATCTTTTTCATGTGTGTATTGGAAACATTGTTTTTTAACATTTATACACTGATAGTGTATTAAAATTAAAATCAAATACTAATGAGGAATAATGATTACAATCAGGAAAATGCTTGATACACATTTCTTAGAGTCACATTACCTCACATTTATGTTAGGTGACAAAATCAAAAAATGAATGTGTAGAAAATGAGATGA
The DNA here is from genome assembly GCA_029884595.1 of Ormosia semicastrata. Taxonomy (NCBI): domain Eukaryota; kingdom Viridiplantae; phylum Streptophyta; class Magnoliopsida; order Fabales; family Fabaceae; genus Ormosia; species Ormosia semicastrata. Next base: position 26,220,379 of record JAQQTO010000056.1, read on the forward strand.
AGTCAATTATAATCAAAAGGTGATATGCATTATACTGATAGATTAAATTAGGGACAATAAGGTGCCTGCATTATAATTACAAGTATTTCTTGGCTTAGGTTGTGAAGTTAATACCTATTTTAGAGAAGTCGTTACTTAGTTTTCTCAAGATGATGGGGCAATAAAGACTTGAAGATAGATAAGACACTGGTGGGGTCTCACTCTTTCATATGTACATACATATAAGAATATTCTTTAGTATGTTAACTTATAAGCCATTTTCAATAATGTAATTGTTCTAGATTGGGATCTGACTTCCACATCCTTGGGGGCATCCCTGTCAACATGAGCATCTTAATTGCACACACCATGAAACACGGCCTGAGTTAACGCCACTTCACCGATGGTAGTTATGCAATCAGGAGACAATCACTCCCAACAAATCTCATGCAAATAGGAATGGTTGCAGATCTCTTTAAATAACCATAACTACCCATCAATAACAATTCAAATTGGAATTTCCCTCTTATCTTGCTTAACAACTAACAACGCCCCCTATAAATATTCAGCTAAATCATTTAGGTATCTGTCTGAATCCTAAATACTCTCTCCTAGTGCATAGCCTGACTTGAGCATCAAAGTACCTTTTGCAAGTTCACCACCCCTCTGCTCCATCGCTTGACCACTGCACCAAGGATGAAAACACTATCATCAACTCACTAGAAATCCTTTCAGGTGAAATTTTCTGATCCGCTCAGAACATTGGTGCCATCTATGGGAAACCATAAACTCCTAATCCTACTACCACCATGGTAAATATAAGAGAACAATGTGCTTCTGCAGTACAAAACCAACTTGTCACTAGCCAACATTGTTTCCACTACTCATGATCAACTTGTTGCCAGTAATACTATACATCTGCCACCATACACAACCAACCAGTGACGGCCCACCCAGAATCTAAGAGAGATGTAGAGGAGGCTTCTCTCTCCAATGAAAGCCTCTATCCTCCCCTATCGTGGATTCCATCCAGACAACGGCAAGGCTCTCGCGCAATGCCCTTAAGAGTTATTAGAGAATGGATCCTAGCTTTGCAATGCTTGGGAACAAGTGAGGAGGATCTTGCCTAACAGTAGGAGGAGTCTATGCCCCAAAAGTTAACCCACTGTGAGATGGCGAACCTAATTCGCTACCAAGATAAATGATTACAAGAACAAGGCAGGCATTTAGAAGAATTGGAGAGATCAATCCATATAGAGCGAGAGGATGAAAATTGGAATTTAAGAAGAGAATATGATCAACACAGAGAACTTGTGTGCACCGGGAAGCGTGATACAAAAACTCAAGGGCAATAAAACCTGGCAAGCATGGGACCCTCACTCAGCAAGGATAACCTTTCTCAAATGAACTTATATCATTTGAGATCCCCAGGAGGTTCAAGTACCCGACAAACATTAAGGTGTACGATGATACAATGGAACCCCAAGAGCACCTAGATGCTTACGTTTTAGCCATGATGTTTACCAGAAGGAATAATTTTCTCATGTGTCAGGACTTTCCCCTCTCTCTTAAAAAGGCTGCCTTGAGATGGTTCAATATCCTTCCTCTGAGATCCATTGAAGACTAGGATGGTTTGTCATCAAAATTTTTGTTGCCATTCACCACCAGCAAAGTGTGATCGAAATCTATTTCATGTTTGGCCCACGTTAAACAAGGGAAAGAGGAATCTCTCTGAGATTATATTTCCAAGTTTAACAAAGAGTCCCTAAACATCAAGATTAGGACAAAAGATTGGCCCTGCACTACATCAAGGAGGGACTCTGCCAAGGCTCACTTTTCCACTCCCTTGTGAAGAAAGAAGCCCTCACAATGGATGAATTCAGAGAAAAGGCACAAAAATACATTAACATAGAGTACGTCATTAAAGCTAGGAAGAACTTGGAAAAATGTGAGGATACACGGCCAAAACTGGTCCAGGCCCCCTTATAGCCATAAAACTCAAAGCCACCACTAAAGGAGAGGTATCCAAACGATACACCTCTCAACGTTCCCCAAGCTCAGATCTATCAGGAGGTAATGAGCACTAAGTTCCTAAATATTTCTAACCCCCCACCAAAGAAGCATGCACAAAAAGACAAGTCCAAATGTTATGAATTCCATAATGGCTACCGACACAACATAGAGGACTACGTTTGTCTCCAAGATGCAATTGAATCTCTTATCCAGGATAGTCATTTGGGATGCTACATCCACCAATCTTGGAATGAGAATTAGCACAGATCCCTGAACTATAGGAGGAGAAGCTACAGTCCAAGGAGGAGTCCTTCCCCCTATTAGAGAAGAAGGTTCTTAGCAAGAAATGAGCGCCAAAGGGAAACTCACCCTAGGATAACAGGAAAAACCAAGATCACAGAACTTCTCGGGATTCATCTCCCTAGAATGATGATCGTCGTCATGCCAAAGTTACCCGGACTATAAACACAATATCAAGTGGATTCGCAGGTAGTAAGGAATAAAACAATGCTAGGAAGAAAGCCCTCTGCATAGTCTTGAGTGTGGCCTCCCACTTATTATTTTTGTGGTCATTACCAATGCCGAGGTCCATCAATTTTTTGTTGATCAGAGAAGTTTAGTAGACATTATGTTCATGGACCTCTACAAGAAGTTAGACTTCTCAGATAAAGACCTTATCCTATACACCAGAAAGCTGATTGGCTTCACTGGTAATAAAATCACTCTGATGGGATATGTTGAAACTAATCTAATCTTAAGAAAGAAGCCTCTCTTTTCAAAGCAATCAAAGTTAAATTCTTGGTAGTTGATTGCCCCTTAGCCTACAACATAATCTTGGGCTGCCCTTCGCTCAATGCCCTTGGTGCAGTTATTTCAACCATCCACTTGGCTATGAAATTCCTAAACAAGGACAATGAAATTGTCATAGTCAAAGGGGATCAGGTGATGGCGTGAAGATGCTACAATGAAAGCCTCAAGAGAACAAAACATCATGCATCTAGTTTGACCACTACAAACCTCCCCCAATGTCCTCTAGACGAACTAGATATAAGGGAGGAGATCTGGGATACCTGCCCTTAACTTGAAGGAGAGCTCGTACCCTTCCAACTTGGCCCCAAGTCAAACCAAGTCACTAAGATTGGAAGACAGTTGAACCTAGACGAAAGATCCCATCTAAACACATTCATTGAAAAAAAAATAAGGACCTTTTCGCTTGGACTTCTGCCGACATGCTAGAACTGGATCCAAATTTCATCTCTCACTGACTATCTATTAGGTTGAACACCAAACCTATCTCCCCAAAATAAAGAAAAGTAGGACCAAAGAGGCAGGAGATAATTGAAAAACAAGTGAAGGAGCTCTTAGATGTTGGCTTTATTAGGGAGATTTTCCTACACCACTTGACTATCCAATGTGGTCCTAGTCAAAAAGGCAAATAGGAAGTGGCGCATGTACATCGATTATACAAATTTGAATAAAGCATATCCAAAAGACCCTTACCAACTTCACAACTTTGACAAGCTAATGGATAACTCATCCAACTTCCGCCTTCTATCATTCATGGATGCTTATTCCAATTACAACTAGTTTCCTTTGAACCATGATGATGAAGATAAAACTACATTCATCATAGAAAGGGCTAGTTATTGCTACTGGGTTATGCCCTTCGGCTTAAAGAATGCTAATGCCACCTACCAAAGGATGATGGACAAAGTCTTTAACGAACAAATTAGTGGGATGCTGGAAGTCTACATCGATGACATGATTGTAAAGATAACAAAGGCTAGAGACCATGTCTAGGATCTTGGTGAAGTCTTCACGTAACTCTAAAAGCATAACATGAGATTAAACTTGGAAAAATGAGCATTTAGAGTACAAGTCGGGAACTTCTTAGGCTTTTTATTGACAAACTGCAACATTGAGGCCAACCTTGACAAATGTCAAGCTGTTCTAAACATGCGGAGTCCCGAGTTCATTAAAGAAGTATACCAACTAACTGGATGGATAATAGTTTTAACTCGTTTCCTTGCAAAGGTCACACATAAATTCATCATCTTCTTCAAACTACTTAAAAAGGTGAAAGATTTTGAATGGGCTCTGGAGTACAAGGCCACATTTGCGGAGCTCAAGAATACTTTGGCTTCACCCCCAATTTTAACAAGATCAGATCACGACAAGACTTTGTATGTCTACCTCTCTGTTAATGAAGAAACAATTAGTTCTGTGTAGAGTAGAGAGACCCCAAATGGGCAACAACCGATTTACTATGTCAGCAAAGTCTTGCAAGGGCCCAAAGTACTATATCAGAAGATTAAGAAGTTGGCTTTAGCACTCCTAACAATAGCAAGGCGACTCAGGCAATATTTTCAATGCCACCCTGTTGTTGTAAGGGCGAATCAACCTATTCTCCAAGTGCTACACAAACCAGACCTCGTGGGAAGAATGATAGCTTAGTCTATGGAGCTTTTCGAGTTTATAATTACCTATGAACCATAACAAGCCATAAAAGCTCAGGTATTTTTCAATTTCATAGTGGGATTGATGCAGGATCCCGACCATTCTAGAGGAAATTCTTGGACCATCTATATCGATAGATCCTCAAATCTAGAATGGAGCACTGCTGGAGTCATCCTGGAAAATGGACAAGGCATGTTCATAGAACATTCCTTGAGGTTTGACTTCCCAACCTCAAATAATCAAGCAGAGTATAAAGCTTGCATTGTTGGGATTGCATTAACAAAGGATATGGGAGCCACTGAGGTAACCTTGTGCAGTGACTCATAGTTGGCGACATCCCAGATCCAAGGTGAATATCAGGCGAAGGAACCACTGCTCTAGAGGTACTTAGATAAAGTAAAAAGTTTACTGAACAGCTTTACAAAAGTTAAAGTATAGCACATCCCTACAGCAGAATTCATATGCCAATATCATCTATAAACTTGCAAGTACAAAGAATCCTAGAAACAACTAGTTTGTCATCCAAGAAACATTGCTTGACCCTAGCATTACGGACTCTAAGGTCCTCTTACTTGAAGATGAAGTAGAACATTAGATTACTCCAATTATCGCCTACTTACGTGATGGGATTCGGTCTGGAGATCCTAAGGAGACACAAAAGTTAGTACGGACAGTGGCTTGGTATACGTTGTATGACAATCAGTTATAATACCATTGGTTCTCGTTCCCCTTCCTTAAATGCCTTGGTCCTAAGGTAGCTTAATATAACTTGGATGGGATCCACAAATAGAGCTACAAACATCACCTTGGGGGAAAATCCTAAGCTCGAAAGATGCTATGTGCAGGGTATTTTTGGCCCAATATGAAGGCAGATTCCATGGAGCACGTCCAAAAATGCGATAAGTGTCAATAGTACACAGACCTTTACTCTGCCCTACCAGAAGAGCTCACGACCATCTTGGTCCCTTGGCCTTTTTTCCAATGGGTTATCAACATCCTAAGACCATCTTCACAAGCTGCTAGACAACTCAAGCACTTAGTGGTAGTCGTGGACTACTTCACCAAGCGGATTGAGGTCGAACTACTATCCACGATTACCTTGGCCCGAATATAGGAGTTTACATATAAGAATATTATCAATCGTTTTGGGATCCCAAAGTCCATTATTACAGATAACAATACCCAATTCACTAATAAAACTTTGAGGACCTTCTTTTCGGGCTTCGCCTTAAACACCACTTCTTTGCGGTAGAGAACCCTTAAACGAATGGACAAGAAAAAGCTACTAATCGAGTCATTATATGAGGGCTCAAGAAGAGACTTGACGAAGCTAAAGGGAAGTAGGCTGAACAGCTTAACCATGTACTCTGGGGAGAAAGACCCCTTTCAAATTAACATATGGATCTGAGCCAATGATCTCGGTAGAAATCAGGAAGCCCAGTTGGCAGATACAGCACTTCTCAAAGAGTTCCCATTCAGAGCTCATCCGACGAAACTTAGACTTGTTAGAAAAACAATGCTACATTGCCCATATCTACGATATCGCTGTAAAACAAAGAATAGTAGCTAGGTACAACACCAAAGTGATTCCATAGAGGTTTGTGTCTAGTGAACTTGTACTATGAAGAGCGAATATTGGTAGAAGAAACACAGCTCAAGGGAAACTGGCCTCAAATTAGGAAGGGCCATATCGGATTACCAGCAAGATAGGAACCAGGGCTTACACTCTTGAAACTCTCACGAGGAAGCCTATTAAAAACTATTAGAATGCGACTAAGCTTAAGAAATATTACAGTTAGAGTTGTATTAGTCCTTCCAGATTCTGGTCTCATAGAAAAACTTGTAAATAAATGTTGAATCACGGCTTTATCAAATAAAGATTCAGTTATCCACCTATTACTTTGCTTAGTTTACAAATTTTGCGCAACCCACAAGGCCAAATAACGCCTTGAGATACACGTCCCTACAGGTTTAGTTATCTCGATAATACACATCACGCAACCCACGGGACGACCTTCGCCATCCTGAAGAGGTCCAAGGGATGCGCACCCTCTTCGAGGTCTGCCATCTCAACTACATACTAAAAGGTCAAAGTGGTTTTTACTTTAAGACCAATTTTTACCAACCAACATTAACATCATATTTCAATCTATGTTTCAGATAACAACCTTAACAAACAACGATTTGTTAACTGCTTTGAAACTACATAAATCTAGCTATGAACAACCCAAACAACCAAAAAATTTGCTCTGTTATAGAATGGCTAACACAAATTGACGAGATCTGGGATCGCTAATATTAGCCCAATTTTATAGATTTTTCCTATAAAAAGTAAGCATTATTATAATTCAATATAATTAATTTTAATAATTTTATAATACTATTATTTAATTATTGAGAGAAATTAATTTTATTTAATTATCATTATAATTGCAGGATTTAAAGAAAATGATAATTTCTAATGATATGGAAGAAACATGTCTACACAAAACCTATGATTATTAAGTAGAATTGAAATAAAAAAAGTTAAGTGGAAGAGCAGCATCGCATGTATAATAGGCTTGAGTCTTGATGGGCCCACAACAAATAAATTTTAAAAAGAAAGAAGATTGGACCTAATTGTAAAGAAGGAGGCGCAACTAGGGGTGCACATCGGTTCGGGTTGACCTGATGACCTGACCAATCCGACCCAAACCAATATAAAATATCTGGGTTGGTTCGAGTAATCGGGTCAGTTCAGGTTGAACCCGATCAACCCGTCCACTTATTGGTTTAGGTGATAGGTTCAATAAGTAGACCCGATGACCCGATTAAAAATGGCGTCATCATTTTAGAAATGCTCCTAATTTTTCTTCTTCTTTCTTACCCACTCGAGCGTCTCTCTCCTCTAATTTCTCATGATTTCTTCTCTTCCTTTTTACCCAACCCTCTCCTTTCAAACCACGCACCAAAATTCCCCCTCCTCTCTCGGTCCAGTCACCCTAGTGGCGACAAGTTTGTCACACGGTGACAGCCACCTCCTCTACTCTGCTCACATTCTCCTGATTTCTCTTCTTTCTTTTTTCAAATCCCAAATTAAAAACCCTAAGCACTATCGGTGGTGCGCGATTGGGCAAGTGGAGCTGCTAGCGGTTCAAATCGGTGAAGGAAAGAGGAAGATGGCTTGGTGCTTTGGTCGCGGAGGACAACGACTAGGCCGCGGAAGTGATGCGATTTAGATGGCTAGTGGCACTGCTAGTGATGTGGGTGGTTCAATTTGGGCTTGGGACAAAGGGTATATGATGAATGATTTTTGGTCAGGATTTGGTTGTAGGATCTTGAGTCACTTTGGATATCCAAATCTCAGATTTCCAACAAACCCTAACACAATAACTTAGGAATCCTCACACTGAAGCAGACCAAAATCCAGTGAAAAAGCAACGATTCCAGCAACGTACCACCAATTCTGGCAGCGACCACTAATCAGAGGAGGAGTTGTGGCAGATCTGGAGGTGCCAGGGGCATGGGGTGAGCTGCGAGCGCAAACTGCAAGTGTGAGTTGTGAATGGCAAACGATGAGATCTAGAGGTGTGAACGGCAAGTAGTGAATGATGAATGGCAAGCACAAGTTGCGAACGGCAAGCATGAGATGCAAAGGACGAGCGTGCGACTGTGAACAATGAGCACGATCGGTGAATGGCAAACTATAGCTATGGTGACGGTGAATCAGGGTGTTTGGAGGAGTCTCTTTGAACAACCTGATTACCCAACCCGAACTAACTCAATTGTAATCAGGTTGGTTAAGTTCGGGTTACCAGGGAAAAATTTTCCAAACCCGATCCAACCCAACCTGACCTCAACTAATTGCTTTGGATTTTTATTTTCCCTAAACCTGACCCAACCTGACCCATGTGCAGCCCTAGGCACAACATCGTTAGAAGAAAAGAGGAAATCAATTTAGATCCAAAGTGACAAAAGTCAAGTTACTGGGCCCCATGGTTACTAAAAGAAAAGTAACCTAATGTGAGCATGATTAAAGCTATAAATTGAAGAAGTGCACAGTAGCAGCGCCAAATGAGATTAGGCAGCGTGAGAACAGAAGAATAGAAGCACAGTGACACAGTAACGTTGCAGAGGGGAGAAAATGCAAAAGCACCGCAAGAGAAGAGAAAAATGAAATAGAGAGCGACGCGGCAACAGAAAAAAATATCAGAGAAGCAAAGGAGCAGTATCAATGAAGAATTTTAGTGAGATAATTTTATTGTGTTCTAATCTTTTTTATGTTTTGATAAATTCTTTGTGTTAAGGGGATGATGAAACCTTGATTTTTTTGACATTGCTATATTAAATTATTTTTACCCAATTTCATAATTTAATACTTATTAATTTTATTTTCTTATCATATTATATTAATGAATTTTTAGATGAGTTTAGTCATACTTTTCTCATGTTTTATAATTTATTTTGTGTTATATGAGTATTGGTGGTAATTGTTAGATATCAATTGTGATTTCTTTTTAGGGATACATTTGATGATTTGATAATTTACTATTAATTAGAGAAATTTTATCACACACTTGATTATTATTTTTAGAACTTCGTTGATAGGTTTTCTGTGAACACATGCTTTGCTGCTAGATGTTCATGTGATAAACTATTTGGGTATTAATAATTTGATATAGTTAATGTTAAAATTAATCTTAGTGGGTTCTGATCCGTAGTCATTTTACATCTGGTAGAAACCTCTCTCATATATTTATCTTCTTTTGATTTGCTTTCCAGTTTGGTTATTTATTTAATTATTATTTTTTTTGCATATTTGACTCATTAATTTGTGTGACTAAATTAGAAAGAATTTTTCAATACTTAAAATTAACTCTACGTCTCTGTGGGATCGACCTCATACTTGCTTAATTGTACTTCGATACGGCTTGTGCACTTGCGAGTATTTTAAGGCTTTTAAAAAGTCACAACAAGTTTTTGGCGCTGTTACCGGAGACTTAATTAGTTAAAGTTAAGTATTTGTTAAATTTTTATCTTCTACTAGTTGATTTTTTAATATTTTTATTTATTTTTCTTATTTGTCTTATCTTATTTTTTTATTTTTTTTAATAAATTTAGTTGTTCTATTTTCTTTAATTTTTTTTTGTTTGAGCATTGCATAACAGAGATAGATGTGGTTGTTGGTATAGAAACCATAGTAGAGACAAATGTGGCTATGCAAGGGGGTAATGTTGAACCACTTAGGAAATTTGTGAAACCATATTTGTATGTCAAGGATTTTTTTAGAAATTTGTGAAACATTTAAATTTCAAAATTTTTATACAGAATCTGTGTATTTGCGTCTCTTTCCTTTTCCATTGAAAAGTAAAACAAAAACTTGAATGAATTATTTACCTTCTAACTCTATTACGTCAAGGGAAATGTTGAGCCAAAAGTTTTTAACTAAATTTTTTCCTATATCCAAAACAAATTCTTTAAGAAGTGAAATTTTAGATTTTTTTCAAGAAGACCATGAAAAATTATTTGAAAGTTGGGAAAGGTTTAAAGATTTGCTTGTGAGGTTGATGCGTGAGGATATAGTGATTAAAATTCAGATAAAAATTAGTTGTCAGACCCACTAGAAAATAAAAACTTTACAACTAGTTGTAGTTAGTAAAGGTCAATCCACAGAGAACCAATTCAATTAACACTATCAAGTAATTCTCAATTTAAACTCTGATTAATAATAAATAGTAAATAAGGGGGTTTTGGAGTTTTGATGAACAATGAATAATTTCAAAGGTAATAAATTAACTGAAATCAACAATATAAGAAAATTGGTTAAGAGATTGAATCCACCACTAGATTTATATGATAATGTAAATCCACATATCCTTTTATTTCAACATGCTCAATTATGTTTTTACGTAATTGTGAGAGTAAATCTCTGTTTTCCTTACGTGTTGGCCAATTCAGCAACCGCTCAAATTAACTCCTAATCACTGATTAGTTATAAAGCAACTGCTCTTACAACTATTCAACAATTGCATTAAGATTTAGAAAACCAATCACACTAAGATCTAATCACACACCGGTATTAAATTACTTAGAACATATATTTCTCTAGATCTATTACAACAACCGCGCATAATAAACCCAGATCTACCACTTTTATAACTGGTAAATAGCACAAAGATAATTATACCCACATGAACATCATATATTCTACTAGATCTACTACCGCAACCGCGCATAATAAACCCAGATCTACCACTTTTAAAGTGGGAACAAGTACAAAAACCTTCATACCAACAATAGATTTAGAAATATATGAATAAAAATATAACTGTGTTGAAATAATCAAATATGCAAGGTTCACAACATCAATACTAGTGGTTTCATCACCCCCTTAACCAAGGGAGGTTTAGTTACACATAACTAGAAGGAAATCACAAGAAAAACTGAGAAAGAACAACAAGAGAAACAAAATGCAGAAGAAAAACTAAAGCAAACGAGTTTCTGAGGATTGAGGATGATGGATCTCCGATTGTTCGAACCCGAGACTCCAATCTTTGATCTAAGACTCCCCTCTCCTTCTCCAAGGAGTTGTAGCTGCTCTCCTAGGTCATAACTCTCTTCAAAACATGCCAAGAGTGTCAATATATAGGCCTCCAATACAAACTTCGCGCAGAAGTTTGCAATAATTGATGTCTGGAGGTCATACACGGCCGTGTATGCATACACGGCCTAGGCCATGTATGACACTGAGTTGAGGGTCCAAAATTCACTGTTTCAAATGCAAAGTTAGAGGCGTACACGGCCTAGGCCGTGTATTCTCACATGGCCATGTATTTTTACGCAACCTAGGCCCTGTATTCTGACGCAGGCCTTGTATTCTGACTCTGGCCCTGTAATCTAACTTCCAAGCTCAATATGACCCATTAGACCTCCAAATCTGGAAAAGTGTTCAACATGAAAGTTGTAGATTTGGATCTTAACTATCAATCATAAAAATTTCAGCCCATTTGATAACTTGTAACTCAAGATATGTTATGAACAGTATGCAAAGGTCAAGCTGTCAGGATCAGCACCCTAGTTCTTGCTTCAACTCCAATTTGAGTTATCCAAATGTGTGATTAGGCCTTTGAGGTCTTCATGATAGTAGTAGAGAATTGTCTTAGCTTTCCTACAAGACCAAAATCACATCAATCAAATATTTAAAACTCAAATTATAGCTAGTTTACTGAACATTGACAAAGAGATAAATTAGGGCTAATTCATGCAATAATTCCTTCAATGATCCAATTAGGCTCAATATCATAAAATGTGTCAAAACCAACTTAATTAAACTTAATTGAACCTTAAGAAGCCTAGTGACTGAAAAGCATAATTCAATTATGAGTGCAAATGAACACATTTAAGCAAAGTTTCACAATAATGTTCCAATTAGGGTTTGATATCAGAAACTAAGCTAAATGATGACAATTAAGCACAAATGGAGTTCAATGAATCAATTACAAGGCGATTAAAATATAGGAATAATCAACAGATCAGAGGTGCTCTTACCATGGTTTTAAAAATGATGTCTTGTGCAATATTTTTATAATCGGATGACACAATCTAATAGGGACTTGGTTGAGTCTATGAATGGTGGCACATTTTTGAATTTGAATGTATAAGAGGGTTATCAGTTCTTTGCGGATTTGTCTGAAAATTCTCAACAATAAGACTTTGCTAATTGTAGGGATAAATCAACTCAACCTAAGAATGGAGTTTTATATAAGGTTATTGAGGATACAGGTATCAAAGCTAGACTAGAAGCTATTGCACGTGAAGCTAAGTCCCTATCATTCAATAAAGGAGTTGATCAGGTTAATAGTGCCCAATAAAAAATTTGTGCATTTTGTGGGAGTAATATGCATGTTTCTTCTATGTGTTCTTTTTTTACACCTAACAATGATTGTCTTGTTGAGTAGAGAAACGTAATAGGGAGATCTTTTGCTAATACTTCTTCAAATACTTATAATCATTATTGGTGAAATCACCCCAATTTTTTTGGAGGCAAAATAACTTTTCAGCCTTTTCAGGTAACTTAGGTGGTTAACCTATGGAGAGTCAGACTCAATTTCAGTAGCCTAACCAAGGTTACCAACAACCATCATGATGCGAATTATAAGTTACAAACCCAAGTGTAGGTTGTTTCAAGTAATAAATTCTCAGAAGTTTGAGGTCGATCCATAGGGAATTGATGAAGAAAAATTCTTTGAGGTAAGGAAAAATTTGTCACAATAATAAAGGTGATAAAAGTTATTCACAAATGAAAAAAAAATTGCTTAGTCTAGAAGATCCACTCTTGGTAATAAATTAAAAACAATATTATTTCTTTTTATAACTCAATTGAAATCCACATATAACGGAGGTTCCAATCAGAAAATATAACATTCAAAGTTCAATTAAGATTATAAAAATAATTATATTATGGTTCCTTAAATTATTCACTAACACCAACACTTATAAATGGGCTCAAGTATTCATTGTGTCAACCTCTTGTCTATAATGAATCAAGATCTCCACTTTACAAGGAGGGTTTCTAAATTGATTGGAACCAAAATATAACACATATAATGATCACTTGATAATACATCATTCAAGCACAAGAAGAAAATTAATCTAACCTTAATTTATTACCAAAAGTTTCACCATTTCACCTAAGCAAAATGAAAATTAGTTATTCATGAACAAGAAGAAAGAAAGAGAGAAAAAGAAGGAGATGAACATAACTTCTATTTAGAACAAAAGAAAACTACCACAAGAGAAACAAATAACACAATAACGTGATCTTAATCTCTAAGCTAAGATGGCTAAAATGAGCAGCAAATGCTCCCTTTTATAGATCTTAAGGGAAACAAAATGACAATGGGGTTGTTTGATTATGAGTGAAAAATGTCAAGAGAGTTGTTTGATAATAGTGAATGAGTGGAAAATTATTGAGATATTTGTCTCTCAAATGATTCGGTGCTAAACTCATAGCTATTGTCAGAATATGGAATAGTGGTCTGCATAAAAGTTATAGGTTTTTATCTTAACTTTCCAATGACGCTAATTTCAGCCCAATACCATTCCTATAGATCGAGATATGACGAAATCTTTGCATACAATTTAGGTCCAGCTACAACTCCTCTGTTCTAACTTCTAGGCCCAATATGACCTATTATACTTCTGATCTGACTCTTGTGTTCTCCATGAAAGTTATAGATTTAGGTCTTAACTTTCCAATGCCACTAGTTTGGTGTCAATGGAGCTTATATAGCTCAATAAATAAGCTAATGAGTGTGCAGAGGTCAAGCTGTCAAGATTAACACTATAGTTCTTGCTTCAATTCCAATTTAAATTATCCAAATGTGTGATCTTATGAAAGTTTTAGATAATTGTCTTAGCTTTCCTACAAGACTAGAATCACATCAACCAGATATTTGCAACTAAAATTAGAGTCAGTTTATTAAATGCTGTCAAATAGACAAATTAAAGTCAATTCAAGCAATAATTCCTTTAATGATCCAATTAAGCTCAATATTATAAACTATAACAAAACTAACTTAATTAAGCCTAATTGAACCTTAAGAATCCCAGTGAAAGGATTATAAAATGAATAAAATATATTGCTATCAAATTCTCCCACACTTAGCTTTTGCACTCCCAGGCAAAACACATAAGACTAAAGCTAGGGCACAAGGAAAAACAACACAAACTCAAAAGTTAAAAATTATAAAAGACTCAATTTCTAATAATATTCAAGAATGTAAAAGTTTATAAGCAAGAAGAGCAACCAAAGATTCAAGGGATCAAAACATTTATGAGGTAACGTTTCTTCACATCTCAAACCAATAAGTAAGGAAACTTCAATTGAAAAGCATGAGTCAAGAATGATAGATCCTCACAAGATTCACTATTAATCCCTCATGTGTTTGAAAGGTAAGTATTTCACTCAATTAAACCCATGAAAAATTGTACTACCATAAGTTTGCTTATCTTCTACTTCTCCACTACTCGAAACACATGCACACACAAATCAAGAGGACTTTATTCAAGGTTGTAATTGGGTCAAGGTAAAGGAAAGGGATAATATGGATATGACAAGTTAAATACCAAAGAGAATGAAAGAGCAATAGGATTGAGTTAAAATAACAAACATGAAAAGTTCATCCCAACATAATGCAAATTTCCTTTATATATTCTTTTCGCTTTTCCTTTTTACCTTGTCGACCTTTCTTTACACTTTATTTTTTTTTGTTTTTTATTTTATTATTTTGAAGATGGTTACTCTTTCCTTTTTCATTAACTGTTTTGTGCATACACCCCCACACTTGTTCAAGAACTCATCCAATGTCAACGCTCTCTTATTCCCTAAAGTTAGGTAAGAACATATTTTTTTTAAGGCATGTAATAAGGCAAAAACAAAGAATGGTCGAATAAGCTCAAAGGGGTTAAGCAAGGAAAAATATACAAGGTTGGCTATTTGGTTAAAGTAGCTATTATAAGAAAAATGTCTCAATCATGTTTATGTATGCATGTGAAAATGTAGCCTCAAATAGAGTCAAAGCAAGTTCTAGAGTAATAATTCCATAAGTGAAAATTATACAAGAAAGAAAAGAATAGTGCAAATATTCAATCCATTCATCAATAGGCTTAAAATCTCACAAGACATATTTCTATCACTCTCAATCCACCAATTCAACATTCATAACCAAGCATGTGATTTTTAAGAAAGAAGACAATTTATTCACTCATGTTATGTTCCCTGAATTTGAATGGCTACTTCTACACAAAATAGTTATCTACCTAATTACTCCTTACTCTGCCATAAATTTAGATGTGTCTCAAGAGTAAATTTACCTCAAGACTCAAAGGCGTAATTTACTCCTTACTCTATCATCCTTAATTAGTTTTATTGTTAGTAAGTTGCTGACAAACATATCAATAAACATACTTCCCTAATTTATTTATTTTTTTTCACTTCAACTATGTTTCCTCCCCAACCAAATCATAACATTATCCTCAATGTCAAAATATAGATAGGTAAAGGATAGAAGATATTACCTGTTGTGGCAATTACTGAAAAGAGAAACCTTACACAAATTTAAATAGAAACAAAGTATGATGAATAAAACCAAAGGTAAAGGAAAGTTATAGATGAAGTATCAGATCAAACTCACGTTCCTTGCGGCCTCTCTTACTGTTTCCTTCTGACTAATCTATCTGAGCTATTAATGGATCAGGTTCATAAATAAAAGTTTATAATTTATCAATTAATTCATCAACAGTGGAAGAAGAGATAAGAAGTCATCTTGCCGAAGGTGTGATAAAGTTCTGTTCTATAGCATGGTCAAGAAAAGATAACAAATTATCAAAGAAATTATTATTCAACAAACCTATGGGTTTAAGGTGGATGTTCAGTTGGGCCCAAGAGATAATTTGAAAAAATTCTTTCAAAGTACCAAAACCACCTGGTAAGGCAATGAATGCATCAGAGTTTTCAAGTATTGTCCTCATTCATCCATGCATAGATGATATTTGAAGTTTCTGCCCAATTGTCTTTCCAATGATGTTCTTTTGAGTTAAAGGTCCAAGAATGATATCTAAAACTTGACCGCCTCTTAGATGTGCAGAAAGTGATACAGCCCTCATTAACCCAATGTTATCTCCCCCATATACTACACGAATGTTCCTCGCAGCAAGTGTTCGACCAATAGTGCTTACTGCGTTTACAAACTCTAAACTCTTCCCATAACTTGACCCACAAAATACACAAATATTGGTAAGTCTACGAACAAAAGCTCCCTCCATTCTACACTCACACTACCTTTGAAAGATTATGAGTTAGAGGAAAATGAAGAAAATGGAGTGTTTAAATAAGGAAGAGAATGAGAAAAGGTAATGAAAATACCTAAATGGGTAGGTTGGCTATTGTTAGAAAAATTTGAAATTAAGAAATACAGTTTTTTACTATTTTATTATTATTATTATTTATTTCTTTGAAAGAAAATGAGAGTTGGAACCAGTCCAAAACTGGAGGCTAGGCTCTCATGCCCGTTTATTCAATAAAGATGACGTATCTTTATATTGCGTGTCATCAGTGTAGTAGGTGGCATATCTTTGAGTTACGTGTTACCAGTGCAACATAAGAACTCTACAAGGATTGGGAACACCTTGCCAAAATAGGTCACAAAACCTTTGAGCCCTTTCTGTCCCGCTTACGGAATAACAGCCTTATCTTCTTGCAAACCTAATTAAAGGCATGTATTCTATGAAGGTGGTACTTTGTCGCAACCAGTCAGAACTCACCATGGAGGCCTACTAATTAAAGTAAGTATATGGCTAAGTAACAGTTTCATGTGCACTGTAAAGATAGGACACTTTTATTTGTCCATCAATCGTCCAGAGCTTGGGAAAATCCTAGAAATGGACAATGCGGCTCTCTACAGAGCATAACACACGAACCTTATTTACAGACCGGCGTACGAAGGTCTACCCGAGTCAATAACGAGTCTGCCACTAGCAGGGACTCCATACTCAATTAAGAGTATGGTACTCTTTCGATTGCCCTTTTTTTTAGGAGATGAACAAGATAATATATACATGTTGTTATGATTTTGGCTCATATCTTCCTCTAGTTTTACGTCCAGTAACGGCTTAAATGCCTTCTATGAGTCGAAGATAAGCTTCCCATCTAATTTTCTTATAAATTGGTAAATAGAGTTTTTTTTAGTCAAATTCCCTTAAACTTTTGATGACGAGATTCCACAACTTAAGATGTTCGCGATGCACAACTCCACTAGAATGCGTCTCAAGAGTCAATAAGATATCATCTAATGACTACTTACTCAGTCCATTCTTAATAAAGTATATTTTATCTTCTTGATTTGTAGAAACCATCCCCAAAAAATGACATCGTGTGTTACAATTCCATCACACACATTTGTGATAAACTTGCATTCTTTTCACTCTTCTCCTTTTAGAATTCAAACTTTTACCGAGACCCGAAATGTATGAGACAAATGAATTTGAAGATTCACCTACTAAACGAACCTTTGCTTCGATTATCTAGTGTATATCTTCTGGGATGCCCTTGTGCATTAATAGTCTTAATCTTTCAAACCTAACTTTGTAGATTTTTGTTAGAGCGCTTTGAGGAAGAGAAGGAAAATGCTTTATTAAATTCGAGAGAATGACATCCATTTTAAAGGAAAAGGAATCAGTTACTATAGGAAACTGAAAAACAAACCGACTTGAGAGTCACGAAGTACCATTATTCGCCACTTAACCAGGGTCACAAAGAACTGCAAAAAGAAAGCAACGAAATTAAAAATGAATTCTTCTTATAACAAGGATTAGAAAGGGAGATGAATTCTACCTCAACAACTTGGTTTTCTAGAAATGGTTTGAGTTTTTATACATTGACCTTAAACACATTTCCATTCCTAGGGTTCTCAATGTCTATGGCCCCATGAGGATATACATGTTTGACAACAAAAGGGTCACTCCACGTAGATCTTAATTTTCCAGGGAATAGGTGAAGACGAGAATTATAAAGCAGAACTTTTTGACCAATTTCAAAAAAATTTCTCAAAATTGATTTGGTATGAAAAGCTTTTGTTCTAACTTTATAATTTTGAGTTTTCATATGCATAATTTCTCAATTCCTCAAGTTCATTTAATTACAATTTGCGTAACTTGCAAGCATCATCAAGATTTAAGTTGAAAGCTTTAATGGTCCAAAATGCTTTATGCTCCAGTTCTACAAGTAAGCAACAAGGTTTTCCATAGACTAACCGATACGGTAACATGCCTAAAGATGTTTTGAAAGTAGTACGATAAGCCCAAAGTGCATCGTTTAATCTTAAAGACCAATCTTTACAATTTGGGTTAACCATTGTTTTCAAAATTTGTTTAATCTCCCTATTTACTAATTCTATTTGTCCATTTGTCTGAGGATGATAAGGGGTAGCAATTTTGTGTGTAATGTCATATTTCTTCGGATTCAAATGGTTTATTGCAAAAATGTATTCCTCCATCACTAATGATAGCTCGAGGGATTCCAAATCGACTCAAAATATTTTCTTTTAAAAATTTAAGAACAATTTTATGATTATTGTGTTAACATGGAATCGCTTCAATTCATTTTGAGACATAATCAACTGCAACCAAAATATATACAAATTCAAATGATGATACAAATGGAACCATGAAATCAATTCCCCAATAATCAAAAATTTCAACGACAATGATAGGGTTCAGAGGCATCATGTCTCATTTAGAAATGGAACCCAATTTTTTATAATATTCATAACTTTTGCAAAAAGCATAACTATCCTTAAATAAAGTGGGCCAATAAAATTCACAATGCAAGATTTTCGCAGCTATTTTCTTTGAAGAAAAATGACTTTCACATGCTTCTGAGTAACAAAATTTAATGACACAACCTACCTCATTGTCGAGTACACATCTCTGAAAGATTTGATCAAGATAATATTTAAACAAATATGGGTCATCTCAATAAAAAAATTTCACCTCAATCAAAAACTTCTTTCTGTCTTAGTGTGTCCAATGAGGCGGCATCTTTCCTGTTACAAGAAAATTGAATATATTAGCAAACTAATGCATGGAATTAACAAAAAAATAAAAATTCATCGAGAAAAGAATCATTGATAGGTATGTCATCAAAAGGTGAGCCTATTATAAGTCTGGACAAATGATTTGCAGTAACATTTTTGATTTTTTTTCTTATCTTTTATTGTGATGTTGAATTCTTGAAACAACAAGATCCACCGTATCAACCTAGGTTTGACATCCTGCTTAGACATTAAATATCTAACAGCAACATGATCGGTGAAAATAACAGTAGAAGAACCAATTAAATAAGCTCAAAATTTGTCTAATGCAAAAATTACAGTAAGTAGTTCTTTTTCAGTAGTGGTGTAATTCATTTGTGCACTATTCAAAGTTCAACTTGCATAATAAATGACATGAGACATACCTTTCTTTCTCTGGCCTAAAACAACGCCAACAGTAATATTACTAGCATCACACATCAAATCAAAAGGTAAAGATTAGTTAGAGGATTGCATGATAGGAACAGATGTCAGAAGACCGATAAATTTTTTAAAATATTTCTGACAATCTTGAGTCCAATCAAATGATGCATATTTTGTTAGAAGATTACATAATAGTCTAGATATGACACTAAAGTCCTTAATGAATCTTTTGTAAAATCCTACATGTCCTAAAAAAGAACGAACTTCTCTTACTAATTTTAGAGAAGGCAAATAAGAAATTAATTTAACTTTAGTCTTATCAACTTCAATTCCCTTAGAAGATATCACATAACCTAACATTATTTTTGAGGTAACCATGTAATGACATTTTTCTCATTTTAACACAAATCTTTTTTCTTCGCATCTTTTAAGAACTTTTTCTAAATTATCAAGATAATTTTCAAAAGAATTTCTAAAAATTGTCAGGTCATCTATGAAAACCTCTAAATAATGCTCAATCATGTCACTAAAAATACTTAGCATGCATCTTTAGAAAGTTGTCGGATCATTACAAAGGCCAAAAGGCATTCTTCTATATGCAAAAGTGCCAAAGGGGCATGTAAAAGTGGTATTTTCTTGATCCTCTAATGTAATTGGTATTTGATTATATCTTAAATAACCGTAAAGAAAACAGTAGTAGGGATGTCCTGCTACTCTTTTCAAAATCTGATCAAGAAATGGTAAGGGAAAATGATCTTTCCTAGTGGCTGTATTTAATTTTCTAAAATCAATACACATATGCCAACTGGATGAGACTCGCGTAGGTATTAATTCACCTTTTTCATTTTTAACCACTGTTATTCTAAATTTCTTAGGCACAACTTGTGTAGGGCTTACCCACTAGCTATCAGAGATATGGTAGATAATTCTAACATCAAGTAATTTAAGAACTTCAGCTCTAACTACCTCTTTCATGTGTGGATTTAATATTCTTTGAGGTTATTGAGATGTTTTAGTATTATCCTCTAAATATATTTTATGTGTACAAATTAATGGATTAATGCATTTTATATCCTATAATATCCATCCAATTACACTTTTATGCCTTTTAAGTACTTTTATCAACATACCTTCTTATTTTTTGATAAGGGATGAGGAAATTACCATTGGAAAGCTTTGTTCTTCTCCCAAAAATGTGTACTTCAACCCAGCAGGTAATGGCTTTAGTGCTAGTGTGGGTACTTCTTCATGGGTATTATCATTCATGGGTTTTAGCCTTTCGAATTTCGATTTTCATCCTTTGTATTCCATTACTTGTGTACAATCAAGCAAAGAGCATACTTGAGAAATATCATCATTTAATTACGTACTTAAATCAAATGAATTAATTACACAAATTTCTAATAGGTAAAAAGAACTCCTAGTTTGAAGATGATCATTTATAATGGTCTCAATCTCCTCAACTTCCTCTTTTTCATCATAAACTTCATGTGGTTGCTTGCACATGTTGAAAACATTAAGATCCAATGTCATATTTTCAAATGTTAGCTTCACCACTCTATTTCTGCAATTTATCAAAGCATTAGATGTTGTTAAAAATGGGCGACCTAAAATAACAAGAATTGACTTATAACTATTAACCATAGGTTCAGTTTCCAAGACAATAAAATCCATAAGATATATGAATTTATCAACTTGTACTAACACATCTTCCACTATTCCATTTGAAATTTTAATTAATTTATCGGCAAGTAGAAGAGTTACAGGAGTCAATTTAAATCACCCAGGTTGAGTTGCTGATAAATTGAATATGAAAGCAAATTAACATTAGCACCAAGATCAAGTAAAGCTCATTCAATTTTATGTTCTTCAATAAAGCATGAAACTATAGGACAACCAGGGTCTTTATATTTCAACGCATTATTGTTCTGAAGAATGGAGCTTACCTATTCAGCCAAAAAGGCTTTCTTTTTCACATTTAGTTTCCTTTTAATAGTGTATAAGTCCTTAAAAAATTTGACATAAGAAGGAACCTATTTGATAGCATCTAATAGAGGAATATTGACCTTAATGTATTTAAAAATTTCAAAAAATTTAGTGTTGCGGTTCAATTTACTTGAATTGTTTAATGCTTGGGGATATGAGGTGAAGGCAAGAGTTTGGTCTTCTTTTTGCCATATGGCTTATCTACTCCTTCCTTATCTTTGAGAATTAATTCATCATCTTTCTCACAAGGTTCAGGAATTTATTTTTCAACAACCTTTTCATTCCTAAGGGTTATCACTAACTTGACTTGATCTATTTGTTGGCTTTCTGAACTACCCTTATTTAGGTTGTACTAACCCTTGGGATTCAGTTGAGGTTGAGAAGAAAATTTTCCTTTCTCGTGAATGGTGAGTGCAGAAGAAAGTTTAGCAAGAGTGTCTTTTATGTCAATCATAGCTTGAGTGTTTTGGTTATTAATGGCCTCTTGCTTTTCCATGAATACATGTAATGTTCCTTCAAGGTTTTTCCTATATGGTGGGACATAAGGTGCATATCCTTGATAATTTTGTGAATCCAGTTGCGCCTGAGGAGGTGGTGGTTGCATAAATGGTGCCTAATTATGAGTCCTTCAACTGAAGTTCGGGTGATTTCTCCGTCCTAGATTGTATGAATCTGAAAAAGAAAATGTGAATGGCTTTTTAAAATTATTCATTGTATTTACTTGCTCATCATGCACAACTTCTTTAAAAACAATAATTTTTGGACATTCATTTGTCCTAATTCATCACAAATGCCACAAATTTCTTCATTTTGCATAGATTTGATTTCTTTCACTTCCCTAATTCCATAGCTTCAATCTTTCTAGCCAAATTAGAAAACCTAGCATTTAGATCTTCTTTTTGACTAAGGTGATATTTTCCTTTACTAGCACTTGCAAAGTTAGATTTAATTGAATTTTCAGAATGATTAGTAACATGTCAAGATTGAGAATTTTCAACCAAATGGTCTAAATATTCTAAAACTTCTTTTGGTTCTTTATCAAGAAACTCGCCATTGTACATTGCTTTCACAAATTGTTTAGTTTCTGGTGTTAACACTTCATAAAAGAAGCTTATAGTGCATCATTTTTCAAAATCATGTTGTGGGTAAAAATTTAACAAATCTTTAAAATGTTCTCAACTTTGAAAATATGCTTCATTTGAATTTTGGTAAAAAATTTAGATTTGTCCTTTCAAAGCATTGGTTTTATATATTGGAAAAAATTTCTTTAAAAACTCACTTTGCATTTTTTGTCATGTGCCAATTGACCTTGGTTTCAAAGCGTTAAGCCAAGTTTTTGCTTTATCTTTCAAAGAAAAAAGAAACAATTTAAACTTAACAATCTCTTCAGTGCAAGTTTGGTCATTAAAAGCAATACAGACTTTCTCAATTCTTTTAGATGTAAATATGTGCTTTCAGATTCTAAACCATAGAAATTAAGAAGTAATGAAATCATACCCAGCTTAAACCTAAAATTGTTAGCTTTGAGTGGAAAGACAAACCATGATGGACTAGAATTTCAAGATGGTCGCAAATAGTCACGCATGATTCGCAACGGTTGATTTTTATGTTTATTATGTACACTTTCATTTTCAGCCATTGCGTTTAATGTGTGTGATTGTGATTCAAACAAATCAATATATAAAGTACCAAGATTAATTTTAACTAAACGACTAGAATTTGAATCACGATATCAATTAAGCATAAATAAGTGACGTAAAATAGAAAAGAAAATATACAAGTTAGCGGTATAAATCTGCCATTAAATATCATAGTTAGTAAATTAGTAAGTTAATAAATTAATAAGTTAGAAAGTTAGAAGGTTAATAATTAAGTTAGTAAGTTAGAAAGTTAGTAAGTAAAAAAAATTAAAAGTAAAATATATATATATATATATATATATATACTAGATGGTGAAGTTTACTTAAAGAAAGAAAACCTCAATAAATTTGTTCTTCAAATCAATTATCTAGCAACGATGTCAAAAACTTGATGCAAATTATAAGTTGTAAACCCAAGTGTAGGTTGTTTCAAGTAATAAATTCTCGGGAGTCTGAGGTCGATTCATAAGGAATTGATGAAGAAAAATTCTTTGAGGTAAGGAAAAAATTGGTCACAATAATAAAGGTGATAATAGTTGTTTACAAATGAAAAAAGATTTGGTTAGGCTAGAAGATTCACTATTGGTAATAAATTAAAGACAAGATTGTTTCTTTTTATAATTCAATTGAAATTCACACATAATGGAAGTTCCAATTGAAAAATATAATATTCAAAGTTCAATTAAGATTATATATGTAATTATATTATGGTTCCTTAAATTATTCACTAACGTCAACACTTGTAAATGGGTTCAAGTATTCATTGTGCCAACTTTTTGTCTACAATGAATCAAGATCTCTATTTTACAAGGAGAGTTTCTAAATTGATTAGAAATAAAATACAACAAATATAATGACCACTTGATAATACATCATTCAAGCACAAGAAGAAAATTAATCTAACCTTAATTTATTACCAAAAGCTTCACCTTTTTACTAAAGCAAAATGATAATTAGTTACTCATGAACAAAAAGAAAGAAAGAGAGAAGAAGAAGGAGATGAACATAACTTCTATTTAGAATAAAAGAAAACTACCATAAGAGAAACAAATAACACAATAGCATGATCTTGATCTCTAAGCCAAGATGCCTAAAATGAGCAGTCAATGCTCCTTTATATAGAGCTTGAGGGAAACAAAATGACAATGGAGTTATTTGATAATGATTGAAAAATGTCAAGGGAGTTGTTTGATAATTGTGAATGATTAAAAAATTATTTAGATGCTTACCTCTTAAATGATTCGGTGCTGAACTCATGGCTGCCATCAGAATATGGAAAAGTAGTCTTCATAAAAGTTGTAGGCTTTTGTCTTAGTTTCCAATGTCATTAGTTTCAGCCCAATATCATTCATACAGCTTGAGATATGGGCCAATCTTTGCACACTATTCAGGCCCAACTACAACTCCTCTGTTCTAACTTCTAGGCCCAATATGACCTAATATACTTCTGATCTAACTCTTGTGTTCTTCATGAAGTTTGTAGATTTGGGTCTTAAATTTCCAATGCCATTAGTTTGGTGTCAATTGAACTCCTATAGCTCAATAAATGGGCTGATGAGTACACAGAAGTCAAGCTGTTAGGATCAGCACTCTAGTTCTTACTTCAAATCCAATTTAAATTATCCAAACATGTGATTTATCTCTTGAGATCTCATAAAAGTTGTAGAGAATTGTCTTAGCTTTCCTATAAAACTAGAATCACATCAACTAGATATTTGCAACTAGAATTATAGGTATTTTACTAAATGCTACTAAATAGACAAATTAAAGCCAATTCAAACAATAATTCATTCAATGATCCAATTAAGCTCAATATCATAAAATGTAATAAAACTAACTTAATTAAGCCTAATTGAACCTTAAGAAACCCAGTGAAAGGGTTATAAAATGAATAAAATATATTGTTATCACATCATATTTTCCAAATTAAGGAGCAAATCAATCTAGGCAACAGTCATCATTGGAGGAGACTCTTAGCCAATTTATGCAAGAGATGAGAAATATTAGCCAAGTGATTTCCAATGCCATTCAAGAGATAAAAAATGTTACCCAAGTACATACTAATGCTATAGCAAAGTTGGAAGTTCATATGGGTTAGTTGGCCAGTCAGATAGCAGAAAGAGAGAAAGGAAAGTTTCATAGTCATCCTATCCATAATCCCAAAGGACAATATGCAGTTCATGAAATATCTAGCTCTAATAGGGAAAATGAGCAAGTTCAGTATATCCAATCATGTTGTAGAACCTGTGAGGGATAATATGAAGTTAGAAGCCAGTAGTTCTAAAGATAAGAATAACTCAGATAAGGATAATGTGTCATCAAATCTTAATGTGTCTACCCCTAAAGTTGTAAAGCCTGAAGTTAAGGAGTATGTGCCTAGGGCCCGTTTTCCTCATAGATTAGTAAACCCTAAAATCACTGTGCAGTCAATTAATATTCTGGAGATTTTTAAATAAATATAAATTAATTTTCCTTTTCTTGATGCCATTAGACAAGTGTCTGCATATGCTAAATTCTTGAAGGATCTTCTCACTGTAAAGAGGAATTCTAATGTTCCCAAGAAGGTCTTTTTGACAAAGCAGGTAAGTTCTATGATTCTCAATAAATATTCTGTTAAGTATAAAGACCTTGGATCACCCTCTATTGCTTGTAAAATTGGGGATCATCATGTTGAGAGAGCTTTACTAGATCTAGGTGCAAGTGTTAATTTGTTGCCCTATTTTGTTTACTTGTAGTTGGGTTTAAGAGAGTTGAAACCAACTAAGATGACTCTCTAATTAGCTGATAGATATGTTAAATATCCTAGGGGCATTGTTGAGGATGTGTTGATAAAAATTGAGAATTTCTACTTTCCTATTGATTTTGTTATGCTTGATACTGAACCTATTTGTGGTCCCTATCCCTCAATTCATGTTATGTTGGGTCACACGTTCTTTGCTATATCTAATGCATTAATTAATTATAGGAGTGGTGTAATTAAACTATCATTTGGGAACATGACTGTTAAGCTTAATATTTTTCATATCAGTAAATAGAATCCTGAAGATAATGATAATGAAGTGCTTGAATTGAATTTGATTGATAGTTTGGTTCATTACTCATTTATGCATTCTAGTTGTGATGATCCATTATTGGCATGCTTGAATCATTTTAATGCTGATTTTGATATTGATTTAGTCATTAAGGATACAAATTATTTGTTAGATTTTGTTTCTCTGATGAATGTGGATAGGTAGCAACCCATAGTTCAACCAATCACCTTGTCTTCATCCCCACCTTTGCCATCCATTATAGAGCCACCAAATTTAGAAATGAAGCCCTCGCCGAGCACCCTCAAGTATGTATTTTTAGGCACTAATGAGACCTTACTTGTCATTGTAGCTTCTGATTTAGATGAGTCTCAAGAACATCAGTTAGTTGACATATTGAAAGAGCTTAAGGAAGCTATAGGATGGTCAGTTACAAATATTAAGGGTATTAGTCATTCAGTAGTGATGCATAGGATTCATTTGGAGGAGGGTGCTAAAGCTACTTGTGTGGCCCAAAGGTGTTTGAACTCAATCATGCAGGAAGTAGTTAGAAAAGAGTGTTACCAAGTGGCTTCCAGTACTTAAGAGGGGGGGTGAATTGAGTATAAAACTTTTCCGCAAAAACCTCTTTTAATTAAAATGAATATCAAAAGCTTAATAAATAAATGCACAGAAGGAATGAGAAGAAGAAAAGAAACAATAAAGAACAGCGAAAAGTAAATGTGCAGTAAAATAAATTGCATAAAATAAAGAAATTAGGAAAAAAAGAAGCAGTCACAGTATTTATCCTGGTTCGACCACTAACCCACTTGTGGTCTACGCCTAGTCCTCGAAAGCCGAGATTTTTCACTAAGTATACAAGCTTCAATAGGTGCTTGCTACTGTTATAAAAAAAGAGCACTTTTCACTCACAGGGACACTCTACCCTTGTGCTAAAGTCTCAGCCTGCAGGGATACCTCACCTTTATACAAACCTTGAGGGATACCTCACCCTCGATACAAAATATCAGAAAATAAATGAAGAGAAACTCTCACTCAGAGTAAGTAATACAAATTGAAGCACTATAGAGCTCTCTAACAATATCTCAGAATTTTATCAAAAGAGCACAGAGAGAAAAAAAGAGAAATTAAGCAAGCAGTATTTTAGCACATCCAGAAAATAAATTCAAGGATTGGTGTGTGTCAACCATGAGGGAAGGTCTCTATTTATAGAGCCTTTGATCAGAAAACTTCGCTGGGAAAATTGAATGCATAATAAATGCAAAATACGTTTGCGTATCAAATTCAAAATTTAAAACCAGAAACTCGTGGGTATTTGAATACCTTATTGTGGTATTCGAATGCCTCTGATATCAGAATATATAAAAATAGTTTAAGCTCAAGTTATTCGAATACCTTATTATGGTATTCGAATACTACTTATATCAGTATATAAAAAACAGTTCTGACCCACGTTATTCGAATACCATATCAAGGTATTAGAATGCCACTGCTTGAAAAACGTTTCAAAAGGCATTTTAGAGACAGGTTATTTGAATACTACTATGAGGTATTCGAATACCTCTGAACAAAACATGTTTTTTTAAAGGCTTTTACGAGATTGTATTCGAATACCTCTAAGGTTATTCGAATGCCTCTATTTGAAAACATGATAAACACCTTTAGAAAACAGATTAGGTGATTTCTGATTTTCACAAACTCTTTGATCAAATTAAAACCTTAATTTAGTTTATAAGAAAACATGTTTTTAGATCTTTTGACTTAAACCCTGAGATATCCTATGAGAGCTCTGTACAAGAGAGATCCTAAGTCCTAAAGCTAAACTTGAAGAACTTGAACTTGATCTCTTCATTATCTTCATATTTGTTATCATCAAAACTTATCATTAATGTTGCATGGTAATCACATTCTCCCCCTTTTTGATGATGACAAACTATCATTGAGAAAAGCATTAGTTCATATAAATTGAAATTCAAAAAGATAGAGACTTACACTCAGAGGTAACAAAACAAGCATATTCTCCCCCTTTCTTTTGGAATCCAAGAGCCAGTATTAAATCTGTATTTTCTCAAATAAGATTGATTATTTTTCTCCCCCTTTTGACATGATCAAAAAGGAGGCAGTCATTCAATAAAGCATATTGATATGTATGAGATAAACAATAAACAGTTTGCATGTGACAGCAGATGAAAGTAAAATACTCATTCTATTAAATATAAGTGACCAATGGCATGTACAAATGTAATTAAAAGGCAATCAATACAATAAACAGCCAAGAGCAAAACACAAGCAACAGAGCAAAACACTCAGAGCCTTTTTTTCTCTCTGTGCAAAAAGAACGTAGGTTTTCTCATATAACAGTAAGGGTATTCGAATACCAAATGGAGGTATTCGAATAACTAAACAAGAAAAGCACTTATAAATGTCTAGAAAATGCAATTTTGAAAGATAAACGCATACCTATTGATGAAGTACCTGCAAAAAAGATTTTGAGATAACTTCGACGCTCAAGTCAGTAATAGTTTAAGAAGGATTAAACATAAATTTAAGCAAATAACAAGCATTTAAATGCTGGACTAATCAATTATGCCCAATTCTCCTCTTATATAATAGAATGCTTCTTTTGCTAGGGGTTTAGTGAAGATATCTGCAAGTTGCTTAGATGTTTCAACAAATTCAAGAATGCAATCCCCTTTTTGTACGTGATCTCTGATAAAGTGGTGTCTTATCTCTATATGCTTTGTTCTAGAATGCAGTATGGGATTCTTGGAGATATTTATTGCACTAGTGTTATCACATCTTATCAGGATGTGATCAAGCTGAAGACCGTAGTCTAAGAGTTGTTGCTTCATCCAAAGGATTTGAGCGCTAAAGAACTCCCTACCGCAACATATTCAAATTGAGCCTCGGCGGTAGACAAAGTCACACTGTTTTGTTTCTTACTATGCCAAGAAACTAAAGAACTACCAAGCAAGTGGCATGTCCCACTAGTACTCTTTCTGTCTAATTTGCACCCAGCAAAGTCAGAGTCAAAATAGCCTATTAGGCTACAAGAGGCACCCTTAGGGTACCATAAGCTCATTTGCGAAGTGCCTACAAGGTATTTCATTATTCGTTTAACAGCACTTAAATGGGATTCCTTAGGGTTTGCCTGATATCTAGCATACATGCATACACTAAACATTATATCTGGCCTACTAGCAGTAAGATAAAGGAGAGAACCAATCATACCTCTATATTTCGTTATTTCTACTGATTTACTTCCTTCATCTTTGTCCAAGTAGCAAGACGTGCCCATCGGAGTGGCTATGTGTTTTGTATTTTCCATTTCGAATCTCTTGAGCAATTCCTTGCAGTATTTTGTTTGACTTATGAAGGTCCCTTTGTTTGTTTGTTTGATTTGAAGTCCAAGGAAGAAATTTAATTCTCCCATCATTGACATTTCAAATTCTTTCTGCATTGACTTAGCAAATTCTTTGCAAAGGGACTCATTAGTAGCACCGAAGATAATATCATCCACATATATTTGCATAAGAAGAATGTCATGCTTTTTATTTTTAATAAAAAAAAGTAGTATCAACTTTTCCTCTTGAAAAATCATTTTCCAAAAGAAACTTACTCAACCTTTCATACCAAGCTCTAGGAGCTTGCTTTAAACCATATAAAGCTTTTTTAAGTTTAAAAACATGGTTGGGTAGTTCATGATTTTCAAAACCCGGAGGTTGTTCAACGTATACCTCCTCTTGAACAAAACCATTTAGAAAAGCACTCTTGACATCCATTTGATATAATTTGAAATCCATGATGCAAGCATAAGCAAGTAACATCCTAATAGCTTCTAATCTAGCTACAGGTGCATAG
Source organism: Ormosia semicastrata (assembly GCA_029884595.1). Lineage (NCBI taxonomy): Eukaryota > Viridiplantae > Streptophyta > Magnoliopsida > Fabales > Fabaceae > Ormosia > Ormosia semicastrata. The sequence goes on from JAQQTO010000056.1 coordinate 26,250,337, forward strand.
GTTTCTTCATAATCTATTCCTTCTTCTTGATTATACCCTTTAGCAACCAATCTAACTTTGTTTCTAGTTATTAACCCATTTTCATCAAGTTTGTTTCTAAAAACCCATTTACTTCCAATTATAGGGTGATTATTAGGTCTAGCAACTAATTCCCAAACTTGATTTCTTTCAAACTGATTTTATTCCTCATGCATAGCTAAGATCTAATGTTCATCATCAAAAGCTTCAATTAAATCCTTAGGTTCAATTTAAGAAACAAAAGCTAAGTGATTACAAGTATTTCTAAGGGAGTTACGAGTACTTACACCTTTAGATACATCACCGATGATTTGATCAAGAGAATGATATTTTGAAGTTCGCCATTCCTTGGGAAGTTCCAAAGCTTACGAATCTTCTTATCTTTGTTTATCCTCTTGCTCCTTGATTTCTTTTTCTTTATTATCCAAATGTGTTTCCGCCAAAACTTCTGCAACATCATCAACAACAAGATCCTTTCTCGATCCATTTGGGTCAGTTTCATCAAATGCGACATGCATAGATTCTTCAATAGTCATAGTTCTTTTATTATATATGCGAAAAGCTTTACTATGATTTGAATAGCCAAGAAATATACCTTTATCAGACTTAGTATCAAACTTGCCTAAATTATCTTTTCCATTGTTTAAAACAAAACATTTGCAACCAAAAACATGAAAGTGTGAGACATTTGGCTTTCTTCCCTTATACAATTCATATTGAGTTTTCTTTAAAATAGGCCTTATAAGGGCCCGGTTCATTACATAACAAGTTGTACTTACAGCATCCGCCCAAAAGTATTTAGGAAGAGCAGCCTCATTAAGCATAGTTCTCGCCATTTCTTCTAAAGAACGGTTTTTTCTTTCTACAACTCCGTTTTGTTGCGGAGTTCTAGGGGCAGAGAAGTTATGGTTAATGCCATGTTCATCACAGTAAGTTTCAAAAACATTGTTTTCAAATTCGCCACCATGATCACTTATTATAGAAGAGATTTGAAAACCTTTTTCATTTTGAATAACTCTGGTAAGTCTTTTAAAAGCTAGAAATGCATCATTTTTATTTGCAAGAAATAAAGTCCATGTAAACCTAGAAAAATCATCCACAATCACTAAAGCATAGTAATTCCCACCAAAGCTCATAGTTCTAGAAGGTCCAAACAGATCCATGTGCAAAAGTTGTAAAGGTCTAGTAGTTGAAATTATATTTTTTGCTTTAAAAGAGACCTTTATTTGTTTACCCTTTTGACATGCATCACATAACTTATCTTTTATAAAGTTAAGCTTGGGTAATCCAATTACTAGCTCTTTGGAGACCAACTTCTTTAAGTGATCCATGTGAATGTGTGCAATTCTCCTATGCCATAGCCATGAATCATCATTCTTACTTAAAAGGCATTTCGCATCATTTGAAGATATATCATCAAGACTAATCATATAGATATTGTTTACTCTATGACCAATGAATTTAACATACTTGTCATTTTTATCTTCAATTATACAACAATTTGAATCAAATATAACTTTATTTCCTTTATCACATAATTGGCTAATACTAAGCAAGTTATGTTTCAAACCCTCAACAAGCAGCACATTTTCAATAGAGGAGTTAGGGTTCTTACCGACTTTGCCGATTCCAAGAATTTTACCCTTGTTGTTATCGCCATAAGTGACATGTCCATGATTCTTGGGAATAAGCATGGTGAATTTTGAGTCATCCCCGGTCATGTGCTTGGAGCAGCCGCTATCAAGATACCAATTTGAACTCCTGGCTTTCAAGCACACCTCATTTTCGCTTTCTTCTTCATCTCCTTTTGCCAAGAGACACAGTTGATCTTCTTCGCTATCTAAGCTGTCAGTTGAGTCAATGTCGTTTTCATCCTACGCTATGTAGGCTTTTCTTCCTTTTCTTTCCTTGAAGGGCTTTTTTTCAAATTTCTCCTTCTTCTTTTGATAAACTGGGCACTCCATTTTCATGTGACCAGGTTTGCCACATTCATAGCAAGTTGGAGTCGATGAAGCTCCTTCGCCTTTGAAGTGTGTCTTTTTAGGAGGGAAGGGAGGTCTTCTTTGCGTTCCCTTTTTCTTGAGAAATTTACCAAACTTTTTAACTAGTAAACTTAGATTTTCGTCACTTACCTCGATGTTCTCTGAACTTTCTTCATTTTCTTCATCATCATTGTCGAATGTTGATGAAGTGGCTTTGAGCGCTATTCCCTTTTTCTTTTTATCGTTCTCTTCGCTTTGGCTTAGTCTGCTTAGTTCCAATTCGTGCTCATGAAGTTTTCCAAAGAGGGTAGCTAAAGTCATTTTGGACAAATCTCTTGATTCTGATATTGCTGTCACTTTGGGTTGCCAAATCCTACTAAGACATCTCAAAACTTTGTTAATCAAATCTTCGTTAGAAAAACTTTTGCCTAAAGATGCAAGATGATTAACTATGTGGGTGAACCTCTTTTGCATTTCCTGAATGCTTTCTCCTTGGTTCATTCTGAATAATTCATATTCACGAGTTAGAGAATTTATTCTCGACCTCTTAACTTCACTAGTACCCTCATGGGTAACTTGCAAAGTATCCCACATTTCTTTAGCAGTTTTACAATTTGAAATTCTAAAAAACTCATCATATCTTAAAGCAGTAGTAATAATATTTTTGGCTTTTAAATTAAATTGAACTTTTCTTTTGTCTTCATCAGACCATTTATTTCGTGGTATTTCAGTCCTTACACCATCGACCTCATGTGTGGGTATAAAAGTGCCGTTTTCGACAGCATCCCATACATCTAGATCAATAGCTTCGATGAAGATTTTCATTCTTTCCTTCCAATATGCATAACCATCCCCATTGAAAAGGGTGGTCGGTTTATGCAAGATCCTTCTGAAAAACCATTTGAGGAAGCCATGTTCTCTTGAAGCTGTTAAGCTCTTTATACAAGAGTCTAGCTCTGATACCACTTGTTACCAAGTGGCTTCCAGTACTCAAGAAGGAGGGTGAATTGAGTATAAAACTTTTTCACAAAAACCTCTTTTAATTAAAATGAATATCAAAAGCTTAATAAATAAATGCACAGAAGGAATGAGAAGAAGAAAAGAAACAATAAAGAACAAAGAAAAAGTAAATGCTAAATAAAATAAATTGCATAAAATAAAGAGATTAGGGAAAAGAGAAGCAGGCACAGTATTTATCCTGGTTCGACCACTAACCCACTTGTGGTCTACGTCCAGTCCTCGAAAGCCGAGATTTTTCACTAAGTATACAAGCTTCAATAGGTGCTTGCTATTGTTACAAAAAAAGAGCACTTTTCACACACAGAGACACTCTACCCTTGTGCTAAAGTCTCAGCCTGCAGGGATACCTCACCCTTATACAAACCTTGAGGGATACCTCACCCTCGATACAAAATATCAGAAAATAGATGAAGAGAAACTCTCACTCAGAGTAAGTAATACAAATTGAAGCACTATAGAGCTCTCTAACAATATCTCAGAATTTTATCAAAAGAGCACAGAGAGAAAAAAAGAGAAATTATGCAAGCAGTATTTTAGCACAGCTAGAAAATAAATTCAAGGATTGGTGTGTGTCAGCCGTGAGGGAAGGTCTCTATTTATAGAGCCTTTGATCAGAAAACTTCGCTGGGAAAATTGAATGCATAATAAATGCAAAATACGTTTGCGTATCAAATTCAAAATTTAAAACCAGAAACTCGTGGGTATTCGAATACCTTATTATGGTATTCGAATGCCTCTGATATCAGAATATATAAAAATAGTTTAAGCTCAGGTTATTCGAATACCTTATTGTGGTATTCGAATACCACTTATATCAAGATATATAAAAACAGATTCGACCACGTTATTCGAATACCATATCAAGGTATTCGAATGCCACTGCTTGAAAAACGTTTCAGAAGGCATTTTAGAGACAGGTTATTCGAATACTACTATGAGGTATTCGAATACCTCTGAATAAAACACGTTTTTTTAAAGGCTTTTAAGAGATTGTATTCGAATACCTCTAAGGTTATTTGAATGCCTCTATTTGAAAACATGATAAACACCTTTAGAAAACAGATTAGGTGATTTCTGATTTTCACAAACTCTTTGATCAAATTAAAACCTTAATTTAGTTTATAAGAAAACATGTTTTTAGATCTTTTGACTTAAACCCTGAGATATCCTATGAGAGCTCTGTACAAGAGAGATCCTAAGTCCTAAAGCTAAACTTGAAGAACTTGAACTTGATCTCTTCATTATCTTCATATTTGTTATCATCAAAACTTATCATCAATGTTGCATGGTAATCACAAAGAGGTGTTAAAATTATTAGATGTAGGGATTATCTATCCTATCTTTGATAGTAAATGGGTTAGTCCTGTGCAAGTTGTGTCTAAGAAATCTGGAATAATTGTGATTGAAAATGATAATGAATTAGTTCCAACTATGGTGCAAACGGGGTGGAGAATATGCATTGATTATAGGAAATTGAATATTGTAACTAGAAAAGATCATTTCCCTCTTCCTTTTATTGATCAAATGTTAAAAAGACTTGCTAGTCATGAATATTATTGTTTTCTAGATGGATATTCAGTGTATAATCAGATTTTCATTGCACCCGAGGATCAATGAAAGACTACTTTTACATGTCCATTTGGTACTTGTGCATATCGTTGCATGCCTTTTGGGTTATGTAATGCACCTACTGCTTTCTAGATATGCATGATTAATATTTTTTCTGATATGGTTAGTGAATTTTTGGAAGTGTTCATGAATGACTTTTCTGTTTTTGGATATACTTTTGATGATTGTTTGCATCACTTGCCTTTAGTTTTGGCTTGGTGTAAAGAAAAGAATCTTGTACTTAATTGAAAAAAAATGTCATTTCATGGTTAAAAGGGGTATTATGCTTAGTCATATCATATCTAAAGATGACATTGATATTGATAAAGTTAAAGTTCACTTGATTTCTAACGCTCCTCCTCCTAAATCTGGGAAAGAAATTAATTCTTTTCTAGGGCATACAGGTTTCTACAGGAGGTTCATCAAGAATTTTAGTAAGTTAGCATGGCCTTTAAGCAATCTTTTTGGTAAATAGTCAGCGGTTGAAGTCGTACCTTGAGTTAAATGATTCATATGTAGAAGAGACTTTAGTAGATGATCATGTCTACCAAAACTGAGGTAAGTTTTTAGTTTGAGTTTGTCTTTTCATTTTTATTTTTATTGAGTCGGCTTAAGTACTTCCTAGATTTCGAAGCCTTTGTATGGGGATGTAAATATTGTTGGCCAAGAAAAAAATTAAAAAAATTCAAAACCCAAAAAAATTATTTTAATTTGCACGTTTGTTTATTTCATTTTGCTTTATTTTGTTTTTGTTATTTTTGTCATTGCTAACCATTGTTAGGGTGTAGTTATCCTCTTCTCGTCTTCTATTTTTAAATGCTAAGCATTTCAAGTATGTGACTCCTCCCCATTATTTTGTTTATTTTCGTCCCAATAATTTCTTTGATGTATATTTGTTATTATTTATTAGGTTTGGATTTAATTTGAAACATTGAAGACAATGTTTGGTTTTGATTTAGGGTGAGAGTTACTTGAATTTCAGTCATGTTATCATTATGCCACTTTTGTAAGGAAGATTTTCTCTATCACCTTGCTCAACTTGTTTCACACTATTCATAGTTGCTTCTACATATCTCTTTGTTGAAAATTTAAAATAATTAGAAAACTTGATGAAAGCATGTGGTTTGAGCCATTCATTTTTTTTTGTGAGAGTATTTTCTTGGCCATCCAATTTTATTGTGGTGCTCATATTTTTTTTTCCTCACTAGATCATTTCATTCTTGTTATTTTTGGCTAAAGAGAATTTTTATTTCACACTTGCATTTAATTTGATGTCATGGAAGTTGATAGAATTGTGTGTTTCTTTGTGAGACGATATTAGACCATGTTTCTTTATTTTGAGCCATAGAATAATATTTGTTATTCTTTCACATCTTGTTACTAGTCACCCATTTGAGTCTATTTATTGAATCTTTCTTTTTTAACCATTTCTTAAAGTGTTTCAGGAAAGAAGTAATATTATTACAATATGGGAAGATAGTAGGAAAAAAATGAAAAAAAAAAAAAGAAGGCAAAGTGAAAGTGTAAGAGAAAAAAGGAAAAAAAAAGGAAAAAAAATTCGAAAAGCTACAAAGTTGGAAAAAAATGAGAAAAGAAGTGAAAAAAATCTAGTTTGAGAGTTTGAAAAAAAAAAGTGATTTAAAGAAGGATAAAAAGATTGTGTTGAAAGTATAGAAATCAAGCTTTTAAATATTCTTAAAATACTTTTGATTTTCATTATTTCCTTATACTTCATATTTTTCATTTACTTACATTACAAGCTTAATAAAATCCTATTTGATATTAAGGGATTGCATGATTCTTCTAATGTATATGATTAATCTTAATGTGTGGTGTAAAGTCTTTTTTTGGCATCTTTTCATGAAATAATATTTTTTTATTTTCTTAGTATTCTTTCTATCATTTTATATGTGAGATATTTGTTTTGATTTGTGTCCACTACTCTACTTACATATACTTGCTATGAGTGATACCATACTTTTGAGTGATTTTCTTTGTTAAGTGCAACTCTTGTAAGGATTGTATATAATTGAAAGATATTTTCTTATGAAAATTTTATTTGTGATATTTGGAGACATTGGGTATATGTCATAGTAGTCATATTATTCACGCACTTTGAGTTTGATGATGACAGAATTTTTGTGATAATTGTGGTGTTCTAATACATGACTAATATTCTGAGTTGAGATAAAATTTGATTAAATCAATTGGATATATGATTTTTACTTTGAGTTTTGTTTTAAATTGCTTTCATTATTAAGAACTAGTAATAAACTGATTGAAAGTTGTGATATTAGCCTAATTTTATAGATTTTTTTAATAAAAGGTATACATTATTATAATTCAATATAATTAATTTTAAAAATTTATGATATTATTATTTAATTATTGAGAGAAATTAATTTTATTTAATTATCATTATAATGATAAAATTTAAAGAAAGTGACCATTTCTAACAATGTGGAAGAAACATGTCTACACAAAGCCTATGATTATTAAGTGGAATTGAAATAAAAGAAGTTAAGTAGAAGAGCAGCAGCACATGTACAGTAGGCTTGAGTTTTGATGGGCCCACAACAAATAAATTATAAAAAAAACAAAAGAAGATTGGACCTAATTGTAAAGAAGGAGGCGCAGCAACGTTAGAAGAAAAGAGGAGATCAATTTAGATCCAAAATGACAAAAGTCAAGCTATTGGGCCATGGTTACTAAAAGAAAAGAAACCTAATGTGAGCATGAGAAATGCTATAAATTGAAGAAGTGCATAACAGCAGCGCCAGAGGAGATTGGGCAGCATGAGAACAGAAGAAAAGAATAGAAGCACAGTGACACAGTCGCACCGTAGAGGAGAGAAATAGCAGAAGCGCCGCAAGAGAAGAGAGAAACGAAGCAGAGGGCGACGCGGCAACAGATAAAAATATCAGAGAAGAAAAGTTGACATTGTTATATTAAATTATTTTTACTTAATTTTAAGATTTAATATTTATTAATTTTATTTTTTATTAAATTATATGAATAAATTTTTAGATGAATTCAATTATATTTTTTATACTTTATAATTTATTTATATTATTTAAGTGTTAGTGATAATTGTTAGATATCAATTATGATTTCTTTTTAAAGATATATTTGATGATTTAAAATTTTATTATTAATTAAAAATTTTTTATCATACACTTAATTATTATTTTTAGAAGTTCATTGATAGATTTTTCATGAGCACATGTTTTATCGTTAGATATTCATGTGATAAATTATTTGAGTGTAATAATTTAATATAGTTAATGTTAAAATTAATCTTAGTAGATTCTGACCCGTAGTTATTTTACATCTGGTAAAAACCTTTTCCATATATTTATTTTCTTTTAATTTTCTTTGTATTTTGGTTTTTTTTTTTACATATTTGACTCATTAATTTGTGCGATTAGATTAGAAAGAATTTTTCAATACTTAAAATTAACTCTAAGTCTTTGTGGGATCGATCTCATACTTGCTCAACTGTACTCTGATACGGCTCGTGCACTTGTGAATATTTTAATACTTTTAAAAAAGGTACAACAAGTTTTTGACGTCATTGTGGGAAACTTAGTTAGTTAAAGTTAAGTATTTGTTAAAATTTTCTCTTCTACTAGTTTATTTTTTAAAAAATTTATTTATTTATTTTTCTTATTTACCTTATCTTATTTTTATTTTTTCAAAATTTAATTGTTCTATTTTCTTTAGGTTGTATTTTTTAGCATTGCATAACAGAGATGAATGTGGCTTTTAGTATAGAAACCATAGTAGAGATAGATGTGGCTGTGCAAAGAGATGGTGTTAAACCACTTAAGAAATTATTTTGCCCAATATCTGTGAATTCATTCTCATATAATATTTTGCCTACTATTACTGCTACCCATTTTGAGATTGAACCTCAAGTTATCAATCTGCTTTTAATTTTTCATGGCTTAGATAGGAAAGATCCATATTTGCATGTTAAGGGTTTTTTAAAAAATTTGAGAAACATTTAAATTTCAAAAATTTTCTGCAGAATCTGTGTATTTGCATCTCTTTCCTTTTTCATTGAAAGAAAAAGTAAAAACTTAGCTGAATTCTTTACCTTCTAACTCTATTATGTCATGGAAAATGTGTAGCCAAAGGTTTTTATCTAATTTTTTTCCAATGTCTAAAACAAATTCTTTGAGAAGGAAAATTTCAAATTTTTGTTAAAAAGACCATGAAAAATTCTTTGAAAGTTGGGAGAGGTTTAAAGATTTGTTTGTGAGATGGTTTTGAAAAATGGCGTCTTGTGTAATATTTTTATAATGGGATGACATAATCTAAAAGAGGCTTGGTTGAGCCTATGAATGTTGATACATTTTTGAATTTGAATGCACATGAGAGTTATCAGTTCTTTGAGGATTTGTCTGAAAATTCTTAACAGTGAGACTTTATTAATCGTAGGGATAGATCAACCTAACTTAAGAAGGGAAGTCTATATGAGGATAGTGAGTATACATATATCAAAGTTAGACTAGATGTTATTGCAAGTGAAGTTAAGCCTCTATCACTCAATAAAGGAGTTGGTCAGGTTAATAGTATCCAATAGGAAAATTATGTATTTTGTGGGAGTAATATGGATGCTTCTTCTATGTGCTCTTCTTTTGCACCTAACAATGATTGTTTTGTTGAGTAGGGAAATGCAATAAGGATATCTTTTGTTGATACTTCTTCAAATACTTATAAGCCTAATTGGCGAAATCACCATGCTTTTTGTTGGAAGCAAAATAACTTTTCAGGTAACTTAGGTGGTCAACTTATGGAGAGTCAGACTCAATTCTAGCAGTCTAACCAAGGTTACTAACAACCATCATATTTCTCAAATCAAGGAGCAGACCAGTCTAGGCAACAGTCATCACTAGAGGAGACTTTTGGTCAATTTATGCAAGAGATGAGAAGTACCAACCAAGTGACTTCCAATGCCATTCAAGAGATAAAAAATGTTACCCAAAGGCATACTAATGCTATAACTAATTTGGAAGTTCAGATAAGTCAATTGGCTAGTCAGATGGTAGAAAGAGAGAGACGAAAGTTCCCTAGTCAACCTATCATTAATCCCAAAGGACAATATGCATTTCATGAAACATCTAGCTCTAATAGGAAAAATGAGCAGGTTCAGTCTATCACCACTCTTAGGTCTGGGAAGCAAATAGATAATCATGCTGTAGAACCTATGAAGGACAATATGAAGTTAGAAGCCAGTAGTTCTAGGGATAAGAATAACTCAGATAATGATAATGTGCCCTCAAAACTTAATGTGTCAACTCCTAAAGTTTTAGAGCTTTGAAGTTAAGGAGTATGTGCCTAGGGTCCCTTTTCCTCATAGATTAGCAAACCCCAAGAACATTGTGCAGTCAAGTAATATTCTGGAGATTTTTAAACATGTGCAAATTAATTTTCCTTTTCTTGATGCTATTAGACAGATGTTTGCGTATGCTAAATTCGTGAAGGATCTTCTCACTGTGAAGAGGAAGTTTAACATTCCCAAGAAGACCTTTTTGATAGAATAGGTAAGTTCTGTAATTTTCAATAAATATCCTGTTAAGTATAATGACCCTGGATCACCTACTATTGCTTGCAAAATTGGGGGTCATCATGTTGAGAGAGCTTTTCTAGATCTAGGTGCAAGTGTTAATTTGTTACCTTATTCTGTTTACTTGTAGTTGGGTTTAGGAGAGTTGAAACCAACTAAGATGGCTCTCCAATTAGTTGATAGATCTGTTAAATATCCTAGGGGCATTATTGAGGATCTGTTAATAAAAATTGAGAATTTCTACTTTTCTATTGATTTTGTTGTGTTTGATTCTGAGCCTATTTGTGATCCCTATCTCCTAATTCATGTTATTTTGGGTCACATATTCTTTGCTACATCTAATGCATTGATTAATTGTAGGAGTGGTGTAATAAAATTATCATTTGGGAACATGACTGTTAAGCTTAATATTTTTCATATCAGTAAACAGATGCTTGAAGATAATGATAATAAAGTACATGAATTGAATTTGATTGATAGTTTGATTCATGACTCATTTAAGCATTCTAATTGTGATGATCCATTATTGGCATGCTTAAATCATTTTAATGCTGATTTTGATATCGATTTAGTCATTAGGGATACAAATTCTTTGTTAGATTCTGTTTCTCTGATAAATATGGATAGGTGGCAACCCATAGTCCAGCCAATCACCTTGTCTTCATCCCCACCTTTGTCATCCACTGTAGAGCCACCAAAGTTAGAAATGAAGCCCTTGCCGAGGACCCTCAAGTATGTATTTTTAGGCACAAATGAGACATTACCTGTCATTGTAGCTTCTAATTTAAATGAGTCCCATGAACATCAGTTAGTGGACGTATTGAAAGAGCATAAGGAAACTATAGAATGGTCAGTTGCAGATATTAAGGGTATTATTCCTTCGGTAGTGATGCATAGGATTAATTTAGAGGATGGTGCTAAAGCTACTTGTGAGGCCCAAAGGCGTTTGAACTCAACCATGCAGGAAGTTGTTAGAAAAGATGTGTTGAAATTGTTAGATGTAGGGATTGTCTATTTTATCTTTGATAATAAATGAGTTAGTCCTGTGCAAGTTGTGCCTAAGAAGTCTAGAATAACTGTGATTGAAAATGAGGCCAATGAATTAGTTTCAACTAGGGTGCAAACGGGGTGGAGAGTGTGTATTGATTCTAAGAAATTGAATACTGTAACTAGAAAAGATCACTCCCTTCTTCCTTTTATTGATCAAATGTTGGAAAAACTTACTGGTCATGAATATTATTATTTTTTAGATAGATATTCAGGGTATAATCATATTCTCATTACACTTGAGGATCAAGGAAAGAATAATTTTATATATCCATTTGGCACTTTTGCATATTGTTGCATGCCTTTTGGGTTATGTAATGCACTTGCTACTTTCTAGAGATACATGATTAGTGTTTTTTTTTATATGGTTGGTGAATTTTTGAAAGTGTTCATGAATTACTTTTCTGTTTTTTAATCTACTTTTGATGATTGTTTGTATCACTTGTCTTTAGTTTTGGCTAGGTGTAAAGAAAATAGTCTTGTACTTAATTGAAAAAAATGTCATTTCATAGTTAAAAGGGGTATTGTGCTTGGTTATATCATATCTAAAGATGACATTGAAGTTAATAAAGTTAAAGTTGACTTAATTTCTAACCTTCCTCCTCCTAAATCTGTGAAAAAAATTAGATATTTTCTAGGGCACGTAGGTTTGTACAGGAGGTTCATCAAAGATTTTAGCAAGGTAGCAAGGCCTTTAACCAACCTTTTTGGTGTAGTCAGCTGTTGAAGTCGTACATTGAGTTGAAAGATCCATATGTAGAAGAGACTTTGGTAGATGATCCTGTCTACAGAAACTGAGGTAATCTTTTAATTTGAGTTTTTCTTTTCATTTTTATTTTTATTGAGTCGGCTTAAGTGCCTCCCAGATTTCAGAGTTTTTGTATGGGGATGTAAATATTATCGGCCAGTAAAAAAAATTAAAAAATTCAAAACCCAAAAAAAAAATTACTTTAGTTTGCATGTTTGTTTATTTCATTTTAATTTATGTGTTTTTGTTATTTTTGTCATTACTAACCATTGTCAGGGTGTAGTTATCATCTTCTCATCTTCTGTTTTTAATTGCTAAGCATTTTAGGTATGTGACTCCTCCCCATTATTCTGTTTATTTTTGTCCCAATAATTTCTTTGATACATATTGGTGATTATTTCTTAAGTCTGGATTTAATTTTGAAACATTGAGGACAATGTATGATTTTGATTAGGAGTGAGAGCTACTTGAATTTCAGTCATGTTATCATTATATCACTTTTGTGAGGAAGATTTTTTCTATCATCTTGCTCAACTTGTTTCACATTATTCATAATTGTTTCTGCATGTCTCTTTGTTGAAAAATCAAAATAATTAGAAAACTTAATGAAAGCCATATTTTTTCCTAGTGAGTTTTGAGCAATTCATTTTTTTGTGAGTGTTTTCGTGGCTATACAATGTTTATTGTGGTGCTATGATTTTTTATTTTTATTTTTTCCTCACTAAATCATTTCATTATTTGTTATTTTTGGCTAAAGAGAAATTTTATATTGCACTTGTATTTAATCATATGTCATGGAAGTTGGTAAAATTGTGTATTTCTTTAAGAGATGATACTAGGCCATGTTTCTTATTTTGAGCCTTAGAATAATATTTTTTATTTTTTCACATATTGTCGCTAATAATCTCTTTGAACCTATTTATTAAGTCTTTTTTTATTCCTTTCCTAAAGTGTTTTAGAAAAAAAGTAATATTATTGCAATATGGGAAGATAGTAAGAAAAAAAAGAAAAAAAAAAGACAAAGTGAAAGTACAAGAAAAAAATAGAAAAAGGAAAAAAAATTGAAAAGCTACAAAGTTGAAAAAAATTGAGAAAAGAAGCGAAAAAAAAAATTAGTTTGAGAGTTTGAAAAAAAAAAGAAGTGACTTAAAGAAGGATAAAAATTGTGTTAAAAGTGTAGAAATTAAGCTTTTAAATATTCTTGAAACACTTTTGATTTTCATTGTTTCCCTTAGCCTTCATATTTTTCATTTACCTACATTACAAGCTTAATAAAGTCTTATTTGATCTTAAGGGATTACATGATTCCTTCAATATACATGACTAATCTTAATGTGTGATGTATAGTCTTTTCTTGACATCTTTTCATGAAACGACATTTGCTCTATTTTGTTAGCGTTATTTCTATCATTTTATATGTGAGGTATTTATTTTGATTTGTGCCTACTATTCTACTCACATATACTTGCTATGAGGCTTGAGTGATTTTCTTTGTTGAGTGTAACTCTTGTAAGGATTGTATATGATTGAAAGATATTTTCTGATGGAGATTCTAATTGTGATATTTGGAGACATTGGGTATATGTCGTAGTAGTTATATTATTCACACACTTTGAGTTTGATAATGGTAGAATTTTTGTAACAAATGTGATGTTCTAATACATGACTAATATTTTTGAGTTGAGATAAAATTTGATTGAATCGATTGGACATATGATTTTCACTTTGAGTTTTGTTTTAAGTCATTTTCATTGTTAGGAACTAATAATAAATTAATTAGAGTTGTGATATTAACTTAATTTTATAAAAAAATTATAAAAAATAAGTATTATTATAATTTAATATAATTAATTTTAATAATTTTATGATATTATTATTTAATTATTGAAAGAAATTAATTTTATTTAATTATTATTATAATTACAAGATTTAAAAAAAGTCACAATTTTTAATGATGTGGAAGAAAGATGTCTACACCAAGCCTATGGTTATTAACTGGAATTGAAATAAAAAAAAAAGTTAAGTGGAAGAGCATCATCACATGTATAGTAGGCTTGAGTCTTGATGGACCCACAACAAATAAATTAAAAGGAAAAAGAAGATTGGACCTAATTGTAAAGAAGGAGGCGCAGCAGCCTTGGAAGAAAAGAGGAAATCAATTTACATTCAAAGTGACAAAAGTTAAGCTGCTGGGCCCCATGGTTACTAAAAGAAAAGTAACAGAATAATGTGAAAAGTAAATTGAAAAGTAACCTAATGTGAGCATGAGAAAAGCTATAAATTGAAGAAGTGCACAGTAGCAGCGCCGGAGGAGATTGGGCAGCGTGAGAACAGAATAATAGAAGCACAGTAACACAATAGCGCCGCAGATTAGAGAAAACGCAGAAGCGCCGCAGGAGAAGAGAGAAACGAAACAGAAAGCGACACAGCAGAGAAAAATATCAGTGAAGAAAAAGAGCAGTATCAATTAAGAATTTTAATGAGATAATTTTATTGTGTTATAATTTTTTTATGTTTTATTAAATTTTTTATATTAAAGAGATGATAAAACTTGAATGTTTTGATATTGTTATATTAAATTATTTTTGTCTAATTTTAGGATTTAATATTTATTAATTTTATTTTTTATCAAATTATATAAATAAAATTTTAAATAAATTCAATCATATTTTTTATATTTTATAATTTATTTATATTATCTAAGTATTAATGGTAATTGTTAAATATCAATTGTGATTTCTTTTTAAGAATACATTTAATAATTTGATAATTTTGTTAATTAGGAAAATTTTATCATACACTTAATTATTTTTTTTGAACTTTATTGATAAATTTTTCGTGAAAGACATGCTTTATCGTTAGATATTCATGAGATAAATTATTTAGGTGTAATAATTTGATATAATTAATGTTAAAATTAATCTTGTTGGATTTTGATCCTTAATCATTTTACATCTGGTAGAAACATCTTCCATATATTTATTTTTTAATTTGATTTTTATTTTAGTTATTTATTTATTTTTTTTGCATATTTGACTCATCAATTTGTGTGACTAGATTAGAAATTTTTTTAAATATTTAAAATTAACTTTAAGTCTTTGTGGGATCGACTTCATACTTGTTCAACTGTATTTTGGTACAGGTTGTACACTTATGAGTATTTTAAGACTTTTAAAAAAGTCATAACAATCGTAGTCATTAACATCCACTAAAATAAAAAACTAAGGACATTGTACTTCAGGCTAATCATACAAAAATAAAAAAAAACTAAGGGCATTGTACTTGAGGCTAATCATGAAATGCCAAAAGAGAAAATGAAGTAACAATGATGAAAAACAATAAGTGATTAAAAAAATAAAAATAAAAACCCGTTATCTTGGATTTGTTATATTAAAATGTTCGACATCGAGACTTGTCCACAAAACAATAAAAAGCCCTATGCGGGGGGCATCAAAAGGAAGAAAATGAAAGGAGTTATGGTGGAGCATGGTCAACGGCAACAGGCTCTTCATCAACTTTGGTGGTATCCAGAGTAGGGTTGGTCAGAGCAAAAGAACCAGTTTTCGAGGGCCATGGGCTGATGTCCACTATGAACTTATCCCTCACGTAGTGATGGGATCTGGCACCCTCCGTTATCAGCCCAAAAGGATTTAAGGTCTAAAGATGCTCTAGGGCGTTAGCAAAGGATTCATCTACAAACCTCCCCCACTTCTCCTTGATCTCTTCGATCTCGACATCAAGGGCCTTGTTCGCTACCTCCAGCTCCCGCCTTAGTACAGAGACCATTCACTGCTAGCTCGAAATCTGCCACATTTTTCTCTAAATCAATAATTTGCTGCTTTAGAGTATAATTCTCCTCACAAGCGGCCCTAAGCTTCTTATCGGCCTTCTTTGCCTGCATTCCCTACTCTCCAAGTTCCTTCTCCAAGGTCTCCTTCTCCCTGTGCAGCTTCTCTAGGCCGACCTCCAGCTCAACGCCTTGTTGACCATAGGCAATGAAATCTCGAGAAAATGAAAGAGAGCCACGTTTCACAAACACCGGATCTAGCCAAGATGGATCTGGTGGGAGATGTCAACTTTAGCCATCTTCTCCATGTCGGTGTCTGCTGTTAGCGACTTCTTAATGAACTCATAAGTCGAGAAATCCTTGCCCCAAATAGAAGAAGCAGCAAAGCGAACAGAGGCATTCGGGGACAACTCCTTACCTTAGGGAGTTGTCAAGTCCAAATTGGGGCCCTCAGCCTGAGGTCTCTAAGGCTGATCGCCTTGACCTCCCACCCTCTACTTACGGGACTGAAGTTGAACACCCTAGTCCATGGCCTTAGTGTTTTGATCCCAAATCTCCAAGACTGGTTCGTTCGGGCAAGTGGGGGCTATGCCCTTGCCATTTGCCGCTTTGTAGGCAGCTCTCTCCACGATCCTCCTATGGAGATTGTCAAGATTATCAGCTGGGGCCATGCTTTCTGCACAAGAAAAAGGAAAAAGTCGTAGTTCCAGAATGTAATTAAAAAGAAAACACAAGAAAAACAAGAAGAAGTTCACATTGTTGCACCTAGAAGAGCGCTGAGTTCTCTTTCTGGTGTCTCAATTAAATCCCGTGAATGGATGACATTTGAATTGGTGAGCCATCCAATCAAGAAGGCTACCACATCCACTTCGTCTTTTGTAAGGTCCTGATCGAGGACCTTGTACTCCTCTGATCAGAAGTCAAAATGTTGGGATGTCTAGTAAAAATACATTGTTGGCTCCCCCGCCACAATAAGGAAAAACAACCGCGTTTCGAGGGCCACCTCCAGTCGAAAGTACTCATCTTTGAAATTTTTGTAAGACTCAACAAAAGTCTCTAAGATCTTTTAGCCACTCTGAGTACGAAGAGTGACCCAAGCCTTCATTGGCGCTCCTCCATCAGCCCGGACTGCTTGGAAAAAGTAGAAAAAATGATGGGACGGTGAATGGGAGGCCCAGATATCGTTCGTATGCCCAGACATAGGCCCACACATTCCGATGTAGTTGTGCTAGTGCCAATTAAAGATGGTTCAAAATGCTTATCTTGAAGTGTGAAAACGGAAGGTGGATCTCGAGCTTCACAAACATTGTTTCGTATAAGTACATGTAATGTTCGTCGCTCGAGGTATGTGCTGGACAAACTTGCTCTTCCTGACTCACAGAGTGCACCTCAAACTCTTCATCCCATACGCTATCTTCCGTAAACTGAAGGTGTGTCTGCAAGTCGGCTACCTCTGTCGTGGTAGTGTGCATGGAGACGATGTCTTTATTTTGGAGCTCACCCATCTATATAAATTTAGACTCAGGTCTGTGTTTGACACGTGCACTGGGACCATAGCTGGGGTCATAACTTTCCTCTTCCGCCCCATTTGTCGGATATCAGAAGGATAACGTACAGAGGCTGAGTTTTCATTAAAACTAGAAAGAGTAAAATTATTATATCAATATCAAGTTTTTGATACTTTCTTTTAAGTCAATTAATTTCTGAACTAAGCTTTCTGAAGATTTATACTAATACTATGATTATATTATCCAAGTTTATATACTTGAGAAAACTTAGTTAAATTTCAGATAATGTTTTAGAAGTTTCAAAAGAAGCATAAATTAACCCCTCTTCTTATACAAAAGTCATCTTCAGTTATTATTTCAAGGTTACGTTGTCATATAATAATAATAATTGATTGTAAAATTTCTCATTTTTATAATAGTCTCTCTTACCCAAAATTTCTCATTTTTATTTATTTCTCATATTCTCCTCTTTATCTAATCTCAAAGTTGGGTTGACATATAATAATAATTGATACTTAATCAATTACGTTTTAGTCCAATCTAAATGTGATTTTAATTTTGACTTCTAAAATCACATTAATCAATTTATGACAATCCATTTCGTCTGTCTATTTTTTTTTCATGAAATAGGGTAATTCAATCATTAATTTTCTTTCTTGTGTTTTTTTCGTGTATTCAGGAGCATGGTATATTTGGGAGCATCATGTGAAATGAATTCAGAAGATAGATTTACTTTTCCTTTACCCCATAACATCTTCTTCTCCTTGACTACGACACAGAATCTTAGATTCTCTGACGAATCTTATTCTAATACAGAGGTAAGGAAGGGACTAAATGGAACAGGGTTGACCATTATATCGCCTGAGAAGAATGGGGCATCTGCACGATGCACAAAAGAAAGGGAAGACCCACCAGAATAATACCATGGTAGAAGAGGACAAACTTGTTCTAGGGAAGAAAGCAGTACCAAAAGCAACATAGACCATCCTAGAAGGACCATACAAACATTTAATTAATTCAATCTAATCAGGAATGTTGCATAAATTAGATTCAGACACAATCATGAATATACCAAGCTTGACAATGCAAATGTTGCATTTGTACCATTTAGTGAGGGGACGAAATCATTCTTCAGTCATCTTTGTCTCTAATTGGCTGAAGGCCTTTGGGGCTGAGGTGTATTTTCTTTTTCCTTTTTTCCTAGGTGGTAAGAGTTTGTACACTTGACAATTTTTTTTACACATATCAATTTTTTTTAAGTCGTTACATTAGATGTCACATGATAAAAAATTAAGTAATATAATTATTACATGTCAAAAAATTAAGGCATTCACTAATTGACTTTAATGACATATGACAAAATTTTAAATCATGAATTTTTTTTATTAGATTAATAAATAACATATGGCAGCAATATAAAGAGTGTTGATGCCAAGTAGTAGAATTTGAGAGCATGTGATGACAACAACGATTAACACATGGTAAGATTTTAAGTCATATACTTTACTTTTATATATTACATGATTATTTGATTAACTAAATTCATTGATTCATTGATTTCTAATTTGGCTCAATTAGGATATGGAATTGAGATTTTGGGTATTCATTGATTTATTGATTTCTAATTTTGCAAATTCTGTGCTTGTTATGTGTCAAAATAAATTATATAGGTCAATGAATGAAAAATAACATTGAAACATTATTCACGTCTATAGGGTAAGAAACTGAGCTGTTGTAAAGTAATATCTATAACCCTATTAGTTTAGAATAAATTTTATCACATCTATTAGCTTATTAGTAACCCTAAAAATAGTGTAATGTTACACCATTATAGTGGATAATATCAAATTAAAAATTATTTTTTATTTAAATTTATTAATTTACACTTAGTAACCCTAATAATGGTGTAATGTTGCACCATTATAGAGGATATTATCAAATTATGAATTAATTTTTTATTTAAATTTATTAATTTACACCATTAAGTGGCAATAAACCTTACATAGTCCTAAAATGATTCAAGTAATGCTTCCAAAATTTCTCATATGATATGATTCATATCTATACCTACTCGTCTTACCCAAGAAAATAGGTAATTTTTTTTATATAAACCTCAAATTTATTAGCTAGCGACATCCACTAATAGCGAAGATAAAATAAAAGGTGGTGGATCCTCAAGCTAAATGTTGATATCTCCTAATCTGTCAGCATGAGCAAAGGAATCTGCCACCCTATTACAATCACGAGGTACAACATTACTATTAAAATCATAAAACCAGGAAGCATAAAGAAAGATATCTTTAAGGATAGAACCATTATAAGAGAAATCCTCACTACCCTCCAAGATGCTGGAATATACATTCGATGCATCACCTTCCAAAACGATCCTCTGAAATCCCGCCTCCTATGCAAATAGAAGGCCTTCTTTAGTAGCTATCAATTCACCACGATGGGGATTAGCACAACTCGGAATGGAAAACGCCTTACTTGCCATAAATTAGCCCTGAGAGTTCCTTATAACAATGCCAATCCCTAATATATTGTCTTCCACTGAGATTGCAACATCTACATTCACCATGTAAATATCTTGACCAGGTCTCTGCCAAACAGTTTGCTTATGCCTTACGTTTAACACCTGATACCTATTTGGAATATTTTTTCTAGTAGTTTGCATGCTTAACAACGCTTCTTGTGTCACTTCACGTGGGATTTCATAGGCTTCCCCTACCAAATTAAATTTCTATTCTACCAAATATGGTACCATATAGCAGTAATAGTCTCCCATTGCTTCAACGTCAATCCATCCAAAACATCAAACACTAACTTTTCCCAATGCGTGACACTGATAACAGGATTAAGAAAGATAGCTTGGTCAGCTTCATATAAGGAGTTCCTAGTAAAAGGGCATTGCAGGAAAACATGCAGCAGTGTCTCCTCCTTGTGTCTACAAAAATAACAGTCTCCCTCCACTTGTACTCCTTTTGAAAGAAGCCTATCTTTTGTTGGGATGCATCTTCTAAGAACTCTCCATAAGAAGACTCTCATTCTTGGTTGTAGATCAAGCTTCCATACCTTTTTCCAAACATTGTCAGCTGCTACCAATCTATGATAGATCTCAAAACCTTGGATACTCCTATCAGCTTTATCATGAATCACCTTGTTCTAAGCAAATTTGTACGCACTCTTTACTGTGAATAATCCCCAATTTTTCAAAGACCAAAATAGGTTGTCATGGTTACGTCTACGATTGAGTGGTAATGCCAAAATAGCCTTTGCATCTATTTGTGAAAAGCTGGATAGAATGAGGTTATTGTTCCATTCTCTAGATTCGTGATTCAGTAATTGATCTACCCATTGTAGCTGAATAGGGACAAGATGTGGATCCTGAATTTTGAATTTTAGGACTCTAGGAATCCAAGAATCATCACGAATATCAACTCTGAATCCATCACCAACTCTCCAAAGAATACCCTGCTCCAAAATTTTCCTTCCCTCAATCAAGCTATGCCAAGTAAATGATGCACTAGCAGCAAGATGTGCATTCAAAAAATTCCTTGTTGGATAGTATCGGGCCCTTAGCACTTTAACCATTAAGGAATCTGAATCATGGAGAAGTTTCCAACCTTGCTTAGATAGCATGGCAAGATTAAAAGAGTGAAGGTCTCTGAAACCCATCCCCCATGTATTCTTCGACCAACACAACTTTTCCCATCCTATCCAATGAATTTTGCGATCATCTGACTAGTTCCCCCACCAGAATTTACACATCATTTACTTTAACTCTTTACAAAGAGAGATAGGAATTTTGAAACATGACATCAAATAAGTAGGGACAGCTTGAGTCACTGCTTTAATAAGAATTTCCTTACCTCTCTTTGACAAAATTTTCTCCTTCCACCCCTTTAATCGCTTCCAGATCTGATCCTTTAAAGATTGTGAAAAGTGATTTTTGGATCTTCCAATCATGGTAGGAAAACCAAGGTACTTTTTTGAGAAAGCTACAGTTTGGATCTGGCAGCACTGTAGGATCTGGGATCTTAAATCATGCACAACATTAGGACTAAAGAGCAAAGCTGACTTATCAAAATTCACTACTTGACCCGATGCTTTCCCATATAAATCCAGGATGTCCATAATTGAACTACAATCCTCCATTGTAGCTTTGGAAAAAATAAGGTTATCATCTGCAAAAAATAAATGAGATACCATAGGAGCAGCCTGACAAATTCTTTACCCAGAAAATAGACACATTTGTTTAGCTTAATAGAAAAGAGAGGACAAACCTTCAGAACAGAGAACAAATAAATATAGAGATAAGGGGTCTCCTTGTCTAAGCCCTCTCTGAGGTCTAAAAGTAGCCCCGGGGATGCCATTAATCAACAACGAAAATGTGGCTATTGTCACACATTGCATAATTCTAGTTATCCATCCATTTCCAAAATTTAGCCTCCTCATTATTGTGTTTGGATACATACCTTTGAAGACTTGTTTTGATGATAACAAACGCGAAGTATAAATGAAGATGATAAATAGACCAAGTCCAAGTTTATATTTGATTAGCATTAGGACTTATGATCTATTGTACGGAGCTCACATTGATATCTCTTTGTTTTTGAAAAAAAAAACTTGGTTTTAAACTCAATATCTTTGAAAACATCTTTTTCAAAATCCCTTTTGAACTGAGTTATTCGAATAAAGCTTTACTTATTCGAATAAACATCCTCATGTGGTTTGTTTTCTAAAAGGTGTTATTCGAATAACTACCCTGTTATTCGAATAACCAAGGCTTTCCAGACAACTGTTTTGTAAGTGGCTATTCAAATAAACCTTCCCTTATTCGAATAAATGAGGTTTTTCAGAACTATGCTTTAAGTGAGTTATTCGAATAACTCATACGTTATTCGAATAAATCCTTTCTATCTGAACTTCTTTTAAATATGTTATTTGAATAGATAAGCTATCATTTGAATAAACGTTCGTTTTCACAACTCTGGTTTTAACAGAGTTATTCGAATAACGGGTTGGTTATTCGAATAACCCATTTCAGATGAGTTTTTCAGAAACAATGCTATTCGAATAAGTGTTTGCTTTATTCGAATAAACACGGAACTTGTGCTTACGTAAATGGAAACAGACAAGATTTTCAATCTGTGTTAATTGCTATTAATTATACCTAACGGCTAATTCATCTGGTTTTCCCTATAAATTGCAAGTCTGGGTCACGTTTTTCAATGTCCATAATTCTGAACTATTTTCAGATTACTCTGTTTTTCTGAAAACTATTTTCTACACTCTTCTTATTTAGAAACTTTGAGATATTTTTGTGAGAGCTCCATTAGTACTTCAATTTGTACTACTTACTCTGAGTGAGAGTTTCTCTTCATCTCTATTTTCTGATATTCTGTATCGAGGGTGAGGTATCCCTCAAGGTTTGTATAAGGGTGAGGTATCCCCGCAGGCTGAGACTTTAGCACAAGGGTAGAGTGTCCCTGTGTGTGAAAAGTACTCTATTTTGTAACGGTAGCAAGCACCTATTGAAGCTTGTATACTTAGTGAAAAATCTCGACTTTCGAGAATTGGACGTAGACCACAAGTGGGTTAGTGGTCGAACCAGGATAAATACTGTGTCTGCTTCTCTTTTTCCTAATCTCTTTATTTTATGCAATTTAATTTACAGCACATTTATTTTTCGTTGTTCTTTATTATTTCCTTTCTTCTTCTCATTCTTTCTGTGCATTTATTTATTAAGCTTTTGATATTCATATTAATTAAAAAGAGGTTTTGTGAAAAGTTTTATACTCAATTCACCCCCCTCTTGAGTACTGGAAGCCACTTGGTAACAAGTAGTATCAGAGCTAGACTCTTGTATAAAGAGCTTAGCAGCTTCAAGAGTATATGGCTTCTTCAAATGGTTTTTCAGAAGGATCTTCCATAAACAGACTACCCTTTTTCAATGGGGATGGTTACGCATATTGGAAGGAAAGAATGAAAATCTTCATCAAAGCTATTGATCTAGATGTTTGGGATGCTGTCGAAAACGGCGCTTTTATACCCACACATGAGGTCGATGGTGTAAGGACCGAAACACTACGAAATAAATGGTCTGATGAAGACAAAAGAAAAGTTCAATTTAATTTAAAAGCCAAAAATATTATTACTACTACTTTGGGATATGATGAATTTTTTAGAATTTCAAATTGTAAAACTGCTAAAGAAATGTGGGATACTTTGCAAGTTACCCATGAGGGTACTAATGAAGTTAAGAGATCGAGAATAAATTCTCTAACTCGTGAATATGAATTATTCAGAATGAACTAAGGAGAAAGCATTCAGGAAATGCAAAAGAGATTCACCCACATAGTTAATCATCTTGCATCTTTAGGCAAAAGCTTTTCTAATGAAGATTTGATTAACAAAGTTTTGAGATGTCTTAGCAGGATTTGGCAACCCAAAGTGACAGCAATATCCGAATCAAGGAATTTGTCCACAATGACTTTAGCTATCCTCTTTGGAAAACTTCATGAGCACGAGTTGGAGTTGAGCAGATTAAGCCAAAGCGAAGAGAACGATAAAAAGAAAAAGGGGATAGCGCTCAAAGCCACTTCATCAACATTCGACAATGATGATGAATAAAATGAAGAAAGTTCAGAAAACATAGAGGTAAGTGAAGAAAATCTGAGTTTGTTAGTTAAAAGGTTTGGTAAATTTTTCAAGAAAAAGGGAACGCAAAGAAGACCTCCCTTCCCTCCGAAAAGGACTCACTTCAAAGGCGAAGGAACTTCATCGACCCCAACTTGCTATGAATGTGGCAAACCTGGTCACATGAAAATGGAGTGTCCTATTTACCAAAAGAAGAAGGAGAAATTTGAAAAGAAACCCTTCAATGAAAGGAAAGGAAGAAAAGCCTATATAGCGTGGGATGAAAACGACATAGACTCAACTGATAGCTCAGATAGCGAAGAGGCTCAACTGTGTCTCATGGCAAAAAGAGATGAAGAAGAAAGCGAAAACGAGGTAAGTTCTAATACTACTTTATTGCCCTCTTACGATGAGTTACAAGATGCTTTTGAAGAACTACATGAAGAATCTTTAAAACTCACAAAAATTATTTCTTCATCTAAGAAAACAATTTCTTCTTTAGAAAATCAAATTCTTGTTTTAAATAAAGAAATAGAAGAATTGAAAATTGAAAACGAAACTTTAGGAATCATTGATGCATGCACAAATCATTCTTCACATGCTTCTACTTCTCTATCATGTTCTTCATGTCATATACTTGAAAAAGAAAACGAAGATCTAAAGAACACTCTTTCTAAATTCACCTTTGGAAGGGATAACTTAAATATTTTATTAGGAAGACAAAGAGTGATTTTTCAAAAAGCCGGGATAGGTTATAACCCGAAAAATCAACAAAAACTCTATAAAAATTTCTTTGTGCATTCTAATGTTTCAAGTAGTCCTTTTATTAAATGTTTTTACTGTGGAAGAAAAGGACATAGTGCTTCAACATGTAATGCAAGGAAACATATAAATACAAAAGTTGGAACAAAAATGGTTTGGGTTCCCAAGGGTACTATACCCAAACTAACACACAAGGACCCAAGAAAGTTTGGGTACCAAAAGTTAAAAACTAAACTTGTGTTGTAGGTGTGCTTGAAAGCCAGGAGTTCAAATTGGTATCTTGATAGCGGCTGCTCCAAGCACATGACTGGGGACGACTCAAAATTCACCATGCTTATTCTCAAGAATCATGGACACGTCACTTATGGCGATAACAACAAGGGTAAAATTCTTGGAATCGACAAAGTCAGTAAGAACCCCAACTCCTCTATTGAAAATGTGCTGCTTGTTGAGGGTTTGAAACATAACTTGCTTAGTATTAGCCAATTATGTGATAAGGGAAATAAAGTTATATTTGATTCAAACTGTTGCATAATTGAAGATAAAAATGACAAGCATGTTAAATTCATTGGTCATAGAGTAAACAACATCTATATGATTAGTCTTAATGATATATCTTCAAATGATGCGAAATACCTTTTAAGTAAGAATGATGATTCATGGCTATGGCATAGGAAAATTACACATATTCACATGGATCACTTAAAGAAGTTGGTCTCTAAAGAGCTAGTAATTGGACTACCCAAGCTTAATTTTATAAAAGATAAATTATGTGATGCATGTCAAAAGGGTAAACAAATAAAGGTCTCTTTTAAAGCAAAAAATATAGTTTCAACTTCTAGACCTTTACAACTTTTGCACATGGATCTGTTTGGACCTTCTAGAACTATGAGCTTTAGTGGGAATTACTATGTTTTAGTGATTGTGGATGATTTTTCTAGGTTTACATGGACTTTATTTCTTGCAAATAAAAATGATGCATTTCTAGCTTTTAAAAGACTTGCCAAAGTTATTCAAAATGAAAAAGGTTTTCAAATCTCTTCTATAAGAAGTGATCAAGGTGGCGAATTTGAAAATAATGTTTTTGAAAATTACTGTGATGAACATGACATTAATCATAATTTCTCTGCCTCTAGAACTCCGCAACAAAACGGAGTTGTAGAAAGGAAAAACCGTTCTTTAGAAGAAATGGCGAGAACTATGCTTAATGAAATGCTGCTCTTCCTAAATACTTTTGGGCGGATGCTGTAAGTACAGCTTGTTATGTAATAAACCGGACTCTTATAATGCCTATTTTAAAGAAAACCCCATATGAATTGTATAAGGGAAGAAAGCCAAATGTCTCACACTTTCATGTTTTTGGTTACAAATGTTTTGTTTTAAACAATGGAAAAGATAATTTAGGCAAGTTTGATGCTAAGTCTGATGAAGGTATATTTCTTGGCTATTCAAATCATAGTAAAGCTTTTCGCATTTACAATAAAAGAACTATGACTATTGAAGAATCTATACATGTTACATTTGATGAAACTGACCCAAGTGGATCGAGAAAGGATCTTGTTGTTGATGATGTTGCAGAAATCTTAGCGGAAACACATTTAGACAATAAAGAAAAGGAAATCAAGGAGAAAGAGAATGAACAAAGACAAGAAGATTCGCAAGCTTTGGAACTTCCCAAAGAATGGCGAACTTCAAAATATCACTCCCTTGATCAAATTATCGGTGATGTATCTAAAGGTGTAAGTACTTGTAACTCCCTTAGAAATACTTGTAATCACTTAGCTTTTGTTTCTCAAATTGAACCTAAGGATTTAATTGAAGCTTTTGATGATGAACATTGGATCTTAGCTATGCATGAGGAATTAAATCAGTTTGAAAGAAATCAAGTTTGAGAATTAGTTGCTAGACCTAATAATCACCCTATAATTGGAACTAAATGGGTTTTTAGAAACAAACTTGATGAAAATGGGTTAATAACTAGAAACAAAGTTAGATTGGTTGCTAAAGGGTATAATCAAGAAGAAGGAATAGATTATGAAGAAACCTATGCACTGTAGCTAGATTAGAAGCTATTAGAATGTTACTTGCTTATGCTTGTATCATGGATTTCAAATTATATCAAATGGATGTCAAGAGTGCTTTTCTGAATGGTTTTATTCAAGAGGAGGTATATGTTGAACAACCTCCAGGTTCTGAAAATCATGAACTGCCCAACTATGTTTTTAAACTTAAAAAGGCTTTATATGGTTTAAAGCAAGCTCCTAGAACTTGGTATGAAAGGTTGAGTAAGTTTCTTTTGGAAAATGGTTTTTCAAGAGGAAAAGTTGATACTACTCTTTTTATTAAAAATAAAAAGCATAACATTCTTTTTATGCAAGTATATATGGATGATATTATCTTCGGTGCTACTAATGAATCCCTTTGCAAAGATTTTGCTAAGTCAATGCAGAATGAATTTGAAATGTCAATGATGGGAGAATTGAATTTCTTCCTCGGACTTCAAATCAAACAAACGAACGAAGGGACTTTCATAAGTCAAACAAAATACTGCAAGGAATTGCTCAAGAGATTCGAAATGGAAAACGCTAAACACATGGCCACTCCGATGGGCACGTCTTGCTACTTGGACAAAGATGAAGGAGGTAAATCAGTAGAAATAACGAAATATAGAGGTATGATCGGATCTCTCCTTTATCTTACTGCTAGTAGGCCAGATATTATGTTTAGTGTATGCATGTGTGCTAGATATCAGGCAAACCCTAAGGAATCTCACTTAAGTGCTGTTAAACGGATAATGAAATACCTAGTAGGCACTTCACAAATGGGCTTGTGGTACCCTAAGGGTGCCTCTTGTAGCCTAATAGGCTATTCTGACTCTGATTTTGCTGGGTGCAAATTGGACAGAAAAAGTACTAGTGGGACATGCCACTTGCTTAGTAGTTCTTTAGTTTCTTAGTATAGTAAGAAACAAAATAGTGTGGATTTGTCTCATCGCCGAGGTGAATATGTTGCGGTAGGGAGTTCTTTGCGCTCAAATCCTTTGGATGAAGCAACAACTCTTAGACTACGGTCTTCAGCTTGATCACATCCCGATAAGATGTGATAACACTAGTGCAATAAATATCTCTAAGAATCCCATACTGCATTCTAGAACAAAGCATATAGAGATAAGACATCACTTTATCAGAGATTATGTACAAAAAAGGGACTGCATTCTTGAGTTTGTTGAAACATCTAAGCAACTTGCAGATATCTTTACTAAACCCTTAGCAAAAGAAACATTCTTTTATATTCGAGGAGAATTGAGCATAATTGATCAATCAAATATTTGAATTGCTTATTTGCTTATTTATTGCTGATTATTTTCATGGTTATATGCTTTCAATCTCATAAACGTATACCTTTTCTATGCTTCTGTGTTAGTTTTATTCGAATAAGCAAGACTTTATTCGAATAAACTCCTTTTACTTCTTGTTAAATTTATGTTGGATATCAGTTTTATTCGAATAAAACATAGTTTATTCGAATAAACTGGCCCCTGAATTACAAACTGCTTGTTTTTCATCTCTGTCTATTCGAATAAGTCCCTCTTTATTCGAATAACCAGAGTCCCTCTTCTATCAGGTTCTGTTCTTAGTCTCAGTTTATTTGAATAACCCCCTCTCTATTCGAATAACTAGAAACCTTCGTTTATCAGTGTTTCCTTCTGTCCTCTGCTTATTCGAATAATCTCCAGGTTATTCGAATAATCCCCAGGTTATTCGAATAACTTGAACCTGTTTCTATCAGTGTTGATTGATTGGCCTCAGTCTATTCGAATAACTCCCTCAGTTATTCGAATAAACCCTGTCCGCTAGCCAAAACGTTTGGCTTTCCCAGTTGTTTTATTCGAATAGAACCCTTCCTATTCGAATAAACCCTAGCCATTTTCACCTGTTCAGGTTCCTGCGCGCCTGTCTGTTCAGCTTTCCAGCAAAGTTTATTCGAATAAACCTCAGTTTATTCGAATAAACACGGGTTTCCTTTAAATAAACCCTGCGCGCCCAAAACGTTTTTCACCCTCCATCCTCTCTACTATTCTCTACTCATTTGCTCCTGCCTCTCATACACTCTTTCACCCCTACGTCTTTTCACTCTCTCTCACTCTCCTCCATGGCCTCCTCCTCCAGCAAACGTCCTCGCACGAAGAATGCTCCAGGCACCAACCCTCTTGATCTGAGAAGGCTCTCCTCCAATGAAGAGCATCGTGCACGGTTCATCTCGCACTTCTGGGAGCGCAACTTGGTTCAACCCAAGTACCTGGATCTCTCTTTCTTCCAAAGAAGACCGCCGCTTCGACTTACGACCCTACTGCAAGACCAGGGAGTTCTTCACTGCTCTCACCGGGCCACCATCTATCCAGCTTTGGTGAAGATGTTCTTCTGCAATCTGGCTTTCGATGGCCAGAATCTTCTTTCCGAGGTATGTGATCAGAACATCGTGATCACACCGCTGGACTGGTCGACTTTGTTCGGGCTGCAGTTCTCTGGCGCCCTTGTTGAAGATGGTGACACGCCCTTTCTTGAAGACTTCAACAAACTTCAAGCAGTTGAGGACCTGCTTGAAACCTGGTATAGCCCCCTTCGATAAGGGTCTCAAGGGTGGAATGCTGAAGAGCCAAGATAGGCTTCTGCATTACGCCTATGCTCATATCCTGGCTCCTCGCGGTGGTAACTACGCCTATCTCAGCAAGAAGATGTTTTCATGCTGTGGTTTCTGAAGAATGGCCATCAGGTCAACTGGCCTGTGTTCATCATGAGGCACATGATGAGGGCCAAGGGCAAGGAGAAATCTAACTTGCCTTATGACATTCTTGTCACAACCTTACTGAGCAAGTATCCTCAGGTCTTGGAGACTGAGTGGGCCATTGCTCTGACGCACCACAACATCTTTGGAGCTCACACCTTACGGAAGATGAAGATGATCCAAACTGATGAAGGCTGGGTGTACCCAGATGAGGTTGCTGAGGACGAGCTCGACCTTGATGATGCTCCTGCTGATGCCCCTGCTGCTCCTGCTGACATACCTGCTGCTGCTCCTGCTCCTGTCACTCTGGAACAGATCATGGCCACCTTGCAAGACAACCGAGCTTACATGGAACATACATTCTCTATTCTGTTTGACAGAATAGAAGGCGTTGAACGTGAGGTTGCGGAACTTCGATCTGCTTCACCTGCTCCTGCACCAGCTTCTTCACCACCACCTCTCGGATGCTTACTTTTAGGATCTTCGTTCTTAATTTGTTTGTTTTTGACTTTATGTTGTTTTATTTTTCGGCTTGTGTATTTGACTCTTTTTATTAATGAATAAATAATATTTCTGTTGATCTTTTGATATGAGTATATCTCTGTTATGCACTATGATATCTCGATGAGACTTACCCCACCTTTTTGCTCATGACAAAAGGGGAGAAATATTTGATCATTTGACTTTAATTGAGAAAAGACAGGTAAATTTAACATGGGATTGGATTCAAATTGAAAGGGGGAGCTGCGCACATATCTAATATACATTACCTCTTATAATTAAAGAAGGGGAGTAAGCTTTTATACCTTTTTGTGAATTCTAATTATATGCACTAACGCTTTTCTCATTGATAGTCTCATTGATAGTTTGTCATCATCAAAAAGGGGGAGAATGTGTTTGGATATATACCTTTGAAGACTTGTTTTGATGATAACAAACGCGAAGTATAAATGAAGATGATAAATAGACCAAGTCTAAGTTTATATTTGATTAGCATTAGGACTTAGGATCTATTGTACGGAGCTCACATTGATATCTCTTTGTTTTTGAAAAAAAAAAAACTTGGTTTTAAACTCAGTATCTTTGAAAAAATCTTTTTCAAAACCCTTTTTGAACTGAGTTATTCGAATAAAGCTTTGCTTATTCGAATAAACATCCTCACGTGGTTTGTTTTCTAAAAGGTGTTATTTGAATAACTACCCTGTTATTCGAATAACCAAGACTTTCTAGACAACTGTTTTGTAAGTGGCTATTCGAATAAACCTTCCCTTATTCGAATAAATGAGGTTTTTCAGAACTATGCTTTAAGTGAGTTATTTGAATAACTCATAAGTTATTCGAATAAATCCTTTCTATCTGAACTTCTTTTAAATACGTTATTCGAATAGATAAGCTATCATTCGAATAAACGTTCGTTTTCACAACTCTAGTTTTAACAGAGTTATTCGAATAACGGGTTGGTTATTCAAATAACCCATTTCAAATGAGTTTTTCAGAAACAGTGCTATTCGAATAAGTGTTTGCTTTATTCGAATAAACACGGAACTTGTGCTTCCGTAAATGGAAACAGACAAGATTTTCAATCTGTGTTAATTGCTATTAATTATACCCAACAGCTAATTCATCTGGTTTTCCCTATAAATAGCAAGTCTGGGTCACGTTTTTTAGTGCCCATAATTCTGAACTATTTTCAGATTACTCTATTTTTGTGAAAACTATTTTCTACGCTCTTCTTGTTTAGAAACTTTGAGATATTTCTGTGAGAGCTCCATTAGCACTTCAATTTGTACTACTTACTCTGAGTGAGAGTTTCTCTTCATCTCTATTTTCTGATATTCTGTATCGAGGGTGAGGTATCCCTCAAGGTTTGTATAAGAGTGAGGTATCCCTGCAGGCTGAGACTTTAGCACAAGGGTAGAGTGTCCCTGTGTGTGAAAAGTACTCTATTTTGTAACGGTAGCAAGCACCTATTGAAACTTGTATACTTAGTGAAAAATCTCGGCTTTCGAGGACTGGACGTAGACCACAAGTGGGTTAGTGGTCGAACCGGGATAAATCGTACTCGCTTCTCTTTTCCCTAATCTCTTTATTTTATGCAATTTAATTTACTGCACATTTATTTTTCGTTGTTCTTTATTGTTTCCTTTCTTCTTCTCATTCTTTCTGTGCATTTATTTATTAAGCTTTTGATATTCATATTAATTAAAAAGAGGTTTTGTGAAAAAGTTTTATACTCAATTCACCCCCCTCTTGAGTACTGGAAGCCACTTGGTAACAATTATTGCTTCCAGAAAAGGCCATTCAACTCTGTCATAAGCCTTACTCATATCAAGTTTCATATCTAGAAAACCTTCACTACCAGATCTTTTGCTTCTTAGAGCATGTACTAGCTCGTAGGTGATTAGGATATTATCCATAATATGACGATTCTGCACAAAAGCACTATGAGAATCTGATATAACAGAAGGCAAAATGACTTTCAACCTGTTAGCCAAGACTTTGCTTATAATCTTATAGAATACGTTGTATAAAGTGATATGCCTAAACTATTTCATATTCTAAGCTGATTGGATCTTTGGAATTAGAACAATGAACGTATGATTAATTTCATCAATGAAGTCCCTATTATTGAAAAAGTTCAACATAGATTGTGTAACATCATATCTAACAATATTCCAAAAATTTTGAAAAAATAAAGTAGGCATACCGTCAGGACCCGATGATTTTGTGGCACCTATCTGGAAGATAGCCTCCTTAACCTCCAATGCTGTGAATGGCATAGATAAAAACATGTTCATCTCATCAGTGACCTTTCCACTAACCCCTAACAAAGCATCCTCAATTCTAGATGGGTTACCTATTGTGAACAAATTTTGGAAATAATTTCTAGTGACTCATTCCACATCATCAAACCTCGAATGCCAGTTGCCTTCATCATCCTGGATTTTGGAAATCTAATTTTTTGCCTATCTTGCTGAAGCTCTCCCATGAAAGAATTTTGCATTTCGATCACCTTCTTTCATCCATCGTACCCTTGATCTCTGCCTCCACATAATCTCTTCTCTATTTAGAATCTCATTCAGTTCATGTTTTAATGATTTAAGTCGACCTATATTATCTTCGCTGGGGACACTACTGCTAAGCTTCTTAATCTTCTCCTAGAACTCCTTTATCTGCTTGTTAACATTACCAAACTCTTTTTTATTCCAATCTTGAAGGATCTTACCTACACAACTAATTTTTTGGGCCACTGCTGACACATCAGAAGAACCAGAATAATCGATCCAACCATCAAAAATAATTTTAGCACAATCCTCATGAGAAATCCACATTTTTTCAGAACAAAAAGGTCTCTTCCTCTTCTCTTCCAAATGAAAAACCTTACCACCATCAGTATCAAGTAGGATGGGGTTATGATCGGAATGCGAAGAGGAGAGATGAAATACCTAGGCCTTTCTCTATAAATTAATCCAAGCTAAGTTTGCTAAGAATCTATCCAATCTCACCTGTACATTTTGGTCTCCGCTTCTACAATTAGTCCAAGTAAACTTGTAGCCTGTAAAACCTAAATCAAGTAGACCTTAATAATAAGTGGCTTCTTGAAAGGCTTCTATTTGTCTCTTTGACCTTGAATCTCCTATTTTCTCCGAACCATTAAGAATCTCATTAATATCCCCTCCCAAGATTCATGAAATGTTAGAATCCTGTTTAAGATATTTCATAAGTTGCCATGATCTAAATCTTTCGGATACCACAAGTTCTCCATAGAACAATGTATATCTCCACTCCTCCTCCCCTCATTCGCTCCTCAGCAAGCAATCCATAAAATGGCTACCATAAGATTTAATTGTGAGATTAATTTCACTTTTCCACAACATCCCCAAACCACCTTTTCTACCATCGGTACTAACACCAAGACCACAGTTGTAACCTAACTTCCACTTTAAACTACTGAATTCTAAACTTAAAAGTTTTGTCTCAATCAAGCACAAAACATCATGTTTTTCTTTCCTCACCAAGAGGCGTAAAGCTGGAATTTCCTGTGGATTTCCGAGACCACGACAATTCCAAGTGAGTATTTTCATGGGTCTCGACGAGGCTGCATCGCAGACCCTGCTATTACAGAAGATGCCATCCCCACAACCTCTTCATTAAGCTTTTGTGTTTTTAAGGCTACCAGTGCCTCATCCATCTCCATGTCTTCTATACCATCTAACAACACTTGTAGATTCCTTTTAGTATATACCTTTGGCTCCTTTTCTTTATGCCCCTTGCCTGTTTCCTTTTCTTTCACCTATTTCTTTGCACTAATATTTTTCTTCCTCCTTGCACTTGTACCACCTTTGCATATGCTACTTGGTTGTTGATTGGACCCAATACCAGGTCCTTCTGTCAGCAGAATTCTATCATTACCAATTGACACTGAACGTCCTGGGCTGTTGGCCACTCTGGTTGAGCTAGTAACCTCATCTCCAATCTTCTTTTTGATAGATCTCCTCTGCACTATAGGTCTACCCAAAGTTGACTGTATGGAACCAGGAACTGTTTTATTTCCTAATAGCATAGATGCTCTCATCCAGTCCCCAAATTGCATCTCATCCTCCTCCTTTGATCCGTAGTTCTCACAGTCATCATATGACTGGCCTAACATTCCACAAGCATAACAGAAATTTGGAAGCCGCTCGTATTGGATGAAGAACCATTGTTTCTCCTCTGCCTTATCTAGTTGCACCATGATACCCCTTCTTAAAGGTTTTGTGATATTTAGCAAGACTCTAATACGAAGCTGGTCCTACTCTACCATCTCCGTCTACTGCAACCTTAAGACACATTCCCATGGCTACACCAATTTGTTTGCATAAGCTTTTCGTCATGGTTGTGAGAGGAAGATCAACCACCCTCACCCAAAACAAAGAGGATTCAAAGGTAAGTTCAGATGGTCTAGCCCTCCCATCATAGTCTTGTACAACCAACAGATGCTTGTCAAAAGACCATGAGCGACCTTCAAGGACGCAGTCACGGTCCTTCCTACTTGTGAATTCAAACAGCACCACGTTCTCCCCAATTTTTCAAAACTCCACTTCCCTGATCGGCCTCCATATTTCCTACATCATTCTACCCAGAGCTTTGTGGTTGTATGGCCTTACGGAGATTAGACAAGCCACCAACATGAACTTCTCTACACCACTAGAACTTCCCCTATCCACAGACTTTGCTCCAATGGCTATGTTCCCCTCCTCAAAGAGTTTCAATTTTCTTCATCTTCTAATCAAATCATCTGCCATCTCTATCTCCCTCCACACCACCGTACCAACCCCAATTCCCATCTCCCACGATCAAACGATGAGAAGAGATACTCACCCAAAGGCGTGCGAGACGAACCTCTACTACAATCCTTAGCCGCCACACCACTGTACCAAACCCAATACCAATACCAATACCCCTCTCCCACGATCAAACGATGGGGAGCGTTACTTTCCAAACGGTGAGACAAACCTCCACTGTAATCCCTAACTGCCAGGCGATGAGCCCTAGCAGAACGAAGCTACAGGGAGGACTAACTAGACTTCATGGTTGTTAAGAAAAGAGGCAATTATTATTTCAAAGTTGCATTGTCATCATATAATAATAATAATTGATAGTAAAATTTCTCATTTTTATAACAGTTTCTTTTGCCCAAAATTTCCCATCTTATATTTATTTCTCATATTCTCCTCCTTGTCTAATTTTAAATTTGGGTTAACATATAATACTAATTGATACTTAATCAATTACATTTTAGTCCTTACTAAAAGTGATTTTAATTTAGACATCTAAAATCACATTAACCAATTTATGACAATACATTCCGCCTATATATATATATTAATTATTGATATAGGGTAATTTGACCATTATTATTTTTCTTTCTTGTGTCTTTTGGGTGTATTCAGGAGCATGGTATATTCAGGAGCAACATGTGAATTCAAAAGATAGAGTTACTTTTCCTTTACGCCATAGCATCTTCTTCTCCTTGACTACGACGCAGAAGCTATCTTATTCTAATACAGAGGCTGTAATCAATTGTATCCTCGTGCCCCCATGGTCAGTTCCATCAAAGACATGCGGTCTAGGCGCTGGAATGCTAGTGTGACTCATGATACGAGAGAAGACCGTAGGGTTGCTGAGTGGCTGGTGAATTTTGCTCAAACCATGGACCTTGGTTTTCATTATTTGGAAACTCCTCCTCCGGATGTGGACGTGTAGTGCAGTAGTGCTAGATGACTTGGTTGGAGTCTCTTTTCATTGTAGTGCAGTTGGCTCTTAATTAATTAGGGGCCTTGCCCCTTCCTTGTAACAAAAAATAAATAAATAAAATTAATTATATATTGGTTAAGTTAAAACATTATTAGATTTTATTTCATAATTATTTATTAATTTTTTCATTTTCACTCGCATAACCTAAGAAGCTAGTGAATAAAAAATTACAAAATCAATTCTTAGTCATCCTTTTGTAATCATACTATCTCACATTTAAGGGGTGTTTGTTTCAGATTATTTTGGGGTGCAAAAATTTTTTTTTGCAATAAAAGCTTTTGGATCATGTTTGCTAGTTGTTTGACTATTTGTTCTAAAAGTTGTTGATGGAAAATTTTTGTACGGAAATAATTTTTGTAAATAAGTTAAAATTTGGGTATTTTTAAAAAATTATTGGGATTATTTTTATTAGTGAGATGTAAATATTATTTTATCTTTAATCAAATAATTTTTTTAATCAATCAAATAATTTTTTTAATCATTATATATTTATTTTAATAATTTAATACATAAAAATAATTCTTTTTTATACTATTCAAACGAAACATATTAATTTAAAATAAATTTTCGTTAATATATCCAAACATAATTTTTTTTATAATCAATTATAATAAAAAACTTTTATATAGTAATTAATCATTAAAATAATTTAATTTTCATAATTATTCCAAATATGCACTTAATCTATTTTTCTTACTAAAATATATGTTCTTCTCAAATTAAGCATTGTACAAAAATTTATTATTTAAAAAAAAATTCTTACATCATTTTTTATTTTACATTACCTTTTATCATATTTTTTAATGATTGTGATTAAGTGAAAAAATATGATATGAGAAAATGATTTAATCGATAGTATAAGAAATAATGTAAAAAATAATGTAAGAGAAAAGTGATGTAAAAAAATTATGATTATCTTAAAAATTTAAATCTAATTGAATTCGTTATTTGATGTATTATCAAATACTGTATCATCATAATTAAAGTTTCACATGGCTAGATTTTACCTAGAATATAAAAGTTTTAAAACACGCTGTAAATACCTTGTGACTAGTCGATACCTAAGGAAAGATTAGTAACACACACAAAATGTAAGAATACCTTGTAATGAATCTTTAAAGAAAAAATATACATTGTATTAATTAAAAAAAAAGTCATTTTTTTATATATTTATAATATTTTTTGCATTCAAGTCAAGTGGCCGATAGATAGCGGTTCTTGCTATCCAAGTGAGTGAGTCCAACCTTAACCTTACCTCAAATACGTCGAGGGAAAGGGATAACGCAGAAAGAGAAGAGAAGAAGCAATGATGGCAGCTTCTGCAGTTTCATTTGGGAACAACTTCGCTCCATGCTTTCCCAAACCCAAGACTCCGAACACACCCTCCCTGTCAAGGGTCCCTGCGTCTTCAGACCTTCGTTTCGTCACCTCCCAGTTGAGCGGCCTCAGAATCTCCTACCACCCTTCACCCAAATTGGTCACGCCCATTGTTGCTTCTCCATTGCTACCTGCTTTGCAGCCCGTTGCTCGTAATTCCTCTTCCCTTTTGCTCAATTTCACCTATTCCGCTTTCAATTTCAGTTTTTTATTTTTATTTTTCTTTTGATTTTTTTTTAATTGTTAGTTCTCTGTTTTTGTGGCTCTGGAATTGCATTCGAGTTTTTCATGGAATTTGGAGAGGACCCTTTACTTTTTGCCCGACCTTTTTATGCTCTGATGTTTTCTTTTGTAATTTTAATACTCCCAGGGTAACCACTGAAAGGGAAGTCATGGCATCGTTTTCTACCGTTTGGGGAGATGCTTGGGGATTGGATAGGCTTAATGTAACTAGTAATTGGAATTCTGCAAAATGGCTGACTTTGGTTGCTAAGAAAATTTTTGGAATTTTGTTCATCAGGAATTCAGGGTTATCTTTTTTTACCTAGAACCAAGTGTTACTGTTATCATTGCTGTAGTGGATGTTTTTCAAACTACAATGAATAATCTTAAGGTAACTTAATTAGTTAGATACTTAGATGCTTGGCATCAGAGTCCATTTCTATGCTTCCATTGACATGATAGATGAGGCTTCTTTTGGGATCCAGTAGAAATCAACTAAAAAACAAACACCACGTGAAAATGGAAAATATGTTTCTATGTTCAAGATGATGCTTAGCCCTTTCAATTTTTTTCCTTTTGTATTTCTTTGTTTTTTAAATTCCGTGTGTGATAATTTTGCACTGCTTTCGCTATACATGTGGCTACATTACTAAAATGTTGTTATTCAGTATGGAGCCTATTATATAATCTGTTCATGTGTTTTGATAGGATGAAGCATAGGGAATTTATCAAGTGCTAGGCAAATCTAGTCAGCTAGAAATAATATGACAACAACTGTAACAACAACCAAGCCTTATTTCCGATAAGTTGGGTTGGCTGTTGGCTACGTGAGTTCCAGTATACCATTGTGTTTGATCTTGTATCATAGATTCATGAAGCCCCATGTATCCAAAGTGCTTCTTAATAGTTCTCTTCATGCCCTTTTTTGGTCTGCCTCTACCTCTCTCTAAAAGGGCATCATCTGTAATTGCACATCTTCTTACTAGGGTGTGTGTAGGTCATCATCTTATAAGCTCAAACCATCTTAAACGGTTTTGCATAGTTCTTTTTCTATAGAAGCTACTCCAACCATCTCCCTAATAATCTTAAGCCTAATTTGTGGGTGGATTCCTAGTTGGGTTTTAAATTTTAATTTAGCCTAAATTGTTTTCTAATTAGTAATTAGGCTTATAGAGAATGGTGGCTTCTACGGTACTTCCTAGGTGTATAGCTACACCCCTTGAAAATGACTAGTGAAATGATCATAGTCCATGTGTCTTAAAATTTTTGGGATTGGATGACAAATTAGATACTCTACCAATGTCATTTTCAAAGGGTGTAGCCATGCACCTAGGAGGTACCTAGGAGTGTGCAAAAAATCCAAAAGAACCAAACCAAACCTTAAACTGAACCAAATCACTCCATAAATAACCATATTTTTCTAAACTAATTTTATAACTTGAACCGGTTTTTTTTTAAAGTGGTTTAGTTACCTATTTTCCTATCCAATTTGGATCACTTCTAATAACCAAACCACTCCACTTTTCATAAATCATTCCAAACAAATTTCACATTTCATTTTTCAAAAATCCATCTCAAAATTTAAGCCTAACCCCCAAATCACCGAACCCTAACCCCAATTCAATAAACCCTGACCCAAATCGAGCACCATGAAGTTGCGTGGATCTGCTCAATTGGAGGCACACTACTCACCGTAGCGATTGATCTGCTCAAATCGATTTGCTCGTTTGTGTCGATCTACGTTCATCTCTACTTTTTCGCCGATCTACGTTCATCTCAACTCTCCATTGATTTCCTCGTCGCTCGTGTCATATGCTCGTGCGATTCGCTTCTCGTAGTCTTTGGTTCTTCATTTTTCGGTGAGTGGTGATTTCTTCTCCTAACTGAACCCTTGATTTTTTTTTTTTAATATTGGATCTTAAATTTACATTTTCATTTTTTATTTTGATTTCTAGTGCGATTGGTTTTTTGTTTGTTGTTTTTTGAGCTTCATGCAACATCTTGTATTCTCACTTGTGGTGCTTCCTCTCTGTTGTAAATAGCAAGATTTTTAGAGAGGTGAAACATAGAGCAAGTGAAAAGCATAAATATGAATCTAGTATAGAACCAGGTAGGAATATGAATCTAAGTGAAGAGCACAGTTTAAGTATATTCCTAAATATGAAAAATTTTAAATACTTTGACTGCGAAATCTGGAGTAAGCTGTTTCTGCACATTCCCAAATTAACTGGATGGTGTTTTGTTTGATTTACAGTTGTCTTTGCTTTAATATGATATTATTCTTATTGAAGTAATGTGCATTTACCCAACTACTTTAATATGGTGTTTCTTTCCTATTGTTTATCTTTTTCCTGATTGAATCCATGCAGTCTTGTTTTACACATGCTTATGTGATCTCAAAAGAGCCATCGTTATTGGTAACTTTCTTCTAGTGTTCAAGAATATATATTTTGTTTAATTTTTAAATAGAATATTTATTGTTGATTTTTAAGGATTTGGTTAAGACTGTAGTGTTAAAGTCAGTTTATGGTTTGCTTTTGTATCTTTTCTTTTTCTTGTCCGGATTTTTCTTTCTTGAACTTCAAAATGTTTTATGCTGAGATTTGGAAGTTTGCAAATTCTGTTTATGATCATTGGCCTTCCAGAATGTACTGCCAATGGTGAGTTAAAGCTAAGTTCAGTCCTCTATGTGCAGTATCAATTTTCCACTTAGAATTCATTGCTTTAGCTGTCTGCATCAAACTTGAAGCTATCAAAAGAAATTTGGGGCTTGCATTAAAAGGGATAGTGTTGGCAATTGCATTAAAATACTGTGTCAGACTTGTACTTAGATTCCAAACCAGGAGATTAAAGCATGTAATTCTTGTATTTTTTTTTTTGTTGATGAAACATTAAATTTACTTTCCTGTTTTGGACTTGTAGATGGTCCTTGTTTCTGGATTTTGATGATAATTCCTAGTGCAAATGATGGATCATGTTGTATTCTCTATGTCCTGAAATTATAAGTTGGCAGATATAAGGTGTTAGCTATGCTGCTTAGAGATTGCTTTTACTGCTTTGAGTTCCAAAATTTGTTGGCATTTACTGCTGGCTTGCGGCATTTATCTTCTATCCCCACCCCCTTTTTAATTTGGCTTCATCGCATTGAGCACATCTATGTGTTTATGCTTAGGGTTTTTTTTTTCTTTTTCCCAATGTCAGAAATCTTTTTTCATTTAGATATTTATTGTTAACTTCAATGTGATTGCTGATTTGGTAGTAGTAGGTGTTCTGGAGGGCCAGTTCTTCTTCTTCTTCTTCATTTTTATTGGGGGGGTATTTCTATATGCTTGACTTTGATGTTGCTGGTATCTGTGTTTGTTTCTTTGTATGTTTGAGTGTGTAACCACTGCCTTTACCTTGGAGGAGATTAGATGATGATGATTGTTACATGCGTAAACTGGTTTGCGACAGTGACAATAAAACTGGAACCAAATGATGTAGTCAAGATACAACTTATTGAGTTTGAAATCAAATAAGAAAATTTGTTAACAACTTCTATGCTCTGTCAAAACAGTATGGGTGCAGTGATAGTCTGAGTGGAAGAAAACTAACTGTACTGGGCACCAGTCCTTTTATGTGTCAAATAGCATAAAATGAAAAAGATAACTGCTAGCAATCCTTCAGAATACTGAATTTATTGCTTGACGCTGCTTAGTAGTTAGTAATTCTGAGGTGTTAGTTATCAATCATTTCCCAAGTGTTATTGTTTCTTGAATTGATATTCATATTATTGTCTTTGAGCTAGTATCAATGGGAGGATCTGAAACTTTATCACTTAGTTTAACTTCAAATTCAAAATTATGTGAGGAGCTGTTAAATTGCATTATTTAAATTGTGACTTGGTTTACTTATTTGTACAGTTATTATTCTTCTGTATATCTGTAGCAAACTTATCTTGTAAACGTAGATAGTGTATATGAACTCAATATACTCATCAATGAAAATTCAATTTTTCTGCACTCATTATCTCTATAGTACCATGCTCAAAAAATAAATACCAATCATTATTTGATAGAATATATCTGGCATTCCGCATTTCTTATGACAATTTTCTCAATTATTTTCTTTTGTTTGTTGATGTCTGGCAAAGGCATTAGTGATTTTTAATCCGCTTCTTTATCTTGAACTTCTGAACTGGCAACTGCTGGGGGTAGCATTGTGCTTTTATATTAACAGAATTGTAATGTTAGTTAGCAACGAACAAACTTGAAATATATCTCTACTTCTCAAAGTGGTGGTTATATTGCATAATTATCAGCTCAAAGATGGATTCTCAATTGCAAATTACTCGTAATTTTTGTCCATTTTAAGGAGTGTTTTGTGCTGAACTGTGTTACTTTACACTGAGTCTTGTCTGATTTTACTTAATACCCTTTATTTCCTTTTGTAGAGAGCCATTTGTGCAGATATATTTCATTTCATCACTTTCAGTTTACCAGTTTGCATAATAGGTAGGTTTTAATATGATGTAATGAGCATGTTTTGATGTTCTTGTAAGTTTGCAAGTGCATATAACGCTTAGCTTTCAAAACCCCATAACAGAAGGTTTTTTCCTTTTTTTTCTTACTAATTTGGGTGATTCCTCTGATCTGAAATTTCATGTATGTTCAAATAGGCAGTTTGTTTTCTTGTTGTATCATGACTTCTGCATGCACTCTGATGTATGCAGGCAGATGTTATAATGGCTTTAGCTGGGTCAAATGGTGGATCTTGGTCCACAACATTCTCACCCAAATCTGCTGTAAAGCTGGTTCATGATAGCTGGGTTAAATATGTTCATGATTTTGGTTGTGACATGATTCATAAGTAAAAGGTTTTCTTCTTTGACGTCAAAGTTTCATTTCTTTTGAATTGTTCAGTTTGTTGTTGATTGCTAAAGAACTGGACTGATGCAGTTTCATGGGTCTGATGCTGAATCAGCTTAGGACTAAATTAGCCAGTTCAGAACTGAACTAGTTTCATGAAAAAACCAGTTAGATTTTTGAAATTGGTTTTTGAACCACTTTCTGAACTGGTTTTTAAACCAGTTTTATGAATTGGTTTCATAGAAAAACCAATTTTCTGAACTGGTTTCATGAAAAACTAGTTCTGAATTGGTTTTTGAACCGGTTCAGAAATCCAAACCGGTTCAGAACCGGTTCTAAATCCAAACCGGTTTTGAACCGGTTCCAAACCCAAACCGGTTCTGAACTAGTTCCAAACCCAAACCGGTTCTGCCCCAAAAGAAAATCGGTTCGGTTTTCGAATCGAACTGCTTTACCGGTTCGGTTCGGTTTTTCATGCCAAACCGAACCATGCCCACCCCTAGATGTACCATAGAAGCCACTATAGAGAAATTGAATATGTAAGATGTAGGATAGGACTATCAGGAAACAATAATTACTGTTGTGCTGAAATGCATGTATTATTTTTTCGAAAGCAAAAGCATATATAAAAAAGAAGGTCTTTGTTTTTTATTTAGAAAAAAAAGAGAGATGGTTTTGTAGTTCTATGTGATATTGGTTCAATTTGAAGTGTATTTTGAAGAGCCCATTTCTGCCCCCAACAAGCAATGGGGTATGGCTACTTCTAAGTGGCCAACTGTGCTTGTTTATAGTCTTTTTTGCATATAGCTGACCGATTAATGTATATTTCTTTATTCTTTTTCTTGGACAGAAAGGACTAGCACTCATATTTACTCTAGATCCAGCTCTAGCTTCATTTTTAGTGTGACACATACATTGTCTTGTTAATTTATGTTGGCCAACAAAATGTTTTATTTAATTGATAGGAATAAGAGAATGCATAACAGTTTGCTAATATGGTTATTGCTAGTTGATGCCAAGCTACAATTGCAATCATGATAATGGTCATTATGGTAAAAGAGTTGAACAAGTTGATAGGTGATTAATTCTTCTGGTACTTTGATTTCATTTTCTTAGGGAGAGTGTGCCCCTTCACTGGAAAGAAAGCAAACAGGGCCAACAAAGTTTCTTTTTCAAATCATAAGACAAAGAAATTGCAGTTTGTAAACCTTCAATACAAGAGAATTTGGTGGGAAGCTGGGAAGCGCTATGTAAAGCTTCGTTTGTCTACTAAGGCATTGAAGACCATAGAGAAGAATGGACTTGATGCAGTTGCAAAGAAGGCTGGAATTGATCTCAGGAAGAAATAAGAGTTCCTAGTTGTGATTGTAATTGTGTGGAAGAACAAATTCAAGTTCGATTGTAATATTTGTTGATTTCTCTTTTTTTATTTATTATTTTTAGGGACTAAGGTTGATTCTTGTTGTGGTCAAAAGCTACCTATGTTGATG
The DNA here is from genome assembly GCA_029884595.1 of Ormosia semicastrata. Lineage (NCBI taxonomy): Eukaryota > Viridiplantae > Streptophyta > Magnoliopsida > Fabales > Fabaceae > Ormosia > Ormosia semicastrata. Next base: position 26,294,046 of record JAQQTO010000056.1, read on the forward strand.
AAGACACTAAATATTGTGAGATCATGATCTTATTAGGTCATGAATCTCACAAATGGAGATATCTTGACAGCCCCCTTATAGCACTTTTAACAAACATGGGTATAGTCAGATAATTAGTAGCATTACTAACGTTAATTATCTTAAGAAACTAGTACTTTTCATGACATATTATGTTTGTCTTTCTTTTCTTTTATTTTTTTATTTTTATTTTTGGAGGATCAATTAGCCTCTTTAGAGACTTGGTATCGACTTGAGTTATAACGCTTGGATTCCCTATGTATGTCTGTGAAGTGTATACTATTATTTTATAGAAAGACTTTTGTTTGGTCTCTTTTCTATTTTAAAAAAAATGTTCAATATTTTTCTCACCAAAAAATAAAATGGTCAATATTTTGCTTCAACCAAAAAAAAAAGTCCAATATTTTGCTTTTACTATAACTAAACATTAAGGAAAATTTGTCAAAATTAATTAAACATGAAATTTTCACAACTTTTACTTACCCCGTTGAATTTAACTTAAATGCCATTTATATTACGTTTTATGATTAAAAATTAATTGTCATTTTTTCTTTACAGTTTCAATTAACATTGACAGTGCCTCTTTTAGTGCATATTGGCATAAATTGGTGTTAATTACTTGTGTCTTTTTACCAAACAAATTTTATTCTTTAATTTTAAAAGAAAGAAGTTATAGTTAGTGCGATAATAATTTGCTTATTACTTTTTCAATTAAATAAAATAGTAAATTACACTCCACACTATATTTTTGTTTTTGACTAACCATTGACTTAATACCTTTAAGTATTTAAAAAAAAAAACTCATTTATTTTATTATCAATTACTACAAGTTTTATAATACAAGTACAACAAAAGTTTATCTTAATTTGTTTTCTTTACAAAACCAAGTTATTTTTTTATAAAAGGTTATTTATTTTATTATATTCCGTACTAAGATTTTAGACTTAACCCATCATGGTTGGATCATATGAATCTTATGGACATAGTTTTGAAATTGAAAACATTTTTCGTCCAATTAAATACTCTAACTTTTGTCTATTATATATTTTTGTACGTATATTTATTGATTTTTTCATATGTCAATATTTTCATTTCAATTTTTATTTTTTTATTTTAAATTTTTCACTTATTTTTGATTTTAAATTTATTGAATTTACCAGAAATTGATATAAATTAACCACTTATTTCTAATGTATTAACCAGTTAATTTTTCGCTTCTCATTTCCCGATTCTTAAATTCACCAGAAACTTATATAGATTAATCACTTATTTCTAATGTATTAACTAGTTAATTTAGATTTATCAATTAATGAGATTCACCATAAACTTATAGTGATTAATCACTTTTACATAATGTATTAACCAATTATTCATTATTGGGAACTCTTTCTTGGATTAACCAGAAACTGATATAAATTAACCACTTATTTCTAATGTATTAACCAGTTAATTTGGATTCACCAATTAATATGATTCACCAGAAACTTATAATGATTAATCACTTTTACGTAATGTATTAATCAGTTATTCATTATTGAGAACTCTTTCTTGAATTCATTAGAAACTGATATAGATTAACCACTTATTTCTAATGTATTAACCAGTTAATTTGGATTCATCAATTAATAAGATTAACCAGAAATCTATAGTGATTAACCACTTTTACGTAATGTATTAACCAGTTATTCATTATTGAGAACTTTTTTTTGGATTTACCAGAAACTAATATAAATTAATCATTTATTTATAATGTATTAACCAGTTAATTTGGCTTTCATCAATTAATGAGATTCATCACAAAATCATGTATATTAACATACGGTAGATAATAGTTGAAATCTTTTAGATGGATAAATAGTACGACCATTTTGAAATTTAGATTGATCATCGATTAGCTCGAGATACTAGGTTAGTGAATTATTAGTTCAATCAATGAGATTTTAGTCAAATCACATAATATATAATATTTAATAGATAAAAAAATAAAAAAGTAGATAAATACAATTATACCAACCAAGAAATATATTAAGGACTCTTATATTATTACATCAAATAATACATACATCTATTTTCACATATCATATAATATCATTCATTATACATATTTTTTCCTATCATTTTCTCTCACTCAATCATATTTTTTAAAAATAGTGTGAAGAGTCATGCACCCCTAAAAAAGAGTGTATGACTACTATTTTCCATATATTAAGGTGGACAAGGACATAAGTGGAATTATATAATTATCTGAAGAGTGTTAGGAACACACTATTTAATACACTCTTTTACACATACTCTTTATTATTGAACTACGTTATTTATTAAAATATACACTAAACTTGATTACATCGCGTTAATCGAATTAATTATATGCTAATTAAAATAATTACATACTAATCAAAATTAAATATATATTTTAATGTATAACACAATCTAATAAAAGAATATGTTAAAAGAAATGTATTAAAAAATGTGTTCGTAATATTCTCCTAATTATATTTATTTTATTTGTCAAATGGTGTGACTTTTCAATTTCCACTTCTCCAATCACGTGCCTTTTCTTTCCCCAAGTCTGAACCTTTTCATTTCTGTTGTTCACCGAATAAACTTATGCTTTCGTTTTCAAGGTGTGTAATAGTTAGTGGATGGTGCAGTAAATATTGATTCAAGAGAAAGAGTTACAAAATGGTTGCAGGATAGTGGTGTAGATCTTTCACTTCTCTCCAACAAGTACAACCAGACGTCTGCATTGCATCTGGGCTTAAATATTTCAATCTCATTATTCATTTAACATTTATACTTTAACTTTTTTTTTATTCACTTATTAACTTATTTTATATTTTACAGAAATATTACAACTATATAAAATTTAATTTGACACTTATCTCACATCAAAATATATTGAAATATATGTACCATATTTTAGGTGTACCAAAATCATTTCCGTAAATATTTAGGCGCAGCCGCGCAGTGACTTCTCAGTTCTCACCTTGATGCCATCTCTCTCTTGATTTCTCTCACAAATTAGATGAGAGACCCTATGCTTTTCTCTGATTTTTTCCTCCAAATTTTCAATGCTTTCAGTGGTCCTCTCTCCTATTCTTCTTCTTTATCATTTTTCTCTTCTATTTCTCTCTGAGATCCTCTTACTAGTGTAGGAATGGTGAGACGATTGGATCTGTGATGTGTTCCTAGCCGGTTCGTATAACAGGTCGAGTCATCGAAGCAATTGTAACTGGCCGATTAAATCTGGTTCAGTCTGATTTAATTACGCAACCAAATTGATAAGCTGCTCGGACCGGTCAAATGACAGGTGAACTGGTGAACCGGTCAGATCATCCAGTTTGGGCTGAGTTTTAAAACTACCCTATGGACATTCATGTTGAACCCACCAAAAAATAACACGGAAAAATGGGATGAAAATCATGAAATCTTCCCTCAATCCGTAAATAAAAGGGATCAACACCTTTTGGGTCACTTGCTTGCAAAGTACCTGTAGTCCTTTGTCTCAGGAAAATTTTTAAAAAAATGTTAAATAATATAGTGTATTCACTATTCACTAAAGAATATTTTTTCAGTAAATTCAAATCAAACTATTCAACTAATACTATTATATTTTTGTCGTGTGTTGTATTCTGCTAATGTTAAGCCAATCTATACACAAGAAAGTATAGTAAGATGAGTACATATATTTATTGATACAAGAGGTAACCTTGAGGCTACAGAAGAGAATCCTAAAAACTACAAGATACAAAGATAAAGGATAACAACATTGGTAACAACTTATTAAAACAACTTTGCCATCAACATCCTAATATTTGAGTTTAACTCAGTTGTTGACTAAGTCTTGGAATGTTCCTTATTAAGACATTGGTATCCCTATTTACCTATATGATAATTATTAACGTAGTGGAGGAAAAGACTACTTGATCAAGTTTTATAGCGCAATCCTAGGCATCCAGGAGTAATGTATCCCGGAGAAGCCCGACTGTGTTTTTCTGACTTATAAGTTTTTTATTTTAAACAATTTAAATTTAAAATTTGTCATAGTTGGAGACAATCCCTGCTTGTCTAGGTTAAAAACAGGCTAGGACATCTAGCATTTCCCAGTTTTATATGGTTTCTTTTCACTGTTATAGAATTGTTAATAAATAACTTATCAAGATTTTTTTTTTGAAGGTGTCTTATATTTGTTAGTTAAACTTCGATAGAGTTCTAAACATGTAAGAAGTCTTTTTTCCTCCTATATGAGCCAACATAATTATAGTTGTGTCTTTCTGTCTTTGTGCATAACACCTGCGATATAAGCCAAGAAGCAGTTATGTTGCGATATCATCCAAGAAATTATAAAGCATATTGTTGAGCTTGATCAGTGGGGCGAGCTTCATCCATATTTTTTGCATGAGATTATGAAGCGTATTTATTCTACTTTAGGTGTCGCACAATCTGTAAATCATGGAACTACAAAAGACTCCAAAGCATATAAGAAGTCCATGGCTAGTGCTACCTTTCGATGATGAGACTTTTGAGACAGATGAGAAGGATGTCTATCACTTGAGATTGGCTGAGATGCACAACAACTTGATACGTGGGACTTGCTTTGGATGGTTGATTAGTGTTGGAATCGGTAAAGTATTACGAATGGTGAATCCATTTACCAAGACTCACTTTGATCCTCCATCAATGTCGACTATTCCAGGCATAGTTGTTTATTATCATGATATACAAAATGAGGAATACATTGTAATCGATATGGCTATTGATAGCATACATATAACACCCCCCCCCCCCCCCCCCCCAAAAAAAAAAAAAAAAAACAGCATGTTCAAAAGATGATCATATCTTCCCCATTTGACAATGACATGTTCATGGCTGTGTCTATATATGGTGAATATGATAGATTGCGTTTTTGTATGTTTGGTGACAATAGGTGGACAGATGTTCTTGCTAGGAAACACTGACATGTCCTAAATCTAATCTATTATATAATTTTTTGGAATACATTGTAATTATTTTATTTTTTGATAAATAATATGATATTTAGTTTATTTTGTCATATTTATTATTTAATTAATATGACAAAGTCTTTGATTAAATTTAGACACTTGTCATCATGATAGAGAACATGATAATGAGAGATGAGTTTTTATTTATAATTTAATCTAAAGTGTTTTTGATCGTAGGATTATTGAGAATATGACATTAGTAATCCAGATAGCTTAATGTATATGTGATTGTTTCTATTAGATAAAGATTGATAGATCTCATTTATTAATTCACATATATAGATGATGCATATAGAGATATGATCATTGAACTGAACATGGTGTAAACTTTTTCTTTGACCTGAGATTATCATAGTAATTGACAAGTTATTTATTATACTTTGATTCCGAACACCTAATGCCCTAAAGCGCTAGTTGAATGGATATTGGGTATGACTAAATACTTGTAGAATTAATGATATATCAAGAAGGAATCCATCAACTCTTGGTAATGAGTTTGAACTCTATGATTATAAAAATAAAATTAAGACATTGGCCAGAGCAATTGAATGAATGAAGACATGAGTTTCTTAAGTCATTCACTAGTTAGTTAGAAAACATAAATGTTTACCTATTAGAGTTTGACAGTTATACCATACTCTAAGGTTAACTCAGAGCTGGAACGATGGAAGGAAATATTGCATTATTCTTCTAAAGGTTCTTGAAGAGAAAAATATATTACTTCATACTATCCGGTCGCTAAGGAGTGTTGCTAGACACCAATCTTGATTAGTAATTTGGTTCGACTAATTTACTACCAGCTTAGTATTGAACCTATGGGATCACACACTAACGAGTGTTTCGATTTTTACTAAAGGATTATTTAATTTATTATTTGATAATTAAATTAGAGAATTCAATTTAATCAAATAAATAAAATTTTCCTCCAAGTTGAATATTATTATATTTTTTGATAGCACTTAGAATATAATTAATATATGATACAATTATATAAAGAAATTCTATTTAGAATAGAAAAATCAAAAGTTTCTAAACGTTGTGACCATTAATGTTTTAAATCCTATTGGATAGGATTTATTGCTACACATTATCTTGATAGATAAGATTTATTGTTACGTGTTAACGTTATCAACATAAGACTCTACCATATGAGTGATGGCTTCAACACCTTAGAGGTTTTGTTGAAAGAGTTTATCTTCTTATCACTCTCTTTGGATTAATCTAATTCACGACTATTTTCTTTCTTATGGTTTTCTTCATGTTGATTTTAGTATGAAATATATTTTTTGTTTCATTCATAAAAATTTTATTGTCATTCTTGTTTGACTAACACAATTATCATATTTTGTTTTATATTGAATTTGTTACTCTTGATAAATTATAAAAGAGATTACTATTCAAGCATCCCTGAAGGATTATACAAAACTAATGACTTTCCATGGTCATATTTTATATGAAAATTTATGATATACTTCCTGAAGAATTACACCTTTAGATCGTGATTGAATTTAAAAAGATTCATTTAATATTAGTATAATTTGAAACAAAGAAATGTGAGAGAGAACATCATTAATCTTTTTATATTTCTTGAATATGCTCCTATAGTAGCAAAAATGAGAATTATTTCAAGAGGTATTTTAAATCAAGTTTATGCATTATTATGATTGAACACAAAAAGGAGTTATTAATGAAAAATCACAAAGGTCACCTAATGAGTTGAACTCCATTTCCTGAAGTGAATGTTCCGTATTATAATTTTGAGTATGACAGAGGTTGCGGTTATGGCCATTGATGTGGCAGAAGTTAGAAAAATGACCATTACCATAATGGTTCTAACTCTTCTAAGAATACATATCATATGAAGTGGGAAGACAATGATGAGAAAAATAGTGAATAAAATTTTGAAATAAATGTCACTGTCGTAGGATGTATATGAAATGACATTTGTCATGTATGTATCATTTGTCAAAATTTTGCTCGTGAAAATTATTTATTTGGTTATGGTCCTACATATAATATGCATTTGGATATGCCTTTTTTCGTTAAATATTATGGAATAAAGTTTTGGCATTTGATTGATGATTTGAGTAGTTGAATTATTTTCTTGGAATTCATATTTGTCATTTCATATATATATTTTTAATGTGATTTAAAATTATCACGTACACATTTTCTCTTATTTTGATAGTTTGTAATATTTTAAATAAAATATATATGGTATGTTTTCTTAGAATTTTATTGATTGAAGAAAATATATATGTTCTCAATTCTTTATATTTATATCAATGGTAAATTTTGATATCTGGTAGTACAAAAATAATTCAAGCCATTAGAATAACTACTATATTTTGTTACTTGGATGAACAAAATTTTATACTTTATGCTTTATTAATTATCAAGTCAAATAGATATGATTAGTGTAATTATAACACATGTTATTATAAACTAGAAGTTTACTATGCTCTTGAAAGCCAGAAGTTTACTATATTGTTATAAACTAGAAGTTTACTAGTCTAAATAATTTTGTTATTTGACATATGGATGGTAAGGTTATCTTGGGTCAATATTGATAATTCATACAGATATCATTGAAAGACTAAAAGATTCTTCAATATAATGAGGTTTATGTGTAGGGTATTCTCAATGCAAATTGATTATAAGGCTATCAATAGCTAAAAATAGAGTTGAATTTGTTTAAATTTCTAGGACGAATTTAAGATGATATTTGTGGATTATATGATAAATCATTAGTAACATTTAGATATTTTATGGCTAGAAGCCAGTTGGTCACATGTATACTTATTATCAACTCACAACTTGGTATTTGTGAGATTATGGAAGTTATTTGATTAAGAGCACAAATTTCCATATTAAGGTAATTTGTCTTAATAATGCTAGTGAATTTACTTCTTAATCTTTTAGTGATTGTTATGTTGGTGAAATATTGAACATCTAGTTGCTTATGTTCAAATACCTCCAATTAATAGTTAAATAATAGATTGTGAGAACAAAAGTCCAAGTTTTTGCTTAGGGTATGCCTTTTACATGTTGTAGCATTTGTTAGTATAAGACCAACAAACAATTATAAGCTCTCCCTTATGCAATTAGATTTTGGCCTGAAGCCAAATATTTCTCTTATAAAAATTTTCTTGTGTGCGATACAGTTACTTGTGCTCTACCACATCGCACTAAAATAAACTTTAAAAAAGAGTTGAGAATATATGTTGGATATGAAATGATGTTTCCAACATTATAGGAAAATAATAAGTAACTGAAAAAGAAAATTACTTGAAATGTATCATAATTATATCATTTAGATACTTGAACAAGACAATTTGAATTGAAAGTTCAAATAATAATACATTTGCTAATAAGAGCAAATTAATGAATTGCTAGATGCAATTTCTATTACAAAAGGATAAATAAATCCTATACCAGCTATAATTTCTCCATTTAGAATTGATATCAAATAAGTCAGAAAACATGCTAGAAGCATGGTAGACCAATCGATTCCAAAAACAAAGCCCAAAATAAGAGAATGAGCAAATAATATTGCTAAGAAGACAAATAATCCTAAAGATGATACTCTTGAAAAATAGATTAGAGACATAAGTAGGATTCTTGAAGTAGTCCGAACTCTAGAAGTAGTCCGAACTCCAAAAGTAGTTCAAACTCTTGAAGAAGTTAAAATACCTGAAAATGGTGAAAGTAATGAGATCTTAATAAATTGTTTCTCTATAGGTAAAATGATGGAATAAAAAAGAAATAATTGTCGACAATATATTTGCATAGCGCTCAATATTAAGAATAATAATGACGATCTTGAAATTAGAATTGTCGAAAAATATCGACGAAGAAATGACTGGCCAAAATAGAAGAATGCTTTGTAGGCAAAATTGAATTCACTTGTAAAACGTGAGATTATTGAATTTGTAGTTCAAACTCTAGAAGATGTTTTAATGGACCTGAAGTCTAAACCCTAGAAGGAGCAAAATTTGTGGATACAAATGGATGCAATTATATTTTGATATCTATTAAGCATGTTTGCACACAAGAAGTTGACTACTTCTAATGGATGTTGTTACATCTTATTGTCATGGATAGAGGTGTCTAGTTGGTTGGATCGATCCGCGAACTCGCGGGTTTTGACCTAACCTAACCCATAAAATGCATGTTGGGTTAGGTTTGCGGGTTGGATTGAGTTGAAAAATGCTTCAACTCACAGTGTGTGGGTCAGGTAGCGGGTTGGAACATGTCCAACCCACACAAACCCAACCCACCCATTATTTTTTTTTATTAGTAAAAAGTCATTTAGCCACAATTCCCATGGTGGCATTTTAGTATGCTTTCTTTTGATTTTTCTATTGTTCCAATCAAGTTTAAGTGTAGGCATTGTGGTGTAACTCTCAAAGTGAACAAAGAAAATAAGTTCATAAGATTCTCGATGCATCTAAATGGTAGTTGTGTTGAAAAACCAACAAATAGTTTAGATAATAAAGAGTATATGAAAAAAATAGAGAGTGAAGTCAATGATTATGTCAATACATATGACATGCGTGATGACACTGACTTTGATTGGTTAGACTAATTTGTTGTTTGAGTTATGACTAGCTTTGTTTAGTTTATTCTAGACTTAGTAAGACTTGTCAGTTATTAATTTATTATGCACTTATTAATTTATGGTGTTTAATTTATTTGAGATTGAGACTTATTATGTTTGAGTACGTTCAGTTGAGACTTATGATGTTAATTTGTTAGATCGAGACCTATTATGTTTGAGATTGAGACTTATGGTGTTAATTTGTTAGATTTTGTATTTTTTTTATGAATTTTTTTTAAAAAAATTGTAAGGCCCACATGTTCGACCCAACCCAACCCACTCTTGAGCGGGTCAGGTTGAGCGAAAAAATCACCTCGACCCAACCCAACCCACTGTTCTGGTGAGCGGGTCGGGTCCAAAAACGATGTTGAACTCACCTAACCTACCTAGCGGACACCCCTAGTTATGAATCTCTTGATACATACTATCTACATAAAAATCCCTAAAGGATTTAAAATGTCAATAGCATCCAATGAGCTTAATTTACATATGCTAATAATTTATGTTTTTTTTCTTATCATATTGAGACTTTCTTATTAAGCATTAGTGCTTGTTGATATTTATTATATATTTATTTCAAAATTTCTTAAAATACTTTGTTTGCTTATATGTCTATTTAAAGAAACTTGTAACTGGCTTTATCATAATTGCTATGTATGTTAGTTATTAAAATTGCTTGAAGTTCTTCCAATGTTGTAGAAGATCTAAAGAAAGAATTTGAAATGAATGATCTTTGAATGATAAAACTTTGTCTCGGCCTACAAATCAAGCATTTAGCAAATTGAATTTTGTTTATCAAGTTATAAAGAACAAGTTCTTAAGTCATTTATACATATAATTATACACTGAGTACACTAATGATTGTTAGATCGTTAGATTTAAAGTAGATAACATAGATCTTGATCCTGAAGTACCATACTTTGGTGCTATAGAAATATGCATGCATATTGCTAAATACTATATTTTTCTATATCTTTGAGGCATAATTGATGATATTATCTTATTCATATGAACCTATGTCCAACTAATTGATTATACAGATGCAGGGTATTTATTTAATCCAAATAAAGTCAGATCCCAAACATGCTCTTTATTTATATGTGGCGATATTGCTATATCATGACGATCTACAAAGATAATAGTAATTTATAAAGGAAGTCGTTAATATTTCTTGTTAAGAGTTATGGTTCATTGTATTCAAGAATCTTATTGATTGTCTTATGAAAGGGAAATTCCATCAAAAGATAATATTACTTACAAAGCTCAACTAAAGAGAAGATATATCAAAGGTGACAAAACAAAGTTTATTTCTCCAAAATTCTCAAGGGGGAGAAAATTGAAATGTTGCAATTCATATATCTTAAGTGATGCTTCTAACAGGGGGAGAAAAATTGTGCTCTTTTCCCCAAATCACCAGTTGTAAGAAATTTGGAGATTATCTTTGACCATACTTGTTGGTAATTTTTCAAAATCATAAAACAGGTTTTCCAGCAAAAAGTGGTCCTTCAAAAAAACGCTAGCCACAAACAAAAATATACTGGAATCCATTGGTATTTCCAGCATAAAAGGCCGCCGAATAAAAAAAAATCATGAGTTGTTAGAGTACAACATTTTTTGGCAAATATATTCGTTGGAAAATTTTCACGAAAATTTTCACTAGAAAATACCTATTACCAGAACTTTTTTCTAGTGAAAAATCCATCAGAATTTGCCAGAATCACTATATAAGTGACTCTAAGTAGCCCAAAATTTGGCTGATCTGCTCATCGTTTGTCTTCCACTGATAGTGAGGATGATGACCCTAATAGTAACATTTTCAGGTGGTTGCAATGATTGAAAGTTTGCATAGTAAAAACGGTTCCACCTCTTATAATGATGAGAAAAGTCTAGGGAATGAGATATTAAAAAGGAAAAAGAAAAGTATTGCATATTATAATAATGAATTTATACAATTTTATGAAATACTGACGAATAGAAGCTCCCTGGTGGAGAAACTGGGGAATAAGAAAGAAATTAAAAGCAAATGATTTTTTTTTATATAAAATGATGACACTAATGAAAATGATATTGTACTAGAGTATCATAGAGATGAACATCTAGATAATATTGTGTACTCAACGTTATTAGAACTAGGATAGTTAAGAGGGCAACATTAAGACCATTGCCCTTCCGGGTGGCACAAGAAGCATGTGTCTGCTTGCAATCATATAACTATCTTTAAAGAGTAGCAGAAAAAATTTAATCTTGAAGGAATTTGGACGAAAGTGAAATTAGGATTTAGAGAGTGATGATGATGACAATTGAAAGCATATATATTTCTTATATTATTTGTAATACAATATGAACTCAAGGAAATACTATCCAAATTTAATGAATTAGTCTAAAAGATAGGAGTTCAGTATAAAAAAGAGTAATTTCTCTTTTGAGCTCTTGAATCGATTGCTTTTGTGTTTAAATTTTTTTTGTGTTGGTTGCTCTCCTGATAAATTAGGATACTAATCTTGATAGCTACAATTTGAGAAGCACAATTTTTCTAAAAGCAATGTTTGTTGTGAAATATTATCAATCTGTGAATGCTTATGTCTTGAAGCATATCAAATGAGTTTTTGATGATAACAAAGCCAAAGGTGAAGATCAAGATCAAAAGAGAAGACCAAGATCAAAAGGCTATATTAGATATAGGTCTTAGAATATCAATGTAAAATGCTCTTTAAGTATCTCAATGATTCTCAAATGGTTTTCCAAATATCATTTCCAAAATAAGTGTGAAAATTCAAAGCTACACATGTTTTTCAAACATTATTTTCAATCTTCGATTTAACACTCATGAAAGGTTTTATGTTTAATCAAATGTCTTGAGGTGTTAGAAATGGTTTACAAGCTTAATTGGACTTGAAAAATGTGTTTAAAGGCCAAGGTAATCGATTACATATGGTTTGTAATCTATTACAAGCTAAACAGAGATTGTAATCGATTACATGGTTCATGTAATCGATTACATCGAAAATCGTGTAATCGATTACACAAATAATGTAATCGATTACATTGAAGCCCAAAAAGGCAAGAACACGTTCAAGGAGCCATGTAATCGATTACATAGATTGTGTAATCGACACACACAAGTCAGAAACCATGTAATCGATTACACCAAGAATGTAATCGACATAAGAACCCAAAAGCCAAGAACACGTTCAAACATCCATGTAATCGATTACATAGGTTGTGTAATCGATTACACGCGGTCTGACAGACCCCAACGGCTATTTTAACTGCATTAAATGCTTGGCTTTTTCACCTCCAATGGCTCTTTTCTTCATACAACTTATAAATACTTGCCTTGGGTCTTCATTAAGGGTTGAACTTCACTTTATAACATCAATCTAACACTCATACACGAGAATCAATCCTGAAAATGTTTTCCCCCTGTTTTTGTGAGAAAACTTGAGATATTCAAAAGGGGCATTATTAGAGCTTCAATTTGTATCTATCCACTCTTTAAGAGAGTTTCTATCTTCTATACTTTGTGTAATCTGAAAAAGAGAGGGTGAGGTATCCCTCTAGAGTAAAGGGTGAGGTATCCCTTAGAGAGTGAGGTATCTCTCAAAGTTAGAAAAGGGTGAGGTATCCCTTGAGGGTGAGACATTCCTCAAAAGGTTGTAAAGGGTGAGGCATCCCTGTTTTTGAGGCTCAAAGCACAAGGGTGAGGTATCCCAAGGTGTTGGTGAGTGCTCTATTGTGTAAAGGTTTTCAAGCACCCATTCAAGCTTGAAGTTTAGTGGAAAATCTCGAGTGGTTCGCTTGAGGACTGGACGTAGGTCACAAGAGGTGGCTGAATCAGGATAAATCCTTGTGTTTGATTCTCTCAACCCTATCTCTTTACATTTGTGCATTTACTTTATATGCTTACTTGAATATTATTCATCTTGGTTTATTTAATTTGTGAGTGAAGTATTCAATCTCATTTATCTATTCACTTCAATTATCCAATAGTTTCAATGGAAATTGTTTAACAAATGTTTTACGAAAGATTTGTGAAAATATTTCATAAACTCAATTCACCCCCCTCTTGAGTTAGAGGCCACTTGGCTAACAAGTGGTATCAAAGCTAGGCTCTTGTGTAAAGGGCTTAGCAGTTTCAAGAGAAAGTGATGGCCTCCTCAAATGAGTTTTCAAAAAGTTCCTCTATCTATAAACCCCCCTTTTTCAATGGGGATGAGTATGCTTATTGGAAAGAAAGAATTAAAATTTTTATTGAAGCTATTGACTTAGATGTGTGGGATGCTATTGAAAATGGTCCTTTTATCCCCACAAAAGATGTTAATGGTGTAAGGGTTAATACACCAAGAAGTGAATGGACCAATGATGATAAGAAAAATATCCAATATAATTTGAGTGCCAAAAACATTATTACCACATCTTTGAGGCATGATGAATTCTTTAGAGTTTCAAATTGTAAATCTGCTTAAGAAATGTGGAATGTTTTAGAAGTAACCCATGAGGGTACTAGTGAAGTGAAAAGATCAAGAATTAATACTCTCACTCATGAACATAAACTTTTTAGAATGAACCATATTGAAAGTATTCAAGAAATGCAAAAACGTTTTACACATATAGTTAATCATTTAGCTTCATTAGGAAAGACATTTTCTAATGAAGATCTTATTAATAAGGTTTTAAGATGTTTGAGCAGGGATTGGCAACCTAAGGTGACGGCTATCTCGGAATCTAGAAATCTTGCTACAATGAATTTAGCCACACTTTTTGGCAAGCTCCAAGAACATGAATTGGAGTTGAATAGACTCAAACAAAGTGAAGAAGTTGACAACAAAAAGAAGGGGATTGCTCTCAAGGCCACTTCTTCCATGATTAATGACGATAATGATGATGAAGATGATGGAGATGGCTTGGAAATAGATGAGGAGAATCTTGCTCTACTAGTAAATAAATTTGGAAGATTCTTCAAGAAGAGTGGAGCTCAAAGAAGACCTCCCTTTCCCCAAAAGAATGTCTATCACAAAGGGGAAGGAACCTCATCCACTCCTAAATGCTATGAATGTGGAGAGTTGGGTCACATGAAGATGGAGTGCCCAATTTATCAAAGTAAAGTGGAAAAATACCACCAAAAATCCTCAAGGGAGAAGAAAGAAAGAAGAGCCTACATAGCTTGGGATGATAATGACATGGATTCAATCGATAGCTCGGATAATGAGAAAGCCAATCTATGTTTCATGGCTAGAGGAGAAGAGGAAGATGAAAATGACATAGAGGTAATATCTTCAAATTCTGAATCAAACTCTTCCCCTTCCTATGATGAATTGCAAGATGCTTTTAAAGAATTACATAATGAATCTATAAGACTTGCAAAACTTGTTTCATCTTCCAAGAAATCAATTTCCTCTTTTGAAAATAAGATATCTATGTTAAATAAGGAAATTGAGGAACTTAAATTAGAAAATGAAACTCTTGGGTTGATTGATGCAAACTCTTCATGCATGACATGTTTATCTCTTGATAATGCATCTACACCCTCATCTTGCTCATCATATAAAGCATTTGAAATTGAGATTGAGGATTTGAAAAACACTCTTTCAAAATTTACCTATGGAGGAGATAATTTGAACATATTACTTGGAAACCAAAGATGCGTTTTTCAAAAGGCTGGTTTGGGGTATAATCCCAATAAACAACAAAAGTTTCTCAAGAACTTCTTTGTTTCATCAAGTACATCAAATAGTCCCTTTATTAAATGCTTTTATTGTGGTAGGAAAGGGCATAGTGCATCAAATTGTAATGTAAGGAAGAATATCAATAACAAGCTAGGAACTAAATTGGTTTGGGTTCCCAAAGGCACTTTACCAAAAACTAACACACAAGGACCCAAGAAAATTTGGGTACCAAAAGTCACAAATTGAAGTGTGTTGTAGGTGTGCTTGAAGGCCAAGAACTAACTTTGGATATATTGAAAAGTGGCTGCGCCAAGCACAAAACCAGAAAATACTTCAAGCTATCCTCCCTGTCTTCATGAAGCTTGAACTTGCATCCTTTGGTTAAGTGGAGTCTTGTTTTATGCTTTACTTGGTTAACATCTTGAAAAATATCTTTTATATGTCTTGTATATGCTAAATGAATATGCATCTTGTGTGAAATAACATGCATAATATCAATTTCTTTGAACTTGACATAATATGCTTATTTGCTGCATAAATTGGTCATCTTGTTGTATAATGTCTTATTGCATAACACTTTGCTGCATAATGTCACAATCTTCTACATAATACATCAACTTGATGCATAATATGTTATTTTGCTGCACAATAATGTGTTTTGGATCATAATCTGACTGGAATATATACTTAAATGATGTTTGGGATTGTTTTGGAATGTTTTGGAACTAATTGAAGCCTTTCATCATATGCATTTGCTATTGGTATCACATATTGATGTGCTAAAAGATTATGCTCTTATATTGATCCTGCTGGGCTGAAATAAATATATCAAGTCTGAATGCTTATGTCTTCTTTTTGATGATGCCAACGGGGGAGAAATTAGTGAAATATATTGCATGTGTACGGGGGAGTTTTGCAAATATATTGCATGTGTACGGGGGAGTTTTGTACTTTCAAATATTTTATCTCATGCATACATTACGGGGGAGTGTTGCACTTAATTATCTGATAATCAAATAAATGCATATATTTCTCATTCTGTTGAATGTTTAGCTTGTCATCATCAAAAAGGGGGAGAATGTGAATGCTTATGTCTTGAAGCATATCAAATGGGTTTTTGATGATAACAAAGCCAAAGGTGAAGATCAAGATCAAAAGAGAAGACCAAGATCAAAAGGGTATATTAGATATAGGTCTTAGAATATCAATGTAAAATGCCCTTTAAGTATCTCAATGATTCTCAAATGGTTTTCCAAATATCATTTCCAAAATAAGTGTGAAAATTCAAAGCTACACATGTTTTTCAAAGAAACATTATTTTCAATCTTCGATTTAACACTCATGAAAGGTTTTATGTTTAATCAAATGTCTTAAGGTGTTAGAAATGATTTACAAGCTTAATTGGACTTGAAAAATGTGTTTAAAGGCCAAGGTAATCAATTACATATGATTTGTAATCAATTACAAGCTAAACAGAGAGCTGGTAATCGATTACATGGTTCATGTAATCGATTACACGCAAGTTAGAGGCCGTGTAATCGATTACACAAATAATGTAATCGATTACATTGAAGCCCCAAAAGGCAAGAACACGTTCAAGGAGCCATGTAATCGATTACACACAAGTCAGAAACCATGTAATTGATTACACCAAGAATGTAATCGATTACACAGAACCCAGAAAGCCAAGAACACGTTCAAACATCCATGTAATCGATTACATAGGGCCGTGTAATCGATTACACGCTTGCTATTTTAACTGCATTAAATGCTTGGCTTTTTCACCCCCAACGGCTCTTTTCTTCATACAACTTATAAATACTTGCCTTGGGTCTTCATTAAGGGTTGAACTTCACTTTATAACATCAATCTAATACTCATACACGAGAATCAATCCTGAAAACATTTTCTCCCTGTTTTTGTGAGAAAACTTGAGATATTCAAAAGGGGTATTATTAGAGCTTCAATTTGTATCTATCCACTCTTTAAGAGAGTTTCTATCTTATATACTTTGTGTAATCTAAAAAAGAGAGGGTGAGGTATCCCTCTAGAGTAAAGGGTGAGGTATCCTTTAGAGAGTGAGGTATCTCTCAAAGTTAGAAAAGGGTGAGGTATCCCTTGAGGGTGAGGCATCCCTCAAAAGGTTGTAAAGGGTGAGGCATCCCTGTTTTTGAGGCTCAAAGCACAAGGGTGAGGTATCCCAAGGTGTTGGTGAGTGCTCTATTGTGTAAAGGTTTTCAAGCACCCGTTCAAGCTTGAAGTTTAGTGGAAAATCTCGAGTGGTTTGCTTGAGGACTAGACGTAGGTCACAAGAGGTGGCTGAACCAGAATAAATCCTTGTGTTTGATTCTCTCAACCCTATCTCTTTAGTTAGAGGCCATTTCCTATCTATTCACTTCAATTATCCAATAGCTTCAACGGAAATTGTTTAACAAATGTTTTACGAAAGATTTGCGAAAATATTTCATAAACTCAATTCACCCCCCTCTTGAGTTAGAGGCCACTTGGCTAACACAATCATCATCATTTTTTTTAACTATTAAATATTCAAATTTTATTAACATTATTACATATTCTTCCATACAATTAATGATAGCCAAATCTTACTGAGGTCAACTCATATGCCTTCTCTAATCTAGAGATCTGGACTATACAATTTCTCTAATCCAAAGAGATCTCTAGATTAAAGAAGGCATATAGGTTGTAATGTACGATGTGGCTATCATCAAGCAAAAGGAAAAATGCAAGAATATTAAAAAAATTCAAGTATTTAATTGTTGAAAACAAGAATGATTGATGTATTTCGAAAGGAACATTACATAGAAAAGTTGTACTTCTAGAATAGTCACCAACATTTCTATCCTAGCTCACTAGGAGAGATCCAATACTAAAATCTTTTAAGATGAGTGAGATCAATTCATTAAAGATCAAAAAAGATTTTACTTTTCTTGATATTGACGCTCTCAGTTCCTAAACTCATTCATTAAATATGGATAGTCTTCCTTTGAGTTCTAACTGTCTTACAAGTAATAAGAAAAATACATCTAATCCATTTGTCATCATAATCACTATCAAAACCCTAATCCCAACTTCAACCAAATACTCATAAAATTAATTTTTTCTCAACTACTCTCCAAAACTTGATAAACAAGTGCAACGGGACACATGCTTCCAATGTCACCAACAAGGGTAATAGTCTAAGAATTACCCACTAAACTTCCCCAATCTTAACAATGTTGAGTTCACAATTTTATTGGCATTTCCTCTCCACGAGACTCTTGTACAACGTCATTTTCCTTGTTAAAATCATTCTTTATATAAATTTCATCTGCTTTCGATTTCTATTTTATTACTAAACTACTCCACCATGCAACTTCAGTCCATTAGAAATTTTACTTCACAAAAACATGAAAATTTATTTTTTTTAATTCGCAATGTTTTTCTTCTTCATTTTCTTACATCACCCTATGTAGTCTTCTCCTTATCATCATAGGAGATGGACTTGTGTCTTTACTCAAACTTTCTATTACATTTACCACCTAATAATCTTATTACTAGAGTCATCATCCTAATAATCAGTGGATGACAAAAGATAAGTTACATGAGCAATCAAATTTCGGACAGCTTAGAGCCACTTAAACTATCAATTAAAACTAATATAATCTAACTTAAGGTTTAGAGCTTTCTAATTATTTAGAGCATTAATTATCTCAACAATTCAAACGCAACAACATGCATGCAAATAAGTGTTAATAACAATAAATTATTACTATATTACACAATTCGTAGCTCTGTAACTGAGGTCTCTTATATATTTATCATTCCTCTTAGTTTAAAGTCATTGTTCATCTGCAAGATCTGTCATACTACCTCACGTCCCTAACCCATATTTATCTATGTCGTATGTTTGACAACTACTCACATATTTTTTAAATTAATCATTCTCATTTAATTAATTAATTAAATAGTTATTTAGTTTCATTATCTAATTAATAATTTTTTAATTAATTAATTATTTAATTATTAATATAGTTCAAATTTTTACTTTCTTTAACTTCATATTATGTTTTTAAATATTTTATTAAATAATTCTTTAGTTTATGCAATTCATAACTATGTAATCGATACCTCTTATATATTTGTCATTCCTCTTATTTTGAAGCCATTGTTCATTTGCAAGATCTGTCGCTTTGCCTTATATCCCTAAACCATGCATATATACATCATACATTTGATAGTGGGGCACACATTTATGTAATTGATCATTCTCATTTTTAATTAATTAATTATTTAATTATTCATATAGTTTAGATTTTTACTCTTTTTAATTTCATATTATATTTTTTTATATTTCATTAATACTATTAATTATTTTAGTTTAATATATAAATTACTAAAATAAATAATTTATCAAATTATTCACTTAAAATTTTAAAAATTTCATATTACTATTTTTGTCATTGATTTTCAAAATTAACACATAATACTATATTATTCTTATAATAAAGTAGTATTAGTCTTATACAATGTAATATTATTATTCAAATCCTATGTTATCATAATATCTATCATCTATCATACTAGCACACAAGTACCAATAAATAACAAAGATACCAATAAATATACATTCAAATTTATACATAAACACATATTCATAAAATATCAAAATATAAACACCATATGCATACATGCATACATATTATAAACAAATAAACAAATATAACATTCAAATAAAAAAAAAAACAAAAATAATATAACATATGTTCCTCCACGCCTCATTCACCAATGTCTTCCATGCACCATGCCCATTCCTATCTACTGTCGTCATCCTCAAGCCCCAACATCCACGTCCCCTGCACCACTGTAATTGACATTGTCTAAAGGAATGATTTTGATGATAACAAACAAGAAAGGAATGGAAATGCATTGATCAAGCTCCAAGAATATTCAAGATTAGCATATAGGGTCTAGATCATGTGTAAAGGTAAAAAGGAATCATACTAAACTCAAATCTGTTTTAAAATATTTATAAATGTTTTTCACATGCTAAAATGCCCAATAAACATGTTTTGAAAAGTTAGTCTTGGTGGTAGTTTAAATCTATGAAAAATAGTCAAATTTGTGTTTTGTAAAACTGACCTTTGGTTACTCTTTTGATCATATCTTTCAAAATACTTTGAGTTTTGCTTTGAAACTTATTTCATATGAAAATAGACTCAAAGATCTTTCCAATGAATGATCATTTGCTTAAAACGTATAAAGAATCAAGGAGTTATGAGCTTTTATAGTCAGAAGTTTTTTTTAAGGGCCTAACCGATTAGGATGTATTCCTAATCGGTTATTTTGCAAGACAGTGGCATTGCCTCTCTGCTCATAAAAGGCTCTAACTGATTAGGGCTTATTCCCTAACCGGTTAGGAGTGTTTTTTTATAACACATGAATAGGCTCCTTTACAAAGAGCCTAACCGATTAGGCCTATTGCCTAATCGGTTAGCTCATGGTTTTAATAAAACAGGATTTAGCCATTTTGAATGGCCTAACCAGTTAGGGCTTATGCCTAACTGGTTATTGTGTTTCATAGAAGCCAAAATCTAAAGGCCCTAACCGATTATCTGGAAATGTAGAAACATTTCCCAACAGATATAAACTGCTATATTTCATAATAAATCCTTTAAAACCACCACCAACGACTATATCTTTCTTTGGGCTATAAATAAAAGTGTTTGGGCATTCATGAAATGTTGGAGAACATTCTGAAAATTATTCTTAAGTATTGAAAATGAATTTCATCACCTTTTTCTCCAAATCTTTGTTTTGAGCTAACTGTGTAAATCCTTGATACCCATAAGCTTCAAGTTGTATTATCTACTCTTTAAGAGAGTTTCTATCCTCTACACTTTGTGCACTTTGATAAAGAGAGGGTGAGGTATTCCTTAGAGAGTGAGGTATCTCTTAAAGTTGGAAAAGGGTAAGGTATCCCTTGAAGGTGAGACATCCCTCAAAAGTTGTAAAAGGGTGAGAAATCCCTGTTTGAGGCTTAAGCATAAGGGTGAGGTATCCCAAGGTGTGGTGAGTGCTCTTAATTGTAAAGGTTGTCAAGCACCTGTTGAAGCTTGAAGATATAGTGGAAAATTTTTAGCGGTTGCTTGAGGACTGGACGTATGTCACAAGTGGATTGGTGGCTGAACCAGGATAAATTCTTGTGTTTGATTCTCTCAACCCTATCTCATTACATTTGTGCATTTATTTTATATGCTTGCTTGAATGTTATTCATCTTGACTTGTTTAATTTGTGATTGGAGTATTCAATCTCATTTATCTATTCACTTCAATTATTCAATAGTTTCAACAAAAATTGATAAACAAATCTTTTACGAAAGATTTGTGAAAATATTTTATAAACTCAATTCACCCCCCTCTTGAGTTTGAGGCCACTTGGTAACAAGTGGTATCAGAGTTAGGCTCTTGTATAAAGAGCTTAGCAGCTTCAAGGGAAAGTGATGGCCCCTTGAAATAATTTTTCAAAAAGCTCTTCTCTCTATAGATCTCCCTTTTTCAATGGGGATGTGTATGCTTATTGGAAAGAAAGAATGAAAATTTTTATTAAAGCTATGACTTAGATGTATGAGATGCTGTTGAAAATGGTCCTTTTATCCCCACATAAGTTGTAAATGGTGTAAGAGTTAACACACCAAAAAGTGAATGGACCGATGATGATAAGAAAAAGGTCCAATATAATTTGAGAGCCAAAAACATCATTACCATAGCTTTGGGGTATGATGAGTTCTTTAGAGTCTCAAATTGTAAATCTGCCCAAGAAATATGGGACACTTTACAAGTAACCCATGAGAGTACTAGTGAAGTGAAAAGATCAAGGATAAATACTCTCACTCATGAGTATGAACTCTTTAGGATGAACCACATTGAAAGCATTCAAGAAATGTAATTTTTTTTACATATATTGTTAATCATTTAGTTTCATTAGGAAAGACATTTTCTAATGAAGATCTTATTAACAAGGTTTTAAGATGTTTAAGCAGGGATTGACAACCTAAGGTGACAGCTATCTTGGAATCAAGAAATCTTGCAACAATGACCTTAGTCACACTTTTTGGCAAGCTCCAAGAACACGAATTGGAGCTGTATAGACTCAAACAAAATAAAGAGCTTGATAACAAAAAGAGGGGAATTGCTCTCAAAGCCACATCCTCCATAATTAATGATGATGATGAAGATGATGGAGATGACTTGGAGATTAATGAGGAGAATCTCAACCTTCTAGTAAAAAAGTTTAGAAGATTCTTTAAAAAGAATGGAGCTCAAAGAAGATCTTCCTTTCACTCAAATAATGTCTATCACAAAAGGTAAGCAACCTCATCCACTCCTAAATGCTATGAATGTGGAGAATTGGGTCACATGAAGATGGAGTGTCCAATTTATGAAAGTAAAGTGAAAAAATATCACAAAAGATCCTCAAGGGAGAAGAAAGAAAGAAAGAAGAGCCTACATAGCTTGGGATGACAATGACATGGATTCAACCGATAGCTCGGACAATGAGAAAGCCAATCTATGTTTCATGGCTAGAGGAGAAGAGGAAGATGAAGACAACATGGAGGTAACATCCTTAAATTATGAATCAAAATCTTTACTTTCCTATGATGAATTGCAAGATACATTTGAAGAATCGCATAATGAATCTATGAGGCTTGCAAAAATGATTTCATGTTCAAAGAAAACAATTTCCTCATTTGAAAATCAAATTTCTGCTTTAAACAAAGAAATTGAGGAATTGAAATTAGAAAATAAAACTCTTGGATTGATAAATGCAAATTCTTCATGCATAACATGCTCTTCACATGATAATGCATCCACACCCTCATCTTGCTCATCATACAAAGCATTTGAAAGTGAAATTGAAGATTTAAAGAATACGCTTGCAAACTTTACCCTTGGAAGAGACAATTTGAATGTGTTACTAGGGAAACAAAGATGTGTTTTTCAAAAGGCTGGTGTAGGGTATAATCCAAATAACTAACAAAAGTTTCTCAAAAATTTCTTTATTTCCTCAAGTACATCAAGTAGCCCCTTCATTAAATGCTTTTATTGTGGGGGAAAAGGGCATAGTGTCTCTACATGTAATGTTAGGAAGAACTTGAACACCAAGGTTAGGACTAAAATGACTTGAGTCCCCAAAGGCACCTTACCTAAAACTAACACACAAGGACCCAAGAAAAGTTGGGTACCAAAAGCTAAAAATTAAAGTGTGTTGTAGGTGTACTTGAAGGCCAAGAACTGACTTTGGAATCTCAAAAGTGGTTGCTCTAAGCACAAGTCCAGAAAATACTTCAAGTTCTCTTCCTTGTCTTCAAGAAGGTTGGACTTGCAACCATTGGTAAAATGAAAATTTGGTTTATGCTTCTCTAGCTTAATTTCTTGAAAATATCTTTGCATGTCTTGAATATGCTAGATTAGTTTGCTTCTTGTTTAAAATAGCATATTTGATAAAAATATCTTTGAACTTAGCATATTGGATTAATCATGCATAATTTGTCATTTACTGCATAATTTGTCATGATATTGCATAATGTGATGTTGAGTTGCATTTATGGTGATTTGAAAATAAGGCAAAGTCATGATGATTCTCTAGATAAGTTTTTGTTTTCTTGCAAGATTTTCCAATCTTGGGAGTGCAATAATCAATTAGAAGGAGAAAATAATCTATTATTTGGTTTTTGGAACTGTTCTGTCAAGGCAAAATGCTCTCTGCCAAAGCCCAATAACCGATTAGAACAACTAGCAAACCGGTTAGGACCTCTTTTTAATTTCACCTAATCGGTTACCCAACACCCCCTAACCGGTTAGGAGTCTTCAGAAAACTCTCCCAGCTGTGTCCTCCTTCAACTAATATGTCTCTGTTTTTTTTTTAAATAGATCAATCATGCATTTAAATAGCTTTGCTGCATCACTTACTGCATAAATTAGATTTTTTTGCTGTAAAATGTATATTATGGTGAACAACTGCTTTAAATTCAATATTATTTTTTATATGATATAGCAATGCATGTTCAATATTTGCATTTACTATAAACATGATTTTATTGCAAATAACTTCTCTCTTTGTCAAAATCTATATATTGTATATCTTTTTTATCATGACAAAAGAGGGAGAAGTTTATAAGTCATTGAGAAAAGGTAAATAACAAGGTACAAATTCAATGATCTTGGGATTCCAAAATTAAGAGGGAGCTGTGCAATCTCTGATCTAATCACCTCTTGAAAAATAGAAGGGGAGTAAGTATCTAATACACTTTTTTGTGAATTCCAATTTATTTGAACTAACTCTTTTCTCAATGAATGTTTGTCATCATAAAAAGGGGAGAATGTAATTGGAATTTTCTAAATGAATGGTTTTGATGATAACAAACAAGAAAGGAATGGAAATGCATTGATCAAGCTCCAAGAATATTCAAGATTAGCATATAGGGTCTAGATCATGTGTAAAGGTAAAAAAGGAATCATACTAAGCTCAAATCTATTTTAAAATATTTATAAATGTTTTTCATATGCTAAAATGCCCAATAAACATGTTTTGAAAAGCTAGTCTTGGTGGTAGTTCAAATCTATGAAAAATAGTCAAATTTGTATTTTGTAAAACTGACCTTTGATTACTCTTTTGATCATATCTTTCAAAATACTTTGAGTTTTGCTTTGAAATATTTCATATGAAAATAGACTCAAAGATCTTTCCAATGAATGATCATTTGCTTAAAATGGATAAAGAACCAAGGGGTTAGGAGCTTTATAGTCAGAAGTTTTTTTAAGGGCCTAATCGATTAGAATGTATTCTTAACCGGTATTTTGCAAGATAGAGGCATTGCCTCTCTGCTCATAAAAGGCCCTAACCGATTAGGGCTCACTCCCTAACCGGTTAGGAGTGTTTTATAACACGTGAACAGGAGGCTCCTTTACAGAGAGCCTAACCGATTAGGCCTATTGCCTAATCGGTTTGCTCTGGTTTTAATAAAACAAGATTTAGCCATTTTGAATGGCCTAATCGATTAGGATTTATGCCTAACCGATTATTGTGTTTCACAGAGGCCAAAATCTAAAGGCCCTAACCGATTAGGACAATGTCCTAATCGATTATCTGGAAATGCAGAAACATTTCCTAACGGATATAAACGGCTATATTTCATAATAAATCCTTCAAAACCACCACCAACGGCTATATCTTGCTTTGGGCTATAAATGAAAGTGTTTGGGCATTCATGAAAGGTTGGAGAATTCTGAAAATTATTCTTGAGCATTGAAAACAAATTTCATCATCTTTTTCTCTAAATCTCTGTTTTGAGCTAAGTGTGTAAATCCTTGATACCTATAAGCTTCAAGTTGTATTATTTACTCTTTAAGAGAGTTTCTATCCTCTACATTTTGTGCAATTTGATAAAGAGAGGGTGAGGTATCCTTTAGAGAGTGAGATATCTCTCAAAGTTGGAAAAGGGTGAGGTATCCCTTGAGGGTGAGGCATCCCTTAAAAGTTGTAAAGGGTGAGGAATCCCTATTTGAAGCTTAAGCACAAGGGTGGGGTATCCCAAGGTGTGGTAAGTGTTCTTAATTGTAAAGGTTATCAAGCACCTGTTGAAACTTGAAGATATAGTGAAAAATCTCTGCCGGTTGCTTGAGGACTGGACGTAGGTCACAAGTGGATTGGTGGCTGAACCAAGATAAATTCTTGTGTTTGGTTCTCTCAACCCTATCTCATTACATTTGTGCATTTATTTTATATGCTTGCTTGAATGTTATTCATCTTGACTTGTTTAATTTGTGAGTGAAGTATTCAATCTCATTTATCTATTCACTTCAATTATCCAATAGCTTCAACGAAAATTGATAAACAAACGTTTTACGAAAGATTTGCGAAAATATTTTATAAACCCAATTCACCCCCCTCTTGAGTTTGAGGCCACTTGGTAACAACCACATCTTCATCTATCCACTGCTACCACAACTGCCATCCTCAAGCCCTAACATCCATAGTTGAACCATATTAGCTGCAACTTACAATCGTCGAACCCAAAACCTCAGCCACCACCCATTATAAACTTGGAGCCTTACCCCGTGGCCATTAAAGCCCATTCCCGCCTAAAACATGCTTCTCCATCCCTTGCCATGTTCGTCTCAGCCACAACCACCCAAAACTAAGCTCGAGCCACTTGATGAAGAGCCATCGTTGGTGATGAATAGTGCAAAGAAAGAGAGAAGAGAGAAGATAGAAGATGAACTGATGAAGAGAGTGTGGAGAAAGAGAGAAGAGAGGAGATGAAGATGAAGAGAAAAATAGAAAAATAGAAATGAAGCGGCTGGCTCGTGAGTTATAAAAAAGTTTCCAGTGGATTAGTGACTACCAAAAACTTTTACTAGTGAGGATATTTGTCCGCTGGAAACCTTAAAACAAGTAACAGGTACACTTACCGGAGTTTTATGGCAGTTTAATTTATGGTGGAACTGCCATTAGAAATTGTATGACGCTTATACCTCAGAAGTTAGAGAAATTTTCTAATGGAAATAATTTGCCGAAAATCTCGAAACACATAACCAGTACATTTACCAGTGGACTAGTTACCAGAAATGAAAAAAAAAATCATTGGCATTTTAATTTTTCAGCAAATATATTCTGCCAGAAATGTATTTTATTTTTTTAATTGACATTCAATTTTTTGGTGGATATGTCCACCAAAAATACCTATATTACTAGCTGTCACATATCGGTTGAAAAAATCCGTTAGTAATACCTAAATTTCTTGTAGTGACCGAGACACCTCCAACAAAACTTTTTGCTTCTAGATAGATGCCATGGCTGTGTTTTCATGATTCCCAAGAGAGCTTTGTGTTTTTGTTAGTTCTAAGTTTTGGTGTTGGTTCAACTTAGGATTTATAAGGAAATGGGGTTTATCACCTCTTGTTGTCTGACGTGATGGCAAAATTAGTAAAGGTGAAAGAAAAATAAATAAAAAAGCTAAAACCTTATTTACGTCTCTCACATTTCATGAAAGTTTTGATTTGGTCCTAAAAGTTTTTCTTTTTGTTATATTTGTGTCCCTCATGTTAGTATATGAAGGACTAAATATAATAATTACAATTTGTAAGAAATATAATTAGGAAAAATGCTAATTACAAATCTCTATGAAACACATTACTTCATATCTAGGGGTATATGACAAAATGAGGGTGTATGTCTATAGAAAATGATACGGGACTAATTATAATCAAATGGTAAAATCTACGCATATTTGACATGATATAAGTGAAAGAGTGTAGTTAGATTTACTTTAGAATTAGCAAAAAAATGAGTTTTTATTATAGATTGCCAGATTTCAACAATTTGGCACTATTTCCAGTCAAATTTGAACGACTTCAAGTAAGGAGAAATAAACCAAAGATCAAAAGGAATTAACTTATGCTACTTAATAAGACCAAAAGGAATTAACTTATGTTAGTCAATAAGACTTAAGTAGCTTAATAATTGCCAATGGGGTTGGCTCACTAGTTTGATTTTTTGATTATGATAATAGCATGACATGGGTTTGAATTTAGGAAGTTCCATTAGTAGGTGATTTATAATCTTTCAACGTTAATGTTAGTAGTTTGCCTTGACATTGAATGAGGAGAGCCACTGCTCACTCTAAACCATAGTTGTATAAATCTGACCTGCATGGATGGTCAGACTAAAAAATTAGCGACTTGGTCATCTAGCTAGTCTGGTCAAAGACTTTAAAGGTTTTTTTTTTTAGAAAACTAGTCAAATTCAATCAAAGCTGATAGAAACTTAGAAAATTAGTGGACATTGATAACTCCAGTAAATGGAGTTATTACTATCCCTTTTGGTTGTTAATTGCCTTGCTTAGTCCTACTTTTTCATTGTTATGCAAGATGTTTGAGCTCTTTTAGCATGATTTAGTTTTTTTTCCCATTACGGTAATCTTGGGAATAATTTGATAATAATGGGTTTTGTTTGAGGTAACTTTAATCCTTCGATCCTAATAGGTTGTTGTCTTCAAATTTACAAGAATTCTACTATAATGAAGAATGGAGGAAGCCTAGAAAAGAGGGAAATAGCTTATAGAGAGGAAAAAGCAAAAATTCCAAGACTCGCTAGAGGCGCCTAGGCACGAAAGCCTTAACTGCAACATTTATTGTACAGAGAGTGAGGCGCCTAGGTGCACGGGTAGCATACACATAAGTTGGAATATTGATCGAGGAGCGTGGCACCAAGGCACAAAATTTTCAATGCCCAGGCGTTGTAATGTAAACTTAACAACTTGGTTGTACTTGAAGATGGGTGCCTTAGCTTATAATTATGGAGCGTCGACGCACAAGAAACGTAACCCAACCCTATTATTTGATCTTTTTCTTCTCATTTGGAAAGAAGGGAAGACTTTTAGACATTAGAGAACCTAAGTCTTAAGAGAAGGATTAGAAGAGTGATTATTACTTGGAAGAGAAGGATATTCAAAGTGGAAATCAAGGCCTAAGGAGGAAGATCAAGATTGGATTCTCCACATTTTGTTCATTCTTTCCCCCTTTTCCTTGATTTATATCTTGATGAATTCTGCTCTTCTTTATGTTTCAATGTCTTCCAATACGAGTAGCTAATTCTATAACTAGGGGTTCCTTATGATCTTTCTATGGATATAGGTACCTTGTAATTTTCTCAAGTTTACATTATTGGATTTGGTTTGTTCTTTCATACCTATGCTTAATGTTTACTCTTGATTGGCCACCAATTACAAGATTTTAACATTTTCAAATGAACTAGACATAGGAATTTGAGAATATGGAAATGGTATGTTGGATGTATGTTCAATCACATTTAATTGGTTTGAATGTGTTGATTAGCCAATGGGATGAACATATACCCATTGGCCATGCATAACATTTGTTTGAAACTTGGTCTCAATGAGTGAATCTTATGCTAACTCACAAGGACATATAGTGAATTAGGTAAGATTCATATGAGTGATTGACCTAGACATAGACAATTAACTATATTTGTATTTCAGCTAACAAAATCAATCCATTAGTGAAAACTTGTTGACCTTGCAAAGACACATTGAAATAGGAAGTGAATAGTTATCTCCTAGGCATTAACCATCAATACCTTTCTTTAGTGATTTTGGTTTTTAATGTTACTTTATATTGCATTGTCTTTTTATTATTATTTTCATTATCTTTGATATTCAAAAAAAATTGATAGCTTGGATAAGAACTTGTGAGGATTGGTTGGTCGTTGACATCACTCTTTTTCTTCAATCCTTTGTGATAAGATAATTGTTCTCTCACTTTATTACTTGTTCGACCCATACACTAGCTGACCAAATAAGTTTTTGACACCGTTGCCTAGGATTGAGTTTAGACTTGGTGCTACTTCCAATATCGATTCACAACTCTTAATTCAAGTTTTCTTTGTTTTCTTTGTTTTGTAGGTACTTTACCTTGGTGCATGCGAATGACTCATAGTATATCTCGATTTCCCTATGGTCCTAAGATTGAAAGGACCTTCCGGAGATCACAAAGAGAACAATTACAAGCTCAAGCACTTGATTTTAACCAAGGATCTGATATGGAAGGTGAATAGCATACTAATATACTCCCCAAGGACTTTGCTACTCCCAATATTCAAGACATTCGATCTAGCATCCGTAGACTAGTTGTCCAAGCTCATACCATTGAGACAAAGCCAACTATTATCCAAATGGCTTAGTCCACCTTATAGTTTTTAGACCTAACTTATGAAGATCCCAATGCTTATCTGGCTAACTTTTTGGAAATTTGTGACACTTTTAGGGATAATGGGATGTCAAAAGAAATACCGATATCCTAGTATATCAAGCATACTCTAGGATAAACAGTATTAGTTATGCAACTTCTAAACTTAATATCATACTAATCCATATCATTTAAGCAAATAATAATGGAGAGTCTTGCCGAAACTAAAAGTTATATACATACATATTGCCACAAAAGGGCTCATTGTGTACATAAACTTTATACAACTAAAAGCAAAGTAAATAAATACAAAGCTTTAAACTACTAAGTACAAAACTACTATACTATTCTTCAAAACTTTTCTTCTTGCCTTTGAAAAGCTTCCACCTGGATTTACATGGCAACAAACGGGGTGAGAAACTACATTTCTCAATATAAGTAACCAAAACTAGCAGTCTAAACATTTGAAAATGAATAAACCCTACTTAAACTGATAAACATTATGAAACTCATTACATAAGAACCATTACAAAACTTTCTCTCTCTACGTAACGTTCCTAGTAAATCTATACTTCTGATCTGATATCTGATGCACACTTTTTAGTTGTTGCATTTACAAACCCAAGTGCAGGTTGTCTCAAGTAATAAATTCTCGGTGAGTCCGAGGTCGATCCACAGGGAATTGATGAAGATTATTTAAGGTAAGGTAAATATTTAGCTACTATAGTAAAAATTATTTACTTAGGTAAAATGATCCACTCTTGGTAAATAAAGTAAAAGTAAGATTAATTCCTTTTATAACTCAATTAGAATCCTCGCAACATGGAGGTTCAAATCAGAAAATACAACGTTAAAAGTCCATTAAAATAATACACGTAATTATATTATGTTTCCTTTAATCATCCATTAATATCATCACTCATAAATGGGATCAAGCATTCACTGTGCCAATATTTTGTCTACAATAAATCAAGATCTCCACATTACAAGGAGAGTTTCTAACACCAACACTTGTAAATGGGTTAAAGCATTCATTGTGCCAATCTCTTTGTCTACAACAAATCAAGAACTCCACTTTACAAGGAGCGTTTCTAAATTGATTGGAAACAAAATACAATACTACGAAATAGAATAATATACGTAATTATATTATATTTCCTTTAATTATTACCACCACTTATAAATGGGTTAAAGCATTTACTGTGCCAATATTTTGTCTACAATAAATCAAGAACTCCTATTTATAAGGGTAATTTCTAAATTATCAGAAATAAAATATAACACGCATAATAACTACTTAAAAATATAAATCATTAAAGCACAAGAGAGGAATAAATCTAACCTTATTTTATTTTCAAGAGCTTCACACTTTGACCCAAGTAGATTAAAACTTATTTGCACATAAACTAGAAAAGAGAAAAAGAGAAAAAGAGAGAGAAAAGAAATTGGAGGGAGGAGAAAATTCTGCAGAATTTCCCCTCCCCCGAAGCGTCTCCGAATTCGTTTGCTCTCTGCCAATTCGTTTCTCAATTCTGAATTCTGAATGTCAAAGCAAATGGATGTGAATTGTGCCTATTTATAGGCAAATTGGAAGGCACTGTGGCTACAGGAGCCACCGAGAAAAACGTCATCCATTACGTTTTTCTCCATTTTCTTTTTTTTTTTTTTCTTTTTTTTTAATATAATAATTGAGTAAATACACAGCCGTGTGTCCAGTCATTTTTACATTTTTGAGAGAAGTGGTCTTCATGAAAGTTGTAGGCCTGAATATTTGCTTTAAAATGGCTTTGGTTTCATTCCAAAATCATGCCTAGAACTCAAGATATGGTCCAATCTTGCACGTTGTTTTAGGCAGGTTTCACCTCTCTATTCTGATTTTAAAACTCAATATCACCTCCAAGGAGTCTGATTCTGGAAAAGTGTTCAACATGAAAGTTGTAGGGAATGGTCTTATCTTTCCTACAAGACAAAATCACATCAATCAGATATTTGCAACTCAAGTTATAGCCAGTTTACTAAACATTGTCAAAGAGATAATTACGGTTAATTTATGCAATAATTTACTTAATTGTCCAATTTAGCTCAAAATCATAAAATGTGTCAAAACCAACTTAATTAAGCCTAATTGAACTTTAAAAAGCCTAGTGAGAGGATTATAAAATGTATAAAATACAGTGTTATCAAATTCCCGCACACTTAACTTTTGCGCTCCTGGACAAAACACAAAAGACAAAAACCAAAGAAAAATGACACAGACTCAAAAACTAAAAACTCTAAAGGATTCAATGACTCAAGAAGAGCAACTAGACAATCAAGGATCAAAACATTCATGAGGTAACATGTCTTCACATCTCAAACCAATAAGTAAGGAAACTTCAGTTGAAAAGAATGAATCAAGAATGATAGATCTTTATAAGATTCACTCTCAATCCCTCAAGTGTTTAAAAAGGTTAGTATTTCACTCAATTTAACCCATGAAAATTGCACTACCATAAGCTTGCTTATCTTCTACTTCTCCGCTACTCAAAAACAACATATATACACAAATCATGAGGACTTTATTCAATGTTATAATGAGGTCAAGGTAAAGGTGGAAGTAATATGGATATGTCAAGTTAAATACCAAAGAGAATAAAAGAGCATTATGTTACAGTTAGAGTGGAGAAGATGTTTGAGAACATTCAGTCTAACTTTCCCAAGATTTTCTTAGTTTTTCCTCATACAGGACAATGACCAATATCTAACTAATGTTTTGTTGAAGATCAATTGGTAAATTGAATTCCTTTAGGCTTGAACATTCTCTTTCTATTCCTGTTATTTCCAATCATCCACCCTCATTCTAGGTATGAATATATCACATGGTGCATTCTTTTGATTGTAGCAATAATCCCCCTTTTTTTTTGTGTACATACTAACAAATTGGGGAACTCTCCCTTTTACTTTCTCGTAATTTACTTTTTGCACTTTATTATTTTTTGTATTTTATTTTCTCGCACTTTATTTTTTTTTATTTTTTTTTACCTATGAATTTATTTGGTGGTTAGTTTCTACCACAACATTTTCTGTCATTTATTTTTGTTATTTTTTTATTTTTTTGTCATTTAATTTTTTTTTATTTTTGTCATTTATTTTTTTATTTTTTTTATTTTTGTTATTTATTTATTTTAAATCATTTATTTTCGTCATTTATTTTTGTTATTTATTTTTCTTATTTATTTTTTGTCATTTATTTTATTTATTTATTTATTTATTTATTTTTTTTTCTTTATTTTCTCGTTATTTATTTTTTTTTTATTTTTTATTTATTTGTCATTTATTTATTTCGTCATTTATTTTTTGTCATTTATTTTTATTATTTATTTATTTATTTATTTATTTTTTGCTTATTAATTTATTTGGTAGTTGGTTTATTACCCCACCTATGTTATTTATTTTATTTATTTGGTGGTTGGTTTATTACCCCACCTTTGTTATTTTTTTATTTATTTGGTGGTTGGTTTATTACCCCACCTTTGTTATTTTTTTATTTTATTTATTTGGTGGTTGGTTTATTACCCCACGTTTTTGTTTTTTTTATTTATTTGGTGGTTGGTTTATTACCCCACCTTTGTTATATTTTTTATTTTATTTGGTGGTTGGTTTATTACCCCACTTTTGTTATTTTTTTTATTTATTTAGTGGTTGGTTTATTACCCCACCTTTGTTATTTTTTTTTTTTATTTGGTGGTTGGTTTATTCCACACCTTTGTAAATATTTATTTAAATTTGGATTTATACCACACCTTTGTATATATATATTTTTATTTTTTATTTTTTATTTTTTATTTTTTATTTTTTTATTTCTTCTTCTATTTTGTCATGTGTAATTAATTTGTGTGTTTTTAGGGTGAAAACGTAACTTGATTCAATTGACATGTATTAAGATTGGAATTTTAATTAACTCTTTTCTATTCAATTTGAGTACTTATTATGGTTCATAATGCTTTTATGAATTGGCCACTCATAAATTAATTTAGTGGGTATATGTGTAATCCAAAAGGTTTGCATATGACCTAGACCATAAATAATAAAGTGCCATGATCACATATTTGATACATTAATAAGCCTTCATTTTTAGTCATTTACACTCTTTATGTACTTAATTGATTGAGTTTTATTATGTTTTGTAAATTTGGACTCAAATTAGACTTAATTGAATTTTTCAAAGATAATTTACGCCTTACACTATTTTTGTACTTTGGCCATATCTTTTGTAGGTGGTCTTTGGAGGTGATTCTAGTGGCATTTGAAATATACGAGAGAGCTCTATAACTTTCATGAAGACCTCAAAGGCCCAATCACACGAGTAGATAACTCAAATTGGGATTGAAGCAAGAACTAGAGTGCTTCTGCTCTCGACAGCTTGACCTACGTGTACTGTTCATCACAATTTTTGGGCTAGAGGTTGTCAAATGGGCTGATATTTTGATGTTGAATAGTTAAGATCCATATCTACAACTTTCATGTTGAACACTTTTCCAGAATCGGACTCCTTGAAGGTGATATTGGGCTTGGAAATCAGAACAGAGGAGCTGTGACTGGGCCTGGGTAGTGTGTAGTAATTTGAACGTATTTGGAGTTGTAGAAATGATATTGGACTCAAACCAAAGCCATTTGAAAGCTAAGATCCAGGCCTACAACTTTCTTGAAGACCACTTGGTTGAAAAATGACGAATGCAATGACTTCAGAGCTGCATGATTTCGGACACAAGGAATCTCCATAATTTCCCACTCACCTAAAGTCATTTGGCATTTTCCATTCATTTTCCACTCATCCACCCACTAATGACTCACCCCCCTTGTCATTTTTGTATCTCTAATCTTCTATAAAAGGGGGCATTGGTAGATCATTTCGTGAATGAGGTTTTAGGTACCAAAATAATGCTAGTTTGTTACTAGGTTTTCTTGTAGTAATTTTCCTTTGTTCTAAATTGAAGTCATGTTCCTCTTCTTCTTCTTCTCTCTTTCTTTCTTCTTAACTATGAGCAACTAAGTTTCATTTTACTTGGGTGAAGGGGTGAAGCTCTTGGTAATGAAATAAGGTTAGATTAATTTCTCTATTG
Organism: Ormosia semicastrata; assembly: GCA_029884595.1. Classification (NCBI taxonomy): domain Eukaryota; kingdom Viridiplantae; phylum Streptophyta; class Magnoliopsida; order Fabales; family Fabaceae; genus Ormosia; species Ormosia semicastrata. The sequence goes on from JAQQTO010000056.1 coordinate 26,329,201, forward strand.
TGCTTAAATGATATATTTTCAAGTGATCATTATACGTATTGTATTTTGTTTCCAAACCCTCCTTGTAAAGTGGAGTTCTTGATTTGTTGTAGACAAGAGATTGGCACAATGAATGCTTTAACCCATTTACAAGTGGTGGTGTTAGAAACTCTCCTTATAAAGTGGAGTTCTTGATTTGTTGTAGACAAAATATTGGCACAATGAATGCTTTAACCCATTTATAAGTGATAGTAATATTTTTGGAAACATAATATAAATACGTATATAGTTTTAATAGACTTTTAACGTTGTATTTTCCGATTGGAACCTCCATGTTGTGAGGATTCTAATTGAGTTATAAAAGGAATTAATCTTACCTTTATTTTATTTACCAAGAGTGGATCTTTTTACCCAAGTAAATATTTTTAATCATAGTAACAAAATATTCACTTCACCTTAATTACTCCTTACTCTGCCATCGTTAACTAGTTTAGTAAGTTACTGACAAACATATAAACACAACAAACATAGTAATACACACACTTCCTAAAAAAAAATTTGTTTTTGGGTTATTTTTTTTTTTTTACCTTTTTTTTTACACAACTATCCTTCCCCCCAACTAGATCACAACATTGTCCTCAATGTTAAAAAATAGAAAGGAAAAAGATAGAAGATAGTACCTGTTATCGTAATTACTGAAAAGAGAAACTTCACACAAATATAAACAGAAACAAAATACGACCAAAGATTGAAATTATTTATACAAATGGAGTGTCTTGACTGGCTTCCTTTTCTCACTACTTCCCACAACATTTCTTTCAGACCACTTTTTGCTGAGCTGCTACTGGATCAGGGCTGTCATAAGAAGAAGATATACAAGAAAATATATACATGTAGTTGTGATTGTGGCTCACATCTTCCTCTGGTTTTACGTCCAGTAATGGCTTCAACGCCTTCTATGAGTCGAGGATAGGCTTCCCATCCAATTTTCTTATAAATTGGCAAACAGGGTCTTTTTGAGTCAGATTCCCAAGACTGTAACACGCTTACTTGCCTTTGAAGAGATTCCACAAATTAATAAATCCACATTGCACAAATTCACAAGAATGCGTCTCAAGAGTCAAAAAGATTTCACCTAATGACTCCTTACTCAGGCCATTCTTTAATGAAAAATATTTTATCTTTTTTTTATTTACAAAAACCATCCACAAAGAACAACCTCGCTTGTTACAAGAAAAATAGACAATTTTGGCAAACCAAGACATGAAATTAAAAATTCATCAGAGAAAAGAAAAGAAAAATCATTGATAGGTGTAATTTAAAAAAAGTGAGCCTATTGTAAGTATGGACAAAACATTTTTGGCTCATTTTGAATTCTTGAATCAACAAAATCCACCGTATCAAAAGTCCATTAAAATAATACACGTAATTATATTATGTTTCCTTTAATCATCCATTAATATCATCACTCATAAATGGGATCAAGCATTCACTGTGCCAATATTTTGTCTACAATAAATCAAGATCTCCACATTACAAGGAGAGTTTCTAACACCAACACTTGTAAATGGGTTAAAGCATTCATTGTGCCAATCTCTTGTCTACAACAAATCAAGAACTCCACTTTACAAGGAGCGTTTCTAAATTGATTGGAAACAAAATACAATACGAAATAGAATAATATACGTAATTATATTATATTTCCTTTAATTATTACCACCACTTATAAATGGGTTAAAGCATTTACTGTGCTAATATTTTGTCTACAATAAATCAAGAACTCCTATTTATAAGGGTAATTTCTAAATTATCAGAAATAAAATATAACACGCATAATAACTACTTAAAAATATAAATCATTAAAGTACAAGAGAGGAATAAATCTAACCTTATTTTATTTTCAAGAGCTTCACACTTTGATCCAAGTAGACTAAAACTTATTTACACATAAACTAGAAAAGAGAAAAAGAGAAAAAGAGAGAGAAAAGAAATTGGAGGGAGGAGAAAATTTCAGAATTTCCCCTCCCCGAAGCGTCTCCGTCACCGCTTCTCGCTAATTGCGTTTCTCAATTCTGAATTTGAATGTCAAAGCAAATGGACGTGAATTGTGCCTATTTATAGGCAAATTGAAGGCACCGTGGCTACAGAGCCACCGAGAAAAACGTCATCCATTACGTTTTCTCCATTTTCTTTTCTTTTCTTTTTCTTTTTTTAATATAATAATTGAATAAATACACAGCCGTGTATCCAGTCATTTTTACATTTTTGAGAGAAGTGGTCTTCATGAAAGTTGTAGGCCTGAATATTTGCTTTAAAATGGCTTTGGTTTCATTCCAAAATCATGCCTAGAACTCAAGATATGGTCCAATTACTGCACAGTATTTTAGGCCCGGTTTCAGCTCCTCTATTCTGATTTCAAAACTCAATATCACCTCCAAGGAGTCTGATTCTGGAAAAGTGTTCAACATGAAAGTTGTAGGGAATTGTCTTAGCTTTCCTACAAGACCAAAATCACATCAATCAGATATTTGCAACTCAAGTTATAGCCAGTTTACTAAACATTGCCAAAGAGATAATTACGGTTAATTTATGCAATAATTTACTTAATTGTCCAATTCAGCTCAAAATCATAAAATGTGTCAAAACCAACTTAATTAAGCCTAATTGAACTTTAAAAAGCCTAGTGAGAGGATTATAAAATGTATAAAATACAGTGTTATCAATATCTAAAACCACGATGATAACAAATAACTGGCCATACAATCATTTGAAAATCATTGACCAGACAACCGCCCATACAGCTGTCACCGAAGGCACAATGCATTAACCAAACATACACAACAAGAACACAAATTCTAAACTAAATAAATATTAAATTATGAAATTATGTTATGATGTATGCTCAAAGAAAAGTATGTGCAGTGTAGGTATAGTGTCATGATACTTAACTATTCCCCCTACTCAAGAAGATATTCTGTCATAATAACTTAGGATCTCTTATAGCCTAACTAGTAGGGGCAAAGTCTGTTACTATAATAAGTATTCTCATTCTACTACTAAATAGTATACCAAGTAGTCTACTGTATACTAGGTGGATATCGCCACCAAACTTTTGAGTGGATGCCTCCACTCACTACTCTCTAGGGATAGCAAGTATATGTAAAATACAGTGTGTGACAATGCGAAAGTATGTCCTAACTCTAACATAACTGTTATATAACTCTATACTAAGTCTATCTTGTACTACTAAGAAAATCTTTTCTCTTTAAGAGCAGTTTATGCACTACGGCACTTATCCAAATGCCAACTAGACTTAGCACACTTTCTAACTTCGCATTACTAACTCTATTTCACTCTTTAAGAGTTTTCATGCACTATGACATTCACCCTTGCCAACTAGGGTCTATGACACTCCACTCTTTCCAACTAAACTTAATCCTCTTGTAACTCGTATCGCAGACACTCATCACTCCACAAGTGATATCTAGTGAACACCATGTTGCCTAGGAAGCTAGACACCTAACCATGGCAATCCATAGCCAATGGATGCATAAAGTCACTTTATTTTCCTCTTGTATGCCACTTGATCTTTCTCTCTAAGGAATACCCTCACTAGTGCCTCAACACCCTTTACTAGGTATAAACAAAGGATCCTAATAACTAGGGATCTCAAATCATCAAAATAACAACTTTGATGAAATCTGCTCTAGGCGCCTAAAAAGGTTGATTTTCATAAATGCACCAAATGCCTATATAACTTCAAAAATTCTAAAATTTTACAGGAAAATAGCCTTGTATCTTTGCTTTCAAACCACAAGAATAAGGTAAATCCGATAACTACAACTCAAGTTATGCTACAAACACTACACGCTATTAGGTACTTCTGTTCTTGGAGCCTAGACGCCCGTTCTTCAGCGTCTGGGCACTCACTAGGTAGCACCCAGTAATTTCTCTAGGGTCACTGGGTGCCTAGGAGCCCACGTGATGACATCTGAGCGCCCGTGGATCAGAAAGGGTTATGCAGAACTCGTTTTTGTAAAACCTTGATTCCAAAACAATGTATCTCCTTGAAACTAAATTTCTACTTAATTTCTATGATCACTAAGAGTCTCTAATCATGTTATAAACTTTAAACTACCTTTTGACTTAACCAAGCATGGATCAAAACTCAAACTTTAAATTAAAACCCTATTTCTCAACTTTAAACTCAATCAAGAACTATGGAATCCATGGACTCCAATCCCTCATCCAAGCTTCAAATTAACTAGTATCTAACTCATTTCAACCTTAAGAGAAAAAATCTAACATCTATTCTCACTATACTCACCCAACCCCATTTTTCCTCATTAAGCTAAACTAAGAAACAAGATGAAGATAGAAGGAAAATGATGAAAACAAACAACCTTGATCTTGGATGGAGATCTTCAAGCTTGGCCTTTGTCCTTAAGCTTCTCCTCTTCCTCTTTCTCTCCTACGACTATGGCCTCTTCTTTTTCTTTTCTTCTTTTCTCTTCTCTTTTCTCTGTTGTGAAGAAAGAAAACAATATAAGAAGCAAATCCTAACTTTGCTTCTTATAAGATAACCACTAAAGTGGTACTGAAAAACCTGATCTACTATGAACACTTAGATTCTTCCAAATCTAGTTTTTCAACTTCCAAAATATTACAAATAAATCACAAGATTAATTAAAAATGTTGTTGCACATTTTATCTATTTTTTCATATCTGCTGGGGGTCAATCCGACATTAAAAGCAAAACCAGTATGTCTAAAAATACCAGATTAACTCCAATTATCTTGAAACTTTAACCATACCATACTTAACTCATTTGTGACTTAGAAACAAGTTATCCACACATTTCCCCCTCCAAATAGTGATTTATGCTATTTTCTTAATCATTTTAGGTCATTTACCACATTCTGTGTTGCAGTAAAGTGCCTAAATTAACTTAGTTTGTCACGAAACTTAACTGGCATGTTAAACAAGTATTAGACAACTTATGTAACCATATACAAGCCTAACATGATTCTCTAGGATGTTACATTTCACTTCTCTTTTTTAAAATTTTGTCCTCAAAATTTGGCCTACCTCATGCAAGAAGCCACAAGCAACTCACACTTAAAACAAGTTCAACCAAACTTTAAAGAAAAAAAATCATACACTCACCTTCTCCTGAACCCGTAGGTTAGATTGTCTCCTTGTCTTGCAAGACAAAAACTCTCCCTGGAACTATGGACACTTGGTATCTAATTGCAGTTCTTTCTGCTGCGGACATTCCTTAGCATAGTGTCATAGTTGCTCGCACTTGTAGCATTCAGACTGTCCTGCCAAGCAAGGTCTATCACCATGCTGCCTCACACACATTGGGTATCAACCCTTCTTTAACTTTATCTGTTTTGATTTTTATTTTTCACCCGTGGTGAATTTTTGATTACTATACTTCCTTCCATACCCCGTACATTCTTGGTTCAACTCTCCCATTTGACCCTGATTTCCCTTATATGGTAGAAACTAGGACCAAGAAATACTCTCATTTGCTTCAACAATTGTCTTTTTCCTTTTTAGAGAGCTTTCTGTTTTGTTCTCCCTTTCACTTAACTGGTCCTCCATTACCACTGAAGAAACTAGCTGTTGAGATGGATCAGCTTCAATTCTCTCAAGAATCTTACTAACAACAGCAACTTGCTCCCTCATAGCTGTTGCCATTACCATTAACGCTTCTACCAAAGTCGGGCTCTCACCAAATGAGTTCCTATTTTTTCGAGTTCGCTTAGGAGGTGTCATAGTTTTTTGTACATACAGAAACAATAAATATTGAGCTGCAGTCTCAACATCATGTAATCGTGCAACAGTAGCGAATAAAAAACTAACCTAAGATAACTCATGCAATTCTAGCATCACATCTAACATATGAGACAAGAAATGTATAACATTATCGAAAAAACACCAAACGTGTCTAAGCTTAGTTAGTCCATACCTCAGGTTAACAGGATGAACTACTCTGATACCATAATATAATACCCTAATACCGATATCTTAGTATATCAAGCATACTCTAGGATAAATAACATTAGTTATGCTACTTCTAAACTTAACATCATACTAATCCATATCATTTAAGCAAATAATAATGGAGAGCCTTGCCGAACTAAAAGAGATATATACACATATTGCAAAAAAAGGGCCCATTGTGTACATAAACTTTATACAACTAAAAGCAAAGTAAATAAATTCAAAGCTTTAAACTACTAAGCACAAAACTACTATCCTAGTCTTCAAAACTTTTCTTCTTGCCTTTGAAAAGCTTCCACCTAGATTTACATGGCAACAAATGGGGTAAGAAACTACATTTCTCAATATAAGTAACCAAAACCAATTGTCTAAACAATTGAGAATGAATAAACCCTACGTAAATTGATAAACATTATGAAACTCATTGCATAAGAACCATTACAAAACTTTCTCTCTCTGTGTAACGTTCCTAGCAAATCTATACTTCTGATCTAATATCTGAAACCACGATGAAAACAAATAACTGGCCATACAATCATTTGAAAATCAATGACCAGACAACTGCCCATACAGCTATCACCGAAGGCACAATGCATTAACCAAACATACACAATAAGAACACAAATTCTAAACTAAACAAATATTAAATTATGAAATGATTTGATGATGTATGCTCAAAGAAAAGTATGTGCTGTGTTGGTGTAGTGTCGTGATACTTAACTATTCCTCCCTGCTCAAGAAGATACTCTGTCATAATAACTTGGGACCTCTTATAGCCTAACTAGTAAGGGCAAAGTCTATTACTATAATAAGAATTCTCCTTCTACTACTAAGTAGTCTACTATATACTAGGTGCATATCGCCACCAAACTTTTGAGTGGATGCCTCCACTCACTGCTCTCTAGGAATAGTAAGTATATGTGAAGTGCAGTGTGTCACAATATAGAATTATGTCCTTACTCTAACATAACTGCCACATAACTCTATACTAAGTCCATCTTGCACTACTAAGAAAATCTCTTCTCTGTAAAAGTAGTTCATGCACTACAACACTTATCCAAATGCCAACTAAACTTAGTACACTTTCTAACTTCGCATTTCTAATTCTATGTCACTCTTTAAGAGTTTTCATGCACTATGACATTCACCCTTGCCAACTAAGGTCTATGGCACTCCACTCTTGCCAACTAAACTTAATCCTCTTGTATCTAGTATCCCACATACTCATCACTCCACATGTGATATCTAGCGCAACACCATATTGCCTAGGAAGCTAGACACCTAACCAAGGCAATCCATAACAAATGGATGCTCAAAGTCAATTTCTTTTTCCTTTGTATGCCACTTGGTTTTTCTCTCTAAGGAATACCCTCACTAGTGCCTCAACACCCTTTCCTAGGCATAAACAAAGGATCCTAACAACTAGGGATCTCAAATCATCAAAATAACAACTCTGATGAAATATACTTTGGGTGCCTAAAATGACTGATTTTCATAAATGCACCAAATGCCCATTACAACTTCTAAAATTCTGATAACTATAACTAAAGTTACTCTATAAACACTACACGCTATTCTATGGCACCTAGACACCCGCTTATATTCAAGGTGCCGGCGCGCTCCCGGGTAATTTTCTCGGGTCACAAGGTGCCTAGACACCCACGTGATTGGAGCGCCCGTGGATCAAAAAGTGGTTCTTCTTGCAGAACCTTGATTCCAAAACAAGGTTTCTCCTTTAAACTAAATTTCTACTTAATTTCTATGATCACTAAGAGTCTCTAGTCATGTTATAAACTTCAAACTACCTTTTGAATCAACCAGGCATGGATCAAAACTCAAACTTTAAATTAAAACCCTATTTCTCAACTTTAAACTCAATCAAGAACTATGGAATCCATGGACTCCAATCCCTCATCCAAGCTTCAAATTAACTAGTATAACTCATTTCAACCTTAAGATAAAAGATCTAACATCTATTCTCACTATACTCACCCAACCCTTTTTTTTCACATTAAGCTAAACTAAGAAACAAGATGAATATAGAATGAAAAGGATGAAAACAAACACCTCTACCTCTGATCTTGGATGGAGATCTTCAAGCTTGGCCTTTGAGATGACCTCTTCCTATTTCTCTCCTACGGCTATGGCCTGTTTCTTTTTCTTGGTCGTGAAGAAAGAAAACAATATGCTAAGCAAATCCTAACTTTGACCTTCTTATAATATAACCACTAAAGTGGTACTGAAAAACCTGATCTACTATGAACACTTAGATTCTTCCAAATCTAGTTTTTCAACTTCCAAAATATTACAAATAAAAATCACAAGATTAATTAAAAATGTTGTTACACATTTTATCTATTTTTTCATATCTGCTGGGGGTCAATCCGACATTAAAAACAAAACCAGTATGCCTAAAAATGCCAGATTAACTCCAATTATCTTGAAACTTTAACCATACCATACTTAACTCATTTGTGACTTAGAAACAAGTTATCCACACATTTCCCCCTCCAAATAGCGATTTATGCTATTTTCTTAATCATTTTTGGTCATTTACCACATTTTGTGTTGCAGCAAAGTGCCTAAATTAACTTATTTTGTCACGAAACTTAACTGACATGTTAAACAAGTATTAGACAACCTATGTAACCATATACAAGCCTAACATGATTCTCCAGGATGTTACATTTCTTTTCTCTTTTTTAAAATTTTGTCCTCGAAATTTAGCCTACCTCATGCAAGAAGCCACAAGCAACTCACACTTAAAACAAGTTCAACCAAACTTTAAAGAAAAAAAATCATACACTCACCTTCTCCTGAACCCGTAGGTCAGATTGTCTCCTTGTCTTGCAAGACAAAAACTCTCCCTGGAACTATGGACACTTGGTATCTAATTGCACTTCTTTCTGCTGCGGACATTCCTTAGCATAGTGTCGTAGTTGCTCGCACTTGTAGCATTCGGACTGTCTTGTCAAGCAAGGTCTATCACCATGCTGCCTCACACACTTAGGGTATCAACCCTTCTTTAACTTTATCTGTTTTGATTTCTATTTTTCACCCGTGGTGAATTTTTGATTACTATGCTTCCTTCCATACTCCGTACATTCTTGGTTCAACTCTCCTATTTGAACCTGATTTCCCTTATATGGTAGAAACTAGGACCAAGAAATACTCTTATTTGCTTCAACAATTGTCTTTTTCCTTTTTAGAGAGCTTTCCGTTTTGTTCTCCCTTTCACTTAACTGGTCCTCTATACTGCCCCGAAGAAACTTTGTTGAGATGGATCCCAATCCTCTCAAGAATCTTGCTAACAAAGAACTTGCTCCTCATAGACTAGCCATTACCATTAACGCTTCTACCAAAGTAGGGCTCTCACTAAATGAGCTAACTATTTTTCGAAAGGAGGTGTCATAGTCCACCTTAAACAATAAATATTGAGACCTCAACATCATGTAATCGTGCAACAGTAGAGAATAACAAACTAACCTAAGATAACTCATACAATTCTAGCATCACATCTAACATATGAGACAAGAAATGTATAACATTATCGAAAAAACACTAAACGTGTCTAAGCTTAGTTAGTCCATACCTCAGGTTAATAGGATGAACTACTCTGATACCATAATGTAATACCCTAATACCGATATCCTAGTATATCAAGTATACTCTAGGATAAACAGCATTAGTTATGCTATTTCTAAACTTAACATCATACTAATCCATATCATTTAAGCAAATAATAAAGGAGAGCCTTACCGAAACTAAAAGTTATATACATACATATTGCCACAAAAGGGCTCATTGTGTACATAAACTTTATACAACTAAAAGCAAAGTAAATAAATACAAAACTTTAAACTACTAAGCACAAAACTACAATCCTCGTCTTCAAAACTTTTCTTCTTGCCTTTGAAAAGCTTCCACCTAGATTTACATGGCAACAAACGGGGTAAGAAACTACATTTCTCAATATAAGTAACCAAAACCAATTGTCTAAACATTTGATAATGAATAAACCCTACTTAAATTGATAAACATTATGAAACTCATTGCATAAGAACCATTACAAAACTTTCTCTCTCTATCTAATGTTCCTAGCAAATCTATACTTCTGATCTAATATCCAAAACCACGATGATAACAAATAACTGCCCATACAATCATTTGGAAATCATCGACCAGACAACCGTCCATATAGCTCTCACCATAGGCACAATGCATTAACCAAACATACACAACAAGAACACAAATTCCAAACTTGACAAATATTAAATTATGAAATGATGTGATGATGTATGCTCAAAGAAAAGTATGCGCTGTGTTGGTGTAGTGTCGTGATACTTAACTATTCCCCCCTGCTCAAGAAGATACTCTGTCATACTAACTTGGGACCTCTTATAGCCTAACTAGTAAGGGCAAAGTCTATTACTATAATAAGAATTCTCCTTCTACTACTAAGTAGTCTACCAAGTAGTCTACCATATACTAGGTGCATATCGCCACCAAACTTTTGAGTGGATGCCTCCACTCACTGCTCTCTAGGGATAGCAAGTATATGTGAAGTGCAGTGTGTGACAATAGAGTTATGTCCTAACTCTAACATAACTGCTACATAACTCTATACTAAGTCCATCTTGCACTACTAAGAAAATCTTTTCTCTTTAAAGTAGTTCATGCACTACAACACTTATCCAAATGCCAACTAGATTTAGTACACTTTCTAACTTCGCATTACTAACTCTATGTCACTCTTTAAGAGTTTTCATGCACTATGACATTCACCCTTGCTAACTAAGGTCTATGGCACTCCACTCTTCCAACTAAACTTAATCCTCTTGTAATCTAGTATCACATACACTCATCACTCCACAAGTGATATCTAGTGCAACACCATGTTGCCTAGGAAGCTAGACACCTAACCATGGCAATCCATAGCAAATGGATGCTCAAAGTCATTTATTTTCCTCTTGTATGCCACTTGGTTTTTCTCTCTAAGGAATACCCTCACTAGTGCCTCAACACCCTTTCCTAGGCATAAACAAAGGATCCTAACAACTAGGGATCTCAAATCATCAAAATAACAACTGATGAAATATACTTTGGGTGCCTAAAAGGCTGATTTTCATAAATGCACCAAATGCCCATTATAACTTCTAAAATTCTAAAATTTTACAGAAAATATCCTTGTATCTTTGCTTTCAAACCACAAGAATAAGGTAAATCCGATAACTACAACTCAAGTTATGCTACAAACACTACACGCTATTAGGTACTTCTGTTCTTGGAGCCTAGACGCCCGTTCTTCAGCGTCTGGGCACTCACTAGGTAGCACCCAATAATTTCTCTAGGGTCACTGGGTGCCTAGGAGCCCACGTGATGGCACCTGAGCGCCCGTGGATCAGAAAAGGTTATGCAAACAAGGTTTCTCCTTGAAACTAAATTTCTACTTAATTTCTATAATCACTAACAGTCTCTAATCATGTTATAAACTTTAAACTACCTTTTGATTTAACCAAGCATGAATCAAAACTCAAACTTTAAATTAAAATCCTATTTCTCAACTTTAAACTCAATCAAGAACTATGGATTCCATGGACTCCAATCCATCATCCAAGCTTTAAATTAACTAGTATCTAACTCATTTCAACCTTAAGAGAAAAGATCTAACATCTATTCTCACTATACTCACCCAACCCCATTTTTCCTCATCAAGCTAAACTAAGAAACAAGATGAAGATAGAAGGAAAAGGATGAAAACAAACACCCCTACCTCTGATCTTGGATGGAGATCTTCAAGCTTGGCCTTTGTCCTTAGGCTTCTCCTCTTCCTATTTCTCTCCTACGACTATGGCCTCTTTTTTCTCTCTTCTCTTTTCTCTGTCATGAAGAAAGAAAACAATATAAGAAGCAAATCCTAACTTTGCTTCTTATAATATAACCACTAAAGTGGTACTGAAAAACCTGATCTACTATGAACACTTAGATTCTTCCAAATCTAGTTTTTCAACTTCCAAAATATTACAAATAAAAATCACAAGATTAATTAAAAATGTTGTTGCACATTTTATCTATTTTTTCATATCTGCTGGGGGTCAATCCGACATTAAAAGCAAAACCAGTATGTCTAAAAATGCCAGATTAACTCCAATTATCTTGAAACTTTAACCATACCATACTTAACTCATTTGTGACTTAGAAACAAGTTATCCACACATTTCCCCCTCCAAATAGCGATTTACGCTATTTTCTTAATCATTTTAGGTCATTTACCACATTCTATATTGCAGCAAAGTGCCTAAATTAACTTAGTTTGTCACGAAACTTAACTGGCATGTTAAACAAGTATTAGACAACCTATGTAACCATATACAAGCCTAACATGATTCTCCAGGATGTTACATTTCTCTTCTCTTTTTTAAAATTTTGTCCTCAAAATTTAGCCTACCTCATGCAAGAAGCCACAAGCAACTCACACTTAAAACAAGTTCAACCAAACTTTAAAGAAAAAAAAATCATACATTCACCTTCTCCTGAACCTGTAGGTCAGATTGTCTCCTTGTCTTGCAAGACAAAAACTTTCCCTGGAACTATGGACATTTGGTATCTAATTGCACTTCTTTCTACTGCGGACATTCCGTAGCATAGTGTCGTAGTTGCTCGCACTTGTAGCATTTGGACTGTCCTGCCAAGCAAGGTCTATCACCATGCTGCCTCACACACTTAGGGTATCAACCATTCTTTAACTTTATCTGTTTTGATTTCTATTTTTCACCCGTGCTGAATTTCTGATTACTATGCTTCCTTCCATACTCCGTACATTCTTGGTTCAACTCTCCCATTTGAACCTGATTTCCCTTATATGGTAGAAACTAGGACCAAGAAATACTCTCATTTGCTTCAACAATTGTCTTTTTCCTTTTAGAGAGTTTTCCGCTTTATTCTCCCTTTCACTTAACTGGTCCTCTATTGCCACTGAAGAAACTAGCTGTTGAGATGGATCAGCTTCAATCCTCTCAAGAATCTTGCTAACAACAGCAACTTGCTCCCTCATAGCTATTGCCATTACCATTAACGCTTCTACCAAAGTAGGGCTCTCACCAAATGAGCTCCTATTCTTTCGAGTTCGCTTAGGAGGTGTCATAGTTTTCTGTACACACAGAAACAATAAATATTGATTTGCAGTCTCAACATCATGTAATCATGCAACAGTAGCGAATAACAAACTAACCTAAGATAACTCATGCAATTCTAGCATCACATCTAACATATGAGACAAGAAATGTATAACATTATCGAAAAAACACTAAACGTGTCTAAGCTTAGTTAGTCCATACCTCAGGTTAACAGGATGAACTACTCTGATACCATAATGTAATACCCTAATACCGATATCTTAGTATATCAAGCATACTCTAGGATAAACAACATTAGTTATGCTACTTCTAAACTTAACATCATACTAATCCATATCATTTAAGCAAATAATAATGGAGAGCCTTGCCGAACTAAAAGAGATATATATACATATTGTAAAAAAATGGCTCATTGTGTACATAAACTTTATACAACTAAAAGCAAAGTAAATAAATTCAAAGCTTTAAACTACTAAGCACAAAACTACTATCCTAGTCTTCAAAACTTTTCTTCTTGCCTTTGAAAAGCTTCCACCTAGATTTACATGGCAACAAACGGGGTAAGAAACTACATTTCTCAATATAAGTAACCAAAACCAATTGTCTAAACATTTGAGAATGAATAAACCCTACTTAAATTGATAAACATTATGAAACTCATTACATAAGAACCATTACAAAACTTTCTCTCTCTACGTAACATTCCTAGCAAATCTATACTTCTGATCTAATATCCTAAACCACGATGATAACAAATAACTGCCCATATAATCATTTGGAAATCATCGACCAGACAACCGTCCATACAGCTATCACCGAAGGCACAATGCATTAACCAAACATACACAACAAGAACACAAATTCCAAACTAGATAAATATTAAATTATGAAATGATGTGATGATGTATGCTCAAAGAAAAGTATGTGCTGTGTTGATGTAGTGTCGTGATTATGTGCTGTGTTGATGTAGTGTCGTGATACTTAACTATTCCCCCCTGCTCAAGAAGATACTCTGTCATAATAACTTGGGACCTCTTATAGCCTAACTAGTAAGGGCAAAGTCTATTACTATAATAAGAATTCTCCTTCTACTACTAAGTAGTCTACCAAGTAGTCTACCATTTACTAGGTGCATATCACCACCAAACTTTTGAGTGGATGCCTCCACTCACTGCTCTCTAGGGATAGCAAGTATATGTGAAGTGCAGTGTGTGACAATATAGAGTTATGTCCTTACTCTAACATAACTGCCACATAACTCTATACTAAGTCTATCTTGTATTACTAAGAAAATCTCTTCTCTGTAAAAGTAGTTCATGCACTACAACACTTATCCAAATGCCAACTAAACTTAGTACACTTTCTAACTTCGCATTACTAATTCTATGTCACTCTTTAAGAGTTTTCATGCACTATGACATTCACCCTTGCCAACTAAGGTCTATGGCACTCCACTATTGCCAACTAAACTTAATCCTCTTGTATCTAGTATCACACACACTCATCACTCCACATGTGATATCTAGCGCAACACCATATTGCCTAGGAAGCTAGACACCTAACCAAGGCACTCCATAACAAATGGATGCTCAAAGTCAATTTCTTTTCCCCTTGTATGCCACTTGATTTTTCTCTCTAAGGAATACCCTCACTAGTGCCTCAACACCCTTTCCTAGGCATAAACAAAGGATCCTAACGACTAGGGATCTCAAATCATCAAAATAACAACTCTGATGAAATATACTTTGGGTGCCTAAAATGACTGATTTTCATAAATGCACCAAATGCCCATTACAACTTCTAAAATTCTGAAATTTTATAGACAAATATTCTCGTATCTTAGCTTTCAAATGCAATAAGAATCAGGTAAATCTGATAACTACAACTAAAGTTACTCTACAAACACTACACGCTATCAGGAACTTCTGTTCTGGGCACCTAGACACCCGTTATTCAGTGCCAGGGCGCTCCCTAGGTAGCGCCCAGTAATTTCTCTTGGGTCACAAGGTGCCTAGACGCCCACGTGATGGCGCCTGAGCGCCCGTGGATCAGAAAGGGTTCTGCAGAACTCGTTTTTGCAGAACCTTGATTCCAAAACAAGGTTTCTCCTTCAAACTAAATTTCTACTTAATTTTTATGATCACTAAAGGTCTCTAGTCATGTTATAAACTTCAAACTACCTTTTGATTCAACCAGGCATGGATCAAAACTCAAACTTTAAATTAAAACCCTATTTCTCAACTTTAAACTCAATCAAGAACTATGGATTCCATGGACTCCAATCCCTCATCCAAGCTTCAAATTAACTAGTATCTAACTCATTTCAACCTTAAGATAAAAGATCTAACATCTATTCTCACTATACTCACCCAACCCTATTTTTTCTCATTAAGCTAAACTAAGAAACAAGATGAATATAGAATGAAAAGGATGAAAACAAACACCTCTACCTCTGATCTTGGATGGAGATCTTCAAGCTTAGCCTTTGTCCTTGAGCTTCTCCTCTTCCTATTTCTCTCCTATGGCTATGGCCTCTTTTTTCTCTTTTCTTCTTTTCTCTACCTTGAAGAAAGAAAACAAAATAAGAAACAAATCTTAATTTTACTTCGTATAAGATAACCACCAAAGTGGTATTGAAAAACTTGATCTGCTATGAATACTTAGATTCCTCTAAATTAAGTTTTTCAACTTCCAAAAGATTTAAAATAAATCTTAAGATTCATTAAAAATATTGTTACCCTTTTTGTCTATTTTTTCATTTCTGCTGGGGGTCAATCCAACATTAAAAGCACAACCAGTATGTTTAAAAATACCAGATTAACTCTGATTTTCTTGAAACTTTAACTATACCTTACTTAACTTATTTGTGACCTAAAAACAAGTTATCACACATGTTTCCCTCCAAATAGCAATTTATGCTATTTTTTGAGTAATTTTAGGTCATTTACCACATTTTGTGTTGCAGCAAAGTGCCTAAACTAACTTAGTTTATCATGAAACTTAACTGACATGCTAAACAAGTATTAGATTACCTATGTAACCTTATACAAGCCTAACATGATTCTCCGAGATGTTACATTTCTCCCCTCCTTTTTAAAATTTCATTCTCAAAATTTAGTTTACCTCATGCAAGAATTCACAAGTAACTCACACTTAAAACAAGTTCAACCAAACTTTAAAGAAACAAAATCATACACTTACCTTCTCCTGAACCCTTAGGTTAGATTGCCTCCTTGTATTGCAAGACAAAAACTCTCCCTGAAACTGTGGACTTAGTATCTAATTGCACTTCTTTCTTCTGCGGACATTCCTTAGCATAGTGCCCTAGTTGCTCGCACTTGTAGCACACAAACTGTCCTGCCAAGTAAGGTCTATCACCATGCTATCTTCCACACTTAAGGCATCGACCCTTCTTTAACTTTATCTATTTTGATTTCCCTTTTTCACCCAGTGGTGAATTTCTGATTACTATGCTTCCTTCCATACTCCGTACATTCTTGGTTCCACTATCCCACTTAAACCTGCTTTCCCTTATCTGGTAGAAACTGGGACTAAGAAATACTCTCACTAGCTTCAACACTTGTCCTTTTCCTTTTCAGAGAACTTTCTACTTTGTTCTCCCTTTCACATAATTGGTCCTCTACTGCTACTGAAGAAACTAGCTATTGAGATGGATCAGCTTCAATCCTCTCAAGAATCCTACTAACAACAGCAACTTGCTCCCTTATAGCTATTGCCATTGCCATTAATGCTTCTGCCAAAGTACGGCTCTCACCAAATGAGCTCCTATTCTTCCGAGTTTGCATAGGAGGTGTCATAGTTTCCTGTACACATGGAAACAACAAATATTGAGCTGCAGTCTCAACATCATGTAACCGTGCAATAGTAGCTAATAACAAACTAACCTAAGGCAACTCATGCAATTCTAGCATCACATCTAACATATGAGACAAGAAATGCATAATATTATCAAAAAAACACTAAACGTGTCTAAGCTTAGTCAGTCCATACCCCGACTCAATAGGATAAACTGCTCTGATACCATAATGTAACACCCTAATACCGATATCCTAGTATATCAAGCATACTCTAGGATAAACAGCATTTGTTATGCTACTTCTAAACTTAACATCATACTAATTCATATCATTTAAGTAAATATTAATGAAGAGCCTTATCGAAACTAAAAGTAATATATACCCATATTGACACAAAAGCGCTCATTGTGTACATAAACTTCAAACAACTAAAAGAAAAGTAAATAAATACAAAGCTTTAAACTACTAAGCACGAAACTATTATCCTTGTCTTCAAAACTTTTCTTCTTGCCTTTGAAAAGCTTCCACCTGGATTTACATGGCAATAAACGGGGTGAGAAACTACATTGCTCAATATAAGTAACCAAACCAACAGTCTAAACATTTAAGAATGAATAAACCCTACTTCACCTAATAAACATTTTGAAACTCATTGCATAAGAACCATTAGAAAACTTTCTCTCTCTATGTAACATTCCTAGCAAATCTACACTTCTGATCTGATAACCGAAACCATGATGATAACAAATAATTGCCCATACAGCTGTCACCGAAGGCACAATACAATAACCAAACATACACAATAAGAACACAAATTCCAAACCAAATAAATATTAAATTATGAAATGATATGATAATGTATGCTCAAAGAAAAGTATGTGCAGTGTATGTGTAGAGTCGTGATACTTAACTATTCCCTCCTGCTCAAGAAGATATTCTATCATAATAACTTGGGACCTCTTATAGCCTAACTAGTACGGGCAAAGTTTGTTACTATAACAAGTATTCTCCTTCTACTACTAAGAAGACTAGGTGGATATCACCACCGAACTTTTGAGTGGATGCATCCACTCACTGCTTTCTAGGGATAGCAAGCATATGTGAAGTGCAGTGTGTGACAATGCGGAGTTATGTCCTAACTCTAACATAACTGCCACATTACTTTATACTATGTCCATCTTGCACTACTAACAAAAACTCTTCTCTGTAAGAGCAGTTCATGCACTACGGCACTTATCCAAATGCCAACTAGACTTAATACACTTTCTAACTTCGCATTACTAACTCTATTTCATTCTTTAAAAGTTTTCACGCACTATGACATTCACCCTTGCTAACTAAGGTCTATTGCACTCCACTCTTGCCAACTAAACTTAATCCTCTTGTATCTAGTATCCCACGTACTCATCTCTCGACAAGTGATATCTAGCACAACACCATGTTGCCTAGGAAGCTAGACACCTAACCATGGAGATCCATAACCAATGCATGCATAAAGTCACTTTATTTTTCCCTTGTATGTCACTTAGTCTTTTTCTCTAAGGAATACCCTCACTAGTGCCTCAACACCCTTTACTAGGCATAAACAAAGGATCTTAACAATTAGGGATCTCAATTCATCAAAATAATAACTCTGATGAAATCTGTTTGGGCGCCTAAAAAGGCTGATTTTCATAATTGCACCAAATACCCATTATAACTTCAAAAATTATAAAATTTTACAGGAAAATAGCCTTGTATCTTAGCTTTCAGATGCCACAAGAATTAGGCAGATATGATAACTATAGTTCAAGTTACACTACAAACACTACACATTGTCAAGCACTTCTGTTCTGGGTGCCTAGACGCCCGTTCTTCAACTCTTGGGCCCTCACTAGGCAGCGCCCAGTAATTTCTCTTGGGTAACCGGGTGCCTAGCCACCCACGTAATGGCACCTGAGCGCCCGTGGATTAGAAATGGTTCTACAGAACTCGTTTTTGTAGAACCTTGATTCCAAAATAAGGTTTCTCCTTCAAACTAAATTTCTACTTAATTTCTATGGTCACTAAGAGTCTCTAATCATGTTATAAACTTCAAACTACGTTTTGATTCAACCAAGCATGGATCAAAACTCAAACTTTAAATTAAAATCCTATTTCTCAACTTTAAACTCAATCAAGAACTATGGATTCCATGGACTCCAATCCATCATCCAAGCTTCAAATTAACTAGTATCTAACTCATTTCAACCTTAAGAGAAAAGATCTAACATCTATTCTCACTATACTCACCCAGCCCCATTTTTCCTCATCAAGCTCAACTAAGAAACAAGATGAAGATAGAAGGAAAAGGATGAAACAAAAACCCGTACCTCTGATCTTGGATGGAGATCTTCAAGCTTGGCCTTTGTCCTTGAGCTTCTCCTCTTCCTATTTCTCTCCTACGACTATGGCCTCTTCTTTCTCTCTTCTTATTTTCTCTTATTTTTTTTCTACTGTAAAGAAATAAAAAAATATAAGAAGCAAATCCTAACTTTGCTTCTTATAAGATAACCACTAAAGTAGTACTGAAAAACCCAATCTGCTATGAACACTTAGACTCCTCCAAATCTAGTTTTTCAACTTCCAACAGATTTAAAATAAATTATAAGATTCATTAAAAATCCTATTGCACTTTGTGTCTATTTTTCCATCTATGCTGGGTGTTGATACATGAAATCCGCAAGTGTATGGTTTCGTCGTCAAGTAATAAAAAGATTGAATCCACAGGGACTGTGTCTATGAATACCAATTAATTAATTAATTTAATTAGATTAAACAAAAGGGAATATGATTGTTTATTAAGAAGAACGTAATAACAAAACAATTAAATAAAAATCAAGAAAACAGAATTCAGAACAAAAATAGCAAGTAATCAAGAATGATATTCAGATTCAAGAAAGCTTCCAAGATTGGGATACCATAATGATACAAGATAAATCCTAATTGACAACCTTTTTTATTAAATCTGAAATTCAATTAAAGGTGAATTACCCTAAATTAGTTAATGTTCTTTCTCAAGATACAAGATCCGTGCCCAATTAAACCAATGCCTACTCTCGTGGTAATTGAATTTAAATTGAACTCATTACGCTTTGTGGTAATTCATTGAATCTTCGAAAGGCTAAAACTACTCTCATGATTTAGACCTTAAGTTCAATTCTTATAGTTCCAACACCTAGGTTCACCTCTCAGTACGTCCCTAAATGCCTATGAGATGCAAATAAGTGGCCAGCAAATTCACATGAATAAGAGCAATAAAAATTGAATCAATGAACAATCAAGATCAATAAAAGGGAAAACAATGTCAATTAATCATTATCAATGTATCAAAGGGCATTGCCCAATCCTAAAAACAAAGGAAACTACTCAGACATAGAGAAGAAGAAATCAGAAAACATGTTCTTAAACATCCAAACCCGTAATCCAAGAGAGAAGAGGGAAGAAAGATCAATAACCAAAGCCTCCAATGTGCCTCCTCCAAAACCAAATTAGAACCCCCTCATTGTATTCAGAACCTCTATTTATAACCTTAGGGTTTTAATTGGCTAAAAAGCCCCTAAAAGAAATAAAAATAAAAACTTAAAAACTGCTGCGCACTGCGATCTACGGCCGTGGATCTTGCTGTCAGAATTCCATGGCCATGGATCATTCCACGGCCTTCTTAAACATCCAAACCCGTAATCCAAGAGAGAAGAGGGAAGAAAGATCAATAACCAAAGCCTCCAATGTGCCTCCTCCAAAACCAAATTAGAACCCCCTCATTGTATTCAGAACCTCTATTTATAACCTTAGGGTTTTAATTGGCTAAAAAGCCCCTAAAAGAAATAAAAATAAAAACTTAAAAACTGCTGCGCACTGCGATCTACGGCCGTGGATCTTGCTGTCAGAATTCCATGGCCATGGATCATTCCACGGCCAGGCCGTGGAACTCCCTGGAATCTCTCTTTTGCTCCTTCAAGTTGCTGCTCGATCCATGGCCGTGGTTTATGTAACACCCCAACTTTTGGGATAATTACAATATAGTCTCGATTTGTACTGTTTTGTGAATTCTGTGAGCAGTAAATTTAATTTGACTGTTCCGTGAGTGTACTTGACTATTGTATGTGATTTGCTCCAACCTGGGGAAATAAAAATTTTCTGCCCGGATAAATCTTATTTTAATTAATTGGAGCTGGGGGATAAAAACTCAAGAACACTTCTCTCCCATTTTCTCTCTCTAGTTCGGCCAGCCACCATACACCCACACCCAAGCCTTCATAATTTTATCCCATCACATTTCTTGAACCCAAATACCATTCTAAGCATCTTTCATTCACAAAGTTTTCCCAAATTCCTACTCTATCTTGCCTAAAATTCCACTTCTTGCTTACTTACTTAAGGGTAAGTTTGGTTTCTATGGTTCAAAATTGAAATTTTGATTTTTCTAACCATGATTGCTCCATGGTTTTTCTATTTTGTATATTGTATGTGTTTTTACTAATTGTTTAAGAATTTTAGGAATTGTTTGGGAGGTCACACGAAATTTGGAGAAAAGGAAGGAATCTAACCGATTAATTTGTCTACAAGAGGTAAGAGGGAGATTTAATCTCATCAACCCTAAGTGGTGATGAGAAAATGGATTGTGTTTGTGTGTAGAATCCATAAGGATTCGGTTGTATGGTTTATTTGTGATTTTTATTATTTTTGATTGTTTAAATGCTTTACTAATTGTGATCTTAATTTGCTATGCATGATTATAGTTTTTATTATTTTTGCTATGCATGATTATGGCTTTAAATATATTGTATGTGTTTTATATGTGGTTATATAATTGTATGTATTTATAATTATGTAATTATTTAAGTAGGATGTGAATAACATGTACGAAATGCATGAGTGTTCCAAAGAACACATTTGAGGCTCACGGCCTTCTCACAAAAATAGAGAACCAAAATGTTCTCACAATTTTTCTAAATCAAGGATTTAATGAACCTAGGTAAATAATGGATGATTTAAATTAATTATGGCTAATATGTCATTTAGTGTATAAACAAATGTCATTTTATTTTGATTTGGCCAACATGCCATTTTATTTACCAAGGTAGGTTAGGTAATTGTTTTATAACATAAATTGATTCCAAAGAATCATTGAGAAAATCAAAGGAATTAATTGTCCTAAAATTGTAACTTAGCGAGAATTTGGTTTAAGTAAGAAATTAATCGACACTTGAAAAGTACTAACGTAGAGCTCATACTATAAATTTTGAAGCGCGTTAGTGAATTTCAAAGTGAAATTATTGGGTAAAAATAAAAATAAACTATATTTAGAGGAAAACATTAAAAATACTTTATACTGATTTTATAGGCAAAATACTGCCAAAATTTATTAAAATCAGACGCATAAAATGAAAAGATTCTATACTATACTTATAACACAAGGAAAATACATTACGTATTTTAAAAGTACTAGATATATAGTCTTACACATATTGAAAATGAAAATTTTAAGCTATTCGGTTAAAAAAATGAATTAAAAATCCTACGCGATTGAGAAAATGATTCAAAAACAATTTACGATCTTTGAAAATGTCAAAATATCTTTACGCGATTTAAAAACGTTTGTGAAAATGACAGATTGTGAAAATGCGATAAAATTCCTACGCGATTGAACAATACTGTGAGTTTTGCTGTAGGGCCAAAGTGGTGGACCCAGACATGTTGTAGTGTAGTATTGTCAGGTGGGACGTACTATACTTTGTTATTTGGTTACTAGGGGTATTTTAGTAATTTTTTATAAATATGGTAAAATTTGGATAATAGGGGTATTTTTATAATTTTTAGCTCATGTTTAGAGTGTTGTGCCAATTTGGGTTATAATTGGTGATTGATTGACGAGGCGAATTACACGTGTTTGGTGTGATAAGCGTAGTGTGGTTCATTTATGAACTTGGAAGCATTAGTGTGCGGAGAATTCCACATGCGGACAGTGGGTTGCTCCTCTGGGCCGTGGTAACGGGCAACACACTAATGATCTTGACAAGCACTATTCTTAGTCGAGATCTTGAGGGGACTATTAAGTACTATGCCTGTGGTACACGATGTTTGGACTGTGTACTGCTACACGATGTTTTGGACTGTGGGCTATAGACACAACGTTTGACAGTGCAATAGTTTGGTTGGGCAGCCACAAAGTATTTTTAGTTTCTATTCGGATCATTCTCTCTGATGTCCGTGTTTAGCTCCATGGAGTAGGAACGAGTCAGTGTGTGTATCATTCATCATCTGCATTTTAATGTTCATGCATTATCTGCATTTTATTATTTATCATAATCTGTGATAGATTGTATGATTTATTGCTTTAATATATTATGCGTGATATATGATACATGTTATATATATATATATATATATATATATATATATATATATATCGCTTGATACATTATACATGATGTATTGTTATGTATTGTTGTGATTCCTGTTTTGTACTGTCATTTTCTTAATTGCCATGCGGGTAGTGATGTAGATTGTCTCACCTCTCTATATGTTTTCTCGATATTACTATATTGTTTCCGTAAAGAGTTTGAGGTAGAGGAGGATCAGCCTCTTGAGGTACAGTACCTTGAGGAGCAACAGTCGGGCGACTTATACGAGGAGGAGGAACCGGTTGATCACGCTGATCGTCAAGACTGATCTTGAGATCATGGCACTGCCAGGATTCTTCGGGTTCGTGAGACTGGAGTTTCACGGGGGTTCCGAGGCGTGGCGTATGCATGCGGACCGAGGGACAGTAGCTTATGTGGGACGATTGACTGTGTCCCTATGTAGAGAGTATGACGGAGAGGTCATATTCACTACTATGCTTTATTTACATTTAGAGTTACCTTTGACCATTAGGCGTTATTGGCAGGGAGTTTTCCATGCGCCTAGTGAGCTTAGTAGCGAGTCGACAGCTCGGACTCGTGTTCGAAGTGCTGTGAGATCTCATAGATGTGAACTTTTCGATGGTTATTCTAGAGGTGATGGACAATGATTCATCGGAGAGTTTGATATCTACCGAGGTGCACTTGGGCAGTACTATGTTTTAGCCTTGTGTCAACTCTTTACTGTTTTATTAAATACATGTAGCTGTAAATTATGTGTGTACTAAAAGAGAATCATATGTATATTATGGTGAGTTTATGTTTGTTATATTTTGTGTTTCGTGTTATTTTATTTACAGTTATAAATGTTAAAAAGGAAAAAAAACATACCATAATTATTATATAAGTATCAAATGTTTTACAACTTGGGTAAGAGATTTATTTTATTTTATTTCATTGCATTCATAAATGTGACATCCCCACAAGGGTGTTACAGTTTAATCCACGGGCAGGCCGTGGATCCCTCTGGAATGGTCTTTTTGTACCTTTTTGCTATCCATTAAGCTCCAACTTCAACATACAAGCATTCCATTCAATCCAAGGCCAATTCAACATTAATCCTGCACAAGAACACCAAAAACATTGCAGTTATCCGAACTAAGAGAAAAATAAATTAAAAGGGAAACTAAAATGCCTAAAATGCTCAAGAATGCATGCAAAACAAGAACAAAACATGATGTTGTTTCACACATATCAAATCCCCCCAAGCTTAAGACTTTGCTTGTCCTCAAGCAAAAATTAATGCCAAACTAAGTTGTGGGATCAAAAGACAATAAAGAATAAGGATCCTGAGAAAACAATATCCAAGCAATAGGCTAAGGCAAATAAAGAATCTGAGAGGTAATCAAAATCAAGTCCAATTAGAGGGTAAGTTCTCAGAAATCATGCATCCTCACTGATTGAATTAAGTTCACTCCACTAACCACACTCAAAGTGTTTAAGGGTGAAAACCATACACTCAAAATCCTTCAAAGAAAATGCACTTCCATATGCTTGATAAGAAACCAAATTTTCACGAATAATCAGCATGCATGCAAGAATCAAAAGGTCTTTCAAGGGTTGTAATGGTGCCATGGGAATGATGTTAGGTAGGGTAGAGAAAGGAAGGTATACACAAAGGGCTCATCAATTTTTTTTTCAATAAGCACAAGAAATCCAATAGAACATCAATGGAGCAAAGACAATTTTTCAATCTAAAACATAACTCCACATTTCAAAGAATTTTCTTCCTTTCTTTTCCTTCTCCTTTTTTCTCCTCTTTTTTAAGCTTTCATCTCATGATGTTTCTTTTATTTTTCTTTTCTTTTTCTCCTTTTTTTTTCATTTGAGAAAGAAGAAGCTCATATACATATAATTCCCAACACAACTTTCAAATAACTTTCAAGCCCAATTCGCTCCATTTAATATTCTAAATGATAACCAACAATGTTTCAGCATAGGTATCAAGAAAACAAGTATATAGTAGGCTCAAAATGGGCAGCTAGAGGATGAAAGTGTAACAATTTCAGAAGGCCAGAAAAATACCTAAAATGCCTTAATCATATTCAAGCATGCAACCAAAATTTCGCCTCAAAATGGTTTCAAATCAAGTTCTAGAGCACAAGATCAATAAGGAATATCACTCAACACAAAGAATGGGAACAAAAATCATACAGCGCATAAGTCCCAAATAGGCTCAAAACTCACATTTAGAGGTTTAAAAATTCAATAAGAAGCACAAATTCAGAGAACATTATGCTAATTATCAACTATCAAAAGATCACCTCTACTATCATATTAAAACAATGCCTGTAGCCTATCATAAGAATCAACAATTGGGTTCCAAATCAATACCATCTCAAAATCCTCAAAAGAGAGGGGCACAAGTTCAACCAAAAACCCAACAGATATGATGGTGTGAAAATGCAACATAAAGATACAATGCAAAATAAGACATGAAAATGCACAAAACTAATGAAAATGAAAATATGAAAATACCCCCCAAGCTTAGAATTTACATTGTCCCCAATGTAAAAATCTAAAACAAGAGAAGGGATAAAAGAAAAGAACTCACTGCGGTGGTGGAAAAAAACTTCTGGTGTTCAATCCATGGCCATAGAATTTTTCATAGGCTGAGTGTGGAACCTTTTGACTTCACTCTTCGTCTAAATTTAGCTTCAAAAAGGGTCAAACTTAGATAAAATCCATGAGATAAAGATCAAACCAACAATTCAACAAAAAAATCAAAAAGAGAGAAGAAATTAAAAGGAAAAACAAAAACAACGAAACTTGGGTTGCCTCCCAAGAAGCGATTGTTTAAAGTCATTAGCTCGACTCTAGTCTGGTTTTTGTGCTCAGGTGATGTCAATGAAGTAGTGCTCAGTCCCCATTCCTTCAAAGTGTTTCACTCTCTGGCTATTTATCATGAAAGGCTTATGACCTTCTTTCTGCACCTCAAGCACACCGTAGGATAAAACTCGAACAATCTCATATGGTCCTGACCATTTCGACCATAACTTACTAGGACAGAAACGTAGAAGCGAGTTATTAACAAGAACTCTATCCCCGAGTTTAAATTCATGCTTCTCGACACACTTGTCACTCTGCTTCTTAGGTCCTTCCTTGCAGGGCATAGCATCAGTCACTGATTCCTGTATACCTGAAAGCACAACACTATCCACAACTTTAGTAGCATCAATGCGATTACATGAATTTAAGGAATTAGAATTATTTTCAGATTTAAAAACATCAAAAACTACTTCCTCATCATTCAATCGCAAAGTCAATTTTCCTTCATGGACATCAATGATCGCCCTTCCAGTGGCAAGGAATGGACGCCCAAGTATGATCGGCATTGTAGCATCAGCTTCCATGTCAAGCACAACAAAATCCACCGGCATATAAAACTTACCAACCTTAATAGGAACATCCTCCAAGATGCCTATGGGGTACTTGACAGACCGATCCGCCAATTGAAGTGAGATAGTTGTGGGTTTCAGCTCACCCACCTCCAATTTCTTACACACCGAAAGAGGCATAAGACTAACACTAGCTCTCAAATCACACAAAGCTTTATCAAAACTAGTGTTACCAATCAAACAAGGAATAGAGAAGCTACCTGGATCTTTTAACTTAGGAGGCAATTTATTTTGAATTAAAGTACTACACTCTTCAGTTAAAGCTACTGTCTCATATTCCTCAAGCTTCCTATTGTTAGACAAAATGTCCTTAAGAAATTTGGCATAGGTAGGCATTTGTTTTAACGCCTCAGTGAATGGTACATTAATGTACAATTTCTTAAGAACCTCTAAGAACTTCCCAAACTACCTGTCTAACTTCGCCTTAGCAAGTCTTTGAGGGAAGGGAACTGGGGGTTGGTATGGCTCAGGGGGTACATACTTAGACATTTTCTCATTAGTTTCCTCCTCACCTAAAGGCTGTGTCTTAGTCTCTTTTTCCTCAGTCCCCTCATCTTTGTCACTCCCCTCCTTACCTTTGGAATCCTCTAATTTCTTTCCACTCCTCAAACTCACAGCTTTACAATGTTCATTCCCTGGGTTTATTTCTGGTTGACCAGGAAACTTACCTTGTTGCCTATGTGAAGTGCTCGCTTGGTGTGCAATCTGGGTTTCCAACATCTTATTATGAATGGCCAAATTGTCAACCTTAGCTGACAACTCTCTAATGGCCTCAGTCACAACTTGCCTATGTTGCCTAAACTCCTCATTCTGCTTAGATTAGCTTTCAACAAAATTCTCAAGAAGAGACTTAAGTCTAGATTTTTGTACCGGTTGAAATCCAGAAGAGGGTTGAGCACTACCTTGCCCAGCTTGATATTGACTATTCCGGTAAGAGAAGTTAGGATGTGACCTCCAACCGGGATTGTAAGTTTGAGAATACGGATCATTCCTCCCTTTTGGTTGAAGTCATGGAAATTATGGCATGATTTCACTTGCTCCACCGGTGCACCATGTGAGGATCCCATTCCAACTTGGCATTCAGCACCAATATGTCCCTGTGCTCCATAAATCTCACAAAAATTGTTAGAGGCACCTATGGCATTAACATGAGCTTTCTCAAGCATGTCAAAACGTTTATTCAAAGAATCAAACTTTGACATAATTAAATCAATACCATCTACCTCAAACTTACCTCCCGAGAGCTTTCTCGGGTTATGGCCTCTTTCATTAGCCCATTGGTGATGATTTGAAGCTACACTCTCAATTATCTCATAAGCCTCAGTGAGCCTTCTATTCATCAAAGCTCCACCAGCTGCGGAGTCAAGAGACATCTTCGAAGAATATTCCAAACCATTATAGAAAGTGTGGACTATCAACCATTTCTCTAACCCATGGTGTGAGCAGGCTTCCAGCAAAGCCTTATATCTATCCCAAGCTTCTGACAATGACTCGCCATCTTTCTGAACAAAGCTTGTGATTTGGGTCCTTAGGTGAGCAGTCTTGGAAGGTGGAAAGAATTTGTCCAAAAAGGCTTGCTCCAATTGGTCCCAAGTAGTTATCGTCTCGGCCAGAACGTACTTCAACCAAGCTCTAACTCGGTCTCTCAACGATAGAGGAAACAAGCGGAGACGAATAGCATCAACAGAGGCGCCTTCGATCTTGAGGGTCTCACAGAACTCCAAGAACATATCCACATGATCATTAGAATCCTCTGACGGCAATCCTCCAAACTGGTTCTGCCTTATCATAGAAAGTAGGGCAGGAGGTATGGTGAAGTGCCTAGCTTTAATGTCTAGCCGAGCAATCCCTGATCGCAAACCCCAAGCATTAGGGGCTGCATACTCTTTTAACGGTTTATTATCTTCAGCTGCTGCCATGACAAGTGTTGGTTCAAATATTTCTCTTACTCTGTGCCTTTGTTGTCTTCTCCTTCTACGTAAAGTCCTTTCAATTTCAGGATCCGCTTCAATGAGAATCCCATAACGTCTAGTACTTTGCATAAACAAAAGAAATTACCCTGCGAGAGAGTCAAAGAGAAATCAAGAACGTAAGAACCAAATATAAGAAAAAGGTTTAAAATAATTAAATTAAGAATTAAATTAATATTCAAGAAAAACACAAACTTAAGAACGGCGCCAAAAACTTGATGCGTGAAATCCGCAAGTGTACGATTTCGTCGTCAAGTAATAAAAAGATCGAATCCACATGGATTGTGTCTATGAATACCAATTAATTAATTAATTCAAGTATATTAAACAAAAAGGAATATGATTGTTTATTAAGAAGAACGTAATACCAAAACAATTAAATAAAAATCAAGAAAACAGAATTCAGAACAAAAATAGCAAGTAATCAAGAATGGTATTCAGATTCAAGAAAGCTTCCAAGATTGGGATACCACAATGATACAAGATAAATCCTAATTGACAACCCTTTTTATTAAATCTGAAATTCAATTGAAGGTGAATTACCCTAAATTAGTTAATGTTCTTTATCAAGATACAAGATTCGTGCCCAATTAAACCAATTCCTACTCTCGTGCTAATTGAATTTAAATTGAACCCATCACGCTTTGTGGTAATTCATTGAATCCTCGAAAGGCTAAAACTACTCTCGTGATTTAGACCTTAAGTTCAATTCTTATGGTTCCAACACCTAGGTTCACCTCTCAGTACGTCCCTAAATGCCTATGAGATGCAAATAAGTGGCCAGCAAATTCACATGAATAAGAGCAATAAGAATTGAATCAATGAACAATCAAGATCAATAAAAGGGAAAACAACGTCAATTAATCATTATTAATGTATCAAAGGGCATTGCCCAATCCTAGAAACAAAGGAAACTACTCAGACATAGAGAAGAAGAAACCAGAAAACATGTTCTTAAACATCCAAACCCGTAATCCAAGAGAGAAGAGGGAAGAAAGATCAAGAACCAAAGCCTCCAATGTGCCTCCTCCAAAACCAAATTAGAACCCCCTCATTGTATTCAGAATCTCTATTTATAACCCTAGGATTTTAATTGGCTAAAAAGCCCCCAAAAGAAATAAAAATAAAAACTTAAAAACTGCTGTGCACTGCGATCCACGGCCGTGGATCATTCAATGGGCTGGCCATGGATCTTGCTGTCAGAATCCCATGGCCATGGATCATTCCATGGCCAGGCCATGGATCATTCCATGGCCGTAGATCATTCCACGGCCAGGCCGTGGAACTCCCTGGAATCTCTCTTTTCCTCCTTCAAGTTGCTGCTCAATCCATGGCCGTGGTTTAATCCACGGGCAGGCCATGGATCCCTCTGGAATGGTCTTTTTGCACCTTTTTGCTATCCATTAAGCTCCAACTTTAACATGCAAGCATTCCATTCAATCTAAGGCCAATTCAACATTAATCCTGCACAAGAACACCAAAAACACCGCAGTTATCCGAACTAAGAGAAAAATAAACTAAAAGGGAAACTAAAATGCCTAAAATGCTCAAGAATGCATGTAAAACAAGAATAAAACATGATGTTGTTTCACACACATCAGGTGTCAATCCCACATTAAAAGCATAACCAGTATGCCTAAAAATACCAGATTAACTCTAATTGTCTTGAAACTTTAACCACATCTTACTTAACTCATTTGAGACCTAGAAACAAGTTATCCACACATGTTTCCCTCTAAATAGTAATTTATGCTATTTTCTGAGTAAAATTAGGTCATTTACCATATTCTGTGTTGCAATAAAGTGTCTAAACTAACCTAGTTTGTCACGAAACTTAATTGGCATGCTAAACAAGTATTAGAATACTTATGTAACCTTATACAAGTCTAACATGATTCTCCGGGATGTTAAATTTTTTCCCTCCTTTTTAAAATTTTGTCCTCAAAATTTGGCCTACCTCATGCAAGAAGTCACAAGCAACTCACACTTAAAACATGTTCAACTAAACTTTAAAGAAACAAAATCATACACTTACCTTATCCTGAACTCGTAGATCAGATTGTCTCCTTGTCTTGCAAGACAAAAACTCTCCCTGGAACTGTGGACTTGGTATCTAATTGCACTTCTTTCTTCTGCGGATATTCCTTAGCATAGTGCCTTAGTTACTAGCCCTTGTAGCATACGGACTGTCCTGCCAAGCATGGTCTATTGCCATGCTGCCTTCCACACTTAGGGCATCGACCTTTCTTTAACTTTATCTTTTTTGATTTTCCTTTTTCACTTGTGATGAATTTCTGATTACTATGCTTCCTTCTATACTCCGTACATTCTTGGTTCCACTCTCCCACTTGAACCTGCTTTCCCTTATCTGATAGAAAATGGGACCAAGAAATGCTCTCACTAGCTTCAACACTTGTCCTTTTCCTTTTTAGAGAACTTTCTACTTTGTTCTCCTTTTCACTTTACTGGTCCTCTACTGCCACTGAAGAAAATAGTTATTGACATGGATCAACTTCAATCCTCTCAAGAATTCTGCTAACAACAGCAACTTGCTCCCTCAAAGCTGTTGCCATTGCGATTAACGCTTCTGCCAAAGTAGGGCTCTCACCAAATGAGCTTCTATTCTTCCCAGTTCACTTAGGAGGTGTCATAGTTTCTTGTATACACAGAAACAACAAATATTGAGCTGTAGTCTTAACATCATGCAACTGTGCAATAATAGCTAATAACAAATTAACTTAAGGTAACTGATGCAATTCTAGCATCATATCTAACATATGAGATAAGAAATGCATAACACTATCGGAAAAGCACTAAACGTGTCTAAGTTTAGTTAGTCCATACCCCGGCTCAATAAGATGAACCGCTCTAATATCTTAATGTAACACTCTAATACCGATATCCTAGTATATCAAGCATACTCTAGGATAAACAGCATTAGTTATGCTATTTCTAAACTTAACATCATACTAATCCATATCATTTAAGCAAATAAAACTAAAAGTTATATACATACATATTGCCACAAAAGGGCTCATTGTGTACATAAACTTTATACAACTAAAAGCAAAGTAAATAAATACAAAGCTTTAAACTATTAAGCACAAAACTACTATCCTAGTCTTCAAAATTTTTCTTCTTGCCTTTGAAAAGCTTCCGCATAGATTTATATGGTAACAAACGGGGTGAGAAACTACATTTCTCAATATAAGTAACCAAAACCAACTGTCTAAACATTTAAGAATGAATAAACCCTACTTCAACTGATAAACATTATGAAACTCATTGCATAAGAACCATTACAAAACTTTCTCTCTCTATGTAATGTTCCTAGCAAATCTATACTTTTGATTTGATATCCGAAACCATGATGATAACAAATAACTGCCCATACAATCATTTGAAAATCATCGACCAGATAACTGCCCATACAGCTATCACCGAAGCCACAATACAATAACCAAACATACACAACAAGAACACAAATTCCAAACTATTAAATTATGAAATGATGTGATGATGTATGCTCAAAGAAAAGTATGTGCTGTGTTGGTGTAGTGTTGTGATACTTAACTATTTCCATATGCTCAAGAAGATATTCTGTCATAATAACGTGGGACCTCTTATAGGCTCACTAGTAGAGGCAAAGTCTGTTACTATAACAAGTATTCTCCTTCTACTACTAAGTAGTCTACCAAGTAGTCTACTGTATACTAGGTGGATATCGCCACCAAACTTTTGAGTGGATGCCTCCACTCACTGCTCTCTAGGGATAGCAAGTATATATGAAGTGCAGTGTGTGACAATATGGAGTTATGTCCTAACTCTAATATAACTGTCACATAACTCTATACTAAGTCCATCTTGCACTACTAAGAAAACCTCTTCTCTGTAAGAGCAGTTCATGCACTACGACACTTATCCAAATGCCATCTAGACTTAGTACACTTTCTAACTTTGCATTACTAACTCTATTTCACTCTTTAAGAGTTTTCACGCACTATGACATTCACCATTGCCAACTAGGGTCTATGACACTCCACTCTTGCTAACTAAACTTTATCCTCTTGTATCTAGTATCCCACATATTCATCACTCCACAAGTGATATCTATCGCAACACCATGTTGCCTAGGAAGCTAGACACCTAACCATGGCAATCCATAGCCAATGGATGCACAAAGTCACTTTATTTTTTCCTTGTATGCCACTTGGTCTTTCTCTCTAAGGAATACCCTCACTAGTGCCTCAACACCCTTTACTAGGCATAAACAAATGATCCTAACAACTAGGGATCTCAAATCATCAAAATAATAACTTTGATGAAATATGCTCTAGGTGCCTAAAAAGGCTGATTTTCATAAATGTACCAAATGCCCATTATAACTTCAAAAATTCTAAAATTTTATAAGCAAATAGCCTTGTTTCGTAGGTTTCAAATGCCACAAGAATAAGGTAAATTCAATAATTATAGCTCAAGTTATGCTACAAACACTATACACTATCAGACACTTTTGTTTTGGGTGCCTAGACGCCCGTTCTTCAGCTCCTGGGTGCTCACTGGGCAGCACCCAGTAATTTTTCTTAGGGCACTAGGTCCCTAGGCACCAATGTGATGGTGTCTGGGCGCCCGTGGACCAGAAAGGGTTCTGCAGAACTCGTGTTTGCAGAACCTTGATTCCAAAACAAGGTTTCTCTTTCAAACTAAATTTCTACTTAATTTCTATGATCACTAAGAGTCTCGAATCATGTTATAAACTTTAAACTACCTTTTGATTCAACCAAGCATAGATCAAAACTCAAACTTTAAATTAAAACCCTATTTCTCAACTTTAAACTCAATCAAGAACCGTGGATTCCATGGACTCTAATCCATCATCCAAGCTTCAAATTTACTAGTATCTAACTCATTTCAACCTTAAGAGAAAAGATCTAACATCTATTCTCACTATGCTCACCCAACCCCATTTTTCCTCATCAAGCTAAACTAAGAAATAAGATGAAGATAGAAAGAAAATGATGAAAACAAATATCCCTACCTCTGATCTTGGATGGAGATCTTCAAGCTTGGCTTTTGTCCTTGAGCTTCTCCTCTTCCTCTTTCTATCCTATAGCTATGGCCTCTTCTTTCTCTCTTCTTCTTTTCTCTTCTCCTTTCTCTGCCGTGAAGAAAGAAAACAATATAAGAAGCAAATCCTAATTTTGCTTCTTATAAGATAACCACTAAAGTGGTACTGAAAAATTCGATCTGCTATGAATACTTAGATTCCTCCAAATCTAGTTTTCTAACTTCCAACAAATTTAAAATAAATCATAAGATTCATTAAAAAAATCACGTTGCATTTTTTGTCTATTTTTTTATATCTGCTGGGAGTCAATCTAACATTAAAAGCACAACCAGTATACCTAAAAATACCAGACTAACTCCGATTGTCTTGAAACTTTAACCACACCTTACTTAACTCATTTTGCCCTTGAAAACAAGTTATCCACACATGTTTCCCTCCAAATACCATTTTATGCTATTTTCTGAGTAATTTTAGGCCATTTACCACATTTTGTGTTGCAGCAAAGTGTCTAAACTAACTTAGTTTGTCACGAAACTTTACTGGCATGCTAAACAAGTATTAGACTACCTATGTAACCTTATACAAGCCTAACATGATTATCCAAGATGTTACACAACTTGATTAAGACTCTTTTCTATCTCCTTAAAGGATAAGGCAAAGACTTAGCTTTAGTCCTTAAGATGGGCTAGGAAAGAAGTTCTTTGATCGATTCTTCCCTTTAATGAGGGCGATGAAGTACAAAAGTGACATTATGCCCTTCAGGCAATTTTAGGGTGAGACTTTATTTGAGACTTAGGAGCGTTTTAAGGAGGTGTCCCCACCATGGGTTACGTAAATGGATGTTGGTCCATACTTTTTACAATGAGTTGACTGCACCCATTCAATACTAGAGTTGCTCTCATGAGCAAAGCTTTTGATGTAGCATACAACCTTCCAGAAGAAATGTCAACAATTAATTATCGGTGGCTAGTAGAGAGGGTGACTCCTAGGAGAGTGGCTATAGGTATACATGAGGTAGATACTCTTACATTGCTTTATGCTCAAATGGCTACATTCTCTAAGAAGTTTGACAATCTAGTAGTCAATTCAGTGGCAAGCAGAGCCAATAACTCCATTGAAACTTGTAAACATTGTGGGGACCTATATTCTACAACTAATTGCACTGCTAGTTTGGAAAGTGAGCAATATGCTAGTCAATTTCGTTAACCTAATCATAACAATGATTTTGGCAACACCTTTAACGTCAAGTTAGCAGAACCATCCTAATTTCTTGTTGGGGTAGAAATTCTCAAGCTACCTCTTCCTCTTAACCCAAAGAAGCACCTCATGTTCCTCTTAGATTTCAACCAAATGCCCCTTAAGATCATACTTCTAACTATGAGAAGATGTTTGCACAATTTATGACTAGCCAACATGATTACATGACCAGAACTGACATAAGGCTTGCTCCCATGATGCTATGATGCAAAGCCAAACGACCTCTATGAGGAACCTTAAGACTCAAATAGGCCAATTGGCTTAAGCTTTGAGCAATAGGCCTTAAGGAAGCTTCCATAGTGACACCATCAATAATCCTAAAGGGTGACTCTAATGAGTAATGCATGGTCATGACCCTCCGAAATGACAAAGAGCTTGAAGGAAACCCGACTACACAAGAGAGCACAAAAGTAAATGGTGTTCACAAGGAAACGGTGCCTAAGCCAAAGTTTGTAGAGAATAAGAAGGAGTGTAAGAAAAAAGATGATAAGCCATTTGACCCACCCCTTCCATTCCCCAATTGTCAAGTCAAGCATAAGTTGGATTTAGAATTCCACAAGTTCTTGGATGTGTTTAAAAAGTTGTATATTAACATTCCATTTGTGGAAGCCCTCACCCAAATACCCCAGTACCTTAAGTTCATGATGGAGATTTTGCCCAAGAAGCAAAAGTTTGTGGATGGTGAGATTGTGGCGGCCCTAGAGGAATGTAATGCCATCTTATTAGGTAAACATCCTCCCAAACTCCCTGATCTAGGACGTTTCATACTTATTACCAAGTGGCTTCAATACTCAAGAGGGGGCTGAATTGAGTAAATAAAAGCTCTTTGAAAACTTTTATCAAACACTTGAAAAGCAATTTTCTTTGAAGCTATTTAATTATGGAAATAAGTTTGCCCCAATAGTTTAATATGTTAAGTTTTGATGATGACAAATACAAGACAAAAAGAATGATGCTTATGCTTGATAAATATGCTTTATAGATGACAAATGCATCACAAAAGAATATTGATCATGTTACATAAATGTGCTTAATGAGATATATTGTATCATGCATGATTATGTACTTTATCTAATTATATTTCACTTAATAATCATGTAATGAGATATGTGTAATATTCTTCATATAATATATCCAATAATGCTTTATATGAGTTGTATTAAATTAATATTGGATTTGGCTCTATCTAAATGAAAATGTGCAAAGTATTCTTTGTTGCATCCTATATAGGCATATCTATTTGTAATTGATAAATATCTTATTTGGATGTGTTTATGAAAGTCTTATATGCATGTTAGACTAACTAGAGTTATACATTTATGAATCATGCATATGAAGATATTGAGTTATGAATTTGGACTAACTATGCTTGTTTTAAGTGAGTAATACTTTGTAGGATAGTCCAAGTACCAAGAGTGAGCATTGCAACAAGAAAGTAAAAGATCACAATTATGCTCAACTCAAGAAGAACGAAAATGATAAAGATGTTTCAAGCATTTGCAAGATTTGAAGAGAATAAATTTGTGGAAGCTTGGATTACATCAAGAAGCCTAAGGACTAGAATTGGTATATTTTCTTTTTAGGTTTTCTCCTATATAAAGATAGAGGTTTTACAAGAAAAGAGCTCAAATATGTTTTTAAGTCTTTAAAAATGGTTCTTATATGTTTAAATGCCCAACAAACTGTTTTTGGAAAGTTAGTCTTGATGGTAGTTCAAATCTTTGAAAAATAGCTAAGTTTGTGTTTTGTAAAATTGATATTTAGTTACTCTTTTGATCATAAATTTCAAAATACTTTGAGTATTGTTCTAAAACTTATTTCATATGAAAATAGACTTAAAGAGCTTTCCAATGAGTGGTCATTTGCTTTAAATGGATAAGAAATGAAGAAGTTATGACTATTTAAAATCAGTTTTCAAAAATATTCAAGTTTGAGTTTTGAAAAACTAACATTTGATTACTATTTTTACCATATCTTTCAAAATACTTTGAGTTTTGTCCTAAAACTTTTTCATTTGAAAATAGACTTAAAGATCTTTCCAATGAGTGGTTATTCGCTTTAATCGGATAAAAAATGAAGAAGTTATGACTTTTAAATTCAGTTTTCAAAACTAGAAATGCTGTAATCGATTACACAAGTCCTGTAATCGATTACAACATTGGCAGAAGCCATCGATTACCAAAAGTGTGTAATCGATTACCAAGTGCCCAGAAATGTTCCCAATGGCTATAAATGGCTAGTTTTCATAAAAAAAATCATTTCTAAACACTACCAACGACTATTTTGTCACTTGGGCTCTATATATAAGTGTTGTATGAAGCTTATACACCGCTTGAACACTTAATTTGATCCTTGACTCATCAAAATCATATTTTAAGCTCTTTATTACAAAATCTTTCTATTCCTTTATTCTTCAATTTGTATTATCCACTCTTGAGAGAGTTTCTATTATCTATACTTAGTTCTTCAAGTTGTATATCTACTCTTGTGAGAGTTTCTATTCTTTCTCTTCACCTCGAAATCATTGTAAGAGGGTGAGGTATCCCTCAAGAGAGAAAAGGGTGAGGTATCCCATGTAGTGAGACTCAAACACAAAGGGTGAGGTATCCCAAAGGTGTTGTGAGTGCTCTTGAATGTAAAGGTTTCTCAAGTACCTGTGAAGCTTAAAGAGTTGGAGGCTTTAGCACAAGGGTGAGGTATCCCAAGGTGTGAGAAGTGCTTTTATTTATACAAAAGTTTTCCTAGTACCCGTGAAGTCTAGGAGATAATGAAGAAAATCTCAAGTTCAGCTTGGGGACTGGATGTAGGCTACAAGTGGTTGGTGGCTAAATCAGGATAAATTCTTGAGTTTGATTCTCTCTTCCCTACACTCTGTAATTTCACTATTTAGTGTAGTATATTTATCTATTACATATCTTGTCACCTTGTTGATTTGATTCTATGAACTTGATATCTAGCTTATTTGCTTAATTCATCATATATCCCAAGTTGTATTTGAGTAATCTATAGTAGTTATACCTTTGTTGTGCATGTTTCGCTACATTTATTACTTGAGTGATTCAAAATGCTTAATTTCTCAAAGTTGCATTAAAATTTGTAATCACTCAATTTACCCCCCTCTTGGGTGATGGTTGCTACGACTAACAATTTATTGATTAATGTGAATGAATAGAGAAGATAGAAAGTTCCACTCGCAATTGAACAAACCAAACAGAAAGTATTCAAGCAAATATATAAAATTAAAACAAATATAAAGGAGCTTGAGTTTAGAGAAGCAAACACAATATTTATCCCGATTCGACCACCAACCACTTGTGACCTATGTCTAGTCCTCAAGTAATTACTCGAGATTTTTCACTATCAATGCAAACTTCAACAGGTGCTTGCTACCGTTACAAACTAGAGCGCTCTTCACACCTCAGGATATCTCACCCTTGTACTTGAGTCTCAACTTTTAGGGATACCTCACCCTTACAATTTCTCTAAGGGATACCTCACCAGTGTTATAATTTCTCTAAGGGATACCTCATCCTCATTATAACAAATCAAAATGTAGAAAAGGAAGAAATTCTCACAAGAGTATGTATTACAAATAGAAGCCCTATGATGCTCTTCAAGAATATCTCAAGAATTCACCAAAAAAAAAATAGAGCACAAATGATTGAAAGGATTGATTCATTAATTAAAGTAATAGAGCCGTGTTTCAGGTTATTGGGTGTATGTAAAAGATAACTAAAAAATGTATATTTAAAGCGTTATGTTCAAAAGAGTTGTTGGGAGTAATTTATTTCATCATTAAATGCCAAGAAAAGAGTCGTTGCTAACTTTCAGACTCGTGGTAATCGATTACAAGAATATGGTAATTGATTAGCAAGCTCTTAGAACATGTTCTGTGCTTTCTAGCCAGATGATAATCAATTACAAGGCTTACATAATCGATTACCAAGCCTCTATCAGAGTGGTAATCGATTACCAAGCCTTTGACTTTTGAAAAATGGATTCCGGCATGGATGTAATCGATTACCAAGCCTTGGTAATAGATCACCAATTTCCAAAGAAGCTGTTAATTGATTACTAAGCCTTTGGATAAGATTATAATTATCTTTGAACCCATTTTTGAGTCCAATTGAGTTTGGTAAACATCTCTAACTCAGAAAACTTGGATTTTCCAGATATAAACTTAATTCTCATTATCCAAGATCAAAATAACATTTCTTTAAAAAATAATTCGTCATTTAAGAGTTAATTTTAAAAAGAAACCTTTCAAAAATAATTTGAGATATATTGAGAGCTTCTTACATAAAGGCTCTAAGTCCTATAAACTATACTAAAAGTACCTCATTTGAACTTGGTCTTCGACTTGGCTTTGTTATCATCAAAATCTTCATGTTTTCCATGACATAAGCATTCACATTCTCTTCCTTTTTTATGATGACAAACCAATACAGGAAAAGAGTAAGATTTATCTATATATATATATATATCAGAGATTTAAGCGCAACTCTCTCCCATAATTTATACATGAGGTAAAACTATTATTAAGTAGAATTTGCATGTAAAACTCCCCCTTACTCATGCAAGTCATATCTCTCCCCCTTTGACATTATCAAAAAGACATAAACATTCATTGTAAATAGTATGCCAAAGATCAGAGTAATTAACAGAGAAGTAACTAACAGCAGAGAATTATATAATTAGCATCAATTAACTTCATACCAAAAGATCAGTGAACAATTCATATAATCAGCTCAGAATAAGATGTGAGATCTCAAAGTAAACATCAGACTTATACAGAAATTTGAATCAAAATAACTATGAGTGAGACAAAATAATACAGGATACAGACTATCACGACTAAGCCCTGTCGTCACTCGGTTTCCTCACTATCAGCCCCGTCATCAAGATCCCCATCCTCATCAAGATCCTTATCATCATCATCAGCATTAGAATCTCCAACTATAGCATCTTCATGGGCAGGAAAGGCAGCAGATGTTGTGGGAGCACTGGAACCTCTACTCCATATAAAATCTGGCCCCTCTAGCATGGATCGAATGGAAGCAAACTCCTGGTCCGAATGGTCCATCCTCAGTTGCTTGACATCATAGTTTAGTGTCAACTAGATCTAAACCCTTGCATTGCGTAGATGTGTAAATAAAATTATTGTAAGTTTCATTTTGTTAGAAAGTATATGCATTAAAATGATATAGTAAAGATGGTTGCTATAAGTTATATAATTTAGTTGGATATTTAGAACAAATAAAAAAATTATTTTACTGATAAAGGTAATTAAAGTATGTGCTAATAGTATGAAAAAAATACTTTGTTGGAAAGTTTGCATTGTGCTTGGTAACAGTTATGAGGTTTCTATTAGTACAAATAAAGTACTAATTAAATAAAAACTTTCTGTTTGGTTATGTAAAATTACAACAGAGTAGCAGGAAACTTTACCAACAAGGGTTGAGAGTGATGGTAATTGTTAGGAGGACCTACTAGTCGCAACAATATTCAATGTTAATCTCATAACAATGTCTATAGGGATACCTAATTAAAGACAAAAAAAAAAAAGAGTTACAAGAAACTTTTATAATTGTATGGATAAAATTTAGTTTTCCTTACTCAATCGGATGAAGTATTTTACTCCTTTGGACCTAGTCTGATCGTGCTTTAGAAGTTCTTTTACATGCAATCGCTGACTTAACTTAAGGTGATTTTTCCCTTCTTAGCTATCTTTACCAGCAGATTGATGTATAAATGATCATAGAAAAATAAGAGGCTAATATGAGAATGGGTGGTTTTAAATAGCCCAGACGGGATTGGACTAGATAGAACAAAATACACAACTTTTGAGGGTCCCACTCACTACATATCGGGCCCACATAATAAAAGTCTTCTAAGCATTTCATCCGGGCTATCCAGGCTAAGTTCTTCTCGGGCTTCGTAGCACTTTTCTATGAGGAAATCATTTTTTTTTTCTCTTTTAAAGTGTAAATATGATTTTAAAAGAGTTGTTAGATCAACGATTTATTGATTAAACACATGCATAAAAGAAGAGAAGTGAGCAACGAGGAACAACCCTATTTTTCTGAAAGCCTTTCCAACTAATTAAGAACATGATATCTCATTCTGGCTCTGATACTTGTTTATATATATGTTCATTTATTTGTGTGTTTGTACTTGCATATTTTGGTTTAAAAGGCCCTCACAAAATTGTCGTTATCATGTTCATTGGTATTTTCTTCATTTAGGCTCTCACTCACTTATATTCGCTATGCAGCCAATTGTCTCACCCATACATCATTTGACAAAATCAAACCACCTTCATCACCTTAACTTAAGAAACCAAATCCATTTTACTAATTTCTCATACCAAGCGCAGTACTAAATAACTATATATTAATCCTTCTCTTTCTCTCTCATTGTGACAGATACATAATACATAATAACATTATTATTTTTTCATATCTTACATATATATATATATATGTAGACACACACACACATGGAGGAAAACCAAGAGGATAAATAAAACAAATATAAACAATGAAGATATCTATTGCTGGGGAGATGACTAGGGTAGGCCATAGTGGGTTGATTGGAGCTGCCACAATTTTTATGGCCACCTTGATCTAAACCTTTGATAGGTCCTTCCTATGTCTTGCCATTGTCACTGGAGGCAAAATCCAAACTTGAGTGGTGGAGGGCTACAACTCAACATGTAAATTAGCTTCGATGTCCTCAAATCATTGGATCGCCGATGCAGTTAAATCATATCTCATTGCAATTATTTTCTAAAACAATATGAAATTTAAACAGATGAAATAATTACTTTGATAAAGAGAGAATGGAGAAGAAGAGATAATTACCATTGGATCTGTAAAAGGAGAGCAACACTATGCTCTCAAAAAGGTTGGATCGAATGTCGATAAAAAAGAATTGAATTATAACTTATGAAATTAAATGTAAATTGAATGGTTGAAAATTTGAATTGTAATATTGTGCATTCAAATCATTCAGCTAATTCAGTCACATAACTGATTGTGAAAAACAGTAACCGTGTGCATTCAAACGTTTATATATTATAAATAGATGTTAGTAAATTTAATGAAAATGGTAAGCCAAACTTTCATTCAAGGCAAAGGAGAAGAATCTAAGCCAATGTTAAACATTTCATTAATGATAGGATAAAGGCAAGATAAAAGAAGAAGAATAAGATTTGATAAGATCTTAATACATAATGGTTGAAAATATTGAAGTGTTTAAAATTATAATGGAAAAGTCTTTATAACACTTTATACATCAAAACTCAATCAGGCCTAATTCACCTCCCAAGACTTGATTAAATTATCTATCATTTTAATGTATAAGAGGGTTTAATGGATAAGCTTATACAATACGTATTTGGCTTAAAATCGCATCTAATACAAGATTGGCCCTTAGTGTGGCTTAAAATTGGAGATGAAGAAAAGCTGACGTGGCGTTATCACAACCCGCGCTTCAACTTTTATATATTATAATAGATAAAATATTTCTTTGCTTCTGTTAACATGATATATTGGACTTCTTTTAGGATGCAATAGAAGTCAACAAAAAAATGAACACAGGTTGAAAATGGAATATGTCTCTATGTTCAAGATGTTACTTTAACCTTCTCATTTTTTCCTTTTTTGTTTCTTTGTATTTTAAATTCCAAACATTAATAGTAAGGTGTGTGATAATTCTTGCCCTACTTTAACTATATATATGGCTACATTGCTAAAGTGTTATTACTCAATATGGAGCCTTTTTTATAATAAGT
Organism: Ormosia semicastrata; assembly: GCA_029884595.1. Lineage (NCBI taxonomy): Eukaryota > Viridiplantae > Streptophyta > Magnoliopsida > Fabales > Fabaceae > Ormosia > Ormosia semicastrata. Next base: position 26,372,056 of record JAQQTO010000056.1, read on the forward strand.
TCATGCGTTTTGATAGGATGAGGCACAGGGACTTTATCAAGCGTTAGGCAAATCTAGTTAGCTAGAAATAATATGATAACAACTACGAAAAAAAAACCAAGCCTTATGTCCAATAAGTTGGGTTGGTTATTCGCTACATGAGTTACAGTATGTCTGTCACGATGAAGTCGTCACTAATTTTATTTAAATTAAAAAATTAAATTTAAATGATATTTGAAATTAAGTTGAGTTTAGGAATAAATTATGCACAGAAAAAGGTGAAAAGTAAATCTCATAGCATCCTTAATACACTCATCCTAAAATGGTCACCTTAAATTAGTCGTGTAAATTAATAATAACCATAAAAATATTTATTCTACCCTATAAAATAAATGATAGCAAACAAAAAAAATTAGAAAACAAACTATTTACCATTTATGAAACATTAAAAAAAAACAAAAGATTAGATTAAAAGCTTACAAATTGAAATAAATGAAAGAAATCAAAGATTAAAAATATTTATAAGTAACAGAAAATAAGATAACATATGAACTAAAAAAATATTTGCATATAAATCCAAGATATATACAAATCAAAGAAAAAAAAGTAAAAAAACTAAAGAGCAGTGCTATTTATCGTGACAACTTTCCACGAAATGGTTCAAGAAGGCACAATACAATTGTATAATTGAAAATTAATAAATTAAAAAAAACAAAATAGACTATTTCACAAAACGTAATATATATAACCTATTTTTTGTTGTTTCATGTACCTTTTTACGAAAAACGGTTCGTGACATCAAGCATTACTCAAAATTAAATTATGAAAATTTAATTTTGGCTTGACTTGCACTCTTATGTATCCCCTAGTGAAATGAAAAACTCAAAATTACATAATTCTTTAAAAAATAAGTGTGTGTTAGTTAATTTTAATTAAGAAAAATAAGAAATAAAAGTTGTTTGTCAATAGGTTATTTCAACCTAGCAACATGACAATTAACATAATAATCAAGAAAACAAATTAAACAAATCAAAACAAGTAACAAAGAAATAATTCAAACACTAATGAGGCCAACCCAAAGAACTCAAATTTATTAATCATCTTTTCTTATTCAATTTTTTTGGTATTCTGTATATCTTTTCATCTGTTTTTGTTTTTGTTTTTTTTTTTGCATTTTTGTTGTATATATCCTAATCATGTTTATATTTTAACCTAACCAAAAACTGATCCATTTGAAAATTGGTCTCCAACACCAGCCCAAGTGAAAGGCGCCATATAAAATGGACCATGTGGTCAACGTGGTCTATTGTCTAGGGGTGTCAAAATGGGTCAAGTCAGATGGGCTGACCCGATTAACCCGATAAAATAGATGAGCTGGGCTAACAAAATGTCAACCTGAAACTTACATGGCCCGAATGGGCTGAGCCCGAATGGGCCGGGCCAACCCGCTTTTTTAACACCACATAAGGCTAAATGGATTGGGCTGGGCTAGCAAAATACCAGCCCAAAACTTACATGACCCGAATGGGCCGACCCGAAAATGGCTCGACCCCGAATGGGCCAGCCTGAATGGGCTGGCCCGACCCGGCCCGTTTTGACACCTGTACTATTGTCGTTGGATATACTTAAACATAGATGAGTGGCAGATTTTAATCAATGGGTATCAGCTTAGAAGGTCACTTTTATTAACCAAATATTTATAAATGGTTAAGTGGAAGTAATTGTGAAAAAAGTTAAATGGATAATCCATTATGGTGAATTCCAGTTCACCATCAACTGTGAGGTTGTTAATAAGCTATCATGACAAGGAATTAAGCAAAGATGAGAAAAAATTTTGTTTGAAATGTGTATCATTTGTTGGCCAGCAAGGGAGCCTAACCCATTAAGTTTCTCTGTAGCTATGGCAACAAAATCCTCACTCGTGGTGGGCAGGGAGCAGCGCTAGATGACAGTTTGTGGCAATGGTGGATGGTAGTTCGTTGTAGTGGTGTGTCAAAATCTAGGTTCACTGTGATTTGATGCACAATGAGGATGTTGTTGGTGATAGGCTTCGCATAGTTTCCAATGGTAGGATGCTATGGCTTAGGATTTCATGGAATTTTAGTGCTTTGGTTGCTATGAACGGTGGCGGTTTTATGAGAATTGCATCAGCAAAGAGGCTAAGAATTAGGTTGTGGTTGAAGGTCACAGTGGTTGTGCGGTGGAGGTGGAGTGGTCATAGGAGACGGTGACCTACATAGAGGCTTGAGCTCAAGCAACAATGTAGGAGTTAGTCTTTGATAGAGGATGGTGAAGGACAATGCCTATTGGTGGTTTGGAGTCTTTTAGCCATAGTTTTGTGTCATTTTAAATAACCCAAATTTTGGGCATGGTTGAATTGGTGCCAAAGAAAAAGGAGTGGTTATCGGAGAGATACTAAGAGAGAGTGAAGGTGACAGCCAAAATTGATTAGGGGTTAAACTGTAAAAATAAATACACACAAGATCTAATTATAAATAGAATAACAAAGCATTTTGTAAATAACTAAAACCCGCTACATCAAGTCATTTTGGTGGTACACCGGTGGACCACAACTCAGGTGGTCCACTGTAAAAGCCTCCCAAATGAAAAAGAACACAAAAAAGCCTCTACCCAATCTCTTAACCATTAAACTAGCAAAACTAAACAAATTCTACTCTAGAAAAAGACACTCTCAAAGGAGAACAAAGGGGATTCTGATGGCTTTGTGGCTCGACGGCAGAAAGGGCATGCCTAGTGGCTGAATTCAAACTACCTTGGTGGTTTACAAGTTATGGTTCAATGTTAAGGTTCACAGTTTAGTGGTCTAAGTTTGGTGGTTGTTGTGGTTTGTGTCTAATAGTGGTGAGGTGAGGTGCTCTTACGGTAGGAGGCTATGCAGAGGCATGGTGGTTCCATGGTGGCTCGTGGTGATGGGTAGGTGGTAGGTTCTATAATGGGTTGTAAGAAATTCCTAGACTTTAGGATTTTGGGTGATTTTTGTTGAGTCAAGGAAAGTGATGAGGCATTAGGTTGACACAAGTTGTGGGTGTGTGTCAAATATGTAGGTTGTTGTATTTTAGGTGGTGTTTGTAGGTTGATGGATTCATTGGGGATGAATTATGATTGATTATGTATGACAGAGTTGTTCTATTTGGGTTAAATGTGTGGAGCGCTTAGATGTATATCAATGAATTTTGTGATGTGGAGTTTGAGGCGTGAATATAAGCAGATGATTTTTTGTGTGAGAAGATTTGGGCTGAGTTAATGGTACCTTTGAGGATGTGGTATAAGTTGTTCATAATGGTGGAAAGTGAGTCTTTGTTGGTGGGTTGAGCCATGTTCTAGTTTGGAGGACTTGCATGGAAATTGGGTGGCTGGTTTTGGCCTAAATTTGGGTGGCTTCGATGGTTATTTCAATGGTGGATATGGGCTCGTGTGTTTGTTGGTTTGGGAAAGATGATGGTTCTTGGGATTTTGATGGTTGTTGGAGGCAGATATTTTGATCTTCTAGATTATTGATTTGTGTCAATAATTTTTACAGTTTATCTTTTAGTGTTAGAGAAAGTTAAGCATGAAGAATATTCTAAGGAACACAGTATAAATTTAATCAACAATTAATATCAATAACCATATTTATGAATCATGTTTACAACATCGATGGAGAATGTTAGCAATTTTACCTTACTGTGAAACTCGAAGATTAAGTCTACCTCTTCTCTTTGTCATTCTCAACCCCTTATGTGTGTCTCTACTGCCTCCTCCTCTCTAAAAACATCAAAATTTCCTCCATCGGACACCGTATGTGAAGTAGCAGCTAAGCCCCCTCTTCTCCGTGTACTTGGTTTTTTTTATAAAGGGTAGGAACATCACTTCCAATCCTCTTACTTAATCAAAATTTATTAACCTAATTTCAATCAAACCTTATTCCCTCAATCAATCTTCAAATTCCCTAGATCAATTTTTAATTTTCTCAATCAATTAATTCCAAATTTCTCAATCAAATTTTCATATTTATTTCCTTCCAAAAAAAAGATACCTTGAATCTAGACATTTGGATTTGGATATTCCATTTTGGACCAAGAAAAATTGGGCTACAACAAACAATAAGAAAGAAAATTAAATTGGACTTGGAGACTTGATTTGTGGATTGGACCACTTTATTTTCATTTTGGTCTTTTTTTTTTAGTTTTCATAATTTTTATCGTATTTGTTTTGTTTTGTTTTTACTTCAATTTCTTTCAAAAATAATAATAAATGACCTAGTCAAAATGGGGTGTTCACAATGCCATTGTGTTTGACCTTGTATCATAGATTTATGAAGCCCCATGTATCCAGAATCCTTCTTAATAGTTCCCTTCATGCCTTTTTTATGGTCTTCCTCTACCCCTCTCTAAAAGGCATCATATGTAATCTCACATCTTCTTACTAGGGTGTGTAGGTTGTCATCTAATAAGCTCAAATAATTTTAAACAGTTTTGCATAGTTATTTTTCTATAGAAGCTACTCCAACCATCTCCGTAATAATCTTAAGCCTAATTTATAAGTGAATTCCTAGTTAGATATTCATTTAGCTTAAAATTGCTTCTAATTTGTGATTAGGCTTATAGAGAATGGTGGCTTCTATGGTATATCCTAGGTGTATAGCTACACCTCTTGAAAATGGCTAGTGAGATTATCACAGTCCATATGTTTTAAAATTTTTAGGTTGGATGGCAGATTAGATACACTACAAATGTCATTTTCAAAGGGTGTAATTGTGCACCTAGGGTGTATCATAGAATTCACTGTAGACAAATTGCATATACATAAGATGTAGGATAGGAGTATACTGAAACAATAATTACCAATATGATGAAACACATACACTATTTTTCAAATGCAAAGCATAAATAAAAAAGATGTTATTCTATTTTACAAAAAAAAAGGACAAATGGTTTTGTTGTTCTATGTGATCATGACATATTGGTTTAGTCTTAAGTGTATTAAAGGAAGAGTTTTATTTGTTGAAAACAATATCAAGTGTATAAACAAAAGCTTATATGTTGGAAATTAAGTAAGGGTTCCTTAATTTCCATTGGATAACTCATTCGGATTCTGATTTTTTCATTTATGAACTCCTATTCCAGCTACAATCAAATTTCCATGAACTTGGAGGATGAAGAGAAAATTGCGTTTGTAACCGAAATGGCCTGGTATGACTATCTGAGTATGATGTCTGTTTCACTCAACTTTCTCATTATGCTCCCCACTTGGTTCTGACTAAAGGTATAAGGATGAAGATATTCATTGAGGGTTAGTTGAACCTTTGTTTATAGTTTTGTCGCCCCAGATTGAGAGAATGACATATGCAGAGATGATAGATGACCTCAATGGTATACAATAAATTTTGCCTTGTGTGTTTGTTATGAATCTACTCAACTCCAAGTGACTACCTTGAGAAAAGTTTAGTAGACTCAGTTTGTTTTGTAGAGAAAACCAAAGTTATTGGGGTGCACAATTCAACCCCTTTCTTGTGCATTTGCCAACTTCAAGAAAGAGGTCCACCAATGTCTGCATGAATGATTTCTAAAAGACTAGAACTTTTGGTTGCACCTTTTTTTGTCTTGGGGAATTTTATAGATAGATAGATATAGCATAAAAGACCTAAACTAATGTAAAAAATAATTATCTCATGAAAATATGCATTTTTTTCCTAAATATGAGATAAATGACATAGAATTATCAACATTAAGTCCTAAAATATAGCAATTCAAGCAATAAAAATATGATCTTTTTACAGCCTATCACTTATCAAGGCAAACTTTTAGTGCTTGCATTCGAAGAGATATGTTTAGGCATTCTTTATTTAACCATTAGCCTTACTAACTACTACCTTACCAACATAATTTTTCCCTTGTAACCTTTCGAAGTCTGAACACTTAGCCTATTTTCTTTGTTTTAACTCACATAACACCTACCCTTTCTAACCCAAACACTAAACCAACCCTATGTGAGTAGAAATTATATAAGGAAGTGAAAAGACTCAATAGGAAATTATTACAAAATGAGAAGAAAAGTAAAGAATGTTAACAAAAGAAAATTCATCCAAGAGTATCGAAGAAATAAGTGTGGGGGTGGAAAAGCAAAGGAAGAAGGTAAACAAAAAGAAAGGAGAGAAGAAAAGCATTAGCCTACTAAGGATAAGAGTTTGCGATCTGTGGGTTAGGCACACAATCACAAGTTTTAATCTAAGCGAAGTTGTTCACAAAGAAAGATATGTTATGATAGTTGTTCAAATGAAAGAAACTCCCTTGTTACTATCATTACTTATGTAATGTGTTTTGGTCTATCTTTCTAGGGTTTCTCTCACTTTTGTTTAATCCTTATCATTTCTTTAGTTACTAACCTTAACCCTTTGACCTCATTACAACCTTAATAAAGACCTTTTGATCTCTTAGAATGTGAGCGCTATGTTAGTGGAGATAGGAATAGTAGTTTTGCCTATGAGGTTGGGAGTTTAATGAATTCATAGAGGTATTACGAATTGCTTGGTTTACATAAACTTGTCTGATTTTCAATGGAATCTTGAGATTGGTTTATAGATGTGTGCTTGGATAAGTGTTTTGTGCCTTGTTAAACTTGAATGCATGAATGAATGGTCGAGCTCTTGGTGCGTGATTAAGTTGTCACTGTGTTGATTTTCTAGAAGTTTTCTTTCGAAATTTGGATTTGCAGTTCTTGATTATTTCATAAAGAACATACCCCTTCTTCTTAAAGTTTAAATCTTCTTTCTAGTTTGCTTGAGGACAAACAAAGTTCATGTCTGATAGGTTGTAATTAATGCATATTTTTAGTGTATAATTAATAATATATTAGATCTTAATTATAATTAATTAATGTCTTTTAATAGAAATAATGATAATTTCCCTTTTATATGGCTTTGTGATTTTACTACATAAATTTCATGATTTAGCCATTAAATTGCAAATATTAGATTTGGTTCTGTTTTAGTACATCATAAATATTGTTATCATGGTAATATATCTTGTAATTAATAAGAAAAGTCATCTTGAGAAAATCATTAGGGAGTAATGCTCCAAATGAGAAGAAGACATACCCATGGAGTACAGTCATTGAAGATCAAGGATCAAAAGAGGGAAATTCAATAAGATCAAGAACTTACATCTATTCTATCTTTCTATTTCTTGAGTTTCTTACTATGTTCTTATTGTTTGTATCCATGGTCTTTTTTACCATGTTTGTTTAATTTCTTTCTTGGTTGAAAGGGATGTCCAAGCCCTAAACTTGATTATGTTTGTTTGACATAGATGTTATTTTTCCTTTGTAATTGAGATTGTTTGTGTTTTACTATGCATTATGTTCATGATTCATGTTTTGATTCATTTAGGGCGATTGACTAAATAGATCTTTACATGTTTCTAGTGCTATTTTAGGAATTAGCTAACTGGTAGACCCTGAGTTTTCTTAACCCCGATGGCAAATCAAGGATAGTGGGGAGGTGCTCATTGTTCTTGGTAGGAACACAACATAAGTTTGAATATTCATTCTCCTAATGGATATTCCTTAGAATAACCAAATATCTTTCTCATCTTAATAGACCCATGAATGAGTTAGGATAAACTGGTATTTATGGTTAGGGATTAGGTTGTGACTAGAACTCATGTCTAATGACGAACTAAGGAAATATGAGGGTAGTATGGGGTTGAATCTTAGCTGTCTATAGTTATTAGTTTCAATTAGGAATTGAGAAATAATATTGAAATCTATCATTTATAAGTGGTATGTCTTATCCTATCGATAATCTACTAGTGGAGATTGATCCTTTAATCCATCTTTATCTTTGTTATATTCAACCTTATTTAATGATTACTTACAATTTAGTTTTTTTGCTGTTCTTTGTTATTTACTTTACTGCATAACAAAACTCCCTTTTAACTTGTTTGGTAATTAGTACTTTTAGATTCAATCCTTTGCAGGAATGACCTTTGTTCATCACTAAACTATAAATTCATCTTATACTATAATTAATTGACAAGGTTAAACTAGTGGAATGAATGACATCCATCAGGAGCTCTGATACCAAAATAATATATTTCTAGATAAATAAATAGAAAAATGGAGAGAACATTCCTTACAAGGGAAATGTAGACTGAAAACTTAAAGAAACATAATAGAAACACCCTTTTAGAAATAATTATGAGCCCAGTACCCACTCTTTTCTTTCTATCTTCATTAATTCTCCACTTCCTCTTCCCTTCATTGATAACTACATACCCCTCTCCATTTCCTTTTGCACCCTTTCCACTTCCTAAGGTGACTCTTCAGCTTCCTCTGATTCAATGCCCAAGTGTTGGTATAAAAATAACACTTTTCGATTTAGACAATCTTGATGTGTATTCGAAGGCTTAGTATGAAGGATATTAATTGAGTTATGAAAATTACACATACCTTAATTTTATTAGAATCAAAATTGTTGTTATCCAAAATGGTAATTTCGATTTGATCTCAAAAATTGAGATCCAAGAAGGTTAGTAACTACACTTGTGATTTTATGAAGACAGAAGTAAAGATCTCGACCAAAAGACAATAGTTGTTTGAAGATTCAAATTTCAATTTAGATAATATAAAATTTGAATTTGTAAAAGACGTTAGCAGTAACTGCAAAGTGTAAGATCCAGACAAAACAATGATTGCTGACAAAAATTAGGTAGTTTGATGGAACTGTAAAAACATGAGTTTTTATAGTTCAAAATCTTGATTTTTACCCTATTCCAATCCCTTTTGATTAAGCTTTATTATCAAATTTTATCACATTTTTATTATTTTAAACTTTGTTCTTATTATACGTTTTATTTGTTTTCTTAGGTGATTACACATGGAAGAAGACTGGATGCTTGAACAATGAGCGAAAAAGGCAGAAATGAAGTTGCTAGTTAAGCGCCCAACTTCCCACCGATTAAGTGCCCAAGCACAAAGACTGAAGTGTTGCCCGCTTAAGTGCCAAATTTCTGAGTGCTTAATCGGTCAAGCATAGAATGCATCACACTGCGTGCCTAAGTGCCCAAAAACTAAGCGCTTAAGCACTCAGTACATTTAATGACGCATTTTGCTATCTATAAATAGAAGAAATGATGTTTTTGGGTAAATATTCAGAGAGAGAAGCGGAAGCACGAACCCTAATTTGATGTGGGAGCATCTAGACTTGAAGATTAGGAATTTTTTTCAACCTTTCCACCTATATTCCATGGAGTTTGTTGGAATTTCTTCTCTATTTTCTTCTTTCTCCATCTATAGCTAAATTTCTCTAGTTAGGGTGATGATGGATCTTGTTTTTGGATGATGTAAATTTATTTTTTTGTTTAATCTAAGTTTCTATTTCATGATTTACGTGTTTGCCTCTTCTCTTAATGCTTTTCCTTAATTGACCATTCTTATAATGATTTTAGGGTTTATGTATGATTTGGAAAATTGTATATGAACCTAGAACTTGTGATAAACACCTCAATTTTTATAATCGCAAGGAATAGACGTTGTAGGTTGTGTGGCCTTACTTTTTATTCCCTTGATTTTGATAAAGCCTTCTCTATTTAGGGTTATACTAAGTGATTGTTAACTCATAATAATGTGAAGATGATTAGTATACCAAAGGATTATATATTGATTAATTTTAGAAATTTAATCATAAATCATGGAATAGAACTTAGTTAAACTAATCTTTGAATTTGCATCAAAAGAGTTCAAGTGAAATCTAAACCCTAATACTTTGATATCATTGTTTTTCATCCTTTGTCTAATTGATTAATTCAACTCTTATTAATTTTGAATATTTTCTTGTTAATTTTTCTTTGTTTACATTCTTATCATATCCTAATTTTTGATAGCTTAAATAGTGCTAATTTAACAAATTTAGTAATTGATAATGTAATTCTCGTGAGAACGATACTCATTCTCATCATTTTATTACTTTTATGATTTGGTACACTTGCCAATATCACAAGAAGATTTTAGTGTCGTTGCCAGGGATTATTTGTTTGTTAATATTAAAAAGTAGTTAAAAAGACACTAATTTAGACATTTATTTTTGTGTTTAATTTTCTTTTTAACTTGTTTTTCTTTAATTTACTTTTGTTTGCTTTGTGTATGTGAGGTACTGTAAATCCAAAAATTGAGAAAATAGTAAGAGCAAACAAAAAAAATGGTATGAGAGAGAAGAAGAATTGAAAAAGAAACAATGGCAGAACCTAATGAAGAAAGAAGACGCACATTGGGAGGTTATGCAACTCCTACTATTGAAAAGGATGCAACCAGTATAGTGCGACCTCCCATTCAAGCCAACAACTTTGATATCAAACTAACTCTTCTACAGCTAGTTTAGCAAGATCAGTTTGGGGGTAATCAGTCAGAAGATCTCAATTTGCATATCAATAACTTTCTACAGCTTTGCGACACCATCAAATTCAATGGAGCGAGTGATGATGTTATACGACTAAGGCTTTTCCCATTCTCTTTAAGGGATAAAGCTAAGAGTCAGTTACAAGCTCAACCTTAAGGAAGCATTACTTTTTGGGATGATTTGGTCAATAAGCTCCTTACTCGATATTTTCCTTTGTCAATGTTTGTGAAAATAAGGAGTGAAATTGCATGTTTCGCTCAAAATCAGAGGGAATCTCTATATGAAACTTAGAAAAGATACAAGGAATTACTGAGAAGATACCCTCATCACACATTTGAAATTTGGCAACAGGTTTGTGAACACCCAATTTTGACCGGACTACAATAAAAAATAAAAAATAAAAAATAAAAATAAAAAAAAAAAAAAAAAAAAAGTCTCCACTTTCTATTGTTCCTCACTCACATTTCACTAATTTTCCTCACCCGCACACACTCATTTTTTCTTCACTCACGTACACACTCACCCACTCCATCATCACTCTCCACTCACTTTCCAAAGACACACCCACAACATTTTTTTTTTAAATTTTTTCCTACTCACTCACTTTCTAATGTGCACCCACTTCACTCATTCACGAAACCCATTCACTACCCGCACACACTCATGTTCCCACTAACTCCATTTTCTTTCTTTCTTTTTTTTTTTTTTTTCTTTCTTTTTTTTTTTTTTTGCTTTGTTACCTACTCCCACACCGACTCTTTCACGTAACACACACCAAGCATTTGCCTCAACTTCGCATGGCACACACCCACTTCTTTCTCACGAATAAGAAGCACACTACAAAGATCAAGGCTAAGGGAGGATTCCTCTTCACTCACACTCATCTTCAACTTCTATATTTTTCACCTTCAACCTTCCATCCGAAGGGATCTGAATCAAAAATCCATCCCACACATCACAACCCATTCACGCAACCACCATCTCCACGCCTCTTCCTCTCCCTCACGCAGACACCACATTGTTGCCAACTTCAACACCTCACCACCCTTCATCATATCCCCACCAACACTCCAATCACCCTTAACAACCACTCCAAACAGAGATCACCACAAACCTTAAACCTCTCGCATTCCATCACCCCTCACAACCTATATTTCCTCCATCTTCCACGTAAAATACTCACCAACACACCTCACCTTCCTCAAGCTCCCACCCTCCATCATCATCATCTCCATCAACTGAGTCAACTCAGATCCATTTCCTGCAAACTTCCCACCGTAACCACCTCCACCCTTCATCACCTAACCATTAACCACCACGGCCTACCACCCTTAACCTCTTCATGCACACGTAAACACCATCCCTTACCTCTGTCACAGATTCATCTTCCTCCATAAAACCCTACTTAACTCCCATCTAAACCTCCATGCCATCACCTTTCATCTCCTCACCAAACTTCCCACCGTAGCCACCCAAACCTCCACCCATTCAACCATATACGTCCAAAGCCTCCATAACCTACTTCACCAACCATTCACGTAACCCATTACCACCCTCTCCTCAAAACCGTGATCACCACAAGCACCTCCATACACCTCCATAGTCAAACTCTTCCACAGTCACCCATTATCACTCACACCATTTTTAACCTTCATTACTCACATCTCCAACCTTTCTAATCCACCATAACATGCCCACCCATTATCACCGACTTCATCGTTCGGACAAACAACCCACACAAACCATCACTCCCCTACCAATCCAACACCCGTCCAGCCGCCCAGACCTCCACCACCGAGTTGCAGCTCCTGCGTCGTGAGCAGCGCCACCTCGTAAACCGGATCCGAGCTCCAACCAAAGAACCACGGTCCTCGCGAGCCGCTCCTTCCACCGGACCACGAACCGGCGGTGCCATCCATCGTGCGCGAACCGAGAGGCCACTCACCGTGGTTGAGCCACCAGAACCCAACCCTTCAACTCGCAGAAACGCCGCTCCCCTCGTAGAGAACCCGGATCTGCCTCCCATCGCACCAACCGCTGCCAAACTACCGCACCACAGCCGCGCCGTCGCGCTGCCTCCTTGCCGTTCGAACCAGGGCCCACGTTGCCACCATCGCTCCAACACCGTGAGTAGCACGAACCACACCTCAGCCACTTCAAATAACCAGAACCACCAGCAACTCGGTCCCCATGTCGCTGACAAAGGTGCGTCGCTGACGGAGGCACACCTCGCCGTGCTCCACCGTGATTCACCCTTCACCGTGAACCTGCCCAGATCCGGCCAGCAGCCGCGCACAAGGCCACCTTGAACCCGCGCGTCACCGCGACTCACCAGAGCCCCGCCGTCGCTCCATCGAGACCGATCCGTCGCACGCTGTGAGCCCCCTCTCTCCCACGCGTCTCGTCCTTCTCTCCCCCTCTCAATCTTTCATTTTTCTTCTTCTGTTTTGAGTTACAGAACCTCCTGATCCATCGTTTCCTACTTTTTTTTTTTTCTCTTTGATGGGCTAGCAGCCCATTTCCGTTCTAAAATCTTTTTTTTATGGGCTAGCAGCCCATTTTTGTTTTAAAATCCTTTTTCTCTTTCGGTAATGCCAAGATAAAAAGGGTGGAATATAAAAGAAAAAAAGAATCAAAATATGTTTTGAGTTTTAGGATTTAGTCATTGTTTGACATTGTTTATTTCACTTAATGGTATATTTTATGTTGTATTTTGTGATTAATGAAAAATAAAATAAAATAAAAAGGAAACGAAAATAAAAAATCTAAAAATATAAAAATAATATAAAAATAAAAATAAGTTTGCTTTTAGTTGTCTGATTTATGATGTTTATGTTTAATCTTCTTTGGTTACCTGGCTCGTGGAAACTTGGGTTTATTTGTTTGTTTTCGTATATTTCTTAAAAGAAAAATAAATAAAAAATAAAATAAAAATTTTTTAATCCATGCAATGACTAATGACGATGATTGAATAGCGGATGCTATTTTCAATGTCATTTGGATCATAAGGGTTTATTGAGTAGCCTGGTGCTAACTTGAACCTCGTGCAAGAATGGATTTGTTTTCAAACAAAATCCCTTTTCAAAAATCTCTTTCTTAATTAAAATCAACCAACCCACACTTATTTTATAAAGAACTACGTAACTTTGAGTTCCCCATTGCACTAGGGGATACGTAGGAGCAGAATTTCATTTCTGTCAAGCCAAATTTAAATTTTCACAATTTTGTGGTTTCGCTTTTTAATTACAATGTTTGTAAAAAAGGGGTAAAATAAATATTTTCAAAGATTGTTAAGAATTTGCACAATTGATTTAAGGTACCGTCTTATGACGGGTGCGTTAGTAAAGTCTTTGTGGGATTAAGTTTCCACCCTTCCCTAAGCATAACCGACTCCCGAATCCAATCTGGTTCCAAAGACCATTTTCAAAGAAAGGTTTTTCAATTTTTCCAAATTCAAATAAAATTGGTGGCGACTCCATTTTCTAAATTTCATTTTCTAAAAATCCAATTCGAGTTGCTATTATTTTTCGCCGCGATCCCGGTCGCGATAGATGGCGACTCCACTGGGGATATTTGGAGAGTCAAGCTTGTCGTTGTTAGTTGTGCAAATTGTTAATAATTTTCATTTATTTATTTTACCCTTTTTATCCTTGTTTTTGTTCTCTTTTTGTTTGTAAATGGATTTTATTTATTTTGTTCTATGTAAATATTTGATAGCGTTATTCCTGTGTTTGTTTTGACATGATATACTTGTATATGTTTTGTATTTAATTGTGAATAATTGTTGAAATCCTAGGATAAATGATTGCTGCCTGGCTATTGTATATATGTCTTTGCAGATTGGGGGTAGTTTTGGTCTTTTAAATTTTTGTATAGGTTGGTATGCTCCCTCCCACACATTACTGTCACCTACCTCACACACTTTTTGGGCTCTATACCCGAGTCTGTGCGGCCGAGGAATAGGAGGAGTCTCGATTTTTGTTATTGAGGGCTTTATGCTCACTTGACATTTGTTGAGACACCACTCGACATTGTTACTAATACCATGAACTAATCATATTGAGAGGGTTTATCCCTACTTGTGATTAATTCATGATTTGGGTCTTTGTCTTTCGAGATAAGGGCAATCTGGGAACCATGACTTTTTAGAAGTTTAGACCTGTCCCGAAAATCCAGCACTGATAGATTGAGCATAGTGATTGTCGAATATTAGGTTCCACTGGCTAGGGCACAAAAGGGAGCGTACTTTCTTTTTCTTTTTTCTTCTCTCATATCATTCATTCTTGCAAAAAAAAAAATCAAAAAGAAAAGAATAAAAAAGGAAGTTATTCATTACTTGCATTTTCATAAACATGCTTAGCATTAAAAAAAAAACTTGCATTTTCATAACATTGCATAAAGAAAATCATGCATTCCTAGCATTCAAAAAAAATATCATGCATTTTCATGATACTCCAAGCATTCTTAAAAAAAAAAAAAAAAAAAAAAATCATGTATTTTCATGCCATCCTCAGCATTAAAAATAATAATAATAATAATAAAAATAAATCAGGCATTTTCATAAATTTTTTTTTTCATGTATGGCATCTTTAGCATTCTAAAAAAAATAAAAAAAAATAAATCATGCATTTCATTCCATGCATTTGAAAAGAAAATGTTTTCATTTCATTCATCTCATCTTATGCATGTTACCGTGTTCGGCAACTATTGCACGACTAAGGAAAGAAGACACCGCCTCAAACAGTTTCAAGAACTTCCAGAGAATGCAGAAATGAAGGTGATGAACCTTCTCCATCCGCATTATGAAAAAAAAAAAGAAGAAAAAAAGAGAGCTGTGTGCCCAATAATGAAGTAGGTTAGCGACAACAACTGCGAAGATCTTGCAGTATGGATTTTATTGGCCTTCTTTATTCAAGGTCTGTTACACCTTTTGCAAAAGTTGCGAAAATTGGTCAATAAAGTTTTGCTTTAAGATTCTCATCCGCACCTACTCCTTAGAAAATTGAGATCTAGGAGGCGCGTTTCTTTTGTTGTCAAACACGCGTATCTTGTGGGGCCATAGATATTGAGAATCCTAGGAATGGTAATGCGCTTAAAGTTAATGACCAAAGACTCAGCCATTCCTGGAAAATCAAGTTGTTAAGTTCTCTGTGTTGCCGGTTAAATGGCGGATAACGGTACTCCGTGACTCTCAGGTCGGTTTGTTTTTCAGTTTCCCATAATAACTGATTTCTTCTCCTTTCAAAATGGAGGTCATTCTCTCAAATCTAAGAAAATATTTTCCTTCTCTCCCTCTAAATGCTCTAACAAAAGTCTATGAAGCTAGGTGTGAAAGACTGAGATTGTTAATGTATAAGGGCATCCCTTAAGATATATTTGGATAATCGAAGCAAAGGTTCGTTTAGGCGGTGAATCTTGATTCATTTGTCCCATACATGCCTGGTCTCGGAAAAGTTCATTTTCAAAAGGAGAAGAGCAAAAAGAATGAAAGTTTGTTACAAGTGTGCACGATGGAATTGCAACACGCGATGTCACTCTTTGGGGATGGTTTCTGTAAATAGAGAAGATAAAATATTCTTCGTTAAGAATGGACTGAGTAAGGAGTCATTAGATAATATCTTATTGACTCTTGAGACGCATTCTTGTGGAGTTGTGCAGCGTGAACTTCTTAGTTTGTGGAATCTCTTCAAGGACGAGCAAGAGCGTTACAGTCTTGGGAATCTGACTCAAAAAGACCCTGTTTGCCAATTTATAAGAAAATTGGATGGGAAGCTTATCCTCGACTCATAGAAGGCGTTTAAGCCGTTTCTAGACGTGAAACCGAGAGGAAGATGTGAGCCACAATCACAACAACATGTATATATTATCTTGTACAAAAAAAAAAAAAAAAAGAAAGAAAGAAAAAAAGAAAAGAAAGAAAAAAAGAGAGGCGAAACTTCGGTTGTACTTGGTCTTTAATTAGATTAGAGCCCTCCTGCGGTGGAGTGGCGGACCGTCATTGACTCGGGTGGACCTTCGCACGCCGGTCGGTAAATAAGGTTCGTGTGCCATGCTCTGCAGAGAGCCGCGCAAGCATTCCTGTGTTTTAACCAAAGGCTCGCTTGTTGATGGACGAGAAAGAAGCGTCCCGTGTTTGCATTCTCGCGTGACAATGCCTCTGAGCTGAATCCTGTGATTTAATGCCATGGGCTCTTCAGACGACCTCTCACTGGTTGTGGTCGTTGGTGGTAGTTGTCGATTTACGCACTTTAATTAGTGGCGTCGTAGCTCAATCCAAAATATCCCACAAGCGGGAGGGAGAAGAATGCCCAGATTGGCTGAGCCGTCTTAGTATTACTGCACTCATGACGCAGTATAAAGATCTGCCATGAAACATGTACATAAAGGTATGTAATCATTTATTTTTTATTATTTTATCTTTGTATGATTTTGTTGAATTTTGATTTTGGACAGACGATCCTTTGGATGGGATCCTTCGGGGGTTTCTAGACTTCTTTACCCTGATGGTTTTCTTGAAGTCACAAAAAAAAAAAATTTCTTAATTTCAAACTTTTTTGACAACAATGACCAACCTACCCATATAGGTGCTATCATTACTTTTTCTATTCTCTTCCCTATTTAAACACTACATTTCCTTCACTTTCCTTCAACTTAAAATCATTCAAAGGGAGTGTGAGTGTAAAATGGAGGGAACTTCTTCTTCTTACGTTCGTAGATTTGTCAAGATTCTGTGTATTTTGTGGGACAAGTTATGGGAATGGTTTAGAGTTTGTAAACGCAGCAAGCACTTTGTTGGGAGAACACTTGCCGCGAGGAACATTCGTGTAGTATATGGGGAGGTTGCATTGGGTTAATAGGGGCTGTATCACTTTCTCGCATTTGTAAGAGGTGGTCAAGTTTTAGGTGTCATTCTGAACCTTTAACTCGAACGAACATCGTTGGAAAGACAGTTGATTTCGGAAATTAAGGTATCCTCTATGCATGAACGAATGAAGGCGATGCTTGACAACTCGATGCATTCATTGTCTTACCTGGTGGTTTTGGTACTTTGGAAGAACTCTTTCAAGTTGTCTCTTGGGCCAATTGAACATCCACCATAAACCCATAGGTTTGTTGAATGTTAATAATTTCTTTGATAATTTGTTATCTTTTGTTGACCATCTTTGTGGAACGAGAAATTTGTCACACCTTCAAGAAGACAACTCCTTATCTCTCGCTTCTACCGTTGATGAATTGATTGATAAATTAGAAGCATTTGTTTATGAACCGATCCAAGAATGTACTCGAGATAGATTGGTCCGAAAGAAGCGGTGAAGGAAGTGGTGAGGAAAGCAAAATGAAAAGAAAGCCACCAAGACACTCCAACTATTTAAATAATTACCGGCTTTGGTTTTATTTATTGTACTTTGTTTTTGTTTAAATTTGTGTGAGGTTTTTCTTTTCAAGTAATTGAATAACAGGTAATATATTCTATCCTTTACTCATCTATATTTTAACATTGAGGACAATGTTATGATGCAGTTGGGGGAAGGATCGTTGTGTGCCTAAATATAAAATAAAAAAACAAAAAACAAAAAAAAAAACAAAAAAACCAAAAAATTCAAAAAGTGTGTTTGTTAATATGTTTGTTGTGTTTGTCATCAATTAACAACAAAAGTAAAATAGGGATGGCGAGTAAGGGAGTAATTTTTCTCTTAAGACGATCTTAATTGGTGGCGAGTAAGGAGTGTTTTTAGGTAGTAATTAATTAGTATTAAATTGTGGAAGTACTTAGGTTTTATTATCGATTTCTTTTAAGGGTCGGATACATGTGGCTTGTGTGTTTCTTTTTGCTTGGCGTTGATTCACTTCTTATCGGGGTCGGATCTATACATTGATTGTGTGTTTCTTTTCTGCTTGGCGTTGATTCACTTCTTATCAGGTTGTTTTGCTCTTTTTTATATCATATTGAGGATAATGTTATGATCTGGTTGGGGGGAAGGATGGTTATGCAAAAAACAAAAAAAAAACAAAAAAAAAACAAAAAAGATGTGTTTGTCAGTAATTTTCTAAACCAGTTAAGGATGGCAGAGTAGGGAGTAAATTTTACTCTTGAGACGCATTTTAGTTGGGGTAGATAACTAGTTTGTGTGGAAGTAGCAATTGAAATTCAGGAAAATTTACATGATTGAGTTAATTGTCTTCTTTCTTAAAAATTATATGTTTGGTTATGGATGTTGAATTGGTGGACTGAGAATGATAGAACTATATCTTGTGAGATCTTGAGCCTAATGGATGGATTCAACATTTATGCCATTCTCTTCTTTCTTGTGTGATTTTCACTCATGATAATGATCACTCTAGAACTTGCTTTGATTCTTTTTGAGGCTACGTTTCACTTGCATGCATGAACATGATTGAGGCCCTCTTTCTTAGCCAGCTTAACCAAATAGCCAACCTTGTTTTCAATATGATATCAAGCACTCTTTTGACTTCTTAAAAATTTTTCGATTCTTGCCAACCTTGTATATTTTCCTTTGCTTAACCCCTTTGAGCTTATTTGACCATTCTTTGTTTCTAACTCATTACGTGCCTTAAATGAAAAACCATGTTCTCACCCAACCTTAGGGAATAAGAGAGCATTGACGTTGTTATTTGATGAGTTCTTGAACAAGTGTGGGGGTGCATGTGCAGATTGGTTATATAAAAAAGAAAAAAAAAAAAGAAAAAGAAAAGAAAAAAAGAAAATATGTTTCTAAAAGAGAGAGAGAGAGAGAGAGTGATTATTGCTACAATCAAAAGAATGCACCATGTGATATATTCATACCTAGAATGGGGGTGGATGATTGGAAATAACAGGAATAGAAGGAGAATGTTCAAGCCTAAAGGAATTCAATCTACCAATTGATCTTTAACAAAACATTAGTTAGATATTGGTCATTGTCTGTATGAGAAAAAACTAAGAAAATCTCGGGAAAGTTAGACTGAATGTTCTCAAACATCTTCTCCACTCTAACTGTATCATAATGCTCTTCTATTCTCTTTGGTATTTAACTTGACATATCCATATTATTTCCACCTTTACCTTGACCTCACTACAACCTTGAATAAAGTCCTCATGATTTGTGTGTGCATGTGTTTTGAGTAGTGGAGAAGTAGAAGATAAGCAAGCATATGGTAGTGCAATTTTCATGGGTCGAATTGGTGAAATACCTACCTTTTAAACACTTGAGAGATTGAGAGTAAATTCTGTGAGGATCTATCATTCTTTACTCATGTTTTTTTTCAATTGAAGTATCCTTGCTTATTGATTTGAGATGTGAAGATGTGTTACCTCATGAATGTTTTAATTACTTGAATTTTTAATTGCTCTTCGTTCTTGAATGTCATTTGAAATTGAGTCTTTTAGAGTTTTTACCTTTTGAGTTTGTTTTGTTTTTCTTTGTTCCCTAGTTTTGGTTTTTTCTGTTTTTTGCCCGAGGACGTGCAAAAAGAGTAAGTGTGGGGGTGTTTGATAATTAATGATGTCCAGTTGTCGAATCTTGACTCGAGCAAAAAAAAAAAAAAAAAGAAAAAAAAAAAAAAAAAGAAAATATGTTTCTAAAAAAATGCATCTTCATAGCATCCCTAGCATTTAAAAAAAAAAAATCATGCATCTTCATAGCATCCCTAGCAAAAAAAAAAAAAAAAAGGAAAAAACTTGCATTTTCATGGCATTGCATTTCAAAAAAAATCATCATGCATTTTCACGGCAACCTTGACATAAAATAAAAAAAATCATGCATCTTCATAGCATCCCTAGCATTCAAAAAGAAAAAAAAGCATCTTGCATTTTCATGACATTGCATTTTTTTTAAAAAAAAAAAAAAGACGAGAAGGAAAAAAGAAAAAAAAAAATGTGTTTTCAAAGTTCATTCATTTTGTGCATCTCATGCATTTCATCCTATTGTTTGTTAAATGCTATTTTGTTTTATCATCTTGCATTTTCATGACATAAAAAAAAATGAAAAAGTGTTTTCAAAGTTCATTCATTTTGTGCATCTCATGCATTTCATCCTATTCTTTGTTAAATGCTATTTTGTTTTAATAAATCATCTTGCATTTTCATGACATAACATAAAAAAAAAAAAAAGAAAAAAATGAAAAATAGTTTTCAAAGTTCATTCATTTTGTGCATCTCATGCATTTCATCCCGTTCTTTGTTATTTTGTTTTAATAAATCAATTTGGTTTGAACCAGAGAGCCTAGGAAGGAAGAGACCAATCAAATCCATATTCACAAGCCTAGATCTCGGATCGTCAGAATGGTCACGATAACCCCGAAGATGAAAGAAGAAATCGAGTATGCAAGTAGATGAGATGAAAGAGATGATTATTGAAATGGCAAAATCTCAGAGGAGAATGGAGGAAATGTTGTTGGCCATGAGGAGACTATCAACTTGATTGGGGCCCTTTGGAAGTGCAGAATGACTGGGCGCATCCGCACCTGCCAACTATCACTTCCATAAGGACAAACCCTGGGATCACCACTGAAATTCCTGTTGAGGGAAGAACCTCGAACACTTTGCGTTGCTAGTGCTTCCTATCGGAGAAGGGTGTCGTTTTTCAGAGGATACTCGAAATGAGGTCCACGGTAATATCGGATTCATGGGGGAGCAACCACCATATAACCCTAACCTTCACTTTCCATACCAAACACCTACTCCTACATTTCCTTATTACCCCTCCCACCAATTTGTTCCAACCACAAATAGCACCCCAACTCCACAATTCCAAACCAACAATGGTCCCATACCATCACCATATGTACCAACTCGCCCATCTCATATCCGATATCCACTGTACCTCCACAAAATCACCCAAACCTCCAATGACCTCAACCAAACTTCCGAAATCGAGGTCGCTTCCATCCTCAAAACCTACCTCCTTTCCCAAGATTACCCATGTCAAACGCAGACTTATTCCAAAGGTTATTCGATGCTCACCTCATGTTGGGAAATCCTGTACGTCCTTTAGAGCCACCATTCCCAACATGGTATAATCCGAGTTTAACTTGCAAATACCACGGGGACATCCGTGGCACTCAATTGAAGATTGTGAATCTTTCAAGATCGCGTAAGGAAGCTAATAGCTTATGGAAAGTTTGACATTCAAGAAAAGCATGACTAGGCCTAGTGTTGTCGGCAACCTAATTCTTGATGAGGTAAATGCATGGGAGATGGAAGGATCACCCATAGGAAAGGTCGAAGCTTGCATGCACCAATTCTTTGAAGTAGTCGAAGTGGTTGAAGAAAGCGAGGTTGTAGTATCACTACACACCAATTTGCAACTATGAAAGAAGAGGAGAAGCAAAATGAAGAATCAAGTTGTGTTGAGGGTTGTTGGGATTTTAAGGTGCGAAGCAAAGAATTACTCGCTTCAAGGGTAATACAAGTGGGCAAGATGTAGATTCCTCGAAGAGGTCAATGTGGAGTTGGAGGAAATGGTGAGGAGCATAACTCGGGAAAGGAAAATGATGCAAAGACATTCCTCATCGAGGGAAATACTCCCGCACGGTCAAGATAATTGTCTCTGAAGAAGTCACTCATCCTCTAGCAATTTAAAACCTCTGAACAATGGGAGATCTGAGGATTTGATGGAAGTGGTTGCCAAAAAATCAGTGATGATGAACTTATGTTAACTTTCTTGGAGCATTGATGTAATAAATTCGCATGAATATCTTGTTTCCTTTCATTTTCAGTGTCTTTATTAATATTTACTTCTCTTTCACTTCTTCAAAGTGTCTTCCTCGTATTTGGGGGCCCATCGGACTCCAATTCTTGGTAATTCCCAGTTTGGTAGATGTCAACAAAGTTCACGTGTGTAAGTATCCTTTGCCTAAAAACAAAAAAAAAAGAAAAAATAATAAAAAAAAGAATAAAAATTAGAGCAAAGAAATAATCACTTGGTGTGTATCATCCTTTTCGTCTCTAAATTAAAATTTTTGAAAATGAGCAATCGAGATTTGAAATGAAGATTGGCCGTGTTTCTCTATCCCTCATAAGAATTCATCTTCTCTCGACATCCCTTTTGAGCTTGAAAGTTTCTTCAATAAACCCTGGACAAGGATCACCCCTACACTAGGGGATGACACAAAGTAAAGGTTGATTGTCAAGGTGACTATTTTGAAGCGTAAAAAGAAAAAACAAAAAAAACAAAAGGGAGATATCAAAAAAATGAGATGAAATAAGTTATGACAAGGGTGAATGAAAGAAAGTGAAAAGAAAAAGGAAGAAATGAGGAGCAAGAAGAGAAAAGTGTACTTGAAAGTACAAAGGCAATTGACAAAGTTTAACGTTGAACAAGGATCCTTGGTCCCGTTCAAACCCTTAAACAATTGTTTGAGCCTTATATCTTTCCTTCCATAACCCCTAACCTTGGCCACGTTACAAGCCTCAAAAAGTCCATTTTGATCATTGAAGGATTGTTGTCATTTTCACTAACTTTAATTTTGAGACAAAATGTTATGCTCATTTAAGAACCTAATTCATTGCTCTAAAAAAAAAAATAAATAAATAAATAAATAAAAAAAAAGGAAGAGAAAAAAAAAAAAGAGACTTACACTGGGCAAGTTGCTACCCCGTCTGAAAGTGGTCCCATATTGGGGCATGTTTCTCCTTAGTTCAATTTGACCTACATCGGGACAAATCTTTTGGGTCACTAGGGCGAATTTACCCTATTCGAGTCTTAAAGCTGGGGCAAATTTCTCTTGGTGCAATTTGCCCCAATTTGGTGTAGCCGTGACTTACACTGGGGCAAAATTTTGTTCACAAATGACATACTCTGAGCCAAATTCCTTTAATACCCTACATGAGGGTAGATTTTTGTATATACCTGATGAAAAAATGGTCATTGGTGTCCAATTGTCGAGTCAAGATCAATCATTCCATACTGGGGTAAAAAAAAAAGTAAAAAAAAAAATTTTTTCTTGCTATTCTATTTCTTGTGTCTTTACCCTTTGTAAATAATACCATTTTTCCGTAGTCAAGCTTCCAAGAACAATCTGGAAGTTGTTCGTTTCTTTTCTGTTGTACTTTTTGAGTTCATGAGTGTCAGTTACGTAATGCTTCAGGTAAAGTGAACATGAGTACAACACTATGATTTGACCATCTAATGGTAATCTCCTGATGAGCAATTCAGATTGAAGAGATCTTGGAGAGTCCCATTTGATGGAAAAGGAGGCACTCGAGCAAAAAAGCAAAAAAAAAAAGAAGAAAGAGAAAAAACTCGTTAGGTTGAAAACCCGAAAAAGGCGGCCTAAGCAAAAGTTAGAGCAAAAAAAGAAAAGAATGAAAAAGAGCACTGTTAGTCCGAAAACCCGAAAGGTCGGTCTAAGCAAAAGTTAGGGCAAATAAACGAGTAAAATCTCGAGAGAAAGTTGGCCGAAATGCCTTGAAGGGTGCACCAACCGGGGCAATTTTGAATTGCGTTTGATCACTACACGGGGGCAATTTTTGTTTGTATTCATTGACCATCTTGGGGCAAAATTTTTGAAGGATTAAGGAGAATTTGTGTTGAAGGAAGTAGCAACAGAGACAGGGACTGAATTATCAAGCAGTCAGTAGGAATCAACTGGATGAGAGATAAAGTGAAATACTGGGATAAAATTTTCTCTCAAGGAATCATCAAGCCATGGCTCATCTCATTTCTCAAAAGGAGAGCTGAGAGCGAAAAAGAAAGAAAAAAGAAAGAAAGGAGAAGAAGAAGGAAAGAACCAAAGCATGTGAACAAGGTTTGATTGGTCAAAGCTTTCCAAAGTCGTCCTTGGTTCAAATGTTTTTCAAATAAAATTTAGAAAATAAGAAAAAAAGAAAAAGAAAAGAAAGAAAAAAAAAAAAAGAGAAAAAAATAAAAAAAGAAGAAAGAAAAAGAAAGAGAAAGAAAAAGGGAAAAAATAAAAAAAAAAAAGAGAAAAGAGAAAGAAAAAGAAAAGAGAAGAGAGAAAAACAAAAAGAAAAAGAAAAAAAAAAGAGAGAAAAGCAAAGGAAAAAAAAAAAAAAAAAAAGAAAAATGAGAAAAATGAGAAAAAGAAGAAAAAAAATCTTTTGGATCAAGATGCTTATTCCATTGTCATTTAAATTTCGGGCATAGACATGATTGCCCATTGCCATTTAAATTTCGGGTCATGATTGCCCATTGCCATCTAAATTTCGGGCCGCAGTTGCCCATTGCCATTTAAATTTCGGACGCATGATTTCCATTGCAATTTAAATTTCGGGCATGATTGCCCATTGCAATTTAAATTTCGGGTCATGATTGCCCATTTCTTATTTAAATTTCGGTCATGATTGCCCATTGCCATTTAAATTTCGGGCATGATTGCCCATTGCCATTTAAATTTCGGGCATGATTGCCCATTGCCATCTAAATTTCGGTCACGCGATTGCCCATTGCCATTTAAATTTTCGCGATTGCCCATTGTCATTTAAATTTCGGGCCGCAGTTGCCCATTGCAATTTAAATTTCGGGCCGCAGTTGCCCATTGCCATTTAAATTTCGGGCCGCAGTTGCCCATTGCCATCTAAATTTCGGGCCGCAGTTGCCCATTGCCATTTAAATTTCGGTCATAGCGCATGATTGCCCATTGCCATTTAAATTTCGGGTCATAGATTGCCCATTGTCATTTAAATTTCAGACGCATGATTGCCCATTGTCTTTTAAATTCCGGGACTCAGTTGCCCGTTGTCATTTTAAATTCTGTTGAGCGCATCGGCTCCTGTCTTTTAATTCCTGTCTTTTACTTTTTGAGCGCATCGGCTCCCTGTCTTTTACTTTTTGAGCGCATCGGCTCCTGTCTTTTAATTCCTGTCATTTACTTTTTGAGCGCATTTGAGCGCATCGGCTCCATGTATTTTAATTTATGTCAATTCTTTTGAGCGCATCGGCTCCATGCATATTAAATTCTGTTGAGCGCATCGGCTCTTTGCATTTTAAATTCTATTGAGCGCATCAGCTCCATGAATTTTAATTCTTGAGCGTTTTGACGCTTTGCATGTTATTTCTCGCATTTGTTTTACATCTTGTACTTTTCCGGACAAAATTAGAGTTCATTTCTTTACTCACTTCTTACGACGATAATAAGAAGACCACAATTTTCTTATTATCTAATAAGAAACAAGTAAAGAGGGGCAACTGTGAACACCCAATTTTGACCGGACTACAATAAAAAATAAAAAATAAAAAATAAAAATAAAAAAAAAAAAAAAAAAGTCTCCACTTTCTATTGTTCCTCACTCACATTTCACTAATTTTCCTCACCTGCACACACTCATTTTTTTTTCTTCACTCACGTACACACTCACCCACTCCATCATCACTCTCCACTCACTTTCCAAAGACACACCCACAACATTTTTTTTTTTCTAAATTTTTTCCTACTCACTCACTTTCACTTTTGCACCCACTTCACTCATTCACGAAACCCATTCACTACCCGCACACACTCATGTTCCCACTAACTCCATTTTCTTTCTTTTTTTTTTTTTTTTTCTTTCTTTTCTTTTTTTTTTTTTGCTTTGTTACCTACTCCCACACTGACTCTTTCACGTAACACACACCAGCAGCTGCCTCAACTTCGCATGGCACACACCCACTTCTTTCTCACGAATAAGAAGCACACTACAGCATCAAGGCTAAGGGAGGATTCCTCTTCACTCACACTCATCTTCAACTTCTATATTTTTCACCTTCAACCTTCCATCTGAAGGGGATCTGAATCAAAAAATCCATCCCACACATCACAACCCATTCACGCAACCACCATCTCCACGGCCTCTTCCTCTCCCTCACGCAGACACCACATTGCTGCCAACTTCAACACCTCACCACCCTTCATCATATCCCCACCAACACTCCAATCACCCTTAACAACCACTCCAAACAGAGATCACCACATGCCTTAAACCTCTGCATTCCATCACCCTCACAACCTATATTTCCTCCATCTTCCACGTAAAATACTCACCAACACACCTCACCTTCCTCAAGCTCCCACCCTCCATCATCATCATCTCCATCAACCGAGTCAACTCGGATCCATTTCCCGCAAACTTCCCACCGTAACCACCTCCACCCTTCATCACCTAACCATTAACCACCACGGCCTACCACCCTTAACCTCTTCATGCACACGTAAACACCATCCCTTACCCATCTGCATTCATCTTCCTCCACAAAACCCTACTTAACTCCCATCTAAACCTCCATGCCATCACCTTTCATCTCCTCACCAAACTTCCCACCGTAGCCACCCAAACCTCCACCCATTCAACCATATACGTCCAAAGCCTCCATAACCTACTTCACCAACCATTCACGTAACCCATTACCCACCCTCTCCTCAAACCGTGATCACCACAAGCACCTCCATACACCTCCATAGTCAAACTCTTCCACAGTCACCCATTATCACTCACACCATTTTTAACCTTCATTACTCACATCTCCAACCTTTCTAATCCACCATAACATGACCACCCATTATCACTGACTTCATCGTTCAGACAAACAACCCACACAAACCATCACTCCCCTACCAATCCAACACCCGTCCAGCCGCCCAGCACCTCCACCACCGAGTTGCAGCTCCTGCGTCGTGAGCAGCGCCACCTCGTAAACTAGATCTGAGCTCCAACCAGCAACCACGGTCCTCGCGAGCCGCTCCTTCCACCGGACCACGAACCAGCGGTGCCATCCACCGTGCGCGAACCAGAGGCCACTCACTGTGGTTGAGCCACCAGAACCCAACCCTTCAACTCGCAGAAACGCCGCTCCCCTCGTAGAGAACCCGGATCTGCCTCCCATCGCACCAACCGCTGCCAAACCACCGCACCACAGCCGCGCCGTCGCGCTGCCTCCTTGCCGCTCGAACCAGGGCCCACGTTGCCACCATCGCTCCAACACCGTGAGTAGCACGAACCACACCTCAGCCACTTCAAATAACCAGAACCACCAGCAACTCGGTCCCCATGTCGCTGACAAAGGTGCGTCGCTGACGGAGGCACACCTCGCCGTGCTCCACCGTGATTCACCCTTCACCGTGAACCTGCCCAGATCCGGCCAGCAGCCGCGCACAAGGCCACCTTGAACCCGCGCGTCACCGCGACTCACCAGAGCCCCGCCGTCGCTCCATCGAGACCGATCCGTCGCACGCTGTGAGCCCCCTCTCTCCCACGCGTCTCGTCCTTCTCTCCCCCTCTCAATCTTTCATTTTTCTTCTTCTGTTTTGAGTTACAGAACCTCCTGATCCATCGTTTCCTACTTTTTTTTTTCTTTTTCTCTTTGATGGGCTAGCAGCCCATTTCCGTTCTAAAATCTTTTTTTTTATGGGCTAGCAGCCCATTTTTGTTTTAAAATCCTTTTTCTCTTTCGGTAATGCCAAGATAAAAAGGGTGGAATATAAAAGAAAAAAGAATCAAAATATGTTTTGAGTTTTAGGATTTAGTCATTGTTTGACATTGTTTATTTCACTTAATGGTATATTTTATGTTGTATTTTGTGATTAATGAAAAATAAAATAAAATAAAAAGGAAACGAAAATAAAAAATCTAAAAATATAAAAATAATATAAAAATAAAAATAAGTTTGCTTTTAGTTGTCTGATTTATGATGTTTATGTTTAATCTTCTTTGGTTACCTGGCTCGTGGAAACTTGGGTTTATTTGTTTGTTTTCGTATATTTCTTAAAAGAAAAATAAATAAAAAATAAAATAAAAATTTTTTAATCCATGCAATGACTAATGACGATGATTGAATAGCGGATGCTATTTTCAATGTCATTTGGATCATAAGGGTTTATTGAGTAGCTTGGTGCTAACTTGAACCTCGTGCAAGAATGGATTTGTTTTCAAACAAAATCCCTTTTCAAAAATCTCTTTCTTAATTAAAATCAACCAACCCACACTTATTTTATAAAGAACTACGTAACTTTGAGTTCCCCATTGCACCAGGGGATACGTAGGAGCAGAATTTCATTTCTGTCAAGCCAAATTTAAATTTTCACAATTTTGTGGTTTCGCTTTTTAATTACAATGTTTGTAAAAAAGGGGTAAAATAAATATTTTCAAAGATTGTTAAGAATTTGCACAATTGATTTAAGGTACCGTCTTATGACGGGTGCGTTAGGGGTGCTGTGGGATTAAGTTTCCACCCTTCCCTAAGCATAACCGACTCCCGAATCCAATCTGGTTCCAAAGACCATTTTCAAAGAAAGGTTTTCCAATTTTTCCAAATTCAAATAAAATTGGTGGCGACTCCATTTTTTAAATTTCATTTTCTAAAAATCCAATTTGAGTTGCTATTATTTTTCGCCGCGATCCCGGTCGCGATAAGGTTCAAATATTTTATAATGGCTTGAATCATTCCACTAGAGCCATGGTTGATGCATCTGCAGTTTAGTCTTTTAACACCAAAACTCTTAAAGAGGCTCAAGAATTATTTGAAACTATGGCTATGAATGAATATCTAATGCCTAGTGGAAAAATAATGGTTAAATAGGGAGTTATGGAGCTTGGCACCTTTGATGCCATACTTGCGCAAAATAAGACTCTTTCGCAGCAAATCGCCAATCTCACTAAGCAAATTGGCAACATGCAAGTAAGCTCATTCAACCATCAAGCTTTAACTTGTGATTTCTATTGGGGAAATCATGTCAATGGTGAATGCGAGGCAGACAACTCTAGTTTAACTTATCAAGATCCAGTTAACTACATGGGTAATCCTTCAAGACCCCAAGGTAACCCACACTCAAACATGTATAATCCAAGGTGGAGGAATCATCCCAACTTTTCTTTGAATAATCAAGGGATGTAACAAGCTTCTTAACAAGAGAAGAAATCTTCTTTAGAGATTGCTCTTGAAAAGTTCTTTCAAAAGGCATCTTCCTTTGTGAAATAGACTTCTAGTTTCATACAAGAAACACGGGCAAACTTTAAGAATCAAGATGCATTTATTCGAAGTATAGAAACTCAAATGGGGCAAATTTCAAGAGAGCTTGCAGAGAGACCTCCAGGTAATCTACCTAGTGACATTGTGGTCAATCCAAATGAGCATTGTAAGGTAATCACCTTGAGAAGTGGCAAGACTTTGGAAGGACACATAAAAGAAGCACCTAGCTCTTCAGGAATTAAGAAAGAGAAAAATGATATTCCTACAGAGATGTCTCAATTCAAGATGGCAGTAAAGAAGAAGAAGCTAAGGAGGAACAATTGAAAGTATAGAGAAAGAAGAAGCATCTTGAGAAAAACAAGGCATATGAACCATCACCATAAGCTAAGATCCCATTCCCTCAGAGGTTGAAGAAAAAGAATCAAGAGAGGCAATTCTCTAAGTTCCTAGATATCTTCAAGAAGCTGCAAATAAACATTCCATTTACCAAAGCACTGGAACAAATGTCATTTTATGCTAAATTCATAAAGGATTTTCTATAAAAGAAGAGAAAGCTCAAGGAAGATGAAACAGTGATGTTGACAAAGGAATGTAGCGCTATAATTCAGAGGAAACTGCCACCTAAATCGAAAGATCCAGGTAGTTTCACCATCCCTTGCACTTTTGAGAAGCTGACTATTGGGAAAGCTCTTTGTGATCTTGGGGCGAACATAAATCTCATGCCCATATCTATGATGTACAAGTTGGAAATTGAAAAGGTGAAGTCAACAATGATCTTCCTTCAACTAGTAAATCGATCTATCAAACACCTTTATGATATAGTTGAAGATGTGTTAGTAAAGATGGATAAGTTCATTTTTTTAGCTGATTTCGTAGTTCTAGATATGGAAGAATATGAAGACATCCTTCTCATTTTGGGCAGGCATTTCTTAGTATCTGGAAGAGCATTAATTGATGTGTAGCAAGGCAAGCTCATATTGAGAATGTAAGATGAAAAGGTCACATTCAGTGTCTTTGAGGCAATAAAACATCCTATGGAGGAAGAACAATACCTTAGGGTGGACATGATTGATTCTTTGGTTAATACAACATTAGAGTAGAACCTCCCAACATCTCCACTCGAATCAGTATTAGTTAACTCCAATGCCTTAGTGGATGATGTTGAGGAGGCAGCATCAGAGATACTTGAGTGCATAACTAGTTTGGATGTTTTTCCAATCTTTTCTCATTTAAACTTTCAGAAAGAAGAGCTGAAGAAAGAAGATGCAGTTAAAGAGGAACCACCAAAGCTAGAAATAAAGTCGCTTACTTTTAATCTCAAGTATGCTTTTCTTGGTGAGAACAACATTTTTCCAATAATAGTGAATGTTGATCTAAGCAATGTTGAAGAAGAGAAATTTTTTAGAGTTTTGAGAGAACACAAACTAGCTATTGGGTGGTCTATTGAGGATCTTAAGGGTATTAGTTCCACAATTTGCATGCATAAGATCCTAATAGAAGATGACTTCAAGGCAGTGATTCGACCGCAACGGAGATTAAACCCCCCCATGAAAGAAGTGGTGAGAAAGGAAGTGATGAAGCTCTATGATGCAGACATTATTTATCCTATCTTAGACAGTTCATAAGTAAGTATAGTACAAGTTGTCCGAAGAAAAGAGGGATGACAGTGATTGTCAATGACAAAAATGAACTCATTCCCACAAGAACTGTCACCGGATGGAGAATTTGCATTGACTACAGGAGGCTCAACAATGCAACATGGAAGGATCACTTTCCCCTTCCATTCATTGATCAGATGGTAGAGAGGATAGTGGGTCACACCTATTATTTCTTTTTAGATGGCTACTCTGGCTATAATAAGATCTTGGTGGCACCCGAGGATCAGGAGAAGACTACTTTCACTTGTCTATATGGAATCTTTGCATATCGAATGATGCCCTTCGGATTATGTAATGTTCCCGCAACTTTTCAAAGGTGTATGATTTCTATTTTTTCTGATATGATTGAAAAGTTTGTTGAAATTTTTATGGATGATTTTTCTGTATTTGGATCTTCTTTTGATTCTTACCTATCTAATCTCTCTAGTTTTGGAAAGATATCAGGAGACTAACTTAGTGTTGAATTAGGAGAAATGCCACTTCATGGTACAAGAAGAAATTGTTCTGCGACATTGCATCTCCTCATGGGGAATTGAAGTGGATTGAGCAAAAGTGGAAATTATTGAGAAACTACCCCTTCCCTCCAATGTCAAGAGAGCAAGAAGTTTCCTCAGGCATGCTGGGTTCTACAAGAGATTTATAAAAAATTTCTCCAAGATCACTAAACCCTTATGCTAACTGCTTGTTAAAGATGCACCATTTGTTTTTTATCATGACTATTTAAATGCATTTAATGTTTCAATGAACAAACTTATTTCTACTCCCATTATTGCTGCTCTTAATTGGCATTTACCTTTTGAATTAATATGTGATGCAAATGATTTTGCTATGGGTGTTGTTTTAGGAGAGAGAAAAGATAAAGTTTTGTATGTCATTTATTATGTAAGTAGGGTCTTAAATAATGCATAACTTAACTATGCAACCACACAAAAAAAATTCTTGCAGTAGTTTTTACATTTGATAAATTTCGTTCTTATTTAGTGGGTTCAAGAGTTATTATTTATACTGACCATTTAGCTTTAGAATATCTCTTGACTAAATAAGATGTAAAACATAGATTGATTAGAAGGATTTTGTTGTTATAGGAGTTTGACTTGGAGATTCGAGACAAGAAAGGAACAGAAAACTTGGTAGCTGACCATTTGTCAGAATCACACTAGAAGGAGGTTCAGAAGAAGAACATGTACCAATAAAGGAAGATTTCCCAGATGAATAGTTGTTCGCTCTTCAAATCCTCCTTTGGTATGTGGATTTTACAAATTACAAGGCTGTTGGATCATCCTATCAAAGCTGACATGGCAACAAAGAAAAAAGTTCCTATATGATGCCAAGTATTATATTTGGGATGAACCATTTTTATTTAAAAAATATGTTGACAGTGTGTTGAGAAGGTGCGTTTCGGATGAAGAAGCGCTAAGCATCCTATGGCACTGTCATGGTTCTGACTATGAAGGTCACTTTAGAGGTAATAGAACAATAACAAAGGTATTACAATCTAGATTCTATTAGCCTACATTGTTTAAAGATGCTCATAAGTTTGTTGAAAGTATGACAGGTGTCAAAAAGTTAGCAACATCTCTAGAAAGCACGAAATGCCACTGAACAACATCCTAAAAGTGGAGTTGTTTGACGTCTGGGGAATTAAATTTATGTGCCCTTTTTGTAATGTCCTAATATTATTACTAGTGACATATCCGAAATTATGCATTAGTAATCATATTAGAGTATGTCACTTAGATCAATATCAATTTTTTTTGAAGAAATATACTTTTAATATACAAAATATGAGCCTGAAGCGGAAGTACATATTACATAACAATAGAACTGTGTTATATACAAATAATACATCAAAGCACGTCAAAATATATCAAATACATCATATGCCACTAAGGCACCAAAAATGGTATACAACCATATACATTAGTCAAATCAAAATGGAACATAATATGTAAAGGATCCGGTTCTTCTTCACGTCTAAGGTCTGCATGAAGGCTTCTTGGAATCATTATGGAAATAAAAAAATGGGGTGAGAATCTCACAATTCTCATTTTAAAAACGTGTCATCATAATCATTCTAGTTATTTTGGAAAAAAATCATTTCAAATTATAGTATAATCGGTGGAAAGATGGTTAAAGTCAAATCAAGTCTTTTTCCTTCTCGAAACAAAGGTTCATTTTATATCATTTATCAAAAATCCTTTTAGTAATTAAATCAATCATCAAATCCTATCAAGATCTCAAATCATATTTAGAAATCCATTCACGATAAACTTATGCAATAAGCTATCTCATAATGGTCATCTATCAATCATTATCATCAATCATCTTTTTATCAAGTGGTATGGAGGGAATTATCCATCCTCATAATACCATTCACTTAGTAGTAGTCTACTTTTAGGTTAGTGTGCTTTAACCTATTTATGACGATCTATTTGCTACACAGAGCTACTCCGAGTAACCCAAATCATGTCCACGACAAATAAGGGAATTATCCGTCCTCATTCCAAAATTATGAGTAGTGAGGGAATTATTCGTCCTCAACTATATTGATAGGGAGAGTATCATCATTCCTCACACTATCTCTAATTTAGGAATACCTCAAGTAGAGAGGGAATTATCCGTCCTCAACTACATTTCATCCAGGGTGAGGTCAGGTAAAGAGGGAGGGAATTATCTGTCTTCAACCTCAATAACTTAGGTGGTAAGGGATTATCCCTCCTCAACCACCATTTCCAAGTCTTCCCCAAGGACAAAGGATATCCTAGATAATGGGTTACTCATAAAAATTAATCATTATTTTAATCTTCATTCTCAACATGCATGTAATAAGATATTTCATCATATCATAGCATATTACATCAATATCTCATCAATCATGCAATAGAATATTCCATCATATGATCTCATGTAATGGCATCATGATTTTCATAGCAAAGATCATATAATTAGAATTTCACAAATCCAAAGCAATAAATTCTTCAATGAAATACCCTTACTAGTATCTTAACATTCTTTAAAAAGCATATAAAAAAAATCAAACAAGTAGGAGACTCTATTATATCAAAATAATTATCTTGGAAAGTTCTGCTTTGGGCACTTAGACGACCACTCTCTAATGCCTAGGCGCTGGGATGGCAGAGAGCTGCCTATTTCGTTTTAGCCGCTGGCACATGGGCAGTGAGCATTGGGCTCTCAGGCCCCCAAACACCAGAAATGTTGCTCTATTTTTTCCTAGGTGCTAGCACTCAAGCGCTCAGCCTTGGCACTCAAGCGCCACACGGGCACTCGGGCGCTCCACTCTGGGCACTTAGGTGCCCTACACGCATCCTGAAGCATCAAGTTTTTGGGTTTTGGGCGCCTAGGCGCCAAAACACTAGAAACCTAGAAACAGATCCTCTGTTTCTCTAAACCAAATCCAAGCAAAGGCATTCCAAAAACCACCAACAAAACATTAACTTCATCATATTCAAGCATCCAAAACACTTGCAAAGGAACAAATCAAATATGAGTTTCAAACCCATTTCAAATCTTAAAGTTTTTCAAGAATCCAAATCGAAGTTTGAACCTTAAGTTCATAATCAACACATAAAAACATCATCATCATTTAT
Organism: Ormosia semicastrata; assembly: GCA_029884595.1. NCBI lineage: Eukaryota > Viridiplantae > Streptophyta > Magnoliopsida > Fabales > Fabaceae > Ormosia > Ormosia semicastrata. Next base: position 26,406,596 of record JAQQTO010000056.1, read on the forward strand.
CAACTCAAATCTCAACAAAGCATCAATCCATCATTCTCAAATAGGAGAAGAAGATGAACAAATTTAAGAAAACCCCTACCTCAACTTGTCACCTTCCTCTTTCCTTTTCATTTTCTTCTTTCTTGGTTACTTCCTCCTTCTCCTTCACTTGTTTCTTTCTTGTGCTTCTTTTTCTCCTTGGTTGGGCGTGAAACCGAGAGAGAATAAGTGAAAGTGAAAAGTGAGAGAATGAGAAGGAAACGTGAGAAATAAGAGAAATGAAAACCAAAGTCAAATATTAGGTAGAAGGTAGCAGAATGAAACAGTGGAGACATGGGAAAACTTTTCAAAAAAGAAAATCCAACTGATAAGCTTTTATCTGCTAAGAACACTTTTGTCTTTCAGAAATGAATTTTCTAACCTTCATAGGTATCGTAAAAAATTCTAGGATTTCATCATGTTCTCTGCTTTACCATTCCACTAATTTCATTATACTGCATTATTAGTCTCTAAGTTTCATTATTCTTTTCCTAGGTTAAATTAAACCTATGGAACTGAATTAAGAAGCTTTCAAATATCCATTTTAATTGTTCATGACTTAGAAATAAATTTTTCTCATTTATTTCTATCTTTTTTTTTGTCATTTTCACAAAGGTCCAAATTTTATAGGAGCTATTTCTCACATTTAGTGCTATAAATTTATGCTCAAACAATGTCAGCTAGTTACTAGAATTAACTAGTATCCTATACCGGTGTTATTGAGCTTCTATAGCCCTGATTAAGTCTATTGGGTTGGAGAGAATGTTACACTTTCCCTTCCTCATTTTCTAATCAATTCATATTAGTGGCTGTTCATATGTCCAAATGGGTGGAGGTCATTACCACACCAATTAATGATGCTAAGGTGGTTATCAAGTTCATTAAAAAGAACATTTTCATTAGATTTGGCACCCTTAGGGCAATAATTCGTGATGGTGGGAAACATTTTTGTAATAGACAGTTTGAGTTTATTTTGAGCAAATTTGGTGTTTAGCATAAGGTAGTCACCCCCTATCATCCCCAGTCAAGTGGTCAAGTAGAGGTTTCTAACAGGGAATTGAAAAGCATATTAGACAAGACTGTTAATACTTCTAGGAAGGATTAGTCACTTAGGCTAAATGATGCATTATGGGCATATAGGACTGCATTCAAAACTCCTATTGGTTTGTCTCCATACAGGCTAGTCTTTGGTAAATCTTGTCATCTCCATGTGGAACTTGAACATAAAGCTTTTTGGGTAGTTAAATTTTTGAATTTTGATGTGAAGGCTGCGTGCAAGAAAAGATTGCTACATATGAATGAAATGGAGAAATTCATAAATGAAGCCTATGAAAATACTCGTCTATACAAGGAAAGAACAAAGTTGTGGCATGATAGAAGAATCACCTCAAGGCACTTTGAACTAGGTCAGCAAGTTCTGTTGTTTAACTCAAGGCTGAAGTTGTTTCCAAGTAAATTGAAATCTAGGTGGTCGGGTCCATTTCAAGTTGAGGAAGTTTCACCCTTTGGAACAATTGAAGTTGTAGAACCTCATTGGGGAAGAAGCTTCAAAGTCAATGGACAAAGATTGAAGCACTACTGGGGAGGAGAGATTGATCGCCAAAAATCCTCTTAGGCCCTCAGCCAACCCAACTAAGAATTTGAATCGTCGAGCTAATGACGATAAACAAGCATTTTTTCGGAGGCAACCCAAGTTTCTTTTCCCTTTTGTTTTACTTTATTGCATTGCTTTTGCATTAGTTATTTTATTTATTTGATTTGATTTTTTATTAGTGTTTTTGAAGTTTTCCTCTTCAAATTTGAGTTAATTGTTTTAGTTGGTTGTTTAGCAGAAGAGTGATTTGTTAATAATAGAGTTAGTTGGTAGAGTGTGTTCTTGCCTTAAGTGCCCAAAAATTGGGTTCTTAAGCGCTCATCACCTTTGCTCTCTGCCACTCAGTGATTAGGAGCCCAAAAGTGAACGCTTAAGTGCTCAATGCTTTGTCTCTCTGCCAACCAGTGCCTAAGCAGTGAGTTTTTCACTACTTAAGCGCGCCACACCAGATTAGGCGCTACTTTCTATCAACCAATGCTTAAGCGGTGAAAAACCCATCGCTTAAGTGCGCAATAGTAGACACACAGCTTTAAGTGGGTTTTCTAACCCACTTGCTGTATTTTCCCCAAATCTCTCTTTTCGAATCCCTAACTCTCTCTTCCACCTTCATCTCAAATCCATCTCAATCACCTTTAATCCTTCCAAACACTAACCCAACCCCATTCCTACACCAAAAGTGCACCTAATCCTCATTCTCAACCTCTCCAATTCGTGAAAAATCTCCATTGAATTACCCATTGCAGACCTAGGGCGTGGAATTTGGGGAAAACGTAGGAACCTCTAATTAGTGCTCACTCAACCCACAATCCTCCTTTATTTAGGTATTTTCTTCAATTCCTACTTGTCTAAGGTTAGATTTTCGCATTAGAAATTGTTGAATACTCATATAGCGATTTTGAGATTTGTGGGTGTTTGGGGGTTTTTTGAATTTTGTGGGATTTTGATAGTTTGATAGCTTGTTTGTTAAAGAAAAACTTGGATAAATTCTCTTTGTGAGTTGATGGATTGTTTTGATAGCAATTTTTAGCGCTTAATTTGTTAAATTTACTAGCAACTTTGAAATGCTCACTATGTGTTTGATCAAATTCTCACTATGACATACTTGTTTTGAATTATTGATGGATTGATGTTATTGATGATTAGATTCTAATAAATTGATTTTGATGGATTGATTTTGATGAGTGATTCTATTGATTTTGAAAATGTCTGATGGGTTGAGTTGATTTTGTGAATGCCTTGATTATCTTGGTACTTTGGATATGTTAAACTAAGCAAAGATTCACTGGTTGTACTCCTCTTTTGTGTAGGAATAACTTTATCCAATGGCTCCAAACAAAAAGAGAAAGGAGACGACAAGGTCAAGTTCTAGAACCGTCATTTTCGATGACCACCATTTCCGCTCTCCTCAACATGAAGAGCGATATAGGAGAGTAGTATGCAAGAAGGGTACAATCGGAGATAGGGGTTTCGAACTACAGGGCGAGAGGTACCGCCCCATTCTTAATGAAATTAGGCAGAGAAATTGGGAAAAATTCTATGCACCACCTCAACCAAGTCGACCTATGTTGGTTAAGGAGTTCTACACCAACAACTTCAATGAGAAGAAGAAAAAAGGACTCCCATTGACATATGCTGAAAGATTGAAGACCTATGTGAGAGGTCATTAATTTTGGTTTAGTAAGGATGAATTAAATGAGCTGCTTGGTACAAGGGTCGATTTTCAAAGAGCTAGGTATTGTGGATACGCCAGATTATGCAACCAAGGACTGGGCCAAGAGGGGGTGCTCCAAGAACTCTGCAAAGAAGGTGCCGCTTGGGAATGTTATGTTAATGATGCACCAAAGCATCTTAAAAAAAGTGGTTTGAAGCCTATTCCCAAAGCCTAGTGCACATTTATGCAAGCCACTTTACTTCCCTACTCCGACACATATGAGGTAACTGTAAATAGGGCGCTACTTATCTACGTCATTGTGACTGGTTTACCAGTGAATGTGGGACAAGTAATTGCTTCACACATTAATCACTTAGCTCACAGTGACGTGACTAAGTTGGCATACCCCTCTATCATCACCAAAATCTGCTTGAAGGAAGACATTTCGCTGGAAAATGACGTGGAAGAAAGACTAGCTCCTTCAGTGGACTCTTATATACTTGATGCATACTTCAGCAAGGACGGTGTGCCGATCCAACATCCTACCCTACTAGCTCTTTTCAGACAGAAGAGGCAGCAATAACCTACCGAGAAAAGTTAACCAGGGTCAAGCGAGAAGTGCGAGACTGCAGAGGGATGTTAACTCACCTTACCCACTGCATGATTGGAATGGAAGGAATGATTCACATCCTAGCTTCTTACCTGAACTTAGATCCTAACGAACTTGGAGGCCTTCCCCTCTACATCCCATAAGAGGAGCAAAAAGAGGAGGAAGATGATGAGGATGAGGAGCAGGACTGAATACACCACTAAACAATGAGCTTTTCTTTACCCTTCACTTTTATTTTTTGTTTTTACTTTTTATTTGTTAATTGCTTATATTTTGTTTGCATAGTGGGGGCATTATTTATCTTAAGTTTGGGAGAGAGCTTTGCTATTTTTGTTTTGAGTTTTCTTATTTTCTATTGTTTGTTAGTATTTTGTTTTGAGTCACATTGTTGAAATTGAGTATACTGGTATGTTGATTTGAATATCCAATGATTGCATGCACTGTGGATTGATCTCTTTTGTTAGGAAATCACATGAGAATTCTGGAATTGTGTTTATCTCTATTGCAATAATTATGTATGAATGTATCTCTCATCTTTATGTTTGATAGACCATGAAATATGAATGCATGTTAAGCTTAGAGAAAGTTTATGAGAATTCATGTGTGTGGATTACTTACATCTAGAAGTTATTTAGATTCTCTCTTGAGGCAAAATTCTAGACAATGCATGATTAAGAAAATGATAAGGCATTCTTTGAACTGTTTGGATCTTTCAAGCTAACTTATAAAAACATTAAATCCCTAGGTCCCCTTTTGCAACCTTGTTTGTTTGACCTTTATTTCTTTTTTTTACCTACATTTTCGATTCACATACCCATAACAAAGAAAAAAAATTTCCTCACACACACCCTTTTATTGAGTGCATATCTTGTATTATTTTATTATTCAAGCCAACTAATTAGTTATCTTTGTGCATGAAGTATTGAAAGAGTTAAGAAAAAAAAAGATGACAAAGAATGGAAGTAAATGAAATGAAAACTATTTCATAATAATAATAATAATAATAATAAAATAAAATGATTGACTCTTATGCTCCATTTTGCACTTATTCAATATTTTGTGACTTGAATTTTGAAATTTACATGATTATGTATCTCAACTTTTGATTTCTTTATCCTACCCCTTCTTTCTTAACTCTCATCATTGGCCTTACATTACAAGCTTTAAAAAACTCTTTTGATCCTTGGTTATGTGTTGTTTACATTAGTGGAGAGAGAGATGAAAAATAATCCTATAGATACAGGTTTGATGTGCATTTGTAATTTTATAAACATATCTGGGCTTATACTTTATGAGTATAAATTATTCTTACATTCATGTCTATGAGAAGTCATTTATGCATGAAAATTGCATGTGTGAGTCGATTTAATAATTGGATTGTATATGTATGATGCCTTGAATTGAGGTTTTGAAGCAGATTTTGAGGATATGAATGATTTTTAATAACCGGTATTGCCCAATTTGAGTCTGCATGTTTTGAGCTTTTAGTTGTTTATTCTTTTGGTTTTGTTTTGAATTCTTTTTCTTTTTTTGCTTGAGAACAAGCAATATCATAAGTTTGGGGAAGTGACGAACCTGTAAAAACTCATGTTTTTATATTTCAAAATCTTGGTTTTTACCCTCTTCCAATCCCTTTTGATTGAGTTTTATTCTTGAATTTTATCAGGTTTTTACTATTTTAAACTTTGTTCTCATTACGTGCTTTATTTGTTTTATTAGGTGGTTACACATGGAAGAAGACTGGATGCTTGAACAAGGAGCAAAAAAGGCATAAATGAAGTTGTTGTTTAAGCGTCCAACTTCCCACCGATTAAGCGCCTAAGCACAGAAAAAGAAGTGATGCACGCTTAAGCGCCCAATTTCTGAGCTCTTAATCAGTCAAGCACATAATGCATCGCACTGTGTGCCTAAGTGCCCCAAAATTGAGTGCTTAAGCGCTCAGTACGTTTAATGACGCGTTTTGCTGTCTATAAATAGAAGAAGTGATGTTTTTGGGTAAATATTCAGAGAGAGAAAGCGGAGACATGAACCCTAATTTGACGTGGGAGCATCCAGGCTTGAAAATTAGGAATTTTCTTCAACCTTTCCACCTATCTTCCATGGAATTTGTTGGAATTTCTTCTTTATTTTCTTCTTTCTCCATGTGTAGATAAACTTCTCTAGTTAGGATGATGATGGATCTTCGTTCTTAGATGATGTAAATTTGTTTTTGTGTTTAATTTAAGTTTCTATTTCATGATTTATGTATTTATCTCTTCTCTTAATGCTTTTTTTGAATTGGTCATTCTTGGAATGTTTTTAGGGTTTATGTATGATATGGGGAAATTGTATATGAACCTAAAACTTGTGATAAACACCTCAATTTCTGCCATCGCTGGGAATAGGCATTATAGATTGTGTGGTCATACTTTTTATTCCCTCGATTTTGATAAAGTCTTCTCTATTTAAGGTTATACTAAGAGATTAGTTAACTCATAGTAGTGTAAAAATGATTAATATATCAATGGATTGAATATTGATTAATTTTGGAAATTTGATCATGAATCATGGAATAAAACTGAGTTAAACTAATCTTTGAATTTGTATCAAAAGTGTTCAAGTGAAATATGAGCTCTAACACTTTGATATCATTGTTTTTCATCCTTTTGTCTAATTGATTAATTTTACTCTTATTAATTTTGAATATTTTCTTGTTAATTTTTCTTTATTTATATTCTTATCACATCCCAATTTTTGATAACTTAAATAGTATTGATTTAACAAATTGAGTAATTGACAACGTAATTCTCGTGGGAACGATACTCATTCTTATCATTTTATTACTTTTGCTATTTAGTACACTTGTCAATATCACAACACAGTTACTTATAGCACAAAAATTGTTGACAAATAGAATTTTTCCTGATATTCATATTAAAAACAAGTCAGTTTGTACTAGAGAATCCCTAAAGGAAGAAATTCCCTTTCCCGAATCGAGATTTGGAATCGAATTTGTCTATTAACAAAAACCACACTAAACACTAAGCTGTCTCTTTTTTCTAATTTTTCATGCACCTGCAGCTTGAGTTTTCCAAGTCTGGGCTTATTCGGCTTCTTTTTGAACATAGAGGCCTATCAATCAATATATGATACCCGAGGTTCTGTTTAGAGATTAATACCTGACTTTTACTAATAACTTAACTTATCATGACTTGGTATTGATCTACTTACTCCAATCCTTGTGCAATGAGAATTAGATGGTTGTAATGTACAAATACTTTACTAAATATGCTGTATAATATTATTAAGATAAGTATGGCAAATGTATATTACTTTTCAAGGGAAAAGAGTAAAGGAAATAATGTGAATACAGGGGTTCTAACTACTGCTACCAGCCTGAAACGCCAGAGACTTTGGTAATATGGCAGCATATGCAGTTTCAAGCATAACTTTAGCCACAAGGTATCAAATAACTTTCTACTTAATTCAAATGAAAGCTAATATAAAATATTTTTAGTGATATAAATCTTAGAGTGTTCATAATTTGCATGTGTTCCCAGTTTTGAATGCTTAGAGTGAATTCTGTAAAATCTTGCTGAAAGTTGTTATGCTGTAATGGTTTGACAGATTTGGGTTTTCCATGCATATCTTTATATATAGTAACCCAAAATTTACAAAACCAGTTACGTTTCAAACCTAAGACATATGGTATCAAATGATAAAAAGCTAGAACTTTTACACTTACCTAATAGTGCCAGTTCCCGTGCGATGTTGGCACAAATTCTACAGAATTGAGTGGGTGAACAATCTTTAAAAACTAATGTATAAATTCAAGTTATGGCAATCCAAATTGAGTACCACTTTGTGCATTTCAAAGCTAACATGTTGGACTACCTATGGTCAAAATTTCAGAAATTAAACTCTTTAGATATGATGACAGTGCATGATCAAAGAATAGAGAAATTCTGCATTACTCATTCCTTGACATGGAAGGTCAGTTAATTAAAAGGACTAAGTTATGGCCAGTATCCTCAATCTTTGATTATTTCTTGACCTGAATTAATATATGTAGGCATGTAATATAAGAGGGAAGAAGTTATAAATACCATAACTCAATAGTTGGTCACTACTTAGATCTACTTAATGGTTTGTGATGGAATTACCAGCATATTGTGTTATGCATCAGAACCCAATATCTCATGCAGCAGCGGCCCAAGAAGCCCAAAAGGAGTATTACAAGCAGCACAACAAGGCTTGGCTGAAAATAGGCCCAAAAGGATTAAAATGAAGCCAATTCACCTCAAAGACTATGTTATTTAGTCAGGAATATTCCAGAATAGCTACTGTCATTATCCTTTATTTAGCATTGGTAGTTTGTTAGCCAGGTGGCACTTGATCCTGTAAATGAGGAACTGAAATATTGTAAGCACAAATTGGTATATATGCCAACTATAAATTGAATACAGAAAAATAGAAAAGTATTATAAGAATTTATCTCTCTTCTCCCTGAGGCTTCCCTACGTAGGATTCAATCTTCTTCTCTACTCCCCTCTATTCTTCGTTAACATTGGTGCTTTCATACCCTAAACCATGCCCCACAACCCACCTGCAAACCCTGACCTTCCCCAACTTGATGCAGCCATCACAGCCATTAATAATACCCTGCAACAAATTCAACTCACCCAAGAACAATTCCAGCTTACACAAGACCAACGCCATGAGAACTACCTATCCACCTTCCAAACACTGCAACACCAAATTGCCCACACCACCTCACCTCCCCTACACAGAAAAACCACTGAAACCACCCAAACTTTACCTCCAAGCTTTTGATGGATCTAACCCCCTAGAATAGATTTTCCAAGCAGATCAATTTTTCAGTCATTATGCCATTCCTGTTTCCCAACGCTTGGCCCATATCTCTCCCTATATGAGTGGTGACACCTTAGCTTAATACCAATGGCTATACTCTGATAGGTTACTCACCTCTTGGAATGAATTCAAACACGCTTTGGAGACACGTTTTGGGCCTTCATCCTTTGAGAATCACCAGCAGGCACTCTTTAAACTTCAACAAAAGTCCACTGTATCTGATTACCAGAAGGAGTTTGAGAGGTTATGTAATAGGGTGATTGGCCTCCCTGCCAATGTCATCCTTGATTGTTTTATTTCTAGCTTAAAATATGAAATTCAACATGAAATGGCCATATTACAACCTGCAACCATCTCCCATGTCATAGGTTTAGCCAAACTCATTGAATTTAAACACCTAGCTAGCCGATCCATTCCATCAACACCTAGATCGTACCACCCTAAATACAACCCTCCCCTCCACTTATTTCATCACAACCACCCCTATTACCTGCACCTAACCCACGCCTAGCCCTTCCTGCACCCATCAAAATAATGACATTCCCTATCAAATATGTTTCCCCTTCTGAAATGCAGGCCCGAAAAGCTAAGGGACTTTGCTACCATTGTGATGAACGTTATGTCCCAGGTCATCGTTGCAAAACAAGGCAATTTCTCCTTCTATTAACTGATAAACCTGAGGAAAATGTATCTCCTGAACTACCAAATGACCCATCCCAGTGTTATGTCCTACAAGAACCCTCCCCACCACCTATGCCACCCAATTTCCTAGCTCTACCACACGCTCCCCCTCTTGCAGAAACTGACACCCCCACCTGACCCAATACCCGATTCCTTTTACTTATCCTTCCATGCCATGACCAGCCACCCATCCCCAAGAACTCTCCGATTTCAAGCCACCATCCATGGCCATCCTGTTTTGGTTCTAGTTGACACAGGAAGTTCTCACAATATTCTCCAACTAAGGATTGCCTCCTTCTTGGACCTCCCGGTCTCTACCTTGCCCACCTTTTCAATTATGGTTGGCAATGGAGCCAAACTAGAATGCAAGGGTCATTGTGTTGATGTTCCAGTTGTGGTGGCCAAGACAACATTCACCATTTCTTTTTATCTAATTCCAATATATGGGGCAGACATCGTATTGAGGGTCCAATGGCTGCAAATGTTGGGTCCTTTTGTATCGGATTTCACCATCCCATCTATGCAATTCTACTATAAGGGCCAACTAATCACCCTAAAAAGGGCTGCCTCTAACCGGATTGCACACAGATTCCATTGCAACATTTCATGCCATCTTAATGTTACCCACCCTTGACAAAAACCCTCATAACCCTTGTGAGGATTCCCTGCTCCTAGGCCTCACAGTTGATGACCTTAACCACATAAACTCTCTACCTCCTGACTTAGCCAAACTCCTTCACCTCTATGCCCACATATTTGCCAAGCCACATGGCGTACCCCCAAACTGCCCCCATGACCACCATATCCACCTCCTTCCCAACTCTAAGCACGTTAACACCAAACCCTACCGCTACCCTCATTTTCAAAAGGAAACCATCACCAAATTGATCGTTGAAATGCTAGATGAGGGAATTATCCGCCCTAGCACTAGTTCTTCCTCATCCCCGGTGCTTTTGGTTAAGAAAAAGGATGGCTTATGGTGGTTTTGTGTGGACTACCGCGCCTTGAATGCCATTACTATTAGGGATCGCTTTCCCATTCCTACTATTGAAGAGTTATTGGATGAACTTAATGGGGCTACTTATTTTTCAAAGATTGATCTTCGATCCGGCTATCATCAAATCCCGTTGGTGCCCGAGGACATCCCAAAACAGGATTCTGGACTTTTGATGGCCACTATGAATTTCTTGTAATGCTGTTTGGGCTTACAAATGCCCCATCCACTTTCCAAGCCGCTATGAATGACTTGCTAAGACCATTCCTTCGCCAGTTCGCATTAGTGTTCTTCGATGACATTTTGATCTTTAGCACCTCACAGGGTGAACACTTACAGCATGTGGAGCAAGTCCTTTCCTTACTCTCTACTAACAAGTTCTTTGCTAAGCTTTCAAAGTGTCATTTTAGGGTGCACTCTGTGGAGTATTTGGGCCACATTATATCCGGACAAGGGGTGCAAGCTAACCCCGGGAAACTCCAAGCCATTAAGGATTGGCCACCTCCTAACTCTCTTACTACTCTTAGAGCCTTCCTCGGCCTCACGGGGTTCTATTGGCGGTTTGTCCACAACTATGCATCTATTGCTACACCCCTCACTGATTTACTTAAAGCTACTAATTTCTCTTGGCTAGAATCAACATCTAACGCATTTAAATTACTTAAGACAGCAATGGAAAATTTACCTGTGCTTGCTTTGCCTAATTTTTCCTTGCCTTTTGAAGTAACTACCGATGCTTCTAACACTGCTATTGGTGTTGTTCTGTCCCAGAATAGTCATCCCATAGCCTTTTTCAACAAGATGTGTAACCGCATGGCCGCCGCTTCAGCCTATGTCCGGGAGCTCTTTGCTATCACTGAAGCTGTCAAAAAATAGAGGCAGTACTTGTTAGGCTCCACATTTAAAATTTTCACTGACCACAAGAGTTTCAAAGCACTTATGACACAGCATATTCAAACTCCAGAGCAACAGAAGTGGCTTACTAAGTTGGTGGGATATACTTATGAGATTCATTACAAGCCCGACAAGGACAACGTTGTGGCGGATGCACTTTCCAGAATTCCTGAACCTTCTTCTAAGGTATTCAACAGTATTAGTTCCCCTATTTTGCCTTTACTGGATTCCCTGCAAAGCTTTTATGTCAATAATGCAGTAGGACAGAAAATAATTTCTAAAGTGAATCAAGATCCTGAAATGCAACAAAAGTTTACTCACAGAGTTGGCTTACTGTATTTCAAAGATAGAATTTTTATACCTCATGATTCAGGGCTCATTCCCAACTTGCTAGCTGAGTTTCACTCTTCTCCCATTGGGGGCCACTCAGGCATCAAGGCCACTCTTGCTCGGCTCTCAACTATCTTTTATTGGCCTAGAATGCATGCAGTAGTCAAGGACTTTGTCAATCGTTGTTCTGTGTGTCAGCTCCATAAAATAACACCCTAGCTCCCTATGGTTTGCTTCAGCCCTTGCCGATTCCGAGCCAAGTTTGGGAGGATATCTCCATGGACTTCATTACCAACTTGCCATCCTCAACCAACAAGACAATGATTTGGGTGGTCGTCGATCGTTTAACCAAATTTGCCTATTTTATAGCACTCCCAACTGGGTTTACAGCAGCCTCTCTAGCTTCCACATTTTTGGCTGAGATCTATCGCCTTCACGGAGCTCCCAAAACTATCGTAAGTGACCGCGACAAGGTTTTCGTCAGCAAGTTCTGGAAGGAACTCTTCAAAGCCTTGGGTGCCACCTTAGCTTTCAGCAGTGCCTATCATCCACAGACTGACCGGCAAACCGAGGTGCTGAATCGATGTCTGGAAACATATCTCCGGTGCTTTGTCAGTGATGAACCCCATCACTGGACCCGCTTCCTACCGTTGGCTGAGTTTTGGTATAATTCTTCCTACCAGTCCACCATTGGGATGACCCCGTTCGAAGCCCTTTACGACCGACCACCGCCATCAATTCCGTCCTACTCTCCGGGGAGCTCCAAGATCAAATCGTTGGATGCAAACTTGTCCCTGCGACAACAAATTCTCAAAACTCTGAAATTCAACTTGAATAGAGCTCGAAACCGTATGACCCAGCAAGTGAACTCACATAGAACAGAAAAGGAGTTTGAGGTTGGTGACTGGGTATACCTGAAACTCCATCCCTACCGCCAGACCTACGTCAGCCGCCGCCCATCGCAGAAGTTGGCCAAGCGATTCTTCGGACCCTTCCGCGTCACACGCTGCCTGGGCCCTGTCGCGTATGAGCTGGATCTGCCAGCGGCCGCGTGAGTCCACCCCCTGTTCCACATCTCCCTCTTGAAACCCTGCCGTGGAACCCCAAACACCCAAGTGGTCCCTTTTCCCATTGGTTCCTCTCCTGACCCGAACGCGCCGCTTCCTTTTGATCTCCTTCAATGGCGTAGCAAAGGAGACAACAGGGAGTTCCTCGTACAGTGGCTAGGACAAGACACAACTGAAGCCACTTGGGTTCCTGAAGCTTCCTTAAGATTGGACTTCCCTTCCTTGATCTTGAGGACAAGATCATTTTGAAAGGCTGGGGTAATGTTATGCATTAGAACCCAATATCTCCTGCAGCAGCGGCCCAAGAAGCCCAAAAAGGAGTATTAGAAGCAGCACAACAAGGCTAATTGGCCAAAAATAGGCCCAAAAGGATTAAAATGAAGCTAATTCACCTCAAAGACTATGTTATTTAGTCAAGAATATTCCAGAACAACTGCTGTCATTATCCTTTATTTAGCATTGGTAGTTTGTTAGCTAGGTGGCACTTGATCCTGTAAATGAGGAACTGAAATATTATAAGCACAAATTAGTATATATGCCAATTATGAATTGAATATAAAAAACAGAAAAGTATTATTAGAATTTATCTCTCTTCTCCCTGAGGCTTCCCTACGTGGGATTCAATCTTCTTCTCTACTCCCCTCTATTCTTCGTTAACATATTGTTCATAATTTTATATTCTGATTCATGTATTTTAGAGTTCATTACCTTCTATTCTGACTTATGATGCCAATAGACGATGATTTTACATTATAGGTGATTGTCTACTCTCTTTAAATTTGTTGCCCAGTTTATAATTTTAGTTATTTATCTATCACTCCACACAAGATGGTGGGTCTGAAAGTGTCCTTTAAATTGAAATCTTGCAATTAAAAGGTTAAACTCCAACTACGTAGTCTTCAAATCATCATTGCACTTTAGTTCCTAGGTGTAAGATTATGCACTCAGGTAAACCATGGTAATAAGTGTTTCATGGACCTTGGGTTAGAACATAAGAAAATTAATTCAATTCTCTTAAACGTACCAGGCTGTCCCCTTAAGATCGTATTGGGACGGACTTATTTTCGATGGCTTATTCTCAATTGATGCGAAAGCTGCCTCGAAAATACTCTTCCGTATAAACAAAAGAAAAAATGTTTCTACTAATTCTTGGTTCTAATTGTATTATAAATGTTTGATAGCAACTTCCCTAATCTCTAAATTGTTATGAAATCTTTCTGCCCCATGTAAATGATTCTATGGAATTTAACCTAGGGCATGCCTTAAAGAGTTGAAAAGAGAATAATAAAGCAGAGTGGAAAGGGCATTTACTACTTAATTTCTCCAGCCGTCGTCTTTCCTCCATAAAATCTGTTTTCAATTCAAGATTATTTAGGGCACACCTTATGCACTTCAAGATTATTTAAATTTCATATTTGTAAACCCTATTTCAAATTACATCACAAATAAGTTTTTTTTTTCTTTTCCTGAAATGCTGGTTGATTAGGGGATTTGGTGCATACCCATTTTTTGTTTCACTTTTAACAAGAAATTCTTATCTAAACTTGGAACACTATATTTAGGTACATCAGACCAATCAAAATTTAGTATTTTCATTAATCTTTATGAAATTAATTGTGTAACACAAAGATCTATGAAAATACTAAATTTTAATTAACCTGATACATCTAACTAGGTGCTCTAAGTTTAGACAGAAATTTCTCCACTTTCAATATATAAACTTGTCCCCTTAAATAGTTACTTATTTTCTACTCTAGGTTATTTACTAAAAAAATTAAGAAATCCCTAGAATACACTTTGTATATTACTATATTACAGGAACCATGGACATACGAACATTCTACACCATAAAAGAAAGTTCAAAACAAATACAGGAAAATCTTGATTCAACGGATAATGTTGGGCTTGTGTATGCAATGCATAGTTGCAGTCAAAGTAAAGCAAAAAGGATCATCTAGGATTTCAAATCGTTCTCTTTTCCCACAGACACACACATGGAATCCAGCTTTCACTTTGCAGCTCATAGGCCTACCCATGAGGCCATGACCACCTCGTGCCTTTTGTCAGCTCCAATAAAAGTATAGAGTGGAAGCTAAACCACTTTTTGGTGCACTTTCAATGAAAATGATCTTACAATTTTTCGGTTTTGTTTACTTTTGATAGATCATAAACATCATCTTCTTCATGATTGCTTTGGAACCAAACTACTAAACTCAAAGTAACATTTTTCACAAAATATGGGAAATTTACCTTTTCATGTTTAAAACTGCAACATCATGATTTCTTTCTTTCATAGTTAATATATTATATTTTCTCTTCTATTTTTTACTTTTTCTTTTGTCATTCAAATTATGTTCGTAAATATAATTTGTTATATGCAGCAACCATTATACATATTGGCTAAACTTATATAATTTTGCCAACAAGACAGCATCCTATCTTTCGGTCTGGGAGGTACACTGCTAGCCCATATTACTATTGAACGGAATGTGGATTACATGGCCCCTACAAAAAGATTCATTAGTCCATGGACTTTGGGACAGTTGTGGGGCCCAAATAAGACACCTAAAAGACAAATCTCTCTCTTTTCTCTCTCTGATTTCACAACGAAACTGTCTTCGTCCACTTTGTGTAGTTTTGTACAAAAAGGTGAGTCAAGGAGGAGCTTGGGCTTTGGGCTTGGTAGATGATAAACAGAAAAATAATGAATCATTCAATAAACAAACATGATTAAAGGAAGAAGTTAAAGTGAATGTACTTGGGGTTAGTTTTGGGATTTTTGACCATTTTGCTTTTGAATGAATGATGGCTAATGCAGATCTAAGTTGTATTTGGCTCAAATTTTGAAGGCAAATGCAGAAATTGCATCTGCTTCTATAGTGAGAACAGAAAAAGACACATTCTGGAGCTACACAACCTAAACAATAAAAATAGATAAAGTTCTAAACTCAATTATTTTTAGAGTTAAAAAACCTAATACAATGACTAAAACATGACAATTTTTAGGTAGAGGTGTAAATGAATTGTGTTATTCGTGGAATATTTAAACTTGACTAGTTAAATATTCAATCATACTCATTTATTTAACTAAATAAATAAACTCAAACTTAAACTTAGGCTCAATTATATAAATGAATCAAACTCAAGATTTATGGGCTTACATTAAAAACTCATGAATATTTTGTATATGTGTGTATATATTTTTTATTTATTCTGTATAGTTAGTAAAAATTAAATTACAAAAAATTGTATAGTTGTTCAATTCTATCTTTGTTTGTGTTATTATTATTTATATTATTATTTATCTCTCTCGCCTTATCGTGCGAGATAGAAGAAACCTTTGTTATGTTCTATCATCAGGGTAGTGATCCATCAACCCGCTAATTTTTTTTATGAGACACAAACGAGAGAATTTATCTTGGAAGCGGAAGAACTACTGAAATTGCACAAAACTATCACAAGGGTTTAGGTACAAAGAATAGACAAACCTTTATGGCTTATATCAAAGACATGGAAATGGATATTTTTACGTCAGCAACAGAAGCCCAAGTCCACAAAATTGTATAATCTTAAATAAAAAAGTATAGATAATAATAATTTATTTGTTATTATTATCAATTAAAAGTTTCTATAGGAAGGTTATGAATTTTTTAATGTATGAATTATGAATAAAAAAAACTTTATTTTTATTTTTAATTTTTAACTCTATCTTCTAACATAAAAAATTTACTAAATACTGCTTAAATATTTCAAAGAGAAATTTGATATAATAAAAAAGAGAGTAATCAAAGTATAAATGAGTTAAACAGACCAAATTCAAGTTTTATAATATTTTTAAATAAGTCAATTTCAAACTTTAAATTTGACTCATTTAAATAAATAAATTAAATGTGAGTAGAGATAGAAAAATGGATTGGACCCGACAAATCAACCCATTTTACCTATAAAAAATGGCAAGTTAGGTTATATTTTGCAACCTATTTTTTAAAACAGGTTATTTTAACCCGCAAGTTAAGACGAGATGTATTGACTCGTCGAGTCAATTTCCCTTTATTCATTTTTTGCGGCGGGTTAAGCTAGTTAACTCGTAGGTTGACTCGCTTAACCGATATTTTTTATTCATTTTTAACGAGTTAACTTGTCTAATTAACCAATTTATCATTTTTTTTATTTTTTTATTTTTAAGTAAGTTAATTTGTTAACTCATTACAAACGGTACGAGTTGAGACTTCCAACCTATATTCTCAAAATTGGTCAACCTGTCTTATCTTATTTTTTGGCAACTCAAGATGAATCAACTTACTTTACTACCTCTAAACTGAGTAGTCTTTTTTTTTTTTTCACAAATCAAATATAAACTTCAAGCGTTCGCTTGTTACAACTTACTTTTCCTCTTATATTTCTAAATTGGCTGCCAACGCCAGTATAAGTTCTTCTTTTGGGTCCACTTGATTGAAAAAAGAACTAATCAACTAATAATATGGTAATTTTAAAACAATGTGCCCTTCAAAATTCCAGAGTCTTTTTGGATCACTTTTCGGCTTTGAGTGGGAATTTTAGGGACATATAAGAAAAATTGTTCAAATTAAATTAAAGAAGCTTTGGGCAGTTGCGAAAGGCATTCTAACATTGTTAAATTGGACTTTTCTACTCAAGGAGAGATACGTAATAAGCATAGTTAGTTTCACATATAAAATTTCTTATATAGTTCATATATTTGTTGATGCCATTTTTATTGTTTTTTCTATATTATTAATAAAAAATTCTACCTTAACATATCTAAAGTATGTAAGAAATTTATATGTGCTACTAAAATTTTCTGTAAGGATCACATAAAAAAAATTTCTCTAAGGATTTTGACGACCAGATTCATTCACTATAAAAGGAAAAACCCGGCGGTTCGTCTCAAGTCTCAATCATGACCCTTATATAAACGAAATATATATATATATATATATTATCTGATGCAAACCAAATGTAATTACTAATTATGGTTGCAACTGAATAAAAAATTTGAAAAACTCGTTAAGCACGAATTGATAAACATTCGTCTCGGCTCAATTCCAAAAATAAAATTTGAGTTGAACTCTGGCTCCAAAATTATAATTGAGCTTGAGCTCAAACTTGGTCTTTCTAGCTAGACCGAAGAGAAAATTAAGAGAATAATACCACTCCAGGCATGGTGCTAACAATAATTTATCACACGGATTTTTTTTTATACAAAAAAATTTAGGGTTAGATTAGGCTTTTAGACTCAACAAACATTTACAAAAGTATTTACAAATAACCCATTAATAATGAATCCTAACACAATTCAAACCCCAAAAATTTAATTAACACAATTTACACTTATTATATCAACCAGTGTTAGCACTTATCACAATGATTAATGATATAAGTGATTTATATATGCCTCCCAAGTCTTGATGATATTTACTTATATATTTTCCTTTGTATTCCTCACACATCAAGACTTTGAGCAGTTCTTTTTATCACCTATATGTTTTGAATTTGTATCCCGGATCACAGGGACGACAGAAGCTGGCCACGTAGTTAAGCCCAATCCACATCTTGGCCCTTTATAGCCCAACATGGCTTATCAACCCATCTTGTAGAAGATAACTATATCCAAACATAATCTTTTCTTAATGAGAATAACTATGGATCAAATCCTCTCATAACTACCGAGATTCATATTTACAAGGAAACTTATCTCTTAGATAATACTTTCCCACCAAGTAACCCTACGGTTTAAATACATAATTTAATCACTCAAGTATGTATCTATTTCCATCTAGTATTCCCTCCTAGTGCAAACCCTAACTTGAATGTATGTATCCAACCACTTTCCAGTTTGAACTGGATTCAGTTCTCCAACTATGATCCTCATTGAGAACACCATCATAACTCCCTTGTTTTACATGTGTGGTAATGATCTTTTTAACTAATTATTTTTTAGGAATATGCGACAAAATATATGTGTACATATCCTTTTTTTAATCACACTATGGAGACGAAGATCTCCTGAATAAGTGGGAGTGCGATATGCCAACATGAAGCACAAATAAAAAAAAAACTGTCTCACAAAAACAAATATTAATGCATAACAATCTCTAAATAGTTTTTGTTCAGAAATGAGTTTTGAGGGTTACCTAAAAATGTAAGATATGGTGGTTTTCTCCGAGGCCCAGCAGCAACAACAATGGAGCGAGGGGGAGAGTACCTATAAAAGGCACTCCAACGCTCAAGTCAGTAGGCTCACAAGAAGGAAAGTGTGTCTAATTAGAATTTAGGTCATACCTTTGTCCTCTTATTGAGTACCTTTTTATATGAGTGTTTTAGGCTGTGAAATATCTGTGAATGCTTATGTCATGAAGCATATGAAGTTTTTTATGATAACAAAGTTAAGACGAAGACCAAAATCAAAAGAGGTATATTTGGTATAGTTGATAAGTCTTAGAATCTAAATGTAAGATGCTCTCAACATATCTCAACATATCTCAAAATGGTTTTTGAAAGGTCCTTTTAAAACAATTCATTGATGAAAGTTCATATTTTAAAGAAAATGTTATTTTTAATCTTGGATAATGTAACTCAAGTTTACTTCTTAACAAATCCAAGTAATTTCTAAGTTAGAAATGGTTTTCAAGCTTAATTGGGCTTAAAAATGAGTTTTAGAGTGAATGTAATCGATTACAACTCTGGCAGAGGCCATGTAATCGATTACAACTCTGACAGAGGCCATGTAATCGATTACACAAGGGTTGTAATCAATTACATATAAGGATTGTAATCAATTACATCCTGCCCAGAAAAGCCAAGAACACGTTCTAAGAGCCACGTAATCAATTACATGGACCACGTAATCGATTACCACGAGTCTGATAATAGCCAACAACTATTTTCTTGACATTTAATGCTACTATTAAATATACACAATGGCTCCTTTGATCTAAAACACTATAAATACATGTCTTGGGTCATCTTTAATGGCTAACTAACAACTTGAAACACATTTTTATTGCACTAATACGTGAATCAATCTTTCAATCCATTTGTGCTCTATTTTTGGTAAATATTTGAGATATTCTTAAAGAGCATTTTAGGGTTTCAATTTGTATTACATACTCTTGTGATAATTTCATTTTATCTACCTTTGATTAATTTGTAAAAGAGGATGAGGCATCCCTCAAAGTTGTAAAGGGTGAGGTATCGCTTGAAGTTGAGGCTCAAGTACAAAGGGTGAGGTATCCCAAGATGTGGTGAGTACTCTATTGTGTAAAGGTTGCAAGCACCTATTGAAACTTGAAGATATAGTAAAAAATCTCGAGTGATTACTTGAGGACTAGACGTAGACTACAAGTGAATTGGTGGTTAAATTAGAATAAACATTGTGTTTGATCTTCTAAACTCAACTCATTTATATTTGTGTTTATTTTATATGCTTGCTTGAATACTCTCTGTTTAGTTGGTTCATTTGTAAGTGAAAGTGTTTAATCTTCTCTATCCATTCATCTCTATTAATTAATAGCTTCAACGAAAATTGATAATCAAGTGTTTTGCGAAAGATTTACGAAAATATTTTATAAACCCAATTCACCCCCTATTGAGTATTGAAGCCACTTGGTAACAAGTGGTATCAGAGCTAAACTTTTATACAAAGAGCTTAGCAGTTTCAAGAGAAGTGATAGTTTCAAATGATTTTTCTTCCGAAAGTTCTTCTATAAATAGACCCCCTATTTCAATAGGGATGATTATATCTATTGGAAAGAAAGGATGAAATTTTTTATTGAAGCTATTGATCTTGATGTCTGTGATGCAGTTGAAAATGGTCTCTTTGTTCCCACACATATTGTTAATGGTGTAAGAACTAATACACCAAAAAGTGAATGAACCGATGAGAATAAAAAGAATGTTCAATACAATTTGAGAGTCAAGAACATTATTACCACATTCTTGATATATGATGAATTCTTTAGGATGTCAAATTGTAATATCGCCCAAGAAATATGGGATACCTTACAAGTAACCCATGAGGGCACAAATGAGGTAAAAAGATCAAGAATAAATACTTTCACTCATGAATATGAATTGTTTAGAATGAACCAAGGAGAATGCATTCAAAAAATGCAAAAAAGATTCACTCATTATAAATTATCTTGCTTCATTGAGAAAATTTTTCCTAATGAGAATCTTATTAACAAAGTTTTGAGATGTTTGAATAGGAATTGACAACCCAAAGTGACAGCTATTGCGGAATTATGAAACTTATTAACAATGACATTAGCCACTCTATTTGGGAAGCTCTAAGAGCATGAATTGAAGATAAATAAGCTCAATCAAAATGAGGAGCATGACAAGAAGAAAAAGGAGATTGCACTCAAAGCCACCTCCTCCACAATTGAAGATGATGATGGAGATGGAATAGAGAACCTTGAGATGAATGAGGAGAATCTTAGTCTTCTTGTACGAAAATTTGAAAGATTCCTTAAGAAGAAAGGAATTTAAAGAAGAAAGGAATTTAAAAAGGTCACATTTTTCCTCCTAAGAAAACCTATCATAAAGGAAAATGAACCTCATCTACTCCAACATGTTATGAATGCGAAAAGTCGAGACACATGAAGATGGAATGTCCTGTGTATCTAAAGAAGACAAAGAAGTTTGAGAAAAGACCTTCTAAAGAAAAGAAAGGAATGAGAGCCTACATAGCATGAGAAGACAATGATATAGATTCTACCAATAGTTCAGAAAATAAAAAAGTTCATCTATGTCTCATGGTTAGAGAAGAAGAAGGAGAAAATAGTGACACCGAGGTAACTTCCTCTAACCAAGGCACTTTACCTTCTTATAGTGAATTACAAGATACTTTTGAAAACTTGCATGATGAATCCATGAGACTCACAAAAATGGTTTTATATTCCAATAAAACAATCTCCTTATTGGTAAACAAAATTTCTATTTTAAATAAGGAGATTAATGAACTCAAAATTGAGAATGAGACTCTAGGACTTATTGATGCTAACTCATCTGGCATGATTTGTTCTTCATGTGATAATGCACCCACACCATCATTTTGCTCATCATGTAAAGCATTTGAAAATGAAATTGAGGATTTGAAAAACACTTTTGCAAAATTTACTTTTGGAAAAGACCACTTGAATGTATTGCTAAGAAAACAAAGATGTGTTTTCTAAAAAGTCGATTTAGGGTATAATTCTAATAACTAACAAAAGTTTATCAAGAATCTCTTTGTTTCCTCAAGTATATCAAGTAGCCCATTTATCAAATGCTTTCATTGTGGGAGGAAAGGACATAATGCTTCAACATGTAATGTTAGAAAAAACTTAAATACCAAGGTTGAGACTAAAATGGTTTAGGTCCCTAAGGGAACCTTGCCTAAATCAAACACACAAGGACCCAATAAAATTTGGGTACTAAAGGTTAAAATTTGAATGTGTGTTGTAGGTGTGCTTGAAGGCTAAGAGCTCAAGTTGGTATCTTGATAGTAGTTGCTCTAAGCACATGACTGGTAATGGCTCCAAGTTCTCCTTCCTTGTCCCCAAGAAGAATGGACATATAACATATGGTGACAACAACAAGGGGAAGATCCTTGGAGTTAGCAAAGTTGATAAAATCCATTCTTCCTCTATTGATAATGTTTTACTTGTTGAAGAGCTCAAACATAATTTGCTTAGCATTAGTCAATTATGTGATAAAGAAAATAGTTATTTTTTATTCTAATTGTTACATAATTAAAGGAAAAGATGATAAGCAAGTTAAGTTTGTTTGTCATAGGGTCAATAACATATATATGATTAACCTTGATGATATATCCTCAAACGATGATAAATGCTTTATGAGTAATGAAGATGATTCATGGTTATGGCATAAAAGGATAGCTCACATTCACATGGATCACATAAATAAGTTGGTCTCAAAAAAGTTGGTAATTGGAATTCCAAAGCTCAAATTTGAAAAAATATAAACTTTGTGATGCATGTCAAAAGGGAAAATAAGTAAAGGTCTCTTTTAGAGTTAAAAATGTGGTTTCAACTTTTAAACCTTTACAACTTTTATACATGCATCTTTTTGGTCCCTCTAGAACTATGAACTTTGGTGGGAATTACAATGCATTAGTGATTATGGATGATTTTTCTAGGTTTACATGGACATTATTCTTATCTCACAAAAATGATGATTTTCAATCATTCAAAAGGCTTGCCAAAGTTATCCAAAATGAAAAAGGTTTTTGCATTGCATCCATAAGAAGAGATCATGAGGTGAGTTTGAAAACTATGATTTTGAAACCTTTTGTGATGAACATGACATTGAGCATAATATTTTTGCCACTAGAGCTCCACAACAAAATGGGGTTGTAGAAATGAAATTTTGATCTTTACAATGGTAAGAACTATGCTCAATGAGTCTAACCTCCCTAAGTACTTTTGGGCGGATATGGTAAATATCACTTGTTATGTTATGAATAGGGTCCTAATAAGGCCAATTTTAAAGAAAATCTCCTATGAGTTGTACAAGGGAAGAAAGACAAATGTTTCACACTTTCATATTTTTGGATGCAAATGCTTTTTTTTTAAATAATAGAAAGGATAACTTGGGAAACTTTGATGCTAAGTCTGATGAAGAAATATTTCTTGGTTATTCCATGCATAATAAAGATTTTAGAGTTTACAATAAAAGAACTATGACTATAGAATAGTCCATGTATATTGCATTTGATGAAACTAATCCAAATGTCCCGAGAAAAGATTTGGTTGATGATATTGCAGAAATCTTGGCAAGAACACACATGGAAAACAATGAGAAAGCCAAGAAGCAAGAAGAGAGTCCGTTTGATCCCCCAAGGTAAGAGGATTCATAATGATGGACCTTCCCAAGGAATGGAGGACACCGAGATATCATCCTCTTGACAAGGTGATAGGTGATGTATCAAAAAGGGTAACCACTTGAAACTCTCTTAGAGATGTATGTAATCATATGACTTTTGTCTCTCAAGTTGAACCTAAAGACATAAATGAGGTCATTAATGATGAACATTGGATCTTAGCCATGCATGATGAACTAAATCAATTTGAGAGAAATCAAGTTAGGGAATCAGTTCCAAGGCCTAATGATCATCCCATAATTAGCACCAAATGGGTCTTTAGGAACAAACTTGATGAAATGAGCTTAATAATAAGAAACAAAACTAGGCTTGTTGCTAAGGTTATAATCAAGAAGAAGATATAGATTATGAGGAAACATATGCTCTCGTAGCTAGATTAGAGGCAATAAGAATACTACTTTCATATGCATGCATCATGGACTTCAAATTTTATCAAATGGAAGTTAAAAGTGCTTTCTTAAATAATTTTATACATAAAGAAGTGTATGCAGAACAACATCCTAGTTTTGAAAACTTTGAACTGCCCAACCATATTTTAAAATTAGAAAAGGCCTTGTATGGCTTAAAACAAACTCCTAGAGTTTGGTATAAAAGGTTGACCAAGTTCTTTTTAGAAAAAGGCTTCTTTAGAGGAAAGGTTGGCACTACTCTCTTCATTAAGCATAAAAAGTATGACATACCTCTTGTTTAAATATATGTTAATGATATAATATTTCGAGCTACTAATGAGTCTCTTTACAAGGAGTTTGCTAACATTATGCAAAATGAGTTTGAGATATCTATGATGGGTGAGCTCAACTTCTTCCTTGGTCTCCAAATCAAACAAATAAGGGATAAGACTTTCATAAATCAATTCAAGTATTACAATGAGCTGCTCAAAATGTTTGGAATGGACAATGCTAAACATATGGCTACATAAATGGGCACTTCTTGCTATTTGGACAAGGATTAAGGAGGTAAATATGTAGAAATCTCAAAATTTAGAGGCATGATTAACTCACTCCTTTATCATATAGCAAGTATGCCTTATATTATGTTTAGTGTGTGCATGTGTGCTTGTGTACTAGATTTCAAGCAAATCCTAAAGAATCACACCTAAGTGCTGTAAAAAGAATTATGAAATATCTAATAGGCACTTCACAAATGGGTTTGTGGTACCCTAAGGGTGCCTCATGTAGCCTCATTGGTTATTCTGACTCTAATTTTACTAGATACAAAATGGATAGGAAGAGCACTAGTAGGACATATCACTTGCTTGGAAGCTCACTAGTTTCTTGGCATAGCAAGAAACAAAATAGTGTGACATTGTCTATAGCTGAAGCTGAATATGTTGTAGTTGGGAGTTGTTGTGCTTAAGTCCTTTGAATGAAACGAAAACTTCTAGACTATGGCTTTGAGCTTGATCACATCCCTATAAGGTGTGATAACACTAGTGCAATCAATTTGTCTAAAAATCTCATTTTGCACTTAAGAACAAAGCACATAGAAATAAGGCACCATTTCATAAGGGATCATGTTCAAAAAGGTGATTGCATGCTTGAGTTTGTTAAAACCACTAAACAACTAGCTAATATCTTTACTAAGCCTTTAAATGAAGAAGCATTCTTTTTATATAAGAAGAGAACTTGGCATATTAGATCAATCATGTATCTAACTCTTGCTGCATAACTTCATTTTGCTACATAAAGTCATATTTTTCTGCATAATATCATTAGTTTGTAGCATAATTTGATGTGATCTTGCTGCATAATTCAATTTCTGTTGCATAATTATCACAATTTATTCATTTTTGAATCCAATACTGACTTGAGCGCCGGAGGCTCCCCTAAGTTTATTTTACAGGTACTCCATCATGATTAAGTCCTCCAAATAGCTCAACATTTTAGTTGGACAAGCAATTTTCTGTTAAAGTAGTTTGATCCTTGATAAAGATTGTGCTTTTGTAAGAACATTTGTTTTGGATTAAGAGCTGGTCAATTTTTATGTTTACATGATGTTTGGAATTGGTTTGAGAAGTTTTGGAAGCTTTGGAATTAGTCCTCTGCTATTTGAAGTGCAATATCTGACTTTAGAAGGCTTGTAATGGATTATAGGAGCTTTGTAATCAATTACAAAGGCTCTGCTAAGCGTTCCAAGCAAAGTCAGGGAGCGTGTAATCGATTACACACACTAAGTAATTGATTACAACGTTTCCAGAAAGCATGTAATCGATTACACTCACCTTGTAATCGATTACAAGGTTCCCAGAGAGTGTGTAATCGATTACACCCTTAATGTAATTGATTACATGGGGGTTTAAAGGGGCTCAAGTGCACGCAGAAGCCATTTTTGGTTTGTAACTCTTTTTCTCTCTTTACAACCCCACGAAAACCTCTCCCTAATTTCTTTATTTCTCTCTCAATTCTTGCCCAAATCACACCATTTCACCTCTATTTTACTTGAATTTCTCCTCTCTACCAAACCCCAACCTTATTCCATAAAAAATCCCCAAAATTATCCATCAATTTTCTCTCATCTCTCTCTAAACCTAACCCACGAATTTCTACCACTTTCTCACCATTTTCTATCTTCTTCCTCCACCAAACACCATGAAAACACCTTCCCGCCGCCTTCCTTATGTGGAAATAAGTTTGCCCCAAATGGTTTAATATGTTAAGTTTTAATGATGACAAATACAAGACAAAAAGAATGATGTTTATGCTTCATCGATGTGCTTAATAGATGACAAATGTATTACCAAAGAATATTGATCGTGTTACATAGATGTGCTTAATGAGATATATTATGTCATGCATGATTATGTACTTTATCTAGTTATATTTCACTTAATAATCATGTAATGAGATATGTGCAACATTCTTCATATAATATATCCAATAATATTTTATATGAGTTATATTAAATTAATATTGAATTTGACTATTTAAATGAAAATATGCAAAGTATTATTTGTTGCATCTTTTATAGAGATATCCGTTAGTAATTGATAAATATCTTCTTTGGATGTGTCTATGAATGTCTTATATGCATGTTAGACTAATTAGAGTTATACATTTATGAATCATGCATATAAAGATATTGAATTATGAATTTGGACTAACTATGTTTGTTTAAGTGAGCAATACTTTGTAAGATAGTCCAAGTACCAAGAGTGAGCATTACAACAAGAAAGTAAAAGATCACAACTATGCTCAACTCAAGAAGAATGAGAATGATAAGATGTTCTAAGTATTTGCAAGATTTGAAGAAAAGAAATTTTTTTTGGAAGCTTGGACTACATCAAGAATTGATGATGACAAAAGATCAAGTCCCAAGATTCTTCAAGAATAGCTTATAGGACTTAGATCTTGTGTAAAGGTAAAAAGGAACCACACTAAACTCAAATAAGTTTAACATCTTTATAAGTGTTTCTAAAATATTTAAATGCCCAACAAAGTGTTTTTGGAAAACTAGTCTTGGTAGTAATTCAAACCTTTGAAAAATAGTCAAGTTTGTGTTTTGTAAAACTGACCTTTAGTTACTAATTTAATCATATCTTTCAAAATACTTTGAGTTTTATTCTAAAACTTATTTCATTTGAAAATAGACTCAAAGATCTTTCCAATGAGTGGTCATTCGCTTTAAACGGATGAGAAATGAAGAAGTTATGACCATTTAAAGTCATTTTTCAAAATCAGAGTGATTTATTCGAATAACATATGTTTTATTCGAATAACAAGACCCAGAAAACGTTCCAGAACATGTTTTTAAAGATTTATTTGAATAAAAAATGTTTTATTTGAATAACATGGCCCAAAAAAGTTCCAAAACATGTTTTTAAATATTTATTCGAATAACAAATGTTTTATTCGAATAATACAAGATTTATTTGAATAACAATGTTATTATTCGAATAAACATGTCCAGAAACGTTCTCAACGGCTATAAACGGCTAGTTTTCATAAAGAAATAATTTCTAAACTTTAGCCAACGGCTCTAAATCTTAATGGGCTATAAATACAAGTCTTTGAGCATAAAAAAAGGGGAGAAATAATCTAAAAATGATTCTTGAGCATTGAACACAAGTTTTACCATCACTTTATCAAATACTCTGTTTTGAGCTTAAAAGTATGATTTCTTGATATCCATTGATCTTTGATTTGTATTATTCACTCTTGAGAGAGTTTCTTATTATCTACACTTTGTATAAACTATAAAAGAGAGGGTGAGATATCCCTCAAAGTTGTAAAGGTGAGGTATCCTTTGAAAATAGAGGCTCAAACACAAAGAGTGAAGTATCCCAAGGTGTGTTGAGTGCTCAAGTTTGTGAAGGTCATCAAGCACCTATGAAGCTTGAAGAATTGGAGGCTTTAGCACAAGGGTGAGGTATCCAAAGGTGCGAGGAGTGCTCATGTTTGTACAAAGGTTTTCCTAGAACCCGTGAAGTCTAGGAGATAGTGAAGAAAATCTCAAGTTAAGTTTGGGGACTAGACGTAGGCCACAAGTGGTTAGTGCCTGAACCAGAATAAATCCTTGTGTTTGCTTTTCTTAACTCTATCTCCTTTACATTTGTGCTTTAATTATATATGCTTGAGTTAAATTTGATATCTAGCTTATTTGCTTGGTTTATCCTATAGCCCAAGTGGTATTTGTGAAATCTCTAATAGTTACACATTTGTTAAACTTATTTAGCTGCATTTATTAATTAAGTTATTCAAAATGCTTAATTTCTCAAAGGTGTTTGAAAATTTGTAATCACCCAATCACCCCCCTCTTGGGTGATAGTTGCCATGGCTAACACCTTACATTCTTTTCCTCACATTTCACCACAATGGTTGAATATTCAAAGCGCACAACGAGGTCAAGAACAGGGGCCTCAGTGGGAACGTTCTCTAACTCTCCTCCACCTACCATTTATGGGTTAGACCTCACATAACATTTCAGGACAACCAAGAAAGATAAAGCCTTTTGCAAAAACTTTCAATTGAGAAAGATTGTCTCACCCAAGTATCTCACAAAAGACTTTTGCTCTAGTGAACCATTAGAAAGTTTTAGAATGGTGGAGAGGCTTGGTTTGATTGATTTCCTTAGTATTAAAAAGGATATTTATCTAGATTTAGTTAAAGTCTTTTATGGCAATCTGAAATATGAGAATGATTGCCTAATTTATGAGGTTAAAAAGAAATAGATCATTGTTACTAAGGATTCATAGTATAGATTGACTAAGTTGTCATTTGATGGTACAAACTTCTATGGTCATGAGAATATATGGGGACATGATTATGAATACAAGACTACTTTGACTTCATTGCTGAGAGTTAGCTATGAGATTCCTAGGGGAAAATAGAGGGTTATGGCCACTGGGCTGATAATGAAAAATAGGATATTCCACTACCTTGTGGCTAGGGGCTTGGTTCCCCATATTCCCAAATTCTCAAGGATGATATGCTGACTCTGTGGGCTATGAACACTGATAGGCCAATCAACTGAGCCTACTATGTTATTCAACATATGTTGTAAGCCAAAAAGGAACCACATGCCCTACCCTATGCCATGCTAGTCACAATTATTTTAGAACAGTCCCATATCTCTTTGTTTGGGAAGGTAAAGGATACTAGTTCTAAAGGGCCACAGTCCATTAGTCTACATACGCTGCAAAAGCTTCAACTGAGAAAAATTAACGACAAATGGTATTACCTTCTTCATGGAAGTTATGGTCACATTCCTCAAGAGACTGAGGATGATGATGAAGAAGAAAGCCAGTAGTCTGCTCTTACTCCAGCTACTTTAAAACTTCTACTCCAGGAGATGCGCAGCCTACAGACTGGGATGGATTGCATTGAGCATAAAGTAGATCATCTTGGGCTGAGGATGGATCACTCTGATTAGGAGTTAGCTTCTGTTCGATCTTTGCTGGAGGGACCGGGTTATATACCGAGGAAAGATGCTAGTGCTCCTATCTCCTCTGCTGCACCTTCTGCTCCTGTATCCTTTGCTGGTCCTTCTGGTGCTACAACTGAAGTTCCTGATGATAATGAGGAGATTCTTGGTTCTGAGGATGATCTTGATACTGATGACGACGATGTGGATCTTGATGATGTGGCAGATGATAGCGATAGTGAGGCGACTGAGTGACCAAGGGGCTTAGTCATGATGCTCTTTTTTTTTCATATTATTCTGTCTAACCCATTAGCACTTTGATTAATGACTCTGTACATGACCGGTTATTTTGATAATTAATGGTCATCTGATTATTATGCATCTTTTTGTTGAGATGGTGACTGTTTATACTCTGATATTGATCTGCTATTAATATTCTATTATTGTGATGACTGATTTTATAGGTTGTATCATGCTAAATGCTGCTAAAATGCTGGTTATATGACTGTTAGTATTATTGCTAAAAAATTGAATGCTTATGTCTTTTTGATAATACCAACAGGGGAGAGATATATATTATATACCTTGCATGGGGAGTTTTTACATGCAAATATTTGTCTCACCTCATGCATAAACTACAAGGGAAAATTGCGCTACCTCATGCATAAACTACAAGGGAAAATTGCGCTTAAATCTCTTACAAATAAACATAAATGCTACTCTCTTTTTCCTATGATATTTTGTCATCGTCAAAAAGGGAGAGAATGTGAATGCTTATGTCATGAAACATATGAAGTTTTTGATTATAACAAAGTCAAGACGAATACCAAGATCAGAAGAGATATATTTGGTATAGTTGATAAGTCTTAGAATCTAAATGTAAAATGCTCTCAATATATCTCAACATATCTCAAAATGGTTTTTGAAAGATCCTTTTAAAACAACTCAATGATGAAAGTTCATATTCTAAAGAAATGTTATTTTTAATCTTGGATAATGTAAATCAAGTTTACTTCTCAACAAATCCAAGTAATTTCTAAGTTGAAAATGGTTTTCAAGCTTAATTGAGCTTAAAAATGAGTTTTAGAGTGAGTGTAATTGATTACACAAGTGTTGTAATCGATTACAACTCTGGCAGAGGTCATGTAATTGATTACACAAAGGTTATAATCCATTACATCTCTGGTAGAGGTTCTGTAATCAATTACATAAGGATTATAATCGATTACATCCTACCTAGAAAGTCAAGAACACGTTCTAAGAGCCATGTAATCGATTACATGGACTGTGTAATCGATTACCACAAGTCTGATAGTAGCCAACGACTATTTTCTTAGCATTTAATGCTGCCATTAAATGTACCCAATGAATCCTTTGATCTAAAACACTATAAATACATATTTTGGGTCATCTTTAATAGCTAACCAATAACTTGAAATATTTTTTTATTGCACTAATCCGTGAATCAATCTTTCAATCCATTTATGCTATGTTTTTGGCAAATATTTGAGATATTCTTGAAGAGCATTGTAAGGCTTCAATTTGTATTATATACTCTTGTGAGAGTTTCATTTCATCTACCTTTGATTAATCTATAAAACAAGGTGAGACATCCCTCAAAGTTGTAAAGGGTGAGGTATCCCTCAAAGTTGAGACTCAAGTACAAAAGGTGAGGTATCCATCCCAAGGTGTGGTGAGTGCTCTATTGTGTAAAGGTTGCAAGCACATGTTGAAGTTTGAAGATATAGTGAAAAATTTTGGGTGATTACTTGAGGACTGGACGTAAGTCGCAAGTGGATTGATGGTTGAACCAAGATAAACCTTATGTCTGATCTTCTAAACTCAACTCCTTTACATTTGTATTTATTTTATATGCATGCTTGAATACTCTCTATTTTGGTTGGTTCATTTGTAAGTGAAAGTGTTCGATATTCTCTATCCATTCATCTCTATTAATTAATAGCTTCAACGAAAATTGATAATAAAGTGTTTTGCGAAAGATTTGCGAAAATATTTTATAAACTCAATTCACCCCCTCTTAAATATTAAGGCCACTTGGTAACAATATTTAAGCATTCAATGCATATTGAATGTTGTCCCCCAATCGTGGAAACAGTTACTCCTTGTCATGATTTCCCCTTTTACGCGAGGCATGATCAGGGTTGATTTCTGTTGAGGAGGTTATACCTTGCACACAGACTACTTCACGCGCACAGTACTATTAAGGTGTCAGCTTAGCTGGTCAAGTTGCTCCATATTCATGGGTTCAAAACCCGGTTCAAAATAGTTTTCCTTTCTTGCAATTTGTGGATCTTGTCTTTACTTTTTAATAATATAAAATGTGCTAATACTTTTTAAGTGTGAAACTAATTTCTATTCAGATGTTATTTTGCCTTCAAACACAAAATACTTTTAATAAGTTTTAAATTCCTACAATATATGTAAATATTTTGGTTACTCAATTTCATGATCAATCAACTATATTTTGTCCAATTTTCAAAGCATTAGTCAACAAAATATAAGAAGGAAGAAAGGCTCTACTCTCAAGTTCATGATATATGCCATAAGTCTTAACATGTGTTTTGATTAACTTATATATTCTTCCATAAATCATAACCAAACATGTTATTAATGAATACTTTATAATGGTATACTTACAAGGAATTGAACTTAAAACTTACAAACAAAGTATTTTAATCATTTATCAACTTAATCAACTCTAGTTGATTGGATGATATCTATCCATTATTATATATGATATAAAAGTTCTTCTACTCTAAAAAAAAAAAAAAAAGGAAAAATTATTCCACTACAATTGTCATTAAGTATTCTCCTTAATTTAAATTAAAAAAAATTAATTATAACTATTTTATTTTTCTTAACTTTTCATTTTTTTATTCGTATCTTTCTTAAATTTTCATCTTTTCTAATATTTTAAATTATTTTAAAAAATAGAAATCAAAGTGCATTTATTTTTAATAAATTAGAAAAACACATACTTTATTCCATATATTAATCTTAAATAGAGAAAAATAAAAATATACATTATTAAAATGTACTTTAAAAACTATTCTTTTACATATTTATAATTTCTATTGTCTTTTAATGTTAACCTTGCAAGTTTTAATGAAAATAATATTTGAATAATATTATAATTTTATTTAATTTCAGTATATTTCACTAATAATATATTTTTATTTTATTTATACTAATAATATTAACATAAGACGTGTTTAAATTTTCATAAATATATAATAAATCAAAGATCTTGCTTAGTACATGATTCTTTAGTAAGAAAAAACTAATGAATATATAATTAAGATTGAGTTAGAAATCTATTTTATGAAGAAGAAAAAGATAAAAAGAAATGATTATTAAAGTCTTTCAAGTCTTTAAAGAATTCACTTAAAATGCCATTTATTAAATTTAAATTTTGTATATAAACTTAAAAAGTGCATTTAAATATTATTATGAACAAACAAAATAAAATCGAGTCATATAATTATTAAAGTTTAAATATGATTCTGCCTATTATTCTTTATAAGATTCTAAATATATTTAGATTGGTTTATTTTGTACTAAAAAATTTAATCAAACTTTCTCTTTGAAATATTTTGATTATAAGTTTTTCTTAAAGTAAAATAAGTAAATTCAAACATCCAATACATAATTCTCTTTTAAATAAGAAAAACTCATAAATATATTATATTTGATTTAAACAAATAACTAATTACATAAAAAAATTGTTATCATCAAAATTAATTATTTAAGATTGTGAAGGCTTCGGACTAAAATAAAAAATCATATTCAAACCAAACTCAAACATAGGTTGTTCGGCTAATAGTCACACACTTAAAAATTTTGGATCCATTGGTTATGTTAAAATTTGTGATCATATGAAAATCACCGCAAATTAACATGTGTATAGCTTTAATGTTGATGCATAGGACATATGTACTTTAGGCTATGTTCAGTTGGGATTAATAAGGGGGAAATATTAGGAGTATAGTTGTACAAATTGAATCAACTATGCCGATTTAACTGGAAAACTCCCGACTCGATCTATGGGGCAATCTTATTCATAGTTACAATGAGATTTCTCATAAACTCAATCAAATCCGATCGACCTGTGCAAATAGGTTGATCCGAGTTTCTACTTTTAATTTATATTATTATTTAACAAATTCAATTTTAAAAAATTGAAGCTGGACAATTATATTTGCTAAATTGATTACATTATTAGTACTTTTTTAATATAATGTATTTTCTCATGTAGTATCTTTTTTATATAAATTATCGATTTTTATATAGTATTTTTAAAAATATAATATATATATATATATATATATATATATATATATATATTATTTATCCAAGTTTTCGGTTTAACCACATGTAGTATTTTTTATATAAAGTACTTTTTATATAGTATTTTTTTTTAAAAATATATTATTTATCTAAGTTTTTCGGTTTAATGATCAGATCTTGATCGTTAACGACCTTTTGACTGGGTCAACTTCCAGTCTGAGTTATACAACTATGCTTAAGAGAGTAAATTTTTAAGGACTTAATTATGTTTGGTTAAAATTTTAAAAGACTTTATTTCTTTTATTTAATACTTACTAATTTTATTTTTTTTTAAATACACTTAGAGCATTTATTACTTATTAGCAATACCCAATAGCTAATTAAGCCACCCTTTTTCTTGATGACTATAGTTATGAGCTACTATGCGTAGGTCACCACTTGTGTGCACATTGAGTAATAATGTGAAAACCACTAAGTATTAATTATAGAGTAATGTTAGACACACATTTATATATTATTTCACATCTCTATAGTTTTTACCATTTGATCAGAGCTGGGCTTATCTTGTTTTCTACAAACCTACACTCTAACTTTGTCACATAGATAAATGTGAGAGATGTCACTTAAAAAATGATGTGTAAGTAGCATTTTTTTTAATTATATGTTCAAATGAAACTGTATATTTAAATTATACAAGATCACAAGCTGTTGTACTATTACTAACCTAATTAAAGAGGAAGGCAAAAAGGTAAGAAGAAAAACAAGGAAAATGTTTTCCGTACATCAATTTATAGCTCACATTATTTACATTTGCTTACATGACAAAATCGGAGTATAAATGTATAGAAAATGAGGTGGGGCTAATTCTAATCAAAGGGTAAAAAAATATATAAATATGAAGTGATGTGTGTCTAAGTATGAGTGTGAGTAGCATTACTCTAAAAATAATTATTAGAGACCCATCATAGAATGGGATTACATGCATGCACCGGCAGACACCACACAAAAAAAAAAAGACATGAAAATAATAAGCTTCTTCTTTTACGATATGTAATGTAATGTAATATTTTAAGAATAAATAAGATCTTAATTAACAAGGATGGAAGCATGATTTTGAATCAGACCAGGCTCGTCAATTGAACTAGTTAGACTAAGAACCAGTCACCTTGTTGATATGATCACAACACAAAAACCATTATGGTTAAAATTTGATCAAAAATCGATGAATCGATCTTAAATCGATAAAAATGGCGACCTACACGATCAAACGGTTCAAACTTTTTATATTTTGAACGTAGTCTACAGACAATTTCAAGTCTTGGCATATATGTGTAGCGTTCTTTTTTTGTCTTTTTTTTTTTTTGTAAGGCAGTCCACTAGATGGCCCCCTGATGGGGGCTCAAGGGAGGGGGTGGCCGGATGGGGCATAGGGAAAGGAAAATTACATTGAGAGTATTTATGGAAATTGAACTTCACTATTCTCCTTATATGTCCCTAGCTTTTACTTACTGAATGACCAAATCCTTATATGTCCCTACCTTTTACTTACTGAATTACTAACATGAGACATGTGTGCAGTGTTTCTATTAGACAAAGAGCTTTGCCAACAATGTAGGACTTTCTAACAAAGTGACGTTTAACTTGGTTTGTAACTTTCCAAACTTTTTTTTTCTATGAAATTGAAACTTTTCAAACTTGAAGATTCATGTTAATATTATTACTACTATTATTTCAACTTTTTAGTATTTTTTAGATATATATATATATATATATATATATATATATATATATATATATATATATTTTGGTGGTTTTGGATCCACGGATCTAGAGTAATCCGACCCATTAAAATGAAACTCAAATATTACTGAGCGTTCATAACTACCCATTTGCTAGGCGTAACTCCCTCAAGGGATATGAATGCTAATCATATCCCACATAAATAGGAATTCAAACACAAGGAATAACGATCCTCCGAATCTTATGCAACAGCATTTAATCTGCATTAAATGCTCAGGTTCTCAACACCCTAAGGGGGTCATACATAAACCCTGCAAGGCAAAAAGGTACGAATTTAATATCAAATTCTATACACTACTCCCTTGCATACAAACTGACTTAAGCGTCAGAGTTCCTTTTGCAAGT